>CM024562.1:18667228-21067228 GCA_014182515.1 Eucalyptus microcorys | reverse complement strand
TAAGTACAATATAATCATAAAGGGAGGAGCAATATTACAAGGGTGCATTTGTTTCGAATAAATATGTGATTTCGAAAACATTTTCCAACAAATAATCGTTTATATTGCTTACAAAAATAAATGGATAAAAAAATTCATTATCTACGAAAATAGTTAGGCATGACTAATTTTTCTAAACAATAAAAGCAATTATTTTTTCATAAAAAAAATTCCAAATTAGTCATCATCATATCATCATCATATAATCATGTTTTATTTCGAGTTTTATTTCGAGTTTTATTTCGAGTGTTTATGCTTTGAAGGCTGCAAGGGCTAACACAACCCAACGTCGCTGAGAAACAATTGCATCGGTACACACATATTTGGACAAAAAAAATTATAGAAATTATTTTACCGCATTAATACAATTTGATTCTCGATTTCACATTCACGAATTTATTATTTAAATTCATGATTCGGTATCTCAATTTGCCAATTATAGTTAGAGTAAGAGAGGGAAATTTTAGAGCTAAATTCCACTTTGTTCCTTAAATAAACTTGTATATGTCACCCCAAAGATAATACTTACCAATTTTTTTAGTGTAAGATTAAGAACTTCATTTAGAATTAGTCCAAGAAAATTGTCTATGATAACCGAAAATATGTTGAATTACCTTGCAGTTAATCCATGCTTTACCTATCTCAGTCTCTAATAAGCTCATATTTGTGAACATCGAATCATATGTTATTAGAGAAATCAGATTTTTTTTAGCCAACCCATTGATTCTAGCAAACAAAGAAGTTCATGTTCCAAAATAAAAACATAGACAACCCTTTACTAATGGAAATTGCCTTTGTTTTGAGAAAAATCGAAATATGTTTGCTCGTATGGTACACAAAAGTGAATTGATTCGAGGTGTTTTTATGACCAGTGAATATGATTAAGCATTAACTGTTGTTGATAATGAGTATAGTCTATTAAATGTTTATTCTAGACAATAGCAAATGCGATATCAACGCACCCCTAAGCCTCTTCGGTTTTGTCAAATAAAGTTCATAAGTTATATTAGTTATACAAGCCGAAAAAATTAAATTAACCTGTGCAATTATTTCTACGCAAAACAAAAATACAGCAATATCACGAAGAGGGGAGCAATATCTCACTAAAATATCATCATATAATCATATTGTATTTCATGTGAAGGACATAAGTATGAATCAAAACAAGTAGATATTCTTATATGGCTTCATCAAGGAGTGTTTATGCCTCGAAGGTGGTAACGGCGACTGCAACCTGGCGGCGTCCCGTCAAAACAATTGCATTCAGTTTCGCTGCAAAGTCCACAGCCCGAGGCACAGATGACGCGACAATCCTCATTCTTGCTGCACTCACCACGCACGGCCATTGAAGATGGCAAACTTGCCCCCAGCAAAATGAATACTAGCACGAGCACGAGAGCTAAGTTGGATGATGATCTCCTCTCCATCACGATCGATCGGCTCTATTGCAGATGTAGTATTCACCCGAATGAATCTTTGCGTTGTAGGATGGTGCATTTTATAGGCGTCATTGAGGGAAAAAGTAATTACATTTTATTTTTCATATTTAGTCATTTATGGAAATTAGATCTAAGTTAGAACCTTTTGTCATTTAGGTTCTCTTGACGAGGAAACAAATGCGAATGTTGTGGATCTTTTAACAAAGTATTAGTGAAATTGGCAAAAATGGTACACGCATATTTGGTAAAAATTATAATTATTTTGCCGAAATTTTACAATTCGATTTTCGTGAATTTGTGATCTAAGTATACGATTCGGTATCTCGATTTGACAATTGTAGTTAGAGTTAGAGGGGAAAATTTCAGGGATTTAAGCCACATAGAGTTCCTTATAAAGTTGCGTATGGTACCCCAAAGATTATATTTACCTCTTTTGTTTTAGTATAAGATTTCAAACTTTATTTGTAGTTAGTTTATGAAAATTGTCTATGATTCTGAAAATATATCGAATGACCTTGCATGTAATCTATGCTCTTGATGTTTCAACCTCTAATATGTTCATATTTGTGGGATCAAATCCCTCAAATGGCCGGCAACATCTATGTAAATAAAGAAATTGTAATTTTAAGCTGCTTAGTTGATTCCATGGTGTATATAGAGGTCATGCCCATTATGAAGTGATTCTATTCACCGTGTTAAATTATTAAATAAAGAGCACTATGGTACTCGTGAGCTTTTCTTCTTCTGAATTATTACGGGGATGTCATCCAGAACTTTAGAGTATCTAATTAAAATTCTTCACATTCTTTTGATAACTTAAAATTTTGATTTTTTTTTTTTTCATCTAACTGAAAATCTTCATTGTCCAGCCAATCTTCCATTTATTAACCTCATCCTATGCTAAGGGTGTCCCGGAGAACATGCATGCAAACCCTACGAACCAGCATAATGGTAAGTTCTAGAATAAGCCTTAAAGCTTGCACATTTGATTTTAGAATCTAAAATTTCAAAATATGTGAGTACACTATCAAAATTTATGTGATGCTGAGCTTATATTAACCCTGTATTATGTGAAGGATACTTAGTTGAAAAGTAGATGGTGCCTTTTTGTAATATTGATTACGAAAATATATAATTACTTATTTATCTGAGATTATTTTTCTATTATTAGTATTTTCGCATGTAAACATCTAAAAACCCTAACTAAGGCCCCGTTTGGTTTGATTTTGGGGGAATGTCCTTGGGAAATGCGAAGGCCTTTAATTAGTGAACTTTAACCCCATCCGAAGAAAGAAAGTCTCCAAACCGAACACCCCCGCGCCCCCAACCCCTCCCCCTCCTTCTTTCCCGAGGGCTATGTCCAATGGCGGCACCGCTTTATAAGAGGGTAGCAATCAAACAGTAAATATTTGATCATTAGCCTAATATTCCAAGTATTAATCAATTGACCCCACTAATCTCAAAGTTTTGGCTCAAATTTGCAAAAGTCTTACCATAAATATTCTAAGCATGGACTAATTCAAAAACCCAAGAAATTCTATGTTATGACGATTGTTACTAGGGTAAGCATGTCGGACCATCCAAACCGGGAATCACCTAGACCGGACCAAATCGTTAACAGCGGATCGGTCCAGTTCCAAATTCCATAAGATGGAACCAATGATTTTCGGTATGTTTCCTAATTCCCTAGGGGCGAGGGTGGGAGAAAGGAAAGAACCGGATCGGACTGACTCTTTTTTTAAAAATATATATTTTTAATTTCTTGAAAATAATAGCAAAACTCTAAAATAGTAAAAACTCTAGTATTTTTTTAAATTTTTTTGGCTAAGTGATACGCTTCACTGAAACGGTCCAGACCGGATAGGGAACCAATCATCCCTACTTGGTACATTTTTAAACAACAAAATTGACCTCACTAAAAGTAACAATGTGAAAGTCAAACTTTAAAGGAAGTCGTTACAACTTTCACGAAAATAAACTTAATAAAAGTTGAAATTTCAGTTCTCAAGTTTTCGTCCTCGCATGACAGTGATTTTCACTATATTTGAAGGATATTTTTAAGTTAATTTTTATTAACGAGTGTCCTGAGGCACTTTTTTTTGCAATCACACATAATATATATATATATATATATATATATATATATATATTACATATCTCATGGTATGTGTAATTGATGAAGTAAAAATTCAAACGTTTATTTTTATGTGTATTTACCTGAAGTGAGTCGATAACAAATAACAAGACCCTTTTTTTAATTAGCTGTTGGGCGAATTATGTCAATGATGTTATTGCCTGTTGAGCAATCAAGTTCAATCGCATGCAAGAGTTATGACCTAAATGGTTTTGCAAGTTTTGCGAAGCGACACTTATCTTGCATGAAATTGGACTAGGTCTCCAATTCTCGGCCATCCACTTATGGGCATGCATGGTTGATTTTTTATACTAGCAGTTGCATATAACGCCTATGCGAGTGGCTACAAAAATATACTTCATGTATAAGGAAGCTATCTATTTCCAAAAGTAACTTCTCGTTGATGAACCAAAATTTGTTCTGCTCTCGTCATATGTCCGCACGGATTTTCTTAACACCGTATTATCCACGTCTCTAATATATTCTTTTAATATTCATGTAACTCCATTTATGTGTATGTAAAGTTACACAACTTTAAATCGCTAAGATTTAGATAGAATGCATAATAGATAAAAGATCTTTGATTTCACCCACAAAGCACTTTTTTTCTACCAAATTATTCCCTCTTCCATTTAATGAGCTCTTGTGGTAAATCATGATGTGCTAGAAAGAAAGATATAGAATAATAAAGCAAATACACAAATTTATGGGTCTAAAATAAATAAGAATTGGGTAGAGAGAGAGAGAGAGAGAGAGAGAGAGAGAGAGAGAGAGAAAGATTCCAACGCCCTTCTTATCTTTTGGTAACTTTTCAAACAAAGACCTGTTTTACAGGTTTTAAAGTAATGTCAAAATTAAGAATATCACTTATTAAATATATAACAACACTTCGCAGTATAATTTCAGAACGACTATAGTTCAGGCACACCTATAACCAACGGGCTCAACAGATTAAACAAATGCACGGCGTAATGTTATCTTGTTAAAGATTATAAAATTAATATCCGTTTATTTTACAATGAAAGAAATTCAGATTAGCTTACGATGAGTATTGACAGTTGATTATCATCTCTTTTTCTTCAAATTTTAAAAGTATGACCTCTACTTACTAATCAATCATGGCAAATTTTATACCAAACTTAAAAGTTCTCTATGAGTGATCTTCGGAATGATTTAAGTATGAATCAAAGTAATTAGATAATCTCATATGGCTTCATCAAGGACTGTTTCTGCTTTGAAGGCGGTAACAGCTAATGCAACTCAGCAGCATTGCCGAGAAACAATTGCATTGATTCTTGATGCAAAGTATACACGTATTTGGCAAAAAAGTTAATTGAAATTATGTTACCGCATTTATACAATTGGATTCTCGATTTGGTATTCGTGAATTTATGTTTTAAATTCACGATTCAGTATCTCGATTTACCAATTATAGTTAGAGTTAGAGAGGGAAACTCCAGAGCTATACTCCACTTTGTTCCTGAAATGAAATTGTGTATGATACCCCAAAAGATAATACTAATCTATTCTCTCAGTATAAGACTTGGAACTTTTTTATACTTAGTCCAAGACAATGGTCTATGATAGATACCAAAAATATGTTGAATGACCTTGCAAGTAATCCATGATTTAGATGTTCCAATCTCTAATAAGCTCATATTTGTGAACACGTAAAATCATATGTAATTAGAGAAATCAGAATTTGTGAGCCAATCGATTGATTCCAACGAACAAAATTTTAGTGTTCCAACATCAAAACATTGCCAATCCTTCACTAATGGAAATTCTTGAGGACTGATGCCTTTATTTCGTGCAAAATTGAAATATGCTTGCTCGTAAGGTTTACAAAAGTGAATTAACGCGAGAAGTTTTTATCATCAATAAATATGATTAAGAATCAGCTGTTCTTGAAAATGAGTATATTTTTCAGCGACGTTGTTCTTTGGTTTTGTCAAATAAAGTTCATCAATTTTCTTAGTTATACATGCCGAAAAAAATAAGTTAACTGGGCAATCACTTATAAGCAATACAAAAGTACAGCAATATCATGAAGAGAGAAGCCATCTTTCACGAAAAAAATCATCATATAATCATGTTTTATTTCATAATAGGGACATAAGTATGAATCAAAGTAAGTAGATATTCTCATTTGACTTCATCAGGGAGTGTTTACACTTCGAAGGCTGCAACCCGGCGGCGTCCCGTCGAAACAATTGCATTCAGTTTCGCTGCAAAGCCCACAGCCTGAGGCGCAGATAACGCGACAATCCTCATTCTTGTGGCACTCACCAGGCACGGCCATTGAAGATGGCAAAATTGCCCATTGCAAAACGAACACGAGCATGAGCACGAGAGCTAACTTGGATGATGATCTCCTCTCCATCACGATCGATCAGCCCTGTTGCAGATGTATTATTCACTCGAATGAATCTTTGCGTTGTAAGGTGGTGCATTTTATAGGCGTCATTGAGGGGAAAAACAGTAATTACATTTTATTTTTCACATTTATTCATTTATGGAAATCAAATCTGAGTTAGAACATTTCATCATTTAGGTTTTATCGATGAGGGAACAAATGAGAATTTCGTATATATTTTAACAAAGTACTAGTGAAATTTGCAAAAAAGGTGCACCCAAATTTGGGAAATTTCATTATTTTACTGTATTTTTCCAATTTGGTTCTCGTGAATTTGTGATCTAAATGTACAATTCGGTATCTCGATTTGACAATTGTAGTTAGAGTTAGAGAGGGAAATTTCAAGGATATAAGCCACTTTGTTCCCTAAAATAAAATAGTGTATGGTACCACAAAGATAATACTTACCTAAATGTTTAGTATAAGATTTCGAATTTTATTCATAGTTATTCTGAGAAAATTGTCTATGATACTGAAAGTATATTGAATGAGTTTGCACGTAATCTATGCTTTGGATATTTCAATCTCTAATAAGTTCATATTTGTGGGATCAAATCCCACAAACGCCCGGTACAATCATATGTAAAGAAATTAGAATTTTGAGCTGCTCAATTGATTCCATGATATATATATAGAGGTCCTGCCCACTATGAAGTGATTATTCACCATGTTATATTAAATAAAGAGCACTGCAGTACTCGTGAGCTTTTCTTTTTTTGAATTATTTTGGGGATAACATCCAGAACTTCAGAACATCTAATTAAAATTCTTCACATACTTTTGATGACTTAAAATCTTAATTTTTTTTTTATCTAAATGAAAATCTTGATTGTCCAACCACTCTTCGATTGATTTAAAAGGGTGTCCCGGAGAACATGCGAACCCCGTGAACGAGTGTAATGGTAAGTTCTAGAATAAGCTTTAAAGCTTGAACATTAGATTTTGGAATCCAAACAAACTTAGGACGAACAAACTCAATGTTACGAGGATCAGAAAATTCCAGACTTGGGGTTTTAAGATGCCAACACCTATACATGTGCCCGGGGATATACTCTATCCTCTAACAAAGTCTTTAATTTGATTAAATCGAGCAAGACAAAAGACTAATAAGACAAGAGGTGGCAAAGATGAATTATGGCTTCTGCCATTGCTTCCCCTCTTTCGTCGAGGCCCATTCCTACCGTAAGCTAGTAGTGGCTCTTGAGATGTTTGCTGAACTCTCTATCTCTTATTGTGGGGTTAATTCCAAAAAAAACCACCAACTTTAGGTGGAGTGATAAATATGGCCTAAACTTTTTTTGTCTCATAAAAAAGTATTAGGTCGAATGATAATTCTGGCCCCAACTTTTTGTTATCTCGTAAAAAAGCACCAAATTTAAGTCGAATGACAATTCTAGCCTTAACTTTTTTTATCTTGTAAAAATTTACAAATTTTCACTTTATCCCAAATCTAGCCCCTATCATTAACTCTCTATCTGCCTTGTTTTAGAAAAAGGGTTCTAGTCGTGAGTTTGGCAGATCTCGCCCATGAGGTCTCTCAATGGGCGGTGGTTTACAGCTTCATATTATAACAAAGCAGCAAAGTCTAACTAGAGAAATTCAATTTGGAGATCTTTTGGATTTGCCAATGAAGTGGAAGAAACGATGAGTAGCTTTACTGCTATTCTTCAAGCTGTGGCTCAAACAAGAAAACAATGAATAATGTTTTACATCTGGTCAACAAATGCACATGGATTTATTGCAAAGAACAATCAATGAATCTAAGTTAAAGGGAGCCAGATTTGGAATCTAAGTGAGAGTTGGTGATTTTTTTCAAGGTAATAAATGGTTGGGGCAAATTTGTCACTGAACCTAAAGTTTGTGTTCTTTTATGTGACAAAAAAAAATGCCATATTTGCCGCTCAATCTAAAGTTTGTGCCTTTTTTTGGAGTTAGGAACTTACTGTGAGTGTCTTACCTCTCTACGCCTCGCCTAGCAGTAGCCACCTCGGGCTTGGTGCTCTTGAAAGCTCCATAGAGACTATTCCTTGAGAAGACGAATTGAAACTTGAAGCATCCATGTACTAATGTACAATTTAGGAGTATATGTCTGCAAAGTTATTTTTAGGTTGCTTTTAGATAAATTTCATGAGTTTTGTTAGTTATAAGGAACAAAAATTCGCTTGATCTGTGCAGTTATTTCTCTGCAGACCAAAAGCGCAGCAAAATCACAAAGAGAGGAACGATAATTCACTTAAATATCATCGCGTGATAATATTTTATTTCATGATAAGGACATAAATATGAATCCAAGTAAGTAAAAGTTCTCATATGGCATCATCAAGGAGTGTTTATTTTTCGAAGGCGGTAACGGCTATTGCAACTCGGCAGCGTCCCGTCGAAGCAATTGCATTGGGTATTGGTGCAAATTCCAGAGCCTGTGGCGCAAATGGTGCGACAATCCTCGTTACTGTGGCACTCACCAAACGCGGCCATTGAAGATGGCAGACTTGCCCACAGCAAAACGGAGACGAGCATGAGCGCGAGAGCTATCTTGGATGATGAACTCCTCTCCATCAGGTTCAATCGGCTCTATTGCAGACGTAATTTATATCCGAATGAATCTTGTGTGTAGGATGGCGCATTTTATAGGCATCATTGCGAGAGAAAGCAATTAGGTCTCGTTTTTTATTTTTACTCATATATAGGAACAAATCTGAGATCTTTTCTGCCTTTTTGGTTTTTCTTTTTAAGAGGAAATGGACGTGAATGTGTGGATTCTTTTATTAATATATTAGCGACCCTACCAAAAATGTTACGCAGATAGATTTTGGAAAATGGAATTAGTGCATAATGAGGACATTTTATGAGACAGCTGTTGGATATATTTCCATAGAGTTAGCTTGTCGGGATCACCTTGCCACGAATCTGTCATTTGAGGATATCATACTAATGCAAACAGGTGATATAAAGCAGTGTAATAATGACAGGATTAAAGTTCACGTTTTTGGATGATGCTTACTGAAAAAAGAAAAACTAAGAGATTGGATCCCTAACATTAACTTGGGCCAATTGAATGGGCTAAAACTACTGAAATGAAAATATGAGGCGTATCATGTTGATTGTTGCTCGACTTCACTTAATCGAAAACTTTGAAATGTATCCAGTGCTTGTGTGTTAAAAAAGGACCAACAACCGAGAAAGGAACGCGAACTCAATATTGGGTTGTCGAGGTGAGCTCCTCGACCAATCCCGAGTTCTCAAAGGGAATGGCATCTTGAGCAAGAAATTGGGTTTTTACTCCATCAAATTTAAGAAATTGAACAACGAAAAAATTAAAGTAACAACATATCAAGATGACATTATAATATACATCCATGCATTGCAATTTTTTACAATGGGAGTAGTTTCTCATCAAATTTGTAACAATTTATTGTAACAATTTCACTTGGTCAACTGCAATTAGCTGAATTAAAGTCAATCAGCTTAGAGTCATTGCTCGCATTTAACGCCACAATGTATCCTCGAATATAGTTCGACTGTGGCCAAACATGAATCGTTGGCCCAAATTCCAACGCCAACATGGTCTGTAGGAAATCCAAGAGACCGATACAATTCAGGAATATCACCCACATTAGCTTGCGTCCACGACACACTTAAATTGTAACACTTGCCTTGCGAAAGATAGGCGCATTTTGTTGCCTGAGTTTTTTTCCTAATCAACGAGATGTCATCGTTCGAATACATGCCAAGGGATTGCAGAGTCTCGTATGGAAGCTCATAGGGAAGTGTCAAGATTCTTCATGCCCATCACCACTTAATCTTTCGTGACAATGCTATTTCGGGGTCTTCTTGCCATGCCATACTGATTAACTGTAATTGGAGTTCCACGTTCAACCTCTCCTTCGGTGTGTGTCCCATCACCACGTTCAATGCTATTTTGACTATATTGAATCTACGGTACTGTTGACCAAAAAAAAAAAACCGACTTTAAGCGTCGACTCAGGTTAAAGAGACAAAGCAAGATGCAGCGGAAGCAAGCTCTTAGTCAGTAAGTGCAACCAGTGATAAGGTGATTAGTTTTAGAGAAAAATACGAAAGGAAAACTAGATCGTAGAATATGAGCATCGGTAAGTAAGGCATCACCTAATCGACAAAGGGCACAACTAACATGACCCACGACAAGCTGAAAATATAGTAATTATTTAAGTCATGAAACCTACAATTTCGGATGCAGCCGTGAAGAGGTGAAGCAACATAATCATCAGATTATGGAATCGTGGATCTCGGAAGCCACGAACGATAAGGGTCAATAAACGTGGGTTATGGCAACCATCGAGTGGTGGAATGAGGAGCTTTGAAAGTAACTGATTATGCTAGGTGTGAAAGAGTCCAGGAAAAATAAACGTCAAGTAATGTAGTCATCTGATCGTTTGTAAATACAAGTTGCTAAATAATAGAAGTAATGTAGGATGAACTTATTTTTTTCATAACTATTGTTAACTGTCAGCAGTAGCTATGAACATGGAATTGTAGTTTGTGCAAAGAACCAATCGTGCAGTTTTACTTCTAGTTTTTTTTTTTTTTATCATTTTAATACCTTTTTATATGGCTGGACGCAATTTTCTCCAATCTTACATATTTATTTTCTCATTAATTTGCATTTCTCATTGGAAAATCAACAAATGGTCCTTCACATCCTTTGTCAAGGTATTTCGTTAAAACATTTCGACAAATCGAGCACAATAAAGTAAAGGTACAAGAAGAAAAGAAAAGGCAAAAGTAAATTGCAACAACACAAAAATAATAATAGACCGATACGTAGTCTGTGAGGAAGCCGTACCACATGCTTCATGACACCTATCAATAGGCAATAGGCAACTACAAGTGGAAATTCGAGTCGAACACAATACAATACAACAACTGCTACGTGTTTGAAAGAAACAAGAAATAAGATATTATCTGCTAGCAACTTGTTTGTCAATGCTTTATCCAAGTTTTTTTTTTTTTTTTTTTGGCCAGACAATGCTTGACAAAAGAGCTTCCGGGGACGGGATGGGGTCAGCAAAACAAAATTTTTAGGACAAACAAACTTAATTTTACCAATGCTGGAAAATTCTGACATGGGGTTTTAAGGGGCCAACACCTATGCACGTCCCCGGTGACACTCTTTCTCTCTCTATTCTCTAAAAGAGTCTTTTAACTTGATTAAATTGAGGAAGACGGTAGAATAATAAGACGAGTGCTGCAAAGATGAATTATGGCTTATGCTATTGCTTCCCCTCTTTCGTCTAGCCCAATTCTGTAAGCCCAATTTTCACTATTTATGCCATAAGATATTCAAAAAATTGATTATCATCATATATCTATTCCATCATCAACGAAAAACCATGAATCAATCATAAAAAAAACCAAAAATCATAATGAACATTATAACCATATTCATGCATTGAATAAACCAATGCTATGATATCACATGTTAAGGTAATAGGATCTTTCAATCACGTGAATATGAGATCAAATTAATAAATATAGTGTACGCTAATCAAAGGAAGCCATTATTGATCTAATATGAGAGAAGATGTCTTCCTGTGAGTATGAATCTTCACCACTCTCCCTATAATGGTTGCGACGGGTGTGTATTTTCTTACTATATTGAATCTATGTAACTATTGACACAAAATAGAAAAATACTCATCTCTGAGTGTCAACCCGAGTTAAAGACGCAAAGCAAGATGCAACAAAAGCAAACTTTACCAAGTGTTGAACGCTCTTATTCGGTAAGTTCAACCAGTCAACAAGATGATTTGTTTTAGCCGACCGAAAATATGAATGAAAAACTAAGTCTCAAAACACGAGCACCTGATCGATAAAGGGCCATATGCAGCCATGAAAAGATGAAGTCACCATAATCATCAGATTGTGGAATTATGGATCTAGGGACCAATAAACATGGGTTATGGCAACCATCGAGCGATGTAATGAAGAGCTTTGAAAGTAATTGATTATGCCAGCATGAAAGAGTCCAGGTAAAACAAATGTTGAGTAATCCAGTCATCTAATCGTTTGTAAATATAAATTGCTAAATTTTAGGAATCACGTAAGATAAGCTTGATTTTTTCATTATTGTTATTAACTGTCGATAATAGCTATATATATTGGAATTGTAATTTGTGCAAAGGACCAGTTGTTCAGTCTTGCTTCCAATTTATTTTTACATTTTAGTACCCTTTTTACATGGCTTGACACGATTTTCTTTGATCTTAGTACATTTAATTTCCGTATCAGTTTGTAGAAAAATTTTCCTATCAGTTTGCATTTTCTACTGAAGAATCAACAAATGGCCTTTCACATGTTTTGTTGATCAATTCATCGATCCATAGTTCGAAAGGTATTTCGTCGAAACATTTAGACAAATTAAAGGTACAAGAAGAAAAGAAAAGTAAATTACAATTACACGATAAAAACAATAGAACAATACATAGTTCGTGAGAAACTCGTACCACACACTACACAACACCAATTTTTAGGCGAACTACAAATGGAAATTCAAGTTAAACACAGACAATACTACAACTACACGTCTGAAAGAAAGGTCTCATCTCCTAGCAACTTCTCTTGTTAATGCTTCTCCAAGTTGAATCCCAGAAAATGGACACTTTTGACAACAGAGCTTCCGGAGACGGGATGGGGTCAGCAAAACAAATTTTTTAGGACAAACAAACTCAATTTTATCGATGCTAGAAAATTCTGACTTTGGGGTTTGAGGAAGACGATAGGATAATGAGACGAGTGCTGCAGAGATGAATTCTGGCTCATGCTATTGCTTCCCCTCTTTCGTCTGGCCCAGTTCTGTGAGTTAAATTCTCACTATTAACACACCCTATTTTGGCTACTAAGGGGTACGAACTTGGTTTAATTACACTCTATCTAGTTTTAGCATTTCAATAGCCTTGGTGTAATGAAGATGCGCACGCTAACATTTCTAGCATCCTATGATCTTATGTAGATCCATGTCCAACAACTGATGCTGAATCTAAATATATACTTTGTCCTTAATTATGCAACAAGCACTAGGCCATGAATAGACTCAAACATCATGTCCATTTTACTGGGACCAGGAAGATTAGTGGAGCTGATGTTCTTCCAGCCACACCTGATGTTGATGGCACGCGCTCACAATACATTACATGAATGAATGAGCATCGAATGTCTAAAGAGTACATCAACCACTGCAAGCATGGTCTCTCAACAACGCACAAGGTGTATTCTTTCTCAAAAGCATCCATAAACATAAAGCAAGCCAGAAGAAAAGGGCCAAGAGTTCTAAAAATCAACAATGAAAAGCCATATTAACTCCCATTGCCAAAAACTCAAACCTTATTTTGCACGGTCAGTAATCCTCGAAAGAAACGAAGCACAAGTACTAGTATCGCAGCAAAGCCTAGATCCGCCAGTCAGTACTTGTAGTCCTTAACATGGAGAGACTCGGAAGCGCCCTCGCCAAGTTGAGCATCACCCTTGTATGTTCCAAGAGTTGCGTCCGAGTTGGCCTTGCATCTTCTGAGAAGTGCAGCCTGTGCCTTGGGAATGTTCTCTTCCTTTCCAGCCCAGGCCTTCAAGGTGCTCTGCTGTAGGGCCCGACCAAAGGAGAAGGAGAGGCTCCATGGCTTCTTGCCCTTGAGCTTGTTCATGGCATTGAGGTTCAGAGTGGCCTGCTCCTCGCTCTGCCCACCGGACAAGAAGACAACAGCGGGAACAGCAGGAGGCACTGTTCGCTGCAGGGCACGGACGGTGTACTCAGCAATGACCTCCGGAGCAACCTTGGGGGCATCTGATCCGGGGGTGACCATGTTGGGCTTCAACAAGGTTCCCTCGAGGAGCACATGGTGGTCATTTAGGGCCTTGTAGCAAGCGGCGAGAACACGCTCAGTCACATCGGCACACTTGTCAATGCTGTGGGGACCATCAACCAAGATCTCGGGCTCCACAATGGGGACCAGACCGTTCTCCTGGCAGATAATGGCGTACCTTGCCAATCCATTTGCGTTCTCATTGATAGCAAGCTGAGATGGCTCGGTTGGGCTAATCTTGAGCACAGCACGCCATTTGGCAAAGCGAGCACCTGCTGTGTAGTATTGTTGGCATCGCTGAGCAAGGCCATCAAGACCCTGAGTGGTGGTCTCACCATTTGTGCCAGCGAGCTCAACTGTGCCCTTGTCAACCTTAATGCCAGGAAGGACTCCACCTTCCTTCAGGACATCAACAAAGGGCTTACCTGCATAAATACAATCATTCAGTGAATGAGGAAATAACCCCAGACTCAACATAAACACGTGCCTGCAGATGACTCGCAAGCCAAAACATCATGATGAGCTTCTCATCTACTCATTTCGATACAACTGAATTTTGCATTGATAAATGGATCGAGGGTAACATACAGCTAAAACGATTAGTTAAATTAACTACTATTGAGAACACTGACCATTGGCAGTCTTCTGATAGAGAGTTTCCTCAAACAAAATCACGCCACTAAGGCACGGGAGAGCTCCAGGAGCGGTAAAGAGGAGTTCGCGGAGGATGCGCCTGTTGGTCTCGACATTTTCAACATTGATGCTGGCCAACCGCTTGCCAATGGTGCCAGTCGATTCATCAGCAGCTAGAATACCCTTCCCAGGGGTGCCGATGTAGGCAGCATTGGCAATGAGCTCATCTACATATACCCCAAAAATTCATCACGCGTTAGAACTATTATACCCCTGTCCATCACCACCGTCTATAAAATGGATACATGGCAAGAATAATTATGCGAAAAAGATCCGACTAGAAAGTCCCGCAAAGAAGCAATCCATCGTCAATGAAACAAAACCAAATCGGCAAAAAGACAAAAGGGTCGAGTCATTTTATCATCTAGGAAGAACGGCATCACGATTCATGAGTAGTCAACGAAAACCCTTTGCGCAAAAGAAAAAATAGATACAATCTAATTGCTCAGCCAGAGATACAGATAAGTAAGGGCCAAACCAGAGCAGATCAAACCAGACACCCACTTTTCAACACAGATATATACTCGCCAGCCGAACTTCGACATGGGTAAACAGGATCAACCTCCGAATCCAATTCAGTAGCAAGAAAATCAGCATACAGCAAACGAAAAAACGAGGAGACACTCTCCAGATTCAAACGGGCATCAGCAGATCAACCGAGAAAGCCCCAGATCAAGCAGACGAGACGGATCGAACCCACTTCGAAAGAAAGAAGCCAAGCTACGAAAAGAAAAGACTTTCCACCAAACCGGCATGCCACATGGAGATCAAACCCGATATATCCTTCCAAAAGGAACCAGAGAGAGAGAGAGAGAGAGAGAGTACCGTGGTATTTGCCCTTGTAGCACGACATGGTTTTCGCTAGTTTCAGGCGATCTGAGGGACTGAGAGAGGAGGCGGCTTGAGATGACGGAGAAAAGCGAGAGAAGAGATTTGACGAAGGGATTGAAGGTAGAGAGAGAAAGACCAGGGCCGAGGCCTTTTTATATATAATATTCGAAAAGAGGTGATGGAGGTGGTGGGTGAGTAAAACACGAAAAGGGAAGGGAAAAAAAAAAGAAAAATCGATGAAAATTTCTATAAATAATATAAAAAAAAAATTGAGTAAATCGAAAAAGCGGGGAGAGCGACTGCAAGTGGCTTCGAGATTGTCGCGGCTCGTGCGTCGTTCCCCGCACACAGTCCGTTGGCTTTCCGAATTTACTGTTTTACCCCTCCTCCTCCTCTTCTTTGGCGGGTCGGGTCTTGGAGTTTCGACCCGTCCCACGACATCTCCTTGCTAAGGTGATCCTGCAGAATTTTCTTATCAATATTGTCGCCAAAATTGGTACAAAAGGGAAAAAAACGATTATAAGACCATTTTATATTTTGTGCATAGCAAGAAAATGGGAGCTAAAAGGAGGAGATTCTCCCTCATTTGGTTTCATCCGCATTCCATCTCCGAAGATTGATTCGTTTCCAATCTAAATCCCCAAGAAATACTAAAAAAAGATTCGGATTTTTCGGTGATGGATATTATAAATTTAAATGGGTTAATTGATATTTTTTTCCCTTCGACGGCAGTGAAGGGGATTAGAAAAACATTCGAATTTTTGGTGATGGATATTATAAATTTAAATCGGCTAATTGATATTTTTTTTTCCCTACGACGGCAGTGAAGGGGACTAGAAAAAGATTCGGATTCTTCGGTGGTGAATATTATAAATTTAAATCGGCTAATTGATATTTTTTTCCCTTCGACGGCAGTGAAAGGGACTAGAAAAAGATTCGGAGTTTTCGGTGATGGATATTATAAATTTAAATCGGCTAATTGATATTTTTTTTCTCTACGACAGCAGTGAAGGGGTATGATCGGTAATTCGCGTAAAGTCTAATTCAAAAACCGGATGCTCGTGATTAGGTGGGCGAAAAGAGCAGAAGAAATAAAGAAGGTGGGGGAGACAAGGAAGACAGCCGGCCGAACTAAATTCTGGTGGCGACGTTCGTTCCGAGGAGCAACGGCGACGTCAAACCAGCAGCCGCTCCACGCCGGTCTCGTCTTCCTCATCATTCCTTCCATCTCCTCTTCCTTTTCTTCCTTATTTTTAATCTATTTTTGCTAGAAAAAAAGGGAAAAAAAAATCGGTTCGTTTGTTATAACGAACCCCCTCAACCTCAAGATAAAAAGAAAAAAATTTGAGCAAGAAAAAAGATAAAAGAAAATCCTTTCCGCATGGTTTTCTCCCACTCTATCGAGATTTTTTTTTTTTTTGGTCCTAACACTCCATTGAAATTAGTCGTGTCAAGGGTTTTCTGTGTTTCGCGAAAATAAATAATTTAAAAAATATTCCAACTAAAAATGATTGATTATATTGTTCGAAATAATAAATCAACGAAAATTTTTTTTTATTGGCAATAATGTATGTCCAAATGTTTTCGTGTAAATTATCAGAATATTTTTCATTCGTTCATTTTTTATAAATGAGTCCAACGGGTAATCATTTTTAAAAGATATTTATAAAATTATTTATTTTTTATGAAATCGACACATTTCGAATAAAAAAAAAAAAAAAAAAGTTTGCGAGTAACATAAAGTCGGCTCAACCCTCGGCTATAGTCAACGGTGGTTTTGAGTCGGTGCCACCTGCCTTTCCTCCTATCCGTTGCGCCCCCTGATTTTTCTTGGTGCCCAGGTTGGGTAGAAATCCAGCGGCCCTTCTTCGATTGGAGTGGCAAAAAGGTTGGTTGGTAGGTCCCGAGGCCGAACGCCCTTTTCCGTGCCTACTCGCAAAAGCAACTCAAATTTCGGACCGTTTCTTTTTTTTTTTTTTTTTTTTTTTTTTGTATAATTTCACGTATTAATCCAATATGTCTTATAGTCCGACCCCACCATAGAAACAAAAGAATTCAATGTGCTTGTAAACTTCGATGTAATGAGCAAAATAATTGGACACTTCGAATTTGTGTAATTTCACATACTAGTCAAAATATCTTCTTGTTTTGATTTAATCTAAGGCGAATTGGTAATTTTACAACATTTTATGGGTTTATAATTTCATAATCTAAACATTTTAACCTATTTTTGTGATTTTAACTAAATAAGATACTACATTTTTGGACTAAGAAAAATTTAAAATTAGTTTTGGATTGTCAACAGCTTATTTGTCAATTTTAATTATCTGCAAAATAGATTAATTCTAAAAATAATAAAGTTTGTGCCGAATCTTGAATATTTTTAAAAATATTTTAGGAAAGGTAAAATTTTAGCATTGATTTGGCGATGAGGAGTCAAAGTTTGGGAGATTATTTTTTGAAAGGTTATTTGAAGAATTACTTTTATAGAGGATTTGATTTAGACAAAAGTCATCCATACTTGCAATTCAAGGCTTTTTTCCATTATCTAAGTTTCTTGCTATATCCAAAATTCTGCCAACGAAACACAACTCTGAACTAAATGCAATTTCCTTTTTGAGTAGGATGCGATTATAAATTAAAGTGCTCTACCCCTCGTCCAATCAAGAGTTTTGAAAGTCTGATATCTAATAAAGATAGATGTACTGTTTACCCTCGTCTAGAATATTCGACATAGATGCTGCATCGAGGAGGATATTCCGGATCGCCATGTCTAAGCTCATAAAGAATTTATTTTATGAAATTCTCTTCCTTTTTTTTTCTTTTTTTTTTCTTTGGGGGGGTGTAAGCCTTTATGCCAATGCTCTTCAGAGTCATCATCTTTGCTCTCATGCAATGTCTTTTTGCATTTTTTTTTTTTTAGTGGTCCAACCTTCAACTATAGTAATGGTCGCCGGACAGGTGCTACCAACTGTTACGGCACTAATTAAAGTATTCTCAGTGCAGCTCAGGACGATGTCCGCTTAATCACAGCTTCGTTGCATACACATGAGCGCGCACATGGGATCAGATCAGATCTATATGTCGAGAAGTCACGTGAACATATGCTTCTTCAACAACAGTCGATTAGCCGCTGCGTTTAGCTTCCCACTGACCGGTCAAAGATCACGTTGACAAAGGTTGATAGCGCAGACTGCAGCTGGAAGGCTAATTGTCAACTGGGACAACATGATTCCAAGTAAAATGGCAATCTCATGACCGGACCGATAGGAGTCGGTCCGGTTCCAAGTTCTAATACATGTAAAGTAGATTTCAAATTCCAAGAATTGAGAAACCTACATTAACTGGTAGGTTCCAGGTGGAACCTAGAACGAGTTTATTTATTTTTCATGTTTTATGTTTTCGCACGATCGTGCAGCAATTTATGGCGTCTAATGTGTATGTATAATTTGAAACCATTATTCTAAGCTTCTAATTCCGACAATATCCATAACCGATACTTTTTACATTATTAATATTTCATAATCTTCATATGTCTAAATTTGAGTTGTAATTAGTGAATTGTAATAAATAATGGTTATTAGATGTGATAATTACTGTAGTACTTCAATTAAGAGTATAGGTGGAATCTAGATAAATCCTAGAACTTGTAATAAAGTAAGATCTAGGTTTCTAAGTATATAGAATAAATTTTAAGTTCCAAAATTTAATGAACATATTTTGACAGATAGATTTTAAGTTCTAAGTGAACCTGAACAAGGAAGTGAATTATGAATGGAACCTCAAATTGCCGCATGCCTAAACTCAAGAATGAAAAACAAGATGAAGTGAGTTTCATCCCAGTCCAACTTGAGCAGCAAATTACGTTGACATGCCCTGCTTTGATGGTACCATGTGGTGTGGGTGCATCCGAACCCTAGCATCTTTCTCTGTGTAAGAATGATTCTCCGCTATAAAGCTATCTGCTTTTTCGGAATTTGATTCCAAAATGATTCCCACATTATGCTCACCAACAATCTCGGTGTTAGAATGATTCTCACGTATTATTGAGTACCGCAAACAAATTGTGATGTGATTTGTCTCGAACAAGTAGCGTGTCCATTTCGTCGGGTGGTAAGCGATGTCCTGACAGCACGAGAAGAGTACTCAGTACCTTAAATTCCTCATTATTTTCTTTTTCTTTTTCTTTTTTTCTAATGATGAGGAAGACCAGCTTAGGTAGATGGTTCTCAAGACATTCGGATCAGCTTTCACGTAATAGATCCAATCCACATTCTCAGTCCGATCAAATGTAGATTATCCATGCCGAGATTGGAGGGTCCGTGAGGAATCGTTTCCTCGTGGAAGATTTCGTGGCTTCCTAAATCTCGATTAGTTTGCCTCTCTCGATTAGCTTGCCGCTCGTCTACTTAGATGGGTTGGACGGACGTTCAGACATTCTCAAAGCGGTTCGAAAAATGAAGTTTGCAAAAACTTAGAACTTGACTTACATGCATTGGCAAGCCCCCTTGAATTGGGTCGCTCGTACTAGTGTGTCCAAGTCTCGCAGCTGTGCGCGAGATCTCGAAATGAGAAAGTACTCAGCGACATGCTTACGTTCACATTATCAGGCATTCAGATGAATGTTCAAATGGCAAATCTGCAGAATATTCCTCAAACCAGGATTGTGCTCATATGCCCTCATGTTTATAAGGGCTATGTGTGCATCAGCTTTCAATGATCTTGAGTACAAAACAACAGAATCCGATGATCTAATTCAGCAAGGAAGAGTTCAAATGCTCTCTAAGGTATCTGATCAAACTGAAAAATTGCCAAAAAACCAGAAAGAAAGAAAATGTAAGCATGACACTATCTGAGCTATACATTGTTTACTCAGGAATACCCTGCCTTTTCTGGCCTTTCACTTGAAAAATGAAGTCAAGGCAATGGCAAACCCAAAATTTGCAACGGCAATTGCACATTGTAAAATCCGATGCAAATCAATAGTTTCCGCATCCCTTTCGGTTTGGGAAGCTCAAACAATGCCAAAGACTCACCAACACAACAAGGAAACCTGAAAAAGCCAGACATAAGTAACTTCTGTATAGAAGAGGAAAGTAACCCAGTGCATTTCTTTGAGCTTCATCGTTTGGCGACTCTTTACTCCCATGATCATTCCTCCTCACCTGTCATCATTATCCAGGCAACAAAGAAGAGGCCGGCAAGGTGTTCAGATCTTCAGTCGGCTTATACCTAGCGCCCTTTATGCTATTGGTATTATTGAAATCTTTAAATGGTCCAAAGCCATGCAATGGATGATAGGATCTTGATTGAGGTTGTTCCACCAGGAAGGCCGGGACTCCCATCTTCCAAATCCTTCTAGTTTACATCTATCCTCTGGGCAATTGGACTCCCATACTTCAATGTTTATGCCGCCAAAAGAATCAATAGGGGCATGCTTGCACAATTCTTGAGCAATGTGTTTCAACTCGTAATAATTGCCGATGTCCTTCAACTCATGGAATATGCCCACATCAATGCACAAAACATCTAGATTTCGTCATGTCACAATAACTTACAACCTATTGCTTTTTTATCATCTCCATAAGAGATTTTTAGCGGTATTTTAGTGCACAAATTATCAAAAGTTATGAGAATTTTCTTCTTATGATCACTCTCTAACCTCTTACATAAAAGATCCGTAAATCCAAATACATTTTCCTTATTAACCAACTTCAAGCCTAATGGACGAGTAATTTATCACTTTACATGTCAACAACAACTTGCATCCTCGTCCTTTATTTATAGGATCTTCCTATGTCATCTAAATGATGACAATTTTCCACTTCGGATCATCTTCTAAGTTCTTTCGAAGAAGATCACAATTCCAAGTGCAGTTTCCTCATTAGTCAACTTCAAATCCATTGCATAAAAGAATTCTCCATGAATTCTATATGTTCCGCACGTCTGTGATGTGGTAAAGTTGCCTTGACATCCATATTGAACATCAAACAACTTCTCTTCCTTTACTAGATGCTGACACATGATGAGCATTTTCCTTATCGAGTCATCTTCAAACTTCTTCTGAAGAAGATCCACAATGCCAAGTGCAGTTTCATCATTAATCAGCTTCAAGCTCAATGCATAAGCGAATTCTCCACGAGTCCCTTTAAGAACAGCACATCTGTGAAGAAAATAAGTCACCACAACAAAAACATCGAACAGCTTCTCTTCCTTAAGTAGCCTTTCTACATCATCCAGTAGCTGTCGATACACTCCCATCACAATGACACAGTTGATTGCAGTCCTTGACTCCAAGGCATCTGATCTTGCAGCAAAAGCGATGCCAATGACCATCCCATATGGAGAACACTGGTAAAACTGCTGGAAGCAACACTTCCAGCTTTCCACAGAAAGCCCCATAAAGACCCAAATCATCTTCCTCCAATCCATACCAATCAAGAATTGGGCCATGGGGTTCGGAAACCACCGGAGCGAGCAAAGATCCTTACCACTTCCCTCGAATTGCAGTGGGTTTTCTGCATCCATGGTGATGCGCCCCCACACTACCGACCATTTCTTAACATCAACTCGGCCTCACCAACGGAACGCCCCACTCTTGGCTTTCATCTCATCCACTCCATCTCGAAGATCCTTACTGAGCTCTCATCAAACATCACAGTACCCAAATTGACGCCTAGTCGGAGCAACCAGATACTATGTTGCAACGACAACCATTTCTTCCCCTCTCTCTTTTGCTCTTTCCTTACGCTCAAAAAACTATCCACCATGGAGACTGAAAAGCCAAAATCATACAGCATAGAGCAGAAAAGTCAAGCCAAAGTGACTACACAACGAGGACAACGAAACAGTAGCTAGCACGAGCGCAGGGGACCTACCAAAGGAACAAGACTATGAACACAGAGAAACTGAGAAAGCAGTCGCGAATTAGGAACATGCTCGGTGTAAGTCTCCTTACCTCATGGAAATCCAGGGTTTCAATGACTTCTCTCAAAGATGATTGCCAGCTTGAGACGAAAATGCTCAGTGTGAGTTTTTATAGCTGAAGTAGATGGCATTAGGGTTTACAGGCCCATGCAATGAAATGGAAATGGTCCTGAGCCCCCTTTTTGAGTATTTGGGCTCTCAAGAACAATAGAAGTCCACGGTTTTGAGGAGTCTTCTCCCTTTCTCTTGATGATGGCTAGGCTGCAACAAGAGAATACGAATAATCACCGTTTTCTAGGAGTTCCAAAGTGACAAATTTACCCTAATTTTTTTTTTGTAACTAATTTTTTTGTAAAACTAGGTTAAAAATCTCAAAAATCTTAAGATTCAAGTTTTTCAAAAGATTATTATTTAGTCGCCAGAGGTCGATTAGACACCTAAGTAAAATAATGGGAGAATTATTTTACACTTTGGTTACACTAGATTTCTCTAACGCCCTTTCTACCACATTCTTTTTAATTTTCAAAATGTTTTTTTGCAGGCAGCTAATTTATTTTAACATAAATTACTATCATACAAATATGGTAACCACACGGGTGCTCATCCATTATTAAAACATTCAAATAAAAACAATAAATAAATAAATTGCATCGCACAAAGCAATCAATAATTTCTTTTTGGGTTTTCTTAAAATTGGATTTTTTTAATAAAGCATGCATTTTAACTACATGACTTAATCTTATTAATATGCAAATTCTAATTAAATGGGCCTATTATGCAAACTAGTTAACATGCACCTAGTATTTTTGTATTTTTTTTTATTGAAATTCGGAATTAATAAAAACCCTAATTAAACTATCTAAAAATGGATAATTTTCTAATTTATTCTAGGGATTAATTTGACTTAAACCCTATCCTATCTTAGAAAACTATTTTTTGAAAAATGAGATAATTAAAATGTGCGAACATTATCTAAAAAAATTAATTTATGTCCAACCTAACTTATTTCTAAAAATGCAACCCTAAAAATGTAATCCTAAGCTAATTTTCATGTCTCGATTTGCTAAACCTATATGCTCATGTAGAATTTTGATTTTTGATTTTTAGTTTTTTTTATTTATAACAAAATAAAGAATTAAAATAATCGAAAAAATAATGTGGTCTCACAGGTCAAATTTTCTAATCATCACGACAAAGAGATCAAAATAATTTTTCTTTTACGGATCAAATTAATGATTATTTTAAAATTTACCAAAAAGCCCTTTCCCTTGGATAATGCCTACAAAATTCACAAAGACTAACATTCGATATTACAACTTAAAATAACTAGCTAAACTAAAAAAAAAATGCTATCAAACAAAATAAATAGAAAAATAACATGAAAAAAAAAAAGTAAAAATAAGCCACCTAAAACGGGGAAGAGGCAGCGTGATTGGTGAGCAGACCAGCGTCGATGGGCGAATGGGCGCGGTGGTGGCGTCGGTGCTGCTAGGCGGAGGCGGCGTGAGACCGGCGGAGGTGGGTCGTGCACGGCGTGGGTGAGCAGCGAGCAAGGGCGGCGGTGAACGGCGGTGGAGCGGAGCAGCCTCGAGCTTCGGAGGCACGGCGTCGGATGCGCAGCGCGGCGTCCGGTGAGCGGAGACGGGCGGCGAAGGCACCGGATCGGGCCGAGGCGAGCGGCGCGGTGGCGCGACGAGGTCGAAGTGGGCTCGGAGCAGCAGCAGGTCGCGGGTGCAGAGGCGCGGCGGTGGGCGTCGATCCGGGTAGCAAGGATCACAGGCGAGGCTCGGGTGCGAGCGTGTTGGGGCAGTCGTCGAGCATTGAGCGCGGTTGCTGGACGTCGGGCACGGAGATGCTTGGAGATCGCAGGTTCGGTGATGCTGCAAGAGTCCAAGGTAGAAGACAATCTTCTTCTTTTAAATCTTTTTTCTTTTTTTCTGCTCGGTGGACTTTCCTTTCTGCTGTTGCTGGCTTTTTTCTTTTCCGCTGCAGTTTGTCAGAGGGAAAAGAAAGGACACTTTTTGGACGACAAAAGGGAGTGGGGTTTTCTCTCTTTTTATTTCCTCTTACTTTTTTTCTTCTCTTCTCTCATGCTTGCATTTATTTTTCACGAAATCTTTTTACAAAACTTCCTCCCAAATTTTTCGAATTCCCTCCTCCTTGCACGAACTTTTTTTTTTTCGAATTCTTTCTCTCCATTTTTTTTTAATTCCCCCCCTTGCACGAACTTTTTTATAGTGGTTCCGATCGGCTGCTTTCTATGGAAAATTTTAAACTTCCATCTTCGTCGTTGCATTAAATCATGGATGCAAATCGGAGCATGATTTCGCAATCAACTCGATTTTGCATCGATTCCTTCCATTTTATCAAAATCCTTGCCATTTGTTCACCCGATTTTAAAATTGTTGCTGCATTTAACAAAATCCGACATCCATCGAATTCCATATTTCCTTGCATACTTCAATCAAATCAATTTCCCCCATTTTCATTTTTTTCTTTTTATTTGTTCAAAATGCAATTTTATTTTTCCAAAATTAGGTGTCAACAATGAAAAATCTCAAATTTTACAGACTGTGACACATTTACCACACCAAAGGCATTTTCATCTTATTATTTATGTTTTCCTTTTTCTTTTTTTTTTTTTTTCTTCTTCTTCTTCTTCCCTCCCTCTCGCAGCCATGGCACCGAGGTCAAGAAGCCGAAGGCAAGCGAGGGTGCACCCCGTGTCGAGCAAGGGCGGCCCTCAAGGGCCGCCCCGGCATCGAACAAGGGCAGCCCTCACTTAGGTCAAGCGAGTGCACCCCTCGTTCAACGCCGGGTGAGGGCTGTCCTCAATCGACGTAGGTGAGGGCCGCCCTCGTCGGCGTCGGGCGAGGACAGCCCTCACCAAATTTCGCCAAGCCCTTGCCGACATCGGGCGAGGGGTGCCCTCGCCAGATCTAGCAAGGGAGGCACTCGCCAAACGCCGGCAAGAGCAGCCCGATGCCTGACTCCAACTTCCCTCCGCCGGCCATGGCAGATGGAAGAGAGAAGAAGAAGAAAAAAATTAAAAAAATTAAAAATAAAATACCAAAATGCCCTATAGTTTAGGATAAATGTGTCACACGGATACAAGTTCAGGGTTTTTTATTTCACGAAAAAAAGTTTAGAGTAAATGTGTCACGGTTGGCAAAATTCGAGGTTTTTCATATCAAAAAATAATTTGGATAAATTTTTCACTTTGGGCAAAATTTGGAGTTTTTGGTGGTCTTTTCCCTTTAAAAAATAAGTCAGAGCCATCGTATCTCAATAAGTAATATTCTAGGATGATATATTCGGTGAGGAAGTTTCTACAATGTATTGAGGTCTCGGTGTTTCATATACATAGCTGAAAATAAGCAAACATTGCTTGATTTTATTACGTAGCAAACATATTTTACCGGTACGGAAGTTTTTCCATATTTTGTATAAAATTTGCTGCGACCCCGAATGTAGTCAATTTGAAGCTTTTGCAAATCTGGGTTACGCTAATGAATTTCTTTGCTATTATCACTTGGAAAGGCCATCTAGCTTTTTTTTGTTTGTTAAGAAAAACAAAATGTCGCTTTGTTTTATTGTCCAGAAAAGAACAGCTGAAACTCTTGGGAATTCGCTATTTCAATCTTAAAGTCCACTCTACTTGCAATTGACAAAGGGAAAGTGCATTTTTACTTGCTGAAGGCAAGACTTTCCCTTGGATGCACTTAACATGAGCAACAGAGAAATTCTATATTAAAGAGGAGTCGAAACTCGCATGCGTGCCCTTCTATGTTTTGCAAAGAATTTCGCTGAGGAGTGTCGCTGGAGCACTTACTGCCTTCATTGGAGGATGCACACCCTGGCAACCCAGGGGAAGTAGAGCCTCCTCAGGCCCAGGGGTTTGGGAAGGAAACCTTCCCTAGTTGGAAGCCCCCCGGCGGTTTACCCTTCTTCTTTTGTTACCCGGAGAGGGGATTCCGACAACCGGGACGTTTGTTTAAGGTCCTTAGGCTAGACCCAGATAAGCAAATAAGGGTATTTGACGATTTGATCTTGCAATGCCGAATCATTGTTTTGACAATTGAAACTCTTCTTATAATGTAGGTTTGATTAAATGGTTGGGACGCTCAACATTACTTCTCTCTTTAGCTAACAAAATGTTAAGAATATTAAGGTTTATTTATGAGATCGATATAATGAGCGAAATAATGTTCATCTATTTGGACGAGGAAGTCCGCCTTAAATAGGTGAACTCCATGGCCCGAGCGAGGGATCCAAATAGGCAAACTACTGTATGGTGCTCTGTAATTTCCCTAACTGTAGAAAATATTTTCAAATTCATGGAAAGCTAATGACCACCAACCAAGAAGTCGCATCATCCAAAGCTGGAACGACAGTTCTGCTTCTACTTAAATCGATGTAAATTTTTTTACTATTGGACTTTGCTACTCACTGAGCAGATTGAACAAGCCAAAGTCAATGGCTCTTTACGAGGGTTTCAAGACTGATAAACGTAGCTTTCGCTTTTGTCAGTCTGGATAGAGATGTAAATACTTTTCTAATTAGCAAGTTCGTTCTAGATGTTATATTAAGGGATAGTTGGGAACATATCAGCCCGTGTACATTTACTCGACCCTCCAAATGGTCGTGATCCATGGTGTATGCGATAGAGAATGGATAAAAATGTTTAATTTGGAATTCTGTTCGTTTATTAATTTCCAATTTCGTTAGAGGATGTCCTTCTCATTTCTGATTTATCTAGCAAATTATTATTTACTAAAATCAGGGGTTAGGTGCCAATAGCTCTATAAATACAAGAAAATATAGGGTACACAAGAAATGCCAGCTCAACAAATTATTAATCCACTCATCATGCAACACATGTCCCTCGTGAGCCCATTGTCAAATCTCTCTCCTTTTATCTCTCTCCTTTCGCAGACTCGCATCTCTGTCTCTCTTATTTTTCTTCGCCATTTCTCCCTTTCTCTCTCTCTCTCTTTTTAAAATTTCTTTCCCTTTGGCCTATAACCGATACTTAGCCATGGCTGGCAACCGGCCACAGTCTAGGGTTTCCCTCGCCAAATCCGACAAGAGAATTCAGCCAAGGGTCAACTATCGCGACCAGGGGTGACCTATGCCAAATCTAGCGAGCCCTCGTTAGACTCGGAAGCTATGGAGGAAGGCGACAACTTGGAGCGCAAAGGATCTCGAGGATGCAAGGGCTCGAGATCACGAGTGATGACGACAAGAATGGGGGACTTGGGCTTGTTCTTGGACCCTAGGGCCGCTAGCCGGCGGACAATTTCAATGATGGAGCCATCGCCGATGGGGGAGGCGCAGAGGTCGAGCTCGAGTGAGGGACAAGGCAAATAAATGACGTCGTCGCACCCCGTGCAAGTGAAGGAGAGGGCCAGAGGAAGGAGAGGGGGGTTACAGAGGAGAGAGGTCGTCAATGGCTTGCAAAAAGAACTAACAAAGCAGTGGGAGAAGAGAGACGGGGGTTAGAAGAAGACAGAAAAGTCTGACAAGTGAACCCTCCATGGATTCATTGACATAAAACTTTCCCTTCTTGAGTGAAATTCTTCTGTTCAAACTTCCTTCCCTTTCTTACTATATAGGTTCCGTTTATTTTGTGAAAAATGAAGAATGTGAAAAAAAAAAATTCCTAAAAGTAATCTCTTATATCGCTTGAAATAATTTATAAATAAAAATTATTTTCATCACCAAAAAAAAATTTATATCTAAACATTTTTGTGAATAATGAAAATATTTTTTTATCCATTCATTTTTATAAGCAATATAAGTCATCATTTTTAGATAAATATTTATCAAATTATTCATTATTCATGAAATAAACAATTTTCCTCCCTTTTCTCCAGTTTGCAAGCCTTTCTTTCAATTCCACTTCCTGCCCGGATTAATTGATGCCATCATTGAACTTTTTATTAGTTTAATTATGTTTGTGGAATTTAGTTTGATGTGCAACATGTTATGATTGAAATTTCAAATCGTTTTAACTAGATCCTAAACTATTTCGATGTGTCCAACGGCATCATCTCATTTATTTTTAGTGGAATTTGTTGAAGCAGGCACCAATCTAAGGAGACACAATGTCAGGTGGAGAAAATTGTATGCGCGGATTTGGTTGATGTGAACGTGATATATAATTGAACTTGCAATGGGTGCGTTTCTTTAGTAAAAAATGAATGATTTGAAAAATGTTTTCATAAAAATGATCGTTTGCATTGCTTATAAAAATAAATAAATGAAATTTTTGCATTGTCAACGAAAATGTTTATACGTAAATTATTGTCGATAAAAAATTTTTTATTAACTAATTATTTCATGTAATATAAGTAATTATTTTTATAAAATATTTTTTAAATCATTCATTTTAATAAAACAAATAGAGCCTCTTTGTATTATTCACTTTAACTAAATAATTTTCGCTTCAATTGGTTATCTTTTGTAGACGTTCTCATTTACTTAGCATCGGGTCAAAAGACACGATTCTCGCTAGTACAAAGTAGGGAGAAGTATCAAAAAAAGTAGGGAGAATTTGGTGTTCTCGTTTGAAGCATAGTGAACAATTATCCTTCGTTTTTTTCATTTCATCTGATTTAAAGGTTCCATAAAAATAAAGATGTCGAGGGAGAATTTGTTGTTTTCCTTGCTGGTGTTGAATTAGTCTTGTCACAAAAAATCCAATGTTTTCCTTCTTGGTAATGAGTTTTGTCACTAAAAATCCTTCCATTGTTGAAAATCTAATGTTGAACATTTTAATATAGTTCAAGCCACTAACTGAGAATTATAAATTGCACAAAACATCATATTCCCATTTGCAACCCCCCAATAAAGAGTACTTGTGTGTTTGGAAATTGGGTTCAAATGAATATGATAAATCTCACATGAAACAAAATAACACATTTCGATATAATGAAATTTGTACATATTAGGTTGAATGATTCCGATCACATGCTAAAGCTCCGGATATTATAGACTTTACTCTCAATCAATAGAAGGAGCTGTGGATACATGAACGTAGGACCTCCATTGACCTCCTATGTGGTTTCACCGTCATAATTCACAAACGCGAATTCATTAAAGTCAACAACAACAAAAATTCACTTCAGAAGGAACTAAGATTTTCTCAAGAAGTCGGGGTAAGTTAGCAAACGCCGTTACTAGATTTGACATTTGCCCTTTTTTTCTTTACTTGGAGAGGTCTCGAACATGTCAAAGAACGGCAACGACTGAGGTCGGCGGTGGCTCCGCCTCTCACGCGGCGCACGTGTGCTGGCATCGATCTCTCCGATCCGGCACGCCGCCCAACTTCTGTGCACACATCAGTCCACCCACCCACCATGTCCCCAAAAAAAGAAAATGAAAAAGAGAAAATCAAATCTCCAAGTTATCTTCGCTTCCACGTGGCATCGTTATGCCACTCGTTTTCCACTTGCAGTCGGTCAAACCCCCCGCTATCTTCCGCCGACCAAATCCAACTAAATATCGTCATGTCTTACGTCACACCTCCTCGAACTGCTTCCTCTATTGTCTCGCACTCTGGTGTCAACTTGCACTATTGTATTGTCCCATCTTAGTCAATTGAATCAATCCCCAAGACCTACACGACGTCCCCATTTGGTTCTAAAAAGTAGAAATTAACCACACACAAAAAAAAGTAGTTTGTATCGACTGTCGACGACTTTTTCGACCGGTCCCAATGACCAAACATCAATGATTTTTTCTAGACCGTTGTCCGCTTTTCGTGCGGGGTCGGTCGGATCATCTACTGCTCAGCTCGATCGACCGGAAGCTCGCCGACCCGAGATCCTTGTACGGGCCGGCGGCCAGCCCGTCTTCGCCCGCCAGATGCCCCTTCAACCCCCCCCTCCTCCTCCTCCAAACCCGATAACCCACCAGCCCGACCACGGCCGCCGCCGCGACCCCAATCAGGACCGACATCAGGACCCTGACCCCGAACCCGACCTCGTAGCCCTTGCCCTTCCCGGCCGGCGCGGGCTTCACCTTGAAGTACCCGATCTTGGTCTCGTCCGCGACCTCGAGCAGCGTCTGGATCGGGTAATCTATCGTGTAGCAGAACCGCGTGGCGTTGCTGTACACGGCGCCCCAGCAGCTGCAGTTGCTCTCGCACGCGCGCTCGCAGTCGTCTAGGGACGGCACCGACGCGTACCCCATCAGCTCCTTGTACGGCAGCTCCACGCCGTCACGCCGCAGCACCGAGAAGCCGCCGCTTCCCGACCCTGCTCCTCCTCCGCAAAAGTCGCCGGAACCCGGCGCGGAGGAGCACGAATCGGGACGTGCCTCGGTCCGGTTGTCCAGGCACGAGCAGGTTCCGTCCGCCGAGCACAGGCTGTACGGACCGCACGGGCTGGGCAGCTCGCAGGAGCCCGAGATGGCACGGTAGTTCGTGGCCCAGGTCGACCCGGTCCAGTAGTAGCCCTTGAGGTTCCCGTCCGATTCCAGCCGGAGCAGGAGGAAGGAGTCGATCGACTTCTGGAAGCTGTTGAAGGCCTCGACGTCGACCGGGACGCTGCCGTTTTGGTACATGGCTATGAACCCGCCCGGGTCGACCCGGGCGTAGACCGCGCCGGCCCCGTCGACCACCTGCGCCTTCACCTCCATCGCCTTGTGCTCCCAATACATTTGGTCCGAATCGCCGCCGAAGTTCGCGTAGAGGGCGAAGAAGTCGCTCCCCATGCGCATCGAGTAGAGCCCGTTCGACGACGTCAGCGACATGGCGGCCGTGAAGTTCTGGTTCTCCACGAGGGTGTCCGCCGGAAAGTCGAAGCTCTGCCATACAATGACAGGGGTCCCGCCGCCGCCGCCGCCGCTCTGCTTCTGGACCTGAAGATTCGAGCTGTTCAGGAGCACGACCCGGTCGCCGTCGGTGCCCGTCGACCAGAACACCCCCGACGAGGGGTCTGAGATGACGAGGCTGCCGTTGAAGGAGAGCCGGGTGCTGCGGTCGGACCACCGGGCCGGCCGGGGCGGGTCGGCGACCCAGAGGGGCTGCGAGGACGGCACATGGACGACGGCGAGGGCGAGCCTCGTGCCGTTGACTCGGAGGAAGCTCAGCGAGAAGTTGCCGGTGGGGTCGGTGAGTAAGGGCTGGAAACCAGAGACGGAAGGTTTCGGGGCGGCTTCGAAGCCCCTGAGGAGCTCCTGCGAGCTGGCTCGGAGAAAGCAGAGCGTCGCGAGGATCGCGAGCCGAGCGATCGCGTCGAGAAGGGATGGTCCGATCCTCATGATCGAATCGACGTTGCTGCGGAGGTTTGAGAAGCCGGAGAGCGGATCGAGATTGAGGGACTTCTGCATGGGGCCATTCACGGGCACAGCCGAAATGCCACTCACTTATTAATTTATTATCGTATGAACGCGAAAGTTTCCCTTTTTCAATCGACAAAACAATGGTTTTTTGGAGTGCTTATCTGAGGCATGGACTGGGGAACACCAGACAGATAGATCTTTTGCGCTCGAGAAGATCGAGGGTATTGTTTAGTATTTGCTAGTTTCTTGCAAGAGCAAGGCGTGCGTCCCTCCACCCACCGAAAGTAAATGAATGGATTCAGATTCCAGACATCACAAGTCCGACGTGGAGTCGTGGGTTGGTGCAACTTGCGCAGCCGCAGCTCGACGCAACTTCTGGCTACATGTCTTAATTTAATCAAATATTAAAAAAAACGTTAAGATTGGTTTATTTCCACTAGATGTAGGTGCGCTTATAATGATAACTGTCTTCATTTTTCACGTACTGTCCTTATAATATATCTTCTTCTAGTGCAGATAGGGTCGGGGCTTAACTCGTCCGTAGAGGTACTTCTCAGACCATTGGAAGATCAAAACTTTGCGGGTCAAACAATAAAGAAGTGCGAAAAGAACGATGTAGCAACTAGCAAGTTGCATCAGCTTCTTGATATCAGAAGTGCTAGAGATTTACTTGATGTCGGACTTTAGGCGATTAAGTGACGTGCCATATTGATAAATCAGTTTTCTTGTATATTGAGGATGAAGTCTTTGACTTCTTCAAATCTAGAGAGTAGTGCTTGGATTAAAGAAAACATAAAGCAGCCTTTGAGTAGGGCACCTAACTATGAGACTCTCACTCGTTTCCCCGTTTTTGCTTAGCAGTGTAACTAGATGAATTGTTTATCTCAAAAATTTCGTTTTTCAAGAAATAGACCAGCATATTTCTTAATATTTGCCTCGTGTTTAAGTCAACTCGCAACATGAAATGCAAGATATGGGACCCGACTGACTTGACGGGATAGATAGAGAGAAAAAAACATGTAAGAATATCAAACAGAATAAATGTGATCAACATAAATAAATCATCTAGCCTAAAGTTCAAGCATAGAAAACGGATAAGTACTCTGCATTTGGTAAGTTAAAGGTGCGAATGACAAAATTTCTAAAACAGAAATTGATTTCTGACCAAAAATTGAGAAGTTAAAAATTTTAACTTCTGATTTCTTCTTCAAATCTATTTCTAAAGGTGTGCATGGTCCAGGCAGGCGGTTCCCGACCTAGAACCGGGAACCGCCCGCTAAGGACCGGTTCCGAAAAATTGGAACCGGGATCCACCCGTTCGTTGCATGGATCCACTCGGGAACCGGACTGCCGGTCCGGTCCAGTTCCCGGGTGGATCCATGGAACCGGTCTCAAAGCTAGCATTTTCCTAAAAATAGACTCGTTCCCCCATCAATCAATCCGTCCGAATCAACACAACCACATCACCAACGCGCGATGCCAAGGCAGATCGTTCGATTATGCCCCCTAAACTAAACCAAGGAACGAAATTCCACACAAGCGAAGCCACGGCCGATCAATTTCAACCGCGGATTTCATAGCTGCGAAGAGGGAGAGGAAACCCCTCTCCCCCCGCAACGCTGAGAAAGACCTTGAGCCGGCAAATAGCACGCGGCCTCCATCTACTTGCTGATCATACGCGCTGCATAATGCAGTATCTTTGCGTGTTTGCCCCTCTTCTTCTCCGACCTCATGCACCCGTCGACGAACATCAAGCAGTCCATCAAGCTCTCTCTGCTCAGCCCTTTCATATCATAAGCCTGTGATCTTCTCCACAAGCTCTTGTAGTGATTGTTCAGAGAGCTCTTGTTGTGTCTCTGATGGCAAAATCAAGGGTTTGTTAATCAGTAATTTTAAATTTTTTTTTAATATTAAAAATTAATCGGTCCGGTTTGGGTGGGCGGGTGGACGGATCTACCCATGGAACCGGGAACCGGACCAGTTCCCTCAAGAACCACCGGTTCCGGGCGGTCTGGGCAGATCCTAGTTCCTTTGCATACCCCTATCTATTTCTGTTTCCAGAAATAGAAAAATCAAATTGCATTATCAAATGGATTTCTATTCCAAATCTGTTTCGGAGAATAGAGAAATAGAGAAATAGAGAAGTAGAAATTTTGTGCATGTTGACCTAACACAGTATACGACACCGATCATGTCGACCTCGAGTGGCACCCACTAAATCTAATAGCTAATATATCTTAGGCTTACATGCGCTCGCATGCATGTAAGAACTTTTGGTTAATTCGGGGTGACTTTCCTGTGCTTGTCTCTTCTTTGTCATAACTCTCCAACTTGACTTTTATTTAAATGTGGAATGCCTAAGATCTTTCAGAACATATGGCAGTTGAATCTGCTTTATGCAAAGGTTTTAAAGTTCAAAATATCTATTTTGGTTCGCATCTTTTGAAGGGATTTTTTTTAAAATGGAAGCGAACACATGCTCAGGAGCGGACCACGATAATAATAATGAGAAAAGGGGATACCATTTCTCAGTAATTACTGTGAGATCTGTCGAGAGGTCGAGACTAGCATGGCATGTGAAACGTTGACCGTTGACCAACCATACTTTAAAGGCAAGATTTTTTACTAAGTTCAATGGGTCACCTCTCTTCCTTTAATGGAAATTCGTACGTTAGTTGACAGTAAGAAATCAACCTAGACAAGCTCCCCTTAACAATATATGTTATTTGAGGTAATTTCTTAATTCTTTTTAATGGTAAATGAAAATTAAGGTAATAAGACACTTTTTCTCCCCAAGTTTGACATTTACGTCCCCTCCATTTCATGCTATTAAATCAACCATACGAGAAGTAGTGATATCATTTTATCTCATCGAATTAACTTTAAAACAACCATACGTTAAGGTTGATTTTGCTTCCCCACTTTTTTTTTGGGACTGAGGAACCGCCGAAGATCATCCTTCAGGTCACACGACCCTCCAGTGCCCGGTGGCACCATTGGACCTCGCCGCAAGCTGCTATTTAGACGTAACCCTCGGAGGAGGCTAGCCCAAAACCCAACACCAGGACCCCCTACTTAAGACACTTCAGAAACGAGAGGGTTCGAACCCTCGACTTTGGCAATGAGGGAGAGAACGCACATCAACTGCGCTACCCGTGGTTGGGTTTCCCTCCCTTCTTTGAGCACCCCAATCTCCTAGAAAATCTTTCTTATTCCACAAAAATTCAACTAGATAACAAGTGATGGGATCTAATCTGGCGAGGCCCAAAGCAGGAAAAATTACCAAAATAGTTTTAAACCTATTGTAATTTTTTCAATTCAATCCTAAACATTTTGTGTCCATGCTAATTCCGTCCATCTGATCAATTTTAACAGGCCAGTACTGACATAAACGTTGACTGACATCGGCCATCCAGCTGACGCTGATGTGTCAATTATATATATAAAAAAAAATTCTCATTTTTTTTCCTTTTTCCTCTTTTCATCTTCCTATGGCCGGTCCAGCGATTAGTCCAAGGTTAATGTCAACGAGGTTAACCTCGCCGACCATTGGGGAGGCTCGTCCTCGCCGGCATTGGCGAGGGCGAGCCTTGGCCACCCATGGCAAGGACTCACCATTGTAGTCGAGGGCGAATGGCACTAGCCGAGGCTCACCCAACCTAGATCTAGCGAGGGCGAGGGCAACAGCACTAGCTAAGGCTCACCCAGCCCAGATTTGGCAAGGGTGAGCCACAAGCCTTGGCCATCCCTTGCAAGAACTCGCCGTTGCAAGCAAGGGCAAGCGACGTTGGCTAAGGCTCGCCTAGCTTAGATCTAGCTCAAGCGAGGGCAAGCTTTGGTGTCCGTAAGCCTTGGCCACCCCTAGCACAGAGTCGCCATCGCAATCGAGGGTAGCTAGGCAAGGTCGAGTCACCCAACAACGTCGCCTGCAACGGCGAGTCCTCGCCAGGGGTGGCCGAGGCTCACCCTAGCCAATGCCACCGAGGGCTAGCCTCCCCAGTGGTTGGTGAGGTCTACTTTGCTGGCCCTAGCCTCTGGTCAATCGCAGAAGAAGAAAAGAGAAAAAAAAAATTTTTAAAATTTAAAAAATGACACGTCAGCGATCGGTATCCACATCAGTACCGACCAGCCAAAATTGATCGAATGGACTGAATCGGTACAAATATAAAAGATTTAGGATTTGATTGATAAAAAAAAAATGTTTGGGATTGAATTGGAAAAATTACGATAGGTTTAGGACTGTTTTGATAATTTTGCCGCGAAAGGGGAGGAGGGAAATTGTCTAGACGAGAAGTGTCAACGATAAGCCAGCGCGCACATGTTTGACTTTTTGGGCCTCTTTTATTCTTCCCATGTTACTTCTCAGTGAGCAAAAAATTGTCAGCTCAATCTTTACACTTGCAAGAAAGAGAGAACCTAACTAAAAAAGCACGATGCGCTGCCCCTTCCATCTAAGTCAGTCTGCAAGGCGAGGGACGGTCTCTCATACTATTCTCTCTTTGTAATGCCCGGAGTCAGCACGACAGATGCGAAGATCCTGATCTACACTTAAATTTTAGGCGGTTGTCCAACCATTTTGGGTTGACCAACTCCTCGTTTCTGTTTTAATCAAGGTCACAGGTTGCTGAAACGTTTAGCAAAGAAAGGCGTGACTTCATGATAATCTCTAATTAAAACAAAGAACAACGAAACATAGACTCAAAAATTATTGGGTGTGCAGAGGTCTATTCCCACACCGTGCGTCCATGTACTGTCCACATCCAATTAACCATTGGACTTTCGCGGCGTGTACATCGGAAATTGTCTAGAAAGCCTTCTGCATATAAAGGTTTTACATTCAGTAACCCTTAGATTTGGTAATTATATAGTTTGGCTTGGGTATGATAGAATTTGGTACGATATCATACTCCTTTGAAATTCTGACAATGATCATCTAGAGGCAGGGCCACCATGGGACGGTTGGTTACTAGTGGCATCGAAGATGTTGTTGCTGCTTACCATTCTATGAAAGAAAGATGGTTTGTTCTTTCTTACGTTTTTTCATCATTTTGTAATCGCATCTCCCCATCTCAACTAGATGAATCTCAATGTAGACAGACCAGATTTCCCCCTCCTTCATAACCACCACCCTAACTCTTGATTCACCTAACATAAACGCCACTATCCAGATCCAGATCTTCAAGCCCACCACAAGTCCTAACCCCATCTTCTTCTACCTACCACTGGCCATCGTTGTTGAACACCATTGACCACCTCCCCGTCCTCATCTCCAGGAGAGCCGCCACCGCCTACCAAGCATGCTTCACCACTCTCTCTCTCTCTCTCGCTCTCTCTCTCTCTCTCTCTCTGTGTGGTGGCGATGAGAGGTTCAGTGACCTTGGCAAGTTTGCAAAGGTTGTCCATGACTTCCACAACCTCACTCCGACCGCTCTGGCAATCAAGAGAGGGAGAAAGACAAACACACAACACAGAGAAGGGGGGTAAGCAGGCGGCCGTGAGGCGGACATGACAGGCAGCAACTGCTGCTGGTAAAGGTTTGGATAGTAGGTCTAGGGTTCTTCTAACCGGATGGGTGAATCTTGGGAAAATGAAAGAGGTATTGGAAAATCGAAACTGATAGATAAATACTTGTTTTGAGATGGGATGTGGTGTCTAAAGTCTAAACTAAGAAGGAAGGATGTAAATATGTATTGCTTGAAAATAAAGGATGGGAAGTAGCATTGATATGAAAACTCGAGATGGTCTCTTGGTATTTTCCCATATTATAATTTGATTTTGAAACCTTTCTAAAGCGGAGAGAACTAAACTTTAGCAACCTCCAATCAGAGATTTCGAGCCCACTACAAAACGCAAACAAGCTGTAGGGGCAGATCTTGACGGAAGAAACAGAATAAGATATGTGCTAGCAAAAGCCTCACCAGATCTGGTTGCTTTGTGTAGCCTTCTCAAGGAGATCATACTGAAGCACCCGACTTAGGTATAAAGTTCTACACGGTAAATCTATCAATGTGGGGAGTTTACTGATGTGTTTGTATGACTATGCAAAAATAGTTTTGCTTCTTCATTCGATCAACAAATGCAGTTTTTGTAAACACTAGGTTGTCCAAAGGACCGTAGAAGTACTTTTGTTCTGCAGAAGGTGATCAAGTCGTGAAATTGCGAGTTCCTTCCTACTCTATCTTTATTAGTCCAATCTATAGAAGCTTCAACTGAGAGAAGCAACCATCTCTCTTCCCCACCAGAATGTTTAAAGTTCATTAAAGATTGGGCTGATCATCCAACAATAATGATTCTCCATGGAAGATGAACCATTCGACTTGGGCCCCATGAACATCTCTCTCCATATGCTTGTAAGCTATTTGTCTGGCAGTAGTCAAACCCGAACCATATTGACACATTGTCAATCTCTTAGTCCAGCAAATGTCGCAATTTTGGATGCCTTGGGTGTATCACATAAATCCACGCATAAAACGGATGACTTCATCAGAGACCGCAGCTCATCAAATGTTGCCCTCCTTTCTATAGGAGGCTCATGGACGCTTTGATGGTTTTCCTCGTGAAAGTGATGTGGATGATCTCTATGCACTATTGGCCATCTGTAAGAGGATAACACTTGTAGATTAGCAAATCGTCCCATCCCTTTAGTCATATGAAATTTAAAAGATCGAGGGTTGTGAGTTTTTCTAGGCATATCATGTCAGAAAAAAAAGGCACCCCCTCCCTCTCTCTGGATTTCTCCAGATTTCTCTCTCTACTGCACCAGATTTTTCTCTCCCTCTCTCCAGACTTTTCTCTCCCTCTCTCTCCAGATTTTTCTCGACCACATAACTCCACCGACTTTGCAGCCTATAAATAGGAGGAAGAGAGTCTTGTGTGTGTGCGTGAGTGTGTGAGTGTGTGGAGTAGGTGGCGTGAGTTGTAGAGTGGTAGAGTGATAGGGGTCTTGTGTAGAAAAGTGTGTGTAGTGGTGAGGCGTGTGAGGCGTGTGAGACTTGTGTCACGGGCCGATCGATTGGGATCGTAACCGCGCAGCGACTCGGGCACTTTAGGATCGGAATGGATCGCCGAAGCACCTAAGCCAAGCCTTGCTCAGTCGAACGCTCACTCACTCACTTTACCCGGATCGTAGAGAGAGAAAGAATCTAGAGAGAAGAGCTCTGGAAAGAAGACTTGCTTTGTATTGCGGAAGTAGTAGATGATTACAAATGAAGGAGGACACCCCTTCTTATAGTCGAGGGCCTCAGATTACAACCATTGATCTAGAATTTAACCGGCGAATGAGATCGCACCGCCTCAACTACCGACACTTAACGGTAACTACTAGACATAAATGCCAACTCTTAGCTACCGACATACCAACTACTAGCTACCGACATAAATGGGGCTAGAGTCTTCTAGAAACTTCGGGAAGAAAGCTCGTAGGAAATCCGAGCAAGCATAGGAGGTCCACCACAGATGAGTCACGGTCGTCCTCGGGGAACCTCTCGAGTCGACCTTCTTTAGGCCCGTGACATTCTCCCCCACTCAATCGAGCGACGTCCTCGTTGCTCTCAGCTTGACGGGCAGCCTTCTTGGTATGAGCACGGGCTTTGGCACGGGCTCTCTTATTTTGATTTCGTTTGGTGCGGACGCTCACGTACGAAGGACCGCAACCTTCAATGATGAACTCAGACTTGGCACGCGACTCCATCTTTGTTTTGGACGGAGCATGCGGCGCGCCCTCAACCTCGGGGAAGAGTATTTGGATGGGTATGGCATGTGTTGGAGTAGGATCCAACTCTACCTTCGGCTTCACCTCGGCTAGCTTGTTTAGTCGCTTCTCGGACTTCAAGTTCTTGTCAAGGCGTCGGATCGTGGCGATGGTCTTGGTGTCGACCATCCCTTTGATCATGGGGATCGTCGTTGGGTATTGCGGGTCGAGGATCACGAGGCACTTGGTCCTCATGTCGATCATGGATCTCACACTATTGAAGAATTGCATACCAAGAATGAGATCATAATCATCGAGAGGGATTACCTCGAACGATAGCTTGCCCTTCCATCCACCGATTTGGATGCCCATGCCGGGAGTCGATCCTACGCCATGGAGACCGTCTAAGTTAATGGGTTTGAACGTCTTCCCAGTCGGTTCCACGCGAAGCTTTAAGGCCTTTGCAACCTCGGTCGACATGAACATGTTCGACGCGCCAGTGTCGACCAAAGTGTAAAGTGTTCGGCCACACACTTCGACTTCCACAAAAAACATGTCTGTGTTTGGTGTGATTCCTTCTTTGGACGGCGATCGAGCTCGGACGGAGTTGATCGTCTTCACGCCTCCAAGCCGGATTTGTCGTCTTTCTTCTTTGGGTTCCTCCTCCACCTCTTCTATGGCTAAGAGAGCATTGATTTGACCCTTCTTCGGGCACTTTTGGGTCCAGTGCGGACCTTTGCAGATGAAGCAAGGAGAGGGCGGAGGTTGATCGAACTTACTCATGTAGTCCGTTGGCGGTCGACCTCTTTGGAAGGACGGCTTAGAAGTCCCTTCTCCCCATGTTTTGGCTCGGCCGCCTTGATCATGCGCACCTCGAGGAGTGCTTCTCGTGTCTTCTTCGGGTCGATCCGACCTCCAATCTCTTGCTCGATTGTTCCTCGGCTCAACCTTGGTGAGGTCGATGAGAGACTCGGCCATGCTCAGCGCTCGCGCAAGACTACTCACGTCCCGTCGCTTCAGCTCAAGTTGTGCCCATGGCTTCAGTCCATCCATGAACGCTCCGAAAGCCTCCTCTTCGCTTAGGTTGCGAATTTGGAGTTTGAGCTCCGTAAACTCCTTCACGTACTCTCGGATCGCGCCTCTTTGCTCGAGGTGATGGAGCGTGCTTCGGGCTTCTTGTTGAGCGAACTCGGGGAAGAAATAGTCCCAGAACTCCCTCACGAAGTCGTCCCACGTGTTCACGGGATCGGCGCCACGTCGAATCTCATCGCACCTATTGCGCCACCACAGCATTGCCGTATCAGACAGGAACATGGAAGCGGTTCGTACCTTGGTCGACTCGTCTCGGATGTTGACGGCGCCGAAGTATTGCTCCATGCTCCACACAAAGTTGTCCACCTCTTGGGCGAACCGGTTGCCTTTGAACTCCTTCGGTTTCGGCACCTCGATCTTGGGCACCACTTGAGTAGGCACAGCACCGTTCGTGATGCTTAGTTTGCATAGGGCAAGCTTGGTCTTGAGCTCTTGGATCTCCGCCTTCATGGCTTCAACCTCTTCCTTACACGGGCTTACCTCCTCAATTATTTGGACGCGCTCGTTCAAACCATCGATCGATGCTTCGAGAGCTTCATCTTTGTCGAACAATGGAGCCGTGGCTTGGTTGATGCCAGTCGTGAAGTCCTCACGGAGCGAGCCCTCAACCTCCATGATCCGGGACCTTCCTGATCTTCTCATCGAACGTGGCCGCAGCATCCATCGAGGCATCTCTCTTCTTTGCTTTGATGTGCGTGTCCTTGACTGGCCTCTCCAACTAAAGCCGCTTCTTGGCTTGACATTCTCTCGAACAGTTGGCGCTCTTCAATCTCTTGGAAACGGATCTCTCTTTAGCTCTGATACCACTTGTCACGGGCCGATCGATTGGGATCATGACCGTGCGGCGACTCGGGCACTTTAGGATCGGAATGGATCGCCGAAGCACCTAAGCCAAGCCTTGCTCAGTCGAACGCTCACTTACTCGCTTTACCCGGATCTTAGAGAGAGAAAGAATCTAGAGAGAAGAGCTCTGGAAAGAAGACTTGCTTTGTACTGCGGAAGTAGTGGATGATTACAAATGAAGGAGGACACCCCTTCTTATAGTCGAGGGCCTCGGATTACAACTATTGATCTAGAATTTAACCGGCGGACGAGATCGCACCGCCTCAACTACCGACACTTAACGGTAACTACTAGACATAAATGCCAACTCTTAGCTACCGACATACCAACTACTAGCTACCGACATAAATGGGGCTAGAGTCTTCTAGAAACTTCGGGAAGAAGGCTCGTAGGAAATCCGAGCGAGCATAGGAGGTCCACCACAGATGAGTCACGGTCGTCCTCGGGGAACCTCTCGGGTCGACCTTCTTTAGGCCCGTGACACTTGTATGAGAGTGGTGTGTGTAAAGAGTTTGTAATATTGTTTAATAAGAATAATAATTATTTTACTTCTACATCCATTTGCTTCTCAACAATTGGTATCAGAGCCAGGTTGTCGGAGACCGTACGAAATAGTGGTCGAGGACCATTGTAAGTGAGTAGGCGGTCAAGTTCGTCGAGCCAAGGAGGGAGTATGTCGGAGTTCTGCCAGTGCACAATTTGGGATTGTGAAGTCGGTTGGTCTAGGACCAGGCTTACTTGGTATAATACGGGGCATTATACTCAAGTCACGATGGCGGATTTCTCAAGTTCGGTAAGTGGCGTCGAAAAGCTCAACAACTCAAATTATAATAATTAGAGTACCCGCATGCAATATTACTTACTAGATCAAGATTTGTGGGATATCGTTGGCGGGAGCAACACATACCACCCACGAATGATAGCGAATTAAGAAAATGGAACATAAAATCAGGTAAGGCTCTTTATGTTCTTGCCGTGACTGTTGAAGATGAATTATTGCAACACATAGAGAGTGCAAAGACCCCGAAGGAGGCCTGGGATAACTTGGCGACACTGTTTGCAAGGGCAAACGATGCCAAGTTACAATGCCTAGAGAACGAGCTCCTCTCAATCTCGCAACAAAATATGACGATAAGTCAATACTTTTCTAAAGTTAGAACTATTTGCGAAGAAATTTCAAAATTAGATCCTGAGAATGTCATCTCTGAGACAAGAATGAGAAGGATAATAATTCACGGGTTGTTCGTAAAATTCTAAACGCAAGTGCACGTATCGAACAAGTAATATAATGATGAGAAAAAATATCGTCCCACGAAGATCGCTGATTAATAAACCAATTAAATACTAAAATATACTAATTCTAAAATTTATCTAACAAATCAAAATATAATTAAGAATAAATTAAAAACAAAATTTGAAGACAAATGCAGTAAAATCAATCAGATAAATATGTTAGAGCATCCGATTTCATCATAACCACTAGATATGAATTTCATATTATTGTGAATACAATAACGATATCAAACATGTGACAGCGGAATTTCTTAATCTATTTACTATCCTATCTCTAGGTATAGCAAACCTACTCAGCTTATTAATCCGCTATATCTCTATGTGAATTAAAATAAACATAAGTGCATTAAAAACTATGAATATTCCCGGCTTACAATGAGTCTTTTGGATCACCTTATCACCGAAAGCTACACAAATAACGGGATATATCTCTATCCACGTTTAATTCATGGTTATATATTATAATGAGCAATTGCATATTATCACTTCTCAGTCTCAAACATGCACATCAGATCATTCAAGTAGTGGCCAGTCACTCAAAAGCATTACGCACAATAATATATAACTCACATAAATGAAATCAATTGTAAACCATAAAAATCATGAAATTCACATCATCATGGCTAGACTACATCGTAGCCCTAACAAAAGAAAATTAGAACATAGTAAATGAAAAAATAAAAATAAAAATCAAACCCAGCATCTTGAATCAAAGAACAAGAATTCTGTCAACATTTTTGTCTTCTCTTCAAAATACTTGAAAAACTCTCAGAACAATAAAAAACAATCTAACAAAAAAAACCTAGCTAAAAAAAAACTAGCTATTCTCTTTGGCTCTCATATTTATAGGAGATCCAAAATATCTATCTCTCAACGCTTGCAAATAACATTAAGGAACAAAATCAAGAATTTCCTGATTTGATATCCATCTTCCACTGCTGCTTTTATTTGAATTCATGATATTTTCCATTCTTTTCCTTATCTTCTCCATATCTCATTATTCTACATAAACAAGGAAAATTTAAATAATCAGAAGGAAATCCAAATATTTTCTCATAGATAATGCATTAATTGTTGCCTAAAATAGGTAAAATAACTCTATAAAAATAGAGTTATCAAACCCCCAAACTTAACATTTTGCTAGTCCTCGAGCAAAAGTAAGATATAACACTTACTCAACCTAACAACCTTTTCCATGACATCTTTCCATAATTGCTCAAATTCACAATTCAAAGAAAAACACAAATTTCATCCAAACATTGAAATCGATTTATAAGTTAAGATCAATTCTAACTATATGATCCAAGTGTGTGTGTGTGAGTCCTCATCTTTTTTCGAATTATATGCAATCCAGATAAATTCACATTTACATGCAACCTCTCAAAAATTCTCAATAATTATGACCAAATCTCATAGGTTTGCTTTTCATTCCTCTCTCCACTAATGTAAGCTAATTATCCAATCAAAAATCAATAGGACTTTTCTCGGTTTGTAATGTAAGGCTGGGCTAAAGGTGAGATAACGGGAATTTTAAGCTCAAATCACCCATCAACACGTTGATTTCTAGAATCTAATTAGAGCCAATGTCACTCCTTCAAGATAATTTTTCTGCCACCATATATCATCATTCTTTTTTTTTCTTTTTTTTTTCTTTTTTTTAATTGCTTTATGGTGGAGTTTCTCCCAAAGTCCCTCCTAATATAACATGAAAATTTCCAACCCATTAAGTATCCAAAAGGCTCACTCAATTGAAAGTTGGATAGGGAACCATAAAAGCAATTTTTTTTTTTTTTTTTTTGACAATACACCCCAAACAACCATAGCAATCACTTCTTTTTTTTTTTTTTTTTTTTTTTTCATACTCCATCATTCCTCCCAAATTTCTATCAAGCTCAAATAATTTTTTATCCCAAAAGAAAATCAACGTGTTCATAGGGCATGGGACAATGATATAATTTGATAACGGCTATGCTAAATATATATGGGTGCCAATGAAAAATTAGGTAGTAATTAAGGCTCAACGGGGTGACTAGGGATAAATTTATAGGGTTAGCTTGAAAGGCTCAATCGATCCAAAAACTGCCTAAATCATTTTCTCAGTTAGATTTAGCTTAGGATTTCGCCTCAAGAGAAAATCAAACAAATTCTAAGATTTGGGTGAAATTCAAGAAAATCACATACTTCACATGAATGTTTTCTAGATTTACACATAATTCAAAAATTAAGGACTTTTAGTGCTCAGTAAGTGGATCAACATAATCAGAATTAAAATTAACTCACACATCAATTGCAAGTTTGAATAAGATTTAAATTTTCCTAAGAATCGCAAAAATTCACAACCAAGAATGCAATCATGATAAAAAAAAAAATTATCCAAAAAATTTGTCTCCCCCCCAAACTTGAATGAAGCAGTGTCCTCAATGCAAAAAATAAAATAGGAAGAAGAAAACTCCCCTGGTTGTAGGATAAGTTCATAGATGACCTTGATGATTAAACTCTTGAAAGGTGCTCCCTAAAAAATTAACCAGGATAAAACAGAGAAAAGTTAATCTTTTTTTTTTTTTTTTTTTTTGCAAAACATAAACTTAACAATAAAAAAACATAATTAAAATGCTTGAGTTACCTCCCAAGAAGCGCTTGCTTTATAGTTTTCAGCCAAACTATCTCAGATGTCGCTATTCTGGAGGATGAAGTTCAATAGTGGTCTTCTGCTTGTTGTAACCACCTTCGAAGTAGGGCTTCAAACGTTGACCGTTCACTTTGAATGTACCCTCAGTGTCATGCGCAACTTCAACTGTTCCATATGGGAATACATGCGTAACTGTAAAAGGACCAGACCATCGAGACCGCAACTTTCCTGGAAAAAGTTTAAGACGAGAGTTATAGAGTAGGACTTTTTGATCAATTTTAAACTCTCTTCTGAATATGTGCTTGTCATGCCATCTTTTTGTACGCTCCTTGTACAACTTAGAATTTTCATAGACCTCATTGCGAAATTCCTCCAATTCATTCAGTTGCAATAATCTTTCTTCACCTGCAGACTGCATGTCAAAATTCAGAAATTTCAATGCCCAATATGCTTTATGCTCTAATTCCACTAGTAAGTGACAAGCCTTTCCAAACACTAGCCTAAAAGGAGACATCCCAATTGGAGTTTTGAACGCTGTCCTATAGGCCCAAAGTGCATCATCAAGTTTTATTGACCAATCTTTGCTAGAGGCATTCACTGTTTTTTCTAAAATTCTCTTGATTTCCCTATTTGAAATCTCTACTTGACCACTGATCTGAGGATGATAAGGGGTTGCAACCTTATGCGTGACTCCGTACTTACTCAAAAGTGCTTCAAATTGCTTATTGTAAAAATATGTCCCCCTATCACTTATGATTGCCTTAGGAATGCCAAATCGGGTAAAAATATTTTTCTTCAAGAATTTGACCACAATCTTAGCATTATTTGTTGGCAATACTACAGCTTCTACCCATTTAGACACATACTCCACAGCCACTAAAATGTATAAATTTCCATAAGAAGGTGTAAAGGGTCCCATGAAATCAATACCCCAAATATCAAATAATTCACACACAATAATGTTGTTTAAAGGCATCTCATTTTTTCTTGAAATATTTCCAGTTCTCTGACACCTATCACATGAAGCTACATAAGAGTATGCATCTTTAAAAAGTGTAGGCCAATAAAATTCAGATTGTAAAATCTTAGCTATAGTTTTGGTGGCACCAAAAGGGCCATCCGCCTCTCCATCGTGACAATGATGTAGAATGTTTGCCTTCTCTTCATTTGGAACACATCTCCTTATGACTTGGTCTGCACATACTTTAAATAAGAAAGGTTCTTCCCAAAAATAATTTTTAACATCAGAAAATAATTTTTTCTTCTGTTGATATGATAATTCAGGAGGAAGAACATTACTGACCAAATAATTTACAAAGTCGGCATACCATGGAATTTTTGTGGACATGATAGGAAAAATTTTCTCATCAGGGAACTCTTCCAAAATTGGTCTTACCTATTCCTTTGAATTTGGAATTCTTGATAAATGGTCTGCAATAAGATTTTCAGTCCCCTTTTTATCTTTGATTTCCAAATCAAATTCTTGTAGCAATAGAATCCACCTGATCAACCTGGGTTTTGATTCTTTCTTTTCAAGTAGATACTTAAGAGCAAAGTGGTCAGAATAAACTATAACTTTTGAGCCAATTAAATAAGAATGAAATTTATCAAAAGCAAATACTACCGCCAAGAGTTCCTTTTCTGTTGTTGAATAATTCAATTGTGCACCTGATAAGGTTCGACTGGCATAGTATATGGTTCGAAAAATTTTATTCTTCCTTTGTCCCAAGACAGCTCCTACTGCAGAATTGCTAGCATCACACATCAGTTCAAAAGGTAAATGCCAATTTGGTGCTGCCATAATTGGTGCTGAAATTAACTTCTCCTTTAAAGTGTTAAAAGCCTGCATGCATTCAACAGAAAAATTAAAAGAAACATCTTTTTCCAAAAGATTAGAAAGAGGTTTAGCAATTTTTGAAAAATCTTTTATAAACCGTCTGTAAAATCCTGCATGCCCCAAAAATCCTCTGACAAGTTTCACAGATGTTGGCGGAGGCAATTTTGCAATGACCTCCACTTTGGCTCGATCAACTTCTATTCCGTTTCGAGAAATTTTATGCCCGAGCACTATTCCTTCCTGCACCATAAAGTGACACTTCTCCCAATTCAAAACAAGGTTAGTCTCCTCACATCTTTGTAAGACCAAAGCCAAATTCTTTAAACAAGAATCAAATGATAAGCCAAAAACGGAAAAATCATCCATGAAAATCTCAATATATTTTTCAACCATATCAGAAAAAATAGCCATCATGCATCTCTAAAAAGTAGTTGGCGCATTACAAAGACCAAAGGGGATTCTTCTAAAAGCAAAAGTACCATAGGAACAAGTGAAAGTAGTTTTCTCTTGGTCTTTTGGTACAATAGGAATCTGATTATACCCTAAATATCCATCCAAAAAGCAATAAAACTCATGCCCTGCAAGTCTTTCTAACATCTGATCAATAAATGGTAAAGGAAAGTGATCTTTTCTAGTGGCATCATTCAATTTTCTGTAATCCATACACACACGCCACCCAGTAACTGTTCTAGTTGGAATCAATTCATTGTTGTCGTTTTTCTAAACAGTCATACCGCCTTTCTTTGGCACAACTTGTACAGGACTTACCCAAGAACTATCACAGATAGGATAGATGATACCTACATCAAGTAGCTTAATTACCTCAGCTTTCATTACTTCTTGCATCTTCGGGTTCAAACGCCTCTGAGGTTGGATAGTGGGTTTATATTACTCCTCCATGAAAATTTTGTGCATGCAAATTGAAGGACTAATTCCCTTGATATCAGCTATTTTCCATCCAATTGCACCCTTATGCTCTCTTAATACTCTGAGCAATTTCTCCTCCATCAAATCTGTCAAAGAAGAAGATATAATTACCGGTAAAGAAGAAACTCCATCTAAATAAGCATATTTTAAATGAGAAGGTAAGGGTTTGAGTTCAAGAATTGGAGGTTCTTCAATTGATGGTTTAGGCTTTGTAATGTGTTGTCCCAACTCCTCAAATTTAATTGCCTTTTGCCTTGAATATGGTAGAATTGTCTCCATGAAATTTGCGTACTCCTTTATCTCATCATTCTGATTATCTTTGTCCCTTGGTCGAATCAGACATGCTTCAAGTAGATCTTTAAAAATATTTTCCTGAAAAACCTTATTCACCAACTTGTCAACTGTTTCAACTCTAAAACAAGAATTATCATCAGATGGATATTTCATTGCTTTAAAAACATTAAATGAAACATAATCATCTTGAACTCTAAGGATCAACTTCCCTTGTTGTACATCAATAAGAGCTCTTCCTGTTGCTAGAAAAGGTCGACCTAAGATAAGTGGTACCTCAAAAGCTTCCTCCATGTCAAGAACTATAAAATCTGTAGGAAAGATAAATTTGTCAACTTTTACCAAAAACATCTTCCACAATACCTCTCGGATATTTAATTAATCGATCAGCCAGTTGAAGTGACACTATGGTTGCTTTTACCTCGCCCAATCCTAATTTCTTGAAAACTGAATAAGGCATCAGATTAATACTTGCACCTAAATCACATAATGCTTTTTCAAAGTAAGAATCCCCAATAGTGCAAGGAATAGTAAAACTCCCTGGATCTTTCAATTTCGGAGGTAATTTGTTTTGTAGGATGGCTGAATACTCCTCATTTAACTTCACAGTTTCATAATCCTCCAATTTCCTTTTGTTTGCCAAAATCTCCTTCAAAAATTTTGCATAACTAGGCATTTGCACTAAAGCATTTGCAAAAGGAATGTTAATGTGCAATTTTTTAAATATATCAAGAAATTTAGAAAATTGCTTATCTATTTTGTGCTGCTGGAGTCGCTGAGGGAATGGAATTGGCGGCATGTATGGCTTTGGATTATCTTAAAAGAGTTTACTCTTGCTTGTCTCCTTTGATTGTTTATTGACCACTTCTTCCTTGTCTCTGATAATCTCTTCTTCTCCCACTTGTTTACCACTTCTCAAGGTAATAGCCTTTATGTTTTCAATTGGATTTTTCTCTGTGTTGCTCGGCAAAGAACCCTGTTATCTTCCTGACATCATACTTGCTAATTGACCCACTTGCATCTCCAGATTTCTGATTGAAGCCTCTTGGTTTTGAAATCTCACATCTGTGCTTTTGATGAAGTCATGAGTTGTGTTAGCAAGTTTGGTGACTATGTCTTCCAAATTTGACTTTGTCTCTTCTGATTGTTTGAATCCTGGTGGTCTCGTCACATTCTGATTATTCCATGAAAAATTTGGATGATTGCGCCATCCCAGATTGTACGTGTTGGAGTAGGGATTATTCTGTGACCTGTTAAAATTCCCAACAAAGTTAGAATTTTCATGAGATTGTTTAAAAGTATTACCTACCTGACACTCTGTGCTAACATGTCCTCCACCACAAAAATCACATGTCAAATTTTGAATTTTCATGACTGAAACACTCATATTATCAAGCTTTTTGTTGAGTGTTTCAAATTGTGCAGCAATTGCAGCAAAAGCATCCACTTCGTGAACTCCGCTAACTTTTCGCATCGGTAGCCTCTTAGTAGGCCACTGATAACTGTTGGACGCCATCTCCTCTAATAGATTGTAGGCTCCTTCTAGTGTTTTATTATTTAGAGTTCCTCCTGCAGCTGCATCAATCATAGAACAAAGATTTGTACTAGAGCCATTATAAAAAGTTTGTACCTACATCCATACGGGTAGTCCGTGATGTGGGCATCTCCTAAGAAATTCTTTGAATCTTTCCCATGCTTCATATAATGATTCATTATCCATCTGCATAAAATTAGTAATATCGTTATGCATCTTCGCAGACTTTGCAGGTGGAAAGAACTTACCAAGAAATTTCTGAGCCATATCATTCCATGTAGTAATTGATCCTGCAGGAAGAGAAGAAAGCCAACTCTTAGCTTTGTCTCTAAGAGAGAATGGAAATAATCTCAATCTAATAGCATCATCTGTAACTCCATTATATTTAATGGTGTCACAGATTTCAAGAAAAGTATCAATGTGAGCGTCTAGATCATCGCTTGGTAGACCGCTGAATTGCACTGATTGTTGAAGTATCTGAATAAGTGACGGCTTGATCTCAAAGTTGTTTGCTTGAATTGCAGGTCTTCTGATACTTGATGTGGTGCCTTAAACTGTTGGCGCAACATAATCTCTTAAGAGTCTACGTGGATTTTCATTCTCACCGTCTGCCATCTTAGCGTGATTTCTCTATTCTCTCAGTCGCCTTTGGAATGTACACTCGATTTCTGGATCAAGCTCAACAAGTTTCCCTTGTTGGCTACGTGTCATAAATCGATGTACACCCTGAAAAATAAAACAAAAAGAAAGCTAGATGGTATCAATATTAATTAGTATTAAACAAACGATCCCCGGCAACGGCGCCAAAAACTTGTTCGTAAAATTCTAAACGCAAGTGCACGTATCGAACAAGTAATATAATGATGAGAAAAAGTATCGTCCCACGGAGATCGCTGATTAATAAACCAATTAAATACTAAATATACTAATTCTAAAATTTATCTAACAAATCAAAATATAATTAAGAATAAATTAAAAACAAAATTTGAAGACTAAATGCAGTAAAATCAATCAGATAAATATGTTAGAGCATCCGATTTCACCATAACCACTAAATATGAATTTCATATTATTGTGAATACAAGAATGATATCAAACATGTGATAGCGGAATTTCCTAATCTATTTACTATCCTATCTCTAGGTATAGCAAACCTACTCAGCTTATTAATCCACTATATCTCTATGTGAATTAAAATAAACATAAGTGCATTAAAAATTATGAATATTCCCGGCTTATAATGAGTCTTTTGGATCACCTTATCACCGAAAGCTACACAAATAACGCAGTATATCTCCATCCACGTTTAATTCATGGTTATATATTATAATGAGTAATTGCATATTATCACTTCTCAATCTCAAACATGCACATCAGATCATTCAAGTGATGGCCAGTCACTCAAAAGTATTACGCACAATAATATATAACTCACATGAATGAAATCAATTGTAAACCATAAAATTCATGAAATTCACATCATTATGGTTAGGCTACATTGTAGCCCTAACAAAAGAAAATTAGAACATAGTAGATGAAAAAATAAAAATAAAAATCAAACCCAACATCTTGAATCAAAGAACAAGAATTCTGTTAATACTTTTGTCTTATCTTCAAAATACTTGAAAAACTCTCAGAACAATAAAAAAAGATCTAACAGAAAAAAAAAACCTAGCTAAAAAAAAAACTAGCTATTCTCTCTGGCTCTCCTATTTATAGGAGATCCAAAATATCTATCTCCCAATGCTTGCAGATAACATTAGGGAACAAAATCAAGAATTTCCTGATTTGATATCTATCTTCCACTGCTGCTTTTATTTGAATTCCTAATATTTGCCATTCTTTTCCTTATCTTCTCCATATCTCATTATTCTGCATAAACAAGGAAAATTTAAATAATCAGAAGGAAATCCAGATATTTTCTCATAGATAATGCATTAATTGTTGCCTAAAATAAGTAAAATAACTCTATTTTTATAGAGTTATCACGGGTTAAGGCCGGAATATAATGGTGTTGTTACGGCCACCCGTGGATGGGCAAATGAGCCAACTCTAACAGAGTTGGAGAATATATTGGCCAACCAAGAAGCCTTAGATAAACAAATTTCTAAGGTCACAATTAAGGAGGATGAAAGTGCCATCTTTAGTAATAAAAGAGGGTTCAAGGGCCAGAATAGAAATAGAGCAAGTGCAAGAGATGGCAAACCATGAAGAAGTCATGGAGAAAGGCAAAAGCGAATAGAGGGAACTGGACCTCGACTAGGGCGAGCTCATCGAGACCGCGACAAGGACGACAATGAAGATAAGAAGAATAGAAGGCGTAATGGACGATGTTACACGTGTGGCAAAGTAGGTCACTTTGCCAGGGATTGTCAATTCCAAAGAGTTGAAGGAAACGTTGTGGCATCTAAGGAAAATGATAGCGAAGAAGAGTGGGATTTCCAAGCATCCTTTGCAGTGGAGGAACAAGAAAAGCTTGCAAGCTCCTCCATCATAGAGTTAGAAGATGCGATGGCCCTCATCACGGTAAGTGATAAATTGATTGATTATGATGAAGATTGGATAGTTGACTCGGGGTGCTCAAATCACATGACCGGAGATCAAGGCAAGCTATCAAACATGTGCGAGTACAAATGTGGACGAGTAGTTGTCACTGCAGACAACTCAAGGTTGCCGACTACCCATATGGGCCAAACGATGATAACACCCCGATTCAGTTCGCATCAAGTCGAACTAAAAAATGTGTACCATGTGCCAGGAATGAAGAAGAATCTATTGTCTGTGGCACAACTTACAAACTCAGGCAATTATGTGGTGTTCGGTCCTAGAGACGTTAGGGTGTACTGCAATTTGAAACCAACTAGTACACCAATAATGGAGGGGGCGTCGATTAGAGTCTGTCTACGTGATGTCAGCTCAAACGGCATACGTGGACAAAATCGAAGGAGTGAAACGCCCGATTTGTGGCATGCACGTCTTGGGCACGTGAGCTACCATAAATTAAAGGTGATGATGAAGAAAGGTATGCTGAAAGGTCTCCCCCACTTGGAAGTCCAAGAAGACGTCATCTGCGCCGGATGCCAGTACAAGAAGGCACATCAGCTTCCATACAAGGAGTCCGCATTCAGAGCTAAGATGCCTCTCGAGCTTATCCACTCAGATGTATTTGGACCAGTGAAGTAACCGTCGGTCAGAGGATCAAAGTACATGATAACATTCATCGATGATTTCTCCAAGTACGTCTGGGTCAACTTCATGAAAGAAAAATCTGAGGCATTAAACAAATTTAAGGAGTTTAAAGCAAAAGTAGAATATGAAGTAGGCAAGAAAATACTATGCCTTCGCACGGATAATAGGGGAGAATATACATCAGATGACTTTATAAAATTTCTTCAAGAATGGAAGATACGTCGACAATTTAATTGCCCAAATACGCCACAACAAAATGGAGTTGCTGAAAGAAAGAATCGGCATTTGGCAGAGACTTGCAGGAGTATGTTGCATGCAAAGAATGTTCCACCCAAGTTTTGGGCTAAGTGTCTGAAGATGGCAGCGCACGTGATCAACAGACTACCTCAAGCAAGGCTTGGCTTTATGTCACCTTATGAGAAGTTGTGGAATTGTAAGCCCACGGTAAGTCACTTTAGAATATTTGGGTGTGTATGTTATGCATTCGTGCTAGACCATCTTCACAACAAGTTCGATAAAAAGGCAGTTTGCTGCATATTCGTGGGCTACAATGATCAAAGAAAAGGATGGAAGTGTTGTGACCCTACAACAGGGAGGTGTTACACTTCCAGAAATGTGGTGTTCGACGAACTATCACCTTAGTGGTCATCACAACCTAATTCAAAACAAGTTGAAGAAGAGATTCGTGAAGGAATGGAAGAAAATGACGAGATTGATAAGGGCTAGCCAATTGAAGATGAAAATGAGAAGTCAGAGCACAATCACCAAAAAAATCAAAGAGCCCGTGGCAAACTGGTGTACATCTGAGAACTACAGAAGAGTTTTGACCAAGTCAGATGGAAGAACTTGAAGAACGGGAACCTCAAGTTAGGAGATCAACAAGACAAAGAAGATCAAATCCCAAATATGCAAATGCGGCACTGACCGAAGATGTCGGAGTAGTTGAGCCGTCCACAAATGAGGAAGCCTCGCAAGGCATGGAATGGAGGAAAGCTATGGAGGAAGAGATACAAGCACTAAGAAAGAACGAAACATGGGACTTAGTGCCAAGACCTAAAGAGGTACGTCCTATATCTTGCAAATGGATTTATAAACTTAAAACTCGACCAAATGGGTCGATAGAAAGATATAAGGCACCACTAGTTGCTCGAGGATTCTCTCAAAAGTACGGCCTAGATTATGATGAGACCTTTAGTCCAGTAGCAAAGATCACTACAGTTCGAGTCGTACTAGCACTTGCAGCAAGCAAGTCGTGGAAATTATGGCAAATGGATGTGAAGAATGCCTTCTTACATGGAGAACTAGATCGAGATATATACATGGAGCAGCCAGATGGTTTCAAAAGTAAGATTCATCCAGATTATGTTTGTAAGTTAAAGAAAGCCCTCTATGGCTTAAAACAAGCCCCGATAGCATGGTGCGGGAAGATTGCTGAATTTTTGGTGCAAAATGGTTATTCTGTAGCCTCAGCAGACTCGAGCTTGTTTGTGAAGGCAGAAGATGGCAAGCTTGCAATAGTATTAATCTACGTGGATGATCTAATCATCATTGGAGATAATGAAGAAGAGATATGCCAAATAAGAACCAACCTCTCAGTGCGGTTTCAGATGAAAGAGCTTGGAGAATTAAAACACATCCTGGGACTCGAGATTGAGAAGACCAATGAAGGATTATTCCTATGTCAGCAAAAGTATGCACGAGACCTCCTAGACAAGTTCAGGATGCTTGATTGCAAACCTATATCTACTCCAATTGATGGAAATGTAAAGTTATGTGCAATTGAAGGACGAAAATTGGAAGACTCAACTATGTACAGGCAATTGGTGGGTAGCCTCATTTACCTAACCATAACACGGCCTGATATTGCCTTTGCAGTAGGAGTAGCAAGTCGATTCATGGAGAAGCCACAAAAGCCTCACTTAGATGCAGTCAAGCGCACACTAAGGTATGTAAAGGATACATTTGATTTTGGGCTTTTGTATAAGAAAGAAGCATCATGTGAAGTTGTAGGCTATTGCGATGCTGACTTTGCTGGAGATCGTGACACACGACGATCAACTACTAGTTATATGTTTAGCCTCGGATCAGCAGTAGTGTCATGGTGCAGCAAAAGACAGGCAACTGTGTCATTATCTACTACAGAAGCTGAGTATAGAGCAGCAGCAATGGCAGCACAAAAGAGTACATGGCTGGTACAGCTAATGGAGGATCTCCATCAACTAATAAATCAACCCTACACAGATATATTGTGATAATCTGTCAGCCATAAGCTTAGCAGAGAATCTAGTTTTCCATGCGAGGACCAAGCATGTAGAAGTGCACTATCATTTCCTACGGGAAAAAGTATTACAAGATGAGATAAAGATGGAGTATGCCAAAACAAATGATCGAGTTGCAAACATCTTCACCAAAGGTCTTGGAGCTGTAAATTTCGAAGAGTTTCGAAGGCAACTTGGTATGATCACAATGTCCTTGATAAGAGAGAGTAGTCGGTGAGGGGGGGTGTCAGAAAAAAAAAGGCACCGCCTCCCTTTCTCTGGATTTCTCCAGATTTCTCTCTCTCTACTGCGCCAGATTTTTCTCTCCCTCTCTCCAGACTTTTCTCTCCCTCTCTCTCCATATTTTTCTCGACCACATAACTCCACCGACTTTGCAGCCTATAAATAGGAGGAAGAGAGTCGTGTGTGTGTGCGTGAGTGGAGTGTGTACGTGAGTGTGTGAGTGGGTGGAGTAGGTAGCGTGAGTTGTAGAGTGGTAGAGTGATAGGGGTCTTGTGTAAAAAAGTGTGTGTAGTGGTGAGGCGTGTGAGGCGTGTATGAGAGTGGGGTGTGTAAAGAGTTTGTAATATTGTTTAATAAGAATAATAATTATTTTACTTCTACATCCATTTGCTTCTCAACATATCAATGGATGTAACTATTGAAGCTGTGTGCATTCTGCTAAGCTAGAAGCATAGAGAAGAGAACGGGGAATGATGTTAATAGAGTGTCACTTAAATTCAGTACTTCAACTGCTCCCGATCCGTGCGCAAATGTCTCTGTAACACAACTCGGGCAACAATGACCTTGAAGGAGAGTTTTGACTTTCGAACAACTCGCCTCACAATCAAAAAAATCCTACTATCTCACAAGCCATAGACGAAACCTTTTCCAAGTTTTCACACTCCAATGCTTGGGATTTCAGTTAGTCCATCTCTTGCTCGAACATGGAACTTACCTTCTTGATTAAAGGAGGTTGAAATCTGCATAGCAACATTGCATACCACATCATGCATCTTTATGGCTTCAAGAAACTCACTTCTTCCAGTAAGCAGGAGTCGGCCAAATCAACCATCAAAGTATTACCCCTAACAACTGCACCATCATAAGTCAATTCACCCATAAGACCTTCAACTCACCAATCTCGTACTATTTCATTATCAAGAATGGTGTAGTCCTCGCAACACAAGCAGCGCCAGGAAAGCAAGGTTTTCAGATGATCATGTAGCAAGTAATAACTCAACCTTAATTTAGTTTTAGACCTGAGGTTTGATGCCATAAATAGATGGCCTCGACATGTGCAGCTCACTTAAGACATGTCTCCAAAAAACATCTCTCCTTTGCCCTCAGCGCCGAAACCATGACAATTAGAGCCAAGGGCAAACTACCATATTTGTTGCAGACATCCTCAGCCAATGGTTTGCTGCTCTCTAATAAACAAACTTCTTAGTGAATAATTCCCAAAGCTTCTTCATCCGTTAGGAGTCAGGACCTCCACCTTAAATTAGACGTCAGTCATTATTTCCCTTAGAACATTTATATATCGTGAAGTAAATATGATCTTAGAACCCTAGTGGTTGTGGAGTCAAAGATGTCTGATTCATCCAAGTCACTGGCTTCCCATACCTCATCAAGAATAAGGAGGAACTTCTCCCTTTTCAGCCTTTCTTGGACCCCCACTGCTTGTCTGCCTACGTCCACATCTTCTCCTCATTCATCTTCAACCTCTGCTCGATTTAATTTTTGCACCCTCTTTCTGTACCACTCCTTTGATCCAGTTCCCTTTGAGACCGTCGCCCATATGATCAAGCTAAAGGATTGTTGATCTTAAGAAGTGTTGTTGAGCTTGTTATTGAGATTCTTTGGAACATTAGCCTTTGCCAACGCCTCTCATTACCCACACCCTCGATCCTCCCATCCCCTAATCATTCAACACTGATCGTTTTAGAAAATTGATGTTTCCCTTATGATCATCAACCATGTATTTTGTATTGACTAGCATATAAAAAATGAAAAAAAAATTTTGGTGCCGAGACCCCCTGCTGTATAGTTGTGGTTTAAAGCTAATATATTACTTACCTTACCAAAAAAAAATGAAAATCAAGTAAATTTAACGAATAGATAGAGTCAAAAGTTCGATAGTAGAGTTACAAAGGAAAAAATACAGAATGGTTCGACACGGCCATCAATATGAAATTTAAGGGGTAAAATATCTAGGTATTTTAGGGGCGGAGGGGGGAACGGTGGAAAGTTTTAATAGTTATCATAACAAGTTCTAACTGCTAAGGGGGCAACGAAATTTTCTTACCCATCCACGGCTCCGTAGAACATTTGAATACTCCTAAGAGCTTTATCCCTCGGATTGATGGAATCGTTACCAATTATAATACCCCCAGATTCCATCTTGGATGGAAAGAACTTGTACCTTGATACATAAGAATAGAGTCGGTCCAGATAGTTGAAACCTTGAATTTTCCTTTTAAGACTTGACCGACGTGGATCTGGTTCTAAGATTTATATCAGATGGTACTACATCATTAGATGGGAGAAAGCTTATGGCTTGACACAGTATTACCATCATATATTCTCAAATAGTAATCATCTTGAGTACTCTTTTTGGAGATTGGACCAGCATAAAGCGGATCTAGGCATTACAACTATAACAGGTGGCTGGTAGTGGAGGTTGATGGATATCAGCACATTTTGTTAGTTCCTTAGTAAACATATGTTTTCCATAATAAAAATTTCCCACTGAAAGGAAAAGAAAAGGAGAAACAGTGTCTTCCATTCGTCTGGGATGGAGGAAACACGGAATTCTGATGAAGTTGGTCTCTTTTAAATATTTTTTTAGTGGATTCGCTACTGCTACGGATCCTGAGATCCTGGATTTCAGTATTTCTGATACAATTGTGTTGTATCTTTGCGGTTGTCATTTCGTTTGAGACAACAGTTAGGCGGTCTATACTTTTCTTTGACAATTCTCTCTTTGAAACCTATTTTGGCTTTTGGGTTCCTTGTCTAACTATAACTATCACACATGACGACATTCTTCAACACACCATCAAGGTTGAAATTAAGGGTTGAGAAGTCTGATCCGATGTATGTTTTTTCCAGAATTGGCCGCCTGGAACAGTAGAAGTAAACTTGATCATCCTCCAGAACCAAGCCTAGAGATCCATGTTCTAGGGAATCTGGAAAATAAAATCGACAAACTGACAATTCAAAACAAATGGTATTTTGTTTTTGACTATGTCCTTTGACCAAATCATCAGTTTTTAGAGACTTTCCAAACCCATGAGACAATCAAAACCAAGACAGTGCGAATAAAGCCCTAAGTGATTAGTATTTCTTGCATTGTTAATTATGAGCTAATGTTCAATACAAATGTGAGTAATTGGACTAGGCGCTTGTAAGATTCCCCACCCCCCTCTCCGCAGTGCAGATAAGGGTGCCTCCAAAGTGAACCTTAGTCAGCTTTTCAAGAACCTCATTCTACTATAGTGAAAAAGACATGGTTTGATAAAATATCGTCACCATATAGTAGATGCTTGCGTCGCAAGGATATTGAACACGCGTAGTGGAAACTACCACGTGCTCATAGTCAAACTGTCTAGTTTTTGTGTGGTGGACGAAGAAAGATAAAAGGTGTAAGTAGCTAAGTCCAACTTGAGTTCCGCTTTTTTCAGCATTCCGTTCACATTGATCTCGTCCATGGTTTGACCAATAAATTAGCGATCGTTAATCCACCTCTTCTATAAAGATTAAATCGCCCGAACTTATCCGGAAGAATGTATTCGTGCTCGCGTAATAAGCCAATCAAACGTGCACGAGGTGCATTTTGCCACGATATAAAGCGCCTTTATTTACTTTAACTTCGTGGTGGGTTACGCCCATGCATGAATCCTCTTCTTCAAGTTCTCCGCCGTCTTCGCCTACCTCAAAAAAGAAAGCTTTTGATGTTAGTTTAATCGAGTCGGCTTGTGGCAATCAAACCCTAGTAGTGGCTTTTGAGATCATCGCATAAAACACGTTGGTCTTACATGGGCTTTGCCCTGAGATCTCGAGGAGCCTTGTGCAATGTGATAAGCATGTCGATGCGTTGAGGCAAGAAAGATTACGTAGGACCAATATGCGCATCGCATGTGGAGTGTGGGATGTATGGTTCTTGCGATGGATGAGCCTGGACGTCAAGAACACTCTTTTTATAGTCAAACTTGACACCCGTCCCTTCATTAAATATAGTCTTCCGTAAGGCATGGGAAATAGGCCGTCGAGAAACTAGTAGTGGGAGCAACACGTTTGGTCAAGGTGACTGTTTTTCCCATCATATTATATCCGGTTGTCGCGCCGGTATTGCTCTCGTATTGCTCCCGCAACGTAATATTTTTCACCAAAAGTCTTTCAATTTTTTTAAAAGAGACCCGAATTTTCTCCAATTCTGAATAATATATATCTCATTCAATAAGAAATCAGATTTCTTTAATCCAAACAACACTGTATAATCCCAAATCAAGTCGAAATTTAATCAACGACAAGACTCAAAAGTTATAACATTGAGGTATTGGGATAAAGATGCACACTAGAATCTAATCGACAACGCGAATCCAAAAACTATAGCTAAGGAAATTAAAAGTATAGTGCAAAAAAAAAAAAAAAGATAATTGAAAGATAACATTTTCTTAATTTGTGCGGGAAGGGTCTCTTGTTGGATAGCCGTTGGTATTTACAGTGAAGGTGGAGTAACTATCCTTTGATTATGCTCAGTGGTTGTCTTTCTCCAAGTAACTTCCATTGGCCTCGTCCATACTCCTTTATTCTTGCAAACTTCCTTTGCCCATGTTTCGTATAACTATCTTCATTGCGTGTCGATGGTTTGCAGTTATCGACAACCGTTCCATGATTGGGTCCTTGAATGGCCGGTGCTCCCTCCACAACCTGGATTCTTGATGCTAACCGTCTTAGTGATTTGAGCAATATTTGTAATACTTCCAATAAAAACTTGCCACCAATGCTCACATAGGCGGTCACCAACTGTCCATCATCATATTTCGATAACTAAGCACGTGATATAAAAGAATATTGCCATTGATCATCACGTGTTAACTCCTATACTTATTGATGGCTCAGTACACACCTATGCGTTATGCATGTGACTGCCACTTATCTTTACCCATATGCTATATATTTCTCACCCTCGTGCCAAATACGTGCATATCAATGATCAAATCAATTTTTAGTGTCAACACCATAAGTACTGCAAATTCTCCTAACAATCTACTTCTTTGAATCTATCGCGGAGTGTGGTAGCTCAATGATGAAGAATTTACACCATCGTTCCTGAGATGAGCAACTCAAGTTATGTTGTGTGCAGAACTCTCGGTCGCTTGTCCGTTGGGTATTTGTTATCGCATGTGAAGGGCTTTCATACCTATTACACGCATGCCTGCGGGAGCAATAATGAACTCGTACACCTACAAGTGAAGCGAATGGCTCCAAATCAAATCGATTATTTCATACTCCACTTGATTTTTCTCTAAGTCACCTTGATTTTATGTATCAGGATAACAGAGCCTATATTAGCCTGTTACCACTTGATTTTTGTGTGTTTTATAATGATGAGTACATGAACATAGGCTTTATTAGACGACTATCTAACGGAATCAATCACAGATATGCGTTATGCACAATCCAAAGATATGAAAAATTAAGAAAAATATCATAATTATCTCAACAATGGCCATCGTGAATCTCTCACGCACATCGTCAACCAAATTTGGACTAGAGACGGTAACCACTTGCCTAGCTCAGGTCGGCAAACTGGTGCAATATAGGGTTCATTGCCCTATGAGTTCAAGTTCGCATGCTCTGTGCTCGAGATTCACTACAAAATCCAAGGGGGATGCATAGAGTGCATTCAATGGTAAATTTGAAGTAATTTGTAATTTTGTGATTATTTAGCCAAAGTGGACACATTTAATATGTGTGATTTTGTGAGACTTTTATCAATTGTTCTAAAAAAATTTATTAAATGAAGGTATGGTCTATATTTAAATATTTTAACACCCCCTTCACATGTAAACTAGACTTTGACCTAAACTTGAAGTGTGGAAAAATATATATATATAATGGAGAAGGCAAATAAAAGCCTAGAAATATTTGAACTCAAGACCTCATACGTTAATACTATGTGAGATTTTATGGAACAACTATCAACTATTTTAAAAATGTAAGCTGTTAAATCCAAGCGTAATTTAATATTTAAATATTCTAATAGGATACATTATAATAAATTTTAAGAACATTGGGCTTCAGAAGAGAGGCGCAAAACATGGTGACAAGCCTCCCTCTCCTTATACTCAAAGAGTCGATTACATCTATAAAAGAACCATAGACTCGGTAAGACCAGGAGAAAAACACTCAAATCATTTAATATTTTAAGGAATTAGTGCAAAGACTTGTCTATCTAAAGGCTCATGAGCACCCTCATACGTTTTATAAATAGATTATATTCAGAATCTGACGTTTGAGCATATGATCTAAATTCAAGAGAGTGCGCATATAGTTTGAGATTTGAACAAGCGACCTTTAATCGTTGAGTTGGCAATCGTCCGTATCTGACCAACTACATCCATCGTGGAATTAAAATACACTCGAGTTTTCCGACACGCATTGCAATCGTTCTGATTTGCTGTGTCCCATATGCGCATTCCATAAAGCAGCTCTATCTACTGTTTTAAGTTTAATTTTTTTCGGCGCACTCTCTCGAAAACCAGGAAGACAATTCTGGGTGAGAACAAGAAGGATGCGGGGGTCCGGCGTGCATGGGCATATCATCACGCGTGGATACAAAATCACTTGTGTAGCTAAGCGCATGTAATCAAGAGCTCATCGAAATGTGTTTTAGCAATCGGAGAAACGTTTAGATTTGAGGAAGAGACTTCATCCCCAGTCCTTATTAAGCCAAGCGCGAATGATTCTCACGTATTGATCTTGTCCTTCGAAAAGTCAACACCTAACTCGGATTGTGTTTGCCACGTGGTGCTAATGGATTACGTACTAGGGACGGTAAAACAGGTCCAGATTGATGAGGTCCCTTACTAGCTCGCACTCTAATGAGTCATTATCGAATTTCGAGGTGTGGAAAGGATTTGGGGTCCCATGTATGTAAGGAACACTAGATAGGGTTCGGTATGGGTCAAAGATATGTTCAGTTGATATGATGAAACTCAACCCCGGCTAACTAATTCCAAAAATATCATGCTTAAGTTCTAAAACTATGAAAAATATCACTCATTAGTAAATTTTAGTCAAACCCTTAACATATTTTCATCTTTTAAGCACGTTTAGTTTTTCCTCAACACTAAATAGTATTTTCCTTCTTCTCCTTCGTCTTCATCCTCTCACTCTAGTCTCTCTTACTTCACTTGGCAAAGATGACAGCTCCTCCAAGGTTGGACTAGGCTGGCAAATGTTGGTGATATGATGGTTTAAATATCTATACATATGGAATTTCTACAAAGACATGATGGTTTTATAGAAAAGAGTATGATCCGACGAGTCCAGATCATATATATCTGAGATCCCTTATATTTGATTGAGTTGGATTTGGAATTTTCAATCGAGAAACCATATTGGTGTTTGAATTGAGTTTGGAATATACTCCATGATGTTGGGTTTATATATGGTATATGACCGGTGTCTCAAGTCAATCTAGCTTCCATCCTTTTAAGCAGCATGCTTTCCACTTTCTTTGGAGAAATGGAATAAAGAAACAGATTGAACCGTGATCTGGGTTGCACCGCCAAAGCTAAAGGCCTCTGCCTCCATCAAGGGCTCCTTTCTTTTTCCTCCTGTTTTTATTTTTTAAGTTCCTCCTTCTTTTCAACTATTTTGTGAAGGATACGAGTGATGTGGCAGCAGAGCTTCATTCGTTTGCCTGTGTGATGATAGACGGATACTAATACTAATTAGCTAAAACAAGTTATTGCTAAATAAATTAAGTTATCCAGAATCAAATCACACTTCAGTGAAAGTGCTGCGACCACTTGCGAAAATTGCGCAAGATTATCTCAATCTCACCTTTTCATTCATCATTGATGTATTCGTCCCCCTCCGATGGGGAGAGAACACCCGCAAATTCGCAATTACCTATGTGCGGGTCAAAGTGTGTCTTGTCTGCTATACAAAGATAAGCTGACGCAGATTCATGCATCCGCACGATGGTGATAACGACATGCCATTAGAAAAATTTCAGAATATTTACACTCATCTCCATTATGTATCCAGGAAGAGCACTTGCGAATCTTGGTGCGCGAGTCCCGAAAAGATTTAGCCCCTAGACTCTTCACAACATCCCAAAAGAACCTTCTCTTACTTGATTTATTTCTAGAGAAAGTTACTCCATTATTGCATCAAAGTTAGGAGAAGATCTCCGATTGACGATGTGGAGGACCGAAACATCTCATCGCTCATGACATGAAATGCACTTGTCGCCCTCCAAGCCAGTTAAATTATTAATACTAATGTCACTGCTTTCGTGATGAATAAGGTACAGATCAATGTCCGCCGGTCGTTGGTCTCGCATCAAACATGTTTTTCGTGCTGGTGGGGTTCAATGGAAAGTTAGACGACAGCGGAGTGTGAATAATTGACGATCCCCAGAAAACATCAATTTACGTGCGGGTCCGGCCGAGGTTTTGATTATTCTTTTTCCATCTTTTGGCGGCCCCATCGGATGACTTGAGAAATGTGAATAATGGGGGAGACTAGGGGAGACCTAGTCAGCCGCGACAAAGACGTCGGGACGAAAGTCGTTCTTCTTTTCATGGTGGTGGCATTCTTTTCATACATTAGTTTATTCATGTCGGCTTGCACAATCAGAGTGTGTGTGTTCTTTTTAGGGTTTCGAGGCGTTTGATTGTTGTGAAAGTCCGTGCACGTACTACACACATCATGCACTGGTCATGCGTGATGAAGTAGCCAATAGTGTTTTTTTTTTTTTTTTTTTTTTTGTAAGAAGTAATAATATATAAAGCTTTGAATCAATAATTATATAATCCGGCGCCACAAAATTTACACTCAGCAAGACAACAAGTCAGCGTGAGTAAAAAGGAACCGGAAGTAAGAGAAGGCCAATAGTGTTTATGTCCAAGGAAATTAACATCTTGAATTTACCCCCTTTTGTAAAAAGATGGGCATCAGCGACCACGATGTAGTGGCTAGAACTCGTTTATTTGGCCCGTAAAAAGTATCCTAAAAGTATTCAATCGCCGTTGAGTAATCACGAGTTAAATACGGGGTGCATGAAGATAATTTTGAAACGTACAATCAATCAAGGTGATATCTGCCCCCACTATGTAGCTTTTGCATTAGGGCAAAGTCACTTCTGAGATACAACAAAGCCACCGATCACGAGAGAAGGAATACACTCGGTGTTTTGCTTTTGAACTTCTCTTGGATTAACTGCATCTGTAATTGTAAACATTGTGTCAACAACTGCCAAGGGTTCAATCTACTTTCGTGTGAATCTATGGATCACATTACTAACTGTCTCTGTTTGTCAAGTTTGTCTGTGATTCCCTTCTGTTGCTACTTTTCTGTGAACTCTCTCAATTGCCGGATAAGTCCAAACTCGATGCCTTTGCCCGGAGCTTCACGTTTATATTTTAACGTGACACATGGATCCTGAAAGCAGGCGAATGGAAACCTTCATTTCAGATTCCGTCGGTCGTTTTGTCACATTAAGTCCAGAAATTTTGCGGTACGTGGTTGTCTTGATCCGGCATAGTCAAAGAAAGCGAAACCCTATTATATTTCGCTCCTCTGGTGTATGAACATGAACACATACTCACACTAGAGCCCAAGCAAATCAATCAGCCGGTCGCCGAATTTAATAATTGAAAATGACCTGTCGACTATTTCATGAACTTATTATACAGGTCTGGCCTTTGGTGATAATATTAATGGTTTAATATGTGAAAACCAGAACAAGGATAACTCGTAGGGCTGGGGTGTTAGGGGGATTTGCAATTAAAAAACCGGAAGTCATCGGCTGAAACTTCACTAACTGCGTCGCAGTAGGACCACTAGCGCAAGCCGAAGAATTTCATTAAACTAGTTCAGGAGATTCGTAAGGTACTTCATGAGTCTCCCATCCATGCTTATGCCATAAATTACCATAAAAATAAAATTAGTGCCTAGCATGCCGTAAGATATCCATATTGAGTAGAGATGAATAATCAAACACGCAACATAAACCCTAATTTTCACACTATTTTAGGGGACCTAAAGAAAATTTACAATAGAGATTTTACAGGTTCCAAATTACGCAATCATCAAAGTTTGGCTTAATTTACATTCAAGTTATAATGACCGCCACTTTACGGGCTAAGTGTTCCTTCTTTTGGATGGAAACCAATTCACTGAGATACAAAAATTTTCTACATCCGTTAGTCCAGCCGAAGATTCAGATATCCCAAGTTATCCCAAAGCCAGTTCGTCTAAACGTGATAAATGCATCCACAAGTATCATTCTCGAGAATGCCCTTTCGCAATCTGGAATAAAAAGACAGATTATAGCGTGAGAATTGTCATTTGGTTACCGACCCAAAAAAAGATTCGTCATTCGGTTCTATTGGGCAGCCTGAACATGCGTAGAAGCATCGCAATGTCTCTAAAAGGTTCTTCCAAATTCAGAAGCAAGATGGCCCCAACAGCTTCTTTTGCTCCAAAGTATCGAGCAACGAACGAACTCTTTTAGCGTCCTGGGGAGCAAAAAATTTAGGTCTTACGGTAATAACTTTCGCAAGAGGGGTTGCCATGTCAAGATGACGTAGATATGAAGTAAAACCTAAAGGGAGTCGATCGCGAATCAGGATTTGAGCGGACATATATTACGTCTGGTCGCATCGTGCGTGAGACTCATGGTTTCACACTAATATCCTCAGAAGAAAGAAGCGAACATGACCAAAAATAGTTAGCTAGCTTCCCACTTCAACTAGCATTTTTAGAAAAGAGATAGAGAGAGAATAAAAACCATTATTTAGACGTATTGCGTGGCAAGAATGATGAATCTTTTTACATACATGCGTACGAGAAATATCATTGAAATTAGAATAGGTATACGTATCACTATATGGATGAATCCTATCATTGCGCTCAATTAATTTTTTCTGTTCTTTTCACTAAGCTCAACCACTAAGCGCAATTTCAATTTTCTCCCATGAATTGATGAAGTTCAAGGGCCGATTAGAGTGTAATGAAAATGTAGTTTCTATTAACAAATTTTGATTTCCACCATATTTCTAAGCGCAAGATACACTACTATATTAATTAGTAAATAATCATTGACAAAAAAATTTAGACCAAAAAAAAAATCATTGACAAATTTTGCCCATACTTAAAAAAAAATAAGAAAAAGAAGAAGAAGAAGAAGAAGAGAGAGAGGCATTTAGAGACCCACCAACCTCGTTAATCTTTTGACCATGTATGAAAAGAATAATCAGTGAGTTTTCTACTCATGTGTTGTTAGACCTTGTGCACCAATTAAGGTCTTCTGGCAAGGATTTGAAATCAAAGTTGGCAAATCGCCTAAAATAAACAGAAGAAAAATTTGAAACAAAAGCTGAATTGAGGAAAACAGAAACTGAAAGGCAGTAGAAGCCGTGCAAAACATGCGAGAATTTATGCGGGAGTATGCAAAACAGCTGTCGGCCATTGACGGTCTCTAGGGTGGACTCGTTGACGCATGTAAGCGCACTCGCGTGCATCCCTCCTTTTCTCCGTTTTTAGTTTTTCCTTTTTCTAACTTTAGTAGATGCCCACAAGAGATAAAAAATTAAAAATTTAGGTCTAGATTTAGATTAGACCCAAGATAGAATGAGACGTGACGATTCCTTTAAAAAATCAAAAAATTTCTTGAATTTCGTCTCTTCTACAACTCCAGCACAACCTCCACCATAAATTCATTATAGATTCATAACATAAGAAATAGCACTCATGAAAAAAAAAATTAATTAAATTATATCTGAATTATCGGATCTGGTAACATTTCAGTTGTATTAACACCTGTGACTCTTTAATTTTATTTAAACGTGCTTACTAAGTTCATCAAGTAATTATCCACGAGCAACCCGGCTATGTAATTTTCGTCTTAGTGGTAATTGAGGCATGTCTCTTTCTCGTTGTAATCTCTAAATCAAAAGAAAAAAGCTAAAGAAAAAGGAAAACAAAGGTAAAAAGGAAAGTGGTGGGACAGATAGAGGGACAGCCTGAATTTTCATGTTATTTATACGACCAAATAGCTTCACTTCCTCCAACCTCATCGTCGTCTCTCTCTCTCTCTCTCTCTCTCTGGAGTCTGGTCACGGCAACACGAAGTTTCCAAACCGTTCAAGACCCGCTGGAGAGCTTGAAGACGATTGTGAAGGGGAAGATGAAGGCCAGTGGTGGACTCGCTTTGCCTCTCTTCGCTTTTCTTCTCTTCTCCTCCTCGTTCGCTCGCCCCTTATCGACTACTACTACACAAGGTAAAAATCCTACTGTCCTGTACCGTCTTCTTATCTTCTTTTCCGCTCCTATTCTCATGACCACCACAGCAAAAAGTGCTCACCGTACTTTGTTTCTTGAACTTGTCTTAGTCGTCCTGGGTGGAGGAAAACCCGAGGCCGATGGCAACCTAGTCATAGAAGCAACTGATCTCTCAGATGTAAGAATCAATTATAATCGATTTTCCGCAGTTCGTTTCCCTTAGTTTCTCCTCTTTAATGGCTCCCCTCTTAATTCCATCCTTCTTGTTTTTGCCTTGCTGGTGCTTGGATTTGAGTCTTGCAGCTTATGGGGATGGAGGCAGAGGAGGAGTCATGTGGCGACCAAGATGAAGAATGCCTCAAGAGGAGGATGATTGCAGAGGCTCACTTGGATTACATCTACACCCAGAAGCACAAGCCTTGATTTTCTACTCCAATCAGTGATCTTCATGGGCTGTTTCTAAAAGCTAGAAAGAAGAAAAGAGGAAAGCCTAGTTGTGGGGAAAAAAAAATCTAGCTTATGTCATCAAAAAAGAAAAGGAAAAAAAAAGGACCAACAAATAAGCAAAAAAGATTTGGATCTACACTTTGTATCACTAGTTACTACCAGTTGGCCTGTGCATATTATATTTGTGTTGGTAAGGAATCCTGAAGACAGGAGGAGTTGGCTTCTTATGCACAAAAGCAATAAAGATATATTGTAAGAAAGATTCCATTTGAGGAGAGAGCAAGTGAAAATGCCTTACATTTTACGCTTCCCAAAGCAAATATGTCCACCGACCAAACCTCTGTAGCTCGTCCGTCCCTTTCGTGTCCCTGCCCTCCGCACATGATTTTGCCATCGTCTCGTGCTGTTTCTGCTTTCTTTCGTTATCTGCTACCTTCAATTGGTGAGGTGCTTTCGTCTGTACTCCATCCGAAAGCTCTCAGCAAGTCACTACTTTGCTCTATACGGATTTGTAGTTGAGAAGTTCTACATATTTCAAAGAACCATACACTATGTACAGCAAGAGTACACTTTGAGGGGACTGAGGGTCGATTGCACTCGCACTTTGCTCTCGCCCGACTATGTGATCAACCGGTACAAGTTCACCACGTTCTACTTCGAAAACCTACGACCAATTAATTACCGCAGGCATCTAAAGCTTTGAGTTTCTAATTGGTTTTCTGGGCTCAAATGGTCAGATTCAAGACATGATCAGAAATTTAGAATATTTTTCCTTACTCAACCTAATCAGAAATGTGCTCATTTTACCTATCAGTCATATATGATGATGCGATCGTGGTACAAGTACAAGGTCGCGAAATAATATTCGGTCTAGGGTCACAAAAACCTAAAGCAAAAGCTAATTCGTACAAGCTATGAGAATCAATGCTAACCCTGTAAGACGAGATGCGTCCGACCAGCAAAGTGCCAAAGAGTCGTCCATGCAATACATTAGGCAAAAGTATCTAAAGAAGCTTCAATTTTATATGCTTTGAAGGAGCAACTTCAAAAGTTACTGCTCCCCATATCTCCATATATCAAAGACCAACTAATCGATCCAAGAAAGGACTGGCGAAGCTCGAAGTAGCCCCTCTCAAGGATGCTAACATCGCAACTCTTTCAAGAACCATAATGTCGCAATCATAATACAACAACTGAATTTTCAGACATCAATCTGGTTCCTTCTCATTAACACAGCATCTCCGAAGAATGGTTAATATAAGTGATCAATCTGTCAAAAGAACATAAATGCTGCTTAACAATTCTCAAGCACGGAGAAAGCCATTCCACTTGTAGAGCCACCTCAGCATTGTGAGCTAAAGTGAAGCTTATATAAGTCCTCATTGGCAATTCTACATCGAAAAGTAAAAGTAGAAGGGAAAAACAGTACATGATCAATTTGAGGGCACTTCATTCTTCCATCAAGGGTTAAAAAACCTCCAGTCCCCATTGGTCTAGGAGACGAAACATTGTATACAACTAAAAGAAGATGAAACTAGCAAATGTAAGAAAAAAGGAAAAGGAAAAAAGAAAAAAAAAAAAAGAACCTCAGAAACTGCTGAATGTATTAATACAGGATCTATGATCTTTGCAGAAAAGAAGGGACAGCGCAATGGGTGCCTTGAAGCTCACATTCCATCCAACTTGAGGATAATCAAGAGGGCTCAAAGTGCCAGGCATAAAGCATCGGATGCAAGTCCCCAACCGCACAGCCCCTCCATATAGTTAAGAGAGAGAGAGAGAGAGAGAGAGAGAGAGAGAGAGAGGGAAACAACATAAAAACCACTTTAGTGAAGGAAAAATTGAGGCGCAAACAAATATCTCTGTGTATTTCCTTCAGACTATAAACATTACAGGCAAGAAAATTTCAATGCGGAAGAAACAGATCTCAGCACCATTTGGAACATAACAAAATTTAGCTTAATGCAAGCCATAGTTCCTGGCCCACAATGAGCAAACCTGATTTCCCTCAATTGGCTTCATTTGGCAACAGTGCACTACAGACAGCTCCTACACCCCGCACATTATGCAATTTTCTCCTAGCAAAAGCAATGATAACCAAGTGAGAGTGAGATACATTGACCCCCATAAGCAGATATGCATATAATTATCTCAGTCTATTATGCATGTGGAGGGGCAACGCATTTTATATCTGAGTAAGCAGGTTCAGAAATAGATGATCAAAGATATAAGCTAGGGCTGGATCTTAAGGTCCACTGACACCAAGGGAGTATTGCAAAGATCAGCTGGCAGAGGCTTTTTACACCTTTAGGACAGAGAAGACAGAGATCCAACAACTGAACCCGATGCAACTGTGACACAAAATGCATATGTCCCAATCTAAGAGACAGAATATAGAGAAGCTCACCAGCTTTATGTCATTTGCCAATCCCAGGTCCTGCAGTGAACTTTCTGATACGCAAGATGCATGGACGATGAGACCCTGGGGAGAACTCTGGTTTTTTATGCCGATCATAGTACCGCTTGCAGGTGGGATATCCATGTGGACTGCTCCCTTGAACATCCACTCATCCCTTTCAAGGCTATAAACCTCATCAAAGAGCTCACCACATAAGATGCAAGCACACTGATATTCATCTGCAGGAACCATCGGGCCATGCATCTCAGTCGTCTCGCCACTCTTTTCTTCTGAAACAATATTTTCAGATCCAGATGGAAGATATTCTTTCCGAGCTACCCAGTCTGTTAAGTTTAAATACCAGCCCCTCGAACCAAAAAGTACACCTTTTGCGTCATGCCAAGCCAAATGTTGATCCAGGTGCTCTTGAAATTTTAATTGCACACCACAGATGCCACACCTATGTGGAAAGTCCTCGAATAGTTCACTGATCACAGATTCACTGAACTCTCGAACAACAGATGCCTTAAACTCAAAACCTATGAGGTTCTTTATTTCCCTAGGCGAATGAGGCAAGGAAGCAGAGCTCTCAGTAACTTGCTTCACAATAGGTACCTCGTCTTCAGTCGAGGATAGCGGCACAGCTGTTGAAACTGAAGCTGAAGAATCTGGGCCAAATCCAGCAGTAGCATCATCTTTGGCCTCGTCCTGCACTTGCATAGGCATTTGGGAAGGCACGGAAGTCGACTCTGGCTTTATCAGACCCCTTGCAACTAATGTGCTCAAGAGACTCGAGACTGGATTTAAGGTTGTTTCTACTGCACTAGAACTCCTGTCAGCTGCATTATCAACAGTGGTTGGAGGAGGACCTGGTGGCACTGGGGGCAGTCCCGCCTTCACTTTAGATGCATCTCTTGAAATAGATGAGTCATCACGACGAGATGCTAAGAGAGTTGACAATGAAGCACCCAAATCAGGGGAGACCAAATCGATGGGGGGAGGCCCAGTCAATGATGGAGGCTTGGTACGTACTCGTGATGGCAGAGACCTCATGTCCACAGCACTCAGGCTTGGTGGCCTAGCAGCAGCATCACTAGAGACAGCTCCACCTTCAATCTCGGTAGCCAAAAAACTACCCTTACTTGATTGTCCTGCCGTTTCTGAGGCAGAAGAAGCATCACGTTCAGAAACTTGGGATTGAAGTGGCTTCTTGCTCTGACCTAATATCTCTGGCATTGCAGGTTCTGATCGTGCCTGCTGCAATTGAGGACGATGGTGCCTTGTTTGAAGAGGAAATGTAGAAGGAGGAGAAGGCTTCAATTCCTTGAGGCGAAACTTAGACAAGGAATCCTGATTATAAAGGTTATTTGGCCCTACACTTGACTTTTCTGGCAGATGAGCTGTCTTAAACTCAGTGCGAGGCAACATATGTACTCGCGGGTCGGACAAATTTTGCAACTTTTGATGGGTGAGGCGTGTATCAGAAGTAGAAAGAAGCTGGTATGCTAATGACCGTCCAGAAGGTGATGCAGGCCCTAGAGACTGTATACGTTGGCTTTCTGTGGATCCTGAGGAGACTGTGCTAGGAGAAAAGCCAGGGCCTATTTGTTTGACGTTAGGAGATCTCATCTCTGATCCAACTTCCCTCCTTGAAAAGGAACCCATACTTGATGACAGTCCACCAACTCTACCAGGGTAACCCTCTGACACACCTAAATTAGTTCCAGTATGTATAAACCCATCCTTTGAAAGTGGTTTTGCAAGGTTAGATATTGATCCCTACACATTATAATTGCAAATTAGAAGTCAGAAAAATAAATAGCAAAGAAGTGCACCAAAGGAAAAAACATCGAAAGCAAGGCATCCTTGCCATTTAGAACCCCATTTTTATAGTTAGGGCATAGCAAATGGAAAATTTTGCTCATAAGTCTGCACCTAGACGTGTGTCCTAACATTTGCAAAATTCAAATCCTGAGAAACGCTGAAAAACTGAAATTGCATTGGGCCACTAGCCAGCAGGCATGCACCATATGAGTATTGTTAAGAGAATGATAGATCAGGAATCGAAGACAAGTTCCTAGACAAAAAGGTGTAACACTACATCTTCATTCCACTAAAAAGCAAAATAAAACATAAACCTAGGCAAAACTCTTAGGAATGGAGGAAAAGAGACGCATATTATCCCCTTCATCTCTAACAGAACTTTATGGTACAGTAAAAATGTGTCCTAGTCACCAGATACAATACCGGCTAGTGTACATGAACCAACCTAGGATTTCTCCTCTCTTCAACAATATATTTGCCCCATGGAGCCAATTGAGAAGTACAACAGCAAAGGTGAGCACAATCCGTGATTACAACCTTTAGGATCATTTTGGTAAATTTCAACACAAAACAATCCAATTGCACCAGGGTTTGATGTAGAAAGGATTTATCTACGGTTAGCAAATCATCTTCGGATACAAAACTAGGATTCATAAATCAAAGTACTAGAGAAGAGAAAAAACGCTAGTCCAAGAAAATGATTCGCAATATTACAGGACCCAATGAACATAAATTTTTCCTCTCTTCTCTATCAGACGAGTAAACCATTTTCTTTAGGTAAAAGTACTAACTTTTGATCCTCAATGGCACATACTTCATAAAACCATAAGAGACTTCTTTCCAATTCCTACATATTAGTAATAACCTATACTGACTTTACTTTTGGTTACAAACGGACATCAATTTGAGCAAAAAGCAAGATTTCTTCATAAAATAATGAAGTCTCATGCTTCTTACTTCGCCCATACTTACTAGTAGGACGTGATGAAGATGCTATATGGGGAAAATCGATTACATAAAATAAGCACGAGAAATTGAAATTCAAAAAAGTATCCACATCCATGAGCTTACCATTTCCTCTGCACCATCGAGAGTCCAACGATCTTTTCTTGAGATACTAGGGACGTTAGTTACATCTCGCTCCATAGATCCAGGGTCCACAGAATCCCACACGAATTCTTCTTCCTCAGAGTGCTTCCAGCTACTAGAGATCCCACCACTTCTATTTGTGATGCCATGTGACGGCTGAAGATGAGAATCAACGCTAGCAGTTTTCGATGGCTGGTAACTTGAAATCCCATGCTTCCCACTAAAACCATTTCTTTGGCTGGATGGTGATTGGGCAACACTACCTCCAGTTCCATACCAAGGCTTGCTAAGTCCCTGCTCACTAATCTTTCCAGTAATTCTTCCAGCTCCTAGTGCTGAATTTCTTGACGTATCAGAACCATAGTCATAATTTCCATAAACTACACCTATCCTCTTTTCTTGAACTGCTTCACCAAGAGAATCTCTCTGCAACCGTTGAATGCTCTGGAGATAACTTTATGTATCAAGACACCAACCAAAGGGGTAAAAGCATAAAAGTTTTTAAAAAAACTAAAACGGCATTATTCGAGCTATTAGACTTACTTGCATTTTCACCGGCGGATCCTCCCATGTATGTCCACCACTAACACTAGGTGCTCCATCCAGCCTCTCTAAATCCTCAGATGAGCTTGCCAAAGCACCAGCTACATCATTTACCTTTGCCTTAATAGAAAACGGAAAACACAAAGATAAGCAGAAATTCTCTTCAAGTACATAATACATTAGAACTAACATCATCCTTCACTGATCATATTAAGCTATCCCTTTTATTTCCATGATCGTTGTAAAAGAAAGCAAATGTAAAGCATGTTCAATTCAAAGTCCATTCCTTCATTTAAACTGCTACTGCACTTACTCCGCTTGACTGCTGAAGCCGCTGCCTCTCTAGATATTTGGGGTTAACATGAATACTATGTGCTGGGCGTTGAGACTGTGAATCAGACCTAGATGTTGTAGATGCCAACGAACCATTACCCGTAGAGCCAAAGCCAAGTTGTCTTTCGATGTTTTGAAGAGTGTGAGGATGAAAGACTCCTTTCCAGGTCCCAAAAAGGTGTCTCATGGCTGAATGTACTGAAGAATCAACTTGCCTATATGCCTTGCAGAAAACCTAATATTCATACAGGATTAAAAAAATAGAGTGACGACTAGAACTATGCAAAACAATCAGACTATCAATAACGATGAAATCAATAAGGCGCAAGTAAATGGAAAGTCACTTTATAATATACTCGTCAATTATTTCAATTTTTTACATCAAAACCAAAAATTAATAACCATTCTAATATGAAACTAAAATCATAACAATTGTAAATGAAGACTATAGCAGAAAGATTCTTACCTCTTGTATTTTGGTTCCAAAACACTTAATGTAGTCCCTCCCAATATTCTTTACAATGCTGTCTAACAGATAAAGTGATGGAAGCTTTTGGTCACTTGGAACCTGCATATTATTAGTACAATCAGATATAATCTCCCTTTTGGGTATATGGAAAACTGCAGGTCCAATTTCCCTTAATGGTGCATAGAGCATAAAAGTTAAAACCAATCCCAAAAAGAAAATGAAAAAGGACTATGTAATATCTAAGCCATAGTCCTCTAAATCATCTTAACAAATGAAGACACTCAAGTAAGAGACCATATAATTGTCAGTACACAGAACCTTCATAGGCATTAAAATATACCATAAAATTGCTGGTACACAGAACCTTCATAGGCATAAAAATAGAGTTGTTACAGAATCCTAAACTTCTTGTTGAATGACATCCTGCTGACTAGCTCCGGAAATCTTAAGGAAAAAAAAGGAGATTTTCCAATCTTCTGTCTGTATAGAAGACAGTGCATCACAAACTTAGCTACTAATTCAAGAGATGTTAACACAGTACTTCAAACAACGATTATCCTAACTTCAAGTGAAACCCCAATTGCTGCTTGATAACATATGTCCGCGGTCCAAAGAATAAGGACAAGACACCAGGAATCTCAAACCACTAATCAGCTCTCCCAAGTCCACCATTGAAGAGCCCATTTCGGACCACATCTCCCATGGAAGATGGAAGTTGATCATACTTCGCTTCTTTAGCAATATATCCCCTGAAAGATGGAAGAACCCTTTTCCTTCTTTCTTTCTTCCTTATCTTTTTCTCTTTTGGTTAGAGAGGGAGAGAGGTACAGGAGAGAGAGGAACAAAATGCAAAATAACTCCACTAAGTAATTCCACATCATATATGTCAGAGCAGTGCATTCCTCAAGGGACACTGAAATACTCGTAAAGGTGGTAATTTTATTGAGTCAGTGCGTAGATTAAAGTCGTATGAGGTTGGCAAGTTAGAGCACGAGCATCCACTCCACAAAGAGAAAGAGGGGAAAAGGTAAAGGAGAAACTTCAAACAGTTGTCATGCTTCGCTCATCCTTTTCTACTACAAGCTAAAAAGAGACACCTTTTACTATTCGTTGGCTTTCCTGGTACAAATTCGAGCAAAAGAAAAAAGAAAAATAAAATAAAAAGATCAATCGAACAAACAGCGACATAGTGATCGTAAAACTGGATTTTCACCTCGATAATGTTCGTGCACACAGTGCCCGCAATCGCCTTGGCGGCGTGCAAATTCTCCCCGGCTATGATCGTCAGGTTGGTGATTATCGGCTTCGAATTGAACGTGAGCTCCGCGAGCGCGGTCCTGTACTGCTCCACCAGCTCCTGGTGCTGCTGTTGCTGCTGGTGCTGCGGCAGGGGCTGCGGCTGGTACGCCTCGCTGCTCGGATCATTGCCCTCCACCACTTCTCTATCGGCCAATTTGAACCTCGGCTGCTGCTGCTGCTGCTGCACCAGCGGCTGGTTCGCGACCGGGGCCCCCGGCCTCAGAGCGTAGGGCCGCCCGCCCAGCTCCTCCGCCGCCAGCCGAGGCTTCTTCGAGACCAATTCCCTGGATCTATCGAACGATCTACGCATGCCATCCATCTCCCCCACAGAAAAAAACCCTAATCAAAAAACTACCCCTTTCTCCATTACAACACGAAATTACCAAACGAGAAAGAGCTCGATCATTCCGCCCCCCCTATCCCACAACCCAATTCGACGCCAAAAAAAAAAAAAAAAAAAAACCGAGATCTTACAATCGGAAAACCCCCTATTCCTACGGCACAACCGCGGCCCTAATTACACATCGGGAAACCGCAAAAAGGGACGCGAAAAGGGAACCCGAAACCGATGGCAGAGACGGGGGACGCGGGGATCGAAACGGTGCGCGGAGAACGAGCCCGAGGGGGCCGCCGCGACTTCGAGGTCGAAGCGCGCGGTGAATTGCGCAGAGAGAGCGAGGGCGAGAGTGAGAAGAGGAGAGTGTGAAGGAGGGAGCGAGCTCTTCGATGGCCAGCGAGCGTTGAGCGTTCTCTGGTCGGGCGGGGGGTAGGGTTTGGGATTTTCGTTTGTGCCTTGTGCGCGGAGCTGGCAGAGCGCCATTTTTATAACAGTGGCGAAGGGGGGCAGGGGAGGTGGGGACGGTGGGGATGCTGGCTCGACAGTGTCGAGTCAAATCTCGATCCCGGCGGACCATCGGACCGCAGTGACATGTTTGATATTGTGTATATTGATCATCATCATGCCCTGTTTGTTTCGTTTCTTTAGTCGAGACGTTACAGAAATGGAGTGTCGGAGTGTCGAGACTCCATTAACAACGGAACAAGATATGCGATTTCGTTATTCTAAAAGAGGGGAGGTGGAAAATGGAGGTCGATATTCTAAGAAGAAAAGGAGGTATACTTGACGAGCTATGGTAACGAGCTAGTCGAGTCTCGACATTCGAGCATGGGGCGTCATTGATTACCCTAGATTCTTTCATTCTCGTGCATGGACCGCTTCTTTCACAATTACATCGCTAGTAAGTTTAGTTCTTTCAATATGGTCCAGTTGTCCAATCTTATTTAGGAGACGGACTTTAATATCGGAACCATAGAATATGGGGTCGAGAGTTAAGGGTAGCAATTAAAGTTCACCGATTCATTTCATGGGAATTTTAATGAGCGTAGCGTGACCATCACGTGATTGTAAAACTATAAATGGCATTGATGTAGCATCTTACGTTGTTTTTGAAATTTTTAATTTTTGAGTATATTGTTTAATTAATTTAATTAAAAAGAAGAAGAAATGGATAATCCATTTCAATATATCCCCGTTGTCCACTCTTATTTAGGAGACACTTGCAACATTGCTTGACCCCTCTTCAATCGGGCTAGGCGGCGGTCACTAGCCACCGTCACTTCTCTCTCAATCATTTTCTCTCACTCTTTGTCTCGTTTGGATTTCTAATAATGATAGGATTAGATAGATTAAGATACAAAATTCAGGATATTTTGTTATTTCCTATTTCATATCCTATCAACTATTTAGTAACTGTTGTAATAAAATTGGATATATTCACATCTTATCATATATATTATTTGATACTAATGACATATTAATATAAATAAACTACAAAGTTTACAAATAGATATGATAAAAATGTCCCGCGACATTTTTGTCTACTTTAATTTTATTTTCTTTTTTATCTCATTTTTCTCTCTCTTTTAATTAATTTATTTTTTATTTATTTATTCCCCTTCCATCACTCTCTAATTCTTTATTTTCTTTTAGTAGTGCTCATAGGTTGGGCGGAGCCACCGGCGACACTAAGGCGCGTTTGGTAACGATTTTGTTCCCGAAAACTAATTCTGACCAGAAATGATTATTTTTTATTTTATTCTTAAGAACTTATTCTAAGTAAAAAAATGTGTTTGGTAACTGTCCAAAATTTTTTATTCTAAAATAAAATTACGTTTAATACCGTGCTCATTAATTCATTTCCAAATCAATTTCCTTTAATTTTTAAATAATTTTTTACTTTTTTTTTTTTTTTTTTTTTTTTCTTTTCTTTTTTTTTCCATTTTCTCCTATTATTTCTTCTTCTTCATGTGATTGGTCGCCGGACCGGCGACCGGCCGGACGAGGGCCGGCCCTCGTCGTCGGCCGAGCCTCGCCGGTGGCCGGGCTTGCCTCCGGCGAACTCATCGCAAGACCTCACCTTGGCCTGGCGAGCTTGCCGGACCAGCGGACGGCAACCGGTGGCGGACGGCAACGAGGGCGTAGCGGTAGCGGCAGCAGACAGCGGCGGGCGGTGGTGGACAGCAGTCACGAGATGACGGAAGGGAAAAATGAGACTTTCACTATTTTGATTCTTTTTTTGATTCTCGAGATAGAGAATCACATTTTTTTTTATTCTCAATTCTTATCTAAATCTATTCTTGGGAACAAAAATTTTACTAAACGTGATTCTCGTCTCAAACTAATTTTTGAACAAAAAATCAAAATTAGGCACTGTTTGGATGGTTACTAAACAATGCCTAAAATCCCTCTCAAGTTGGAGGTTTTTTTTTTTAAAAGAAATTTTAATATTTTAGTATATTTTAGCACAAGTTGTTCAGTTAGCATTGACGTGAATATGATTTTGAAGTAGTCATCCACATCAACATTTCCGTTCGTAATTCTAATGAAAAGACTAATTTGGATAACGAAACACATGGTTTAAGGATCAAGATGGTATAAAAGCAATAGAAGGACGGGATTGAACAAATTGAAAATGCTTGAGGACTAATAGTGCCGTTATCACTTATTTATAAATCACAGTAAAGTCATAAAAATATGAAATCAATCATCCAAGCTCATGAGTTTGGCTATGCTAGGCACTCAAAATAAATTTTAGGGTAGGATAAAATTTACTATATCTTGTGTTTAATGCCTACTCAAGATAGGATAAAGTTGAATATAAAGGGAATTAGACCGGATAAAATTATTTCATGGAGAATGTGAGATAAAAGTAGATAAAATTTATAATATTTATAATAGGAAAGTTTTTTTCTCAAATAACAAATTTCTTACGTTAACAAATTAAAATTATATGAATTCTATTATAAGAATTCAAAATAATGAAATATAAAATTTTATTTTTTAATTTAATCTTATTTTTATTTGTATATTCGAATTTAATCATATCTTATAATATAAATTCAATATATAAATATATATTTATTACATATTTAGGTGTTTTTAGTATTTTAGGTATATTAGTATAATTTTCTATTTAATAAAATTTTATTAGAGAATGATGGAAGAGGAAGAAAGAAATAAAAAAAATTAATTAAAAAAGAAAAAAATAAAATAAAAAATAAAAATAAAGTAGACAAAAATGTCGTGAGAAATTTTTACCATCTTCATTTATAAATTTTGTGATTCATATAGGTGTTTATAGCTGACAATATATATAATATGATATTAATATATCTAACTTATTATTATAATCACGAAATAGTGGATATGACATAACAAAATTATTTAGAGTTCATATCATATTATATCTAGTCCTGTCCTTATTAGAAATCCAAACAACCAAATGTAACCTAATAGTCATGCCATGTTCAAGTGGAAATATACCAGGTTCGCCTCTTTGATGAAATTTATTGGATCGTGAGTAAAATTGATCGATAATTGAACGTTGAGATTTGAAACTTTGAGAAACGAAATTCAAAAACTAAAGAAAAAGATCCAAGCTAAAGTCTGAATCGGTCCGAGCCTTTTTTCATATTTCTCCGGGCCGCCTTGGTCCAGCCCATTGGGTGAGAATGGGCCGGGCCTGGACAAGACCGAGCGGCCCCATTGGGTCGGGTCCCAAAAAACGGGTCGGATGACCCATTTCCTCGATTCACACCCTCTTCTCCTCCGGCAGCAAAACCCTAGGAAAACCGCTGTCTCTGCAACTCCTGCTTTGCTGCCACTTCCTCCTCTTCAACTTCTTCTTCCTCCTTATTATCGCAAGTGCGTACAAGCTCGTCTTCTTCCCTTTTTCCTCCATTTCAACGCGACGAAGCGTTTGACGGAGCTCGCAGTTTCAGTTCGCAGGTAATCATGATGAAGTTCAAGACTCCGCAGAAAGGGAGGATCAGGCGAGAGCTCGAGAAGCGCGCCCCCAGGATCGTGAGTCCCTGAGTAGCTCTTCCTCTTTCTTGGGTTCCTTTCGTTGGTCGAAAAATATGGAAAAAACGCAGAAAGTTCGGATTTTTTTCTTTTACCATGTTTTATGGTCTGAAAGAATGACGAGTTTTTTGGGTTGGGTTTGGGATTTTGGGGGCGGGGATGTGGTCGCAGGTCGAGACTGGGAGGAAGACGCTGATATTGCAAGGCACGAAGACCAGCGGGCTGCTGAACTCCGTGCTGACCGAAATCTATCACCTGAAGAAGGGGAGCTCGGTGAGGTACACGCGGAAGAACGACAACGTCAGGCCGTTCGAGAGCGGCGGGGAGACCTCCTTGGAGTTCTTCTCTCAAAAGACCGATTGCAGCATGTTTGTGGTGAGCTTGGGCTTCTGGTTTCTGTTACGCTCGATGGATTATGCTGTGCTGATTTTGTAGTCCTGATTAGCGGATTATGCGGAGATTGCGGGTGTTGATGAATGTTTTTTCCATTGCCTTTTGAGCAGCATGAGTTGCTTCCTTGAATATGGACTCCACAGCTTCCTTTCTTTCGATTTTGGGAGTCGATGAATGTCCAGCCTGCCTTTACCTTTTTAGTTGCTTGTTTTCATTGTGCAATAGCAAGTCTGATTCGATCAGCAACAGCATGATGACGTGAGAAAGTTGCTCCGTTGGTTACTCATTCTTGCTTTGTCGAAGAAGAAGCAACTGACGTCTGAAATATATCTGGGGTTTCTCGGTATTTTAATCGGGGTTGGCCACTTTAAATTTTTTACAAGCTGGGTGTTAGGAAGTTAAGATGCCTTGTGCATTTGGCATGGAATTGCGAATGTGCTTAGCTCTGTTCCGGAAAAGAGACTACTATAGACTGAACATTTGTCTAAAAGATATCTTTTCTGTCTGATGGTGTTTAGTGGCTTTCTTTGATCGCAGTTTGGCTCTCACTCCAAGAAGCGACCAGACAATCTCATTATAGGGCGAATGTATGATCATCACATCTACGACCTTGTTGAAGTTGGCGTAGAAAATTTCAAATCTATGGAGTCTTTTGTATATGATAAGAAGCTGGCTCCAAAGATGGGCTCTAAACCTTTTATTGCATTTATTGGAGAAGGATTCGAGAGCGTTGAAGAATTGAAGCATTTGAAGGAAGTTCTACTTGAGTTGTTTCGAGGAGAGGTGGGTCTAATATCTTCGAAGTTTTCTCTTTCTAAATTTGGTAGAGATGTCATCAACAAGATTTATCATGTTAATTATGCAGGTTGTGGAGAATTTGAATCTTGCCGGCATAGACCATGCTTATGTTTGCACAGCTCTATCTTCTAATCGGGTCGTCTTCGCGCATTGTGCTTTGCGACTTAAGAAGTCTGGTACGATTGTTCCAAGGATGGAACTGGTGGAAGTTGGTCCCTCAATGGACTTGGTATTACGTAGGCATCGGCTTCCTAATGATGGTTTAAGAAAAGAGGCCATGAAAACAGCTGCAGACAAGCCTAAAAAGAAGGTTGGCTAATCACATGTTATTCTCCAGTTTTATCTCCTTTATTATTTTCTAGTGGAATGAACCAACATGATGATCTCGAATGTATCATCTTTGTAGGAAAAGAATGTTAGCCGCGATATTATACAAGGGAAGATCGGGAAGGTTTATGTACCTGATCAACAGGTGAGTGCTTCTATCATATTATTGAGTTTCATAATAGTCTTATGGAGCTACCATCCTATATTACCTTCTTACATCCCCACTCTTTCCCGTAGTCCTCCCTTATGCTCAATGTAAAAAAAGAAACGGGAGTAGAACAAATAGAAAGAGCTATAAAAAACAAACTTTAGGACACATAGATTTGCCTCACTTTCCTATGGTGATGTAATCGTGTTTGTTAACTTGTTCTCTTGTAGCTTGGAGAGATGAATCTACCGAATAAAGCGAAAGGAGTGAAGAGAGAGCGTCGCGAAGCCAAAATGAACAAACAAGCGGATGGACATGCATCAAAAAAGCATAAGGGAGGTTCTAACTAATTTGTCTTACTTTCTCGTCTGTAGTTGCCTTCTTTGTGGCGATCGTTTTTGTTTTAGTCCCGTGCCGTTAAAGAGGCGCTTGCAATTTTGTTCTCTGTTATAGATGATTATCACCTTTGCTCGGTTAAATGAGTTATTGTTGATTGAATCCTTCTGTCAGCCTGACCAGATTCTTTTTCCACTCTTATGCAATACATTTATGTATTTCTTTTTTCATGGCACTACATGTGCCTTCAGCAAATTCCTTTTGCCACTCGCGCAAAGAGAGGTAGGTGGCAGGCCCTTTATCTTTATGTCTACATCATCTTTCAAAATGGGATGCATGTTTTTCATCCTCCATGTTAGTAGATTGGCTATTAGGAACTATAGCTAGTGCTACATTTCCTAGCCTTTGGTCATTGGCAATGTATGGCAAGGTCCTCAATGCAAGGACATGATGTTGCCTTTGGGATTCAACATGAATTCTTCTTCTTTGGGTTGTAGCTGTAAACATCTTCGTATATGAATTGTTCGACCAGGAGGCTAGTTCATCTCTTGATGTGAGATATACACAGAGCCGGTGAATCTTGACCTATAGCTAGCTCGTGCTCTGTTTGCTGTATTGCGGGCGCCACTCCAGTGGCAAATGGCGATTGCAATTGAGCCTGAAGAAATTGAATTGCTGCATCTTGTCTTCGTTCTAGAGTTACAAGAACGGATCATGCCAGTGTACTTAGCTGGAAAATTTTCTGACAAAGAAGGCAAACTTCGAAATAAGCTAGTGTGAGTTGTTCTAACGGGTTGTTTGTTTGAAAATATTTAGGCCTCGCTTGGTTCAATACGGAGAGGAATTTCAATTCCTACGTTTGTCACGTCCAGAGGAAAATTAAAATGGCGAACTGGGTTTCTTACACAGTGAATGACATCCTCAAAAAGTGCGGAATTGGATTGTTCAGGATTAGCTAACGTTAAGATTCTAATTTCTCGTTCTCAACACCATTATCAAAAGCCCATGTCTATAACCATCGTCACCACCATTGTCGGATGCTACCGCTGTGGGTCACCAATGGTCGACATCGATGTTGATCAATGCTCATGCCAATGAGGAGGATACCTCCCTAGAAGACCTTTAACTTTGTAAGATCCAAATGTTTAGAATGGAACATCATTCCAAATGAGGGACTGCCTCAAGAAATCATTTGTCATGGAACCAAATAAGGCCTTGGAGAAAGAATGAAACTTTAAAACTAAGAATAAAAAATAATTTAAAATTAAAATTGTATTCGGACAAAAATGCCTTTTGACTAGTTAGGATATTTAGTAGGCCGGCGAGATCAGACCCTTTTTTAAAATAACCATAGCAATTTCAAGCCTTTATTTAAAACAACCATGGTTACGTTAAGTTCTTATTTGATATAAGGATCATTTCGGGTCTTTATTTGAAAAAATGAAGACACTTCGGATTCTTATTTGGAACTTTCTCACAATATCATATTAGTGGAGGAAATTTTTCATCCCAAAAGGCTGCAAATTCCCTTCTATTCAAGAATGTGCATTTTTTTTTTCCTTTTTTATAATGAAATTGATCGAAATTCCTCAAAACTTTTCTTAGAATCACTTATCAAATTGCGTTTTTCTAATTTAAAACTTGTCTTGTAAGTAATAAGTTTATGGAATTAACAAAATGCTTGTATTCATCTTGGTTCTAATGTGTTGCACTAAAATTCATACAATCGTGATACTTTAATTTTCTTCTTTTTATCTTGTCCTTTAAATACGTACATGGCAAATATTATATTGTATATCTATACTTTTTTCATATTGCATATTTATGTTAACATGCGTTTCTTTTGTTTATTTTGATTTAGGATTATATAGTTTATGAGTAAATAGTATAATCGAGCAATAAAATACAAGAAAAATATAATTAATAACTAAACATGGTAAACGTTATTTAAAAAAAAATATATAAATGAACAATTAGTATAAGCCACAATAATTTTTTTTTTTAAAATTAAGATATGTTTAAATAAATAAACTAAAAATGTGTTATATGCTTTTGTCTGTTCTAAATGAAAACAAAAGTAAATGTATCCAAATGACACTGGAGAGGCCGTTTGGTTGCATTTATACGAAATTAGTTTTAAAAACAAAAAAAATAATTTTCTCATATAAAAATACTGTTTAAAACACTATAAATGAGATCTGTTACTTTAAAAGTAATAGTGAATGTAATTTATTATCTTAAAAGCAAAATCTTTTGCTTCTTTTTTTTTTTATGTAAAAAGTCTTTGCTTTTTCAAAATCAAATAAGCGACTCTGGTAGCTTATCAGGATAAGATCACATCTGATAGAGCTTTCATAATTTTTGAGCTTGAAGATTTATCGACCAGTCATGGTGAAATGTGAGGTACTCTCTTCGATATTTTCCTTTAAAAAAAAAAAAATTAGACGTGACAATCTTCATCAAATGAAAATGATTTTCAACAGGTGTTTATTAGTCGAACATACGACCGAGCATTGCTTTTACTTAAGAAACGTTTAAATTAGAAAAAAGAAATTAAATGATTTCATTGTTTATAGTGAATGCGTTCTTCTATCTATTTCACACGTCAAGGGGCAATTTTTCTTTAAATTTCTTACAGCATTACACCTTCTCAATTCCTATTTATACAACTTTTTTTTTTTTTCAATTTTAAAAAATCACCTTTTATACTGTTATTGTCCCAACGTGCTGCCTCGCCGTATTCCAAACTCTGCTACGAAAACTGCTAACAATGATGATGGTTGACCCCTGCGAAAGATGGGGCTATTCTGTATTTCTTCCATGGACAAGGTTCATGTGGATCAACCTGGTTTATCTGATTTATCAAATAAGCAAAGCTTGAGACCCACCTGATCTAATAGTGTTCCGAGAAGAGATTAGGAGTAACACACTACCATCACCGTCCATAGCTTCATAACTGACTCAAGAATCAACTACGAGTGGATCGGTTAGAAGGCAAGTCCAAATAAATTCATATCGAATATAGTGAGTATGCATGCAGACTGCGTTTTTCGCTCTCCATCAAGCTACATGAAAAATATGTATCTAAAGGATGGTGGGCGAGTAAAGTGCCATGCTCAAAGGTGGGCCAAATAGGGATGATCTTCGTTGATGCAGTTGCACATGCACCATGACAGATTCTGATAAAGAGATTTGTATAGATTGAAGCTCACCTTCATCAGAACCTGCACACGAGCATACAAGCTTGCTCACATAAGCTCACAAAACGAGTTTAGTATAAGAAAGAATCACAGGGAGCATGGAGACTTCTGTTAATTCGTATGTTAGTAGGGAATTTAGGAAGAATAGAATGCAGAACAAAGCGCTTCCTGGCCAAAATAATTCAAGAAAAACACAGCATATAAAAACAATTACTTTTAATAGTAACTCTGCAAGACAGTAGAAGTCAAGTGAAAGTTACAAACTAGCTTCAAAAGCCAACCTTCCTTTTCTTTCCATGTGACAACCATCCTAGCAGTAAAGATACTTTCCCACACAAACTTTGAATAGTTCCCAAGTAAAGAAATGTTCCTACAATGATTTCCTCTGTAGTGGGTCCAACATTGTCCCGTTCGAATTACAAGAGTGGACTCTGAAAGTTTGATCTGTAGTTAGCAGGTCATCATAGCAAGTTGGGGCACGATAGAATCTATTCTCTATACTATGTTAACCTCACAAACATCCGTATGATAGGATCTCGGTTTGGATCTCATATTATGTCATTGCCAACCAAAAAACCAACTGATAGTCCCTTTGAATTGGCAAGAATCGTACCTTCAGATGGTTTTCTGCATATGCAGTAAGCTAATGGGTTCATTAGACACAGTTGGATATATATAATTCTGCAACCTTTTGAAGAGTTATTTATTCAGTTTGTCACCTGTCCGATTCCCTGGAGCCAACTTCCATTCAGTAAGTTTCGATGATGTATCAGTTAACATGACTTCCTGGTTACTACATCCTATCTAGTCTTCATCGACTTCAGGAATATTTGAACAGATAACATATTGGCCAAGCCAGCATTCTCTGGTATGGCTGAACAAATGCTCCGTTTGGTTAGCTAATCTCAGTATCTCCCTATGCTTTGTCTTCCATCTCGTTTCAGTTGCCTATCCAGGGAAAAGCATTTCAGATATGAAATGTCTGAAATGGGGCTTTTGCAATCACCGCAATGGACTATTGCAGAGTCTATCAATACGGTTAGACCTAGAAAGAGCAACCATCTCGTGTCACGTGAAAGTACTGTGAACACTTGTATCAATGTGCCCAGTTGATAAAATTGCCTCCGTGATCAAATTTGAATGGGTGAAAAAGGGGTGCTAGAATGTCATATCACCGTGAAAGACTGGTCTCGTAAATCAGGGCAAAGGATCAAGTGGCATGAAGAAAATCAACTCACCAAGTTTGTGAACCATTACAGTGCAGTCCAGGTTCAGAAAAGCAACCAAACTCCCATGGAAGCGTCCATCTCCATCCAAGGTCAGGTACCTGCAATGTCACAACTCAAAAGAAAAGGACGTTGTGAGCCAAGGAAAGCCCTGCAACTCTAGTGCAGCTCATAAGGACATAAACTTGTATTAGAGAATCAGCTGAACCAGAAACCTCGCCGAGAACCAAGACTCGAATCAATCAAGAATGGAAGCTTTTACTAATCAATAAGTGTCTATACTTTTCATCTAGGAGCATAGACGCCATCAACTAACAATTACTAAAATCCATATAATCATCTATTGGCAACATAAAGGGCAACCTATGGATCCATTTCCCTATGTATATCATCTTTATGCTGGCCAGCTTGACCCTCATGCTCATCACAGGTTGATTCATCAGCCGGCCACTTATCAATGTCTGAACGCCCAGATGCTTGTATTGATCTTAAATCCCATATATCAGATAGCCCACTAGTAACTCCCACTTCCAGTGCATCATATTGAGCAAGATTACCCCATTCCACACCACTAGAACTAGACATACCAGCACTCACGTCAAAACCCATGCCCCATACCTCCTCTTGCTTAATCATGCTTTCGAACCCTGATGAGAAATCTGGAAAGTCCTTCCTCTCTGCCGATTCCTCTGGGAAAGAGACAAAGTAATGAGGAGTGAACTCTTGCCCTGGGCTCTCACTGACACTCTTCCCCTTGAGTTGGGCATCAGCTGATGACCCCTCTCTAAGTAGATCCCGAGTTTTGAGATAGCCCTGTAGAGATGCTATATCATGTGGCGCCCTTGGTTCTCTTGACAGGACATCCTCAACTCGAGGCAGAATCTTCTCTTCACCTAAACCTGTGCCAGTTGAAACTTCAGGGAGATGTCTAGGGTTTTCGACAGGAATAGGATTCAAAATAGGAGATCCAGAAGATGCATCAAGAGTCCCCGTATCATGTCTGTGCTTGACCATCTGCCCTTCCCTGGAGGGGACTGCTTCAACATCCTCTGGCTGATGATGCTTGAGAAACTTCCTCCTCACCCTTGAAGAACCGATTTCTCTCTGTTCCTTCTTTTCCCTCAAGCGCGCTACAAAGGATGGGTTTTGAAGCAATTTTGCCATGAACGAAACCATCTGCTCTTGTCTTTCCTCAGCAGCTTGAAGTCTCTGTTGTACTGCTTCTGCATGTTGAGCTGTTCCACAGTGCTGCTGCTGCAGTTCAACTACCTCCTGCATCAACATACTCTTCTCCTTCTTTAACATCTCCACTTCAGCTTCCAACCCAGGATTCACTGCTTCACTGGAAGGTCCAAAGTAGCTTCCAATCTGCTGTGTCTGAGGCGACTTACGTCTTTGAATGTTCTTTAGAAGTTGCCTCTTCCCTCTCTGAAAAGCTTCATTAGCAAACTCCCATCTATCAGTGTCGATCTTGCGGAACCCCTGAACACATTATATGAAAGTCCAAGAATGAATAGGGAATGGAATTTTGTAAAAATCACCAAAAGACCAAAAGGAGAAATTATAGTCTGAAAGATTAGCATGTATCATTCATGCATACAAGCCAAAAACGAACAGTCTTCATAAACAGGAGAAGCTGCACTTCGGTACATTAGAAAATCTTTTAGCTGGATAATCTGCATAAGGAATAAAAGATAACCCATCATGGGAACCTATACATTGACTGGTTACCAACAATATACCAAAACCTGAGAATTTCTACCTGCAGGAGATGAATGAAATCCCGGCTGCGGAGAAAACTCGTGGGAGACATTCTTTCATCAGGAGTAGCAAGACAGAAAACCAGCCTCGAACTTAAGGATGAGTGAAGAAAGAAGCTTATTTTTCATGTCTAGAAGCACCTAAAACTAGCACCAAACCTGAGGGGGGAAAGTCTAAAGGAAATACGATCAAATAAAACAGCACGTGGACAAGAATTGCGACTCGTTGAAAAGACATGGGATAAGTTAACACAATCTGTAAAAAAAGAACTGACATCCAGAGGATTAAAGAATTAGAAACATATGTAAACAAATTACTCATTAATTTCAAAGTCATTTACAAGCTCTCGCTAGAGATTACAGCATCAAGAATGCCTCCATTATGCCCCTTTTATACAGTGGAACTACAACTAAACATGCGCCGAACCTGATTTACAACAAAGTCAAGCAGGAAACAAAGGAAAAGGCACAGCGGTGCAGCAAAAAATGATAAAGAAATACATCAAAATATAAAAGCAAAAAGAGGCAGAGGGAAAAAAAAGCATTTACAGAAAGAGAACAGCAGCCAATGGAGGCCGTGTTCCAGCAAATACCCACGTAAGTATTTAGCTGCCGAACAAAACTGGAAAAATTGCTGTGCTTGAAGTTCCTCGGGAGTACACTCCTGGCAAATTCAACAGGGTCCCACACCACGAAGCTCTCGCCGCTCGACCCCCACGATATGATTGGATCCAACGATCGGTCATCGACCAAATCGAAGGTCTTCGAAAGAAACGGTGGGACTGGAATACCCTGTAGGCTCTCCAGAGGCTGAGGCGCACCGACAGTAGTCTCCATGTCACCGCCTCTCGCCGGAAATCCTGCCTCCTCTGTTTCTGCTACACCAGCACCAAACGGAGGCCCGAGAGGATGATGGGTCGTTTCGAGAACAGGTTCCGGTTTCACCTCGAAAAACAAGTCGAACGACGAGGACGTGTTCAAAGGAGAGAACGCCTCGAACTCCATGAGAGGCAAAGGAGACCCGGAGAGGCCAATGCTCTCCATATCGAAGAACGACCCAGAAGGCAATGCCTCCGAACCCATCACGAACGACGGCGTTTCGGACTGCGACGCGGCCGAAGAAGACGACCCGGCACCGGCAGGAGCCTTGCCTTTACCTCTTCCTCGGTCAGAAGAACCGGGAGGAGATTTCGGGTATCGCTCCTCTTCTGGGTTCATCGAATTTTTCACCTCTCTCAGCGAGAAGCACTAGAGAGAGAGAGAGCGACAAAATGTGCGTGACGGAGAGAGACGAAAATGGTCGGCGAGTGGCAGTGCAGGGGAGCTTATATGGGTTTGGGGGGGGCTTATGCCGACGAGGTGCTCGAGAAAAATCCCAGGAGAAACAGTAAGGCGGTGAAGGGTCGCTGCGCGGGAATCGACGGCTGAGAGCGACGGATCGCTCCATTGGGGTGGTGGGGCTCCCGGTTTCGCGTGTTGGCGTTGCTTCCGAATTGAATAGGGAGACGGAGACGGAGGGAGAGGGGCACCGACCTCGAGCTGAACCCTGGGGAGAACTTCCTAGAGGTAGTTACGCCCGTTAAGATTTGTGTCATGTTTCGTCTCTGCCTGCGTTTTGTATTTGTGTTGTTTTTTACTTTCCTTTCTTTAGATATTTTTTTTTTGTGGTGTTGTGTCGCAGAGGTGGGCGCAGGAGAAGATATTTTTGTCCATGGTTGGTTTTTCTTTTTTTTTTTCTACTTTTTTTTTTTACATCTCTTTTGCCCTTTTCCAGATGGCGATTCATACTGTGGACAACTGTGTTCCTAATATATTAGTTAAATCCACCAAAAATAAATTTAGGTTTGATTAAGTTTAGAAATATACTCATTACGCGTTTATTGAAGGCTAATACCATAAGGAATCTCAAACTAGTCATTTGTACGTATACCGCATTTACCTTCAACTAATTTTTGTATCACGAGAATAGCTCTAAGTAGATACACGCTATATTGGTCCCAAATTAATTTTCCTATCATATAACTCCCAAACTAGTAGCTACCGTCACATTTACTTGGGATTTATTTCAATATCACATAAATTACCAAATCACTGAAATATTTGATTTAGAAATCTGCTTAATTTTTACCCCGACAGTTCTCTCGAGTATTGTAAATCTACACGAGAATTACTTCGATGCAACTTGATTGGTGTAATGCGTGTTATGAATATCACTAGTTTTCACGATTTCTTGTAACGTGAAAATTAATTTGGAGTACATGCGAAATGGATAATCTCAACTTGATTATTTTTTGTGGTGAGCGTCGCTTGCTATTAAAAAAATGCAAATCTAAAACCGTGTTCGCATGTCCTTGTCATGATTAGTGAAATTGCTTAACGAGGAAGGCAAGCGGACTGGCCAATGGGAGAGGAGGCGATTTCTAAGTTGGATACGTGTGATGGGAAAGAAAGTCAAATATGCTCCTCATTTACCCGCCCCCAGCTAAGCAAATGGGGGCGCCCGGGGCTCTTAAGCCGCCTCACGTGTCAGCAGCAAGGCCTCCGGTATTTTCTTTGTCGCCCTATCTGGGAGCGGGTGCTCGTTTCCTGCTTTCTCTAATCTAGTAAAATAATCGAGTGAGAAGGGACTGCCATTGCCAACGCCAACAATCCTCCCACGGCTGAAATGAGGGGGAAGATTTATAATTTTAAGAATATATTATGATAGCTCGTGCCGCTCGAGATAATTATCCAATGAAAATTATTTTTATTATCAGAGACAATTTACATCAATTCATTTTGTAAGCCATGCAAATAATTATTTTTAGAAAAATATTTCAAAAATCATTAATTTTTTTATATCAATACACTTTTGCAAGCGAGGAAAATATTTCTTGTTCATTCATCGATCATTTTTCGGGAAAATATATTGCAAATCATTAATTTTCCATGAAATATACATACCCTAAAGCTCTGTTTGTTTTGTAAAAAAAAATTATTTTAAAAATTATTTTACCATAAATGATCATTTATATCACTTAATATAATTTATCAATAAATAATGTTTTCATTACGATAATAATTTATACCTAAATTTTTTCTTTGATAATTAAATTTTTTCAGTTCGTTCATTTTTGTAAATGATATAAACGATCATTTTTTTTAATAATTTATTTTTTTGCAAAATAAACGCATCCTAAAATATTCAAAAGAACATTTGTGATGGTGAAAGTGTTAAATGACTTTCCGATAAAGTTTGATTGTAACATTTATATGTTTTTTTTTTCAATAGTCATAATTTTAACATTGACATTACATCACAGGTTTTTAACAACAATTGCAATAACCATGGACAATAGGGTTGTGTAATGCTTATTATGGTGATTAGGAGTGGTATGGTTTCAGGATAAGATTTGGAACATAAAAAAAGAAAAATTGGACCAAAGGGAACTTGTCCAGTTCTAGGTTCTAAGATATGGAAGGTGGGTTATAGGTTCAAAACATTAGGAAACCTATTTCACTAAATAAGTTCTAGGATCTAGTAGATGAAACCTGGAATCTAAAATATGAAACAAGTTTTTGTGTTTTTCTCGATCTATGTTTCCAATTCTACCGTAATTCATGACACCACTAGTCTTAACTTTTATTTTATGGCTGAGACTTTTACATTATTAATGTTTCTTATGCTTCATGTGTCTAAATATAAGTTATAGGTAATGGATTGTAATAGCAAATAGTGGTCATTAAAAGTAATGATTAATATCACGAAAAATCCCAAATTGATATACATGTAACAAATTTATCAAAAACTAATTTTTTTTACCACAAAAATCTCTGAACTGGTACACATATGACAAATTTATCCTAAATGACTACAACAAACCCTAAATTGGTACACTTGTAATAAATTTATCAAAAACTATTTTTTTTAACTCCATAAACCATAAAATAGTACATTTGTCACAAATATACCATTTGTTAAATTGGAATAATACCACAAAAATACAAAACTAGTACAATTGTATAAATGGAGAGTAAAATCTCAAATTAATACACTAGTTAACCGTTACATATCATCTAACGTTGCAATTTGATAGTAAAATTCAACGGAAACTAATCTAGGGTAAATTTGTCACAAGTATAGCGATTTGGAATAAATATGTTAAAAATGTACTAGTTTGAGTAGTCAACAGAATTATTTTTGGATAAATTTATCATATATGTATCAATTTATGATTTTTTTTTGTGATATTAACCTTAAAAATAATGATTCATTGTAATTGTTTAATTAATAATAAAGATATAACCTAAAATTGACTTTTGAACACGTGATAAAGTATATTCCAAGTCCCAAGAGTGGTAGGTTTTAGGTTCAAAAACATAATGAACCTCTTCTAGTGGGTAGGGGGTAAGTCTTTGATATAAGTTGTACGGAATACAAAATCTGAAATCGCTCACTCCTAATGGCAACAACATCAGTTAATCTTGAAATAGTCATATGTTACATCTTGTTTCCTCTATTGATGAAGGATAATGTTAATTATAGATAAAAAAAAAAAAGATAATAGTATAGTTAACATTATTATGTAATTCTGTCATTGACATATTTACTACAATATTATTAGTTGATAATCATTGGTTAATTATCTCAATATAAGTACGTATTTTTATTTATTTATTAATTGTATATCAAACACGATGATACATGGATCATCAATAATCTATTCAAGAACCTATCATATCTTCATAATTGGTAAATTTATATCGTTTTAATTTTTATTCGTAACACCGAAATTAGCATGATTATTAGTTAATTAATTGAATCTTAAATACGATCATCTAAAATTGGATACTTAGTTACAATCTCCTCGTTAATATAATAATCGTCCCAGTTATTTTAATGAGTATTGGTTATATATATATATAAATATATATATATTTATATATAATCTCAACAACTAACTTTAAATTTGTCAAAAAAAAAAACAACTAACTTTAAATTTTACAGATTTTGTTAAGATATAATGACGCCCATGGTACATGTATTCGTACCTCAAAACCAGTATCGCCTGTGTACTTTTTTTTTTCCCAATCCAAGATTTTCCTTTGATTAGATTTAATAATTGGTATGCTGAGTTGGAGGTTGGAGTGCTGAGTTCGTCAATTCGAAAACACAAGTCACGTTCTTATTGGCAAAATCCAAGAAAAGCCTAACCTTTTCAAATGAAAAAGAAAAAAAAAACAAAACTCAAGCTTTAGCACCGGGGACGAAATAACACAACGAACTACTTTAATCTCGATAGAAAACGACGTAAAATAGGATACGTACCTTTTTATTATTCGATATTTAATTTATTTGTGATATTTCGAATTTCATTTGATACTTCGAGTGCAATTTCATTTGATCAAGATATCAGTATGTCTAAAATTGTAAATATAAATATTATGCCTAAGAAACAGTATTTGTCATATATTTTGTTAAGTTTTACTCTCTTTTTTTTGTCAAAATAAATTTCCATTTATTATCAAAATAATACATGAAAATATCTATGGGGAATTTTGAAGGTCGCCGTAACAAGGCCAGCTTGTAGAGCTCCAATACAAACTAGGAAATCAAGGTATATCATTATAGCATTGCTAAATATAATCATATTCTTATCCTTCATAAACAAATATGTGATTGCATTAAAGCGAAATGAATCGGTGGTCAATTATCGAATCACACGTCATCATTGGTGATGATCACACATTGAGATCTTTAATTGTGGTTACAGCTTTACCTATGGTGCAGTATGCATCTAGGTTTGGCAACCCTAACACGATCATCACACGGAGAAAACATAAACATGTTAAATGAGCTCATATTCGACACCCATGGGACCAAATCCTCCAGCAAGTGCGAAACATAAAAGCTTTTAACAATAACAAGTTGGATGAGCATGGGTTTTGCACCAAAATTACGGTGAACACCATTAAAACTGAAGAAGGAATGCTTATTCATTAAAACTCCAAAATTTAGAATTAGATCGGACAGAAAAACTCACAAACAAAAGATCAGGAGAGCAAAGCTTCTAGATCAAAAACTAGATCTAAGGAAAGAAACGAGAGGAAATAAAAGGAAAAACAATGAGAGAGGGGAGGAGAGATTTAGGTCAAATTCCTCTTCTCCAAAAGTTGAAGAGAAAAAAAAGAGAGGCTAAAGTCAAGAAAGGGACTTGTTAAATTATACTTTAGCTTGCAATAAAACAGACTTATTAAAAAATTAGTTTCAATACATGTTCTTAAGCCATTTATATGTTTTTTCAATAATAGATTAGTCTAGAAAAAGGGTCGGTTGGATAAATTAACTACGCTCCCCCTCCACTGGCAAGAGCTGTATAGCTATCAAGACACGAGGCTGACGCAATTCGTGGAAATTTTGTATATACGTGTTTTAGATATAAGATTAGTCTGATTTGGAAAAAAATCATCTTGAGAGAGAACTATTTTGAGAACTACTTTTTCTGGTAAGATGTATAATGGAAAAAGAGGGGCCGTTCAACTTCGATGTACCCATCCATCAAAGAAAGGAAAAAACGTTAATGGTGTATGATAAATCTTCATGAAGCATGATTTGCTTCATGTGTTTTTGTGGATAATGAATGATTTGTAAAATAATTTCCTAAAATGATCGCTCATATAACTCGAGATAATTAGTCAATGAAAAACATTTTTATCATCGACAACATTTCATATCTAACCATTTTCAAAGAGATAAATACATTGTCGAATAATTTATTTCCACAAGCGACATGAGTGATCATTTTATAATTAATTTTCTTGTGAAACATACAAAGAGCCTCACTTGTAAATTATTCATAATATTTGAAAGCAATTTCAAAGGCCGTATCTCCCTCTCTCTCTCTCTCTATCAGCATGTCTTTTTTTTGTCAATTTTATTCTATTTTTACTTTAACTTTCATTCTAAAACTTTTATCTTGTTTTTAAAGTCGAAACCCACTCCTGACACTAAATTGTCTCTATCCAACCTCCGAGAATGTGAGGATTCGCCCATCTCCCTGTCTTCCATGTTGGAAGGTGGTTAATGGAACAAATTTCAGTGGTTTATCAGCGCGTTTTGCTTGGTGAAGCTTAAAAAAAAAAAAAAAAAATCGGGGCGCCGTACTTAAAGCCCCGGATTCCCGTTTCGCGCCATTTCGAGCGCGCCCGGCCGCGAAAAACCAAAAATCACGAGGGAAAAAGCTCTCTCAAGCCACAAGCCTCCTCAGAAGAGACGAAGGAGGAGGGAAAAGAGATCGGAAAAATGGGAGAAACATCACGGAGCGCGCCGCCTCCCGGCGACTCTTCCGGCGAGCGGTTCCTCCATCCGCCGCCGGCTGCCGCGATTCGTCTTCCGGATCCGGTAAGCTTCCGAATCTGCGATCTTGCACGCGCTCGGATTCGACTGGTCGTTCGATCGTCGGGGTCGAACCGATACGTCTCGGCTCGGGCCGATTCGATTCGTGTCGAGATTGGGAGCTTAATCGCGAAATCGAGGTTGTATCAAATGCTTGGATTCTTCTTCCCGCTTGTTTCGCCTCGTCGCGTGACTGATTTCGCCGTTCTATAATGTCTGTCAGGCGGCCATGACTACGCTCTGGATCGATCTATGACGCGCAAGATCTACCGGTACTCGGTCGATGTCGATTCATGCTGGGATCTGGCATTTTTCTCCAGGTGAATTGGTTGGATGAAGGTCGTTCGTCCAGATCGTTCGTAGGTCATATGGACGATTCATCCGTATCGAGGCAGCTTCTAGTTTTATCTGTCTGATTGTTCGGACGGGCTTGGGTTTCTAATCTGTCTTTGCAGTGTAGACATTACGCCGTGTCTCAATGTTTCCCTCGGTAAGATAAGTACGCGGTCCGGATATTCATAGTGAGATTCTATTCTGTTGCTGATATTTTTCTTCTTCGAGGGCATTCGACGAATGGCACATGAGAAGATCTAGTTGTGTGATAGAGAAACAATTCTAAACTCCTAAGATGTTTCTTATATCTTGGGTCTAATTACTCCTAGTAGTTGTGCAATGCCAGTGGGGGTGAATGGCGAACGCACGGCAGCGTACTCCAAGCTTATGAAAAACTCGTGGGCGCACTGTGACATCCTACTTTACGTTAGTGTAGGAAATGTAGTGTCATGAGTGTTATTCTGATGTGTGTTTTGTTCGCAGAGGCTTCCGAAAAGTAGGCGCAAGTGCATACGGCAATGATGAAGATGGGCTTAATCAGTAAGCACACATCCAGGGCGAGGCTTTTGCTAGACGGGAATTGTAAGTGACAAATTTCTTACCAGCCTTTTTACCCCGCACAAATTGTTCCCTGCGTAGATGGTATATACTTCTATTTTTTTTTTTAAATTTCTTTCACCATTCTTGTGATAATATATGATGAGTAAAGGAGCTTTCATGTGAAGAGGATGAAGAGATGTGTGATGGGATACTTCCTAAATGGACCTCACAGCCTTTGAAAGCACAAGCCGCCAGCTTCTCTCTCAAGCAATGCTTCTGTACATTGTAGCTGGAATTCTATAGCTTAAAACTATCTCCCCGCTTTTGCATAAAGCCCTGTGAAAAATCTTCCATAGTCCAAAGCTTCCAGAGTTGTATACTGACATGAAAGAATGGCTCAAACACGAGCACGAGATGAGTAACTACAACAACCTCATTAATCCCTAAAATCTCTGCTTTGCGGAACTTCTGGCCATGGTTCGCACGGTTGCTGGAATTCGCTATCCAAGGCATGGTTCCTCAAATGCTTTGCCTAACATGGTTATTGATCTGTTCTTGCTGGCACCCGATGTAGTGTGCATTATTGACCATCGTTCTTCTTACCTTTGTTCTTAGGTAACTTACTAGCCGGAAAGTGCAGCCTGGCCATCAATGGACGGGGTGCCCGTGTTTTCCTATCAAATCCCCGCACACAAACAAATCCTGCAAATTGCAAATTCCTTGTCAGCACAGTAGTTAATTGCTATTGTAGCATTTTCTTCCAATGCACATGATTGCATGGAAGATGCTCATAGAACAAGACGTTTATGCCTAATAGGCATTGCCTACGAAGTATTTTGTCAGTATGCACTATTTGCCTTGGATATATTACGAAGTAAAGAATCTCTGGTCTAGGCAGCTCCAACCCCTTAGGATGCATTATTTCGTCTGGAGTGAAGGAACTCCATTCAATTTATTTGAGGACATGAGAGCTCGTGTCATTCTTGATCTATCCATTTTCCAAGACATATTTATTGCCAGAGATGCTCGACATTCCAGAGCTGATTGAGCATCTTCTCGACTTTTTCCACTTATAGAGAGGATCACTTTTTCAGCCATCCTCTGGGCATTGTCATAATTCTGTATTGCATCATGTTTCAACGTTGATTTTCTTTCATATGTTCTTTGTTGGCTGCGTAAGAAACATTAAATAGACACTAAACCTATGTAGACCTAGATTCTCTGGAAGAGAGACATTTGGAAATGAAGCACTTAGAAAGATTTAACAGACTAAATGCTTCACGAATCCTTCACAAGGCTTTAGGAAGCCCTTGGTGAAGACACTGCTAATCTCAAATGGGCAGCCAGTTGATCGTGTATATGACTCCAGTTCATAGGATTACATGATCTGAAAAGATGAGAACTCAAGTTGTCACATTTACTAACAATTATATAGACAACGCTGGCAATTTTTTCTGAGAGTTTTATTAGATGTCTAAAGCATCTTAAATATTGAAGCTGATTTGAAAGGATGAGAACTCAAGTTGTCACACTTACTAACTATTATATAGCCAACACTGACAATTTTTTCTTAGATTTTTATTGGATGTCTAAAGCATCTAAAATATTGAAGCTGGGCATGAGTTCCAAAGGAGCTTACTAAGTCAAGGTATACTATAATGGAGGCGCAAGGAGATATGACTGCAAAGATGGGGATGGGGATGCAGGGTGAGTGGGGAATCGGAGGTTTAGAGGATGGCATTCCTAACCCCTGTCAGGATCAGGTCTTCAGATCACTTAAAGTGATACTTGACTGTGTGAATATAGAATCATCTATGATAATGATCATATAATTCTTTGTAGAGACTATAGAGATGATGATGCATATTGTTGCCTTTCACCTATTATAGTAGAAATAGAAAATATTGTCAGCTAGCCATCAGAAACCATTGCTAGTCATACTTTGGCCTGATTAGTCAGACACTATTCAGAGTCTTGTGGGCCCTGCCGCTAATTGCCTTATGTAAAACTGACTTCTTTGGTCTACTGATTTCAGATGCCTTTAAGATTGAAGCAAAAATAAGTGCACTTTTTTCTTCCTAAATCTGAGAGTTCTGCATATTCATTAAAAATCCAAGAAAGCAGTTAATTAAATATAATAATTAGCACAGTATCGTAAAAAGTGGATTGGCCATTTACATACCTCTCCAGAAGCAGTGCTGAATGCCTTCTGTTGACAAACCTATAATACAAAGACCAGCTTTTAGAAGCCATTAAGACATTGTGGTACTCAGCAATTGTTTTTCATTGTTTACCCTTGAATATTGTCGGTATAGAGGTTCCAAAGTACACAGTCCTCCTTTGAAGTTTCCACAACAAACTCCTAGGAACATCTATAGGATTTATACTTGTCTCATGGTCAGCAAATACCTGCGTTATAGCAGTCACTGTTAGCATGACCTTAAGGGAAGGTGCTCAGTAATGTAGACATTGGAGCATAATCGACCTCGTTAACTTGAAAATATGTGCCATTTAGTGGAAAACTCCCCCTCATTGCTGTACGGCATGGTATCTGCTTAATCAGGTATACTCCAATCAGATGGATTTCATTAACTGAGATACTGCTATGTACAGAATAGATACTGAGATTATGGCTATTCTAACCAGAAATGTCCCACGGACAGTCTGCGAATTTGCTTCTCTTATACTGTTACACGACACACAAGTTATTTCATTGCAAAGCGTGCCAAACTCTTGGGAATTGCACCTATGTTCAGGTGGTTGAACAGAAGAAGCTGTTTCACCTGATTATGAAGCCATTTCAAACACCCAAACAAATACACTAGAGTCAACTTGGCCCAAAATTTTCTATTTTTTATTGTTGATATCACTGCAAACAGCCATCAAAATGTCATGAACTTGGACTCTTTAAGCTTGTTTATTATTTTTACTCACCTGGTGTCCATATTGCAAGGAGGTATTTGGATGGATCATCTGCTTCTAGCTTGTCCAGCTGCATGTGGGAAAATGACATTAACACAAAGTAAATGCACATAGTTATATTTCCAAGACGATGCAATTTTAACTGACCCCATGCATAAGAGGGTGTCCCTCTGGTATTTCATACCTGCAAGACAGTAAACAAAAACTATAAGATTGTAGAGAACCATTTGACTCCTATATACGTTTCACTTGATGTGATAGTAAATTGAGACTTTTCTTCCATCTGGATCTAAGGCTATCCTCATCAAGACTCTTGTTTTCTCTTATACTTTGATGTCCTTGGCTGGTCTAGGTCTCATGGAATATCATATCTGACAGTTATTTGAAATAGGTTGAATTGATTTGGAAAGATTATAGGGCAGAAGTAGAAAATGCCATTATCATTGTCTACTAAAATGTCTCGCCACCATGGAAGGTTTTATTACATTCAAAGAATGAGAATCATATGAGTCACTTGAGTGGTCAAGAAGTTTAGACTTACACTAGGTGCTCTGTACGTAGCCGGCTCACATTTTTAAGCTTAGGCACAGGAATGGAGGCAGCTTCTGGGGTTAAAGCAACTAAAGCTTTTGACATGTCATCTTCTTGAAGGTCCATGTTGTGCTGCATGTACTTCTGTAAATTCTGGGTGAACTCTTCCATGTTAAGTTTGATCGTAGGAATGTCGTTGAAATCATCTGAAAACATATCCTCCATGTCATTTTCTGCTATCTGAGTGCAGTCTGGTTCTGGGGTTGCAGGTTCCTCTATAATAGGTTGACAGTTAGTTGCTCCGGGTCTTGCTTCTTGCTGTTCTTCTAAGTTCTCCTTTGCCAGTGGTAAAGACAGAGGCAATGTCTTGCCAATGTTTTGGCTGGCTATATTTCTTCCCATTGCACTCACTATGCTCTTTTCCTCCGGCCCGGGTAAAGCAAGCCTCGCACTGCACAAAATATGAGTGCTCAATATACAGAAAAACACGTGTTCTTCTCTGGCACTATTTGCAGCAGGTCCTCAACTAATTAGAATTGCCCCCCCCCCCCAAAAAAAAAAAAAAAAAAAAAAAAAAACAGAAGAAGTTATAATTGGATGTGGATACATTTTCTAGAATTAACATCTTCCTTAAACTATGTAGGTGCATCTATTGCTGTACTTTTTGCCTAGGCCATACTTTTCAGCTTTAAATTTTATGCATCTAAAACAAAGTTATTTTGGAAGTAGTGGTCCTGTTTGTGTGGAACTTCAATATGGCTGTGTTCACACAGGACAGGAACATAATTGCTGGAGATGATGATACCTTGCAAAAGCACTTGCAAAGTGTCTGCATTCTCCCCTCATAGGACAGGCATTGCAATTTGGCTTGCTTTTTGTGCAGAAGACCTGCATCAATTTCACATCTGTTGATCATTCTGAACTGCCATGGGTACTGTAACTGAATACTTAATCCGGAGCGGCATAAAAGGGGAGAACAAAAAAGAGAACCTGGAACTGAATAATATCATACCTTTCCAAATGTTATCATCTGGTAATGCAGCTCATACCTGCATGCAAAGATTTTGTTACTTTACTGATTGTTGTAAATTCTATCTAGAGTAGGTACTGTGCACCAAATTAGGAAATAGTATCCTTACAATGTTCTCTGATCGAGCTTGCACAATCTTGGCCATAGATATTGTTGAATAGATTCCAAGACAGGATAGCTGTACAAACCCATAGATTAGTATGTGCATAGCAGGTTTGTCGAATCGGTTAATAAGTGGCTGGATGATACATACAGTTCTAAGAGATGCAATTGAAGTGACTCGGGCAATGGTTGCAGTGGTACCCATCCAAGCCTTACAGCTATTCGTCCAACATTTGTGTCTACCTGTTCACAATGGCAGCTAGCTGACATCATCTGTCAAAACAATGATGAATTATCTGGTTATGGCTTAAACTTACTGGAAAAGCAAGGTGGTGGAGTGTTAAAAGCCGCACACACTCAACGCTCTTCAACCCCAAGCCTCTCATGCTGAGCAGAAATTCTCTACAAAACCCAAGCCAGATGTGAGGATTAAAGACAGTTCCATTTGTATGACTGAAGAACCGACATTGCCTCACATCAGAGTACCTTTATAATAACAGTTACTGGGGAAAACATATGAAACTCACGTTTATGATAAAAGATAACAAGCATTTGACTTCAATAGAAAGACACTTGTCTATGAATGCATTTTGCCATGATGTGCAAATGAAACCAGAAGTGTTTTAGACCATACTTTGCTTTGTCAGGTGGAACATCCCTGAGCCATTCTAGATCAACGCTTCCATGTTCTCTCGCAAGCCGATTGAGGAAATCCTGCACATTGCCCAGGCACATTATATCATATGAAGCCTCCTTCGTGTAACTAATGGTAATTTAACTAATGTTTTGTGTAGTACCTTGATTCTTCCTGCAAGTACATTATTCATTCCTCGTTCCTTGATGGCATCGGCAATTTCATTGACATCTGCACATCTGACAGCTTCCCAGTCCACAGAGTCCATTGTGTTTGGTGTCCTTACTCTTTTCCTTCCTTTGGATTCCGCCTGTCTTCTTAAGCTATCCCAGTCGAAATCTTCTTTTTTCTCCTTACCAGCACCACGACTCTTTCCTTTCGTATTTCTTATGTTCATCTTGTTTGATTCGTCAGTTAGCGAAAGACCATGCTTAGAAGGGTGTGCATCTGCAGATTCTTGATCAGCACTTTTTGAAATGTCCCTTGTGCCTGTGCTTTCTTTTTCCCCTGAAAGTTCTGAGAAGTACACATTTGTCTGTATTTTATTGGTTTCCCCTTGACATGCTGCTTCAGGTACAATCTCATGGTCCACAGCAGGCCTATCTCCTAGACAGCTGTCGCATGATTGATTATTCTTGACTGAATGCTCACGCGTTTCTTCACAAATCTCTGTTGTCTTACTGTCTGTTATAGCGAAACTTATTGCTGCTTCATCATGGATAATTTGCTCCTCATTTTTGGAACTCTCAGAAGAGTTGGTTTCTTGTATGACCTTTTTTGGGCACTCAACTTCTGAAAATCCCAGACAGCTGGTGAAATTTGAGGCAGATCTTCTACATGAAGTGTCTGTTTGGGGTGTTTCCTCACCATCCTCCATCTCACTGGATTTACTCACTACATTCTCCATGTTCTTGTTAACTGACACATCTTCAATTTCACGAACAGACGCCTCTAGTGGAACATTTGAGCCAGCCATATCCAATAGCTGCATAAATGACTGTAAACCTTCCAAGCTGTTGGTTTTGAAAAAAGGATTCATCAAAACATCTGAACTTGATCCTGTCCTTTCAGCAGCCTGAGGTGGTGGCGAGTCCACAGAACTTTGAGATGATATTACTGAATTTGGAGACGAACTTTCTGCTTTCCCATCTCCTTTGATATGACCCTCATCTATTTGGGTTATTTCAGCAGTTGAAATATCTTCAATGAAAGAAGAGAACTTCTCTGAAACACTTGTACTTGAATTTGACATCTGGCATTTTGGCTCATCTGCTATTCTAATGCTACAAGGTTTGCTTCTGACAAAATTATCGCTGTTGACAACCTCTTTTGTTTCATTCTTCTCATATTCATTGTTAGTGATTGAGCTCTGGCCGCACACTGTTTCATTTAGATCTTTTTCACTCAAGGGGTACTCCATCTCCAAGATGTCCGTGTCTGGTTCATTGATAATTATTGCAGTTCCTTCATCAGAGCACATTTTGGGGATTGGTTTTTGGGGAAAACGTGATGCCATTGACATGAATGCTGAACTGCAAAAGCAAGAAAATGGGAGAGAGAATCCTTCTCAGTGAAAGATAGGAAGATGTCAAGTATATTGTATCAGAAATGCCAATTTACCTAGACAGATGGTCTGATACATTTTGAGTTAGAAAAACTCCTACAACTGAATCAACCACTGATCCTTTCCATGGAGAAAAGCGTCTGTCACCTGCAGAGATACATCACGTTTATCTTCTTTAAGCAGTTGGTGAAGTCGATAAGTAATGGCTGAGGGCTGTCACATAGGTGCAGTGAACTTCTTGAACAACATGTGAGCTGTCACATAAGCGCAGTGAACTTCTTGAACGACATGTGTTAGTATCAGCACTTTGAATTTTGTATGGACTAGGTGAATAATTATTACAATTGCTTTAAGGGAAACTTTTTATATAGTCTGTTTGTAATCCTTATTTGCTGCACCGCTTCTATTACTTGACAGGTAACTGTGATTTCTACAGTCAACACTCGTGCTTTAACTGCTTTATCAGAGAATTTGCAACTTCTCTGTTATCCTCTCGGATTCTCCCACTTAGTGTCATTTAGCAAAGGGTTTAGTAGGTATTGTCATCACTTAATCTAAAAGGTCATTGGAGAAATCTCTTGGCGCTTTTGAAGCTTAGCAAGTTATAGACCTGGTCCATGTTAATCGCATGGCTCAGGTCAGCACAGAATGAGGGGATCCAGTAGGGGTAAGTTCCATTTGTGCTCTAACGTGAATAATGCTCTCTGTTTCTCTCTCACAAGGCAGTTGGGGAAATAGATTAGTTGGGCTTTGATGAGGAACAACTTAATCAGCTTTCTTAAATTTTGGTAGTACCGTGGACTAGATCATTATCCACCTAATGGGCAGATTGGTTTTTGGGGGTCACATGGATCTTTTGAATATAGATACATACCTTGAACAAGATGCATACGTGCGATAAATGAGTCTGCACGCCCCTGGAAGACTCTCCGTTCTTCCTCCCACCATCTTGCCTTCTCTTCATCTGTTCCATCAATACCTTCACTATTTATATTTTCCAAAAGAAGCTTCCACACTCGGCCGGTTTCTTCATCAAGGTCAACTTTTGGTCGTGGGCGTCGTTTCTTCATTGGACCAAATGAATTGTCGAAAGGCATGACGGTCCCATCCCTCTTATAGAGAACAAGTGCATTGTGCTCGTGATTCGTCATTTCATACGATGCTAATGAATTTTGAATTCCATCTGTCTCTCTATTGATATCTAAGTGCTCCAATTGTTTGATGATCGCATCTAAAGAGGTCATCTGTCGCCACAATAACTCTGTTTGAGCCCCTGCAAGAAATAAGAAATCAATCAGTTTATAGATTAGGGTCTCTTGAACACGATTGGACGAGCCAACCCAAAGGATGGGGTGACTTTTTGCTTAGGTACCTGATGATCTGTTAAGAGTGCTTTGGTTATCATGCATGATAAGTGGTCCATGCATTTGCAATGCACTGCCATAGGCTGAAGTAACAAGAGAGAGTCTCTTCTTAGTCCGCTTCTTTCTTGACAGTGTCGATTGTATCTCCTCTAGAAGGGCTTCTATGCAAGAGTGCGATTTCTGTGAGTAGCTGTATTCTGCTTGTTTGTGGGAATCATCTGGTAGGAGCCTGATTAATGAGGCAAAATCTCGTACCCGAGTTGGAGCCCTGGATCTCTTTTTGGTCGTCTTGTTTCTTTGATTAATTTCTAGGAGACATCCGACACTATGTTGGCTATTCTCAAGTTCTGCTCCTAACTCTCTAGTTGTAGCTGTATAAAAGGAATTGGGTTGGGGTGGAGTGCTCCAGTCAGTAACTTTAGCTGTGGAAGCATGAGCTGTCCCCGTATTTTGCTGCACCTTCTCCGTTCTTTTCCTCTTATGTATCACCGGGAAGTGGACCCAAGATGTTGCCATGTATGCTTCTAAGCTATTGTATTGGGCTCCGACAAAATTTGTGCTGCCGAATTTTGAAAGTTCACAATTATCTAATTTCCTCTTACATCGTGCTTCGTATTCCCCCACCAAAGTTGTGCCCTCACTGCAGTAGGAAGCCTCCTGAACTTTTCCCCATGCTTCTGGATAGGCTCTTGGGATGACCTGTGCAATGGTTTCGCATCCATTGTTGCTGGTCAATTGGCCTTTCTTGTTGAGGATCCTCCTTGCATAACCAGCATCTGAGTGCTCTGGATTATGGTTATCTTGGACAAAACTCATATCTACCATGCCCTGTTCGGTTGTTGAAATGTAGTCTTTCTTTGGATCTGTGCTGCAGTCAAGTTCACTTTTGTTTCTGTTTTCTAGAAAGACCTCAAATTCTTGGGCAAGCTGCTCGCTTACGTTCTGCTGAACACTTCTAGTTTCTTGGAGATCCTGTGCTGGTGATTCTGAAACAGACGCTGACGCGTGAAGTGTCTTTTCCATTGGCTGTTCTTCGATGTCGAAGTTCAAGGCCTTCCTGCAGGACTTTTTGGGTGGCTGGCGTACTTTTGGATCAACGGAGGAGTTCTCAGCCCCTTCCTTGGGTAAAGCTGGTGTTTTCTCAACTCCTTTTCTCCTCACGTATTTTCTCTTAACCGTGGTCTTCCCCCCATCAGCAGGCTTTGAAGTCGTAGACCTTGGAGTCCTTTTCGGCTTTAACTCTTTCACTACCTTCGGCCTGTGTTTTTTCCTTCTCGACTTCTGTTGCGGAGTTTTGTTCATGATCTGGTCGTCTCCCTTCTCAGGGTCGTGATTCTCCATGAATGTGGAAACAGCAGAAGATGGCGACCCCATCACCGGCTCTTGGAGCTCTTTATCTTGTTGACCATTCTCAGGTCCAAGCCTCTTGGTGACATCTCTGTCCACCTCCTCCATGTTATGCTCAAGCCTCTGCCTCTCGTACATGCATATGCTGGGCATTTGAGAAGCAATTCTCTTTTCTGCTCCAAGAGCCTTTTCCGGGGTAATCAGCGCAAAGTGGATCGATCCTTTCGACATTGCATCTTCAGCCGCCGAGGGTGGCAAGTTCAGGTCGTATGCGTGTATTTGAGCATTTGCAAGCCCATCTGCACGACACGGCGATGCATAAGTTTCAGATCGAGCAATCAATGGAGATAATGCAATCTGACTAATATGCAAGTGCATGTGAAAGGACTAGATTGCGGTTGTGAAACATCTTCAGTACCGCACGACTCTATATTCACGTCCTTCTCAGTCATTGCCGTGCTAACTACTAATCTCTACCTTCTCGAGTCCGACATCCTCATACACGGTCAAGATGAATCACTCACTCAACCGTTTCTTAGCATCAGCTCTTGTCACTTATATTTTCTTTAGCTTGGATATGTTTTCACTGTACCATGTGAACTGGGTAGCATAAATATATTATACATTAAGAAGTATGGCGGGGTTATAGCCTATAGGCGTACCAGAAACGACCCAAAAAGTTAAGCATGGCGTAGTTATAGCATTTTAGTGGAAAAGCCATAGGACGACAAGATATTAAGGTAATTGTTAAACAATGGAAAAAGTCAAATTTCGATTAATTAATATATTAATACACCTTTTAATCGATAAAGGGTTTGATTTGGGGGACCCTGTGTTGGTGGGCCCGGGTGATATTTTATATTGAATACCTATATTCGATACCATCGAATATTTGACCAATATTTGACCAAGACTCACGTGTCAGGTGATGACGTGGTGTATACCAATCGAATATAAAATAAAGTCGAATTTCGATTGATCATAAAAATGTTACATGAAAAATAAATAGATCTTGACGGGCCTATGGATCCACGTGCAACATATGCAAGTGGATCCAGGCGCCGACGTGGGTCCACATGATTCGTCGAGCTTAGTCAGTTACACTGACATGTAGATCAAATTATGACGACGTGTCGTGTCGTGTCAGTTTAAGACAGTTGAAAAAGAAGCGACGCGCGAGTCCCAAAGAAGATCAGTCCGAACTCACCCGGAAAACTTGCCCAGTGGTTTCCATCGACCCATGGACGGTGTGGAGGATCGGGCTTGGCGGCCCTGAAGTCCGCGCGGCTCGGGGACGGCCACGGACCGCTTCCGTGTGGATCGGAGAAGGAGATGAAAGAGCTCCTTGGGCGTTCGTCCGGCGGCCCTCCCATGGCCGCAGCATCCACCAGGGCCAACAGGCCCTGGAAGTGACCGCTCTCCACCCCAAGGCCAGCCGAGACCGACAGATTCGGCCACATCCCAGCGGTCTCCTCCTGGCCGTAGAAGCCGGCGGCCGCCAGATCGTCGAGGCCTCCCCCCTTGGTCTCCGCGCCACCGCCGCCGCCGCCGCCACGGCCCGAGCTGCTGGATGGACCGGCCCCGCCGGCCCGCCAAATCGGGGCGAAACCGGGCGGGAATTCGTCCGATTCCGACGAGTCCTCGCCGTTCGCCTCGGTTTCTCGCGCCTCCACGCAGACCGGCCCTGGCCGCGGCAAAATGGGCTTGGCCGGGGTCGCCGGGATCCACGAGCTCTGAGCTCCGAGCTCCTTCCCCCCCGGGTCCTCCATATAATCCACAGTTTCAGGTAAAGCCGTTCGAAATTTCTGCAGTTAAATTCAGCTTCTCGGGAACAGAGCAACTAAGCTGCAGAATCTACGAGTCCACCATGAAAGGGTAAGAACAAGATCACGAACCGAAGCTTTTTACAGACAAAACACCAACGGGGGCCGAGAGAGCTGAGCTGATCTGCTCCAGAATCACCTCCAGAATCACCTCCTCAAGATCAAGAAGAACCCCCTGAAACGCCCCCAGAAAAGAGAAAATTCAGAGGAAAAAACGAAATGGGTCGTTACTAATTCCGGCGAAGGATACACCGGGAAGCAAACTGATGAAGACAAGAAAGGGGGGAGCTGAAGAAGAAGAAGAAGAAGAAGGGCTTCTCTCTCTCTCCATCTCTCTCTTTAATTTGAGTAGGTAGGAGAAACAGAAAAATCCCCCACGTATTTCTCCAACCCCCCCTCCTCAGAAAATGCCACTTTATCCTCTACTGTTGCTACATTTTACTCGTGACTCCCACACCCAAAAATGCCAACCCAAAAAATAATTAATCCCCCTAAAAAAAATTCCCTTTTTTTGAGAAAAAAGAGTAAAAAAATCACAAACTTACTGGAAAACTAGCAAATGCCGGAGATCGGGAGCAGCTGGGAACGGAAGAGAAGAAGAAGAAGCAAAAACGGCTCTCGTGCGAGACCAAGACCGAGAGAGCAGCAGGCAGTAGCAGAAGAAACCGAACCCAGAAAGAAAAGAAGCTGTTATTTTATTTAGGTGGGGCTCTTTAAAGCGATAACCCCCACTTTTTCCCCGTTTAAAAATGAAAAATTTTAAAAAAAGCGTGTTAAAAAAAATAAAATATACATACATGCAATAAGTAAATGAAATATTTTTGGGCTAATTAGTGGGTATAATTATGGAATTAGATAAGCGGAGGGGAGGGGGTTCAACCCGTGAGAGAGGGTCGGTCTCGCGCGGTCTGCTGTCCGCTCCATCGACCACGTTCACCCCTCCCGCCCAACACCTGTCCTCTCCAGCCTGACACTTGTCCCTCCCCGTTCGCCAAGCCCTCGTCCCCTTTACTAATTGCTCCCTCTCAGTCGCGCTTGCGCGACCGGTCAAAACCCTCCCGATTAGTGGAGCTCCCAGCCCGCTTTGCGGCGGATCACTGTTTTGCGATTTGGGGGCAACTTCGATAAAAGTCACCTGGAATCCACGTCGGATCGAATGATAAGCGTGTCCGTTTTTCTCGTTAGAAAAATAAAACTAAAACTGATGTCGAATTAGGATGGAGAACGATCTGCTAAATTTTATAAGGGCAGCCGTCATCTAAGGTCATTAATCCGTTGAGATGCACGCGCTTATGTGGCGTGGACTTAATGTAACTTAGTTGAAAACCTATTGACGTAGAAAGATACCTGATTTAAGGGGGCAACTTTGAGTGAAAGTGGATATGATTAAATATTTTTAGTGGCGACTCTTCCCAATGTCTAACCGTATTAGGTGAATACCTCAAGGAAGAAATCTCGTGATCAACACGGTTTTCGAACATCCTTATGATTCGGTTTGGCGATAGAGACCAGATTGAAAATGAGTGTTGTGGTGCAATAGCCTTATGGTTCGGTTTGGTAAAAGAGAGCTAGCTGAAAGTGGGCGTTGTGATATACGACATTGTCTGTAATCAATGCAATTTTCGGACAACCTTGTGGTTTGGTCTAGTGAAATAGACCGGATTGAAAGTGAGCGTTGTGGTGTAGTAGACTTATGGTTTAGTTTGACAAAAGAGATCTGATTGGAAGTGGGCGTTGTGATGTAGTAACGCAATCTGTAATCAATGTGGTTTTCAGATAGCCTTATGATTCAGTCTAACGAAAGAGACCGGATTAAAAATGAGAGTTGTTGTGTAGTAGCCTTATGATTTGGTCTGATAAAAGAGACCTGATTGAAAGTGGGTGTTGTGGTGTAGTAGCAATGCGGTTTTGATGGTCGTTTTCATGGTTTAGCATGGAAAGACTAGAATGAAGGTATGTATCGGATTTTTACTGTGCCCTCCCAATAATGTCGATAGTTGATTGGTGACTCCTCCTAATGTGTATTGGTATTTCAAGGAAGGGATCTTGCAATCGGTGTAGTTTCCGAATAGCTTTATCGTTCGGTCTGATGAAATGGACTAGATGAAAGTGAGTGTTATGGTGTAGTAGCCTTATGGTTTGACCTAGCGAAAGAGACCTGGTTGAAAGTGGGCATTAAATGAGGCCTTGAAGGTTCAGCTTGGAGAAAGAGATTACAATGAAGATAAGCGTTGGAGATTCAAGTTGAGACATGTTGACATAGAAAGATATTTGAATTAAGAGAGAACAAACTTAACACTAAACTGACGTATGGGGAGAAATTATTGAGATGTTAGTAAAAGTCTTACAATAGAAAATTGGTGTTGTGTAATTAGTTGGAAACTTGTTGATGCATAAGGATACTTGAGTTAATGGGGAGTAGATTTAATGCTGAGCTGACACGTGAGGAAGGGATTGTTGACACGCACGTGTGAGTTATGTTAGGAAAAAGTTTCAAAATGTTAACTTACCACCTAAATTTAGTGCACCACAATCCTAAGTATAGGACAATACATACTAAAATAATTCGATTGTCTGTAAGAAAGATCTTTGACGTGTCCGATTTTCTATTGGAAGAGGTCTAATAGCTTTGCTTACATGAAATAAAAAGGGATAATTTCACGAAAAATCCTATTTCTTGTGGGATACAATTTTTTTTTTATTTTATCTTACTAATACTACAAACTTATACCAATGTTTCAAAATTACCTTCCATTAAACTTCAATCGACAATGGCTATTAAAATTTTGATGTGGTAGCTTTTGTGGACAACATCAGGCAAACAGATTTGATGTGATAATGGACGCACGCTGCCACGTTGACCAAGAGCTTAGCTACGTCAAATTTTCAATAGCCATGCTAGCTATCATGTCAAATTTTTTAATGGCCATACGGATGAAAGGTACTTTCGGGTTATTGAGGCAAGGTTAAGACATTGGAAAAAAAACAAAATATGGGATACTAGGATTTTTGGTTGGATTATTTAAAAAAAAAAATATTTGCATGGCAAATGGGGGAGTGAATGATGTCCACAACCTGTTAAGAGGGTTTGTGCATCCATTCTTATATACTCACCGTGACTGCTTCATACTCTCTCTAAATCTGCTTCTAAAGACCCTCCCTAGGAAAAAAACATAGATAAATAAAATGTGAAAATAAAGTTCTATTAGCGGAGTTGTGCAACATTAATTAAGTTGCCAAATTCACTATGTGCAAACAATTCTATGCTTGGATTAATTGCTCAGATTTTGACTTGTCTCTTCCACACTAATGAAAGATTTAGTAAGTTCAAAACTCATCTCATCCTAACTCAACTTCTTCATCATAAGAAAACAATAACATATAATCCATTCACATTCGTCAGGTAGAGATGATTACATACTTGTGCAAAGCATTGGTTGCTCCTCTAGGACCACATCATACAGAAGGATACTTGAGCTAAAGAGGACTAAAGCTAACACTAAGCTGATATGTGAGGGAGAGATTTTTGAGATGCATGTGTGAGATATATTAGAATAAAAGTTTCAAAATGTTAACTTACCACCTAATTTTAGTGGATCACAAACCTAATCATAGGATGATACAGACAATTCGATTGTTTGTAAGAAATGTCTTTGACGGGTCTCATTTATGTTAGAAGAGGTTTAATAGCTCTGCTTACATTAAACAAAAAGGGATGATTTCACAAAAAATTGTATCAATACTCTAAACTTTTTTTGTCTCACTAATACCCTAAACTTATACCATTGAGTCAAAGATACCTCTTGTTAAAGTTCAATCTACAATGGCCGTTAAAAATTTGATGTGAGAGCTTTCGTGAGCAATGTCAAGCAAACGGATTTGATGTGATGATGGATGCACGCTACCATGTTGACCAAGAGCGTAGCTAGGACATTTCAACAGCCATGCACGTTGTCATGCCGAAGTTTTTAATGGCAATTTGGATGGAAGGTATTTTTGGGTCATTAATATAGAAAATGAATAAAATTTTGGGATATTAGGATTTTTGGTGGGATTATCCTTAAAAAATTATTTGTTGGGGAAATGGGGAGTCAACGGTGCTCACAACCTCTTAAGAGGGTTCATGCATCCACTATAGTAGTTATATACTCACCATGATTGCTTTATGCTCTCTAAATATGCTTCTATATACCCTCTTTAGGAAAAAAGCATAAATAATATAAAAATTGAAAATAAAGTTGTAGTAGCTGGCTTACTAGCTAAAGATCGGACTTCTATGTGGATTAGTCACACGACCTAAATTAAGTTGCCTAAATATGTAGGTGCAAACAATTCCATACTTGGATTAATTGCTCAAATTTTGACTTGCCTCTTCCACGCTACGAAAGATTCAATAAGTTCAAAACTCATGTCATCCTAACTCAACTTCTTTGTCATAAGAAAACAAAAAACAAATAATTCTTTTACATTGTCATGTAGAGATGATTACGTACTTGCGCAAAGCTATGGTTGCTCCTACTTTGCCAGGGTTGTTTTCGTAGGACCACATCATACAGAAGGATACTTGAGCTAAAGGGGAGCAGAGTTAAAATTAAACTGACATGTGAGGCAGAGATTGTTGAGATGCATATGTGAGGTATGTTAGAATAAAATTTTTAAAATGTTAACTTACCTCCTAATTTTAGTGGATCACAACCTAATTATAGGATGATACAAACCAAAATAATTCAATTGTTTGTAAGAAATGTCGTTGATGGGTTTCATTTCTATTAGTGGGGGTCTAATAGCTTTGCTTACATTAAACAAAAAGGGATGATTTCATAGAAAATCATATTTTTTCCCTATGAGATATCAATACTCTAAACTTTTTTTTTTTGGTCTCACTAATACCCTAAACTTATACCATTGAGTCAAAGATACCCCTCGTTAAAGTTCAATCCACAATGACTGTTAAAAATCCGATGTGAGAGCTTTCATGGACAACGTCAAGCAAATGGATCTAACGTGGTGATGGACGCATACTACCACGTTGACCAAGAGCACAACTAGATCATTTCAACAGCCACGCACGCCGTCATGCCAAATTTTCAAATGGCCACTTGGATGGAAGGTACTTTTGGGTCACTGATATAGAAAACGAACAAAAATTTGGGATATTAGGATTTTTGGTGGGATCATCCTTAAAAAATTATTTGCCTGGGAAATGGGGAGTCAATGGTGCCCACAACCTCTTAAGAGGGTTCATGCATCCGTTGTATTAGTTATATACTCACCGTGATTGCTTTATACTCTCTCTAAATATGCTTCTAAATATCCTCTTTAGGAAAAAAAACATAACTATATAAAAAATTGAAAATGAAGTTCTATTAGTTGGCTTACTAGCTAAAGATTGAACTTTTACGTGGATTAGTCACACGACATAAATGAACTTTCCTAAATCACTAGGTGTAAACAATTCAATGCTTGGACTAATTGCTCAAATTTTGACTTGCCTCTTCTGCGCTAAAAAAAGATTTAGTAAGTTCGGAACCCATCTCATCTTAACTCAACTTCTTCGTCATAAGAAAATGAAAACAAATAATCCTTTTACATCATCACATAGAGATGATTATGTACTTGTACAAAGCTACAGTTGCTCCTACTTTATCAGGGTTGTTCCATTAGAAACACATCATACACGAGCAACTCATGACCAGAACAAAGCATCAATGGCATTTTGTGCAAACCAAAGTCAAAAATGGTTTCTCAAATTTTCAACTACTAGTGCGACCAAAGACACGTCCCAAGGAATATGCGCCGGCATCGGCCCTTCCCTTTCGCTTGATAGCTAGGTATCCTATGTTAATTTTATTCATATCTACTATACTATCAAGAAAAATTCAATTTAGGTCTAACCAGATCGTTAGCTCGCACCTCTCTGACCAGAAGCTCAGCATCCGACCATGCATGATGATCTTGTTTAGCTAACCTAGAATGCAGAAATGCACGCGACGCGAGGCTAGGCGAGGCGAGGCGAGCGAGTCTCGCGCACGCATCGTGCGTCAGCTCCATCGTGACCGGATTCGAAGGGGGAAAAAGGTTGGTGAATCAGCAATCAGAGAGGACGAAACCGCTTTGGCCATTGCATCTGAAACTTCGCCTTCACCCCTTCGCGTTTCCCAATTTTTATTCTTATTTTATCGCCTTGGCTTTTCTGGGTGAGTCAGCTGAATTGTCCGTACTCAACTGTCGGTCGCTGAGGCTCGTGACTCTCGGGGAATCTTGTCTTTTGCTTGCTTCCTTTCTGGTCCTTTCTCCATCTCTAGTCCCCATGACGTGAGAGCAAAGGTCTCTGACAACACCTTTGTTTAGAAAAAAATTGTGTTTGCAGTGAAATTTTTTCACAAACGTCCATCTTTTTTTTTTAAATTCATTGATTTAAAGAAATTACACTTCAAAAGGCAAAATGCACCTAGTTTTCTTGGTCAGAAAAAGTGCACCTAGTTTCAGTGGGTAACTCTTCATGGCAGAAGTCCGCAATTAGGCACCGAATTCAATAATTTACGGTAGTTCAGGTGATTTTAGTTTATTATTAAAAAGTGTAGTCTAAGTTCCGGATAAAAACCCTTTCATCCGACACATGACAACAAGAAACCTACCGATAGACATTGAATGGCTTCGGGATGACGTTGGATTGGGAAAATGGCATAAATAATTCTTGAATTTTGATTTAATATGCAATGCGGTCGCTGAATTTTTAATTTGTTCAACATGTTGCTTGAATTTTAACCCAATATGTAATATAGTTCTTAAACTTTTAATTTATTCAACGTGGTATTTGAACTTTTAGTACAAGTTTCAGTTAGTCAATGGACTATATGAAAATGTTCAATATTGTCTTAAACCCAAATTAATTGAAGGATAATATTATATATTTTCATATAGTTCATGGACTAATTTGAACTTTTACAAAGAATTTATGTATCACATTAAATAAATTAAAAATTCAGAGACAAAATTACACATTGTGCTAGTTCATGGATGACATTGTTCATTGGGCCAAAATTTAGAAATTACATTAAATAAATTAAAAATTCAAGGAAGAAATTATTATACATTAATTAAAGTTCAAGGGCCACATTGCCTATTGGAATTGAACAAATTAAAAGTTTAAAGATAAAATTACACATCGAGTTAAAATTTAAGGATCATATTACATATTAGGTCAAAATTCATGAACCATTTACACCATTATCCATATTGGGACAGAAGTCACAATTAAGGGAGGGGGGAAATCAGATGTGGGACAAGAATCTCACATTGGGAGACAAAAAAAGGGGATATGTAGGGTACCCACACGTGTCTGAAAGATTTTCCTTAGTTATCAATATCGAAATTTGCCCCATGCCACGTGCACAAAAATAATACAATTTTTTACATAATTAAGTTGGAACTATCGTGTCAATTTGGTAACAATTTTTTACAAACAAAGCAGGTGTTTTAAGATTTGAAATAACGTGATGGGTTAATTATAGCATTATTCTTATTAAAATTAAAATCAAACAATCCATCGTTTTCTTTATCTATTATTTTGCATCTCTAATTACTACTTGAAATTAACGAAAATAAAATTAGCCCCACATAAATTTTCCTTTGATGACATACAGTCTTTTCTATCTAAATGGCTAATTCTGCTAACTTCACAATCAATAGGTAAGGAAATCAACAATTTCTCGATTTATCTAACCAAGATATGCTTTTTATTTAATGTAATAGAAAAATATATTCTCATAAAGCACAAATTTTGAGAACTTTTTGGCATATGGTAATTTTCTTTCATGCATGTTTTTGTATATTTTGTCATAAATCCATTAAGTACTTCTACAGTATGTTTTTCTTTTCCTAACTTTTTTGCCTTTAACCAATAAAATATGTGCTAAGAGATAACATAATTTCCATGGTATCCGATATAGACAATAATATCTACTCTATTTATTTATTTATTTTTTGAAATAGGCATTGATGTGAAAGGGTTTTTTTTTTTTTTTGGTGGGAGATCTAATTTCATGGGTTTTTTTTTTCTATATTGTCATGTGGGTCCCATTAAAGTTTTTATTTTACTCTTTTCTCCACTTTTTTTGCGGGACCCATTGACCCACCACCCTCTCTCTCTCTCTCTCACAGAGACGCACGCACACGCTGCCACACGCAAACCTTACACGCGCCTCGAGAGTAACCAAAAAACATGTTACTCGCTCCATAAGTGGAGTCAAAATGTTGACTTTACCGGAAACCGCATATTTAGATAGGCGTTAGAATGAACTTTTCACCAAATTATCTTTCAAGGTTAAACCATTTGGAATGAACACGCTCGATAGGCTGGCAAACTAATCGGATGGATCAAATCGGGATGAATTGAAAATGATTCAATTCAAATCGACCCATTTTAATATGTTAAATTATTTTAATGCAATATAAATATAATAATTCATATTCATATTACTAAAAAACTTTCATGTTTAATTCAATTTAGGAAAATTCATTTTCAAATTGACGTCAAAGCACGAAGTAAGCGAGCACGAAATCTATATGTAAGTTGTGAACCCACTTAATACTTATGTTAAACCCCATAAAGTGGGGTCTAAATTTATTTATGACATATTTACTGAATATAACTAACTCATATAATAACACAAACAATCAAATATAGGTTAAGAACTAGATTTATGATCAATTTTGACAGGTTTATAAGGCGGGGCTAGGGATTGTATTTCTCGTTCCCATGCTGACCCTATCGTTGCCTTGAAATTGTGCAAGGTGTGCATGTCCTCGCTAGGTATGTGAGGAAAAAATTTCATAAACTCTTTGACATTTTATATTAAAGGGTTAATATCACATAAAAAGTCTAAACTAATATGCTTTGTACCAATGTCATCTACAATTAATTTTTTTGACCACAAAAAATATTAAACCAGATTAGTTTGCGACAAATTTATCTCCAAATTAATTTTTTTATTATAAAAAACTCTAAACTGGTACATTTGTGATACATTTACTTTCCATTAGTTTTTGTTAAATTATATGAATATCATGAAAAGCTATAAATTAATAAAATGGAGGATAAAGCTCTATATTGGCACGCCCGTAAATTTCCACATACCATCCAACTCAACAATTTGATAATAAAATTTAACAGAAGTTAACATGATATAGATTTGTCATGATGGACCAATTTAGGATTTTCATGATATTAACTCTATATTAAAATATAATATTAATTAGAATTTTCATGATAGTCATAAATTGTGCAAATTTTAAACTTAATTCATATACTATAACTAGTTATTATGGTATCATTATCATGACCAAAAAAAAAATTATGGTATCATTATCTCATAAGCGCCATTTCCCTACTTATAAATGTTCTGTATCTACCCTTAATAACATGTACTTATATATATTATATATATATATATATATATATATATATATATATATATATATATATATATATATATATTAGTGCTTATGGAACTGTTGTTGGTAACCCAACATGGGTGGGACAAGAGCCTCGAAAATCAGTGTGATGAGTCACATCCTGGGTAACTTTGGGGCCTAGATTCTCTCACTTAGTCAATCACAAATAGGTTCAGGTTCTTCCTTGGAATTCTATAATTCTTCATTAAATGGTCCTGCGACTTTCCGTGATAGTAGTTGTTTCTCCCGTACTTTTTACGTTTATCTATCTACATGTATATATACATATATCGATTTTTCAATTATCGAATTACATTCAATAATATGAGTCAAGTGCAATTTAAAAAAGCACCAATGTGATGCACAACTAATTCCATCAAAACGACAATCATAGTTAATTCATAAAATACGCTCGCTAATTTAGTTCATAAAATGAGATGTACTAGTGAATTCCAACATCGAGTTGAAATTTAAAAAGATCATTCTATAGCACTTTCATGGAGTTCTATATTTCTGTGTACTGAAAGTACTTTTTAAGTTTGTATCATGATTCTTATTATTTCCTAGGTGATAATTGAAAAAAGAATTTTTAAAAGTGAAAGTATACTTCAGCTTGCGTTTGGTTGGTCTTTGGAAGTAAAATTTAGGCCTCTAAAGGCCTTCGAGCCAAAGTTAAGGTGTTTTCCTTAGTCTAATGTAAATCCTACCTAGCTTTGACTTTGATCATTTTCAGAATGCTAGCTAATTTTTTTCTTCTAACTTTGTTCTTGCTATACTTTTGAAAATTTAGTCTTGTCCTTACTCATGTGTGACGGCGGCAGGGGCAAATCTAATCGCCAATGAGCCAATGCTAGATTTGGCATTGGCGGCCCTCGCTTGAGGTTGTATAACTTCAGATGAGGGTTGGTTGGGGTCGCATGACTTTAATGAGGGCTGTCGCTGTAAGATCTAACTTGTTGGCGTCCAGTTGTCGCTTGAGCCTAATTGATTATTAAGCTTCAATTTTCTTTTTATTAAATGAAAATATAGCTAAGTCTTTTATAATTGTAGTTTTTTCCAAATAGCACTTAAACCAAATTTGATTTTTAATGCACTTTTTAATTACACTTTACTAAACATTATTGCATTTCGAAAAAATCTTTTAACCTAAAATCCTTTATATTTCCGCAAAATCTCTCCTTCATCATAGGAATGCAAAGAATTCAGGAAGAATTATGCAAAGAAGTTAATGTGGCAAATGTACGCTTGTTGCAGCCATGAATTTATCTTTCGGTAAAATAGAGAGAAGACATGATTTCAATACAGCAAGCGATTCGCATATGAATATTATCATGTAGAAATTCAGTCATCTTAGGAAATTAATAAGAATACCTTTTGTTTCATTAATGCCCTCAGGGAACGTGGTCTGCCTTTTCACTCGAATGTTGATGCAATTTTTCGAAGATTATTATTGGAACTGGTCATCTATGCTCATGAGTATACAAGCCGCTCTTTATGGTCAATTGTTACGTGATTCTTTTGTCTCACGCTGCGTTTGATTGTACTATGTAAATGGACTTGGGGCTCTAAAGGTCTTTAGGCAAATATGAGTAGTGATTGCCAATTAGGTTAATAAGATGGAAAACTCAAAATTAATATACTTATTATAAATTTACCTTAAATTAATTTGTGGCATCTAAATTAATATATATGTGATAAATTTATTTGCTGTTAATTTTTGTTAAATTTTATCTTCAAATTGCTGAGTTAGATGACATGTAACAGTTGACGAGTATACCGGTTTTAGGTTGTCACAAGTATATTAGTTTATGATTTTTCACAGTATTAATTCAATTTAACGGAAATTAATAAAGGAAAAATTTGTCACAATGTACCTGTTTGTGGGGTTTTTGGTAATAAAAAAATTAGTTTGAGATTAATTTAACACATATATATATCTGTTTTGAGATTTTTGATGGTCAATAAATTAGTTTGGATAAATTTATTACAAGTATATTGATTTAAGGTTTTTCGTGATATTAATCCTTTCTTTAAGAGTTTTGAGGAGATGCCATTGTATATTGAAAGCCTTAAAGTCCATTGCCCGGGACTACCTTGGGCTTTTGCATTGACGAAAAGCCAAATCTAGGGGTTAATGATATTTTCTCTCATTAAGCCCTCATTAAATTAGCTAAAATCTAGTTCTACTCTTCCCTTACCTACCAATCCCTCTCTCCTCCACCATGCTGTTGCGATGGTGAAGCAAAATATTGGATGCATCGCTCAATCACTCAATCATTGGAAGATAACAAAGTTTGTTAAGTTATTTTTTATTTCTTTTTCCAATCCGAGTTTATCCCTTCACTGCCCGGATTTCTTATTCAACATTTTATTCGGATATATTTGGATTTATTTGGTCCAAGGACGTTGCCAAATATTGAGACTTAAATTCATACTAACAAATGTACCTTATCTCAATGCAAGTCTCACCTGACATTGACATGTACATTTTCGAAATGTTGCTTTTAGGGTTAAATAAACCTTTTTCTTCCAACTTTGCCCATACCAACATTTTCACTTTCCAATCTTGCCCTCATGAACAATCCTTTCCCTCTTTGAAATTGATGTTGTAAATCTAGTTTGTCGGTGTGAAGTGCCGTCGAGGGTTGTGCGAGTCTATCCAATTGTTGCCAACGGTCGTCGAGGGTAGCCAAGGGCCACAATTTTGTTAGCCAAGATTTGGAGGGTTGCAATTCAGGCGAGATATTATGAGTGTCGACGAGGGTCCCCAAGGGTTGTCGAGGTCAAAGGTCATTGTGTTGAGTGTCACTGAGGTTGAGGCTCCCCAAGTTGAGGGTCGCCAAGCTTTTATCTCCAGATCTATGTTGACCAAGGTCATGCGACGGGCGGCTGCCAAAGCTTTTAGCCTTTCCTTTGGTGTTGAGGGTCACCAAGCCTCTATCTCCCAATCAATGTCGCCTAAGGTGTTGAGCGATCTTAGCAATGGGTTACCGGTGGAGCTTTTAGCCATCCCAACAGTTGTCGAGAGTTGCCCGAGCTCACTCATTCTTCTATTATTTTTAAAGTTTTTAACAAAGCCCTTTATAAGATTTAAGTGTTTACCAAACACTATTTTTTTTTTTTTGGTAAGAATTACCAAACACTATTTTCATTTATCCAAAATCCTTTAATTTAAACTTCTTTCTATTTTTTCAAAGATTTTTGTGCAAATACTCTCGTAAACGAACCTCTTTGATGGTAAGTCTTCGATTAGAAGTTCTTGGAATGCTTGTCCTGGGAATTGAAAGTTTCCTGAAGTAGGCTAATGAAGAAGGGAGAGAGAGTCCATCATTATGACTATTAGGAAGGCCGGACAACCATGGCGATGAAGAAATGACTTTTGCCTTTTCCCCAACTAACATTCAAAGATTGGAGAGCAACCGGGGCAAGTGGATAAAGACAAGGTTTGCATTTCTTTTTATTTATTAATTTATTTTTCCCACGTTTTTACTCAAAGGAAAAAATCCAGATGATCTCATTAGCCTGTATGGCCTATAGATCGTGTAATACCAGCTCGGTGAATCACCATATGATCTGTCAAGCATGTCAATCTAATGTAACTAGTTGCGTAACCTTTCTTTCTCGTTCTCGGAGATTCTAAAGAATATCTGACAGCACTCCATTAAAGAAAAGCAAACAAAGAGCATCAAATACTTCGCAGTAGACTTTGAAAAGTGCTCAGCACGCTCGGAAAATGAGGGTTTTCCATCTTTCGAAGGGCATTTGAGTGCGGTGCAAGCAAACCTTCCACACTAATAACTCCACTTGCAGGTCAACTAAGTGAAATAAAGAATGCTAGACCACCACTACTTTGAGGTTTACTTGGTTCACTTTCCTCATTCGCTTCAAGGGTATGGGGCATTCTGTTGCTGCAGAAAAATGCTGATAATGATGCAAAAGATAATAGAAAGACCTGATATTTTGGTGGTACCATTGCATTTCACGGCTAACTATCTTAATAGTTTAAGTTATTAGATGAAAAATTTAAGACATTATATTTTAATATCATGTGAGATTTTGATACGATCATTGAAATTTAAGCCGTTACATGAAGATGTTGTCTAATATTTAAATATTTTATCAATTTCCATAACTAGATAACATCATGTTGCAGGGGTGAATGGTCGCATCACCCTACCAACCTTTTACTTGAGTTGTTTTCTTCTTGAGCTCGGTTTGCCTGACTTGGGTCATTTACATCTGTTTAGACATATTTTCACAAAGAAAATTTAATATTTATTACTAGATAAATTAAATTGCACCAAAAAAAGTAAAAAGGACCTCGTAATTTAATCTACATCGTCTATACCATGACCTGATTTTTCCAAGCGGTCCTTCTTGACAATTTTATGGATTTTTGCTGTATGGTCTGTCATCTTCCGCGAATAGTTCATTTGAAGCAAATCGACATTCTCATGTTCAATAATCTATTCACCTTCTATTGGTTCATCCAAGCTTTAACGAACTGTCCTTACCCAGTTTGTTCACATTTTTCAAAGGTTTTTTTCCAGATTTAGGCACATTCTGGTTAAATAGCTCGTTCTGTTTTGTAGAACCAAAGCCTTTCCATACCTTTAGACGTCCTGTTGTGGACACTTATGACATTTGAATTGTGTATATATAAGTTATTCTTCACATCCAAATACAAGCATTGGTAGCGTTTAATTATTTTATCACCTTCAAAATATTGTAAGAGACTATCTCAAAGGTCCATTAATCACCTCTGCCTACGCGTGATGTTTGCACCTGGGTGTGCATGAATATTGTTCGGGTATTTAGTTGCTTCCACGCTTCATAATAGAAGACATTTATCAACACTGACAAATGGAGATAATTAGACTGAAATCATATAAAATTGTCATAAGTTTTTCTTATTTTTATATTTTTAAAAATATATCAACCTTGTTGATGGACAGTTTTCTTGATTTCTTTTGGCCTGCCTCGAATCATTGGAGGATTGGATCTGGATACACATCGCAAAATGAAAGAAACCTCCTAACTTGACTTTAGGAGGACTGTCCGATACTCAAGTCTTATGAGGAATATTGAGATAGAAGAGAAAACCGAATCATTTTATAGGAGAGAGTCCAAGAGGCAAAAAAATATGAGACTTAACTTTCAAGTCAGTATCACTACCTCCTTATACCACAGTCAATGTGCTCCCCAAATAGGGTTAAGAAATCCTTGGTGGGTCTTGTCCTCTAAAGACCTTACGGGGTCAAAATATTGCCGGATACTTGACAAGAAGGCGGGTGGGGCTAACCCGCGGATGTTGTACGGGGGCTACTGCCGTCCGTAGCCCCTTAGATCTGGGTAAGGGATGCGTAGGCCCCAAAGCATAACGTGCAACTCAAGCCATTCATGGTCAGATATTCCTCTTGGAGCCATCTTTTTTTGGGCCGTGTTCTTAATGGGCCTACTAAATTGGATCCGAGCCCATTAGAAAAAGTGAAATCTTTTTACCACAACAAATCCTTGTTATAGTGGTGACAATTAGCTTGCCAACCATGGTGTTTAGCATCTATTAGGCACAAGGCCTAGTGGTAAGCGAATTGGGTGGGGTGAGGACGTTTAGTTTTTAGGTGTAGAGTTCAATTTCCACACTTTATAAAGAGGCAGAGTAATGTTAGTTGGGTTCACTCCTATGTTGAGGAAGCCCAATGAGTTACAAGCCCAAAAATGGGTTTGAGTCCATATGATAAGTTATATTGAGAAATATGGTTTCTCACTATCTATATAAAATTGTAATCACAAAAGAAAATAATAAAAAGAAAAAAAGAGAAAGTAGAAAATCTGGGAATTGGAGCAATATCTGATTTACATCAAGTTGGTATTGGAGGTCTATTTGTGGTCCGATTGAGCTGAAATTTTGTCAGCATGTTCGTGGCGCAATTTTCTCGAATCTGAATGGTTTGATTTTCGTTTGAAGCTCCCTACATCAAGTTTTTCATGGATTGATCAAAACTTGCGTTTTTGGTCAAATTTATCCTTGATTTCTTGTGAAATTCAAGTGTATTGCAAAGAATTATGTTCTTGAGGTATTTGCTGCTATGTACCTCTAGTATTTGCTAAAGAAGAACATTGTTCATACAATTTTGTTGATAGTGAAGAATTTCGGGTGGACTCCGATCCCGTGGTTTTTTATCTTCTTACATTGATGAGGTTTTCCACGTAAAAAATCGTCTTGTGTTCGCGTGCTTGGTATTTATTTTACTCTACTATATCGATTCCTATTAGGTTTATACAAGATGAGAGATTATTTTATTCCACTGCGTTAATTCGATATTGTTCAAATTGTTACTGTTCTCCCATCAAGTAAAAGCTAGATAAAGAAGAGAGTTAAAGTGAGGTTGATAATAAAAAATTATCATGGATGGCACGAGCAATCAATTTTAAGGTGCACATATCCTAACCACTTAAATGAATACTTCTCCTCCTGGTCAAGGGCGTCCAATATTCAAACATCACATCATGCTCACAGTGGAAACGGGCGCACCGCACCACCATGCCCTTTTGCTTGAATTTTTCCCTTAAGCTCGGTTCATGCAACTGGAGTCGTCCAGATCTGTTTAGGTATAATAGAAACAAAGAAAATCTATATTATTGTGTAAAGAAGACCTCGTACTTTCAAGGAATATCAATCAATATTTCCTCAAATATTCTCATTTATTTAATTTACAAAAATTATATCTATGGGTAAGTGGATAAGTTGATAATAGTATCTTATCTCTCATGCGCTTTTGTATGAAATTTGAATCTTTTTGATCCCACAACAACATTCCTATTTGAATCTTTTTGATCCCACAACAACATTCCTATATTAAAAAAGTTCAGTCTCAAAATGTATTTTGCTCTTTTCACTTCTATTCATACAGTTTCTTCCAACTGTGCATTTTTAATCAATGATTCAAATATTTCGTAATAAAATGCTTTTACTTATTTTTGCATATTTCACTTTCTGACATATACGTGATAGGCATGCACATTTGCTAGTACTTTTTAAAAGAAGACCTAGTTGTTTGCACACAAAAGTGACCGACTTTTAGTTATTACATGCAATAAACTTAGTCGATGATAGTAGATTTTTGTCATTTATGAACAAAATTATTAGCAATTTGAAGAAAATTGACAACTCGCCAGTGAAGTCATTAACGATGTGAAGTTATAGATGAGAACCTTAAAGTTGATAGACAAAGTCATTATAGTATGGGCAACGAGCAATTGACACGGAGATAACCATTGGGTAGTTCTTGTGGGTAATGTGACTTCTAGTAACCATTAGGAGTGTGAAATTTTGTGAGACTATAATTAACTGTTTTAAAAGTTTAAGCTGTTACATTAAGGCGTAGTTATTAATTTAAATATTCCAATACTCATGCTTAGTCTAGTCCTTTACCTTAGGGAGGTAAATGAGGTTGGAAAAGATTCGGATTGAGGACTTTCGGCTCTAATCCCATATGAGATTTTATAAGATTATAACCAACTGTTCTAAAAACTTAAACGGTTAGATGAATGTGTAATTTATTATTTAAATATTTCAATAAGGAGGTTATTTCTTGTTTGTAATTGTTCCTCTCTTTATAATTGTCGATTATAGACTTTAAATAACCACATCTCACTCTTTGTAATGCCCCCAAACAAACAGACAAACCCCAAACAAACAGACAAAACCTACTATCTTTCAATTCTTGTATCCTAATTGTAGTTTCCATATATATATATATAGCTGTCGATTAAATTCTGGTGTGCATCTTATTTGTAGCTTTCAAGTCTTTGTTGTCAATTAAATTTTGAAGTTGTATTTTACATCATTGGATTTTGTCACCGACTATATTCCAGCAATGTTTTGTATAATTTGACATTGATTAAATTCCGTCGGAACGTATCTATTTGCCTCCTTGCGCTCCATTGATAATACTAATGTTCGTTCGCACCACAAAACCCGTTTCCTAATAATAAAAACAGAATAAAGAATTTTGGTGAAAGGTATTTCGCTATCGATTAAATTTCAACAAAATAGCATCACATGGTTAAATTGAGAATCTTGAGGAAAAAAAAGAACGACTAAATAAATGATTTCTCACAATTGAAATCTGCGCACAAGTCATCTTTACCAAATAATATAAGTAGAGCGCTGGAGTTGAGATATTTTTTAAAGGAAAACAAAGGCTTTAATACACGAACAACTTCTAACAGAGCTGCTCAGTTATTACAAGCACTCAAAACTACTAGGAACCAGGATGAATACGACGAAAGTTCCTGCTAGCTTCACTTTCCAATCAGCTTTTTCACTGGCCACCGGCGTCTTCTTGGCTAAATTTTCTAGGAAAAGGAAAAAGAAAGGAAAAGGAAAAGGTAAAGGTACCTCCGATGGCAGTTGAAGTCTATCAGTCATTATTTGACTCCTCTCGGAAAAAAAACCTCAGAAGCAATGGGGACCCCAATCTCTTATTTATGGTCAATATTGGGAGGACAAAGCTACCCCATATTTAAATCCGCTACCAACCAAACCAGATCTCCTTTCTCTAGAAGGGGACAGGTGAATGAGAGTTACAAGAGTTGGTAAAAAATTTTCTTAGAGAGAGAGAGAGAGAGAGAGAGGAGAAATAATTATGCATTTAAGTGTATATTAACATACAACTTTGGGGGAGAGTAAAAAAGTTTATATGCTAGATAAAGGGTGGAAAATTTAATTGCTTGAGAGAAATAATTATGCATTTAAGTGTATATTAACATATAATTTTGGAGGAGAGTAAAAGAGTTTATAAGCTAGATAAAGGGTGGAAAATTCAATTGCTCGAGAGCTCCTCTCTCACTCTCTCTCTCCCTCTCCCTCTCCCCATTTACAAATTTATGGAGACATTTATAAATATGGACTTGTCAAAGAGCGGTCCAGATACATTGAACAAGTCAACGACGTACGTCGAATTCAATATCTCGTAATGTTCGCAACACCATCCGGAATAATATAAATCGTATCGCTGACATAATCCAATCAACAGTGAGCTCGACCTTCAGAAAAAAAACTCAAAAGTTCGTGAGCATGGATGCTCGCTGACATAATCCAATCAACATTGAGCTCGACCTTCAGAAAAAAAACCCGAAAAATCATGAAGATTTTTTTTACTCGGTGATTGGTTCCATCCGTCGCCCGAGGCCTTCCCGAAGGAGCCCTTGGCATGATATGATACCCTTCTGTCCATACCCCTGCGTGGCGAATGATGCACCTCAATGATAAAAGCCTACACAAACGGAAAGCGTGCTGGTCCTCCCTCTTTTTTCTGAATGATAAGGACAAGGCACCCATCACCCAAAGCAAAAGAAGGTGACTACAAGGAGAGGACGAGAGAGGGAGAGATGGGACCACCAAGACCTCTCTACTTATTACTATTATTGACAACAATAATATTATTAATTATTATTATTGATATTTGTTATTATTTCGTCTATTCTTTTGACTCCGCGCAACCCAAAGTAATTCCACTCACCTACCGCCCTAAACGAAATCACACTGCCCGACAACCTTATGAAGAAAAAAGGCGTTTGGTTGGGGCTTAGCTTGGATTTCAGGTTAACTCCCTTTTCTTGGCATGAATTATTGGTTGGAGTGACCGCACTTGCATGCTTATCGCTTTCACTGTGTTGCCGTGTACTCATCAGCATCCCATGTGATTGAATCTTGAACAGCTGTTTCGTTTTCACTATTTTGGGTGATTGGAGATTGATCTTGATGTCTCCTCGGTTCTCACTTGCGAGGATTTGTCCCATGCAGATTCGATTTACCCACATCGACGGTTGATCTTATGGTCAAAAGATCGACGTACGAGGTAATCAGGACGAAAGGATTGCCGTGCTCGGAGGGGAACTCCGACCCATATCCTGTTTGTAGCGTCACGCATTGCATAGCGACCCTAGTAATCGACCAAACTAAGCAAAGAGGGTTTCTGTTGAGAGGGGCTTGGTGAGCAAACAGCGCCGTTCTCTTACATGGGTCGTTCCAGGCATCGAATCAACTCTTGTCCATAATTGCCACGGCCCACAGCAAAGGTGGGACGAGATGAAAGGACTTCATTGTACATTGATGAGTTAAGGGTACTCGGCATTACTTCGACGAAGAAAAGATCGAAAGGCAAAAACAAGAGAAAAATCAAATCTGGGCCGATCCCCAGAAAGTTCATGGGATAGAACACCAGTCTACCAGGATTCACCAAAATTTCTCCTTTTTTAATAGGAAGGGAACGAAAGAAAATGTAACAGCACCCTGATAAGAAATCACAACTCGTAAGTAGGCTTGTCATTAAATGGGTCTTTGTAGACCTGTCGAATGGGTCTAAAACCCATTTAATGACAGGCCTACTTGTAAGACGCAGGAAACTAATACAGAGAACAAATGGCCACGAAATTTCCCACTTTGGATTTGACTCGTCGAAGTTGCATGATCTAACATAAGAGTACTAGATGAACTATTGTACATGTAATAAATATAGGGAAGTATCCTCCAAGGAATTAGTCTACTGTATTCAGCACAACTAACTTCGTCTCTTCTCTCTCTCTCTCTCTCTCTCTCTCTATATCAGCAGAATCGGGAGAGCTGCGAAAAAAGAAGTAGCTCTTAGAAACTGCGATCTGCTTGATCTTGGCATGCATGGCAAATCATAATAGAGTTGCACGAAGTCAAAATTCACCTTAGTCCACAAGGCAAACTGGAAGGGCTGTGTCGGCAGCGAGTCGCCTAGGTAGTTACAGTGCCTCGCGATTCCCATTCAACAATAGGATACACGAAGTCAAAATTTGCGAGGGTAGCAGGGGGAAGCAAAGTGAATATTTTGGGGAGCAGAATCAGAGGAACATAAGACTCGTTATTACTGCGCTTCATGGCCTTCACCATTTTATGTTTTACCAAAATTACATTCACTTATGCGAGGCGATTAAGCTACCCTTTTTCTTTTCTACATGAACGTGTTGAAAAATCATGCATCTTCACAGAGATCGATGAAGTGAGGCATAAGAGAAGCAAAATAGATGCATAACAAGCTTCGTAGATACAGAAAGAACTGACTATCGCTGAGTTCAGTGACAGCACTTTCAGTGTTGTGTAACTTTAGACGATCGAGAAGGTATGATATGCATAGGATGAAAACCTTGCTAACGGCATGCTTAACATTACGCATACTAGATTCTTTTGGCTGTTCATCTTAGACTTGGTTCCCTTCATGAACTTCACGTCACTTACATTGAACCATAAATCACAGCAAGCAACTGTTGTTTTGCTAATTGTTTCATATGCTTTTGCTTGTTAGCTTTTCGGAGCACCTTATATCTACGTAGTTTTTTAGGCAAAGGAAATGAATCCTTAGTAAAGGTGGCAGGAAATATTAAGTTCATCGGCAAAACGACAATATAACTTCAAAGAAGCCTACCCACTTAGACATACGAAATGATCAGTAATGGCAGCAGTTGATGTTAGCTCTTCGTTATTCATCAGAAGCCACCAATTCTGTATCAGAGATGATAATGACTCATGTAGGCATACAAGAATGCCTCAAATAATCTTCAGAACTGCATATTTATCTAATAGATGGTTCCTAATGACCCTTAAAGATGCAATCTTCTATTGAGGCTGTACAACAACTAACATAGTGATATGTGGACACTTAGGGGTGCAATCTTTCCAAAGCAATCGATATTTGTATAGTAAGGCAACTTTTGTTATTCTTCTAAGAGAACTAGAAGTGAACAATTATAAAACAGAGAGATGTTATGAACAATCAATAACAATTCACTGAACACCAAAAGAACAAAGAATACTAATCGCAGCATCCAGAGATTTAGAATATGTATATTTTCTAGGCGTCAGTTGGAGCTTATCATAAAATAGTATGGCTTGCGCATGATACTAGATAAGCAATGCGCATTAACCATCAATTTAAGCATCAGATTAAGAATGAAAACTCAATAGCCACCCGCCCCCAGAAAGAAAACACAAACAAGTGCCTCCCCCCTCCCTGTGCAGCAGGCTGCAGGAGGAAAGTAGGGAAAAAATAAGTTCATGGATAGTGAGATAATCTGACGATGGACAGCTATAAAAAAATAGACAGTTATGATAACCAAACTTATTTTATATTCATCTTCTCTAGATCACACACCTGAATGCTAAATGTGAAGGGAATCCACACTAGATCTCCAAATACCAAAACATGAAGTCCAATCTTTCTGCAATAATGTCCCATCTAGAAAAGAGACCAAATGAAAGAATAGAGTACCCATATATGGGAATTCTACAGGAATATGTAAGCGATGTTCACCAAAGCAACTCATCCCAAAGGAGATGAACTTAAGCAAGACTAAATGAGACTGCGGAAGCATATATCAATTCATACAAGTACAATGAAGCTAATATTGGGCATGAGGGAAATTTATGAAGGATCGGAAGGTAGGGATAAACTCGAAGAAGGAGTTTTAAAGTAGAATTTGAGAGTAGCGTTCCAAATGACTTTTCTTTTGTACAAAATCGAAAATGATAAGTCGTGAATCAAAGACTCTAGAGAAGGTTTGCATGAAACATGAGTCAGATTCTTTGATACTGAGAAAATAAATATGATTTATTATATTTTTCTTTTCAGTAGCTCAAGTTTACTTGTCTTGGCTCATAAACGAAAAAGAGCAGTTGATATAAATCTTTGATGTGGGATGATGATCACTGTTTGTAAGGTATTATTTGTCCCTTCACTTGTTGTTATCGGGTTTACAACAAATATACCTCTAAGATATACACCAAAGTTGCAAAGTAGTGAGTTCAACAATTATTCATTTTTTCTCTTGGAATTTTATTTTGAATGTGTTAATAAAATTGTGCGTATGAAAAGAGAAGAAGAGAGTGCCGAGAAAACTTCTTAATGTGTTTTCAAGATTGACAAAACCTTCCATAAGTGTTTTTGGAATCTTACCAAAGTATTTGTAGGTGATAATCATAAAGAAACAATGTTGGATATTGCATCTGAAGTTTTGATCATTTACGTCAAGGTTATCATTAACATATGTCATGGATATCATTAGAGTAATATGATGATATTAGCAAACCTTGTACACGAATATTGTCAAGACGTTTGGGATCTTTAGACTCAAGAAGTATTCAGACTCAAATAGTATCATCTTATCAAGAAGTCTATTAAGACTTCAAGACTTGTTCAAACTTTGTTATGAATATCATCAAACTTAGACCAATTCAGACGCAAACTCCATTTCTTATAACTATACAACTAGTAGTTTGGCTCAAATTTCACTTATAGATAATAATGATTGATCTTCAATCTTAAAGATTCTTTTGCAATGGTATTAATCAACGCAAGACATCGGGATTGATTGATAATCATTTCAAAGACAAGTGATCTTCTTTATTTGAAGAATTCCACTTATGGAAATTAAAGATTTGCTTGTATGAGCAACCAAATCGACAGGGATTCGGATCTTATTTCTCAACAACTACTCAATCCTCATTATGTAATCTCATCCAATGGGTTGAAGTGAAGAAATATAAAAGGAGACCAAGGTACAGAAGAAAATAGAGAAGTCTAGAATAAAAAATTCCTAAGTCTGAGAGTACTTTGATACTTGTCTTTCTTAAGCTTACAATTGTAATCATTTGAGAAGGTGCTGGCGGTGTTATAGTTTGTGTTTAGATGTGACCGTGTGAGATAGTGAGATCTATTAGTTTGGGTACAGGCAACACCAACTTTGGGTGGAAGCACTTGGATATAAGTAATGCAACTTGATTGTAACCTTTCATTGATTATCTGGTGGAATTCAATTAGTAGGTAATCAACGTGGGAGAGTGGACGTAGGTCCGATTTAAGTCGAACCACTATAAGTTTCATGTGCAATTTTCTCTATTCCTTTATTCTTGTTTATCATTTATAGTAGACATTTGCACTCTGGTGGTTATCTCATAATTACGATCAAAGTTCAGACTATGATTTCACTTGATTATGAAGTTACTCATCTTGATTGTTTAATTCCACACAAAGTTGTCACCCCACTCTAGGTTGTAGTGCTAGCTTCCAACAAAGAGCGTTATAAAGAAGAAGTTGTTATTTTGTACAGATGTTATGAATAACATATGATTTGGTGCTATCTATAGACAATCAATCAACACATTTTTTGGAAATATGTACTTCATCCCAACCATCACCACTTTTCATGACAAACCATCACTACTTTTTATGTCAATAATAACTTCTTTTCATAACCACAATAACCTCTTTTAATGTGACATTCTCAATCCGATCTCGATTTTTAGAACGGAATTACATCGGCGGCCAATCTTTGGATGGAATTATAATGGGAATCAGTAGATCATGAAAACGCCGAAAATGTCATTTTGGGGCGAAAACTCGATTTTTCATCTATATGACTTAAAAATTCGGAAAAGTGAAAATGGTCATGGAAAAGAACCCACATGGGTCTAAGCCCACAAGTGGGCCCAATGGGCCTTACTCCCAAGATGGGTGGCCCAAATGACCTCATGGGCCACCCAACTCCTTTTCGGTCATTTCAAGTCCCTCATTAATGATTCATATGCGTAGACAGTACCTAGACATAGTGAAATTACCATTTTGCCCTTCTAGCCCAATAAAACAAAAGCCCATGTGCATAAAGAAAGAGATGGGTGCCCAATGAAGAGAGGAGAGAGAAGTTGATGTCATGCCTAGCCTACCCTACCTAGCTAAGCCTACCTATCCTGTGATATCCTGAATTTTTCAGTTCTGTTTTCAATTAAATTAATCGGGTCTTTCATCGACGTGCCTATAATGTTAGTCTCAGAGTTGATCACTCCTGAAATAACAAGACTATCTGGGAAAGTCATTAAGGAATTTTAATGCAATAGACTTGAGGATTCGACCAGGAATCGATTACTCGATTGTGCTTATTTGCAGAGATCATTACGACACAGTTATAAGTCAATTAGAAATCAAAGATAGATCGGTTCGACTGAGATGTGTGGTTAAACGTGGGTGATCCCACTAAATTACAAAATTCTTGTCGACCAGCACTAGATTGATTTTTCTATCGTTTTGGTGCCCTGTGTCTGTATTTAAACCCTCGAGATTTTCACGACAATCAAAAGTCACCAATGTGTCGAAGAGGTTTATTGTGGCTCGAAGAAAATCAACCACGAGTCATTTGCACTAAAAATTTCTGAAAGCTATCGGGTCGCCTAGGTCACGTTAAAATTGCGCCAAATTGAAATTAACCACGGATTTGAATTCGATTTCAGAAATTGAAAGTTCTGTCATGTCACAAATCATTTTAGGAACGTCGACTCAGTCTCCGAAGATTTTTCTACGAACCGAGGTTTTGACGGAAAAAGTCGTCTTAGGGCTGTTTTTGTCCAGAAAAATCAGAGGACCATTTTTTATCGTGAAATTGGGATGCGAGGGGGATCAATTGGTGAGAAAAAAAATACTAATTTGATTATTGACTCAATAACGGAATTTTTAGGAGCCGAATTGAGTCGGTTCAAGAAGGAAATGAAGTCTAATTGAGGGAAAACATTGCAAAATTCGTGTGCCCCCTTGACCCATGACTTTTGGACCCTTTCATTGGCTTCTTGAGGAAGATTGAGGGTTGAAGATTGCCGAGGAAGCCAGCTGTGGAGGTGGGACCAACTCTAGGGGACAAAGAGACGAGGGAGAGGCCATTGGTGGCCTCCTCCATGCCAAAACCAGTTCCCTCCTTCCTCTCTCTTCTCTCACCCGTCGAGCACCCCATCCCAGCAGCTTGAATACCTCAGCAAACCCAGAAAACCGATCCTTCCTTCTCCCATCGCCGTTGCAGCCACTCGCCGAAGCCGAAGCCACCGCCATTCGCCGTCGCGCGCCTCTGCGGATCTTGCTTGCTCACCGTGAGCCACTGTCGTCCCAGCCACCTCCTTCTCATCTGCTCACTGCCCCACGAGGCCTTTGGATCACCGTCGTAGCTTACACGCCACCGTCCAGCCTCTGCCTGTCGCCGAGGAAGCCCGTCGAGTTGCCGGGAGCCCCTCCGCCAGCTGCTGTCGCCGTTTCCCCCTTAGCTAGTCACCGGAGCAGTTTCGGTAGCCACCAACCAGATTAGAACCGAGTGGGTATTCCAGCACTGTTTGGCCCGCTTTTGGCGCCCTTCCCGACCCTGCTTTGGAGTTTCTTGTCCCTCGTCGCGTCCTCGTCATTTTGATTCGAGCGGATCGCTTAACAAGTGAGTTTAACTTACTAATCCTTGCTTAGTAAGTTAATAACGTTTAAGGGTTGATTAGTTTAAACTAAGTATGGATTATGTGGATAGTTAGATTAGATTAGCAATTTAATTAATCGTTGTTGTATGTTAGGTGGTTAGAGTAGTGTAATTAGAGCCTAGACAAGCTCTAGTATTTAACTAGAGTGGTTTAGAAATTTTCCGGGCTCGTCTTGGCTTTTAATTAGGCTTTACATGCCTAAGTCTTATTTATTGACATTATTTAATTAATTTTCGTAATTAATTAATTAATTAATTAATTAATTATTTTCCGAAAATTAGACCAGGATAGGCGGTGACCGGAATTTCGTGCTGATTGTAGTGGTGTGATCTGTTTATTTATTTGACCGTTATTTTGTGCAAATTGAGTGTGATTGGTGATTGTGGGTAATTATTCCAAAAATTTATAATTTTGGTAATTAATTAGAAAATTACCGAGCGTCGATCTACAGCGCCAAAAATCTATTTTGAGACTGCTGGAAATGGTGGGATGTTCAAAAGTGAAAATGTTGTATTTTGACTAAGGTCAACCATGTACCCCACACACGAGTATTTTTATCGGGTATGATAAAAATGGTAAATTGAATAGTTGGTCAATGTGGTATACTATATCAACCTACGGGCTCGGATATGTCAGCTTAGATAGAGAGCAGTATACCGGTATACTATATTAGCCTACGGGCTCTTATGTGTCAACTTAGATAGAGAGCAATATACCTTATCAGCTTAGCGTGAGCAATATCACTATCAGCTTAGAGTGGGCATTATTAGCATACTATATTAACCTACGGGCTTTGATATGTCAGCTTACTAAGAGAGCAGTATACTATTTATCAGCTTAGCGCGAGCTATACTATCTATTATCAGCTTAGAGGGAGTAGTCTTGACATGATTGGACTTATTAGATAGTATTGATTTGGCCGACCAAGAGCAGGTTGTGATGACATGTAATCGACTGAGTCGATTGATCGATAGTTCGATATGATTTGATGAATTGAAATGATTGGTTGAGTTTTGAGATACACTGACTTGCAGGAAGGAACTAAGGCAAAGGTAAGCCCTCCATCTCGAGTTTGTGCTTAGGCAGCCTTTGGGACGTATTTTCTTCCTAATCAGGTCTTAGGGGATAGAACTTGCTGAGACATTGTCTCACCCCATTATGAGATAACATTTCAAGTCCTTAGATGGCAGCTCGTGAGTTTTTTGGACGGCCTAAGAAGGTTACAAAAAGACATCTTACATTTCGTTACATGGGAGCCCTAGGGGCTAAACCTATGAGCTGGTAAGGTCCATAGTCTGGGTCGATGCGGGTCTCACCTACAAGGTGCCTCATCGATATCGATTATGGTACTGCCAGGCTCAGGATGGCTAGAGAGAGGGTTCCATCTTGGAGTCTGAGATACCTCGGTATGTACTGGAGGTGGTGTTTGGGAAGGGTATTGCAAATCCTCCTCAAGGCTCGGTCGTAGACGCGGTAGACCCGAATTTTGAAGTACCAGAGTCTCCGGTGCAGTTTGCTGAAGACTCCACTTGGAGTGTGGAGGATGATGGAGAGGAGAACAAGGATCCGCAGTTTCGTGAAACCCCCACCCCTGTTCTGTAGAACTTATATATATATACATCAGTTTGTATTGTATATAACTGATTGTGATATGTATATATAAGTGTGATGTTGGTTTTCAAAATTATGGCCCTACCTTCCTATCCCATATCGTCGTTGTCTGGGGATCTTTTAATTGTTTTTGCATGTGCATTAAAATGAATGGGTTGGCGATGCATCCTGAGACGTCGCTATTTAATCGACCGCAGAGGGATGGGCACGCGCTCGGAGGATCGGGGCGTGACATATCCTATTTTCTAGCCTAGGCATGATGAGTTCATTAAATGGCATTAATGAAACTTGGGGAGGAAGTAAAGCAAAAAGCAATCTTGGCCCTCCATTCTTGTCTAGGGGAGCAAAGATGCATCTTGGCCATTCAATGGCTTGGACATGAGCTCACTTTATTCTCTCTCTCCCCAAATTTGTCCATACCTCCCATTCTCTCTCATTTTTCTCATTTCCCTCATTTCCCTCAATCTCTCTCATTTTCTCCCATCGTAGCCAAACCTCACCCCTCTCCATTTCCAACATCCTTGTAATCCATTTCTCTCCATTTTGCCTCTCTTGGATCTTACTTGCTGTCCTTCATCCATCGTTCACCATTCGAAGTCACCGTTTCCGCACCGCCGTGCTGAGTTTGGGCTATAAAGTGGTGACCGTCCAGCCTCTCAAGTCATCACCCACAGCTTTGCCGTGATTTTTTTGGAAGGTGATTGGCCACCACCAAGCACTACAGTTGCCGTTCAGCTCTTGTTGCACATTGCCGTTGCTTATTGAGCTTGGAATTGGAAGTGAATGGCTTTCTAGCCCTTATTTAGGGTTGTAGTTACACTTAGGACTTAGATTAGCATTAGATTAAGGTTAAATGATGGTTTGGTTATTTAATAAGTGGGTTTAAGTGATAGGTTATCATATTTCCTTAAAGGTTATCATGATAGGATATCGTAGGTTGTGATAAATTATTGTGATACGCCTTTCTAATATACAATAAGTTACTGAAATATGATAAATAGATATGTGATAAATTCTCATGTTGTGCTATGTGTTAAGTGTTAAGTTATTATGACTTGTTATACTAATGTAAAATAAGTCATTGTATATGTTATGATGGCATGTGATAGATTATTCTAATAACTTATACTCAATTGTAATGACTTATCTTATATTAATGAGTGTTCTCCATACCATGAGTCCTAATTTGATTGATGTATTGTTGGTTGCTAAAGTTGAACATAGTGCATGCTTATGTATATCTTAGAATGGAAAAATGATAAAGGTTATGGTATTCGTTGCTTGTAGCCAATTAATAAGCATGTGAGACATGTGGAAATATTGCATGTTGAAGTGCTCAAGGGATGTATTTATGTTATATGATATGAGATACAAGTATGACATGTTGGCATGAGGTTAATTAGTGCATATGTATGAATATGTGAAAAGATAGTTTGATGAAGTGTTTAAGCGCTATTATGATGTAATATGCCATGAGATAGAAGTATGGTTAATTTGACAAATGGATGATCGGGATGTGATCACGTGGCATGACAGCATGATATGGTTGTATATAATTAATACAGTCGTATATTGTATGAGTATTACACATTCTCGCATCGATTAATTAGAAAGATATGTAATTGGCTTAAGTGATGTATGCTTGTGTGATCACTTAAATACTCTGATGCGTATGATAATGCGAGATGATGGTTCCGTCTTGATGTGTATGATTATGTGGGACGATGCCCGATGAAGTTCGAATGCCCCCACATCAACGGGATGCCGTTTGCGAATGGATTTCGAAACGAAGCTCCTTATTGGAATGCCGTGCTAAGGCGTATGCATAAGCGAGATGATGCCGTGCCCGATTGGGTGGGACGATACCCAGTTATGCTAGAAGATTGCCAACTCTTGGGTTGGTTGTGGCCGAGAGTGGCATAATAATACGGAAATATGGTCTCGAGGGTAGTATGGTAGTATGAGATGCCATGATATTCTTGAGACACCATGTGTGCAAAGTGCCTGAATGCTAAATGCATATGATGGGAGTGACGCATGGCTTGCACATGTATGACATTCAAATGCATATTTTGAGAAGTGATGTTATAGCTCGAACACGTGTGAGGAATTGTGATGCATTATGCTTGATTCTATGATAAAATTGTGAGGTATGGTATGGGATGGGCCAAAACGGGTTTTACTTTATAATCGGGATACGTGTGGATGTTTTTTGCATAAGAATTATTGGAAGTGCTATGATTTTATTTCATATTGTTGAAAGTTATGGCACGTAAATTTAATTGTTTGCAATGCATGTGCCAAGGTGAGGTAAGAACGCTCTTAGATGTGTGAAACATGTATGTTCGTATTGTTAAAATGGCAATTGTGCATGATTATGAGATATTGCACCTTCTCATTTCTACTTCATAAATATGTTCTCTGTTGAAAGATTTGCCTTTGTGCTTATGCTATGATGCCTTGAGAGGGAGAGATAACCGTTCATGTTTATAGTTAAGGCAAAGCAGGAGCTGCTTTGCTCTTGATCTACCATCGATAGATAAGTTGCATGTTTAGGGGGACTCCGAGGTAAATTGCCTCCATACGTGAGGATTAGCGAGCTTACTCGCTAAGTTTATCTCACACCTCGTTGTTTAACTTTTTTATACCCTAATTGTGACTACCCGAGCCTGAGCCATGGTATTTGAGTTGGGCGTGTACTAGGCGCCTAGGAGACACCACCCTTATGAAGTTGTCTCGTAGTATAGAGGAGCAAGGTTACCCTGAAACCCCTTTATGAGAAATGTGTACAGTTGCACTTTTGAAATGTGTATGAAGTGCCGTAGTGTGTGATCCTTAAGTTGGTGAGGAAGTATGTTGTGGCACCCCCTGACGGCCCCCAATCCGTTAGGGTCGCCACCTCACTTCCTTGTCCTGGATATCCTTACTTCCAGCTCAATGGATTTCAGGGAATCTATGAGGGGGTTTTATCACTTATTTCATTGGTCCTTGCGTAATGTATATGGCAGAAGCGTATCCAACAACTCCCTTTCCTACACATACAAATGATGCACACTAAATACACATATAGATATTAACCGGGCATTTTTTATTTACACACATATTAGATGGGGCAGAAGAACAGCCCAAGTGCCATAACTTGGCACGGGTGGACACTTAAGTGCCATAACTTCAAAATGGTACACTTGAGTGCCAGTTTTGAAGTTAAATAGAACACTTAAGTGCCACTTCGGCGAAAATCCGGCCAAATGGCTTACGTGGCAACTTTCCGGCGAGTTTGGTCCAAAACGGCGTCGTTTTGCACGCTGACGTGGCGGAGAAAATGCAAAACGATGCCGTTTGGTGTCTGACGTGTTAATAATAATATAAAAATTAATTAAATTAGATTTAAACTTAATTTTATTTAAAATATTCAAAAATTTAAAAAACAAATTTTAAAAATTTTAAAAATTAAGAAAAATTTAAAAAATTTAAAAAATTTAAAAAATTTAAAAAATTTAAAAAAAATTAAAAAATTAAAAAAAAAAATTAAAAAAAAAATTAAAAAAAGAAAAAAAGGGGAGGGGGAGGGGAGGTCGAACGGGGCGGCTGAGGGTTTTTTTTTTTTAATTTTTAATTTTTTTAATTTTTTTAAAATTTTTCTTAATTTTTTAATTTTTAAAATTTTTCTTAATTTTTAAAATTTTTAAAATTTTTCTTATTTTTTTAATTTATTGAATATTTTAAATAAAATTAAGTTTAAATCTAATTTAATTAATTTTTATATTATTATTTACACGCTAGACACGAAACGGCGTCGTTTTTGCATTTTCTCCACCACGTCAGCGTGCAAAACGATGCCGTTTTGGACCAAACTTGCCGGAAAATTGCCACGTTAGCCATTTGGCCGGATTTTTGCCGGAGTGGCACTTAAGTGTCCCATTTTACTCCGATATTGGCACTTAAGTGTCCCTTCGTGCCAAGTTATGGCACTCCAAGTGTCCCAACCTCTATTAGATGGACATAGTTGGTCGGTACATCAAAAAGCCACAGTTTGCTATACTCGGCTATATTTCAAAAGTAAACCGACATCTTCCACAGCTATCTACATAGAGTCCATCATTTAGTGCCGGCATCCAAAAATTTTCTCTGTCGTTCTCACCACCATGGTCACTCCACGCCACTTGATCCCCTGTCGTCGTCGTCCTCTGGTGGCGGTGGCAGCGGCCCTAGAGTCTGTCCGTTCGTACAGACGTATAGGACAACATATTCCTGTCGTATAGGACCTGAGGGAAGACCGGTGTCGATCATCACTTTCACCCTCACTCGAACGAATGTCAGCCCCAGCATATCAGGATCCTCATGCTCTAATTTCTCCCACTGTAAATTGATAAGGATCCCGTAGAATGTACCAGGAGGTGCGGGCAGCAGAGGCATCTTCCTTACTCTGAAATGTGTTAGTCCCACAAGGCGTAAGTACGACTACTTAGTAGTTAAAGATCTACTAAACTATATTAGGTAAGACTATCATCATCTGATTTCATGCAAAATACACAAAACACATAACTGAAGGAATAAGTATGCATTAAATCAATAAAGTTTTCCAACGCTATGGCATAACACAACATAACAATCAAGTTCTAGAACCCGACAGATTTTTGATTCACTACCACCATCTTCCGGAGGACCAGTGTTTGTGTCTCTCCAGGCATATCTCACCCCACCTGGCATCGCGAAGGCCTCTGGTTCCATATCTCAGTCACCAGGCATCCGAATCATGTTACGTCACATCTCCAGGCATCTCATACCTCACCTAGCATCACGAGGAACCTCCGGGGCTCATCATGTCAATGATGTCCCACGTGCATCCGGTACGTGTTACGTCACACTTCCCAGGCATCCCGACACTCCCGAGGAACCTCTGGGGCTCACCAGTCCCCAGGCATCCAGAGGCATCGCCACTACGATCCTCTAGGCAACTCGACTCCCGAAGCTTCGTCGTCCCAAGGGTCCAACGACAGTAATAACACATCAGCCATGGTGTAGTAATTAAATCATTTCAAAGCCAAAACGATTTTGAATCATCAATATGGAAAATCCCTTGGATTTTTCCCCCGAAAATCCCACTTTCACAAATACTCTCCAATCATTTTCAAATCCATATAAAGAAACTTGAATGGTAATTGCCCTTCCCGGCTTGGAACAAAACGATTTATCGAGATCTATAAATATATTTGAAATTGGTATGTTGATAAATCCAAATCTCAATCCCAACTCCAATGGTTTAGAATACTAATTCAAAAGTGCAACACATTTCTTAAAACATTTGAGAACGGTGCCACAGTACATCTGAATTTTGATGCAAATCGGGAGACTTCTAAAATAGTTTACAAACAAGATTCTTAAGGTTTCATCACCGCAAAGTGTAGTGTACAACCGAAGTCCAAAACTGAAATGCTCATGAAGATTTCTCAATTTCCTAACCCCAAATTGATTCGGTCATCCTAGAAGTCACCATCCATCATCAAAATTCAAATCCTTCTAATCTAATAGCACTTCCTTAGGCAACAATAGCATTACATTATATAGGCTAGTAGACTTTTTGTCACGCCTCGATCCTCGAGCGCGTGCCCATCTCTCGGTGGTCGATTAAATTGCGATGTCCAAGGACGCGTCGCCGACCCAATTATTTTAATGCGTATGTGGAAGCGTATGAATAAATCCCCAGACAACACAAATATGGGATAGAAAAGCAGGGCCACAAATTCAAAAACCACAACACACCTTTATACAAAGCTGACTAGTTTATTTACAATACTAGTCTATGCACAAGGGTCTATAAAAGCTGACAAGCCTACAGGTCTTTTAAGCACACAAGTCCCCAACTGAAAACTCCGAACTCTCCTGGGGACTTGGGTCCACCATTGCCCCGCCAGGAGAGTCAGCTGTATCCGCACCAAAAGGGATCTCTAACACCGACACAAGGACATTAGTATCCTGCAGGGGACCTTCCTTGGGTCCATGTCGCTCGTAACGATACCATGCTCTATGTTGATGGGATACCCTCTGAGGTAGACCCGCATAAACCCAGACGACGGTCCTCAAGAGTTCGTAGACTTAGGTTCCTTGGCCCCTGGGAAGAGGAATCTGCATGACTTGTTCAGTGACCTTTTTGGGCTGGCCAAAACGCTCAAGAGGAGTAGCCATCTACAGACCTGAAAAAGTTGAGCCCACGATGGGGTGAGACAATATCTCAGTAAGTTCACCCCCTAAACTCTGACTAGGAAGGAAGTACGCCTGAAGGTTGTCTATGCATACACTAGACAGAGGACTTACCTGGCCTCAGTTCCTTTATGCATGTAAGCATAAATCACATACACAATTAATTCAACTCAACCCATCGATCAATCGAATCACTCAATTCGATACATTCAATACCATATATAAAATTCGATCAATACGAATATTGCTCACCCAAACTGAAATAGATAGTATAGCTCACCAAAGCTGATAGATATATAATAATGCTCACCGAAGCTGCTATATATCTATATTGCTCACCGAAGCTGTTAGATATCTATATATTGCTCATCGAAGTTGAACTAGGATAAATTACTCCTGGCCAAGGATCTTGTGCTTTGCACATCAATTCCTCAATTAAATACCCAACTTGGCCTAATTTCATCGTGTTAAAATATACCCGGTAAAAATAATCATGTGTGGGTACACGGTCGGCCTGAGACAAAAATATAATATCTTTACTTTAGAAAATCCCATTATTTATACAATGTCTGAAAATATTTTTGGCGTTGTAAACTGATACCTCGGTAATTTCTAGTTAATTAATGAAATTACTCAATTTTGGGAATAATTACCCAAAATTACAATCATCATTTAAATTGCACAAATTAGCATTCAGTTAAATAAACCAGGCATACCATTGCAATCAGCACGAAATTCCGGTCATTGGCTATCCTAGTCTAATTTTCGAAAAATAATAAATAATTAAATAATTAAAAAAATAATTAAATAAATGCATTTAATTATCAAAAATAGAAACCTAGGTCGGAAACGCTTAACTAAATACCGAAACAGGCCCGGAAAATTTCTGAACCAATCTAGATAAATACTACGACTTATCCAGTCTCTAATTACCCTACTTTAACCGCCTAACATGCATAAACGAATAATTAAATTGCTAATCCGTTCTAACTAACCACCTAATCCTTAATTAGCCTAAACTAATCAACCCTTAAGCACCATTAACTCCATAAGCGAAGATTAGTGAGTAAACTCATCGGTTTAGCGATTCGGTGAGTTCATAGCGACGACACCACAGAGACAGGCAACAAACTCTGAAGCGGCGACACCTGACGAGACCCAAAAGGGGTTCGAAACGGGCATAACAGTACACGGTTGGGCTGTGGTTTCTCGGTTTTGTTCCTTAGGCCGAAAGGCTGAGCTAGGTGACGGTTTGGGCTGGAATGACAAAGATGGGCAGTAGCGGTTCAGGCGGGCAGTGGTGGGGCTTCATGGTGACGGGACGGGCGACCAGGCGGCTCGGCGGCTTGCGATGGTGGCTCGAAGGCTTCGGGGGACGGGCTGGGGTCGTGGCTAAAGCGGACCGACGACGGATGGGCGCGGGACATGCTAGGCGCGCGCGGGGGACGCGACGGGACGCGATAGGGCTCGGGTGGCCTTGGTAGGCTACTCGACGGCAAGGGGGACTTGGGTTTGGTTTTCTGCAACTTTTGGGAGCTCAAAAGGCCAGCAATGGAGAAAGTGAAGCTTAGGGAGGAAGAAGGGATGGCTGAAGGCTTTTAGGGTCCTTCCATGCCTCTAAAGTCTTCATTCCTACCCCTTTGTCCCTTGAAGAGGCCCCACCAGCCCTTGGCAGTCTTCCATTGCTCTTTGGTAGCCACCAAGCTTCCCTTGCAAGCTAATGAATTGGTCCAAAAGTCCCTCCTCCCATGGCCTATGAATTTGTAACATAAACTCTCCCAAATTGAACAAAATCTCCTTCAATTGGATTCAATTTGGTCCGCATAAATTCCACCAAGGTGTCCTCGACCAAATTGACATTTTTCCTCGCTAATAGAACCAACTTGCATCCCAAAAACGCGATAAAAAAGGGTCCCTTGAATTTTTCGGTCAAAAACGCCTTTACTTTGAATTTTCGCCAAATATCTCGGTTTGCAGAAAAATCTTTGGAGGATGAGTTGACGTTTCTAAAATGACTCATGACATGACAGAACTTTCGATTTCTGAAATCGGATTCAAATTCGCGGTTAATTTCAATTTGACGAGATTTTAGCGTGATCTAGCCTACCGAGTAGCTTTTATAAATTTTTAGTGCATTTGATCTGTGGTTGATTATTTTCAAGCCACACTGTACATCTTCGACACACTGGCAACTCTTGGTTGTCATGAAAATCTCAATATTTCAAATACGGACATAGGGTACATAAATGACAGAAAAATTGATTTAGTGCCGATCGACAGAAATTTTGCAATTATGTGGAATCACCCTCACACTAATCCCATACCTCTGTTGAATCAACCCATCTTCGGTCTCTAATGAATTTTGACAGTGTCTTAATGGCCCTTGCAGACTAGCACGGTTGAGTTGTCGATTCCTAGTCGAATTCTCAAGTCTATTGCGTTAAAATCCCTTAATGGCTTCACCTGATAGACTAGTTATCCTGTGAGCGATCAGTTCAAGGAAAAGAACTATAGGCGCGTCGATGATTAGCCTAACTTATTCAATCGAAGATAGAACTTGAAATTTAGGATGTAACACTTTCACTTGCCTTAAGTCCAACAGCGTCGATGATGAGCAAATCCAAGAACTCGTGGGTCACGAGTGCGGATAGAGTGGCTGGACGACAGTAACCATAGTGATACGCGTCTAGCGCGGCGACATGGTGTTGGTGGTGCGGCTGTTGATGGCGAGGTGCGACCGGTGGTGGCTGTGGCGCGCGCGAGAAGCAGAATCGACGGTGAGGAAGAATGGTTACTTCTCCCTTTTTCTCTCTTCCTCTCGCTCGCTTGCTCACTCTCTTGCTTGCTTGCCCACTTGCTCTCTCTCTCTGCCTACTATTTCATTCTTCTTCGAAGGCTTGCATGTTGACTTCCCTAGTCAACAACCAAAGACAACGGTGACAGAAAGGGGCAAGGATAGGTGAGGGAAAATGTAGCCTCTTTCTTTGGATGCATGGGGCCTCGATGGCCTTTCTTCCAGTAGCTGTCCCCCCTACTCTCCCCTGCTGGCTAACGAGAAGAAGGTTATGTGGCCGTTGCTGGCCATGCTCTGGTCAACCGCTCCCTCTGGTTGACTACCGAGTGCACGTCGCGTGGAGGGAGCAACATGCGTGCATGTGTCACGGCCCGAAAGAATGACAATCCAAGAGGTTCCTACGGGACGGCCGTGACACATCTATAGATCAAGCGACCCTCGGCTTGTATCCCCAAGACCTAGGGTTTTCTCGAGTCTTCTAGAATACTCATAGGGGCGGGCGATACGGTAATTGTATCTGTATGTAATAAATGCGGGTAGTTGGTAGTTGGGGAGATGTAATCTCCACCGTTAGATCGAGAAGAGATTTATGAATACGGTTTGCCTTGTCTTTGTATAAATAGGGGTCTTCTCCCTCTCATTTGTATCATCTCATTTTCACAAGTGAATACAATCCAGAGCTTCTCTTTCTAGAGTTTCTCTCTCTACGATCCTTGTAAGTGAGTGTGAGAAAGGCTGACTTGGGAGAAATTCCTAAGGCCGCACGGGCAAGGGAATGCTAAATCGATTGGCCCGTGACAAATGGTATCAGAGCAAAGTTTGTTCCAAGCGCAAGCACAATGGCTGATCCACGATCTAATGAGGCGTTAGCCATGGGTGGCGACTGCACTGATCGTGGGAGGAACATCGAGAAGGGTGCTGCCAAGGGAAATAAGACCCGTGGTGGTTTGAGTTCAAGGGATCCAATGGGGGATCTTGCGCATTGCCTGACGAAGCTAGAGTTGTTTGTCACCGATGTCTAAGGATCGGTCGATGACTTGACCCAAACCATGGACGGAGTAGATACCGGAAGGGAGGAGCTTGTTGCTGAGGTGTAAGAGCTCAAGACCGGCATGGTAGAGCTCCGACATGAGTTGCTGGGGACCCTACGGGAAGAACTCACACAACGGTATGAACTCTTGGAGGCCACGATGGCGGCCATGCACGCGGAGATAGTGGAGCTCAAGAGCAAGCTTGCTGAATCAGAAGCTGCACGCGTGAAGGTGATCACCATGCAAGGTCCACAAGTGGACACGCCAAAGCCGAAAGAATTCAAGGGCTTGCGGGTGGCTAAAGACGTGGACAACTTCTTATGGTACATGGAGCGATACTTTCAAGCCATGGAAATCAACGACAACCAAACATGGGTAAACACTGCATCTATGTATTTGGCTGAGAGTGCATTGTTGTGGTGGCTTCGTCAGTCGGATGATAGGTGTGGGGATCCTATCACGACCTGGGGTAGATTCGTTGAGGAGTTCCGATGGAACTACTATCCCGCTTATGCGGAGGAAGAAGCTCGTGATGAGTTGAAGCGTCTTGAGCAAAAAGGTGGTGTGCGCGACTACATCAAGCGGTTTTCGAAGTTGCTACTCCAAATCCCTTCGATGAATGAGACGGAGGCGTACTACCAGTTTATGAGTGGTCTCAAGCCATGGACGAAACAAGAGTTGAAGCGGTTCAACATGGGAGATCTCACGACGGCCATGACCGTGGCCGAATCGCTCGTGGAAAACAAGGCGCCTTCCACATCCCGATCGGACTCTCGTCCGAGGGACAAAGCCACTGGTGGGGGAGATTGGGGGAGATACAACCGCTCGACCGGAGGTAGACCGCCGGCTGGTCCTCACAAGGGTCACGCGGAGTTGACCGGAGGAGGACAAAGGAAGGTATGTTCCTATAAGTGTTTCTTCTATGATGGTTTGCATATGGCGCGGGATTGCCCGAATAAGGCCAAGCTAGCTGCCCTATGCAAAGAAGATGAGCCTAGGGAGGAATCACGGTTGGGGTCACTGCGCCTCCTTAGCTCGATCAAGTCCAAGAAGGTAAAAGAGCTTAAAGGACTAATGTTTGCGGATTTGAGGATTGGAGAGTCCACAATGAGTGCGCTCGTGGACATGGGGGCATCTGACCTCTTTATATCGGAGTAAGCTGTGAAGAGACTTAACTTAGGGGTTGAGAAGGGAGCCGGGTGGCTCAAGACGGTAAACTCCAAGGAAGTCCCTGCAATTTGTGTCGTGAGGGACGTGGAGCTTCAACTGGGGCAATGGAGAAGCAAGGAAACTCTAGAGGTAATTCCCCTTGACGACTACAACTTTGTCATTGGGATTAAGTTACTAGATAAGATCCATGCTGTTATATTGCCTTTTGCCGGGTGTATGTGCGTGTTGGACAAGCGTTGTCAATGCGTGATCCCGGTCTATCGTGAGTCGGATCGTGATCGATGGATAATCTTGGCTATGCAACTCACCAAAGGGGCAAGGAAGGGTGAGGCGACGATCTTTGCAGCCTTGAAGATCGAGGATGATGAGGGCGAAGGGAAGAAAGTCCCGACGGAGGTAGCCCAAGTCCTTGGCTCGTTCAAGGACGTGATGCCTTCGGAGTTGCCGAAGAAATTACCACCTAAGAGAGATGTGGATCATCGGATCGAGCTGGTGCCTGATGCTCGATCGCCTGCTATGGTGCCGTATCGCATGGCGCCCCCCGAATTGGAAGAATTGAGGAAGCAACTCCAGGAGCTGCTCGATGCGGGTTATATTTGGTTGTCCAAGGTTCCGTTTGGTGTGCCGGTCTTATTTCAAAAGAAGCACGATGGGTCACTCCAGATGTGCATCGACTATCGGGCATTGAACAAGCTAATCGTGAATAATAAGTACCCGATCTCGCTTATCATGGATCTCTTTGATCAACTTGGTGGAGCTTAGTGGTTCACCAAGTTGGATCTCCGATCGGGTTACTACAAAGTTCGGATCGCTAAAAGGGACAAGCCGAAGACCGCATACGTGACGCAGTATGGATCCTACGAGTTCCTCGTGATGCCGTTTGGCCTGACCAACGATCCAGTTACATTTTGCATGCTTATGAACAAGGTACTCCACCCATTCCTAGACCGGTTTGTAGTGGTTTATCTTGATGATATTGTAGTATATAGTCGGACACTCGAGGAGCATGTCGAGCACTTAAGGCAAGTCTTCCAAGTCTTGCGCGAAAATGAATTGTACATTAAGCACGAGAAGTGTGCATTTGCCCAAGAGGAAGTTCCATTCTTGGGGCATATTGTCAGGGGAGGACGTGTTCGAATGGACAAGGCAAAGATTCAGTTGATCGTCAAATGGGAGCCGCCGACGAAAGTGATGGAGTTGAGGTCGTTCCTTGGCCTCACCAACTACTATCGGCGATTTATTCTGAGCTACTTAAGCATCACCGTGCCGCTCACAAACTCGCTGAAGAAGGAGAAGCCGTTGGAGTGGATGGATCGATGCCAAAGGGCATTCGATCGATTGAAGAAGGCCATGATTGAGGAGCCAGTCTTGGTGTTGCCCTATCACACCAAGCCCTATGAGGTAGAGACTGACACATCAGATTATGCTATCGGTGGTGTTCTAATGCATGATAGGCATCCGGTGGCGTACGAGTCTCAAAAGTTGAATGATACCAAGCGTCGGTATACCGTTCAAGAGAAGGAGATGACCGCAGTGGTCCATTGCCTTCGGATGTGGAGGCACTATCTCCTAGGATCAAAGTTCGTCGTAAGGATGGACAACGTGGCCACGAGCTACTTTCAGACGCAAAAGAAGTTGAGTCCGAAGCAAGCTTGATGGTAGGATTTCCTTGCGGAGTTCGACTATGTGCTAAAGTACAAGTTGGGGAAGGCTAACTCTATGGTGGAGGCATTGAGTCGGAAGATGGATCTGATGAGCAGCACGGTGAGTTGATCGAGCTATCCTTGGATCGACCGCATCAAGGAGGGGTTGAAGCACAATTTAAGAGCTCAAGCCCTTATCGGGTATGTGAAGGAGGGCAAGACCCAACAATTCTGGTGTGAGGACGAGCTCTTCTACACCAAAGGAAGGTGATTGTACGTGTCCTTCCATGAGAAGTTAAGGAAGGAGATCTTGCGCGAGTGCCACGACTCAAAGTGGGCGGGTCATCCAGGGATCCACCGCACGTTGGCCCTCGTCGAAGATCGGTACTATTGGCCTCAAATGTGGGACGATGTTGAAGCTTATGTGAAGACTTGTTTGGTGTGCCAACAAGACAAGCTGAAGCAACGTTCGTCGTCGGGCCTATTGGAACCGCTTCCCGTTCCAACTCGTCCATGGGAGAGTGTTTCCATGGACTTCATCGTCAACCTACCGAAGTGCGAAGGGTGTCGGACTTTTATGGTCGTGGTGGACAGGTTCTCCAAGTACGCGACTTTCATGCTTGCGACGAAGGATTGTCCGGCCGAGGAGGCAGCCAAACTATTCATAAAGCACGTGGTCAAGTATTGGGGAGTGCCATAAATGATCGTGAGCGATCATGATCCTTGTTTCACGGGGCGTTTATGGTCCGAGTTATTCAAGCTGTTGAGGTCGCAGCTGAATATGTCAACAAGTTTGCATCCCCAAACCGACACTCAGACGGAGCGGGTCAATGCACTTTTGGAGATCTACCTCCGACACTATGTGAGCATGATGCAAGTGAATTGGGTGAAGTTGATCGACGTTGCCCAATTCTCTGACAATCTATAGCGGAGTGAGTCAACCGGTCAGAGCCCGTTTGGGATCGCGATCGGGCAGTAACCAAATACCTTGAGTGCAATTGCATCGGGTTACTCGAGGGAGTAGTCCGCCCGCCTACAAGTTCGCCAAAGATTGGCAAGAGCAGGTCGACTTGGCGAGGGTGTGTCTACATAAAGGCTTCAAGCGCATGAAGAAATGGGCAGACAAGAAGCGATGGCATATGGAGTTCCAAGTTGGGAACCAAGTGTTGGCCAAGCTACACATGGTGCTTTGATTCAAGGACGTGCGCAAGGGGTTAATTCATTGTTACGTGGGGCCATTTCGTGTGCTACAACGGGTCGGGAAGGTTGCGTACAAGCTGGAGTTACCACCTAAACTAAAGGTACATCCGGTTTTCCATATGAGTATGCTTAAGCCTTTCCAGGTTGATGAGGAAGATCTGGATCGAGAGACGTCACAACGGGCGCCACTCGGGGCAAAGACCTCGTATGATCGAGAAGTCAAGAGCACCATGGCGGATCGAGTCATACAGAAGCAGTATTGTGCGCCGAAGCGAGAATATTTGATTCGATAGAAGGGTCTTTAGGAGAGTGAAGCAAGTTGGGAGCCTGCGGAAAGTCTTTGGCAATTCAAGAAGGAGATTAAGCCTTTCATGCTGAAGACGCGACGAGGGCGTTGCCTAATTAGGTAGGGGAGAATGTCACGGCCCGAAAGAACAACGATCCAAGAGGTTCCTACGGGATGGCCATGACACGTCTATGGATCAAGCGACCCTCAGCTTGTATCCTTGAGATCTAGGGTTTTCTCGAGTCTTCTAGAATACTCCTGGGGCGGGCGATAGGTAATTATATCCGTATGTAATAAATGCTGGTAGTTGGTAGTTGGGGAGATGTAATCTCCATCGTTAGATTGAGGAGAGATCTACGGATACGGTTTGCCTTATATTTTTATAAATAGGGGTCTCATTCCCCTCATTTGTATCAACTCATTTTCACAAGTGAATACAATCCAGAGCTTTTCTCTCTACGATTTTTATGAGTGAGTGTGAGAAAGGCTGACTTGGGAGAAATTTCTAAGGCCGCATGGGCAAGGGAATGCTAGATCGATCGGCCCGTGACACATGCATGGGGCTTCGGTCTTCATGCAAGAGAGGGGTTAGACAGCTCGAGGGGTCGAATCGTGGGTGTCCCTTCATCGGCGTATTTGGATCAGCAGGGTCAAGAAATATGATGGTTCAATGGAAGGGACGGCTGAAGTTGGTGTGATAGGTAACTTGTCGACACATCATTTTGAAATGAATCTCAATCTTGCTAGAAATGTTACATAGGGATGATCTTCGACGGGACTATAATTTATTCAATGATCGGACTATTACCAAACGTACTTCTTAGTCCGGCAATGATGATGATGAAACGGTGTCTGCAAATGGTGTCAATGACATAGTCCAATAGCAAATTCGTTGATTCGTGACGGATTGTTACATTTCCGAGGTCTGGCAAAATTCGGATGTCACAATTCTCCCCTCCTTAGAGAATTTCGTCCTCGAAATTATACATCTCTTACATGCCATTGAAAAGATGAGGATACCTCTGGCTCATTTCCTTTTCACTTTCCCATGTGGCCTCTTCCACATTGTGGTGTCACCATAAGACCTTGACTAGCGGGATTTTCTTTGTTCGAAGAACTTGCTCCTTTCAATCTAGTACCTGGATTGGCTCTTCTAGGTACCTCACTTTCTCATCCACTCTGATGGCTTCATGATCAAGTATGTGACCAGGATTGGGTTGGTACTTCCTCAGTATCGACACATGGAATAGGAGGTAGTGCTAGCCGATAAGCTACGTCCCCTATCCTTTCAAGGATCTCAAAGGGTCCAACAAATCTAGGGCTCAACTTACCCTTCATTCCGAATCGTGATATCCCTTTCATTGGGGATACCTTAAGAAATACGTAGTCTCCTACGTTAAATTCCAAGGGTCTTCTACGCTTATCCGTGTAGCTTTTCTATCAACTCTAGGCTACCTTAAGCCTTTTCTTGATGATCTCGACAGCCTCGGTAGTAATTTGTATCAGTTCGGGTCTTGTCAATTTTCTTTCACCTACCTCGTTCCAGCAGACTGGGGTCCTACATCTCCTCCCGTACAATGCTTCGTAGGGAGCCATGCTTATACTTTTCTAGAAACTATTATTATATGCAAATTCTACCAGGTATAACTTTTCATCCCAACTTCCTTCAAAGTCCATGACGCAAGCTCTTAACATGTCTTCTAAGGTCTGGATCACCCTTTTTGTTTGTCCGTTCGTTTGCGGGTGAAAAGCAGTACTGAACTGGAGCTTGGTCCCTAAGGCAGTTTGAAGACTTTGCCAAAGGTTTGAAGTAAATCTCGAATCTCGATCCGACATAATAGTTACATGAGCACCATGTAAGCGTACCACTTGGCTTACATATATACCAACATATTTATCCATCGGATAATCTACGCGGACTGCTAGGAAATGGGTAGACTTAGTCGAGCGATCTACTATCACCCAAATAGAGTCGTGACCACTCGATGTCCTTGGTAATCCCTACATGAAGTCCATTGTCACGTGTTCCCATTTTCATTCTGGTATGTCCAACGGTCTCGACAGTCTTGCGGGTTTTTGGTGTTCCGCTTTCACTTGTTGGCAAGTCAAGCATTGGGAGACATGCTTAGCTATATCCGTTTTCATACCATTCCACCAGTACTGTTGGCATAAATTCCGATACATCTTTGTACTACTCGGATGAACACTATAGTTACTCCTATGTGCCTCCGATAGAATTTCCCTCATTAATTCTTCCTAGTCAGGAACACATAGTCGTCCCTAGCATCTTACTATTCTGTCCTCAGAGACTTGGAATTCTGGTCTTTTCCCTAAAGACACTTCGTGTCGTTATTTCACAATTTCTGGGTCGGATTCTTGCAGAATTCTAATTTTCTGGATAATTTCTAGTTCAATCCTTAATGCGATAAGCATACCGGTAATGTGGTCTATTTCCAATTTAAATTTTGAATCTGCCATCATCTCCAACAGATTCCATCATGTTACTCTTACATTGGCCATGTCTATAGCTGACTTACGACTGAGAGCATCTGCCACTTTATTTGCCTTTCCTAGATGGTACCATATTTAATAATCATAGTCTTTTAACAACTCCATCCATCTTCTCTATCTCATGTTCAGTTCCTTTTGTGAAAACAAATATTTCAAACTCTTATGATCTGTATAGATTTCAAATTTCTCTCCATACAAATAATGCCTCAATATTTTCAATGCAAAGATTATAGTTGCCAATTCTAAATCATGAGTTGGGTAGTTCACTTCATAGGGTTTCAACTGTCTCGATGCATATGCTATGACCTTGCCATGTTCCATCAAAACGCATCCCAGTCCTTTGTGAGATGCATCACTATACACTGTAAATCTATCAGATCCAGATGGTATAGTTAGGATTGGAGCCGTGGTCAGTTTTCTTTTAAGTTCCTGGAAGCTTCTTTCACACTCTCCATTCCATTTGAACCTTATGTTCTTCTGAGTCAATTTTGTCAATGGACCTACAAGTCGGGAGAATCCTTCAATAAATCTTCTATAATAACTTGCTAGTCCCAAGAAACTCCGTATCTTAGTTGACGTTGTCGGTCTTGACCAATTTACTACCATCTCAACTTTCGCTGGGTCTACCGAAATTCCTTCTCCTGACACCACATGTCCTAAGAATATTATCTGGTCCAGCCAAAATTCACACTTACTGAATTTGACATATAATTTATGGTCTCTAAGGGTTTCAACACTATCTTTAGGTGTTGCTCATGCTCTTCCGGTCCATTGGAGTATATCAGAATATCATCAATGAAGACAATCACAAATTGATCCAAAGAGGGCTTAAATATCCTATTCATCAGATCCATGAATGCAGCCAGAGCATTCATTAGTCCAAATGGCATTACTAGGAACTCATAGTGTCCATAACGAGTCCTAAATGCAATCTTAGGTATGTCTTCTTTCTTAATCCTTAATTGATGATATCCCGACCTCAAGTCAATTTTAGAAAAGACCGAACTTCGTTGTAGCTGGTCAAATAGGTCATTAATTCTAGGCAATTGGTACTTATTCTTAACGGTCACTTGATTCAATTGTTTGTAGTCAATGCACAAACGCATCGACCTGTCCTTCTTTTTTACAAACAGGACCGGTGCACCCCAAGGAGACACACTTGGCCTAATAAATCCTTTGTTGGGCAACTCTTGTAGTTGCACCTTCAATTCCTTTAGTTCCATCAAGGCCATCCTGTACGGGGCTTTCGATATCGATTCTGTTCTAGGCATTAGTTCGATCTCAAACTCGATTTCCCATTCCGGTTGCAACCTAGGCAATTCCTCAGGAAATACATCCTGAAATTCCCGAACCACTTTAATTTCATCGAGTTTAGCCTCCTCCCTCGCATAATCCTTTACTACTGCCAGGTATCCTTGACATCCTTTGTCAAGAAGAGCATGGGCTTCCACTACCGAAATAAGAGCTATGGAGGGTTTTATCTGACCTTTGAAAAATTTAAAACTAGACTAGTTAGGTGAAATAAACTGAATCAAAAGAACAACATGCCCACAATGAAGAGATTTGAGTAGCAGAACTGTTTGCCAAACTACAGCAGTGCATATGGTAGGACATCTCACATGTGAGAATTGCAGCATTTCCTAAATCATCTGAAGAGACGCATTATTCGCGTAGAGTACAGTCAAGTAGAGTCGTAAGGGATGATAAAAGCTCCTAGATTGTAGCAGCAAATTAGTTGCTTGCAAAAGAAAGAATCGGATTTAACATTTGGAGAAAACTTCAATTTGCAATATTAAGGATTGTAGAGATAGGCAAGTGATATACTCATCGGACACAAAGTAGTCCAAGCTATATAACTGGATAAAAGAGAGGAAATAATTCTTCGATGAAGGAACTCATAAAACTGACTTTGTTAAAAGCTGCTAAGGAGATTATCATATATTCTCTCGCAGAATAGTTGATAGAGGATCATTGATAGGCTTGTTAAATTATGTCTCGAGTTTAAGCGTTTGCAAAAAAAGCGATTCGCTTGGATAAAATTTTTATTATTTGATTATGGGACTGCATGAAGGATTACAAAAGAGGAAATAATAGAATAAAAAAAAAAAAAAGGAGCAAAGGTTTTTCTCTTCCTTTATTTGCTGTAGAATCTGAAAGTGGTTATTCACGTGGGGCCTAAAGTCAAAATCTTGACTTTTGGACACACACAAAGCTACGAAAGAAGCTCTGCAGCGTCCCACTTTCCTTAGTCATTGAAGAAAGGAAAGTAATGGTGGGGCCCAGAGTCAAATTTTGACTCTGGGCGCACATATATATATGAACAGAATGCGTGCATGGAGTTGCTAAAGCCCTACATAGAAGAAAGCCGCGAGAAGCCGCACGTCCATGCCGAGAGAGGAGCCGCACAAAAGAAAGAAAAGACGCTAAAGATCTTTCTTTTTGGCATACGACTTGAACGCATGGTAATTTTGTGCAGTGAGTTTATGTCCAAGTGAGTTATTTATTTATAAACACTTTGGGTTTGTGGTTAAATCTAGGTTTGGGAAACACTTGAGCGTGTGAGTGATTGTAAACTTTGATTCTCCGATTATAGTGGATTATTTGCTGCTGGCTCTTCCCATGGACGTAGGTACCGATACTCAGACTGAACCATGTAAATTTCTGGCGTCCTTATTATTTCTCGTTTATTTCTTTGGTGATTTCGCGTTAACGTAAATTACAAAATTTTGTCGTTTCCGCATATTATATCCCAACAAGGATCAAGTTGCCATCTTGGACACTTATTAGAATCGACCGGTTGAGAAAAAGCCATCCCATTATACTTGCTCGTACAAAGAAAAATTGACAAGACAAATTTTACAAGTTTTAGGGCGATTCATTTCACAAGAAATAAGTGATTTGAAAAATATTTTCCAAAAATGATTACTTGGATTGTTTAAAAAAATTAGTAAATTGAAAACATCTTTATCATTGATAACAATCTATACCTAACTATTTTCATGAGTGATGAAAAAATTTTCCGTTTATTTATTTTTCTAAACAATATCAACAGTCATTGTTTGAAAAATATTTTTAGAAAAATGTTTGTTAAATCACTCATTTTCATTTGGTAACAGTGATGGAAAGATCAACAACTGTATATATCACGTTAAAGTGAGATTAAATTTCAGCAACCGAATTATCATTTTAAAGTGAGATTTATTTCAAAGTAAAATCCACACAAGCCTCCATGCAGTTTATGTGGGGAAAACCTCTTACGATAATATTTTCAAGTCGACAAATTCACCTGTCTGTATCAATTTTCAATAAATGCAAATATTGTGTTATCTTAGGATGAACTCATATAAGAAGGGCTTTATTGATAGAACTTGGAGTATAAAGCGAAAGAATGGTGATGGTTAGATCATAATGTGTAATTATATAACATGCATGCTCTTCTCAAGTGAACTATTACCAAACTTGATTTTAGGGAGGGCTTTATTGATCACATGTAACATCTTTTATCTTTTACTTATCTACATATTTGTTTGATAGAAGTTTATTGCATTCGATATCATCAGCTTACTCTTGCATATATTAAATGGTTCCTGCATACATCAAACTTGATTTTAGGGAGAAATTACCAAAAAAGTTGTAGGCCTATAACACTCGTGTCAATTTGGTTATTAATCTTTTAGGTTGGCCAATTTAATCTCAAATCTTTTGATAATTTACAATTTTATCACTCCAGTCAATTTTTGCTAGAAATTACTAACGTAAATGTTGGCTATCTGTTATTGCACGACCAGTGTTGACATAGACAATTTTTATAATATTTCAATCTTTTATGATTATTTTATAATTTTTATTTTGTCTTCACCTTTTCTTTTTCTTCTAAGCCCGGTGAGCATTGGGTTATGTATGGATCTTTTGTAAAATGTGCGTCTATTTCGATATATCTTTTCTTGGACAGCATACTCGTCATCACCTGGTATAGCTACTGATGGCTTTCTTATTATTCTATAGTTGATTTAGAGTGTAGCTGAATCCTCAATTTATTGGGATAGGCCTAAAGTGTACGAACTTTTCCGATCATATGCATTGTTTTATTGATATTTAAAATACTTCTATATGTCCATGCACATCATTTCTTCTCTGAGTTCTCTCACTCGACTGTCCATAAGCTATTAATTACACCAATTTATCCTTTTTTAAGAACATCAAACTGTTACCGCCATATATGCAACTTAGAGCAGGGTAAATAGGTTGATAACTAAAACTTAATAGATTTTGAGGAATTACTAAAATCAGGAAAAACTATCAAAAAAATCCTAAATTTAATTCATTTGTACCAATCCAATTTTAGATGATTTGCTAATTTAGTCATTTAGGCCAATTTTGACTAGAATTTGTTGACAAGGACACCTACAGTACTATGTAGGACACCTGGCATTTGTGTGAACAGTTTTTATAACTTTTATTTTTAAAAAAAATTTCTGAATTTTTAATGTAATTTAGTTTTTTCTTTTTCTTTTTCCTACGAAGTCCAGCAAGGTTCGCTAGGGGTAATCGATTCAAAGCCTGGTTCGAGTCCGATTCCACTTAGAAATTGAGAATCAGACCGGTTCCCATATTTTAGGATTGGGGATCGGATCGGATAGGCCTAGGACCAGGAACCGAGTCGGTTCATATTTTTTGGGATCAGGGATTAGATTGGATAGGCCTAGGACTGAGAACTGGACCGGTCCAATGGAATCAGCCATTTAGCAAAAAAATAAATAAATTAAAAGTAACTAGATTTATTACAATTTTAGGGTTTATTGCTTTTTAAAGAAATTTAAATTATATATTTTTAAAAAAGAATTTTTTGACACCTAAATTTTGGCAACCCAGTCATATAGAAAAATTAGAGATTAATTTTTAAGCCCTAAATAATAATATCGGTTCATATATCCTTGAAAAGGGCAAGTGTGATGGGGAGATATTACGAGCTCATCTTTTTAGGATTTGGAATTTGAGAAAATCCTATTGCAAATCTTGAATCTTTGGCAATATGCGATAAAATCAATGGAGAATATTTTGTTTTGCAGTCCAATGTAGAAAGATGCAAAGGAAATCGAAAATAAAAATAAATATTGCATTCGGAAGGTCATCTTCACATATCTTGATATGAAAAAGGAAATTAAATTTTACAAAAGCTTCAATCCCTTGCCTATAAATTGACTCGAATAAGAGAAAGGGGGCCACGCCATAGAAACACATGGCCACAATTCGTGAAAAAGGGAGGAGCGTGAGAGAAATCATGAGAAAATAAAGGGGCACTTGTTGGGTCAAAGTCAATCAGAAGGGTACAGAGATAGGTACAGTAGAAGGAAGAGACGTAAGGTAGAGAGAAAGAGAGAGAAAAGCAAAAAAAAGGAAAAAAAAAAGGGAAGGGGTCTTCTTCTTTAGCGAGCCTCCACCACCGCGCCCCTACACCCAGCAACAGTCAGCCCGCTCGTCGCTGCTGCTGGTCTGCCCACCGGTCGCCGCTGTTGCGCCAGAGTGCCACCTGCTTTTTGCCTGCCGGTGGAGCTCCCCCCCTCACTCACGAGCACTTGCCATAGCCTCTGCTGTTGCCGACTGCCCCTCTGCCATATGTCTGTTGGTCCGCCCATTGTCCCCGACGCCTTCGCCACCTCTACCTTCTGCCCAAGCGCCAACAATGCCAGCAGCCCTCTGTAGAGCCGGTCTCCGCCCCTCTGCTGCCGCACTAGCCGCAGCTGTTGCCGACACCACCGCTCCGCCGGTCCCTGCGCCTCTTGCTGCAGCGAACCGTGACATCTCCAGCAAAGCTCGGTTCGAGCATCCTAGCAATTGCTAGTTGTTGGTAGCCAGCCGAGTGCAGCGATCATTCGTGGAGTTCTCGTGGGACTTTCGTCATGACTAGTAGCTATCTTGGTAAGGCTGAGCCCGTCTAGATCAGTTTGTTATTACGACTTGTTTTCTCTGTCCAGCTTGCTTCGGTGCGCCCAGCCAATTCACATCTCTCTTCGGCGAGCACCAGAACCAGTCCGCCGAGCTTACGCTTCGCTAACATGTTGGACGCAAATTGTGCAACCCCAAGATCTCCATAACCAGAACAAGAACATGCATAATTGAGTAGAAAGATTAACACACCTGTTTGGGATCCATCGTACTTAAAGCGAAAGTAGAAAAGGGATTATTCACGCATCAAGGGGATTACCCACGTATCAAGTCTTTCTCCTCTATTGCCCTCCGTATCACTGGCTCAATGAGGCGGCCCCCTCACCTTTAGCGTTAGGTAAACGCTCATTATGTGAGGATACATTTGAGAATTAAGGTTAGAGGAGAGACTTGAGCACTACTTATAAAGTTTCCAGCTAGGCTCCCTCATTACGGGCCAGGTTCAACTCGGCCCATACTAGCCAGTCCCATATTAGACTAATTAAGAAACCTTCTATCTCACCTTAGACTAACCTTGTTTTATGGTAACCATAAAAACAGTAAATTATAATATCAATTAATGTAGTCCACATTAGAAAAACTCTTACATAACACACCACCAACCTTCCTCCCGGTGCCCTTGCATCTTTATTGCTGCCGTGGTCTTTCATGGACGCCACTGTCTAGATCTGGTATTATTCCTACCAGCAATGACGACGATTCTTTCGCAGGTTTTCTTTGGTGCTTCCAAGTGCACAAGTTCACAGCCATCCCTTTCTGAAGCTGGGTCCTTGCTGCACCCTGCCGTGACCAAGCTGTTGCAGACCCTTAGCCGGGTTTGGTGAAGTCCCCCGCGAGCCGTGCTCCCTAATGTTCGTCACCACCATCGGTCAAGCATCACCACCCATGAGCACCACTGGCCACCCGCCACGTTATCCATCGGCCGTTGATTCAAATTTGGCAATATAGTCCTCAAATTAGCAAGGTCATGCGCACATCGCAGCCTTCATGATCTTCAAAGATTGTGGGTTGTTTTGGCTTTTGGTCAAAACGGTGGAGTTTGTCTCTTATCGTATGGTGAATGTCGGAGAATTGCTTGTCAATTTTTGAGAAAGAAGCATAAGGGGATTGAAGAAAGAGGATCGTGATTTCAGAGTTCTCAATGGAGATTATTTGGTCCAGTTAAAAGATCCAGTCCACGGTTCTAAGTCGCCATCCTGATTTGGAAAGCCTTATCCGCCCAATATTGAGAGCTAGGTAAGATTCTTGATTACAGTTTTCTCACATTTTATTAATGGGATTGCAACCCTGTTTGAATATTTGTTCGTTATTGTCGTATCCGAAGAAATCTTTTGAATCCCCATGAATTAGGAAGTCTTCCTGATTTTACAACGTGCATATGATTGACAGTCTGATTTCACGCTCGAAATATGACTCATAATTGCACGGAAAAATTGCCAATCCGATCTCACGCTTGAGATATGATTCCCGATTTTTGTTAAAAATGGCCAATCCGATCTCATGCGTGAGATACGATCCGTCAATTTATTAAATGGGTATCATCATATCTTGCCTGATTTGCTGTCGTGTTGTTTGAATTGATTTTGTTTCCTTAAAAGAAAACCCAAAAGATATATTTGAGTTAGATTAGGTTCATGTTAGAATATTGCTTGTTTTAGGGTTATTTTGCATGTTTAGAATAGGAAATTTATTTATTTCGAACTTTAGATATAAAAAACCCAAAAAACATTAATTTAGGACGTTAGTTTTTCCTTTCATTAATTTAAATTCAATGTTTAATTATTGAGTAATTTTAATTTTGAAATTTAATTAAAAATAAAAGAAAACTTAAAAATTATCATGCACATGTCATGTAGAATTAGGTCATCCATTGCACGTCATCTAAATGTGTAAATGTTAGAATAGTTGCATTAATTTTTTTTATCCTATCACTAGATTAGGTCATTTAATAAATGTCGCGTGACATATAGTTTGCATGTTAGGTTGCATGTTGCATGTCATTTTAGTTAAAAAATTTTGTACGTCATTGCATTGCATTGCACGTAATTTATAGGCTTCATTTAAATAAAAGAAAATCTTGAAAAAGTTTGAGTGATTGCATGTTTATTAGAAATCATATCTAGGACTGTTGATGTGAATTTTAACCTAACATTGCAGATGCTTTTGTTGTTATGAAGTAAGTCCCATAATTTATTTAATGCTTTATTTGGGTATTAAATTGGTGATTTGCGCACCCTCATGATTACCTTATATGTTAGGGAAGTAAATTAAAATCAACTCAAGCTATTTGAAAAACATTTTTTCGAAATAAAAGAGAAAGGTACCGAAAGGACGTTAGAGAAATCTAGCGTAATTAAGTCCCCGAACTAACAATCACTGGTTGGCAGGAGTAAAGTAAATCTCTCGTTACTTTACTTGGGTTTCTAATTGACCTACCAATAATAGATTAGTGGCGACTCTTAATTGAAAAATCATTTGTATGTTAAGAACTTAAACCCAAGTTGTGAATTGGTATAGACTCGGGAGAGCTCGAGCTAAGTTTAGGCTTAGTAATCCATTAGCCAAACCTTAGGTGGGGCACCCGAGGTTAGGTCACAACAGCTTGGCGACTCCGCTGGAGACTTGAGTTAAAATTCTTAGTGGACTTAGACCGATTTTCTCTTCTATTTGAAAAAAAATATTTTTGTTTGGCAGCAAGAATTGCAGGTACGTCCCTAACATTTAAGGTGTTAAATGTTCTTGCAGATAGGGAGGTATAAGGGGAGCAGTGATTGCTAACTCTTGTCTTGTAGGTTGGAGTTGGGGATGAATGTTTTGAATTCAAACTATTGAAGTGTTGTTTGATATAAACTATTGTGCATGCCTTGCATTTACACTACATTCTTGCACACACAACCTGCCGTCAGACCTAGGCCGCATAGGATCATTTAAGATGGTATTGAGATGGATACCACTTCAATCGCATGCCCACAGTATGAGTCACCCATCTCAATCTTGAAGTTTTTTTATTTTTATTTTGGTGTCAAGAGTACCTACCTCGGTCCGCATGCCCGCGACCCAAGTTGGTTCTTAGACCAAATTGAAGTCATGAGGACCCGACTTAGTTCGTATGCCCGCGACTAGTCTGATCGTCCTTATGACTTCACTTTGCTAAGCTTGTCTAGAGTAGAAATCGAGCCTCACATCTTATATGCATGTTTATGTGGTTCTCGTGATTTTCGTTGATGAAGTAAGTCTTCTATCCTTATACCATACGATTTACTTACTTCGTCATACTTTTGATCCGTCCATGACAATCTAGATTAGTCATTTGATCTAATTCCTTTGTCAATCAAAAATGAAATGAGAAAATTGCTGTGGAATGAGTCATTTGAAAAACAACACAAAAAACCTTCGAGAATTTGTTTTCTATTCATGTCTTTATTGTTCTTATTAGGGTTCAAACTTTTGCTTTTCCTAGTTCATGTTTAGGAATTCGATATCCTTATTTTCCAGTCCATGCTAGGGCATCCCATGTCTTTATTTTCCTAGCTCATTTTTGGGAAATTCTCTTCATGTATGGACTTTTCGCGACAAAAAAAAAGAAAAAAAAAGAAAAAAAAAGATTGTCATGGACTGGCTCTCTATTTACATCTCATGCTTACATATTCCTGTTCATTTGAATTAGATGATTATGGAGCAATCCCGCTCACCCATCCGTACATGATCAAGAGCTAAAATGATGGATCAAGACGAGGCGTTGAATCGTATCGTTGATATTGACAATAACATGAAAAAGCGAATTGCACACCTCCAAAGTCAAGTCGATGAATTGTTTGCTACTGTAGCTTATCTCGTCAAGCAAAAGTGTTGTGATGACATAGATACTCTATCTTCAGTGAGAAATTGTGACTCAAAGAAGAGAGCCGAGAGGACTTTTGAACCTTCTCATTTTCTTGAGGTAGCCGAATTTGATGCCACCATGAAAAGACTAGTGACATATCTAGAAGGAAGAATCTCTGACCTAGAGGGTTCGCATCACAAGACCAAGGAGGGTGAAGAACTCAAGCACACATGATTCATAGTCTTAAGTAGTTCGCTTTCCTTATTTAATTAGGGGCATGTTCAGTTGCACCTTCTCCTGCGTGAGAATTTTTATCGCTATTAAGGGAGTTGTTTCAATTTCTTCTATTCCACTTTCTTTTAGTGCTTGAATATCACATTCCAATAAATGTAATTCGATTATAAATATCAATAAAATTACAAGTTTTGTTTTGAGGACATGATGAGATACACCAAACTAGCTCGGTGACGATATCCAACAATGAAAAGAAAATATCATCCATGGAGAAATTCTGAGGACTAGGCTTCTTCATGCTTCCTTATCCAAAATATTCCAAAAAAAAAAAAAAAAAAAATCATTTTGAAGCCATTTCCAAAAGCATGCATTAGGTTACTCTTGTTTGTTTTTCTAACTCATTTACTTCATGTCTCAAAGAAAAATTTCAACAGTTTGCTATAGCAGAGAGGCGTTTGAAAATAACGCATCAATTTCTAGTGATAGTGAGCTTGTTGATTTGGGAACATACATTTGAAGGAAAAATAGACATGGGGGTAAAGGATCATTTCCTAGCTGATTGTGATGACATCTCCCAAGAGTGAAGAAGACATTAAACACTACTTATCCTCTTACTTGTCCCGAGCGATTTCCTTGCACATCAATAAGAAACTAAGGGCAAGTCAAAAGAAGATCATCTAGATTCCAAAGTGTGATGTGTGGCACATCTCATTACAATTTGTGTGAGGTCTCATTCTTGAAAGCCAAATGAAGTTTCTCATTTCCATGAGAAAATGATGGAACAAGTAAAAAGAGGACCATCCATCTTTGGTGGAAGAGGTACATCTCGTCCTTAAGCACAATTAATTTTGGGAGATGACACTATTTTTTTCCTTGCAGATGACGAATTGGGGGCACTACAGATTCTAGTAGTGACATGACCGAGACAAAATCTTGATCCAAGCCAAATTGGATGTGCAATTTAAATTTACTTTGATGTTACATAGTATCCTATTCATGCACGTTCTCTTGTGTAGGGGCAAAAGCTATTTATCAAATCAAAGATCGAACTTTTAGTCTTGATTGATAGGGGCAATCCAAGGAGGCAGACCCTTTGTGGGGGCAATCTCCTAAATGAATGCTCAAATCCATGTTTTGAGTACGATAAATTATCTGTTTTGAAGTCACAAAAGCTTTTCATGCTTAAAGCTGTTGGACTCTTTTGAAAAGAGAATTTCCATAGTGATTTTACCTACTTAACTCACCAATTTCATGTGGAGATTTGTCAAGATGGACAATTCATTGGAGTGATATCAAATGCTTAAGAATGCGAAATGAGACTTGTTAGGATGATGAAAGGTAAGGCTTATCCTATACACCGTCCCCTACCTATACACTTGTGAGATGAGTGTAAAAATTTATATATCCCCAAGGTAAAGAGTTCTCTCGCAAAAGGTACGATGATCGAAATGATGAGGGGCAATTCATTTCTCTATCTCAAACACTACATGTGATCCATTGCTTAACCCTTTTGAGTCCTATACACTTATGGAGATTTTTTTAAATTATCCATGTCAAGAATCACCCCACATTGGGGTAGATTGGAGGTAAGACAGCATCATTAGGTGAGGAAAATGAAAATAAATTTTCTTGCTCTCACTTGCATCAATCTTTAGGTTGTGCTATTACATTGAATTCATGTGGTAATATAAGTACCTTAGGATGACAAATGGCATTTCATTCTCTATCCTACATACTTATAGCCTTTGCACAGCCCACTTGAGTCTACAATTTCATTTCTTCAAACCCAGTTGGTGATCATCCCCTATATTGGGGCAAGGCAAAAGGCAGATGAAGACCTTTGTGTCATTCAAAGTGTAATTGCTTAACGTATGCATTGCGTGTAAGAATCGAAATCAAAATAGAACTAAGGGACATGAAAAAGCAGTGTGCTTGGTAAAAGCAAGGCCGATGCTCATGAAAAAAGAAGTGAAGAAAAAAATGAATGAAAACTAGGGGCAAAAAAGCAGTGTGCCTGATAAAAGTAAGGCCAATGCCTATAGAAGAAAATGAAAAAAAGTGTCAAATAGAAGACTATCAGTTGCAAAAATTGTATCCCAATGGAGCAGTACTTAAAGAGTCAAGATCAATATTGCATTTATAATGACAATCCCTGGTGAAGGAGAAGACCGACGATAATGCCTAGATGATCAACAACTTTGACCCCTATACACATCTTTGAGCCTAACAACCTTTTGTTTCTCAACTCAGAACCTAGCCTACGTTACGTCCTTTGCAAATTTTCTTTTGATTAGGGCACTTGAATTAACGTAGGGGTTCACATGTCTTAAACATCGCTTGAAGAAGTGCGAGCAAGATTATTTCTTTCTCATTTTGTAGGGTTCTTGACTTGTAAATCCGGAGATGATTATAGAATTGTTCTTTCAATAGCCTTGACTCAAAGAGTCCATTTGTTAAGCCATTGACCAAGCCCACATTAATTTTAGTTATAATGTTTTAAATACAAGTGAAATTTAATTATACTACATGATACTTACTCGTGTTATGAAGCAAGGTATATTAGTAAAAAAAAAGAAATAAGCTATAATTCAAACTACAAAATAAGAACTCTCATCATATTCTATTTTACATTTTAATTTCATTGTAATATTAATGTAACTCCTTAATTTTATTGTGACAAACTATTTTTCTCATTCCTAGTTAACAAATTTGGCCTTATTTCCTTAGAAAATCTCATTGTCATTATTAATTTGTACGTGTTTTTCTTTGCATTACTTAAATTAAGTGTATAACCATGCTTTTTTTTTTTAAAACTCCTATAGTGTTACTAATAAGGCTTGAACCCTTGACCATAAGGAAAGAAGCAAAGACCCTTACCATCCAATCAACAAGTTGTTGGTTATAAATGTGCTTTAAGAATAAAAGTAAGCATGTGTTAGTGTGTAATGCCACGTCGAATTTTTGGAGAACTTTTGGAAAGTATACCCAAGACCATATGACTAAATAAAATTTTGGACTTACTTTAGTACAAAACAACTAGGACAAGGAAATATGATGGCAAATAAACCGCTTACAAAATTAAGTTCTAATAAATCAGTGAAGAAGCCAAAAATATAATAGAGGAGGTGGGATATTTTATATACTTGACCTTAAATCAGCGAAGTTCTTATTGTATAAACCATAAGTAAATCATACAGAGAAAAAAACACGATTTTCTCTTTGTTTTCGGGCAAAATCACTTTTTATATTATGGCAAAATATTGATAAGTCATATGACTACTACTTTTATTTCTTTCCATCGCTTCCTCTTGAGTGATTTTACAATATGGAAAGTACATTCATGGATGCACTCAGAATTTTGCGAATCTAGCGTATTTTATCATGAATGTCCACCTAAGAAAATAATAGCATAAATTTATGTTTTCAGTCACGACCTAACCTCGAGTGATCACCTAGGGTTTGACTAATGGATTACTAAGCCTAAACTTAGCTCGAATTCTCCCAAGCCCATTCCAATTCACGACTTAGGTTCAAGTTCTTAACATGCAAATGATTTTTTAATTAGGAGTCGCTACGAATTTATTTTTGGTGGGTCGATTAGAAATCTAAGTAAAGTAATGGGAGATTTACTTTACTCCTGCAAACTAGAGATTGTGAGTTCGAGGACTTGGTTATGCTAGATTTCTCTAATACCCTTTCAGTGTCTTTCTCTTTTATTTCGGAAAAAATATTTTGTAGGCAGCTTGAATTGATTTTAATTTACTTCCCTAACATATGAGGTGATCATGCGGGTGTGCAAACCACCAATTTAACACCCAAAAAAGTAATTAATAAATTACGGGACTTAGCTCGTAACAACGAAAGTATCTACAATGCTAAATCAGAGATCACATCAACCCCCTACATATGATTTCTAATTAACAATTTAACATGCAGTCACTCGATTTTTTTTAGGATTTTCTCTTGTTTAATGAAATCTAAGCTACATGTTATGCAATTTAACTAAATGGCCTAATTCTAATGTCGGACAATTTCTAATTAAATGGACCTAGTAACCATTACTAAATGACATGCATTTCATGAACCTAATTCTATATGACATGCGCATGATATTTTTGTATTTTTTTAATAAAAATTCGTAATTGAAAATTACTAACAATAAAAATCTAACTAAAGTGAGATATTATCTATTTTAAGTTAGGAAATAGACTAATTTGAATCCTATCTTAACTTAGAAATTTATCTTGACGTGCAATTTAATTCGGAGATATCATCTAACCTAGATATCATCTAAACATGCATTCTAATATAATAATAAAGGTATTTAACTATTCTATCATGCAATTCTATCTAGGAAATCAATTCTAATCTACATGATATACAAATGCCTTCTTTTTTTGTATTTTTGGGATAAATAAAGCAATTAAAGTAAGATAAGCACCAAATTACTCAAGATCATATATCATCCGATTAATGCAAATAAAGAAATAATATCCAACTAACTTGAAATTTCGTGAATAAAATTGATAAGTTGATCTTAAGTCTTAAAGATCAAACTATCAATTTTAAAGATTTCCGCGGAATCAATAATTCCATCTAAAGCTTTACAGGTGGAATAAAAGATTATATGCGGTTGCGAATTAGGAAATAAATCCTAATTGGGAGATATGTCTATCACTAATAGATATGCATGTTAGATATTAATAGACATATATTAGGCGGTAAAATATGCAAATATACTAGAGATGTGCATCTTACTTAATTCGAGGGTATTCTTTCCAAATTTGGACCACACACTCGGGATCGCAACTAGCTCCTAAGTGGGACAGCGACAGGCGATTGGCGGCGGCGATGGTGGCACGTGGTTCACAGGTGGTCGGCGTGGTGATTTACGATCGAAGCCGACGCGGTTCGATGAGCCTGCAAAAACGGAGAATTTGAGGATCGGCACAAGGATGAGCTTGATGGCAACGTGCAGCAAGCAGCCTGCGGCACGGCTTGGCACAATAGGAACACCAAGCTCGCCAAGGGGCTTCGCGGGCAGCAGCGGTATTATAGCTGGGGACGGAGAGCTCGAGCGGTAGCGACTTGTTGGGACTGTGTCGAGCGGCAGCGGGCTCTTCAGGAAAGCGACCAGCAGACAGTGGGCTCGTGGGTTGACGCGGCCATGGCGAGTTGTGATGGTTCTCGGATGAGCAGCAAGATCATGTTGGGGCTCGCGATTGGTCGTTACGAGTCATGGACGGAACGACGAGGGACTTGAGAGTGGCGTGAGAGATCGTCTGGGTCTGCTGGACTATCTCTGGAAGCTCGATTACGTCGATTGATCAGGATTTGACTTACCAATCCTGGAACGTGATGGATTGAGGTAATGGGAAGTGCGACGTGGAGCAAGACAGGATAAAATCAGCCGCTGTTAGTGACGCTCTGGCTGTCTTGGAACCAAGACTGATGATGGAATGTCAAACCAAGACTGATGTGGAAGCAAGGTCCAGCAGCTACAATTTGGGAGATATGGGCGTGCTTCTTCACGTTCCCCCTGGCACCATCTCTCTCGCCACGCCGCAGGTTTGTCTCGATTGAAGCCCTTTACGATTCCTCTCTATTCTCTCTAGTCTAGTGTCTTAATGTGTCCCCCTTCTGAAGAGAGTCCACTTTCTTGGCTTTTATACTTGCTTTTTCCGCCGATTCCCTTTTGATTGACCATATATTTTCTTTCTCTAAGTGCTTTCTTTTTTAGTTGACCAAATCTTGCCTCAGCCCACTTTCTTTTTATTTCACTCCATTCACGCGTCTTTTCATTCTTTGAGACAATCTTAATTGATTTAAATCTTGCTGTGTCCAATCTCCTTTCCTCCTAGGAATGTTCAAAATATATTTTGCTCTGGCTTCTTTCCTTTTTGCTTGTGCCTGTGGACGCCTAAAGATGGTCTCGATTATATTTCACATATTGACCGATCCCGCTTCTTGTAATCTATATATTTTTTCCTTGCACGAAGAGACAAACTTGGATCTTCTTTCATTTTCCTTTTTGCCCTTTATTTCTTTCCCACAGCTAAAAGATTCAGCCCCTACTCAAATATCATGCGCATTTCAAATATTATGATGAAATCTTTGCACATATAACTTTAGCCATCAGAGAAATAATGGGCTTGGCCAAATTTTTTGTCAACTTGCCAAATAAAAGCTCAGAATCATCAAGTTAAACCCATCTATCACCAGTCCAATGCAAATGCAATAATAATGAAAAAAATGCTCCTAAAAGTGTATGTTATACAATTTAATTATAATATTTTTGTTTAGGGGATAAAAATTAATCCCTAATTTTTTAATGCGATAAAAACTAATTGGGTTGCCAAAATTTATGTGTCAACATTTTCATTTTCCAGTAACTTCGAATTTACACTCAAATATATGAATGCTTTTGAGCATTAGCTCATATTGCTATAGTATGCTTCGGATTATTACATTCGAGTTCCCGCACCTATGTAGTTAATAGTATCGTCTTTCTTGGTATTGCATGGGAGCTAAGAGAAATCTATATTATGTGATAATGCACGAGTTGAAAAATAATTTCTCACGGCTAGGGTTCACAAAACTTACAAAATGGGATCCTATGCCGAATATCTAGATTCAGATTATTTATTTATTTATTTCAGCATGAACATAATCAAAAGCCTTATTTTGCCTGTGTTCATTAGTCTCTGACAAAATATAATCAATTAAAAAACCCAATCTTATAATTGTCATGACCTACCCTCGGATGAGGAAACAGGTTTAGGGGTATTGCTTAAAGGACGGGCCTATCGCCCATGATTAGGCGCGAGCTCTCCCAAGCCATACCCCACGTGATGTTAGGATATTCTTAAAAAAAATTGCAAAAATGAGTCGCCACTAGCCTATTGGGGTCGGCTAGAAACCAAGTGAGGCATGGGAGTGTATCTCACTTCCTACACAACCAGAGAATTTAGGGTCAAGGACTTGATTACACTAATTGATCAATTAGTACCCTTTCGGTACCTAATCTTGTTCATTTTAAAAGAAAATATTTTTTTTCAGGTAATTTGGATTGATTTTATACATATCCACTAACATATGAGGTGATCATGCAGGTGCGCAATCACTAAAGTAACAATCATAGCTACAAGATCCTAATTGCAGTAAAATTAAATACGTGCAATTAAACATAATCAGATATGCAAATTAAACACGCGATATAATTAATATACGAGCAAATAAATGCCTAATTACACTAAAAAGGAAATACATAGCAATTCTTGGCCAAACACTACATTTTTTGGATTTTCAAATTTTTTCTTAATTTTTAATTATTTTTAAAAAAATTTTAAAATTAATTTTTTTTAAGATAGTTTTTAATTTATAAAAAAAAAATGAGCGAACCAGATCGGGTTCGGTCTGACCCGACTCGGCTCAACCCGGTCGGGCAAGTCAGGCCCGATTCGGGTCAAGCCCACCCAGGTCCAACCCGCTAAGCCTGTAAGGGCAAGGCCCGACCAAAGATGGTCGGGCCTTTACTTGGTTCAGGTTTGGGCCCGACCGACAGGCCTAACCCCCCAAACAAAAGCCTGCAGGCCTAGTCGACAAGTTCTGACCCTCTAAAATTAAATAGGGCCCAAGGAAGAAATTTAAACTTATCTTAAAGCTCAAACCCTAATTCAGCCCAGAGATAAATTGGTTCAAGCACGCAGGCCTAGCCTGAAGATCAAAACCCTACCCGGTTTGTGACTTGCGCTCGACTCGATTTTTGGCCTTGGTAGTGTCGACGATGGCGGTGACGGGCTTGACGGCGGCGGTGACGCGGCGGGTGGCAGCGATGACATGGCAGGTGGTGGTGACGATGTCGGGGTCGGCGAATGGGGGCTTGGCTGCTGCAAGTTGCATGGCAAGGGGACTCGGCGACTGGCTCGGGCTGTTGGAGTCGCGGGTTTGGGTAGAGTGGAAGCACGGCAGCAGGCGTGCAGGGGTTTGGGCAGAGTGGAAGCATGGCAGCAGGCGCGCAGAGGTGCAGCATTGGCGACAGAGATGGTTATAGGAGCGGCAGTGGAGCGGCGAATAGGGGCGGAGCTTCGGCTGCTAGCTGGAGGAGCGACGATGCTTAGGCGAGCTGCTGCAACAGTTCCCGCGGCGTTGGCGACAGAAGATGGAGGCGGCTGTGGGTCACAGGCGAAGGGCGTGGCGAAGGCAGAGCAACGATGCCGTAGGGTTGTTGGTGTCACGAGGGGTCGAGCAACGGTGGCTAGTGGCTCGAGCAGTAGGGGACGCTGGGTCGGAGGCGCAGGCACGGGCGAAGACGCTGGTGGGTCATAGGCCGGCGCGGCGAGGGTTTCGACTGCTGGTGGCTCAGGTAGCAACAAGTAGCTCGTCGGGACGGGGCGGCGGCGGCTCGGACGGCGTTGGGCGGGAGGGCGGCAGCTACATGACGGAGTGAGGCGGCGAGGCCTCCTCTCTCCTTGGCCGCCGTCCTCTTTCCCCCTTCTCGCTCTCTCTCCCTCTAGCTCTCTCGGTTGCTCTCCCTCAAACTCCCTCCTGTCCTTTCCCCCTTTGTCTCTCGTGCTTCTATTCTGTTCTCTCCCCTTACTCGATGCTCCTGCTGTGCTGCTGCTCCACTGTTGTTGTCTTTTTCCTTCTCTTGCAGGTCTGCATGCGAAGACAGGAGCCGGAAGACAGTTGGGGCACAAACGGGCTGAAAGGAAGAGGAGATTGGGCCACGCCGGGGGGGGGGAAATGGGCTTGGGCCACACAGGGGAGAAGGAGGCAAGCGGTGAGGCCCGATCCTATCCCCTAAGCGTTTTTTTTTTGTATTTTTGTTTTATTTTTTTTTCTTTTGTTGTTTTTGTTTAGCGACTAATTCCTAATTTTGTATGCGATTAAGTTTTAAGTAAAATAGTAAAATTTATGTGTCAATAGCTTCCCCTCTTTGAATGAGAGCTCGAAGAGGTTCTATTCAAAGACAAAAGACATCTAAATTATTTCGGTGATAGAGAAACCCTAGGTGCATAGGCACGTATCAGGTCGACGGAAATGACTCATAACTATGGAAGCGCGTCTTGTCAATAAGAGGAAGAAAGACCTCCGGTTACATAAGCACGTCGTGTCATAAGAAGAAAGAGAGACTCCAGGCTACAAAAACACGCCGTGTCATAAAAAGAAAGAGAGACCCCGAGCTACGGAAGCACGGCGTGTCATAAGAAGAAATAGAGACCCCGGGCTATAGAAGCATGCCGTGTCATAAGAAGAAGGAAAACCCCGGGCTATAGAAGCACGCCGTGTCATAAGAAGAAGAGACCCCGGGCTACAGAAGCACGCCGTGTCATAAGAAGAAGACCCCGGGCTACAGAAGCAGGTCGTGTCATAATAAGAAGGAAGACCCCGGGCTATAGAAGCACGCCATGTCATAAGAAGAATAAGAGACCTTGGGCTATAGAAGCACGCCGTGTCATAAGAAGAAAAAGAGACTTCGGGCCACAGAAGCATGCCGTGTCATAAGAAGAAAAAGAGACCCCGGGTTACAGAAGCACGCCGTGTCATAAGAAGAAGACCCCGGGCTACAGAAGCATGCCGTGTCATAAGGAGAAGAGCCCGGGCTACAGAAGCACGCCGTGTCATAAAAAGAAGACCTCGGGCTACAAAAGCACGTCGTATCATAAGAAGAAGACCCGGGCTACAGAAGCATGCCGTGTCATAAGAAGAAGACCCCATGCTACAGAAGCACGCCATGTCATAAGAAGAAGACCCCGGGCTACAAGCACGCCGTGTTATAAGAAGAAGACCCTGGACTATAGAAGCACGCCATGTCATAAGAAGAAGACCCCGGGCTACAGAAGAAGACCCCGGGCTACAGAAGCACGCCGTGTCATAAGAAGAAGGAAAGATGAGGTCTCACCGTGTAACAACGGGTTTCGACAAGGTTGGAAATACATGATTTAAGGAAAACCAATGAACCTTTGTAGATGACATAGTTTAAGGTTGACCATGAACCTTTAGAGATAGCATGGTTTAAGGTTAACCATGAACCTTTGGAGACGGCATGGTTTAAGGTTGACCATGAACCTGTGAAGACGACATGGTTTAAGGCTGACCATGAACCTTTGGAGATAACATGGTTTAAGGCTAACCATGCACCTTTGGTGACAGCATGGTTTAAGGCTGACCATGAGCCTTTGGAAATGACATGGTTTAAAGCTAACCATGAACCTTTGGTTTTTAGGGAAGCACCCGCTAACCCCTTGAAAACTGCATGGCTTTAATGAGGAATCCTGTCAAACTCAACTTGAGCAAATGTCATTAGAGATGTCATGAAGAAACGTATTGGTAATATTGCAGCATTAATTGAACAAGCTAATCAAGCTGAGTCCAACTGCTTTAGAAAAACATTCGATGTCAATCAACATCATGTGGCGCAAAACTGTCATCTTGCTCAAGGATATATCATTAATCATCAAATTCTCTGGGAGTCAAGTTTTTATGAGAACGGCTATGACTCGTGAAAATGGTTCATTAAGCATGCCAAACTAGAGCTTCTTAGTCAGAAAGGATTTCTCACACACTTTCGATAAAATGGCTGCTTGATCCCATCCATTCATGTGGGGGGTAACTGATTACTGAGGGTATCTCACATAACTCATGTCAAAGGCTTTCAGAAACATTCACAATGAGCACAATCTGATCGATCAAAAAGGTCTTTTGAAAGGACCGCAATATAGGTTTCGTCATGGGCTTATACAAAGGGATTATTGCTTTGAGGCTAATAGGGGAACATTTGTAGCTATCTTCGTCGGGTTTACAAGTCGAGAACTTGGAAGATAAGACAAGATAGAATTACTTCCACTCCTTCAAGCAATAGCTTCTTTGTGGCATTCTCATTTTCACTCAAACCATCCCAATCAGAAGAGACTTCGGAAGAGAGTTGTAATGTTGGCTCGGGAGAGGCTCGAAAGGCTTAAAATTTTTGAGAGGGTTTTTAAGAGTCGGTGATCATCATGGCATCGTGACTAGGTCACTTGACCTTTCGAAAGCATTTGGCTTTTAAAACACTGCATATCTCGAAAGTCCCTTGACTAATCATTTTTGCATAGGAGCTTTGCTCTTTTCTCTGATTTCCTTTGCCCTTTGCGATGATTTTTTTCTTTTTTTTTTTCGCAGGCACTTGGATTTTGATAATTTTTCTTTCACATAAGATGCAGTTTTTTGGCTCTTATTCTTGACGGGCATTGGCCTTGCTTTTACTAGACAGACTACTTTTTCATGCCCCATAATTTTGTTGAACTTTTTGTTCTTTGAACTTTTGTAGCTCTTATGACTTTCAAGATGCTTTTCACATTTTCTTGTGACTATCAATTGTATTTGGTCAATTCTTATGCTTTGCCCTAGTGAAAGGAGATGATCACCACTTGGGGTTCAGAATAATCAGGCCCAAATTGGTTAAAGCAATGAATATCAGTATTTGGGTAGAGAAGGAAATGCTCTTCTTCACATTGGGATGAGTCAAGATCTAATGAGAATTCTTCTGAAGCTATCATCAGAAGATTGATGCAAGTGAAAGTAATAAAATCTTTCCCAATCCTTCACTCTACAGCACAATCATAACCTCCTATGCTGCCCCAATGTAAGGTCGTTCTCGATAGGGGTACTTTGAAGGATCATCTTTATTCGGCCCAAAGAGTTAGCAAGATGTTAGCTCGGTGCTTGGGATTGATGAATGAAATGCCCTTATCATTTCGATCTTTGCGCTCAATGCGAATGAATCATTCGTCCTAAGAGAAGGTCGTCTTTCACTCAACTCTCAAAAGTGTTTGAAGGATGTGTTTGGAAATGGCTTGCCTTTCTTCATCCTAAGCACTTCTTGTTTGGTATGGTTAACGTCCCCATCTCACTCTGTCAAGATCATTTGAGTAGATCAATCTCCATAGGGAAATTTGATTCAAAATGAATGATCCACAAAACGAGAAAACAATTTTGAGATAAAAGGCTGCTAAAATAGTTTGTAGAAATTTTTTCTTTTCTCAATTATTCATTTTTTTTTTTTGCTTGTCTCTAGGAAAGTGCCAAAGGTTCTCTTTTGTAATGGAAATTCTCTTTTTTTTTTACTTACAAAAAAAATTGAGAAGAAGGGTACTTACATGCGGCATGGCGACCCGGTAACCCTGTAAAGAATGTAAAAGAATATGTTAGTGCAAAAATCTTTAGGGATTGAAATGTTGGAAACGATACATTATTACCCTTCACTCGCTTTTATCCTTTGAGGATTTACATCTCTTGGATTCATCCTCGTGGATATTTGGTAACTTTGTATTACCCTTCACTTGCATTTGCCTTTAAGCGTTTGATATCTTCCTTTTGGATGCTTGGCAACTCCCTTCATTTGTCTCATCATGCAAAGTGAACGAGATCGATGGGCTATTTTGGCACCTAAGGCATTTGCGTCATTTCCTTAACTTCTTAGAACGGAATTCAACTTCGTTCCACCTCTATGGAAGATTGGCGCTAACGAAGCCTTGACGCATGCTTGCTCCTCGAGTTCCATGAACCCACACTTTTATCTTTTAGAAGGGCATATGCCGGTCTCAAATGAACTCCTCATTCTATTTGTCCTAGCTCTAGAATTCACTTCTCCATGTGATCCAACACAAGAATATCAAGGAGCATCACACATAACCCGCAAAAAGGCAATAATGTAAATATGTGAATGAGAAAATGATCTCCTAATGAGGTTGCCTCTTACAATGAAATCAAGGCAACGGTGCATGCTCCATAGCCCTTATTACGGGATTTTAGTATTTCGCCAAGATTTTATCATAAGAGAAGGGGCATCATTAAAAGATCGATCGACGGCTATCGATCGAACGTCCACTCTTATTCTAAAAGTTTCATATGCAAAAGTGGCATTGATTTTTTTTTTGAAGTTATTGATTTTATGATTTTACTTTTGCAAAAAATGAAGTGACTTCTATTCTGAGAGATTTATACACAAAAATGTTTTGTATTTTAGTCCCAAAATGTGAGAATGAGAGAATTTGATAAAAAAAAATGCAATTTCAATTTTTGTGCCCCAATATAAAATCGCAACTCGAAAGTTTTCTTTTTCAAAATGATTTCGAGCCTATAACTAGAAATTTAAACAAAACCATATGTTCAATAGGGCCAAATCAAAGTATTTAGAACTTGCATTCAATGTTCACTTGTCAAAAGTGATTGCCAATTTTTTCAATTATAAGCCTAGAGCACCGAGAGCAATCGATTGATGTTTGTGAATTTCAAGATGGAAGTTCAATACAAAATGAGCAAATAAAAATGAAAATGATACTTACAATAGGTGCTAACCTTTGTCTTTTTTTTTTTTTTTTTTTCAATTACATAGACATGCACATGGGATGTGGTTCGATTTCTACTCTAAATGGCTCCAAATGAAGCCATAAGATCACCGAACTGAACCAGCAAGGTCGCGGCTAGGTCGGGTTACCCATGACTCCGGCTTCGTCAAAGAACTGACCCATGTCGCGCGGTTGCAGACCGGGGTGGGTACCTTTGACATGAAGAAAGAAATTTCGGAGTTAAGGTGGGCAACTCGTACTACATGGTTGTAGTCGGAATGGTATCCACCTCAACACCATCCTAAGTGATCCTATGTAGCCTAGGTCCGACGGTAGGTAGTGTGTGCCATGGTGTTGTGCAATGCAGGAAATGCAGGCATGACAATTTATAGGCAAGCAACATTTCATAAATTCAAAACATGAACATTTGTTCACAACTCCACACCTGCAAGACAAGGGGTTAACAATCATTCCTCCACTTATAACTTCCAACTGCAAAAACATTTAACACCCATGTTAGGGACGTACCTGGAATCCTCGTTGTCAAATAAAATATTTTTGAACAAGATTAATTTTGGCTTAAGTCCTCTAAGGTCTACAACCATGTCCCCAGCGGAGTCACCAAGCTATCGCGACCTACCCTTGGGAAATGGAACATGTTTAGGGGTATTGCCTAAAGGATGGGCCTATGGCCCATGATTAGGCGCGGGCTCTCCCAAGCTCATACCTCGCGTGACGTTGGGATATTTTTAAAAATTTTGCAAAAATGAGTCGTCACTAGCCTATTGGGGTCGGCTAGAAACCAAATGAGACATGGGAGTGTATTTCACTTCCTACGCAACCAAAGAATTTAGGGTCGGAGATTCGATTACACTAATTGACCAATTAGTGCTCTTTCGGTACCTAATCTTGTTCATTTTAAAAGAAAATATTTTTTTTGCAGGTAATTTGGGTTGATTTTATACATATCTACTAACATATGAGGTGATCATGCATGTGTGCAATCACTAAAATAACAATCATAGTTACAAGATCCTAATTGCAATAAAATTAAACGAGCAATTAAACATAATCAGATATGCAAATTAAACACGCGATATAATTAATGTACGAGCAAATAAAGGCCTAATTACACTAAAAAGGCAATACATAGAAATTCTTGACCAAACACTACATTTTTTGGATTTTCGAAATGTTTTAATTTTAAATTTTAAATTTTTTTTTCGAATTTTTTTCTTAATTTTTAATTAATTTTTTTTAATTTTTTAATTTTTAAATTAATTTTTAAAAAATATATTTTTTTATTTTAAAAAAAATGAGCAAACCGGATCGAGTCCGGTCTGACCCGACCCGGTTCAACTCGGTCGGGTAGGTCGGGCTAGGTTCGGGTCAAGCCCGCCTGGGTCCAACCCATTCGGCCCGTAAGGGCCAAGCTTGACCAAAGATGGTCGAGCCTTTACCTGGTTCAGGGTTGGGCCTAACCGACGGGCCCAACCCCCCAAACAAAAGCCCGCAGGCCTAGTCGACAAGTTTTGGCCCTCTAAAATTAAATAAGGCCCAAGGAAGAAATCTAAACTTATCCTAAAGCCCAAACCCCAATTCGGCCTAGAGATAAATCGGCCTAAGCACGCAGGCCTAGCCCAAAGATCAAAACCCTACTTGGTTTATGACCCGCGCTCAACCCAGTTTTTGGCCGAAACGGTGGGGCTTCTTAGCGGTGCTGACGGCAGTGGCGGCGACGCGGCGGGTGGCAACGATGACGTGGCGGGTGGCGGTGACGACGTCAGGGTCGGCGAATGGGGGCTCGGCTGCTGCAGGTTGCGCGGCAAGGGAACTCGGCGACCGGCTCGGGCTGCTGGCGTCGCGGGTTCGGGCAGAGTGGAAGCACGACAGCAGGCGTGCGGAGGTGCAGCATTGGCGACAGAGCTGGTTATAGGAGCGGCGGTGGCACGACAAACAGGGGCGGAGCTTCGGCTGCTGGTTGCAGGAGCGGCGGTGCTTAGGCGAGCTGCTGCGATGGTTCCCGCAGCGTCGGCGACGAAAGATGGAGGCGGCTGTGGGTCGCAGGCGAAGGGCGCGACGAAGGCAAAGCAGCAGCGTTGCAAGGTTGCTGGTGTCACGAGGGGTCGAGCAGCGGTGGCCAGCGGCTCAAGCAGTAGGGGACGCTGGGTTGGAGGCACAAGCACGGGCGGAGACGCTGGTAGGTCACAGGCCGGCGTGGCGAGGGTTTCAACTGCTGGTGGCTCGGGCAACAACAAGTAGCTCGTCGGGACCCGGGGGAGGCAGCAGCTTGGATGGCGTTGGGCAGGAGGGCGGTGACTACACGACGGGTGAGGCGGCGAGGCCTCCTATCTCCTTGGCCGCCGTCCTCCTTCCCCCTTCTAGCTCTCTCTCCCTTTAGCTCTCTCGGTTGCTCTCCCTTGAACTCCCTCCTGTCTTCTCCCCCTCCGTCTCTCGTGCTTCTATTCTGTCCTCTCCCCTTACTCGATGCTCCTGCTGTGCTGCTACTCCACTGTTGTTGTCTTTTTCCTTCTCCTGCAGGTCTGCACGCGAAGACAGGAGCCGGAAGACAGCTGGGGCACAAGCAGGCTGAAAGGAAGAGGAGATTGGGCCATGCGGGGGGAAAACGGGCTTGGGCTGCGTAGGGGAGAGGGAGGCGGGCGGCGAGTTCCGATCCGCTCCCCTAAGCATTTTTTTTTGTATTTTTGTTTTATTTTTTTTTGTTTTGTTGTTTTTGTTTAGCGACTAATTCCTAATTTTGTATGTGATTAAGTTTTAAGTAAAATAGTAGAATTTAGGTGTCAACAATAATATGGAAAGTGACTTGAATTACATGAACTGTAGACATGAATGTAAACCATTTGCCATACGATAATATTAAATCCATAGACAGACCGGACTTTATTCTTCGTCAGACCAACTGAGTTTCTCGTAATCATGCTTCACTTGGCTTCACTTTCTACCTGCAACGGTCGAGATACGTATATTAGAGCTTAACGACTAGAGGGACGAGAGAGAGAGAGAGAGAGAGAGAGAGACTTTTGATTGTGGCTCTTCCCATTTGTCGAACTCTGGATCGGAGTCGAACCCTGCATTGAAGTCGGACAATGGATCAGAGTCGAACCCTGCATCGAAGTCGAACTCTGCATTTTTGATCTTGCTCTTCCCCTTCGACCTCGAGCCCTGCTTCGATGCCAAACTCCCCTTCGAGCTCGAGCCTGGCTTCGACTCCGAGCTTTCATGAACTTTCACACCGGGGACAGCACCCTGTGTCGAGCTCTCATGAATGCTTGCTTTGGCAGCAGCACCGCCCTGTGCCGGATGGTAGATGTCGTAGCTACCTATCTCCTTCTCCTTATACTGGTAGTCGGGTTCTAAATGCTCTTGAGGCCTTGCCCTGAATTCTTCTTCGCTCATTCTCTCTTCATTTCCAGGGCCGTGGTAGACTAAGATTGGTTTATCATATGGGGGGCGCCCACCCCTACGTTTTCTCTCCATTGGCCTCTTGAATGAAACAAGCGAAAAACGAATTCAGAGGAGGGACCCAGCAGCGCGCGACCCTCTGCTTTCTCTTCACTTCTTTTTTATAAGCGTGCGCGTCTCGTGCAATGGCGACTGTGTATATCTTTCTTCATGCATATGCCTATAAGTGCTCCACCGTATCATTTTTTCTGCACCACGATTCATGGACCAGATCGTATCGAATCAATGGTCATTGTGTGAAATGAAATCCTATGATATACCAACTCATCATTAAATATATCGATTTGATTTGACCTGTCTCTATCAATTTGATTGATTACTAATTCTTTATACCTTGCCTAGGTCAAATACAACAGGTTTCGTCCAACTTCATAGGGTATATTTTATCTATTACCATGTCCCAATAATTTATATTCAAATTTTTAATTAAAAACCAATCATAAAAAATATCGCACAAACTTTGTACGTTTACATTTTACGGTCAGTAAAAAATGCTTAAAATGTACTCGAAGACAAGTTATCTCTTCCTTTAATAGTGTATGCAAAGCTTTTTTTTTTATTGTTAATAGTTTTGTCTACTATGAGTCTATCTCCAGACAATTTTATTATAATAATTTGACCGCATCTTATGAATTGATTCTCGATTTGCCTATTCTTCAATTCATGATTCGGTGTCCTGATTTGGGAACCATGGTTAGAGATGGAGAGGAGGGAAATCTCAAGGCTATAATTCACTTTGTTCCTTAGATATAATTGTCTATGAAACTGAAAAAACAATTACTTACTAAAGTTAGTTTCTTATAAGATTTCTAGCTTCCTTCATTTGAAATTTAATTAGTCGAAGAAAATTGTCTTGGATACTGCCCAAAAAAAAAAAAAAAAATTCCTTGGCCTTAGTCCATGATTTGGTTCACGGGTCAAACCATATATAATCGAAATCTGGAACTGATCGATTGATTCCATAGTAATAGTCTCAACTGACAAAACTCTAAACGCAAAGTTTGAAGGTTCAGCAAGAATTGAAGAGATGAAGGTGCTCGTTGGATTGATAATCCCAACAAAGCAAGAACTTTGAGTTCTGTCGTTCCTCTAAAGAAGTATTTGTGCATGCCATTTGCAAAAGCTTTAACTTCGGATGGTTCCATTCACACGAATGGTTAGGCAAATGATCAAAAAGGAGGGAAATTGCGTGCCAATCTTGGCCTGTATCTTCTGCTGGCCATTGGTCCATATCAGAATCACAACTAACCAGGAAAGCTTTTTCTTTGGAAGCAATGGAGATGGCTGTAGCCCTCACAATATCATGCATCTTCACACAATTAACATGATTACTGTTCAGTAACAAACATGAAGATATCAATTTATCCACTAATGCCAAGACCCTATTCCTTGTCTCTATTAGTGTATCAACACCTTTGTAGAACCATAAGCTTCTTCCATAATTAACCAAATACGCAATCGGTATATCAAAATCTTCCGGAAATAGACAACACAGCGAAAAGCATGACTTAGCTTCTTCACATGATAAATACTTGTAACTCAGTTCCACGCGCGAAAACACAAACTCTTGCATTTCCGTGAATGAGCTGATGGTAGACTTTCTAAGTTGCTTTAGCACGTCCTCCTATATGTGCTTCTCTTTATGTCCTAGAGCCTTTCCTATAGTTGCAATTGCGAAAGGCAAACCCCCACATTCCTCCAGCACTGCTCTTGCTATGTCATGTGGATCTGGAGAGACAACAGCATCCCCTGCCATCTTCTGGAAAAGATCCCAGGATTCTGTCTCTGATAAAACCGAGATTAGGAAGATCCTCTGACTTCTCATGTTCTTGCACACATCTTCACTTCGTGAAGTCATTAGAATCTTGCAAATTTGTTATGTACTTATTGTTTCTCGTTAATTTCTCCCATAATTTTGTTCTCGTGTTAAATTTGAATTGTAAAATCCATTATTTATTTCCAAGAATAATCAAAACAAACCTTTATGTGCGTTTTAATTGGTTTTGAAACTCGCTTTTAATTGGTTTTGAAATTTTTATGTGCCACGATGGTGGGTCATAAGCCAATGGCAACCTAACCACGTTTTAAACTCTAAATAAAATTTCATTTTTTTTTGTGAAAAATGAATAATAAAAATATTTTACAAAAAAATGATTTCTTGCATCCTTTATAAAAGTAAAATAAACAAAAAAATTATTATCAATGAAAATATTTAGACATAAATTATTATTGTGTGTAATGATAAAATTTGTTTTTATTGATTAAGGATTCTGGACCATTATGTTATTATAATCTCCTTTTGGCAAAGGGTCCATTAATATTTATAGTGCACAGCCGTCAACATCGAATCTTTTCCGGTTACAGAACCGTCCTCGTCTAAAATCGTTTGATTATCATGCAACAATAATTTGATTAGGTTTGTCCTACCACTTTCTATGTCCTTCTCTATTCTCTTTTTCTTTCTTATCAAATATTATACGAGCAAGGGTCTTGCCTCCATTACCACCGCTTACGCAAAAATTACATAGCCAGTTGTTCGTGGATAATCATTCAATGATTTTTCCATTGACCTAGTTGTGTAATTTTGTTTGACAAACTCAAAAGAGCCAGAAGTTATTTTTAGGCCATTACCAGTTATATTGTCCGTGCTTCATAGGGGTTTATTATCCTATAAATATTACATATTTATAGGAAAAAGTAACAAACATTTATTTGATAATTATTTAGATAGAACATCGATAGGAAAGTGCCAAGTAAGGTTTAGAAATTAATTTATCGTCTTTAGAATGGAAAGCAAATAACTTTCCAAAAGTGCTTGGTTTTATTTGGTAAATTATAAAGAGAACACTCAATTCGGATTAAAGTAGAGAAGATGACAAAAATATAAAGAGAACCCCCCCCCCACACACACACACACACAAATATATGTAAACAGATTTGAAGATAAAGGATCGATAATAATAATAATGTAGATTGAAATGTCATTCATATGAATGAAACTCACCTTTGGTCCACTGTGGATATATTCGATGCTCAAGCACCAAAGGATAACGCTAAGAAAATAAAAAAAGTGCACCCAATCGACACATGTTAATAACTCATAAGTATGATATGTAACATTTTCCCGACGTATGATAGATTAATCCAAGAGAAGGGGAATTTAGAATGAACAACTTCTATTATCACTTCGTTAGCTTTTTTGGCATGACAAACCAAAGATTTCGATGATGTTTATCTATAGCTTATTATTCCGAAAGGGCATGCTTGAGTTTGATGCGTGTAGAGAGAGCTAATGATGGCTTAATTAGTGTATGCTCTCTATTATGAAGCTTAAAATAGGTGGTCATTCTCCTCACAAACCAACTCCTCATCTTTAATTATCCTCATTCTATTCTTTTTCCCATGGCACAAGCGGACATGCTCAACTATCTGAAGGCTCAAGAAGTATCCTACAAATCCCATAAACTGGTCGAGCATTGACTTTTGGTTTGTGCTGACGACCCTACTCAAGAGTATTACACGCAGTTGGTGAAGTTTCAACAAATGAGTTCCACTTCCTAAGTTGAAAACCCCCTAACACCCTAATTAGTGACGCCAATTAGTTCTATGACATGCGAAAGCTACAAATCACCAAAGAAATCAGATGAGGAACAATAAAAAATATGAGCGATTTACGTGGTTCAGATGAAGCGTCGATACTTACTTTGCACATCGAGACAGGCGTAAATAATTCACTAACCAATTGGAAAATTAAAGAATTGTTTTTTTCATATATCCTAACCTCTCGTACGTAACGCTGGAGTAATCGATAGGTCAATTTCAATAATTAATTGCAGCGACAGGCTCTGATTTGTGTAGGGTTTCGCTTCCTTGGATTATGGCGGGGCAAGACTTAGACGTGCTTATAAAATTCTCGGGTTAATGTGACGACGGACAAATTTTTTCGTGATTCTCAACTGCAGTTGAATATTCCTAGGCTACTCTGTAATATGCGGCATAAATTGATGAAGGCTTTCAACTCCAGCCATTACGTCTTAAAAGGGGGGTTGAAGTCAAGATAGGAAATTTCCTTGGACATATTAATTATTGCGGCTCCTTCAAGATGTTTCCAATGCAAGATGTGTACTAGGTACGAAATCCGCAATAGTTAAAGCTCAATCCCCGTTAGTATCCGATCCGCATCACCTAATGCATCCATGACATCGACCACTCTAAAGAAACGGACTTTCGTCCCGACGTCTTTTGTCGCCACTAAATTGGGGTTGTCAGAAGGGAGGAAAAAAGAAGGATAAAACCACGGGCGCGAACTAAAATTGATGTCTTTTGATTACGTTGGCTGACATGCATAAATTGAAATTAACGCTTGATTGGGTTCGAAACATGTTGATGTGAGACCAACGACCACTGAACATTGATTTGTACCTCATGTACATTGTAAAAGCGGTGGCTCTAGTGTTAAAAGTATGAAATGGCTTTGGAGTGCGACGGGTGCATTTCATGTCGTTCGGAGCTTGTGACGCTGCAAGCGTGATAAGGTGTTTTGGTAATCTTTACCTAACTTCTTTAGAAAATAAATTAAAGTTGAATAAGCTCTCTTGCAAATGTCGTGAAGAGCCAAAGCACTAAATCATTTAGTGTGCACGAAAATGTTCTTGGATCCACAGTAAGTACATATATTCTGAAATTATTTGATGGCAAGAAGGAAAAGAGAAGAGAAAAAATAAAAGAAAAAATAAAATAATAAAAAAGTTGAAAATTATTAAAAATTATAAATAAAAAATGTCAATATCGGTGACAGTCGTGCCATGTAAGTCAGTCGATGTTCATGTTAGCAATTTTTCATCAAAATTGGCCGAATTGACTCAATTAGCACAGACGCAAAATGTCTAGAGCTAAATTGATCTAATTGAAAAGTTTAGTACTTAATTGATATCAATACAATATGTTTAAGACTTTTTCATACTTTTTCCCCAAAGATCTCGATGATGTTTATCTATAGGTCATTAGTTATTCCGAAAGGGCATGCTTGAGTATGATGCGTGTAGAGAGATGGCTTAATTAGCGTGTGCTCTGTATTATGAACCTTAAAATAGGTTGGTCATTCTCCTCAAAAATGAACTCCTCATCTTTAATTATCCCTATTCTATGTTTTTTTATCAACCATGGCACGAGCGTAGAAGCCCAACTATCCAAAGACTCATGAAGTATCCTACGAATCCTATGTACTGATTTAGCGTTGGTCTTTGGCTTTGTGTCGATGGTCTTATTCAACAGCAAATTGCAAGCAGTTGATAAAATTTCAAGGAGTGATTTCCAAATCCTAAATTGAAAAACTCCCAACACCCCAATTGGTTCTGGGTATCCTTGTAAAATAAAATCCCAAAGTTATCACATTTTGCAATTAAAACTCAAGACAAGAGAATAAAATCATCAGAGAAATCATACAAGGAATAATAAAGAACATGATAGATTTACGCGATTCCGTCGGAGTGCCACTACTTACTCTACACAAAGAGATGGTCGCAAATAATTTACTAATCAATCGGAGAATTAAAGAATTTATTTTTCGTATATCCTTACCTCCCGTACTTTATCACCACTCATCGGACCTGTTTAGTTCCGAAGTAATCGATGCGACACGCACAGATTTTTATGCTTGGGTTTAGGTGGAAGAATATATTCAATACAGAATAGCCAAATGAATAGGGTTTGGCTTTCTTGGGATTTGGCGGATGAAGATGAGACACCTAACCACGTATTAAAAAACTTCTGGGGTAATGTGCCGACGACGGACACATCTCTAGTGATTCTCTACTGCACTTGAATATTGCTAGCGACTGGTCAATACGCCGATGGAAATTTCCTGAGACATGTTTATTATTGGCTTCTTCATTAGGTGCACTCACGCAAGATCTGTACAGACGTGCGAGATTCACCAAAAGTCAAAGCAGTTCGATACCCTGAAGACACTTTTTTAAGACTGCATCCGATGAGCATCACCTAATGCATCCTAAGAGTTCCACCCCCACACAAAGAAAACGACTTTCGTACCGACGTCTTTTCGTCGCCCCTAAAATGGGGTTTTACCAAGAGGTGGAAAAGAGAAGGATAAAAGCCACGGGCACCAACTAAAGTTGATGTTCTTCTGACTATGCCTAGCGACATGCACAAACTGGAATTAACGCTCGAGTGTATTCCAAAAATGTCAGATGCGACGGCAATGACTAATGATCATCGGACATTGATTTTTTACCTTATAGAACATTACGAAAGCTTGAGACGCATATATATTCCAAACTGCGACTCGAACAATGAGTAGAATTTCTTAATAAAGAATGCCAAATCCAGTTCAAACAATGAGTAGGGTTTCTTAATAGAGAATTCCAAATACAATTCAATTTAAAAACAGGGAATCTAGTACACGAATGGCCTGAACCCGTCATCATGTTATTCCTTTCTTCTTCTTTTTTTAATAAAACCATCGTGTTTTTGGAGGAATCCCACATTACATAATAGATATCTAAACCATCACATCACCACCAGCATTAGCCACTCCAGTCCACCCCAAAGGAGCCACTTACCAAAGGAGTAGAAAATGGTTAATGTAATGAAAAACCTCAAAATAATATGCTTGTAACAAATTTACCATCTAATTTTCATTAAATTTTACCGAGTGTACCAATTTAGAACTTTACTTTCAATTTGTCATAGGTGTATCAGTTTGTATTCATAATATAAATTCAATTTAACGAAAACTAACGGAGGATAAATTTATTACTAATGAGGCAAATTTGCGACATTAGTTTATAATAAATTTGTCACGAATGTATTAGTTTTGAGATTTTTAGGTCAAAAAATTAATTTTTGGTAAACTTATTATAAACATATCGGTTTGGGATTTTTCGGAATATTACTTGAGAAGAAAGGAAATCTCTTATTGCCTTCAAAAACTTGACCAGGATATTCTTTGGATCAGATGGTTGGGTTTGAGTTTGACAGTATCTGCCAATCATATCGAACGCTATGGAAGTTCGTTGCATGATTGGACCCGAAATCCTCTCCATAACTCAAAATTTGATTGTGACGAGCTGATTAGGAACCTAATTAATCTCGACCAGTTATCATCCGGTAAGTTATCCGTTAGGAATGCGTCAGTATTAAACCTGTCAAATGAGTGGGTCGGGTCGAAAATGGGTCGACCCATATTTAACTCATTTAACCCGTTTTGATCTATATTCATATAGTGTAAATCAAGTGACCCATACCCGACTCTGACCCATATTGCTAAAACCTATTAATATTATAGGAAAACCCACTTCTACTATATGCTAATTGGATTAAAACTTCAAATTAAATTAAAAATAGTAAATAAAATAAAATAAAGTTAAAAAAACCTATAAATTGAAATATTTATAAAGAATTAGATTATGCAGATGCTTCTCTTATTTGAAGTGAACATACCATTGAATAACTAAAAACTGTAAGATAAAACTTTTTTAACTAAACCTAAAAAAAGCTTATTTTTATGATTTTTTATAAAAAAAAAAAAATTGTTAAAACATTTTTATGCAATACAATTTTTTAAACAATTTTTATGCAATACAAAATTTTTAACAATTTTTGTGCAATACAAATTTAATGGAAATTTTTTATAATTCTTTTAAAAATATTCTTTAAAATATCGAATTTTTATTTTTAAATATAATTTTTGATTATTTGTATTTTTTAAAAATATAATTTTTATAATTTTTATTTTTTAATATTTTTTTTTTATTTTCTCTTTTCTCTTTTTTTTTTCTTTTTCTTCGGCCGGTCCGGCCATGACGATGGCCGATGACCGGCCACAAGCGAGATTGAGGTCGCCGGCGTTGGGCGGGGCTCGATCTTGCCGATCCGGCGAGGCCAAGGCCTCGCATAACGCCGATGAGCTCAAGTCTTGCCATGTCAAATCTGGCGAGGCCAAGGCTCCGCTGGCGTCGGGCGAGGCTCGATCTCGCCGATTTGGCGAGGCCTAGGCCTTGCCCAATGCCGGCGAGCTCGAGTCTCGCCTGGCCTGTCGCCGGCCGATGGCCGACCGTCGCCCTGCCAGCCGTCGGCTAAGGAAGGAAGAAAAGGAAAGAAAATAAAAAGAAAAAAAGAAAAAAAAAAAATTGAAATATGAAAAATAATCATAATTTCGATTTTTATATTAAAAAAACATTTTATAAAGTTAAAGAAGGCCATGGGTTTAAAGTGGGTTTCCTAATAACCCATTTAGATCAATTTCTTTTTGTGCTTTACTTTCTCAAATCCATTTATGACCCATATTTAACTTTCACTTGACCCATTTAACTAAAAATGGGTTATAATATGGGTTTATGACCCATTTTGCCAGCTCTACGCGTCACAAACATGTGATATTATCTCGGTGAAAAGGGACATATGTTGGATTAAAAATGCAAAAAAAAGAGCCAGCCTTACGCGACTTAGATGGTGACAATTCTAGGACAAGATCTAAACGTGATAATCTTCAAGGCAAAAGTATAGTGTAAATGTCAAAACTTAACAAGGAGAAACTTAAATGCTAAAAGTTACAAAATATATAAATAAGTGCCACTTTTTTTGAAAATTGGAACATTTTAGTGCTAACTTTGGTGAAGAGTCCCTGAAATCTTATGTGACATTCTTTTAATAATTTAATTGGCCTATGTGGCTCTCCGGAAAGCTGACTTAGCAAAAAGAGTCAAAATAATGTCATTTTGCCTCTTATTTAAATTTTAATATAAGTATTAATTAATTTAAATTTAAAACTAAATTTAAAAAGAAGAAGAACAAGAAAAAGAAAAGAAGATTGCAGAACAGGCCTCATCGCCATCGCCTCCCCACCGTCACTGGGAAGGGCCGGCGATGATAGGGGGAGGGTCAGCCGAGGTCCCTAGTGACGGTTGGGAGGTGGCGGCAAGGGCTCAAGCCTTTTGCAATCTTCTTCTTCTTCTTTCATTCATTTATTTATTTAGCTTTAAATTTAATTTAATTAATATTTATATTAAAATTCAAATTTGAGATAAAACGATGTCATTTTCAACTTATCTAACCACGTCAACATGCAAATGATTTAGCTACATTAGTATGCAAAACAATGTCATTTTACACTTTTCTCACCAGAAAAACAGCGCGTTAGTATTTTCACTAAAATTTCTCGCCATTGGCACTTAATTGATTCGTTTTGCTTCGATTTTGACACTTAAATATACATTTCCAAACTTTTGGTATTTAAATGTCATATTGTGCCAAGTTTTAACACTCCAGATATTTGCACCTCAATCTTCAGTGCTTACTTAATAAGGACCTCAAATCTCAGCATTTTATTTATTTATTTATTATTGTTGATAAAATTTGTTGTTAAGAATTTTTTAAGTTTGAGTCAGGGAAAAAAAGAAAATTTGAATTAATTAAAAATTTCAAATATAAATAGGATTTATAGTTTCACTTCCGAACAAGTAAGAAATTAATGAAATACTTTCTATATTGAAGTTGGATTCCTAGTTTGAATAAATTTCATAATTTTAATCAGCAAGTCAAATAAGAACATATACAAAGGAAATTCCACTTGTTTGTTTGTTTGTTTGTTTTTTTTTGGTCGAAATTCCACTTGTTTGTTTGTCCGCTAGAGCAAGCAAGAGGATTTTTTAGGGCTTTTTCTTTATAAATTGTCTGAGCGAATTCTTTATGAGAGATTGTGTTAAAAAAACCTGTAAGTTTTGCTTTGGGTGTAATTTAGTGTTAGGAAGCACTTTAACAATTGAGCAATTGTGAATATTACAATTCTTCAAATTCATAGTGGATTTATATTCTACTAGCTCTCTCCATGAAATAAGTACCAAACTCAGACTAAACCACATAAATTCTTAGTGCTTTGATGATTTTTCCTTGATTTCTTTAGTAATTTTCTCTTCTTGCACAAGACGCGAATTGTAAGACCACTTCTGTGTTATTTCATAACAATCGATATCAGAACTATGGTTAAGGTTTCTAGAGTTAACTTGGGACTTTTGTTTGTCTAAAAACAGTTTGGAAATTATGTTGTTGCAAACATGTCCGAAGCTAAAGTTGAAATTGAGAAATTCAACAGGAGGAACAACTTTCTGTTGTGCAATATAAAGATTTGTGTCCTATTAACAATTCAAGTTTTGACGAAAGCATTGGATGGCAAAGATCTATTACCATAAACACTAAAAGAGGCTCATGGGGTAAAGTTGATGGAGAAGGCAAAAAGCATAATTCTCTTAGATCTATCGGATGAGTGGTTGATTGAAGTGGTAAAAAAGATGCAGCATTGAGAAGCTAAACTCCTATAAATACTATGATATGGGTAGCTAGCGAAGAGTAAACTTCATAAAGACGATTCAGTAGACCTTAGAGATCGCAGGCCGCATACACTCAGATATATAAGGACCTCTCAAGTTCTCGCCAAGGTTGGTGCCTGGTATGGGTTGTTCATTGTTGATGACATTTCGAGGGAAGTCTGGACCTATCTTCTTAAACATAAGAGGGATGGACTTGGTTGGTTCAAATTGTCGAAGACGATGATCGAAAGCACATCAGAAGAAAGGTCATGTATCTGAAAACTGACAAAAGGTTAGGATTATGTTATGGTGAGCTTGGACAGATTCGAATGGAAGTGTCCATTTGTCTGCTTTCAGGATTTATGTGTCATTTTCAAAACATGAACGTGGGCTCCCGACAAAAGCATCGAGTTGAGGCTTTTTATGACGGTCGAGAGTTTTAAGAAAAAAGTAGCAATAGAAGGGAACCGAAGACAAGCTTAATAAGCAGAGACAATTAATAATGGCATCCATAGATTTACGAAAGTAGAACGAACCCTTGGCAGTGGTCGATTAAATGTTCACGATTATAGATATAGGTAATCCCAATGCTAAAGTTGATAATTAGTCGATATGATCGAGAAAAATAAAGCTCACGCATTCTCGTACACTATATGCTCAATTCTTGTTTGATTTTGGTCTCACGTTATTCATGATTGGCAACTTCGTTTACTCTAAGCCTGGCGGTATTGAGAGATTTCTCTCAAACACAATGTCGATAGGTCCGAAAGTGTATAAAACTCATTATCTGATCCTAGCTTTGCACTTTGGAGTACTAGTTAATAGGGATGAGCATCGGTCCTGGACCGACCCTGGACCGGCCCAACCCCGTAGGTCTTGGTCCGATTCCCAAGGAAACTGGGTCAATCATTGGCCTTAATATTTCTAGACCAATACTGTAAGCGGGTTGGTCTCGGTCTTGCGAGTTTCGGGTTAGTCCAACCCAGACCAACCCCAACTATATATATATATATAATATATTATTTATAATTTTTTTATATAGATAAAACCTTAAAATAAATGGCATTAACAACATTAAACAACTTTTAGAAAAGGAGTTCAAGCAATTTTATGTTGTTCTTTAATAACTTAGGTTTTTAATGTCTTTTATGTCATCAATAGTCATAATTTACGAATGAGAAAAATGTTTTTGTAAGGAGTCCTCATGGCGTTCAAAAAGGCATCTTATGGCATTCTCCTCTAATATTCATTCTCTTTTATCTTATTTGTCATCTTAGTCTTAAATTTGCTAAAATCGAAAAAACAACTTCTCCGCTCGCCACTCGACACTGCCTCGCTCGCTTTGGGTCACTCATGCCGCTCGCCGCTCGATGCTCGCTTGGCTTATTGGTCCTCGCTCGACATTCGATGCTCATTCTGTTCGACGCTCACCCCACTTGACCCTCACCGCTTGCCTTTCTTAGCTGACCTTGCTCATCATCGAACCCATTGGGTCGGTACGGTCCTCTGTTACTCTTTCAAAGAATACAAAAAATGAAATAAAAATTATTAGTTAGTCCTAGGTTGACCTTGAAACATGACCGAAATTATTGGGTCAGTCCAGGTCCTCAATCGCTTTTTTAAGAAATACAAAAAATGAAATAAAAAATTATCAGTTAGTCTTGGGTTGACCCTGGAATCGGACCGACCCCATTGGGTCGATCCAGTCCTCAGTCCCAAGCTCAATAGAGTCGGTCCTCAGTCCCAAAAATTGAGGACCAACACTGTTTGGGTTGGTCCTAGGGTTATGGGGTTGACCGGCCCAACCCAGATCATGCTCACCCCTACTAATTAATGCCCATAAATTGGCCCCCCTAAAATTAATGCCCCTTTGACATGCTTAAATCCAGCATCCATATTTGATTTGATGGGTCGGTCCCTGGAAAAACCAAAGGAAGGCTAAATTCTTAAAGTGGTAGTCGTTACAATTTGAACGGAGATTTGCTTCCCCAAAATCAAGCACTCGACCTCTTAGCTAACCCTTCGATGATGTCATAAGCGTGAACTTGTAAAATATCGATCGCACATTAATGAATGAGCACTGATGAGTGGGAAACGTGATTATTTACTGAAGGAGGCCTGGACTAATGCTAACCGCATGATTAAGGGTTTTGATCTTCTCTTTTACCTTAAGTTTGTGGGAGTAAAAACAATTTCCAACTATCTCTTCTTGTCGATTAAGGCTTGGATTAGTGTTTGAAGGTTCGAAAGTCCATCTTGTCGATTCAAGCAAGCTATACATAGACTCTGGACACAAGAAGTCACCGCTGCAAAAGGCAAGTGGATAGTGGAAATAGTTTATGCTAATCGTAAGTCAGATTTTATTAATAAAGATCCCACGATCTATTAAGGAAAATCGACGATTTTTTAACACGTTATTTTTCTCGTGTTATGTATTACTATAATCGATTTCTTATAAATCAGAAGTATTTTCATTAACATACACGGATGAGCATTTTGAAGACACTCGTCAAGATCTATCTAAAGCTGGAGAATGAAAACTATGGCATTGAGTTTTGATATGTTATCTTTTCCCCATAACCCTCTTTAGCTGGCACATAAATCTCCCTCCGTAAAGTTTGTACAAGCAATAATTTGAAACGTCGCGAAAAATGTAAATATTCGAAACACTTCAAAAATTTTCCGCATCTTACTCTTTGTAGCTTGCAAGTATGAATGCTCCTTAGCAAAATCTAGTCAACACTTATTTGGCTAATGCCCAACCTTCAGCAAATACTATAAAGAAATAGAAAATGAAGATTTTTACTCGCGATTGATCCTTCCATCTATTGCATATCCTTCTCATAACAAGCCTATGCTTCAACATCCTTCTGTCTACACTGCAAAGTGAATGATGCACCCCAATAGTATAGCCCATACAGAAGGAAAGCATGCCTATCCTTTTTTTTGGGAATGATGGGTACGAGGCACCATAAACAAAGTAAAAGAACAAGATCGGACGAGGTTCCTAATAGTAATGGCAAGCGATGAAAGGACTTCATCATACACTGGCGAAGCAAGAGTACTCAATATCGCATAACTGGGAAAAGATCGAATCGCAAAAGCAACAGAGACCATATGTGGGCTTTTCCCCAGAAAGTTCATCGCGGTAAAGAGAACACCACCCTACCAGGGTCTCCCAAAATTTCTCTTTTTCAAATAAGAAAAGAACTAAGGAAAAAGTAATACCACCCTCCCAAGAAATTACAACTTCCAAGATTAAGAAAACAAGTACAGAAAAAAATGACCCTCAATCTCCCACTCTGATTTTTTTCTTATGAAAGTAGGAGGATCTAACATTACTAGATGAACTACTGTACATCTAATAGATATAGGGGAATATCCTCCAAGGTACTAGTCTGCAGTATTCTGCCCAAATCTCTCTGTACTTTTCTGCACAACGAGCTTCGTCTCTTCTCTCTCTCCATATCAGCAGAATCAGGAGATAAATTGGGTAGAAATAAGGTACTGGCGATCTGCAAAAGATAAGTAGCTCTTCAAAACTGTGATCTACTTAATTTTGGCATGCATGGCAAATCATAATAGAGTTGGGTGAAGTCAAAAATCACCTTAGTCCACAAGGCAAGCTGAAGGACAGTGCCAGCAGCAAGTCACCAAGGTAGTTACAGTGCCTCGCAATTCCCCTTTAACCACAGGATACGTGAAGTCAAAATTGCATGAGTAGCAGGAGAAGCAAAGCGAACATTTTGGGAAACAGAATCAGAGAAACATAAGATTCGTCATTTACCACACTTTTAGCCTTCTCCATTTAAGTTCTACCAAAATTACATTCACATTCACAAAGCATATTGATGGAGACGATCAAACTACCTTTTTCCTTTTCTATATGAATATGCCTTATTTGAAAAATTGTGCATCTTCACAGAGATAAATGGAAGTGGGTATGAGGAGAAACAAATTATATGTATACCAAGTGTCAAAGAAACAGAGAGAATTGACTATCAGTGAGTTCTGTGACAGCAGTCTCACAATCGTTTAAGTACAGACAATAGAGAAGTTTTGATATGTTATAGGATGTGAAAGCCAGGCTAACAGCATTTTTATTGACATGAGCAAGCTGATAAATCCAACAATACAAGTTGAAGCTATTGAAGTAGGTGTGCAAGGCTCCAAGCACATTACATTACTCATACTTGGTGGTTTGATCCATTCATCTTAGACTTGGATTCCATTTATGACCTTCATAACACTAACATGACCATATGTCACAGCAAGAGTAGGAGGAGACTGTTATTTTACCAATAACCAGAAGCAAGCAACTTCCCCCCCACAACTTTTGGAGGATGACCCCATATAAGTGCTTTGGGATTCCTTTTGAACACATGCTTTTGCTTGTTAGCGCCTCGGAACACCATATATCTACGTAGTTTTTAGGCAAAGGAAATGAATTCTTAGTAAAGGTGGCAGGCAATATTAGGTTCATCAGCAAAAGGACAACATAAAGCCTACCCAATCAGAAATACAAAACAATTAGCAATGGCAGCAATTGTTGTTAACTCTACGTTATTCCTCAAAAGCCACCAACCCTGTATCAGAGATGACAATTACTCATGTAGGCATATAAACATGCCTCAAATAATCTTCCAAACTGCATATTTATCTGATAAATGGTTCCAAGTAGATGCAATCTTGTATTCAGAGTGTACAACTACTAACATAGTGAGATGCGGATACTTAGGGTTGCAATGCTTCAAAGGCATTCAATTTTGTATAATAAGGCAACTTTTCTAGTCCTAAGAGAAGAAGTGAAAACTATAAAGCAGAGAGATGTTGTATGAACTGTCAATAATTCACTGAACACCAAAAGAACAAAAGAACACTAATCACAACATCCAGAGATTTAGAATATGTATGTTTGCTACGCATGAATGGAGTTTATCATAAACTTAATTGGCTTGCCCATCATGTTGATAAGCAATGCGCATTAACCATCAATCTAAGCATCAGATTGAGAAAGAAAAAACTCAGTAGTGACCTGTCCCCAAATAAAACACAAACAAGGCCCCTCCCCCTCCATGTGCAAGTATAGAGAAAAATAGGGGTACGGATAGTGTGATAATGTGATGATTGATAGCTAAGGAAAAAAACAGTTCTGATGACCAAATGTACTGTCTGTTCATCTTCTCTAGATGGCATACCTGAATGCTAAATGTGAAGGGAATCCACACTAGATCTCCAAATACCAACATGAAGCCCAATCTCTCTGCAATAATGTCCCATCTAGAAAAGAGACCAAATGACAAAATAGAGTACACATATATGGGATTCTACAGGAATAGGTAATTGATATTCACCAAAGCAACTCATCCTAAATGAGATTGTAGAAGAGTCTATACATGAATCAATCAATTCAGGTACAAGGAAGCTAATATTTAAATGAGACACAAGCTTATGATCTATCAAAGGCACAGATACACTAGAAGACAGTTTTAAAGTAGAACCTCTAAGTAGAGTTTAAAATGAATCTTCTTCAGTAGAACACATTAAAATGACAGGTACTGTATCAAAGACTCTAGAGAAGCTCGTATTATATGCCCATGAGACATTCTCCCTCCCTTACTCAGAAAAGAAGGATGAATTTTTTCGTTGTTCTTTTCAGTAGCTCAGGTCTTACTTGTCTTGGTTCAAATGTGGAAAAGTGAATCATGAAATTGTTTTGAATGTACTGCAGACTTTACTACGTTAGATGTTTCACTTGTACAGTAGATCACTCAAGTTTAAATTTTAAATACCAGGCAGCAAACATTTGCCTGGCATCCTCCCAAGGAAAAGCACTTAGTTGACTGGTTGCAATAAAACATGAGATTGCCAATTAGTTGAACCACATTTCCTTCTATTATAGCTTCTACTGTTGTGAGGAGTCTGGCCTCCTGTGCAGCAGTGAATAGCATATGATGCATACAATTAATGGCAAACACTCCTGTAATTAAGTCTGAAAATCAACAAACAGAAGACTTTTTGTTTCAAAGCTGAAGAAGAACACTCTTGTATTACTAGCAAAATCAGCCGTAGAGTGCTCCAATTACATACAGAGCAGCATCCTTTCTTTCTTTTCTCTTTGTTGGCTAGTGTTTAGAGGTTGTGGGGAGAGGTACTGGAGGGCAGGGCATGACTACCAACATTACTGCAGTATTATTGGTCACTACAAAAAGGAACCTAAATCTTTCCAACACCCACATTGCTCAGTTAATATTTTATTTTAAAAGTATTATAATAAGATTCATTCATTGATCTCAGCACAATAAACACTAGCAATGCAGGACAAATAAAGACTACGGTTACGATTTCCAGTCAGTCCATTAGGTGTCACCTAATTTGGGTCAAAGTTCCAAGTTAACAGGTTCCATGGCCCAAGCCCAGTACACTAAAGGTTGGAAGAATACATGGCCACAATGAAGAGAGTTTAGCAGCATAACTGTTTGCTAAACTAAAGCAGCCCATATAGCGGGCCAGTTCATACATAAGCATAGCAGCATTTCCTAAATGCTCTAAAGAGACGCAGTATTAGCCTATAGTACGGTTGAGCAGAGTCGTAAGTGAAGATAAAAGTTCCTGCTTTTTAGCAGCAATGCAGTTTCTTAAAAAAGAAAAAAACCAGGTTTAATGACCCAGAGACAACTTCAGTGTGCAGTTGAAGGATTGCACAGACAGACAAGTTATGCACTCACGTGGAAGTCATATACTCCTCGTGCACAAAGTAGTCCAGGATATATAACTGTAAAAAAGACAAGAATTCTTAGACGAAGGAACTCATATAACTGACTTTGTCAAAAGATGCTAAAAAAATCATCATAAAATTACCACACAGAATAGTTGATAAAGGACCATTGATAGGCTCAAGTTGCCATCTGGGACACTTCTAGCTAGAACTGACAAATTGATAAGAAGCCATCCCATCATACCTGCTCGAACAAAGAAAAACCTACAGAAGACATTTTACAAATTAAAGCTAAAACATCTAATACCAGCGACAGAAAGATCAACAACTGTATATATGATGTTAAAGTGAGATTAAATTCACAGTAAGATCCACATAAGCACCCATGCAGTTTCATGTTATGAAAAAGGATATACTGGTGCTATTAGCAGCCTCTGACAGTCAAGTGACAGAACAGAGGAATGCTGAACCTCACAGACTTATGAAAGGTGACACGTGGTCTGGAAAACACTAATGATGTGATCATAAGTCAGTCCACACAAGAGGTTATGCACATGGACATATATAAGTATTTTAAATATCAGAATAACGATGAAAATGACTGGAAAAGTTTGCATACTTGAGGTCTATCCCAATAAATTGAGGATTCAGCTGTATTCCAAACCACCTGTAAATTATATCATTAGCAACATCAGATGGTGACCAGTATGCTGTTCAAGAAAACAAATATGGAAACAGCCACACATTTCACAGAAGACCAATACAAAACATGATATTTCTTCATCAAGAATAATTTTCAGGTGAAGCTATAATGGAAACCTGCGCAATTTACCTAGTCATTCAAATACATGACAATGGAAATGAACAAAAGATGAATTTTTTTTTGTTCATGCAAGATACCAACAGAAAATGGCACCTCAACATCATACTTTAATCTCATAAGGTGGCAATTTTCGTACATACAGAATAAAGAAATCAACAGTCATGAAAATTGTGATAAAAAAAAATTTAGAGAACTAAGCTAGATCACTGGTTTTTAATCCTCGTACTTGTAGAGTATAATACTAGAATATGACGACAACTGTTGCATCTTAGGTGCGAAGAAAGGAGGAATACTTCCTAGAATTTATCTATCCCTTGTGTCCTTACAACTTACAAGTGGCAATCATGTTTTTTAGAAGATAAGAATATCATAGTGATAGACTCGAAATTAGTAGCATAGATGGCAAATCAAATTAATTATCAGGCCACAATTTCTGAACTGAAAAACACATACAAGTCATGAATGAGGTTTCCTGCCAGGTGAGGCTTTAGGGAGGAACTGTTACTCCCCGAATTGCATCCAGCAGCATAGAGTACTAACGTAACCTGGCAACAGGAATCACAAAACATTGTGTGTAGCAAAATGATTAGGAGACAAAAAGAGCTATTCCCTCTTTCATGTCTGGATAAATAGAGCAATTTTCTAAGTGGAAACGGGAAGAGAGATTTAAACTGCTAAAACTGCCTTTCAGATGCAGCATAAGCAAGAAGAAATGCAGACAATTTCTGTATTGCCATGGTTTAACATCTAAAAGAGCAAGACAAGGAAATTCTTGAGTGTAGCTTGAACAATCAATTAATTGACAAACTCAACAAACTTAATGGAAGCTCAAATATCTTCTGGCATTGGAGCACTTCCACAGACTAATTAAATTAGCTAGCTTTTGTGCTTTGGTAATTAACGGAGGCCCACACATATGCAGACATCATTAGGCAATTTTGGTATTCTATTTATCATTTTCAAATACAAATTCCATCCAAATCCTTTCATTTGCTTTTAACCTAAAACACGCATACATGTGTTAATATAACTCCATTAAAGTTTACAATCAATGGAAACTTATTTTTACTCTAGCTAAATTGTACCCTACGCATATTTCAGAGAACATCAGAAAAGGTAATTTCCTAGCTTTCTTTCTTTCTTTTCCTAGCATATATCAGAGACCAGAAAAGGTTATTTCCTAGTTTCCATTTCTACTGATAATATAAGCATTGCTAGAAACAATTATCCATACAAAAACTCATGGTTGATTATGCACCTTATTTTACATGATGAACATGATGTTGTACAAAATTACTTTGCTTAAATGGAGGTTCAGCACATACTGATTCATTTCTGGCTCAAACCAAAGGTATTGTTGTGTTACTGAGTGTCTTCCTTCCTCATATATATCACTTGATAAGGTGCTGTGTTGATGCACCCACCAATCTATGAACTTTTGGTGCACAATGGCAAGTGCACCACTTAAAAAAGGTGCTCATCATTATTTAGGATGCCATTTCAAGGAAGAATGCAATTCCTAATGACAAACATATGCGAGTAAATCCAATGTTCTGACTCTGAAATCCTTCCTATGGTCTTTCTTTTGTACAGCTCTCTTCCCATGCTTTCTCAACTGAAGCTACCAGATTGGCAGTAGTGATAATGAACAGCCAAGAAGCCTACTTTATGTAACTTAACATGTGTTCATGAGATGGGGGGAACCAGCTTCCCCACATAACGTCTCTCTCACATTCTCCAAAAGAAACTTGACGATTCGGCTCAATCGGTCTTTGAATTGCAAAGAAATTAAAACTATGCAAATGTGCTTAATCTCATTTTGTACTGTGGTTCAGTCTTTCAATTATTTTATCTAGCAGGCCCAGACAACATCTGCTTGATTTCATTTTATACTTGACGTTAAATGCTAACAAATTGAAACTATGCAAATGTGCTTGCACCGCTGTGATGAACGAGAGGTGAACAATGAAGAAGACTGAGGGGCAAAGGGACTTTTTGATATTCAGGATCATTATTAATTCCATGGAAGAAACAGCCAACGGTCTTGTTGCAGAAAGTTCAACAAAAAAAAAGTATTCTGTAAGCCTTTTATTTTCATTAAAACGAACTGAAAATTAATTGATGAGCGGGAGCATAAGCATTCTCATTCTAAGTTTCACATCCGCAAAGTGTTCACACATATTTACCCTTATCTCCACAAAGTATGTTCATGCACATGCTCTTTATGGGAGAAGAACTGTATCAGAGAGGGGCATCAGAACGAAAGCTGGTCCAGAGCTCACCATCAGCTCACCATCATGAAGAACTTTAGGCCTAAAGGAAAGAGTCAGAGAGGGCAGCGGAGATGCACTGAAGATGTAACTAACTACATTCACAACGACATCAATATAATTACGCTATTAACAGACAAAAGCAGCTGAAATTTCTGCAACTTACAAGAGTGCTGAATATGAAAGTCGTCGACAGCAGCTCAAGTCCCCTTTCTGCTATTATCTGCAAACATTCGATTAGATACATGTAGATTCACAAGCACCCCCTGCATCTACCATCATCCATGCCAATGACATACAATGCCCTTCCCGCATATAAATCAGAACTGCTAGGTGTCCGAGATTTTTCATAAAATGGCACAGATAGATCCATATTTCAGGCGCTTCAACATCTCCTTCTCTGTTTCATCCGATCTTCGATCACTAACAATCTTTCAAATGCATAGTCCAAAAAGGACAAAGCGATAGCGAACACCTAAATCCAAGTTCTAAAGCAACACCAAAGAATGCACAAGCAATCAGGACATACAGTGGGTCGAAGGAAGTCCATCCAAGCACCGAGCCCGAGCAAAGCGACCAGGAGAAGAAGAGACACCAAACCTGCAGAAACAAACGAGGCAATGGAGCATCACGAATCTAAAGACCACGAGAACCGCGCCTCAGCAGCAAGCAAAGGAAAAGCTCGACGAAAGAATAAGAAGAAGAAGAAGAAGAAGAAGAGGACAGACCATTGCAGCGATAGCGGAGCCGAGAGCCGTCCGGCAGCGCCGCGCCGGGGACGACCTTCCCGGGGAGGATCGAGCCGGCGGCGGCCAAGTAAGCGAAGAACGTCCCCAGCAAGACGACCTGCAAAATGGAGGATGAGAAGACGGGATCGGAGGCGGAGGAAAAATGCGAGTGCGGAGGAGAGGGAGAAGGTTTGCTCACGGAGCTCCAGGAAGGGATCAGAGCGGGAAGGAGAGCGGCGAGATCCATGGCGACGTCTCTCTCTCTCTCTCTCTCTCGCTCTCTCTAGCTCTTTCGTCGGAGAAGTGTTCGAGGTAATGAGCCAGCGAAGGTCTCGCGCTCGTTCTCGCTACGGGACACGACTCCTCTCAGTGGACCGGACTTTGACGATGACCGACGGGAGTCCATTTTTTTAAGAAAGAAGGATCTTTGCGCTTTTCATCGGTTGCTCACCCGATAAAAGTAATACCCCCAAACTTTAATATAATTTACGACTCCTACCGTTGAAAATTCCCAAATTGCTTGACTACCAAAAATCTTAATTACCCCTGCTAGTTTTCATTAAACTAGATTAATATCATAAAAAATCACAAAATAGTACATTTATGACAAATGGATGATAAATCTTCAAACTTCTACACTCGTTAATTGTTACATTTCATTCAATTCAGTAATTTAATGGTGAAATTTAACAAAAAAACAATAATGGATAAATTTATGACAAGTATACCAATTTGAAATTTTTTATAGTAAAAAAATCAATTTGAGGTAAATTTATTACGGATGCACCAATATAGAGTTTTTCGCAATGTTAGCTCTATAATTTTCAAAAGGCTTATTTACTAAAAACTATTCCTTCTTTTTAATATAAAAAAGGGAATAGATTCTTGAAATTTATTTTCTATATTTTTGAACTTTTTTTCATATAATTGAACTAGGTTCAGTTCAGGATTAAGATAATGACATGTAATTTGATTCATCATCCACCCCGTAATCCATTAGGGATTAATGTAAAGTGATTATTAACCTCCATTTACAAATTCCTTAAATTGTGAGCTAGGTTAGCTCTTAGTCAATATTTCATGAAATTTGTGAAAATCTTTGCTCCAAACTTTTTGAAGTACCAATAGACACAATTTTTTGTCAAAACTTTCCTATGTACCAATAGACACAACTTTTAGTCCAATATCACACATTTAGAGATATATCCAGGCTCGACCTAATTTATTAAATCATGATTTTTCAAATTACAAAAGAACCAACTAGATCACTTAAAAGAAAAGATATCAATTGTTCTTGTTTTAGAATTATCCATTTCTTTCAAATTATCCATTTTGTCAAGTGAATAAATGAAAATGATGACCTACCAAACCACGTCAGGACTACATCAATATGCTCTTTTAACTCATTTTTATACAGAATAAGAACTAAAAGCTAAATAAATAAATAAACCCCTTAGTAATAGATGACGGAAGGAGAAGGATAGACGGTGGTGACAATGCCACCCGGCCACCAACAAGGGTCCGACAACCCTGGCCAGCATTTCCCAAACATGGAGCGCATGATTTTTTTTTTTTTACATTGAATGTTGCAGTAATTCTGTCAAGTGTAGTAATTAACTTAACATCTAAGTTTGTGTTCTTCTTATGTCCAAGATAGAATACGTGAAAACAAATGGAACTCTCAATACATATGGACCAAGATAAGAGTCAATGTAACTATTAATGTGATTATTCTAAACATATTTAGTTGTATGACACATGGAATGATCATAGGGTGGATCGTCATTATTAGATCCATTCTTCATATAAGCATAATTCCAATAACAAAGTAATGAGGAAGAGGATTGAAACATGCCACTAAAAAACTATTGAGATAAAGACTAGGAAAGAACATAGAGGAGGTAAGAAGGTAGTTGGTCAAATCTAATATGAATCGTATACAAACTGTAGTTAGTACCGGTGACTCTCTTAGGGTTCCCTCATAAGGGAACCTTGAGAAAGAGGATCGAGTTGGCCCTTGTGAACAACTTGATGCACTAGCTCCAGTCAACCCTTTGAGCAAAATGCAACAAAAGGATAGAAAATTCAAGGGCCAACCCTATGACATCCACCTCATCGGCCTAAATCCAAACCTCAAATGAGAAGCTCACTTACCTCATTTAAACCATCGGTTCAAACACAAACTTTTGTGACGATTATTGACACTTATTTTCTTTGATGCCACGTCCATTCGTATCAATTCCGCTTCCAATCATCCCGCCAATAAACTACTCATGACAAGGAAAATTCAAACCATCTTTCTAATTTTCAGCAGATTAGTCTACTCAATTTACACACCGGAGATCAAGGGCCGAAGAAGGGACTTTAACGCTGTAAAGAAACGACTAAGGAATACAGCCCGTGTATTTCATCTCAGTCATCCAAATTCACGATCACAGGAATGAACATGTCGCGCACCGCACTACATCGTTGCTCCGGCGAGGGCAAAAGCCCATCAGTATTTTTCGCCCGCCTGCACATATAAATAGGCACCTTTTGAATGCCCTAAGTACCTCGCCAGCTTCTCGCAATCGGCAATGGAGTTTTGGGGTCTCTCTCTCTCTCATTTGGTTGAAATCAGAGGAGAAATGAATCACTAAAGTAATTGAGTCTAACTAGCTGGTTGTTGTTATTTATTTTTTGTGATCCCACATTTTTTTACCCACATTTTCTCTTTAAAGTGGCGGTTATTTGACATGTAATTTTTCCACATTTCATACATTTTCATAACAACCGTCCATTTGGTAATTGTCTTGATGGAAGACGGTATATAAAAGGACCGATCGTTCATTTTTTACAGGTAATTACAAGGTCTAATACAAACCCTCTCTTATGGAATACACCATTAGTATTTTGAGGGAATTGAGTTAGTAGTGTGTGCCCGATATTTCACTGAATTTTTAGGATTTTTGGATGCACATGAATACAAACAATAGCTGGAGGTTTGTCTATAATCGATCCTGGTTTCCGCATTTGATTTTTATGTCTTACACTTGTTGGACAGTTACAATCGGATATCCATTTCGCTCAGAGCCCAATGGAACATAAACGGGTAGTGGGATGGGTATGGGATCAACTGCGAAAAACTCTTTACATGCTTTGGGCTGGGTTTGTGATTTCATAGTTGAGAAATCTGATACCAGAACCCAATGTCTTTTAATAACTAAAATGCCCTTATTTCTTTTATGGTACGTTGGTTATTTAGTTAGGTCCATATAATAAAATATTATCCAAAAAGTCAAAAATTTATGGTATAGCTTAGCGATGCCAAAAATAAGAATCAATCAATGCAGGAACTCCATCCTCAAGGTATCTTTATTAGGCCTTACCCAAACAGGATTGACCTGTAGCATTCGGTTCACACCTATTCAGGGTATAAGGCTCTTTGGCCTCAGGTTTCTAATGCACAAGATCCTCGTAGGGACTAGTGCAAAGCATACTATTAAGAAGTAAGGAAGACTATGCTATCGTGCCATTCTAAGGTCCCTTACATCTATAGGCTTTGAGGGAGGAATTTGCTTTCAGTATTATGTTCACATGTAATATTGTTTGCTTTATTTATTGTAAGGCATCTACTCATGCTAAGGGCGTTTGTCTATTCTTCTCTTATTTGCATATATAAATGATCACCTGTAATTACTTGGAGACAAAGAAGTTCTATGAAGAACTCAGTAAATAAAATCAGAGTGTTCAGTGTACAGAATCTACAACCGTGAACATATTAATTAAAGCAAACAATTTCAATGTAGTCCATCGGGAATATTTTGACTAGGAATCATTAATGTGGTGAGCCATTTAGAGTTGACGTCCTACATGACACGGCCAGTAACTACTCAAAATGACTTGTTATGAGCAATTCTATAAATTGTTTAACTTTTTCTTTTCCTTTTTGTTTTTTTATTTTTATTTTTTTCCTTTTCCTCACTATTCATCATCTTGAAAAGAGTGACCCTTGCCCAAGACTAGGCAAGTTGTGGCCACCAAGGGTCGCAACCACCGTGAAGACTCCGACCACCCTTGCCAGCTCTTCTTGGGAAGATGAACAATGGGGAAAGGGAAAAAAAATTGAAGAAGAAAAGAAAAAATTATAAAATTATAAAAATTTCTCAAAACGATAAAAAAAAAATCATAAAATTTGTAAAATTTCTCAAAATGATATTTATTGAGAGGAGTCAGATTATGGGTCACGACCTGTAAGACGAACAATATTAACATGTTACATTAGCGATTTTCGACTAAAATTGATCATATGGACTTTATTAAAACCATAATAAGGGTTAGGATTATATGGGTCTAATTAAAAAGTTTGAGACTGAAATGATGACCATATAATAGATTTAAGATTTTTTAATAATTTTTCTGATTTACAATTATCGCTGACCCCAAAATAAAATCAATTATAATCTAACGGTCATAGTAATTGGTACCACTTTAAGCCTAACTGCTAAGAGGATGTTTCAGATTTCTATGGACACATCTTTAAAAAAAATCAACCTTATATGATGCGATTTTATAGGTTTTAAAATTGAAAATCTATAATGCATAGATTTTGAATAAGTAATTATTTTTTGTAAATTTAATGTGATTTATTATGTATCTAGCGAGAGATATTCTAGGAAGCACCGACACTTTGCAAAAGTCTTCATGTCATATCGAAATGTCTGACACTCTCAAACACTTTTCGACACTTGGTCAACACGTGTTAGAAAATCCAACACCTTGTCAATTTTCCCGACACTCGAGTCGAAATTTCGACATGCAAGTTTCCGACACGTAATTTTGACACACGAGATTAGCTTAAAAAATGTTCAATAAAGGAAGTGTTAAAATGTATATATGTGAAAAATAAAAATAAAACTGGGAAAAGAAGAAAAATCTAGTCTTTTGTTCTTTTTTAACTCTTACTTTCCGTGATACATAATTTACTTCCCAAATTTTTTTTCTCTTCTCTTCCGACACTTTTGACAATCGAGTTCAGAATGTGAATTGCTTGTTTTTTTTTTCATGTTTTTTCTTCAAGTTTTATGGATTGTTGAAATGGAGTTAAATTTGTCAAATTGAAACAATAAAATGATATTAATAAATGATAGATTAATGTTTTTAGTTTAAATTCATTCTAAACTTTTTTATTATTTATTTATTTGTGAATTTGAATGAAATTAATTTGATTGTAATAATCTTTAAAATGATAATTTACTATTTATATATTTAATATAAAATGATATATATTTAATATACAACGTGTCATGTCAAAAAAATTTATTTTTTAAGAAACGACATGTCAGTATATATTGTCATGTCTTGTCACGTGTCGCGTATCGGTGTCGGTGATATTTAGGAAATATTTGTATATACCAAAAAAAGTGCCATCGGGGTTTGTGACTACCCGATTACTTTAGTTTGATAGGTTTGGAGATATTATGTTTAAATCCAAATGACTAGAGATGGATTTCAAAAATAACAAATAATCTAGGGATGGAATTGTGACTATTGATATAGAACAGGTTTGACTAGGAAGATTTCCTATCCATGAATGGTTTTAGAAAAATGATTAAATAACTATTCTTAATCCACTATAGCTACGTTTTGGTCATCTGAATTTCTAACCAGAATAAGGCCAAATAGAATATGAAATTTAGGGATTTTGATATATTCTATTAATTCTTTTGTCATTGCAGTAATAAAGTTGGTATATTCACTTTATATCATATAGTATCAATGACATAAATAAACCTAAAAAGCTCACAAACAGACATGTTCTCACAACACTCTTGCCTACTTTATTTTCATTTGTTTTCTTCTTTTTTATTAAATTCTTTTCTATTTTTGCCCTTCCATCGTTCTCTAATAAAATTTTATTAAATAGTCATATGTACTAATATGCCTATAATACTAAAATATGTAACAAATTAATATATTGAATTTACATTATAAGATATAATAAAATTCAAATTTATAAATAAAAATAATATTAAATTATAAATAAATTGTTAATTTTTGTTATTTTGAATTTCTTATATTAGAATTCAAATATTATTTATATTGTAATATAATTTTAATTTTTTTAATTTTAAAAAGTTTGTTATTTGAGAAAAATAGCTTTTTTTTTTTTTATTATGAATATTATATTCATATTTACCTTTATCTTACCTCCCCATGGGATAATTTAATCGGGCATATATCTCTCATATATCCAACTTTATTCTATCTTGAGTAAGTACTAAACGTATGATATGATAAATTTTATCTTATCCCGAATCTTATCCTGACTTCTAATCGTAGCCTATGAGATTAATACTTAACAATCTATTTAGGGCCACCAAAAAAGATAAATAACAAATAATCATAAATTATTGCGAGCTTAAAGAATTTGTGGCTCACAATATGTTGTACTCTTATACTAGCAAAGTCCATGATTTTATGGGATGATTACGGGCCCCAAAGAGATTCTGTCTAGTGGATCACTTTTTTTAGCATAAAGAGTTTGTTTGTTTACTTAATATATTACTGGAAAATATTTTCAAGCAATTTAATTTCAGAGAAAGTAAACTTTTTTTCTAGTGTTTCTTTGCGTTGAAAACAAGATGAAAAATTGGATTTATGGTACTTCTTTGGTCAAAGGATACTTGGTAATAAGTAAACTCACTAAAGGTAGCTTGCATAATTAAAGATAATATGTAATGACTAAAAAGCTGGAATCAATATTTTCTTTTTTTATCCTGTAAGCCATCAAAAAAACATGAATTACAAAGTAGTTAGAACAAAATTATGAAATCATATTTATAGAATATGATATATGATCGTGTTTTTTGAGCTTGAAGAAGAACATGAGCATTAATGAAAAAATATTAAAGAGATGGTAGAAAAGTTTTATGAAAACAACATGTGATAATTATTGGAGAAAAATTTAGGAGAGATAGGAAATTGATAAAGAGGGACTTAGGAAATTAAGGCTCCGTTCGTTTCGCGGAAAATAATTTCCGGGAAAATATTTTCCAAATTTTCCGGCGTTCGTTTCACGGAAAATAAATTCCTTGAGGAAAATGTTTTCCATCAAAGAAAAAAAGTCTTCTAAAGTAGAGGAAAATGTTTTCCACTTTTGAAAAGTGGAAAACATTTTCCTCACTTGATCTCTCTTATCTCACACTTCTACAAATCATCATTTCTTCCTCCCCTTTCTTTTTCTTCTTTTCTTTTTTTATTCGAATTATTTTTTAATTTTCTTTTTATTTTTTAATTCTAATTATTTTTAATTTCCTTTTTCTTTTTTTTCTTTTTTCCTTTTTCTTTTCTTTGTTTCTCAACTTCTTCTTTCTTGGCTAATCGTCAAACCAGATGAACCTCAAGCTCATCGATCTTAAACTCGTGCTTGTCGATCTAGCGAGCCTCGCCAATCTGGTGAGCGGAAAATATTTTCCTTACCAAACACCGAAAAATATTTTCCGAAATATTTTCAGGTTTTAGCTGAACACCAGAAAATATTGTCATTTTCCAGGAAAATGACTTCTGGGAAAATATTTTCCGGAAATGGCCAATTTTCCGGGAAACAAACGGACTCCAAGAAGTTAGAAATCGGGAAAATGATGCCTTTTTTTTTTTTTTTTTTTTCAAAAGGGAATTTCTTTTCACTTATTTAACTTGTTATTTTCATTCCGTCATCCAAACGCTGTCCCATTATATATATATACACACAGAAAGGGTTTTACGTCAAGCAAACTGACCCTACGAGAGGAAATGGGGATGAAATTTCCCCAGCGCATAAATTGAACGGTCAATATGATATCAGCGACAGTGGACAACAGTCGCTAGGTCAAGAAAACAACACGCGAGTTCATGCAGAAAAGAGAATAAATAAGTGAACTCTGACGAGTCTGGGGGACCATGAGGAGGTATTTTACAACTAAATTCACTCGAGAGCTTCACGCATGATGCACAAGTCACTCGGTGAAGATGAACAAGAACAACACACAAACGGCTGGGGTCTGACATCATAAGGGAAGGAAAGAAAAGGAAAAGATTGATCTCAAAGGCGACGGCAGTTATAATTCCTCCATAAAGACAAACAAGAGGTTCCACCTCATTTCCTCGTTGGAGCTCAATAAAGATCCAAAGTGGAATTTATTCAAGACAACAAAAGTTCAGGCATCGTGTTTTCAACCCGCCTTAAGACCACCACGTGGATCTGCACTTATAAGGATGTCAACTTTACCCTAGTAGGGTTCAACGGGCATGCGGAAATCTTCTCCAGCATAAACAGCTTCTGCACCGAGCTCCTCTTCAATTTGCAAGAGCTGTGCAGATACAGACACGGGTCACGACTGATCTAATGACAAGAAATGATCTTAAGTAGAGGAAAGCAACTTAACGTAAGCAAGTGAAAAAGCAGAACAATGCCAACCCGATTATACTTAGCCAGCCACTTTGAACCGCGTGGAGCTCCAGTCTTAATTTGACCCTGATCCCGAGAACAATGCCAAAAGGACTGGTTATTTAATGGTTAAGTAAAGCGGACATAAAGTCAAACTGATGATGTGGATTTACCGTGGCCAAACCCACAGAAAGGTCAGCAATAAAAGGGTCTTCTGTTTCTCCACTGCGAAATATTGTACATTCTCTAAAGCAAGAAAATATAGATGATAATTCATTGGCTATGCTTCGTTGTTGTCCCAGACTGCCACAGCTAGCCATCACTCCCCACCCAGCTACCTTTGACATCTTTACAGCTTCAATGCTCTCAGTAACAGATCCGATTTGATCAACCTGTCGTATGATCATTTCAGCCAGTTGAATGTAGATATAGTCAGCTATGAACTGCGTGTTTAAAAGTGATGATCTGAAATGTACCTTGAGAAGGAGAGCGTTGCAAGTTTTCTCATCTATCGCCCTCTGCAGTGTATAGTATGATTATGTGAGAGAGAGAGAGAGAGAGAGAGAGAGAGAGAGAGAGGAGAGAGAGTTCACAAGCTCACCATGAGGTTGGTGCCCCACAGATCACCTCCCACAATTTGGACATGCTCGCCAATTTTATCAGTCATCCTTGCATAGTGCTCCAAGTCATCCTGGCCAAAGGGATCCACAAACGACACGATAGAGTAGTCACCCACGAGTGACTCATACACATTACCAAGAGCATCTCCAGGGATCTTCTGAGATCCATCATTGTTCTACATAAACCAACAGAAATGGAGGAGGACGAGCACTTTAAATCCTGTTTCTCTACGACTACAAGAAACAAATATTCAAGCTATAATCAACATTCACAGAAATGGATTCCTTGAGGGAGCATTATCACCTTTTAACTCTTTAGAAAATGCATTTGACTGCGTACACAGTGAAAGAAACTAACCTCTTCCTTAAAGTTCATATCATAAGTTTTATCCCGTCCATAGAACTCAGACGCAGCAACTCCCATTCCAATAACAACCTGATATAGAAAAGGTACGCCATAAGAAAACTCCCTGAAAGTCTCCCTCTCCATAGATCAACAAGGTTATAAAGTCAAGCTCCCAAAAATGAAAGAGAACAAAAAACAATGGAAATTCTAGGTTTCTGTCAATATTTTCAAAATGCGTCCAACAATATCAGATGGTCGGTCCAAGAACTCACTTGGGCAGTGTAATCTGCATTTTTAATGGCCATTTTGAGCAACTCTAGAACCTCCACGTTCTCCTGAATTAGTAGAAAACAACAATAATGTAAGTGAAAAGAGTAACAACAAAATTCTGTGAGAAGAAAATTTGCTCCCATTTCATTGCATTTCGTGAACCAATACTTTCACCTTAATAAAGCCACCTGCTTCACCAGCATTAATTGAACCCTGACCATATTTCTTCTTGATTACATCCTAAAGCAAGCATAGAAATCATCAATCGAACAAAAACTTGTCATTAAAAATATAACAGCTAAAAGTGTGACAAAACTAAATTAACCAACTTTCACATTACATGATAGATCTACCTATTTGTTCATGCTATGTGATATTATAGAGAGACAACACAAAATAATAGATTATTAACCTCACTCATCTGCTAAAACTGACGAAACAGAACAAAAAACAATGGAAATTCTAGGTTTCTGCCAATATTTTCAAAATGTGTCCAACAATATCAGATGGTGGGTCAAAGAACTCACTTTGTTAGTGTCATCTGCAGTTTTAGTGGCTATTTTGAGCAACTCTAGACCCTCCTCGTTCTCCTAAATTAGCAAAAAACAACAATAATGTAAGTGAAAAGAGTAACAACAACATTTTGTGAGAAGAATAGTAGCTCCCATTTCATTGCATTTTGTGAACCAATGGGATAAATACTCCAAAAGTGCCAAAAGTTGTATAGGATGCTCATTTTAGTGCCAATATTTTTTTCCGGTTCACTTAAATGTCAAATCAGAGAAAAAACGATCATTTAAGTACCAACGATGAGGAATTCTAGCTAAATTGATTACGTGGCATCTATAACTAAAAATTATAATATGACTTCGCAAATTTTTAAAAAGTCTAGTCCACAAGGCATGCTTGGCATTGAAGTAATTGCTTTTTAACAATGATTGGTATCGAAGTAATCACTTTAAACACAATTTGGCACTTAAATGATCACTTTAAATAAAATTTGGCACTTAAATGATCACTATTTACAACTTTAGACAATGTTGTTTAGATGTTATATGCTGACTAGGCATGCTGGCGAGCCACATAGGATTGAGAAATTAATAAAATATAGTCACATTGGATTTCCGGCAACCTAAATCAAAATTAGCACTTAAGTGATTTTTTTTTTTTAAAACGTGGCATTTAAGTGATCCAAAAAAAACCTTTGGCGCTAAAGTAATCGCCTTACACAATTTTTGACACTTTTAGTGTACTTATCTAGTGAACCAATACTTTCACCTGGAAAAAGCCACCTACTTCACCAGCATTAGTTGAACCCTAACCATAATTCTTCTTGATTGCATCCTAAAAGCAAGCATAGAAACCGTCAATCAAACAAAAACTTGTCATTAAAAATATAATAGCTAAAAGTGTGACAAAGCTAAATTAACCAACTTTCACATTACATGATTGATCTACCTATTTGTTCATGCTATGTGACATTATAGAGAGACAACACAAAATAAGAGATTATTAACCTCACTCACCTACTAAAACTATTGCACAATAACATACAAGTCTTAATAATCACGCTTCTCACAGTTGAGGGGGTGAGCATGGTCCAAATTGGGCCTATCTGCACGGTATTGGTCCTCAATTTTTGAGACGGAGGACTGACCATATTAAGCCTTGGACCAAGGACCGAACCGACCCTATGGGTCCAGTCCGATTCTAAGGTCAACTCAGGATCAAATGATTATTTTATATTTCATTATTTATATTTATTAAAAAACAAACATATTATTTCAAATTACATATCTATCAACAATGTGACATTGAGCAATCAAATTATTAACACCAATACATATAAAATATAAATATAAGATAAGGTAACAACAAAAATTTACACTTGTTAAAGACAAAAAACCATAAAAATGAACATTCGAGGCAGGGAAACAGAGGCGAGCAATAAGGCGAGTGACAAGGTGAGCAGGCAAGCAAGGCCAAGGTAAGTGGGTGAGGTTGAGGCGAGTAAAGAGGGTTTCTTTTCTTTTTCTTTTTTTTTTGGTCGAATTAGGACTAGATTTTTTTCATGTTCTAATTTACACAATAAGATGAACTGCGAAGAGAACAAAGGAAGAGGCGCTAAAATTTAGAGTAAATAAAAGCATAAAATATATAATATATTAGATATATAATTTTTATATATATATATATATATTAAGTATAGGGTTGGTCTGGATTGGACTAACCCTAAACTCCTAAGACCAATGACCAACTTGCACAGTATAGGGTCTAAGGGGTCTCAAGAGTAAGGACCAACCCAATCCCCTTAGGAACCATACCAAGACCGGCCGAGTTGGGCTGGTCCAGGATCAGTCCAAGGTTAACCTTGGACCGATGCTCATCCTAAGTTTAAAAATTTGAGAAGGACCAGTTTTAAGTCAATTTGAAGAAAATATGTTTTAGCACCTTCAAATGGTGATACACTTCTGCACTCATTTTCACAGCCTCCTTAAATGATGAAGCTCCAACTGGAAGAATCGTGAACTTCTGCGGCATAGGTTCAGATATACTTATGAGATCTAACAATCCTGAAATCGGTATATGGCAAAATGTAGTTAAGAAGCAGACTGCATACCCGCATTGCAAGTTTGTTTCCAGCAAGCGTGCCTCCATTGACAACATTAAAAGCGGGAACAGGAAGTACTAATTTGCTGTTACCAGCGAGGTTAGCAATATGCTGCAACCATGAATGAGGTAAGCTGAGTTAGCATATTTTGATTTCAGTGGATAGTGGAATTATGGTAAGAATGATCAAGTCAACCTTAGTCATTCTACTAAGACTCTCTCATTGCCTTATAACTTCAGTTATGGCAAGAAATAAGTTTCCTCTATGGCAAAATGTAGTTAAGAAGCAGACTGCACACCGCATTGCAAGTTTGTTTCCAGCAAGCGTGCCTCTGTTGATAACATTAAAAGCGGGAACAGGCAATACTATTTTGCTGTTAACAGCAAGGTTAGCAATATGCTGCAACCATGAGTGAGGTAAACTGAGTTAGCATATTTTGATTTCAATGGACAGAGGAATTATGGTAAGAATGGTCAAGTCAACCATAGTCATTCTATTAAGACTATCGCATTGCCTTATAACTTTAGTTAAAGCAAGAAATGAGTTTCCTATAGTCCGTTCTAAATATTAAGACAACTGAATTTTGATGTTAAAGGATACTTTTGGTATGTCAAAGATATGAAGAAGCAATATCCAGAATTATATGAGCGTCAATTGTAATTAATAAGTCAAACAATAAAGGTTTAAGTGCATTCAAATGACGCAGATAAAACAAAACATAGTGAAAAAAGGGCAAAGCTGAAAGTACCTTATACAGGGGAATTTTGTAAACAGCAGCTCCAGCTTTGCAGACCGCAAGGGACACGGCAAGTATGGCATTTGCTCCAAGCTTAAGGGAAAAAAAAAAAGAACGTACATTTGTTGATATCCGTCCCCACAACAGGGTCGATAATAATTGAAACAAGTACCTTTTGCTTACACCAACCCCACTCGTTTCTAGTTCCATCAAGTTGTTGAACCATGATATTGTCAATAACGGCCTGTTCTGTTGGATCCTATAAAAAGCAAAAGCAAAGAAAATTCCAAATCAAATGGATGGGTACGTTAAGAAACACTTTTGGAAAAAGCCTTTGAGAAAATGTAAAACATTTCACATGAAAGGGTTTTTTTTTTTTTAAATGCAAATATTGTATGGTGAAGTGTAGTTTAAAGCACATTTAGAAGCAACTTTGACTTAAATACAATTTGAAAAAAAAAAATTACACTTGGGAAAGGACTTTTGCTAGTTCTTTTTATTTAAAAAAAAAAAAATTCTCAAATCTTTCCAGCAAAACTCAACTGCCAGCAAGCCAAATCAGTTGCCGGTGGGTTGAACCCTCGCTATTGATGTCGTGTGAGGTGAGAACATTTTTGGAATTATGAAAGATTAGTGTGGTCAAAGTTGAAAGAAAAAAAAATTGTATTTACATTTCGGAAATGCTCAAAACTCAAAACACCTCCGAACTTACTTTGTGCTAAAAGCCTTTAAAGTCTTTGAAAATGCAATTGCATCTCCCCAAAAATCTAAAAAAAATTATCATATTTAGCATTTGTCCAATGGCCTTTAGATACCAAGGGGCTTTGGAAAGGTGATTTTCCCAAAATGCACCCGTAGTCACCTTGGGCTAGAAACTAAAAATCATGCAAGCTTACAGCCTTCAATTGCATGAAATAATCATCTCAACCATCTTGCAGTTGGACAAGTAGTTAGAAACTTAATCTTGAAGAACTAGGACTGCTGAAGAACAACTGTTGTAAAACGGGAACCAACCATTCCAACTAGGGCAGGGCCGATGATCGTGTTGATATTGTCAACAACCTAAATACACAATAATACAATGATGCTTGTTAGAAAAATAGGTAAAAACATACCAATTGACCCCACAGAAGATGTCAGAAAGAAACGAAGTGGCGTACAACCTTGGAAGCAACCTTGCCAAGATAATCAGAGCCACCATCTATCAGTTTGAGCGCCTCATAAATCCCTGAAATCAACATGTGACTTTGCCTAAACAACGACCCGATTTCCGAGACGCTATTTACATATATATATATATATATATATATATATATATATATATTTACGTCATTTTCACCAGAAAAAACATATAGACTATCAAGATGATATTTAGATTCATAAAACTGCACATGAATCCAAATATTTATCGAAATGAAGTTTGTCGAAACATAAATCTTACCAGTGGATGCATCGCTCGGAGCAGCAGCTCTAGCGAAGGTCCCATCGTTGAGAGTCACATCAGCCTATAATAGATCGCATCGAATCTTAAATCAGCACAGCAATGAGTGGAGCTCAACCGTGGGTGAAAAACGTTTTCTAATATGTTTTCGAGCAAGAGCTGAAGAACTTTGGAAGCATAAAAGATAAGAGAGAACGTGGGATAGGGAACGAACCTCAACCATTGGATTGCCATGGCTGTCGAAGATCTGCCTTGCCTTGATGCACTTGATCTTGGCCATAAATGGAGCTCAACTCCTCGAACAAGACGATGAAGATGGACTCTGTGTGTGTATGAGAGACAGACAGAGACAGACAGAGACAGTCAAGAGACAGAAGGTTGATGAATGACTAGTACTCTCAATGACTCAAGAATCATAAGATGAATGGAAAACCAGGCATGACGACGTACGACGGAATTTAGAATGCTGGCAAGTCCCCTGTCCGCTACTTGAGCAATAGCTAAAGAACTTCGGAATCATAAAGATAAGAGAGAAAGTGAGATGGGGAACGGACCTCAACGTAGGATTGCCACGGCTGTTGGAGATCTGCCTCGCCTTGACGCAGTTGATCTAAGTGACGACTGGATCTCAAGTTCTTGAACAAGATGACCGAGATTGACTCTGTGTAAAAGAGAGAGAGAGAGGCGATGAATGTCTCGTAGGATCAAAGATGCAGGGATCAAAAGATGAATGGAAACTGTGTATTAGAGAGACAGAGACAGAGACAGAGACAGAGAGAGATGATGAATGACAAAATAGTATCAGGACCCTATTACCCTTGGATAAATGGAAACATGGCTTCCGAGGCTGACAACAATTGTGTTACGAGTGTCCTTGTCGGTATCTATGGTTCCTCCATCATCTACGGTACTGGTCTGTTTTTCCAATCGTCCGTATTTGCGGTTCATCTCTTCTTCTTCTTTTTTGGGTTTAAATTTATGGTTCATTTCGAAAATGTGAATATGAACCAAAGAAAAGAATAATAAGTAGAGACAATTATTTCTAAAATGGTTGCAGGCCCTCGCTTGGGTTCGAATAATTTTAAAAAAATTAAGAAAATTTTTAAAAGAAGAAAACGACCACTTAGCATGTATGTTCTGATCATAGAGCCTTCCTCTTTGCCATAGTAGCTGGTGATCATAGAGTTTTTCCTATTGAACCCTCTTAAATGAATGGCACTTTGATATGCTTAAAATGAAGGGCTGAACCCTCTTAAAGGAATGGCACTTTGATATGCTTAAAATTAAGGGCCAGAATTTAATTAGATATCAGTCCCTCAAAAACCTAAGCCCCGAGTCTTCCACCTAACTCCTCTCGTCGTGGAAAGGACGTGTGGTCCCATGCATGCAGGAAACCCTGTGTTCGCTGTGAATCAAGGATCCCTCCTCGCGTCCATCCGGTATCGCGACGGTCTCTGTGAGTGCGTGAGAGTCTCTCTCTCTCTCTCTCTCTCTCTCTCTGAGTTAATGAGAAAGAGTTAGGTGGTGACCGTTCAAGGACGAGATCTAGACGAAAGAATATCCAGCGATAGCTTGATTAGGGTTTGGATGAGATCTTTCTAGAGTACCAGCGTGATGGTTTTATGTGATGGGCTTAAGGCCCGTCCGCCCATGTTGGGCCTGAAAGCCCGGCCCACAATATTAGGGCCCATGGATGAAAGGGCACGATTCCTATTTGGAGGGAACGTATATAAGGGAGGAAAAAGAGGGAGAAGACACCCTTTGGCATAACGTACGTTCCTCTCCCTCTCTCCCTCCAAAAGAAATGACAAACGGTTACGGCGACGCCATCTTCCCTTCAAGGCCAATCGACGCCATCGGATCAAACATGATCGGTTTTCTCTTCCTCTTATCGGCATCGGTGTCTAATCTGTGGCTAACAAGGTACGCTCGAATCCGTGGTGTGCTTTAGAATCGGTGATACGTGTTATTCCCGGGTTTCGTTTTCCGCATTGATTTAGGGGTTCGATTTAGTGTCGAATCCGCTTTTCGGGGATCAGTTATTCCCAACATTGGTATCAGAGCCATAGTTCACGTTTTTCCCGACCTTTTTAATGTTTTTGATTGATTTTTGGCAAAAGTAATTCGGCCGTACGGATCGGGGCAAGAAATCCCGACATCCGAGTGTTGTTCGTCCATTTTTTCGAGTTTCTGTGATTCGAAATCGATTTCTGAAGGCATAGGGTGAAAGGGCTCGTCGAGACGAGTCCGGTGACATGTCGTGCGCCGCAGGTAGACGCCGCACGCGCCCACACGCGCGGCCAGAAGGCGATGCGCGTGGGCGCGACGCGCCGGAAGCGCGCAGCTCGCCCGGCGCGTGCGGCGCACGCGCTGGCCGTCGGCGAACCGGCACGTGCGCGCCGGCGCCGGCGAACGGCGCGCCGGCCGGTCGGCGAACCCGGCGTGTGTGCCGACTTCACGATAACGGTCGGGATGACGTCATCGATGACGTCATCGCCGACGACCGTTGGACGGCCGGTCACCGGCCGGCAACCCGACCCGACCCGACGTCGACCCGACCCGACGTCGACCCGACCCGCGGACGCGCACGGCGTGCGCACGTGCGGCCGACGCCCGCGTGACGCCAACCGCGCACGCGCGACACGTGCATTCGGTTCGTCCGACCCGGCCCGTCCGGTCCGACGACCTGACCGTTGACCGTTGACCGACGACCGTTGACTGTTGACCGTTGACCGTTGACTTTGACCGTTGACCCCGAAAAAAAAAAAAAAAAAAAAAAAAAAAAAAAAAAAAAGAATTTGTTTCTTTTTCAATTATGTCTGTGTAGGTTAGAGGTAATCCATTTTTTTATTCTGCATTTGTTGCATGAATCATGGAAAATTATGTATTTTCCATTTTGTTTTATTGTGGATTATAAGTGATCCATTTAAGTTCTGCATTCGTTGCAGGAACTATGATGCGTTATGCACGGATACCTGCAATCCCGAGAATAGACGAAGGAAGAGCTAGACTGAAAAGGCTGACGAAAGAGTTAGCTGATTATCGGTGGCTTGATGGTGATTTAGTATCACACATGGTCAAGGTCAATCAGATGATACAAGAAATCATCTGGAATGGTTATCTTATGCCGGATTTTGAGAAGGTGCCGGCTTTGATGAACACTCTTCCACCTGAATGGCAAGCAGTGTTAGATCGGCTATGGGAGGTCAACGTGGTCCCGGATTACAGGGGGCTAGTGGAAGCTTTTTGTAAGAGAGTACTATAGGATTGAGTTGGCCAAAACTTCAACCCTTAGATTGAGCGCCACATGGCGCGAGTGAATGCGCCTTGATGGCGACATGAAAGCTCTCCAAAAGTTTTCCCATGGTTGGCAAATGTGCCTTCAGTTTTCTCAGATACTTTGACTGATAGATTAGAAGGGACTTTCCCTATTTATTTCTTAGATTACTTTGAGATGTTTTTGAGTGTTGAATATCTCTTTCTATGTCGATATTTCTTTTTGGATATATTACTTAGTGTAATGGATTGTTGTATTAGTTGAAAGCATTATTATTTCATTGGATGTCAATTATCCGTTGCTTTCTATTAATTGTTGATTCTTTGTGGGTAGTTAGTGTGGGTAGTTATAGAAGTTTTTGTAACTTCATAGAATTTGTTTTGCATAAGACAATTATATTAATGATAGTTTTAAGTTAGGATTTTGGAGGATGATTGGAAACATAGTGACCTTTTGATTCTGAAACCTTACTTGAAATTATTCATTAATATGATGGGTCTGTGCAAATAGGGATGCATAAATGATAGGCATTAATTATTCGTGCATGTATGTACGATGTGTTCGGATCGATGTTTTCAGCAACTAAGAACGTAATTGCTGATATGAACGGCAACAATTGTGAAATATTGAATATGAAAATTCAATATGTGCTGGAAAAGCAAGAAGCACTAGAAGCTCTTGACCATGTTATGGAAGATCTTGAGGATGCTGTGCGCCACCTTGAATTGGTAGAGGACCGCTTAACGGCATGTGAGCTGAAAATAGAAATTTACAATGCTGGTTCTAGCTCGAAAGGGCTTTGAGCTCTAAGCGCAAGCGTATTGATTCGTTCAATATGTGGGAATGCAAAGGATCAAGTCCTTATTGCAAGAGATCAAGAGTTAACCAACACAAGAGAGGAAAACGTCCTCAAGTGAAGAAAATGTCAAGGGTGAGGTGTTACAATTGTGACAAGAAAGGTCACTATGCTCGCGACTGTCGTGAGCCAAAGAAGGTAAACACCTCTTGTACATTTGAGAACTTTACTTCGTGTCAAGTTCTGTATTATTAGCTGAATCCAATCCTTTGTGGACTGTAGATTCGGGAGCAACAGACGATGTAGCGAAGGATAGAGGATCCTTCGTGGAATTTTGACGAATACCAACCGGAACTAAGTGGATCTATGTGGGAAACAACTCCGAGCTGAAGTTAAAGGGATTGGCACCGCCAACCGAACATGTGTGGTGGGCGCACCTTGTTCCTACATGATGTTCTAAATGCTCTAGAGATTCGTCGAAATTTAAGTGTCTGTTTTGATGTTGGTTAAGCTTGGTTTTAGTGTGAACTTCCGTAATAACGGTGTAGATTTGTATTTGGATACAAACTACTATGATTATGGTCACTTTTCTGGATGGTTTTATTGTACTAAATGTTGACTGTGGTGATGTCAATATATGTTATTCCCTTGTTTCACGTCTTCTACTTCATATGATAATGATGTGAATGTGTGGCATGCTAGACTTGGTCATATTGACCAATAATGTATGAATAGACTAGCCAAAAAGGGCTTGTTGGTCAACATTGAAAAAGTCGATTTGCCCATATGTGAGCATTGCCTAGTAGGGAAAACGACAAAGAAACCATTTGGAAAAGATAAAAGAGCTGAATTTCCTCTGCATTTAATCCATTCTGACGTCTGTGGTTCAATGAATGTGAGAAGAAGGCATTTGGCTGTTTATTTCATCACTTTTATAAATGATTATACTCGATTCGGATATGTCTTTTTGATTTCTCATAAATCTGAAGCATTATGTTGTTTCAAAAGGTTTATGAACTTGGAAGAAAATCAATTAGACAAGAAAATAAAAGTATTGAGATCCGATCGAGGTCGAGAATATTTATCGATGAGTTCAGAAAATAATGTGATGAAAAGGAATATAAATACAGTTGTCTATTCCATATACTCCTCAACAAAATGGTGTTGCAGAGAGAAGAAACAGAACCCTGCTGGAAATGGTTAGGTCCATGATGGCGCATGCTAACTTACATATCACTTTTTGGAGTGATGCGTTGTTAACTGCTGCCTATATACTTAACCGGGTGCCTTCCAAATCAGTTAGTTCCACTCCATATGAGTTATGGACAGGTAGAAAACCGGACTTAAGTTTTCTTAAGCCATGGGGTTGTGCTGCCTATACTCATGAGTCCTCTCACAAGTTTGGGAAATTGGGTCCTAAAGGAAAGAAGAGTATTTTAATGAGATACTCCGAACACTCGAAAGGGTATGTGTTCGTAGGTGAGCAAGAAAGTGGGAGTATAACTGAATTTGAATCACGGGATGTCACATTCTTAGTGGATGAATTTTTTCTAAGAAGGGCGAAATAGGGAAGATTACCCCTATTTGAAACCTTGGATCAAGATAATGATATTAATGGAGTTCATCCAAGTGGGAGTAATATGAGAAGTGATGAATTGAATTCAACTCATTCTCAATTGCAACCACATGATGAGATGATATCGTCATTATCTAATCCAAGTGGGAGCATAATGGGGAATGATGTGCAAAGTGTACAATATCCCATACGGCGAACAAGTCGCCAAAGTATTCCCCGTCGACGTTTTGGCATTGAAGGGGAAACTTTTATGGTTGCTCCACAAGATAAGGATGAGCCAAGAAATATTAATGAGGCTCGAATTGCCCTAGTAAGAAAAAAATGGATTCATGCAATGGAAGAGGAAATGGAGTCAATGAAATCAAACCAAGTCTGGGAACCTGGTTGATCTTCTAAAAGACACAAAGCTATTGGGAACAAGTGGGTTCTCAAAATAAAGCGAAAGGTTGATGGCTCGATAGAAAGGCATAGGCTCGCCTTGTGGCGAAGGGGTATAATCAACGGGAAGGAACCTGATAATGAAGATACATTTTCTCTGTAGAGGGATTTACCTCGATTCGCATTATTCTGGCAATAGTGGTTAGTATGGATCTTGAGTTATATCAAATGGATGTAAAGACTGTTTTCCTCAATGGAGAATTAGAGGAAGAAATATATATGGAACAACCTGCTGGTTTCATAGTGAAAAGGCCAAGAAGAAAAGGTATGTCGACTTTGGGGGTCGATATATGGCCTTAAGCGATCATCGAGACAATGGTATATACTTTTTTCATAATGCCATAATGGCATATGACTTTACAATAATTGATGAGGATTATTGTGTATATATCAAAAGATCCAAAGATCAATTTGTGATCATATCATTATATGTTGATGATATACTAATTGTTGGAAGTAATATGGAGTTTGTTAATATTGTGAAGAATTGGTTATCTTCCAACTTTGAGATGAAAAACATGGGTGATGTAGTACACATTCTTGGAGTTAAGATTTCAAGATTGTAAACCCATAGATACTCCTATTGCAAAAGGTGAAGGATTGAGCCATAGACTATGTCCAAGGACTCCACAAGAGAAGGAACAAATGCAACATGTTCCTTATGCTAGTGCTGTTGGAAGCTTGATGTACGCTATGATGTGTACAAGACCTGGCATATGTTTTGCAGTTGGAATGATGAGTAGATACCAATCCAATCCAGGTCAAGCACGTTGGAAAGCCGTTAAAAGAATACTTAGGTATCTAAAGGGGACTGCTGATTATACGTTGAGTTATTATGGAAAGGATCTGCAACTCAAAGGCTATTTTGATGCTGATTGGAGAGGAGATTTAGATGAAATAAAATCTACCTCTAGGTTTGTTTTCTTACCGAATAATGGCACCATATGTTGGAGCAGTAAGAAACAAAAGTGTATAGCCTTGTCCACGATGGAAACTGAGTTCGTGGCATTATCAGCAGCAATAAAAGAAGATGTTTGGCTTAAGAGATTATTGGATCATTTAGGTGTTATTTGAAGTGCTGCAGATTCATTATTGGTTAACTGTGATAGCCAAGCAGCAAAAGCGTACACCAAAGATCCAAAATATCATGGCAAGACCAAACACATAGATACCAAGTATACTTTTGTCAAAGATATGATTGCACGAAAAGATGTGAACTTAGAGTACATACTACGCATAGAATGGTAGCAGATCCTATGACAAAGCCAATACCTAGAGATGTGTTTTGTGGCCATATGAAATCTCTAGGATTGCGTAGAGGCTGATGTACTGAATATTGTTATTTCCCTAAGTGTTCACATTTGATGAATTTATGTTTTCATCATTAATGCCTATGAATCTTTGTTTGATCCTTATGCATCTTAATGCTCAGTGCATTATTTTAAGTTGAGGAAGTATGTCGAACAGATATAAGATTAGCCCACTCACACGGGTAATCGCCTCTATTTACTGTGTGATAAATAGAGATGAGACTGTTTTTAAGCTTATTATCTAGGTGATAATCGAGAGCTCAAGCTTAAAATACTTATGTCGCCTTAACTGGGTGTTAAGATGAGGACATAATACTTACTATGTCCGAAAGTAAAATACCCCACATATTTTACTTTATCTGTCTATGATGCTAGATGTGAGTTTTGATGAATTTTGTGAATGAGTAGATACGTGAACTCAAGTTAGACATTGGGTATGTCTGAACTATCATCTGTACGGTATTGAAAGGTGTAGACATACGCTCCATGGGAAAGGAGTTAAATACCGTAATACGTATTTCATACTACGTATGCATAAGACGACCAATAAGAGTGGCAAAAGTTTGATCTCAACTTTTGTGTCGTGTGAGACTCTTGAGGAAAAATGTTCCTCAATTTTTTAGTCCCCTCATGACTCTTACTTATTCTCAAAATTTCTATTTTGTGTTTGTTATCTTAGGATGTTGCCAATGGTCATGAGTTTGATTCGATCTAATGGGGCATTTCTAGAAAAGCAAGCTGAACTGAAATTGAGAGTTTGAAGGAAAGAGGAAGATCGAATTTGGAGAATCACATTGTAGTTTTGTATTCACCGGTTAACCAATTATGACTGTCTTTGGGATAATCATAATTGTGAATACAATATATATATATATATATATATATATATATATCATTATTTGAAAGAGATCAAGAGAGATATAAATGTGATCGATCGATCTAGGGTACTGCATACTAAATCTACTCAGAGTGTGATGCCCATTATGAGCTGCTATATATTCCTAACAGATGTATAGCAACGAGCTCTCAAAGTATGCTGGTCGCACAGATTATTCATCAGTATGAATGTTGAAGAGAGGTAAAGAGAATCCTGTTTCAGCCCATCATGTGCGAGTGGGAGATGATGGTTTTATGTGATGGGCTTAAGGCCCGTCCGCGCATGTTGGGCCTGAAAGCCCGGCCCACAATATTAGGGCCCATGGATGAAAGGGCACGATTCCTGTTTGGAGGGAACGTATATAAGGGAGGAAAGAGAGGGAGAAGACACCCTTTGGCATAACGTACGTTCCTCTCCCTCTCTCCCTCCAAAAGAAATGACAAACGCTTACGGCGACGCCATCTTCCCTTCAAGGCCAATCGACGCCATCGGATCGAACATGATCGGTTTTCTCTTCCTCTTATCGGCATCGGTGTCTAATCTGTGGCTAACAAGGTACGCTCGAATCCGTGGTGTGCTTTAGGATCGGTGATACGTGTTATTCCCGGGCTTCGTTTTCCGCATTGATTTAGGGGTTCGATTTAGTGTCGAATCTGCTTTTCGGGGATCAGTTATTCCCAACATCGTTTTGCTGATTGCTAAGACAATTTTAAAATAAACTTTAACCCCACGCGTTTATCACAAGTAATATTGTACACGCTTTTGATGGCAAGCCCGGGCACGCCTCACCCCCCACATCCTTGTTGGTCTTAGCCAAAATCAGTGGCCTGGTTTTTGAGAGAGTGTAAAGAACAAATAAATATAAAACATTAGATATATAGGTTTGTTTTATGGAAGGCATGATATGAACATTGTGAATTAGAGTGAAGATATACCTATAGGAAAACCGAATTATGTTATTGTTCGTGGTGGGCACAGTTGGTTAGACACATTTAGAATCTCCAATTCATAAACTAAAGTTCACTTGCTCAAATTTCACCAGCCACATATAAACTACTCTAGATTTGAATCACATGCATAAGCCAAAAACCTAAATTTAACTAATTCATGGGGCCTATAAAGCGTTCCATTAGTCTCCAGGTAGCCAAGTCCCTACTCTACCTTGAATTATATATAAATAAATAAAAAATTGAGTTCTTTTTTTCGCTTTGACATAGATTACGGTCTCACTTCTTTTAAATGTGATTGACTTGTCGAGTACAAGGAGAGGGGGCTTTGTTACCATGTCTTGTACCTATCTCTCGTTACCATTCAAATATATCGTAATGGACACCAAGTGTCCATTTTGGCTCAGCAATTGCATTAGTAGTTATTGGAAAGGCAAATATATTGGAAAGGCAACTGTGATCTGCTTTTATTTAGGCCTTTTATTTAGGCCGTTTACTTAGGAAGTTTTGTATGCATATCTTTTTATTGTGTAGTCCTTGTATTTTTGGTAGTTTAGCCTAATTATGAGTTTGTTTGATAGTTGTATCTTCTTGTATATATGTTGCATTTCTGTGGCAATGAAGGACAAAATTCTCATTCCAAAATTCATCAGTTCTTTTACATGGTATCAGAGCCATGGCTGATGGAAAAAAAGGTGAGGAGAGTTTTGGAATGGACAAGAAAACCTATAACTCTTACACACTAAATTCAAATGACAACCCGGGTAACCTGATTACCCAAGTTCAGTTGAAGGGCGAGAATTATGAAGAATGGGATCAAGCTATGCGGACTGCATTACGAGCCAAGAAGAAATATGGTTTTATTGATGGATCTATCAAGCAACCAGCAGATGATTTGCTGGAACTTGAAGATTGGTGGACGGTTAATTCCATGTTGGTTTCTTTGGTGTTTAATACCATTGAACCAACACTTCTCTTGACTATCTCTCACATGGAGAACGTGAAAGATTTGTGGGAGGATATCAAACAGAGATTCTTAATTGGGAATGGTCCACGGATGCAGCAACTGAGATCGGATTTGGCCAATTGTAGGCCCATCATGTCCTATTTCGGTTGTGACATCCTGAAATTTCAATCATGTTTTCAATTAAATAAATCGAGCATTTCATTGATGCGCCTATAGTGCTATTCTCCGAGTGGATCACTCACGAGATAACTAGACTATTTGGAAAAGCCATTACGGGATTTTAACGCAATAGACTTGAGAATTTAACCATAAATTGACTACTCGACCATATTCATCTGTAGAGATTATTATGGCATAGTTAAAAATTGATCAGAGATTAGAGATAGGTCGATTCGACTAAGATATGTGATTAAGTATGGGTGATTCCACCAAATTACAAAATTTTCGTCGATCGGTACTAGATTGATTTTTCTGTCGTTTTGGTACCTTGTGTTCGCATTTGAAATATCAAGATTTCATGATAGTTGAGAGTCGCCAATGTGTTAAAGATGTACGTTGTGGCTTGAAAATAATCAACAATGAGTCAATTGTACCAAAAATTTCTAAAAGCTACCGGTAGGCTAGGTCACACTAAGATCGCGCCAAATTGAAATTAACCATGAATTTAAATCCGATTTTAGAAATTAAAAGTTCTAGCATGTCACGAGTTATTTTATGAACATCGACTCATCTTTCAAAAAAATTTCTACAAACCGAGATTTTTGGCCGAAATTCAAAATAGGGTCGTTTTTGTCCGGAAAATTCAGGGGATCATTTTTTATCGCGTCTTTAGGGGTGCAAGTGGGTTCTATTGGTGAGGAAAAATGTCAATTTGATCGAGGACTCGATGGTGGAATTTATAGGACCGAAATTGACTTCAATCGAAGGGGAATTGGTTCAATTTGGAGGGGGATACTTCAAAATTCGTAGGTCTTTTGGTCCCTCGACTTTTGGACAACTTGGGGACTTCTTCTAGGGAGTTTTGGTGCACAAAATTGGCTGAAGGGGTTTGCCAATTGAGGTGGGCCTTGGTCAAGGGGACAATAAGATAGGATGAAGCTTGGAGGGACCCTCCACTTGGGGCAGCTGGCCTTCTTCTTCCCTCAACCAGCCACTTTCCCCATTTCTAGCGCCTTGAAGCTTCCAAGAACCAGAGAAAATCGAGCCCAAGCCCCCTCTGCCCGTCACATGCCCGTTCGACCACTGCCAGAACCGTCGCTCGCCGTCACTCACTTGTTGCATGCTGGGCCAGCCCGCGGGACCGTTCCACCATCCCGCACCCTTGTCGCACCTAGCCGTCACCTCTTGCCATCTCGAGCTTGTTCAGCCGCTGTGCGTCGCCGTTCAGCCGTCCACCACCACCGCCGTCACCCTTGCTTGCCAGCTTGGCCGTTGGTCCATTAGCCTTGCCGTTTCAACCATTGGTTCAGCTTGTTCGGCCTTAGAACAGAGCCGAAGCCCAGCAACCCACCGTGGACTTCGAGGCCCATTTCCAAGCTTTTCCAAGTCTTGGTTGGTGTCGCCGCTTTGGAGTTTACCACCCGTTTCCGCCTTGCCATTGCCGTGAACTCATTGGATTTCAAAACGGGTGGGTTTACTCACTAATCTCTCCTTATGGAATTAATTATGCGTAAGGGTTTATTAGTATATGCTAAGTATGATTTAGGTAGGTAGTTAGAATGGATTAGTGATTTAATTACTCGTTTATGCATGTTAGGTGGTTAGAGTAACGTAATTAGCAACTAGATAGGTTGTATTATTTATTTAGATTGGTTTGGAAATTTTCTGGATTTGTCTCGGTATTTAATTAGGTTTTTCCGGCCTAAGTTTGCATTTATGGCATTTATTGATATTTATTTAATTAATTTTGGTAATTATTTAATTAATTATTATTTTTTGAAAATTAGACCGAGATAGCCGATGACTGGAATTTTGTGTTGATTGCAATGGTATGATTGGTTTATTAAATTAAATGTTAAAAATGTGCAAATTGAGTGTTAATTGTATTTTTGGGTATTTATCCCAAAATTTAGTAATTTCAGTATTTAATTAGAAAATTACCGGGTGTCGGTTTACAACGCCAAAAAATTTTTTACAGACTATATGATCGATGGGATTTTATAAAGTAAAGACATTATATTTTTGGCTCAAGCCTACCGTGTACCCACACACGATTATTTTTATCGGGTATTATGATAATAGTGAAATGGTTAGTCAATGACTATAATGCATATTTGTCAGCTTTAGTGAGCTATACTATCTATCTATATCAGTTTTGGTGAGCTATACTATCTATCTACATCAGTTTCGGTGAACTATACTATCTATTCTTATCAGCTTAGGCGAGCATTCATATATATCAGCTTAGGTGAGCAATGATCGTTTCGATGAAACGAGTTGATAGATAGTATTAATATATAGATAATAGTGATTGGTTGAGTGTTTGAACTGTACTGACTTGTAAGAAGGAACTAGGGTAAAGGTAAGTCCTCTATCTTGTGTGTGCATAGGTAGCCTTCAGGCATATTTCCTTCCTAGTCGAAGTTTATGAGGTAAACTTGCTGAGACGTCGTCTCACCCCGTCGTGGGCTAACATTTACAAGTCCTTAGATGGCTGTACATCCCGAACGTTTTGGCCAACTGAAGAAGATTACCGAACAACACTCTCAGATTCCATTCCTTGGGAGCCAAGGAGCCTGGGTTTACGAACTCGTGAAATCCACTATCTAGGTTGATGCAGGTCTATCCCATAAGGTACCCCCATCAATTCAGATCATAGTATCGTTACGAGCGAGATGGACCCAAAGAAGGCCATTTTCTGGAGTCTAAGATTCCTAAGTCGGTGTTAGAAATCGCTTTTGGCAAGGCCACAACTGACCCTCCTGGTGGTTTCGTGGTAAACCCGAATCTTTCGGATCCAGAGTCCCCGAAGTATTCCGTTGAAGACTCGAATGCTTAGAGAATCTGTAGCCCTTTACCCTTTTTTGTAGACCTTGTATATATCGACAAATATTGTATATGACTTAGTCTAATGTGTATAAAGTATGTTATGGTTTTCAAAAATTGTGGCCCTGCTTTTCTATCCCATCTTTGTGTTACCTGGGGTTTTAATTATTTGCTTTCACATGCGCATTAAAATGAAAGGGTCAGCGACGCATCCTGGGACGTTGCTATTTAATCAACCACCGAGGGATGGGCACGCGCCCGGAGGATTGGGGCGTGACATCAGTAAACTCAAAATCTTGTGGGATGAAATAAATAACTATGATCAAATACCAGTGTGTGTTTGTACAGGTTGCAGATGCAATTTTACCATTGAATTGGAAAGAAAGCGTGAAGAAGAAAGAGTTCATAAGTTTTTGATGGGTTTATATGAAGAAGGATATGGAATAGTGCACGCTAATATTTTCAGCACTAAACCTTTGCCTAATCTGAATCGTGTTCAGCAAGAGTGAGTGCGAACCATGACATGAACCAATGATGAAAGAAGCAATCCCATGAGTTTAGCAATCTGGGCAGGTGGTCAAAAGTCAAGGGGGGATAAAGATAAAATCTCATTTTGTTCTAATTGCAACCGAGAGGGACATGATGTTGAAAGTTGTTTCCAGCTGATAGGATATCCAGAATGGTGGGGTAATAGACCACGTGGAACCTCTGCTGGACAAGGTAGTGGTCAAAAGTGTAGTAATAGAGGTGGACGTGACAAAGGAGGAGGTGCTCGTGCCAACATCTCACAGGCAATTGGAGTTGATGGTGGGCGAGGAGTTGTGACGGATTTAGATCGAAAGGGTCTTAGTGGATTGAATGATGAGCAGTGGGCAACTTTACTGGGAATGTTAAGTTCTCATCAGAATGGTGCCCATGAGAGGTTGACAGGTAAACAGAGTATTTTTCCTTGGATTATTGACACAAGAGCTTCCCACCATATGACAGGAACGTTGGCATTTTTTAGAGAATTACGTGACATTGTGCCACGCTCAGTTGAGTTACCTGCTGGAGAAAAGACCATGGCAGTGAAGGAAGGAACTATGTTGCTTGGAGTAGACTTGAAATTGCGACGAGTTCTTTTTGTGCCCAATTTGAAATGCAATCTAATTTTTGTATCACAACTTCTTAATGATTCAAATTTGGTTATCCAACTCACTAACAAAATATATGCTATACAGGACCTAAATTCGAGAAACCTGATTGGAGTAGGTGAACAACGTGAGGGGCTTTATTTTCTCAAGGGAGTGACTTCGGTACATGCTTGCACGATGGCCGATATGGAATCCTTTGAGCTTTGGCATAAAAGAATGGGTCATCATTCTTCTAAGGTGGTGGAGTTAATTCCGAAAGCTGGCAAAATAGTTAGGAAAACCAATAAAACTTGCGAGGTTTGTTTTAGAGCAAAACAAACAAGAGAGATCTTCTTTTCTAGTGACAATAAAGCTACATATTGTTTTGAATTGATACATTGTGATTTGTGGGGACCTTATAGAGTTCTAGCTTCATGTGGAGCAATTTATTTCTTGACAATTGTTGATGATTACTCTCGTGCTGTGTGGATATATTTGCTGAATGGAAAAAATGAAGTGGCTTGTGTTCTTAGGAAGTTTATTGCAATGGTTAGATGCCAATTTGAGAAAAATGTGAAAATCATTAGAAGTGATAACAGAAGTGAATTTTTGTGTTTGAAAGAATATTTTGATGAACATGGGATATTGCATCAGACTTCTTGTGTTGGAACACCTTAACAAAATGACCGAGTGGAAAGAAAGCATCGTCATATCCTTAATGTTGCAAGAGCTTTGCGTTTCCAAGCAAATTTACCCATAGAATTTTGGGAAGAATGTGTACTCACGGCTGGGTATTTGATTAACAGGACTCCATCTATATTATTAAATGGTAAAACCCCATATGAGATTATCTTTGGCCAACCTCCTTCTTACAAACATATTCGGATTTTTGGTTGTTTGTGCTATGCACAATATTAGAATTGGGATAAAGACAAATTTGGTAGTAGAAGTCGTCGGTGTGTTTTTGTTGGTTATTTGTTGGGAAAGAAGGTGTGGAAATTGTATGATTTAGAAGCTGGCAATACTTTGTATCAAGAGATGTAGTGCTTGCTGAAACAGAATTTCCATATACTGATGAGAAAACAGTAAGTGAGGAACTCATTAAAAATAGAGTTATGGAGTTGGGTGATGAAGTTGATGATTTAAAAGTGACTTGAGAGAGGAGCACGCCGAAGTGTAGATAGAGAAAATGAGGTGAATCATGAAATGGAGGAATTGATCCACACAAACAATGAGGACGTGGAAAGAAGTGAAGTCGTCGAAGAGTAGCTAGGCAAGGGACAAAGGATCAAGCAACCGTCTGTTCGTTTGAAAGATTATGTGACAAACGCCATTGGAATAAGCCCTTCGACATGCTCATCTGCCCGATCCGATTCCTCAAGTGTGCCTTATTCTATAGCACGTTATGTGAGTTATGAAAAATTTTCTGGGCAACACTGGTGTTTCTTGGCAGCAATTACTGCAGGACATGAACTAAACTCTTATGCGGAATCAATTAAAGATGAATGGTGGAGAGAGGCCATGAGTAAAGAAATACAGGCTTTAGAAGATAATGGCACATGGACAGTCAAAAATTTGCCACCTAGGAAGAAAGCAATTGGGAGCAAGTGGGTGTATAAAATTAAGTACAATTATGATGGAATCGTTGAACGATACAAGGCGCGGTTGGTAATACTAGGAAATAATCAAGTTGAAGGCATAGATTATCAGTAGACTTTTGCTCTTACGACAAAAATGTGCACTATACGCTCCTTTCTTGCTGTTGTGGCTGCAAAGAATTGGGAACTTCATCAGATGGATATTCAAAATGCTTTCCTACATGGCAATTTAGAGGAAGAGGTTTACATGAAGATGCTATTTGGATTTGCCTCTCAATCATCAGGGAAGGTATGTAGACTTTGGAAATCTCTATAGGGTCTGCAGCAAGCACCTAGATGTTGGTTGCAAAATTGGTTGCATCTTTGAAAGCTTATGGATTTCAACAATCATATTCAAATTACTCCTTATTCACTTTTCAAGTTGGGACTGCTCAATTGAATGTGCTTATTTATGTTGATGATCTCATTATCTCCGATAATGATATTTCCGCTGTGCAAAAGTTCAAGAACTATCTGAGTTGTTGTTTTCATGTGAAAGACTTGAGGAAGTTGAAATTTTTCTTGGGGATTGAAGTGGCGAGAAACTCAGATGGTATTTTCTTGTGTTAATGTAAGTATGCGTTGGATATGATTTCTGAGGTTGGATTGTTGGGTTCCAAGCCAGCTAAAACTCCTCTTGAATGAAATCACAAGCTGGCCCTTATCGAGAGCGATGATGTAGACAACCCTGCTCAGTATAGGCGCCTAGTGGGTCGGCTTATTTATCTAACAATAACTCGACCTGAATTGTCTTACTGTGTGCATATTCTTGCACAGTTCATGCAGTGGCCAAAGAAAGCTCATTGGGAGGCAGCTATGAGAGTTCTACGTTATTTGAAAGGAAATCCAGGTCGGGGTATTATGTTGCGTGCCAATTGTGACCTCAAATTGTCTACTTACTACGATTCTGATTGGGCTAGTTGTCCTTTGACGAGACGATCTTTGACTGGTTACTTTGTTCTTTTGGGAGAATCACCTATCTCGTGGAAGACTAAGAAGCAACAGACAGTGTCTCGCTCATCCGCTGAAGCTAAATACAAGTCTATGAGTACTACAGTTTGTGAACTTAAGTGGTTGAAAGGATTATTGGATTCTCTTGGTGTGGGACATTTTCAACCTATGCACTTGTATTGCGACACTCAGGTAGCTTTACATATAGCCGCCAATCCTATTTATCATGAGTGTACCAAGCATATTGAAGTAGATTGTCATTTTATACATAATGAGATACTTAATGGTAACATTCAAACAGATTACGTACGTAGTTCAATGCAGCCAATTGATATCTTCATGAAGGCGTTGGGAAAAGATCAATTTAACTTTCTTTTTCACAAGTTGGGCATTCAAGATCTCCATGCTCCAACTTGAGGGGATATTGGAAAGGCAGTTGTAATCTGCTTTTATTTAGGCCGTTTACTTAGGAAGTTTTGTATGCATATCTTTTTATTGTGTAGTCCTTGTATTTTTGGTAGTTTAGTCTAATTAGAAGTTTGTTTGATAGTTGTATCTTCTTATATATATGTTGTGTTTCTGTGGCAATGAAGGACAAAATTCTCATTCCAAAATTCCTCAGTTCTTTTACAGTAGTTAAAATAAGGTTTGGGTTAGGATATTCTAATCCAGATAACGTGAAGAATAAACATTGGCAAAAATGACTTTTACATACTAGTGAATATAGATAATGAACACACGATTCGCTTTCCCTGTAAGATCATCAAACGGGCATAGGGGCGATGACATCATCTTCTGATAAGCTGGTGGTCTTGTGATGATGATAGTTACAGCTCAAATTGAATGTTTTATACATTTCTCGAAACTTTTAATTTGTTCAACGTGAATGATTCGTCATTCCTAATCCTCAAGATGGCCATTTATATCGCTTGCAAAAATAAATCAATCAAAAAAAAATTTCATTATTTACAAAAAAAGTTTACACATATATTATTGTTGATGATGAAAATACATTTCGTCTATTGATTATTTCAAATGATATAAATAATTATTTTTTATAAAATGTTTTTTTAAAATTATTTATTTTTCGTTAAATAAAGCTCAATTTTAGGCTATCAATTTTTCGTGGCAAAGGTCCAACAACCTGGCATATGTGTTATAGATGAAGTCAAATATTTGTTTTTTATGGGCTTTCTTGTCTTTTCTATCAGATTTGCTTTTAGGTTAAAAGTGATACCTTTATATTAGCGATGGCAAGACCCTAGCCATCAAGATGCTAAAAAAGGAAATAGAGAGGCAAGAAAAAGAGAGAAGAAAGAAGTGAGTTTTTTTTCTTGATGAGAGTTCTCAATCTTTTTGTGCCCTAATCTTGAGAGAAGATTATCATTGTATTCCAACTTTTTTTGAAGTCTAGTGGATTCGCAGAGTGCCTCTGCGCGGAAACGTAGCCCGGGTTTGGGTGAACTTTGATAACAAATTTTCTGGCGTGTTCATCTGATTCTGTTCTTTTATTACTATATTCTGTCTGGTGAATTATTTGCAAGCGTTATTTTTGTGGAATCGACGTGCGATTTCGTAACAACTAATATCAGAGCTAGGGTTGGCTAATCGAGAACATTGAGGGTTTTTCGATGACGTTCGATTGAAAGCAAACAGTATGGCAGAAGATAAAATCATAATCGATAAGTTCAATGGGGAGGATTTCGGATGGTGGAAACTACAAATAGATGATTATCTTTATAAAAAAGATCTCTATGCACCAGTTGAGGGTTGGAAACCCGAGATGGCGGAAGTGGATCCGACAGCAGAAGCCGAATGGAAAATTCTTGATCGAAAGGCATTAGGTGTGATTCATCTAGGGTTGACGAAAAAGACAGGGTACCACATCGCGAAAGCAAAAACTGCAAAAGAAGCCATGGATATTCTAACGAATATTTATGAAAAGCCGTCTACATCAAATCAGGTATTTTTGCTGAAGAAACTGGTTAATATGAAGTTATCTGATAGAGGTTCTGTGGCAGAACATATTAATAGTTTCACGCAGGTCACGGGTCAATTGGAATCCGCAGGCATAAATTTAGATATGAAGCTTCAAGCTTTATTACTTTTATGTTTTCTTCCAGAAAGTTACAATACCGCAGTGCATGGAATTTCGAGCACCATGAAGGATGATTTAACACTTGATGATGCTGTGAGTAGTATCATGGATGAAGAGATGTGAATGAAAGTCTCAGGTGGAGATAATTTTTCTACATCTACATCTTCAACGGCACTCGCAGTGGAGAACGTGGAAGAAGTAAAAGTAGAGAAAAATTCAACGAGCGTGGCAGATCACAATCAAGGGGTGGGAGATAGGTTGCAAAAGATGAGTGTTGGTTTTGTCACAAAACCGGACACCGGAGGTTTCAATGTGAAGCCTACAAAAAGAAGCAGCAGCAAGATGAGAATCAAGGAGCTAATGTGGTTAGCGATGAATCTTTGCTAGATAACTTGTGTTTGTCTGCAGGGTTTGACTTGACAATAGATAAATGGTTTATTGATTCTGGTGCTTCTTTTCATTGCATATCGCAAAGAGACATATTTGATGATTATGCCAGTGGAGATTTTGGACAAGTGGTTGTGGGAAACGGCCACATGTGCCCCATTGTTGGGAAAGGAACTGTGACTATGAACATCTCAGGTGGAAGACGTCTAGTTTTGCGTAAAACTAAACATATTCCGAGATTAAAGAAAAATCTAATTTCAACCAGTAAACTTGACCAAGAAGGTTTGGTAATAACCTTTGGATGCAGAGAGTGGAAGATAACCTCAGGGGCAAGAGTAGTAGCAAAGGGAAAGCGTACGGGTACACTTTACCTTCTCCAACGAGACAATATCTGTGATATGGTTGCAACTACAATGGCTACAGGTAATTTATTTACTCTTTGGCATTATCGTTTGGGACATCTTGGTGAAAAAGGTGTAAAGCAGTTACACTCAAGAAAATTACTCACAGGTTTGCAAAAAGTTGAGTTAGATTTTTGTGAGAGTTGCATTTATGGAAAACAGAAGGCTGTTAGTTTTCAATTGAATGGACGACAGAATAAAGGCCAAAAGCTAGAGTTGATTCATATTGATGTATGGGGACCTGCTCAGGAACTCTCTTATGGCGGTAAGAGATATTTTATCACCTTCATTAATGATAAGACTTGGGTCTATGCTCTTAGAGAAAAGTCAGAAGTATTTGGAATGTTTAGAATGTGGAAGACCATGGTAGAAAAAGAGACAGATTATCAGATTAAAGCTCTAAAATCTGATAATGGTGGTGAATACATGAGTAAGGAATTTGCAGAATATTTGAGTCGAGAGGGCATACATGGATTAAAGACTGTTCCTAGAACTCCTAAAGAGAACGGTGTAGCTGAAAGGATGAACAGGACTATTCTAGAACGTGCGAGATACATGAGGTTACACGCAGGTCTCCCGCTACACTTATGGGCCGCCACAGTTGATGCAGCTATTTATCTTATCAACAGAAGTCCATCTAGTGCGTTGAATGGAGAAATACCACAAGAGCGGTGGTCAGGTAAAAAGATTAATTATTCACATCTAAAGGTGTTTGGTTGTATTGCATATGCTTTGATTGACAGGGAGGATAGGAAAAAGCTTGATGCTAAGTTCTAGAAGTGCGTCTTTATCGGATACGGTGGCGACGAGTATGGCTATAGGTTTTGGGATTATGAAAATAACAAAGTCATCCGCAATCGCAATGTGGTATTCCATGAAGAAAAAATGTACAAGGATTGTTAGATAGAGACAAAGCATGAGAAGGTAATACAACCAGAATATGTTGAATTAGACACAATACCCGTGAAGATGTTTCCAGTAGATCGAAGTTCACCTGAAAGAGAAGCTCAAGATGAGCCTATTATCAGTGAAGAGGTAGTTCAAGAGGAACGCAGTGATTCGGAGCAAACGAACGACCCTGAAGTACTTGTCTTGAGAAGGTCTACACATGTGAAAAAGCCAAAGGCAATTTTTGATCCATTAGCTAATACTGTTCTGAGCCATGTCTTATATACAGATTCGGGGGAACCGGAGACTTACGATGAGGCAAAGACAGACACGTCTCACTTGCAGTGGGAGTGTGCTATGAAAGACGAGAAGAGCTCGTTACTTCAGAACAAAACTTGGGAGTTGACCAAGTTGCCCACAGGTAAAAAAGCTTTATTAAACAAATGGGTGTACAAGATTAAGAATGAAGCATATGGTAGTATTAGATACAAGGCGAGACTTGTAGTCAAGGGCTTTTCTCAAAAAGAAGGAATCGATTACTCCGAGATATTTTCACCTGTAGTGAAAATGACATCAATTAGAGTTCTGCTGAGTATAGTTGCAGTGGAGGATCTTCATCTTGAGCAGTTAGACATAAAAACAGTGTTTTTACACGGTGACTTAGATGAAGAACTATACATGGCACAACCTAAAGGTTTTGAAGTTAAAGGTAAGGAGCACATGGTATGTCGCTTGAAGAAAAGCTTGTATGGCTTGAAACAAGTTCCGCGGCAATGGTACCTAAAATTTGATAGTTTCATGAATGAAAAAGGATTTGCACACTGTGAATCTGATCATTGTGTTTATTTTTGCAAATATGATGATGGTGACATTGTGTATCTCTCTTTATATGTGAATGACATGCTAGTGGCTAGTTTCAATATGAAGAGAATCGTAGAAGTGAAGAAGATGTTATCATTACAGTTTGCTATAAAAGACTTGGGAGAGGTTAAGAATATTTTAAGCATGAAAATCATTAGGGACAGGAAAAATAAGAAATTATGGTTGTCGTAGGAAGACTATGTGAACAGGAGTGTTAAAGAAATTTAACATGGACAAGGCAAAATCGGTTGTAACTTCTCTAGCGAATCACTTCAAACTTTCAAAGGATATGTGTCCGAGCACTCAAGTTTTGAAAGATGAGATGGCGGTAGTTCTATATGCATCAGCAGTGGGAAGTTTGATGTATGCCATGGTGAGCACGAGACCAGACATTGCACAAGCAATGGGAGTTGTGAGTCGATATATGCAAAACCCAGGCAGAGAGCATTGGAATGCAGTAAAATAGATATTGAGATATCTAGCAGGTACTTCCAATTACTTACTTTGTTACGGTGGTACATCTCTAGAGTTGCAGGGTTATGTAGATGTAGATCATTCGGGTGATCGAGATAGTGGTAAAAGTACCACTGGATATGTCTTTACAATTGCAGGTACAGCAGTGAGTTGGGTATCTCAACTACAAAAAGTAGTGGCTTTATCGACGACAGAGGCAGAATATGTAGCGATTACAAAAGCCTCCAAGGAAATCATATGGTTACAAGACTACATGAAGGAGTTACATCGAAAACAGTCGGTCAGTACACTGTGGAGTGATAGTCAAAGTGCAGTGCACTTAGCAAAGAATGCAGCTTATCACTCAAGGACTAGACATATCAAGAAGCGTTATCACTTTATCAGGTCAGCATTGAAAGATAATGAGTTAAAGCTACAGAAAATTGATGGCTCAAAGAATCCAGTTGACATGTTGACCAAGGTAGTAGACAGAGAGAAACATATTTTCTGTACTACTACCATTGGTATTACTCCATGTTGATTGATGAGGAGTATCGCAGAGGCACAAGTTTTTCAACTACTATTTTTTGAAGAAGATGGATGCAAAGTTGCTTGGTGCTTGAGTATATTTGTCTTCAAGTGGGAAATTGTTATAGATAAAGTCAAATATTTATTTTTTATGGGCTTTTTTGTCTTTTCTATCAGATTTGCTTTTAGGTTAAAAGTGATACATTTATATTAGCGATGGCAAGACCCTAGCCGTCAAGACGCAAAAAAAGGAAATAGAGAGGCAAGAAAAAGAAAGAAGAAAAAAGTGAGTTTTTTTTTTTTTATGAGAGTTCTCAATCTCTTTTTGTGCGCCCGATCTTCGGAGAAGATCATCGTTATATTCCAACTTTTTTTTGAAGTCTAGTGGATTCGCAGAGTGCCTCTGCGCGGAGACGTAGCCCAGGTTTAGGTGAACTTCGATAACAAATTTTCTGGCGTGTTCATCTGATTCTGTTCTTTTATTACTATATTATGTCTGGTGAATTGTTTGCAAGCATTATTTTTGTGGAATCGACGTGCGATTTCGTAACAATATGATTACCGATGGAATCATCCTCCGTACAGCGGGCCCCACCCAAACGCCAATCTTCGAATGCACGTTATTTTACAAGAACGAAGGGCCTTTCCAGCAAAACAGGGAAGAAAAAAGAACGAAGGACCTTCTGTGCTAGACCGCGTCGACACCTGCTTTTTCTTCCACGAGGCATCAGGCGATCTCCTCTATTCATGGCGGGAGAAATATCAAGTCGCGTGAAAAAGAAAGCCAACGTGCTCGAATGGCTACCGTTGATGTGTTGGGCCAGTGGGGCCCACATCGTCGAATGTCTCTGATCTTGTGGTCCTTCACAGACCGGTTTACGCACTAAATGTCACAACTGGAAGTTACATGCCCCCTGCAAGATTCCGTGCAGATTTCATATTGAAGTAAATGGGTGGGATAGCACTGCCAGTGCAGCCACCGCCTTGGGACTTTACCATACCTTTCCAAATTCAATATGAAATATTCAGTTTGAGCTACAATTATTCATTGCACTAGTAGGCATCCAAGCCTTATCGCAAAAATCTTATTAAAGTACACATCACAAGTTCGGAAATCTCTTCACAGGAGATAATAAATAGCTAATAAACAAGCGAATCAGCTGTTTTCTCTCAACATAACTTGAATTTCTGGGCGCACTCAGCGTAAATTCAATGAAGTGGATTATATCAAATTTGTTTAACGGAAGTAATATGATAGGATGGACCGTTGCCTTTGACCAAACATGCTGCCCCCAGTACGGACCTTCATATTAAAAGGGCATTAGTGGCTATGAGGACGGGCAATTTCCCAGGTCATATGGATGACTATATTTAATGAATGATATGTCTAAAGTTTGGCTATAAGAAGTGTATTGGTCCCGCGTATTCTTGCTTGCCTCAACGTATCAACAACGTACTTGTCACGAGGCAAAAGTCCCCTTGTGAAGAGTCACATCAGCCTATAATAGATCATATCAAATCATAAATCAGTGAAGCAATTAATGAAAGTCACAACTAGAGAGTACATGAGCCAATTGGCGAGCAAATTTCATCTCCCCTTATGGCATCCCGATCATTTGCTTGGAAACTATGCAATTAGAAGTGTTATGACTTTATGAATAGTATCATTTGTGATACTTTTAGTTGATATATAAATTTTGGCAATCATCATTTAGTTAATCATTGCATAAGAAAATTAAGAAATCAGTTATGACTTCTAAAACAAATATCAATAAATTTGCATTTGCATATTAAGTGTTTTTATAGTTATAAGCACATATAAACTGCATTTTAATATAACGGAGTTAATGAACTCAAGCAGAGGATTCTGAGCTTAATTATTTGGATTAAGCCCTTGAAGTGAAATTTTGGAACAAACTCTTCCTTCCTCTATGATGGCCGAAATTACATGTATTATGCACATAGGTGGGCTAAAATCGGAAAGTTAACTCTTGAGAAGCAATTAGGAAATTTTTGGTCACATGGTAAACATAAAGCAATTGGCATAATCCCCAAGATATTGATATATGCCTAGGCTACATTTGGCAATTAGAATAAAATTTAAGATAGAATAAAATTTATCTTATCCTGCATTTAGTACATGCTCAAAATAGGATAAAGTGAAATATAAGAATGATATAGGTTAGATAAAATTATCCCATGAAAGAGGTGAGATAAAGGTGGATATAATTTCTAATATCCATAATAAGAAAATTATTTTTCTCGAATAACAAACTTCATAAATTAACAAAGTTAAAATTATATTTCAATATATATAATTTTTTAATTCTAATATAATAATTCAAAATAACAAAAAATAACAATTTAATTTTTTTACTTTAATCTCATTTTTATATATATTCGACTTTAAATCTATCTTACAATATAAATTCAATTTATAAATATATGTTTATATTAATTACATATTTTAGGTATTTTAGTATTTAAGGTGTATTAGTATAGTTTAGTATACAAATAATAATAAAGTAGGCAAGAGTATCGCGAGAGATTTTTATCATCTCCTTTCGTGAACTTTTAGGTTCAGTTATATTGATATGCTATTGTCGCGACCTAACCTCGGATGAACCACCTAGGGTTTGGCTAATGTTAGCTAATGGATTACTAAGCCTAAATTCTCCCAAGCCCATACCAACTCACGACTTAGGTTCAAGTTTTTTTAAAGGAATTTTATCTCGGAGTCGTCACTAATTAGTTTATGGTAGGTCGATTAGACACCTAGTAAAATAATGGGAGAATTACTTTACTTCTATGAACTAGAGAAATTGGATACATGGACTTGGTTACACTAGATTTCTCTAATGCCCTTTCGATACCATTCCTTCTATTTTCAAAAATATCTTTGCAGGCAGTTTGGATTTATTTTAAACTAAATCACTATCATGCAAATGGGATAATCACATGGATGCTCAATAATCAAATAAATTGCACTGAAAGAATTAAACACACAAAGCAAACAATTATTTTTTTGGGTTTTCTTTTATCTTGAAATTGGAATTATACTACATAACGTGCACTTTAACTACATGACCTAACTTTATTAACAAGCAATTTCTAATTAAATGAACCTAACATGAAAACTATTTGAAATGCACCTAATTTTTTTTTTATTAAAATTATTAATAAAAAAAATTCTAATTAAACTATCTAAAATGAATAATTTTCTAATATATTTTAGGGATTAATTTGACTTAAACCCTATCCTATCTTAGAAAACTATTTTTTTTTTTTAAAAAAAAAAAAAATGAGATTATTAAAATATGCAAGCATTATCTAAGACCCTATTTATAAAAAAAAAAAAAATGTTATTTAGATCCTATCCTAATCTATTCCAAAATTATCTAAACGTGAAATCCTATTTAAACTAGATAATGCTATAATGAAATCCTATATATCCTCACGTGCAATCTAAAAATGCAATCCTAATTTATGAAGCCATTCCGATGCAAGATTTGATTTCTTCTTTAGTGTTTTCCAAAACAAGCGATTATCAGATAAGCATTATATCCAAGCCACTCAAGATATTCATTAAATGAAGGATTAAAATAATTAAAAAAATAATCCGTTGTCTCACGGATTAAATTAACGATTATTTTAATCCTAAATATCAGAACATGTTAGAAAGTTCAAAATAATTAAAAATTTGACCCGAAATCTTATGGATCAAACTAATAATTATACTGATTTAAGAGTTAAAATACTATCAAAAGGCAAAAAAAAAAATCAATATAATTAAAAAAATGATACGAAGTCTTACGGATCAAAATAGTACTTATAGTGATTTTTGGGCAATAACATCCTATCGGATCATGCCTAAAATACCCAAGCAATCAACATTGGCATCGCATATTCCGATTTAGGCAATGATATTGAAACGAAACTTGATTTAAGAAAACTACCTTGACTGGATTTTTATTTCCAAAATAGGACCGACGCCAAAAATTTGCGAGCGGCAGTTTGCGTCGAGACGGGCTTCAACGTGGGTGGACTCTCGTTAAGGACAGTTACAGTTGAGTGTTCACCGTTGATGGATTCCTGAGTCAAGAGTTATGGCGCTCCTTTGCAAAACCAAGAAGACCTGCAAGGAAAGCAAATGGGCTGACTTGGTTCGTTGGGTGGAGGTGCGTCGACGGACGGAGGCGCGGCAACAGGCGGTTCGCGATGTCCAGCTAGTTGCGGCTTTGATCTGGTCAACAGCAGCAGCAATGGCGTGGGCGGAGGTGCGGCAACAGGCAGCTACAGGGGAGTTGCAGGCGTCGGCAGCTGCAGTGGGGTCGCGACGAGCGGGCTGAGGTGCGGTGGCGAGCACTTGCGGCATCGGGCGGAGGTGCTGCTGGTTGCAGGAGCCGAGTGTCGGGCAGAGGTGCTTGCGGCTGTGGAATTGCAAGGGGTGGGCCGTCGGGCGGAGGTGCCGCTGGTTACAGGGACGATGGCGCGACGACGGCGCTCCGACGATGGATGGAGAGCGGCAGCAGGCAAGAGTGGCGAGCGGGCAGAGATTGTAGCGTGGGGCGCTGGGCGGAGGGTGAGAAAAGGCGGGGGTGTTGGGCGCCGGGCGGAGGGTTGCTGCAGGCGTCGCGAACGAGCGAGCGGTGGCGCGGGCGTTGGGTAGAGGGAGGCGTCGGCTGCAGCGGAGAGGAGCGGCGCTCAAGCAGAGGGAGGCGCGGGCGTTGGCGTAGGCAGAGGCGCGGCGGAGGTGCTGCTGGTGCTTGAGCGGAGGCCGGCGACGGGTGAGCGGAGCTCGCCGGTAGGAGGAGGGCGACGTGCGGGGTGAACAACGGCAGTAAGGAGCTCCCCCGAAGGAGATGACCCCCTTTCCCTTTTCTTTCTTTTTTCTTTTTTTCTGCACCTTCTCTCACGCTTGCATTTTTTCCTCCCCTTTTTTCACGAAATTGTGGCCCCTTTTATAGTGTTCCGAGCACCCCCTTCCATGGCAATTTTCAAGCTTCCTTTCTTTGTTGCCTTAAATCGCGGTGTGTAAATTGGGGCATGATCTTGCGATCAGCTTGATTTTTCCTCGATCACTTTGATTCCTTCCTTTTTATCAAATTTCTTGCTTTCTTTCTTAGCTCTTGATCGCTGACTTGAATTTGCTTTCACATTTACTAAGATTTGAATATTTGCCAAAGCAAGGGTGGCTAATCAGAATTTCCACCTTCCACTCATAATCAATCAAATTAATCCTCCCTTATTTTTCCTTTGATTTGTTCTGATGACCAAAAATTATATACAATTTTTATTTTATTTTTTTAGAGTCGCCAAAATTTAGGTGTCAACAGTCATTTATGTCAAAAAAATATACATAATATGATATGAATATATCCGACAGTATTATTACAATTCACCGAACAATAAAAAGAACATTATAAAATTCTTGAATTTTATATTTTATCATATTCAGTTCTATCTTGATTAAAAATCCAGATAACGAAACGTAATCTTAGTTATTTGAGGGAACTGATGTAGAAAAGGAACAAAGGCCAGCTCGCACGGTTATGGGATGTGCAGGAAAGAAAAGAAATAAAAGAAAAACGGGAAAGTAAAAAAGAAAGATGGGGAATCGGTGGAGGCACGCTTCTACTTTCGCAATACAAAAAGGGCACCGTATATTGTGTTATCTATAAGAAGAAAGTGGAAATTGCTCTGTCTTAAAATTCAGTCTTTTTACATAGGAAAACGCTTGGCTCACGGTACCGTCAGCCAAGGAAAAAGACGGTCGGACATCAGCCAAGCATTTTCCATCTCCAAAGTGGGAGACTTGCTTAACAGCTCTTTTGTTTTCATTATATGAAAATGCATTTTCCATATAAAAAATTATTTTCTTGCCTTTCTTAAGAAACAAATCAAAGTGATACTATTCAAATAATAAGAAATTCTCCAGCCAAAAAAAATCGACCGTGAATCTTTTTTTTTAAAACTTTAGCTTTGATTCATATGATCCTAATATTGATTTGGCAATGTTTTAGGTCTATGTACATCTTCATCTACAAGACTTGAATCAATATCTTTTTCTCTACTAATTCATTATTCTTATCTTGATTTTTTCTTTATTTCATTTTCTTTATGCATAATCAATATCGCTGGTCTTAGTTTTTTAACTGGAGAGTCCTTCTAGTGCAATTTAATTTGAGTGAAATGAATAATAAGCCATTTCATTGCACAGTGGTTTCATTTTTAGTTGCAGAGCCAATGTTTTAGTGTTGTTTCATCTTTTAAATTTAATATATCTATATAATGATATTAATGGTTTCTTTTTAATAAATGATAACATTTTCTACTTGTAATTATTTGTATTTTGGTATCAAATTTAATTTTTCTTCATATTCAAGAAAATTAATTATGTGGGTCCCCTCATGATATTTTTGTCTCCGAATTTGATATTGTAATAAGGAAACATAGAAATTAAAAAAAAAAAAAAAAGGAGTCAAAATTGAAATTGGCCAACTAGGTTTACTGGTTTCCTTCAAAACATTTTGTGCTTGGCCTTTGACCATAGAGAGAGAGAGAGAGAGAGAGAGCAAACAAAAGAAAAGGGCGTCATAGAGTGAATCCTGATCATATGGCGAGAGAGATGGAAAATGATTGGCTAACGTTTAACTTGGAAAAGGTCAATCCTCAACTACACATTTTTCATGAGTGTTGGAGAAAGGAAAATACCGTCACATGATCACACTGTCATACTAGCACAACTCGAAAACAAAAGAAACACACGGGGACTTCTTCATGGGGCAAGAGACATACACAGAGAGAGAGAGAGAGAGAGAGAGAGCAAACAAACAAACAAAAAAAGGGCATCAGAGAGTGAATGCTGATCATATGGCGAGAGAGATGGAGAGAGCAATTCTGGTCATATAGCGTTCTTTTTTTATTATTTTTTTGGACGGATTGGCCATATGGCGTTTGGTGAAAGTTTGGTGAAGAGAAAGATGACATTCAGCGACCTTAAGGAAGATAGAGAAGTCGACGACGCGCACGAGGGAACATCAACACCCCAACCCAACATTCGCACTCGCCCTCTCTCCAGCATCAACGAGCGTAACTTTTCCATGAGCAACGCCGACGATCCACTTCGGTCCCAATCTACGGACTCTACCCGGTGTCTTTACTTGTGATTCCTACTTGCCGCCTGCCCCACGTCCTGAAGTCTTCTTGGTGTGAAGTCCAACCTACATGCACCACGACCAGCACCCCATGGGGCCATCGAGTTCGACGGTTCAATCTTACTATCACCGCTCCTCTGCTGGTCACGCTAGTAGCTTCACCGGTTATCAAGAGCTCGGGAAAAGTGTCAAAGAAGTTCTAAACCTTTAGCATTTGTGCCAATTTAATTATAAACATTTTATTGGTGTCAATTTAGTTCTAAACATTTTCATTTTGCGCCAATTCAATCCTTTCCGGCCAATTTTGGCTGGATTATGCTAATTTGGCATCGGTCGATTGACGTGGCACGATTGACGCTAACAATGACAACTTTTAATAATTTTTAAATAATTTTTGAATTTATTTTATTTTTATTTTTCTTTCTCCTCCTCCTTCCTCCAACCGATCGCCGAACCTTGGCGACCGGCCAGAGGCTACGGCCGGTGAGGTCGAGGTCGACCTCGCCAACCTCTCACGAGCCTCGTCAACCACTAGCGAGGCTCGAGTCCTCACCAAAGGCCGCGAGGGCGGCCTTGCGCTGGGTTGGCAAGGGTCAAGCCTCATAGCCCAGCACAAAGCAACCCTCCTGGCCTCTGGCGAGGGCTCGAGCCTCGCTAGTGACCAGCGAGGCTCCCTAGAGGCCGGCGAGGTTGACCTCACTAGCCGTCACCTCTTGTCAGTCACAGAGGTCCGACGACCGGCTGGAGAAAGGAGGAGGAGAAAGAAGAAAAATAAAGGGAAAATAAAATAAAATAATTCAAAAAAATATTATTAAAAGTTATCCAGGTCAGCGCCGATCGTGTCACGTCAGCCAAACGATACCTAGTTAACAAAATCCGGCCAAAATTAACTAGAAAGGACTGAATTGGCACAAAGTGAAAAGATTTAGGACTAAATTGACACTAATAAAATGTTTAGAACTAAATTGGCACAAATGCAAAAAGCTTAAAACTTATTTGATACTTTTCCCACAGGAGCTCCTAATCGTCGGTCACTGTGAGTTCCTCACCCTCATCCTTTGAATTGAAGGATCAAACAAGGTAATTTTCTAATCCATCCCTCAAGTTGAATATATGGTTGCCTAGCTTAGATTATTTTCACTCTAATCTACTTTGTTTTGAGATTTTAGACGATTCCTATATAAGAGAGAGACTACAGGAGAGGACAGGAGAGGATGGAAACGAGGAAGAAGAAAGAAAATCTTATATCGCGTTGCAAAACTTGATCAATATATGTTTTGAATCAATTAATGAAGTTTGAGTCTGACCATATCAAATAAACCTATCTTTGACTCGTGTCGAATCATATCTAAAAGTTGATCACTGATTAGGACCCGGAACCCTCTCCACAACTCAAAATTGATTGTGACCTATTAGAGTGTGTGCTGAATGTAAACTTTTAATTTATTCAATGTGATCCATAAACTTTGGGTTAATGTTCAATATAGTCCATTAACTTTTATTCTGCACATCGGACATTGAACCAAAATACATAAACCACTTATGCCTTTTAAGGAATGTCCATTAACTTTTAGCTTTTATTTTTTCGATGCACAGACTTTTAATCTGCACATTGGACATTGAACCAAAATACATTATCCCTTTTATGAAATGTAGTAATAGAAGTGGACCAAAGACAAGGTTAATAAAAAGAGCCAATTCATAACTGGATCCACAGATTAACGAAAGTGGAATGAATCCTTGGTAGTGTTTGATACAATGTTTTACAGATGTGAATAATTACCATATTAAGGTTTACAATTTGTCCATTCGATGGATGTAAATAACACACACAAACAATGATATACCATATACTCTTAAATCATACTCGACTTTGGTCACACATTATCAATGGTTGGCAACTTCATTTACTCTTAGGCTTAGCTGGTGGTTTTGAGAGACCTCTCTCAAACCCCATGTCGATAGATCCGAAAGTGTATTGAAAGGACACGGCAATGTATATTCTGATCGTAGCTTTGCTCTTTGCAGTACTAGTTAAGGCACCTAGAATTTGTCATTTTGACCCATCTTAAATGAATGGCACTTTGACATGCTTAATTTAAGGATCCAGATTCGATTAGATGAATCAGCCCCTGAGAAAGCCTAGGCCTCGACCTGTCTCCTGTTTTCTTATTGGACTAATACGTTTGCAATGCATTTAGCACGTGTACCTCGTTTTCTCATTATTGTCCTATTCGAGTGAATCGGGTTCCATCCAAAGGGAAAAAGGCTAAACCCCTAAAGTGGTAACCATTATAATTCGAATTACATTTGCTTGATCAAAATCAAGCACGAAACTTCTTAACTAACCTTTGACGATTACCTAGACGACCCGGACTTAGAAAAAAATATCAATTGCACAAATTTTCTAGAAATGAATGACCACTAACGCGTGAGAGACGCAATTATTTATGAAGGAGGCTTCGACCAATGCTAACCGTACGATTAAGGGTTTTGAAAAAAAAAAATTCTTTTCTGACTAAGATTTTGAAAGTGTGAATGCCCATCTTGTCGTTATAATCGAAGTTACATTGAAGTGGGACACAAAAAGTCACTATTGCAAAAGGCAAGTCGATTATGGAAAATAGTTCATGCTAATTCTAAGTTGGATTTTGTTAAGGAAGATCCCACGATATATTAAGGAAAATCGACGATTTTTTAAATACTTTATTTTTCTGGTGTTATGTATTACAATAATGGATATCTTAGAAATCAGAAGCACATGCATTAGCATATGCTGGATGAGCATTTTGAAGACACTCATCAGGATCTTTCTCTAGTTGGATAATAAAAACTAATGGTATTGAGTTTTAATGAGTTATCTTTTCCCCATAACCCTCTTATATTTCCCTCCGTAAAGCTTCCAGTTTTTTGTACGAGTAATAAATTCAAATATCGCAAAAAAGTGAAGTATACTAAACACTTCAAAAATTTTCCCAATCTTATAAAATCTAGCTTGTAAGTACGAATGCTCACTAACAAAACCTGAAGATTCTAATTAACAGCTATATGGCTAATGCTCAACCTTCAGAATGGTACAAAATACCTGAAGATTTTTACCTGTAATTGATTCTATCTATTGCATATCCTTCCCATATTTAGTCTAAGCTTCAATACCCTCCTGTCCATACACTGCAACGCGAATGATGATGCACCCTCCGACCAACATAAAAATGACGCGCCCCCTTAGTACAGCCTAGCTGGTCCTCTTCTTTTCTGAATGATAGGGACAAGGCACGGCAAGACAAAGCTGAAGAACATGATTGGACTGTGTTTACTACTTGTATAAATCAGAAGAGCAAAATTTGACGACGTTATTGAAAGTAGCGGCCAGCGATGAAAGGACTTCATCATTCACGGGTCAATCATTCACCGGTCAATCAAGAGCACATCACATCACTGGGAAAAGATGTAATCCCAAAATCAACAAAAGGCCCAAACCTTCGCTTATCCCCAGAAAGTTCATCATGAAAAGGGAAACACCATCCGACTAGAGTTTACCAAAATTTCTCTATTTTTGAATAAAAAAAGAACAACAGAAAAAGTACCACCAACCAAGAAATTCCAACTTGTAGGATAAAGGAAATAAGTACTGAAAACGAATGACCCCTGAATCTCCCACTCTGAATTTATCTTGTGAGAATTGCGCGAGCTAACATTGCAGGATGAACTACTGTACATCTGATGAATATAGGGGAATATCCTCCAAGGAACTAGTCTGCGGTATTTTCCCCCATCTCTCTGTACTTTTCTGCACAACGAGCCTTGTCTCTCCTCTCTCTCTCTCTCTCTCTCTCTCTCTCTCTCTCTCTCTCTCTCTCCATATCAGCAGAATCAGTAGAAATAAGGAACTGGTGAATTGCAAAAGAGAAGTAGCTCTTAAAAACGGTTATCCACTAAATTTTGGCATGCATGGCAAATCATAATAGAGTTGGGTGAAGTCAAAATTCACCTTAGTCCACAAGGCAAACTGAAGGACAGTGCCAGCAGGAAGTTGCCAAGGTAGTTACAGTGCCTCGCAATTCCCCTTCAACCGAAGGATATATGAAGCCGAAATTTGCAAGAGTAGCACATGAAGCAAAGCGTACTTTTTGGGGAACAGGACCAGATGAACATTAGACTCATAATTTACTGCGCTTTTCAGCCTTCTCCATTTATGTTTAACCAAGATCAGATTCACATTCAGAATGCATATTGCCCAAGGCGATTAAACATGCCTTTTTCCTTTTCTCTATGAATGCCTTACAGGAAAATCATGCATCTTCACAGAGATCAATAGAAGTGGGTGTAAGGATAAGGAAAATAGATGTGTACCAAGTTTCAAAGAAACAGAAAGAATTGACTATCAGTGAGTTTTGTGACAGCACTCTTACTGCTGTATGACTTCAAAAAATGGAGAAGGTTCAAGATGCATAGGATTTGAAAAACTAGGCTAACAGCACTTCTATTAACATAAAACTGCAAAGGAGCAAGCGGATAAATCCAAAAATACCAGTTGAGACTATCAAGGAAAGTGTGCAAGGCTGCAAGCACATTACAGTATACATGCTTGTGGTTCTATCTGTTCATCTTAGACTTGGATTCCATTCATGACCTTCATATCATTTACATTAAACTTAAATCACAGCAAGAGAAGGAAGAGACTGCCGTTTTACCTATAACCAGAAGCAAGCAACTTCCCCCTACAACTTTTGGAGGACGACCCCATGTAAGTGCTTTGGGATTCCTTTTGAAACACATGCTTTTGTTTGTTAGTTCCTTGTAACACCATATATCTACGTAGTTTTTTAAGCAAAGGAAATAAATTCTTAGCAAAGGTGGCAGGGAATATTAGGTCCATCGACAAAAGGTCAATATAACTTCAACATGGCCTACCTAATCAGAAATACGAAACAATTAAAAATGGCAGCAGTTGTTGTTAGCTCGACATTATTCCTCAAAATCCACCAACCCTGTATCAGGGATGACAAGTACTCATGTAGGCATATAAAAATGGCTCAAATAATCCTCAGAACCACTAATATATCTAATAAATGGTTCCAAATGACCTTAAAGATGCAATCTTCTATTCAGGGTGTACAACTACAAACATAGTGAAATCATGAGGGTACAATCCTTTAAAGGCACTCACAATTAATATAATATGGCAACTTTTCTAATACTCCAAAGAGATCTGGAAGTGAACAACTATAAAACAGAGAGATGTTGCATGAACTGTCAATAATTCACTTAACACCAAAGAACAAAATAATACTAATCACAGCATCCAGAGAGTTGAAATAAGTATATTTGCTAAGCATGAGTGGAGCTTATCATAAACTTAATTGGCTTGCCCACAATGCTAGATAAGCAATGCCATTAACCATCAATTTAAGCATCGGATTGGCAAATCAAAACTCATGAGCCACCCGCTGCCCAAAAAAAAAAAAACATGAACAAGGAGCCTTCCCCCTACCTGTGCAGCAGGCTGCAAGTGGAAAGTAGAGGAAAAATAGGTCCGGGAATAGTGTGATAATGTGACAATTGATAGCTATAGAAAGAGACAAATATAATGACCAAACGTATTGTATGTTCATCTCCTCTAGACGGCATACCTGAATGCTAAGTGTGAAGGGAATCCGCACTAGATCTCCAAATACCAACATGAAGCCCAATCTCCCTACAATAATGACTCATCTATAAAACATACCAAATGACAGAATAGAGTACACATATATGGGAATTCTACTGGAATAGGTAAGCGAATATTCACCAAAGCAACTCATCCCAGAGGAGATGAACTTAAAGGAGACTGAAGTGCACAGGCACATATTAATGAATTCAGGGACAATGAAGCTAATATTGTACATGAGACACATACTTATGATCCATCAGAAGGCAGGGACAAACTTGAAGACAGAGTTTTAAAGTAGAATCTATGAGTAGCATTCAAAATGATTTTTCTTCAGTAGATAATAGAAAACAATAGGCCCTGAATCAGAGACACTAGAGAAGGTTGCATTAGACCATCATCAGTCAGATTCTCCCTTACTGGGAAATTAGGTTTGAATTAGTTCGTTTTTCTTTTCAGTGGCTCAAGTTTAACTTGTCATGGTTCATATATGAAAGGGAGGATCATAATATTGTTTTGAATTCTGCAGACTTTCCCATATTAAATATTCCACTTGTACAGTGGATATCTCGAGCTGAAGTTTTAAATACCAGGCAGCAAACATTTGCCTGGCAACCTCCCAAGGAAGAGCACTTATCTCTCGGGAATTTGACTGGTTGTGGTACAACATAATATTGCCAATTAGCTGAACCTCATCTCCTTTTATTATAGCTTTTGGAGTTGTGAGGAGTCTCACCTGCTGTGCAGAAGTGAATAGCAACTGATGCATACAGTTATTAGCAAACAAGGTTGTAATTAAGTCTGAAAGTTCATAAACAGAAGATTTTTGTTTCAAAGCTGAAGAAGCACTCTTGTATACTAGCAAAATCCGCTGTAGAGTCCTCACATATGAAATTTCCACAGAGAAGCACCTTTCTTTCTTTTCTTTTTTTGGGCTAGCGTTTAGAGGTTTTAGGAGAGAGGGACAGGAGGGGAGGGCACAATCACCAACATTAATGCTGTATTATTTGTCACTATAGAAGTGAACCTTAATTTTTCCATCACCCACATTGCTCAGTTAATTTTTTTTTTTTTTTTGGTATGCTCAGTTAATTTTTTATCCCTCTTAAAAGCATTATAATCAGAACCATATATTGTTCTCTGTATAATATAAGCTAGCAATGTAGGACAAACGAAAATTATGGTTGAGATTTCCAGTCGGTCCATTTAGCTGTCGCCTTAAAAATTTGGATTGAAGTTTCAAGTTAACAGGTTCCCAAGCCCAGCGAACTAAAGGTTGGAAAGAACACATGACCACAATTAAAGGATTTTAGCAGCAGAACTGTCTACTAAACAACAGCAGTGCATATGGGAGGCCAGCTTATACATGAGCATTGCAGCGTTTCTTAAATGATTTAAAGATACTCATTATTAGCCTGGAGTACAGTCCAGTAGAGCTGTAAGTGGAGATAAAAGCTCCTAGATTTTAGCAGCAAAAGTAGTTTCTTAAAATAGAAAGAACCAGGTTTAAAAACCTAGAGAAAAAATTAGTGTGCAAGATTAAGGACTGCAGAGATAGACAAGTTAGGCGGAAGCCATATACTTGTCGTGGACAAAATAGTCCAGGATATATAACTGGAAAAAAGAGGAAAAAAAATTGTTAGACAAGGGAATTTGTAAATCTGACTTTATAAAAAACTGCTAAAGAGGTTATCATAAAATTACCATGCAGAATGATTTAAGTCGCCATCTTGGACACTTCTACCTAGAACTGATGGGTTGATAGGAAGCCAGCCCCTCATACCTGCTTGTACTAAGAAAAACTTGCAGAAGACAAATTTTATAACTTAAAGCTAAAACATTTGGTAGAAGTGAGGAAAGATCAACAACAGTATATATCATGTTAAAGTGAGATTCAATTTAAAGTAAGATCCATGTAAGCACCCATGCAGTTTCATGTTATTAAAAAGGATAAACTGGCGCAATTAGAAGCCTGTGGATAGCCGAGTGAGAACACAGAGAGATGCTGAACCTCACCTTATGAAAGGTGAGAAATGGTCTAGAAAACACTAGTGATGTACTAATATCTTAGTCCACACAAGAAATTATGTGAATGCTATAAAAGTTTATAAACATCAGTAAAACAGTGAATATGACAGGAAAAGTTTGCATACTTGAGGTCTATCCCAATAAATTGAGGATTCAGCTGTACTCCAAACCACCTGTAAATTAACAAGAAAGCTATCATTAGCAACATTAGATGATGACCAGTATGTTGTGCAAGACAACATTATATGGTAATAGCCACAAATTTCACAGAAGACCAATACAAAAACAAGATATTTTCTTCATTCGAAAAATAATTAGGTGAAGCAATAATGCAAACCTGTGCAGTTTACCATGTTATGCTAGTACGTGACCATGGATGGGGACAAAAGATGAATTGTTAGTTTTGATCATGGAAGATACCACCCAAAAATGGCACCTTTTCATATCACAATATGGCAATTATCTTGCATGCGCAGTAAAGAAATGAAGAGTCCTGAACAAATCATGATACAAAATAGAATTCAGCTAGATCATTGGTTTTTAAACCTCATACGGTTACCAAAAAATGACAACAAGCATAGCGTATTTGGTGCAAACAGAGGAGGAGTACTTCCGAGTATCTACCTATGCCTCGAATCCTTACAACTTAAAAGTGGCAACTAGTTTTTTTAGGAGGCAAAAATATTGCAGTGATACACTCAAAATGAGTAGCATAGATGGAAAATCCAATCAATTATCAGGCCAAAGTTTCTGAATTGAGAAAACACATACAAGTTGTGAGTGAGGTTTCCTTACAGGTGAGGCTTAAGGGAGGAACCATTACTCAATGACTTGCACTCAGCAGTATAGAGTACTATGGTAACCTGGTGACAGGATTCACAAGAATATTGCACAGAACAAAATGATTGGGAGCCAAAGCCAGCTATTCTCTGTTTCTTATCCAGACAAATAGAGCAAACTTCTTAGGGTAAACAGGAAGAGATTTAAATTGCTAAAATTGCCTTTCAGAAGCAGCATAAGCAAGAAGAAATGAAGATGATTTCTGTATTGCCATGGTTTTGCCATCTAGAAGAGCAAGACAAGGAAATTCTTGAATGTAGTTTGGACAAAACCAATTAATTGGCAAAACTCGATGGAAATTCAATTATCTTCTGGCGTTGGGGCTCTTCTAGAGTACTACTAAATCAGCCAGCTTTTGTGCTTTGGTGATTTATGGGGACCATAAATACGCAGACATCATTGGGCAGGTTTGATATTCTATTTATTGTTTTCAAATACAACTTTCATCCAAATATTTCATTTGCTTTTAACCTAAACTGTGCGTGTGTCGATCAAACTCCCTCACAATCAGTGGAAACATATATTAGCTCTAGCTGGATTGTAACCTATGCATATGTCACAGGACAGAAGAGGTTGATCCTAGCTTTCTTTGTTTCTTTTTCCAGTGCACATTTTTAGTTTTCATTTGTGCTGATAATTTAAACAGTGCTAGTAATGATTATACATACATAAACTTGTGATTGATTATGCAGCTTATTTCTTTCCATGATGAACATGATATGCTACCAAATTACTTCGCTTAAATTGAGGTTCATCATATATTGATTAATTTCTGGCTCAAACCAAGTGTACTGTTGCATTACCAAGTTTAGTCTCCCTTCTTCAAATATATAGCTTGAATTAGGTATTGCGTCGAGGCACCCACCAATCCTATAAAATTTTGGAGCACAATGGCATGTGAACCACCTAAAAAGGAGATTCACCATTGTTTAGGACACCAATTCATGGAAGAACGCATTTACCAATTACAAACATATGCGAGCAAATCCAATGTTTTGACAGTATAATTCTTCTGATAGTCTTCTTTTGTACAGCTTCCTTTAATTTCTGAACTGAAGCTACCTGATTGGCAACATGAATGGCCAAGAAGCCGACTTAATTTAAATTAACACATATTCGTGAGATGTGGAGAACCGGCTTCCCCACGCAAAGTTTCTCTCATGTTCTCACAAAGAAACTTGATGACTTGACCCAATCAATCTTTGACTGGTCTAACAAGCCCAGCTAACCTCTACTTAATTTCATTGTTGTACTTCACATAAATTGCTAACAAATTGAGACAATGTATGCAAATGTCTTGCATTGTTGTGATAAATAAGAGGTGAAGCATGAAGAAGATTGAGGGGCAAGCAATGGGAGTTTTGATATTCAGGATCCTTATTAATTCAAGGAAGAAATGTCAACGAAAAATAGTGACATCTTTGTCAGACCTTTTCTGAAAAAAATTGAATCGACAAATTATTTAATGAGCAAGAGCATAAGAATTCTTGTTCTAAGTTTGGCATCTGCAAAGTGTGCACTCATATTTACCCTTATCTCAATTGATAACGTGATTATGCACTTGCACCCTGTGTGAGAAAAACTGTATCAGAGAAGAGCATCAGCAGCAATGCTGATCCAGAGCTCACCGTCATGAAGAAATTCTAGGCCTGGATGAAAGAGGCAGAGATGCAATGAAGAGATAACTACATTTATGACGAAAACGATATGCTTATGCTATAAATAGACAAAAGCAATCAAAATTTCCACACTTACAAGTGTGCTGAAGATAAATGTCGTGGAGAGCAACTCGAGTCCTCTTTCTGCTATTATCTGCAAACATTCAATTAGATACGTGTAAATGCACAGATCCCCCTGTTTCAACAATCATCCATGCAAGTAACACACAAAGTCATTCCTGCATACAAATCAGATGTGCTAGGTGTCCGAAATTTTTTTTATTAAATGGCACAGATAGATCCATATTTTGGGCGCTACATCATCTCGTCTGATTCATCTGATCTCTGTAGACTTTAACCGCTAAAAACCTTTTAAAATGCATACTCCAAAAAAACAAAGCAAAATAACGTTTAAATCCTAGTTCTACACAAACAACATTGAATGAACCATAAGTATAAAGTAAACATACGAAGAATACATTGCTTCCTCGAGACAAGCAAGAATGCACGAGATATTAAGAAATATATCTGAGATTTTTTTATCACCCTGCTACTTTAAAAGCTTAAGAAGGCATGATTTACTATATAATTATTCTAACACTTTCTCTCATGGTTAGTCCAGTCTTTTCGCTTATACTAACCTATTAAATTGAAAATGCCTGAAAAAATTTAAACTCAGGACTTTTTACTTTATTATTATACGAGATTTTGAGGATTCCAGTAAATTGTTTATCATTTAATTATTTTAATACATTGGGTCAAAGAAAGTCCAAGCAAAGCAACTAGAAGAAGAAGAGACACCAAACCTGAAGAGACAAAACGAGTCAATGAAGCATCACAAATCCAAGAGCACGAGAACCCCTTCACAGCAACAAGCAAGAGAAAGCTCGACGAAGGAAGAAGAAGAAGAAGACAGACAGACAGACCATCGCAGCGATAGTGGAGTCGAGAGCCGTCCGGTAGCTTCGCGCAGGGAACGACCTTCCCGGGCAGAATCGAACCGGCGACAGCCAAGTAAGCGAAGAACGTCCCCAGCAAGACGACCTGCAACGACTATTCTCGTCGGGCGGGCGGGACTTGACTGGATTGATGCTATTAAGTCTCTTTCAACGGATCTTTGCGTCTTTCGTCGCTTGCCCTCTCTCGATAAAAGTTGCATCAGTGGATTATAGTATAACTTTTCGTGGGTTCATCTACTAAAAATTGTTCCTTCATTTCAGAAAAAAGAGGAAGAGATTCTTGAAATTTCTTTTATATTTTTAAACTTTTTCGATATACTTGAACTGGGTTTGGTTCGGGATTGAGATGAGGACATGTAAATCAATTACTCATCCACCTCGTAATTCATTAGGGATTGATTAATTAATTTCGAGTATTCACCAACCTCCATTTACAAAATTCTCAGATAGCAGGTTAGATCAACTCTTAGTCAACATTTCATGAAAGTGAAAATTCTTGCTCCAAATTTTCCCAAGTACCACCAAAACACAAAGCTGTCCATTATCACACTACCTGAAGATATATCCAATGTATATATTGGTAAGAAGGGCTTGACTTGATTTATTAAATTATAACTTTTCAATTTACAGAAAAACCGATTAGATCACTTAAAAGAAAATATACCGATTGTTCCTATTCTAAATTACTCGCTTCTTCTCTTTCTACCGAAATTGCCGCAATCCATTTTTTTCTTTCAAACTATCCATTTTGTAAAATGAATAAATGAAAATGATGACACGGCAAACCGCATCGGCACTACGTCAATATACTCTTTTAACTCTCTTTTTTTTATTTTTTATATGGAATAAGAATTAAAAGCTAAAAGAATAAAAAAAAAGCGAAATAAACCTTTTAATAATGAATAACGAAAGACAAATGATAGACTGTGGCGGCTATGCCACCCAACCACCAATGAGGGTCCGACGATCCTTGCCAATGTATCCTAAATGATGGAGCACATGGGGTTCTTTAGCATTGAATGTTGCAATAATTTTACCGAGTGTAGTGATTAACATAACATCTAAGTTCGCGTTTTTCTTATGTCCAAGAAAGAACAACCGAAAGTAAATGGAACTCTTTATATATTCGAGAATTGAGGTAAAAGTCAATGTAATTATTAACGTGATTATCCAAATCGTATTCGATATGATACATGGAAAGGTATCATCATTTTGAGATCTATTTTTCGGATAAACATAATTTCGATAACTAAGTAATAGGGAAGATGGTCGAAATATGCCGTTGAAAGACTTTACTAAAACAAAAATAATCTATCAAGAACATAGAAAAGGTAAGATAGACACTTAGTTAGATCAAGCAAAAATCGTGCATGAACAGTGATTGGAGTCAGGAACTCTCTATAGTATCCACCCATATGGGATTCTTAGGAAGAGGATTAAGATAGTGATGCAAACATTTCTTTTCAATTCTCATGAACTTATCCTATCGTCTTCACCTGTCAACCCAAATTCAAACCTTAAATGAGACTGTCTCAGCCATCGATTCAAACACAAACCTGTCATGACCATGAAAATTCAACCCATCTTTCTAATTTCAACAGTCAGTCTACTCAATTTACACACACGACACGAGATCAAACAGGTGAAGAAGGGACTTCGACGCTAACGAAGAAAGGACGAAAGAATCTGACCCGCGCATTTCATCTCGGCCGTCCAAATTCACGATCGCAATAACGCACGCGTCGCGCGTGGCACCACATCGCAGCTCCGGCGAGAGGGAGAAATCCCCCATCATCGATAACCGCACGTATAAATACGCAGCACCTTTCGAACGCCCTAAAAAAATTTTCTTTTTCGCTCTGCAAATATTCATCGTCTTCCAGAAAATCCACCGCGCAGTCCCCTCGCGAGCTTCTCCGCCATCAGCAATGGAGTTCTGGGGTGAATCTCTCTCTCTCTTTCTCTCTCTCTCTCTCTGTGATTTGCTGTGATCGTCGTTTCGTGATCGCGCTTGCCGTGAAGCCTGAATTCTCGCGCTTCGCCTTTCGATGCGCGATCGCTCGCGCCAGTCCCGGCCTCGCCGCCGAGTGTGCCGCGATCGTCTTCGTTCGCGCTCTGGACCGGCACGGCGTAGCCGCCGCTTCGCTCGGCTGAGGTTTTCGTGTCGAGCCGCCAGGGGACTGTTTCCGCGGCTCTCTCTGTCGGTTCGTCGGGTGACTAGGGTTTTGGGGGATGCGTTTCTCCGTGTTTTTAACTCGTGTGGTGTTCGTGTTGTTCTGGTATTCGTCGGATGACCTAGGGTTTGTGTGGAATTTCTTGCGAGTAACCGCCGGTGCGCTGTTGGATTTTTTTCCCCGTTCTTCTGTTGGTGTGTCATCATGGTTCTTGTTAGCTAACTGCTTGATTGTTGCCCTCATGGGAAATTCCCATGTACCGACGTGGACCGCGTGTTTGGCAAACTAGAATAGTGCATGAGGTCTACAATCTTTTTTAGCCACAGGATAACCTTGCCTAGCGTAAAGCTATGTAGACTTTGGTTTCATGTTTTCTCTGTTTCGCGCAAACTCGTCTGGTCTGTATGGCAATTCTACGTCGGGAATAGATGCCGTATTTACAACTATTCAAGTTTGGTATTTCTTTGTCTGAGCTGTCTCTTCTTCTTATTTGCCTCGTCACCGATATTTTCTGCAGACTTGCATTAACCCATAATTAATTTGTCGAGACATCTCTATCGTTCAAATAATTTTCAGTTTCAATTTCATGGTTGAGATCAATAATAGCTTAAGCTTGCTGGATTCTTTGACATCATTATCAGTGTGTGCACTGCATTATAGCTCTGGGATCCAATTGTTACCATTGTGTGTCACAGTGCATCTTTGCTCTGGCACCTGAGCGGATGAAGCACAGTACTCCTTTTGGTTCCTAATGAGAATTTTGGTGTTACGTGTGGCCCTTGAACAGGTGTGGAAGTCAAAAGTGGGGAACCCCTCAATGTCGAACCCGGGGCTGAAACAGTTGTGCATTTGTCACAGGTGATGATCATGCTATCAAGTTTGTTGCAATATTTTTTTTTCCCTACTTCTTGGAGTTTGTGTTGTACTTTTGCTTACATTGGTTTGGTGACATAGGCCTGTCTCGGAGAAACCAAGGAAAAAGCAAAGGAATCTGTACTTCTGTATGTCCATATTGGGGTTCAGAAACTCGTCCTCGGAACTCTCTCTGCTGATAAGTTTCCCCAGATACCTTTTGATCTGGTGTTTGACAAAAGTTTCAAGCTTTCTCATAACTGGAAAAATGGAAGCGTCTTCTTCAGTGGATATAAGACACTACTTCCATGTGGATATCCTTTTTCTTGATCTTGAACTCTTAAAAGTATGTTTGTGTGACTCTCAAAATGGCCCTAGTCACAAAAAATGCTTTTCGTCCTTTATGTTTGAATATTGCGTTCATCAAGCATCCAGTTTTCTTGGAAGTGAGCAGCAAGTAGTAAGTTATGTCTGCTTGTCATTTACTTCTGTTCTTTCCTTGACCCCTGCTTTGTGGGCCATCACATCCGACGCTGACCGTCCATGTGAGTATTTTTACAAATGTACGGTTACTTTATTCTTTTTTCTTGTGGTGTGCTGTTTTGATTTAACAATCTATGCTTGTTCTATTTCTTCAGATTCTGACTCCGACACTGATGAGGGTCTTCCAATTAATGTTGCTGGTGAGTGTTCGAATGGGAGATGATTCAGAGATTTGTACTTGTTGTTAAGCTTGACAAAATGGTTTTCTTGCTCAATTCCAAGATAGTCATTCTGTAGAAAACTCAGCTTGGTTTACTCATGCTTGTTCAGCCCAAGCTGACGTACCTGCGAAAAAAGCACCAGTGACTGCTAATGCCAATGCAGCAAAGCCCAACCTGGCTTCTGCTAAGCAAAAGGTAAAGATTGTTGAATCAAACGAGGATGGGAAAAATGAAGGGGACGATGATGAGGATGCTGATGTATCTTCAGATGATGATGCTGAGGATGATTCTGGTGATGAGGTACTTTATGAATGACATTTTCGATCAGTTCATCTTTTTGTGAAGGACATCTTTAAGGCTATTGACTGCTGCAGATTCATTGAGCTTCTGCTGAGTTGGGTGTGTTCTGAGAAGATTTGCTACTGGTTTTGGAGACTTAGTTTTCCTTTTGGTGATAAAATACTGAAATGATTTAATGGAAAAAGAAAAGAAAAGAAGATAAAAGAACTGAAATGGGGGTCAACTAGATCAGAGAAGCAGAATAATGCTGGCCTTAAAAATTTTTTAGATTATTCTCGATATGGCGGCTGTTGAAATACTTGACCCATCTTTAGATGGTGGTGACAGGACATTGCTTATAGTAGAGATGTGGAGACTTATCAATGATTAACTGGAGATCATCATAATCTTCTAATTTGAGAAGTTATTCCTGCAAATCATGGAGATATATGTGGGCGTGATAGGTTTTTCTTTGTCATAACTGTATTTATGATATTTAAATATGTATAAAATTTATGAGGGTGCTAGTCTGCCATGTAATAATGCTGGTCTTTTTTCGTTGCAGATGAACCTAGAAATCCTTAGTAAGAGTTTTAATAAATGTGTATTTGATATGTTTCCATTTCATGGATTTCCAACAGAAATAGTTTCTCAGAGAGCCTTGGACTTTTAAGTGCTTGATATATACCTTGATTATATTTGCCTTTTTTATTTCAGGACATGGTCGATGGAGGTGATGAAAGTAGTGATGAAGATGATGATGACAGTGAGGAAGGGGAAAGTTCTGAAGAGGAAGAGCCTAAGGTTATAGGAAGCATATGCTCTGCATTATATTTGAGTCATGAAAGACCTATGTTTGCTCATTCCTTTTGGGAAGACTTCTGACTCACTGATAGCTTTTTCTTTTTTGGATTCTTAAAGGCTCAACCAAGTAAGAAGAGACCTGCTGATTCTGTACTGAAAACCCCTGCGTCAGATAAGAAATCAAAACTGGAAACTCCTCAAAAGACTGGTATGTTGTTTAAACTCTAAAGCATAGCTCCTGCCACTCGAGGGAAAAAGAATTGCTGGAGAATAGGGAAAATAAGAGTTGAAGGATTAGTGCAGACTAATTTTAATGTCATCTGTACCACAATAGAAGTTTCTTGGTTGAAGTATTCTCAAAGTTTAGTTGCTGAGGACCTGTTCATGTTGGAGTTTGATGGTATTATAGTCTGTTCATTGATGAAGAAAGCCGAGGTCTTTTTGCCATCCTTGCTTCAAGTTGCAAGCACTATGGGTGTTTCATTCCTGATGCTACTTTTATCTATAGTTGGCATGCAATGACTTATGAGCAAACTATACTCTTACTCATTAAAAATAAAGCCACAAGCATATTGTGTTGCCATTGAGATTTACAGTCGCGGTATATGATATCGGTGCAGATGGCAAGAAGGCCAGTGAGCATGTAGCAACTCCATACCCTTCTAAGCAAGCTGGGAAGGCGATTGCCAGTAAAGGTCAAGCTAAGCAACAAACACCAAACTCCAACGAGTTCTCGTGCAAACCTTGCAACCGGTAGATGCTTGTCATCTCGAACAGCATCCATAGGAGTTATACAGTGTCAAAGTTTTGATGTTTTTGGAGTCATATTCACCAGGGCCGTTGTCATCTGTTGCAGGTCATTTAAGTCGGATCAGGCTCTTCAATCTCACAACAAAGCGAAGCATGGTGGAAGCTAAAACTTTGGGAAGTCCAAAGACACTGGCGATTTTGTCCGACGGAGGTGGGTGATGCCAATCGAAGAGAGCTCTGCAACAAGCCAACCGGGATGTTCTTTTATTGTTAGTTGTGGCTTTTCATGACTCCATTCTGGAACGAACTATGGGTCTTAACGATCTGTAACGGCTTAAAACGTTTGAAGTTGAAATACTCGTGTCCTTCAGTTAGCTGTTCGCATCTTGAGCCCATTCGAAACTTTGCATTTGGGATTTTTCATTATGGTTGCTGATACCGGTGGTTTGGTTGATAAATCCAAGTAAATTTTAGCGATGGTTGATGTAAGGCGATTGTGCAAAGTATATTGAAACTTGAGCTTTGAGATCGGAGACTATGATTTCAGTTAATAATACTGGAAGAGTTCATGGGATAAGAGAGAGGGGAAGTGAATTTTGTGTTAAGTGTTGTGAGTCAATAATGAAATGAGGGAAGATGTAGCTAACGTCGATGAAATTTTCATTTCTGATGGTGGGTAGCAGTGGTGAGTCTGGTGACTACGGAAACGCTCTATCAGGAATCATTCCTCCTAAAAGAGCAGAGAGATGGGCATTCTGACGAGAGTGAGATGCAGGCACCACTTCTCATGGGAAAAAGATGGGGATTTTCTTGAAAATTGAAGGGCTCAGAAACCATCGGAAGGGACATCAAAACAGCGACGTTGTAATAGCGCCGAAGCGTGGGGTGCTATAATTCTAAACCAGGAATGCTCCGTGTTATCTATATAAGCAATGAATTCGGTGCCGAACATTTTTAGTGCCTTCGTAATGGTGGAATCTATGAAGCAGGCTGTTCTAGTTTGGATCTTGATTAGTGTTTAAAAAAGACAAGTACGATGTAAGAAATTTTCGGATAATCCTGACACGAACAGCAGGTTTGCCCGAGAGGTTAAGGGGGAAGACTTAAGATCTTCTGCACATAAGTGCGCGTGGGTTCGAACCCCACAGCCTGCATTTTTCAGCTTTTCATTCATTCCCTTTTTACTCCCATTGTTTACGGTCTCTCTGAAAATGTAAGTACGTCAAAACCAAATTTTCTTTTAATATAAAAACTCCTTGATAGAAGGAACATAAAATTAATGTTTGAACTCTAATAGAATGGAGAACCAAAAAAAAAAAAAAATGCAAAACTTTGAATAGACAATAGTAAGAACTAAATGAGCTGTGGTGTCTGTCGGAACTATGTCATTATACATCTTCATTTTTGTTCCACGTTGCAAGATAACTTTGACAATGTCTACACTGATGAAAGAAAATGAACTTTTAAGTCTCTAAGGAACTTCTTTAATGGGTTAAACTGACTTGACAAATTGATGGAGATTTCATTCGTCCTCTTCTTGCCCATCCCAAAAGTAAAACATGTAATTGGAGATTAATGGGGAAAACATTTAAAGTAATTATCAATGTGAAATAGAAGTAGTGAATAAAATATTGGAATTTGGATTTTTCGAAGGTGAAGGAGAAATAAAAATTGCAAGAGAAAGGGAATGGTGTAAAAACAAAATTTGAAGGAAGAAATTCAACTTGTTGGAAGATATGCTCAAGATTCCGTTTTTGATTATGATCATGCACTAAATCAATTAGGAATTAGATTGAGATTGAGATTGATTTGTTGAGATTAGATCTGATTTGTAGAATATATCATTGCCATTTATTGTGTACATCTTGTACTATAATTGTAGAGCATTGTACATTCGGGAGAATTGAAGAAAATACAAGATTTTTCCCTAAACTCCTCCTTCCAGTCACGTTCTTCATTATTTTTTTCTCCTTGCTTCCTTTCATGATATTAGAGCATCCAAGTTCCTGATCTGGCTTCCGCTTCGATTGCCTGCCAAGGAACGCAAGCCTGCAAAACAAGCTATTCCTTCGGCAAAGGAATCAATTTTCTAAGGAAGAAGAAACGAGCATTTTTTCTTTACCACCATGACCAACCCACATAATCTACCTTCCGCCTCTTATGATTAGCCTACAGGAGAAGTCACGCCTGCTTTCTCAGAAACCCAGGATCTATTAATGGAACTTCACACGACCCAACAACAGCCCACTCAAGTCCAACACTTACAATGGCAACCCATCCAAGCTCATTCTAATCTAGGGTAGCCCATTTCAAGCCAGCCCATTACAAGCTAGCCCATCACGGGCCATCCTTACCACTGGATACCTTATCATGGTACCTTGGGCCAAGCCCAAATCCATCATTGCTCGGAGCTCAGGGCTACCAAAATTACGCCTAAGCCAATGGAAGCCCACCAACCAAAAATGAGGCAAGCCCAGCCATCAGGTCAAATCAAGTTAATGTGAAGCAATTGGGCGAATCAGGCGAACCGAGTATGGGAACAAATCCCTACTCAAGATATTTCAATGCAGGTCATGGAGTTGGGTCACGTAATTCAGGTATGGGGACAAATCCCTACCCGAATTTTCCATCCAGTTTTCTACCTTTTCTAGTCGTGATCGTCGCTAGCTGTTCGAAGCCTGGTGAACCCCTATACATATCGACTGCCGAAAGACCAAAGTTGCGACTCATTAGTCTACAACTAACTTGGCCAAAAAACTACTCAAGGCAGTCACAAGACTTTCGCTGGATCCTCGTGACAAAGGACAAGGACGGTTTCCTTGACGAAACCATCCCGATCCCCGCCGACGAGCACTCGGCCCCAGTGGAAGAAATGCAATCAATTCATTTGAACATGGATTGGTAACTGCATATCACCAGAAATCACGGCCGGTCTCCCATTGATGGAGAACTCAAAGAATATGTGGGAAAACATGAAACAAATGTACGGAAAATTAGATCATGTGAAATTTTTTTTCTTATGCAGAAACTCAGCAAACTCAAGCAAGGCAATATGACAGTCACAACCATTTTCAACAAGTTATTATCCCTTTGGAATGACCTCAAAGCTGTAGAGGAGAAACTCGAGGGCTCCGAAGAAACCCTTACCCAGTACAGATCCATAAATGACAGGGAAAAGGCCACCCAATTCCTCCTAATTTTGAATGAAACTTACCTCACTTTTCATTCGTAGATATTGGCCATGGAACTGGTGCCACCTCTCGCGCAAATCTTCCAGCTAGCAATTCAGGAAGAAAGCCAGCAGCTCGCAACACCGAAGTATGCGAGAGGAGGCGAGAGTATCGCCCTTGCAGCCCGCTGTGAACGACGAGATTCGGGTGTGAAAATCCTAAGCCAGAACATAGAGCATTGAGAGGGCCTAAGGTTCCAAAGAGGTGGAGGCGCTGATGTCTCTTCCCTTAAAAGGAACGAATGGCCAAGATCGTCCGCACCAATCAAACGGCTTACAGGGGGAAAAGCTATTGCTTGAATCGAATGGTGGACATGACTCCACATCCAAGCCATCTGACAGGCATGTTTTTTCCACGTCATTCAAAAATTTCAAACAAAATTCCAAGGGAAAAGGTAAATTATATTGCAAATATTGCAAATGTTCGCACCATACAATTCATAATTGCTGGAAATTGCATGGCAAGCTTGGAGAAAAAGGAGAAAAAAAAAAAAAGGAATTTTCTGCAACTTATCAAGTCACTAGGCACACTGGTCCGGATGTTGATCGACCCATCACGTATGGACAATATCAACAACTAATGCAGACATTATAGAAATTAGATACTTCTAACAAAAGAGGAAGTTTTTCAAGTATATCTCATTGTCCATTTCAAGAAAGGCATGGATAATTGACTCAGGAGTGAGTAACCATATTATCTATGAAAATGGATTTTTTTTTTTTTTTTGAGTATGCATAGGAAACTAGATTCCTTTATTTCTTTGCAATTACCAAATGGAAGCGTTACTCATGTTACAGTGACAGCTAACAGGCACAGTCAATCTTAGTCCCCAAATCACCCTTCAAAATGTCCTTTATGTCTTAGATTTTCAATTTAATCTCATTTCTGTATCCAAAGTCTACAAAGAAAATTCTTGCCGAGTGTTCTTCGAATCTGACACTTGCTTCTTTCAGGCCCTTTCGATTGGTAGACTAATGGGTTTGGGTTGCTTTTCTAAATGACTATTTTTTTGGACTAGTTTCCCAAATGATATCAATTCGTCATCTATTTCTTTGAATAAAACATTATAGTGTAATGCGACTGCCAATAATAAAGATTTCCTTATACATTCAAGAATGAGTCATAGTGCTTCCTTTACTTATTCTAAGTGTCATGTTTGTCCTCTTGCAAAACAACTGCCTACCCCCTTTCCTTCTAGTAAAACTCGTGCCAATAATATTTTTTCATTAATTCATGTGGATGTTTAGGGATCTTATCACACATCACACCATGATGGATTATGTTACTTTCTCACCATTGTGGATGATTACTCTCGTGCTACATGGGTCTTTTTGATGCAATCAAAAAGTTAGGTTTTCTCCCATTTAAATATGTTCATTACATTATCAAGAAATTAATTTGGAAAGTTTGTTCAACAAATCCACACTGGTAATGGGGAGGAGTTCATCAATTATAATTGCCCTTCGCTTTTCTCCACTCATGACATTCTACATGAAAGTTCATGCACTTACACCCCAAAACAAAATGGGGTGGTGGAGCGTAAGCATCGCCATCTTCTAGAAGTTGCACGGGCATTGAAATTCTAGGTATCCAATCCAGAGGACTATTGGGGAGGTTGCATTGTTATTGCAACATATCTTATCAACTGTATGCCTACAAGGACACTAGATGGAAAAACCCCTTTCGAACTACTTTTCGAGAAAAAACCAGCATTGGATCATTTAAGGGTTTTTGGTTGTCTATGCTACGTTGTTTTAGTCTATGAAGCACCAACACTCTCTAAGAGCTTTCGTGTCGTGTCAGACACTTCGACATGTGTCCGATACTCTTCGACACTCTCAGATACTCTCCGACACTTGGTCAACACGTGTCCGAAAATTCGACATATTGTCAACTTTTCGACACTCTCAAACACTCGAGTTGGAATTCTAATATACGAGTTTCCAACATGTGATTCTGATATCGTATTTAATTTTAAAAATTTAATAAATGAGAGGTCAAAATATATATATGTGAAAAAATAAAAAAATTATAATAAAAATAATAAATGGAGAAAGAAGAAAACCTAATTTTCTCTTCTCTTCTAACTCCTACTTCCCGTGATACACAATTCACCCCTTAAGTTTTTTTTCTCCTCTTTGAGCATATCTAATTTGTGAGTCCAGAATATGAATCGCTTGTTTTTTCTCCAAGTTTTATGAATTATTGAAATAGAGTTGAATTTATCAAATTGAGACAATGAATAATATTAATAAATGGCGAATTAATGTTTTTAGTGCATATTCATTCTAGGCTTTTTTAATTATTTATTTATGAACTTGATTCAAATTAATTTGATTGAACTAATCATAAAAATGATAATTTATTATGTATATATAAAAATATATATTTAATATATAACGTGTCTCAACGTGTTGGAATTCTCTGTTTTTTGAGAAACGACGTGTCGGGATATCGTGTCATGTCGTGTCATGTCGCGTGTCGCGTGTCAGTGTCGATGCTACTTAGGCTATAGTAGGCCCTCGGGATAAGATGGGTCCTCGTGCTCGACGATGTATATTCACGGGTTAACAAAGACGTCATTTTTCATGAATATGTCTTCCCGTTTTGTGAAGAAGAATCATCAAATGAAGGCTTAAGCATCACAGAAGGTCCTCACCACTCCTTATCTAAGGAAGATCTCTCTCCTAAATATGTCCTAACAACACCTCCGACCATAATCCCTACTTCATATGCAAATTAGCCCTTGGAGATCGTTAGGGAACCTGTGCTAAAGATATGTCCAACACAAATGATACTCCTCCTATCTCATTGGAATCACCATTGAGGAACCATCAGCACCAGCATCTTCTCCTCCACCACGAGTGGCTCCTTCTCGACGTTCCGGTCGCGCTACTCGACCACCAACATGGACAAAGGACTATGTATGTGCTTCACTCAATTCGCCAAGTATTCACTATCCAATCTCCTCTTATGTTTATTTCCATAAAATTTCACCAGAGCATAGATGCTGCATTAGTCGCATATTAGACAAAAGGGAACCATCTAGTTATAATGAAGCATCTACTGATCCACAATGGCAGAAGGCTATGGCAACATAGCTACAAGCATTGATTGATAATCAAACTTGGGATCTGGTCACTCTACCACCTAACAGAAATGCAATCGGATGTAAGTGGGTATATAAAATCAAGTATCGTACTGATGGATCTATTGAGCGTTACAAAGCTTGGTTGGTGGCTAAAGGATTTACTCAGCGAGAATGTTTCAATTATCACGAGACATTCTCCTCCGTGGCTAAAGACGTCACAGTTTGTTCCTTCTTAGTTGCAGCTATTAATGATTGGCCATTATACCAAATGGACATGCAAAATGCTTTCCTTCATGGCAATTTGGATGAAGAGATTTACATGGACATTCCTCAGGGTTTACAGAGACAGGAGAAGAATAGAGTATGTCGCCTCCATAAATCTCTTTATAGCTTGAAACAAGCTTCTAGGCAATGGTATGTCAAGTTTGCCAATGCTCTCACAACTGCAGGCTTCAAACAGTCCAGATATGATTATTCTCTATTCACATGGACTAAAGGTATGTTATCTATCTACTTGATGATATGCTTATCATGAGCAATGATAAAGGTGCTATAGAGAACCTTAAGGAATATCTACTTTCCACTTTCCATATTAAAGACCTAGGAGCACCAAAATACTTCCTTAGGATTGAGATTGCTCGATCTACCAAGGAATTTCCCTCAGTCAACGGAAATTTGTACTAGAGATTATATTAAAGGTTTGTCGAGATGTAGACCAACAGTTATTCCAATCGAGTAGAACACCAAACTAACTACAACAAATTACGATGTGGGAATATCTTAGGAGAATGATCATATACTCGAAGATCCATTGAGTTATCAGAAGCTCATTGGAGTACTCATTTATTTGACTATGACCGGGCTTGATATTTCATATGTCGTGCAGACGCTCAGTCAGTTTATGCACAGTTCGAAGCAATCTCATATGAATGTTGCCCTAAAAGTCCTAAAATATTTGAAAAAGTGCCTAGGACTTGGGATTCTTCAATCTAGGAAACGTAATATGGAGATGATGGCATATTGTGATGCGAACTATGCAACTTGTCCCATGAGCCGAAGATCCATCATTGGATTCTGCATTAAATTGGAGACTATCTTCTTTCAAGGAAGACCAAAAAGCAGGCAATTGTATCATTATCTTCAACTAAAGCGGAATACTAAGCTATGGCGAAAACTACATGTGAGATTGTATGGATACAAGGCTTACTTCGAGATCTCGGAGTATAGCTAAAAGGTCTGACAGAGTTATTTTGCGACAATGATGCAGTTCTCAAGCTTGCAGCAAATTCTGTTGTACACGAAAGAACTAAGGGGAAAATTGTTCAAAAAGTCCTAAACCTATTGCACTTTTGTCAATTCAGTCCTAAACCTTTTAACTTTGCCAATTGAGTCATAAACATTTTCACTTCTTGCCAATTCAGTCCATCTGGCCAATTTTGACCGAAAAATGCTGACGTGGATGTCGGCGATGCCATATAGAATTGCTAACGCTAACATGGACAATTTCTAATAATTTTTAAAAAATTTTGACTTTTTTTCCTTTTTTTTTTTTTCTTCTTGTTGGCTTTTTCCTTGGCCATTTCCAGTGGCCGGCCACTGGCCACAGCCGACCAGCTGGCCTCGCCCGCCACGGGCGAGGCTTGGCTAGGTGAGGCCGCGCCTGGGCAAGGGCTCCTCTCACCGATGCTCCTGCTCGCTCGGCCGGGCCTCGCCCGTGGCGGGCAAGGCCAGCCGGTCACCGAAAAGGCCAAGGAAAAAGCAAAAAAAAAAAAAAAGGGAAAAAAATAGAAAAAAATTCAAAAAAATTCAAAAAATTAATAAAATATTAAAATATTATTAAAAATTGTCCACGTCGGCGCCAACGAGTCCTATGTGGCATCGCCAGCGTTCACGTTAGCATTTTTCGGCCAAAATTGGCCGGATGGACTGAATCGACAATAAGTGAAAAGGTTTAGAATTCAATTGGCAAAATTAAAAGGTTTATGACTGAATTGGCAAAAGTGCAATAGGTTTAGGACTTTTTGGACAATTTTCCCAAAAACTAATCATATAGAAGTGGATTATTATTTCACTCAAGAAAAAATTCAAGAAGGAATAATCGAAACAAGAGGAATTGGAACCACAAAACAACCTGCCGACATCTTCACCAAATCTATATATCAAAGACAACACGCATATCTGTTAAGCAAGCTAAGCGTGTTGGATTCTACAAGGTACCAACTTGAGGAGGAGTATGAGAAGATATGCTCGAGATTCCGTTTCTGATTATGATCTTGCACTAAATAATTAGAGATTAGATTGAGATTGATTTGTTAAGATTAGATCTGATTTGTAGAATATATCATTACCATTTATTGTGTACATCTTGTACTATATTTGTGGAGTATTGTACATTAAGGAGAATTGAAGAAAATACAAGATTTTTCCCTAAACTCCTCCTTCCAGTCACGTTCTTCATTATTTTTTTGCGCCTTCTTGCTTCCTTTCACAACTTTGGAGGAAAAGCGAAGCATAATTAATGTGGATAAGGTTGCTTATTTATTTCTAAACTTTTATTATATAGTGAGAAATTGCCGATGCGACTATGAGCTGTCCTATGTGACCTAGCCGTACGGCTAGTATTAAGGTGAATAATTTTTACACTTTTCTTTATAAATTTTTAAATTTTTGTATAAACTTTTTATATAGTTTTTTTTTTTTTTTTTTTTTTCATTTTCTTTCTTTTCTTGTTCTTTTTCCACTGTCAAGAGGCAATTTAGGAGAGGGCCGCAACCCTCACCTAGTGACCAACAACCACACCCCCCCCGGCTATCCCGAGAAGATAAACAACGGAAATAAAAAAAGAAAAGTGCAGAAAGATTTTTTTTATAATTCAGAAAAAAATTTAAAAAAAATGAAGATGAAGATGAACAGTTGCGCAAGCTTTGTCATCTTAGACCAACGGAATAGAGCGTGCAACTCCGATCCGCACGATCTCCATAGTCTCAGAACAACGCACGAGGTTGCTCTCGCTAAAGTACAGATTCTTCAAGCTGTCGATGGATATGAAGGAGGTCTCGGAGACGATGACGGAGTCGGACGGGAAGCACTCCGTCGACACGATCAGGCTCTCTATCGCAGCAATAAAGTGGAAATTGGAGGTACTAGTTTTCTTTTGCTGTAGAGTGAACGTCCGCGAGGGCCCGGAGATTTGAACGATCATTATTCTCAATCCACCGTGGACAGCGAGGAAGTGAAGAACGGCGAGGGTGAGGTGGGATTTTGCCGGCAAGAGACATCACATCAGGAGGATCCTGGCACGTTGCCTGGCAAGGGGCTAACGCTTGCTGTACGAGTACCATATCTTGGTAAATACCAATATATAAGCAATCCCGTTTTTACCCAATTCGACAAAACGACCCTGGTCATACGTAGACATAACGGATTAAGGGCGGATTTAGAAAATGACACGAAGTTGCCGGACTGATTTATGTCTGTATCGATAAAAAGACCAACAGCCGTAAGAGAGGAAAAATAAAGGAAAAAAATTGATAGCCGACCGTAGTAATAATTACTCCATAGAGAAAAACATAACGGTCCTCCCTCGTTATATCGTTGGAACTCAAAAAAGATCCAGCCTGAAAATTATTAAAAACAACAAGAGTTCAGGTCTTGTGTGTTTTCGACACGCCTTAACGGCAAAATCATTGCTCAAGAACAGACAAAAGCAAGCCCAACACCCGGATCTGCACACTAATAAGGATGCGACTTTATGCTCTAGTAGGGTTCGACGGGCTTGCGGAAGTTGGCTCCAGCATAAACAGCTTCTGCGCCGAGCTCCTCTTCAATTCGCAAGAGCTGTGCATACACAGACGAGTCACAATATTTTCATTAAGAAATGCTGGTAATCAACTTTCTGTAGATAACGGTAAGTGATGAAGACAGGATAGAGATGGATCCTTTTTTTTCTTCTCTTTTTTATTTTCTAATCCAATGACAAGAAATGATCTAATTACAGGCCAAAGCAGGTCAATGTAAAAAGGTAAATTAACAAAATAATACCAACCTGGTTGTATTTAGCCAACCGCTCTGACCTGCATGGAGCTCCCGTCTTGATCTGACCCTGATCCCGAGAATAATGCCAAAGGAACCGGTTAGTTAATGGCTAAATTAAAGTCGATATAAGGTCAAAAACTGACGTTGTGTACTTACGGTTGCCAAACCCACAGAAAGGTCGGCAATGAAAGTGTCTTCTGTTTCACCACTGCAAAATATTGTAGATTACGTCAGCGACTATTTGCCAAAGCAAGAAGACATTATTATCATAGGTAACATTATATTGACTCTGTTTCGTGACTGCAAACCTGCGGTGGCTAGCCATCACTCCCCACCCAGCTTTCTTTGACATCCTTACAGCTTCAATACTCTCAGTAACAGATCCAATTTGATTCACCTGTTACAAGATCATTCCAGTCAGGTGAATGTAGATATAGCCAGCCGTAAATTACATGCTTAAAAGTGATGAGCTGGGATGTACCTTGAGAAGGAGAGCATTGCAAGTTTTCTCATTAATCGCCTTCGCCACCCTCTGCAGAGTACGATATGATCATGAGAATATGAGAGAGAGAGAGAGAGAGAGAGAGAGAGAGAGAGAGAGAGAGAGAGAGAGAGAGAGAGAGTTGCATAAATGAAGTTCGCTAGCTCACCTTGGGGTTGGTAACCAACAGATCATCTCCCACAATTTGGACGTGCTCACCCATTTCAACGGTCATCTTTGAGTAGTGCTCCCAGTCATCCTGGTCAAAGGGATCCTCAATTGACACAATAGGGTACTCACTTGCGAATGACTTGTACAAGTCTTTGAGAGCATCTCCAGGGATCTTCTGAGATCCATCATTGCTCTGCATAAACCAACACAGATAGAAGCAGATGAGCACTTCAACACCTGTTTCTGGATGACCATAAGAACCGATATTCAAGCTAAAATCAACTCTTCACAAAAATGCATTTGACTGCATAAACAGTGAAAGAAACTAACCTCTTCCTTGAAGTTCAAATCATAGGTTTTATCTTCTCCATAGAACTCAGATGCAGCAACATCCATTCCAATAACAACCTAAAAGGCACATCAAGAGAAAACCCTCTGTAAGTCTCCCTCTCAATAGCTGAAAACCATTAAAAGTCAAACCCCCCAAAAAAAAAAAAAAAAAGAAAAAAAAGAGGGAGAGAGAAGATAAAAACAATGGAAATTGTAATGGGTCCAACAATAATATTAGATGGTTGGTCCAAGAACTCACTTTGCCAGTGTAACCTGCTTTTGCAATGGCGGTATTGAGCAACTCTAAACCCTCCTTGTTCTCCTGAATTAGCCAAAAAACACTGATAGTGTAAGTGAAAAGACCAACAACATTCTGTGGGAAAAAAAACTGCTCCAACTTCATTGATTTTCATAAATCAATACTCTCACCTGAATATTAGGAGCAAATCCACCTTCGTCACCAACATTAGTTGCATCCTGACCGTATTTCTTCTTGATCACAGACTAAAGCAAAGGACAAAAATTATCAATTAAACAAAGAGTTCAATAGTTAAATCAATAGTTAAAAATTTGATGAAACTGCATTCACCAACTTTCACATGAGATGTTTGATCGTCCTATATGTTCATTTTAAGTGATAATATGGAAAGACAATACAAAGTAATAGATGGCTAATTTCACGCATCTGCTAAAACCAGTGCACAACATCAGACAAATCTCCATAATCATGTTTTCAAACAGTTCGACAGTTTGAGGAGGACAAATTTTAAGGCAATTTGAAAAAATATGTTTTAGCACCTTCAAATTGTGATATACTTCCACGCCCATCTTCATGGCCTCCTTAAACGAGGAAGCTCCAACTGGAAGAATCATGAACTCCTGCAACATAGGTTCATAAATACTCGTAAGAATGAGAAATCCTTAAAAAGATATACAGTAATATGTAATTAAGAACCAGGCTGCAGACCTGCATTGCAAGTTTGTTTCCAGCATGTGAGCCTCCATTAATAACATTAAAAGCGGGCACAGGCAATACCAATTTGCTGTTACCAGCAAGGTTCGCAATGTGCTGCAACCATGAAGAGAGGAAGACTAAGTTAGCACACTTTGATTTAAATGGACAGTGGAATTTATTGTGGAAATGATCAAGTCAACCATTGTCCTACTACCAAAGACCATCTCATTGCCTTAACACTTGGCTCATAGCCAAAAACAAGTTTCATATAATCCATTGTAAATTTCGATGTTGCAGGATAATGTTGTACGTCAACAATATGAAGAAACATCATCCGGAATTTTAAGAGTGTCAATTGCAATGACCAATATTCAGGCAACTATAATAAGTCCAAAAATAAAAAATTAATTGCTATAGTAAAAATGGCACTGCTGAAAGTACCTTATACAGGGGAATTTTGTTAACAGCAGCCCCAGCTTTGCAGACCGCAAGGGACACAGCAAGGATAGCATTTGCTCCAAGCTTCACGAAAAAAAGAAAAGTACATTTGTCAATCTCCGTCACCACAACGTGGTTGATAAACAAAACAGTCAAAAGAAGTACCTTTTGCTTACACCAACCCCACTCGTTTACAGTTCCGTCAAGTTGTTGAACCATGAAATTGTCAATTTCTGTCTGCTCCGTTGGATCCTAAAAAAGGAAAAAACAAAGAAAATTACAAATCGAACAAAGTAGTTACCTTGGGTGAGAATTTAAAAATTAGGCTAGCTTACAACCTTCAATTGCTTAAAATAATCATCTCAATCATCTTGCAGTTGGACAACGAGTGAACAACTGAATCTTAAACAACTAAGACCACCGAAGGACCACTGTTACGAAATGGAAAGACATAAATAGATGATTATATAAAAAACCAACCTTTCCAACTAGGGCAGGGCCGATGATCGAGTTGATATTCCCAACCGCCTAGACACACATTAACACAATGACAATCGTTAGAACAATCAGTAAGAACAGAGCAACAGACACAGCAGAAGATGACAAAAAGAAATGAAGTGGTGCACGACCTTGGAAACACCCTTTCCAAGATAATCAGGCCCGCCATCCCTCAGTTCGAGGGCCTCGTAGATCCCTGAAATCGAGAGGTAACTCGACATTAACAACTGACACATTTCAAAGACTATAAACTACCGAGATGATGGCATATTCATAGAACTGCAAATGAAATGTGTCAAAATGGGGATCGTCGAAGCATAGATCTTACCGGTGGATGCACCGCTGGGAACGGCTGCTCTAGCGAAGGTCCCATCGTCAAGAGTCACATCAGCCTATATCAAAGATCGCATCGAATCATAAATCAGCGAAGCAATCGAAAACAGTCACGACTGGAACGCACACGAAGCTAATATTTTCCCCCACAACTACCACAAAATCCAACGCCGTGATCGAGGAGATCTTCGCGGAGATCTCGATGCATTAACAAGTTTCATGGATCGCGACACGAATCGACAGCCTACGAGAACGACAACGACGAAGGGAAAACGCAAGCGGAACACTGACAGAAATGACGCTTAAGCGAGCGACGCCGACTGAACTAAACCGAGATTTCACCGTCCGAATTCCTCATCGACCACTGATCGCTACTTCCGCGCGCCGAACGGAAGAAGTCGAGCCGACGACGCAGGGAATCACGGACGATCGAGAAGGCCAAACTTAGGAAGAATCGAAAACCGATCCGAAGAGATAGAGAGAGAGAGGGAGAGAGAGAAGAAGAAGCAGACGAACCTCGACCGTAGGATTGCCACGGCTGTCGAAGATCTGCCTCGCCTTGATGCACTTGATCTTGGCCATGGATGGAGCTCGAGTTGCAGATCAGAGAGAGTATGAAGAAGACGATCGGGAAAGACAGAGAGAGAGGTCGAGGAGAGAGTTGCAATGCCAATGAAAAAGCAAGTGAGACGAGGCGTCAGGGACGGGACGATTTAATTATAAAGGGGTCTTGGACTAATGGTGACCGTGCGATCAAGGGTTTTGTGGGGTAATCCCCCTCTGTGAAATTTGCCCCGGGTTTAGAAAACGACGTGCAGCTTGCTTGTCTCTTCCTTCTCTTCCTTTTTTTTTTTTCTCTCCAAATCATGTTCGGACAAAGCATAAAAGCTGAAACGAATTCAAGATGGTAAGGATTGCTGAAGATCTGTCTGTAAATTGGATTTAGTCTTAGTATCACTTAATAAAAGATTAATATCATGAAACACCGAACTAAATTTTTTACCATAAAAAATCCATACTTTTATAATAAATTTATCTTAAATTAATTTTTTTATTACTAAAAACCTTAAATTAATATATATGTGATAAATTTACTCTCAATTAATTTGTGACCACAAAGAACCTCAAATCTACGAAGAATTTATCTTTCGTTAGTATTTGTTATGATGGATTAATATTATGAAAAATCACAAATCAATATATCTATGTATCACTTGTCAGCCGTACGGCATTTAATTTAGTAATTTAACAATAAAATATAGTGAAAACTAATGGGATAATAAATTTATCAGAATTTTATTGGTCTTGAGTTTTTGGTGATTGAAAAATTAATCTATGATAAATTTATCATATGTATATTAATTTGAGATTTTTCGTAGAATTAACTCTTCAAGAAGCTCATCATATAACCGGATCAGGCATCTACTAATGCCTGACCCGACTCTTATCACATAGCGTATGTGTCCCTTGCGAACCGACCCAATACCCGATCCACATGAAGCCCGAGCGCCCCACCTGAAAGGCAAAGTTAGGTGCAACTGTGGCGGCTGGTGATTGGACTGAAGGATCACACCATTAGTATTTAATTGAGGTTTTGCAGTGACCTGGGATTCCATTAAGAAAAAGAGAAAAGATGAAGAAAATAAGATGGAACTGACTTTCTCAGCCGTTGGATTTCTAGGTGGGTGTCCCACGTGGTATTCCGGTGGGTCGAAAAGGGGCACGAAGTTTGGTGAGGGCGGCCCATGGTAAAGAGGACAATCTTTGGGAGCATCAGGAATATGCTTTGGTTCAAAACCCGGGAGTTTCCTTGACTGCCACGTTCTTCTATTTCGTTCAAGTCGAGGTTCGAAAGTTTGAAACTACCATCCTGTCCACAGCATCTATGAAGTTGCCGGCCAGTAGCGACACCAAAGAGTCACCATTGCAGAAAAGGCAAAAGTGGGTCATGGACATTGGACATACTTAACGTTAGCCCGAAGTCGGATTTTGTCACCGAGTCTCCGGCGACCATTTAGGGAAACTCCACGATTTTTGGTACATCAGAATACGTATAGGCTATAATCCAATTCGGTACATTGATTTCTTACTCTCTCTTTTTTCTCTTCTGTTTTGGGCGAAATGGGTCGTGTAGACTGATCGATCAACTAGCAATTTCTTAGGTTTCGAATTTCTCAGACCGGACATAAAGAATTCGCGTCATGAAAGTCGATTGTCAACGGGGAGTTTTTCTTTCCTATTCTTTTTTGCAGCCGCCGGCATGCGTTGTAGCTCTTTCGCATGAGCCCTGACGAGCCCTGACGTCACGATCCCATGCGCGAGTTTTGCTTTGAAGCCCAAGTCGCGTGTGCTCTAGATGAATGCAAAAACATTGACATTTTTATTATAGATGGGACGCATGCCTAACGGGATCGGCGCCATGTCGAACGCCACTTCCTTTTGGGTTTCTCGTCTTGGGGACAGATCTTCAATGCTTGCTTGCCCCACCATCAGTTTTAGACAAAGGTTTATTAGCGTGGTCGCTGGGCTGATGGGACCGTTCGTGGCCGCACATGTATCCTGTCGCTTCTCTGATTTCCATCATGTAGAGGGAGGGGACGATGATGTGTTGTTTTCGCATGCCTAACAACGTCAAAGCTTCTGCCCCAGAGATGCCGTAAGTTGTGTCATCGTAAGAAAAAATGACAAATAATCTCAAAACAGTCAAATATATAAATCTTTAAACTTTTAATTTGTTTAAAGTGATCTTTAAACTGATGCCCAATGCGTGAATCAATGATGTTCTTGGAGTTTTTATATATGTTTAACTTAGTCATTAACCATATAAAAATGTTCAATAATGTTCCCAAACTTAAATTAATGAAAGGATAATATTAAACATTTCATTCAATTCAAAGATTACATTCAAAATTCGGGATCACGTTGCATATTTTGCTAAAATTCAAAAACCATTTTTTTCATGATCCCTAATCATAACACATTCAAACCCATAAATGGTTTCACGTGTTATTAGACTGTATAATAAGAAGTATTGACATTCCTCGAAAACCTTTATATCGTATCGGATATTTTGACACGTGTTTGATACTCTCCGACATTCTTGGATATTCTTTAATATCCTATCAACACGTGTCGAAAAATCCCACATCTGGTTAACTCGGAATTTTAACATGCAAGTTTCTAACACGCGATTCCAACACTTGGGGTCAATTTTAAAAAATTTTAAAAAATGAGAAATCATAATATATATGTGAAAAAAAAAAAAAAAAATAATAATTAAAATAATAAACAAGGAAAGAATAAAAACCTAATCTTTCTTTTCTTCTTATTTTCACTTCCCATGATACACAATTTATCTTTTAAGTTTTTTTCTCTTTTTTTCCAACACATCTGACACACGAGTTTAAAATGTAAATTGCTTGTTTTTTCCAAATTGTATAAATTATTAGAATAAGTTGAATTTGTTGAATTGAAATAATGAATAATATTAATAAATGATGGATTAATGTTTTTAATATAAATTGATTCTAGATTTATTTATTTATTTATTTATGAATTTGAATCAAATTAATTTTATTGAAATAATCGTAAAAATGATAATTTATTATATATATAAAATTATGTATATAATATATAATATATTACAACGTGTCGAAAATTTTATTTTTGTGAAATAACGTATTCTTATATCGTGTCATATCACATCCGTATTCTTATATCGTGTCATATCATGTCGCGTATGCGTATCAGTATTGATACTACTTAGGTTTCAATTTTTAGGTCTCAATCACCCTCTAAATCCACCGTGGGATGACGTACAAACCAACGTTTTGATTCAGCAGGTTTCAAAGTTTTCCCTTGTTTGAGTGGATGGGGCCGCCGATCACCAACTCGAGAGAAGGTCACTATATTCGGGTTCAACGAGGCTCTTCAAACCGATAACGTCTAATGGCTGGGATGGCAGAACACGCTTGTTCAGACACCGAAAACGGCATTACAAGTTGGTCTAGGTTTCGAGAAGGTGATGCAAAACCAATCTTTCACAAGTTCATAGCATCAACATGTTAGATGCGCAAACCTCAAGCCGACAACCAAAGGATAAAGATTAAAGCAATTTCATTGTGGAGTCAAAAGCCGACCACAAAATACTCTTCACCAGAAAGTTCCTCGTATAACTCAACACGATCGTCGTGGGTATGTAGTGTTCATTTCATATGTTACAGAAGCTGTAATTATAGTATTGAGTTCAAACAAGTACCGCCACTACAACACCAGGATCCGCACAAACCAAAAGGGCGGTTTAAGTCTAGTAGGGTTCAACAGGCATGCGGAAGTTTGCTCCAGCATATACAGCATCCGAGCCAAGCTCCTCTTCAATGCGCAAGAGCTGCATGCGAAGGGAATGACAAGTACATAATTATATCATGCAACACAAGCAATATTCCGTCTTCTGAAATTTGAGCCACAAATGTTGACATAGAATGCAATTCTCTTAACAAAATTTAAATCAGCAGCCAATGCCAAAACATGTAAAACACCGACCTGGTTGTACTTTGCCAGACGCTCTGACCTGCATGGAGCTCCAGTCTTGATTTGACCCTGTAACAGAGGGTTTCACCCACATGAGAAAAACCAGTTGGGGGATAATTTTGCAATACAATTCTGGTGAAAACATGCTATATATTACCGTGGCCAGACCCACAGAAAGATCAGCAATAAAAGTGTCCTCTGTTTCTCCACTGCAATCAATATTTAGGATGATATTAACTATCTGCATGTTTGCTGAAAAAGAGAATATAAAAATTGAAGCAGATAGCTAGACCTGCGGTGGCTAGCCATGATGCCCCACCCAGCTTGCTTGGACATCTTCACAGCTTCAATGCTCTCAGTAACAGACCCAATTTGATTTACCTGACATTATTAACATCCTAATCAGCAATGGTATTTACATTTGTTTTGCAGTTTATTGTCAATTGAAAGGATCTACACAGTACCTTAAGAAGAAGAGCATTGCAGGTCTTTTCTTTGATCGCCTTCTCAACCCTCTGCAGAAAATGAATTGCTCAGTTTAATGTTTCTGTGTGGGTGCGTGCACCCCACAGAGAGAGAGAGAGAGAGACTAAATGCACAAGCTTACCTTGGGGTTGGTGACCAACAGATCATCTCCTACAATTTGGACTTTGTCTCCAATTTCACGGGTGAGTTTGGAGTAGTGTTCCCAATCATCCTGGTCAAATGGATCCTCAATCGAGACAATAGGATACTCACTCACAAATGACTTGTACAGATCTTTAAGAGCATCTCCAGAGATCTTCTGAGATCCATCATTGTTCTGAATAGATCAACAGAATGAGGAATTTACATTAAAGACATTGAGCAATCAATGATACCTAGGCAAATTTAAACTTAAGTAGATATTGAAAGAGAAATCATTTAATCTTAGGACAGAAGCATCACCTACTTTTAATTTTAAAGAACTGCATTCTTATACACTATAACAAGAGAAACTCACCTCTTCTTTGAAGTTCAAATCATATGTCTTATCCTCTCCATAAAATTCGGATGCAGCAACGTCCATTCCAATAACAACCTGAAATAAACAGATGGGAATTAGTAAAAAGCCCCACCAGACATCTTGAATGAACACATTGCTTTGCTTCAATGGTTCCCAACAGCGCCCTCCTATGAGCAGTGTGTGTCACCATTTTGAAATAGAGGTAAAACAAAATGTACCTCCGGAGGAGGATGTGAAGATAATGATATGCTTAGTCTCTGCAGATTTCTTGGAATTTCAAATGCCTAAGAAAACAAGAACACTTGGGAACTCACTTTGCCAGTGTAACCTGCTTTTGCAATGGCAGTCTTTAGCAATTCTAAACCTTCCTTGTTTTCCTGTAAGTTCACAAACCCATTATAATGCTTGCCCGGAAATATTGTGAAGAAAATTGAGGCCAAGATGGGTTATTCCAGGTCCATGGTTCACTAATCAACAGGTTTACCTGAATGTTAGGAGCGAAACCACCTTCATCACCGACATTAGTTGCATCCTGACCATACTTCTTTTTAATAACAGCCTGCCAGAAAGAGCCCAATCAGAAATACATTAAAATAATGCCATATCAGTCATAAAGGAAAAGAAATAATCAATCATACTGCGAGAGTTTCAAGAAGAGAAAAGCCACCTAAACTAAAGTTATGATACCACGTGTTCCAACGAACATGCTATACTTGCGAAGTTACGAAGATTTAGGTTACAGTTTCCAAGTTTCAGAATACCTTCAAGTGGTGATAAACTTCCACGCCCATCTTCATGGCTTCCTTAAATGAGGAAGCTCCAACAGGAAGAATCATAAATTCCTGTATAAGGCACATAGAAATGATACTCATATGTTGAGGAATAAATTGAACTTCTAAAAGTATATGGCATCTATATTCAATAGAAGATTACAGACCTGCATTGCGAGTTTGTTTCCAGCATGTGAACCACCATTAATGACATTGAAGGCAGGAACAGGCAACACCAATTTGCTGTTACCGGCAATGTTGGCAATATGCTGCATCCATAGATAAGTGGTAACATACCCTTACTTGGGTCAACACAGAACCAACAAATCACCAGAGTAAAGTGATTATGATTCGTGATGCAGTTTCTCCGTTAAGACCAGTTACAAAGTTGAGTTTCCCTTCTTACGATATTCGAGAAAACACTGCACAAAAATTTTCTAGAACAACATCATCCAGAATACCAACACGGTTCTTAATGCAATAAGTCCATAGAAAACTCGTGAAGTAGGTATGATTAAAACTATGTAGCTATGGGCACGAGAAGATATAAAGAAACAGAAAAAGACAGCTGATTTTGCTATTGCCGAACCATAACAGACCTTGTATAGAGGGATCTTATTAGCAGCAGCTCCAGCTTTGCAGACAGCAAGAGACACTGCAAGTATAGCATTGGCTCCAAGCTTCACAACAAAAAGTTTACTACCGTCAATAGGGTTCACTCCAATGAGCGCTACATGAGCAAGAGTGAATTAGATAACTACCTTTTGTTTACACCAGCCCCACTCATTTACAGTTCCATCAAGCTGTTGGACCATGAAGTTATCAATAGCAATCTGATCCCTTGGATCCTGAAAATTAAAAAAAAGATAATTGTTAGATAGTAGGATCTGACAAAATAAATTGGTCTACATTAACTATCATTTTGTCTGTCACAAACTTATTAACATGAGAAACTTTACGTCATGAGGTGAGAAGTGCATATAAGTCGACATGAGTTTGAAACAAACCTTGCCAACCAAGGCAGGACCGATAATTGTGTTCACATTCTCAACAGCCTAAGTATGCATAGAAATGACAAATACTCGTCAATACAAATGGCAGATAAATGATGAAAGACAATATGATAACACCAAGTGGTACAACCTTGGAAACACCCTTTCCCAGGTAGTCAGAACCACCGTCTCTCAGTTCAAGGGCCTCATAAATCCCTGGAAGCAAACCGTTAGTTAAGATAAGCAATTGCCCTCAATCTCCTAACCATTCCCCCAATTTTTGCCATAGCCATAGCTGCTTTCATGCAATTCCATTACAGCAACAAACCCACAATCGTATTACATAATCTTGTCCTAATTTAGCCTTTTCTTTTTCCCAGAGCAGTCTGCATGCACTGTGAATGCTCAAAAGGGAGGATCTTCGGCACATAGAAAGATCACTCACCAGTGGAGGCACCACTAGGAACAGCAGCTCTCACAAAAGTCCCGTCGTCTAGAGTAGCATCAGCCTGTAACAGATCACACCACCCTCAAATCAGTAAGGAAAGCTGAGAACAGCTATCGTCACCAAGTTCAAATTTTGCCTCTGTATTCACAATACCCAAGTTGGGAAAAGCTCAACGCAATTAATACTTCCATTAACACGGAATTCATATTTCACGCATCACTAAAAATGAACCCGCCTCGTTGATGAAACGACACGGAGAAAAGAAACGCAACACTCGGAAACGACACGACATCATCAGAGCTTTTTTCCCAGGGAAAGTACCCGAGAATCACCGCCCACAATCACACAACATGGAAAGGCCAACATAAAAGACCGTGAACGATGAAAACAGACATGGCATGTTGAGGAACGACTGGAGAGGAAGAGAAGACATCCGATGATAAAACCCACCTCGACCGTAGGATTGCCGCGGCTGTCGAAGATCTGCCTCGCCTTGATGCACTTGATTTTCGCCATGAGAGCAAAGCTCAGGTTCAGATAGAGAGAGAGAGAGAGAGAGAAGAGAGAGAGAGAACGAGAGAGAGTTGCAGTGAGTAGTGACTAGTAAGTACTAGAGATGCGTGGAAGTGAAGTTATATGGAAACCCAAAACAGAGAGTTCGGTCGGACAAGTCGTGGAATGGACGAACTTGACGGATTTTCTTTTCGAGGCGGGTGATTTTATCAGTGTCTCTATTTCGGCCCTGAACTTATACACATTTTCCAATCAAGTCCTTTAGTTTTTAATTTGTCTGAGTAAACCTTTAAATTTACATGAAGTCTACAGTCAAATCTCTCCGACATCAAATCCCAGTCAATTCGAATGTTCAGGAATAAATTGAAAAAACAATTAAAGTATTTGGCATCAGTATTTAATGGAATATTACGGACCTCTGTTGCGAGTTCGTCTTCAGCATGTAACCCACCATTAACGACATTTAATGCAGCAGGAAGCAACGGCAGCTTCCCATCGCGACCATGGCCCACAACAAGCTGCATCCATAAATAGGTGGTATCATACCCTTACTTGGGTCAAAACATAACCAATAATAATTCAGTAGATTACAAATGATTGTGATTCGTGATACAGTTTCTCTGCTTCGACCAGAAACAATGTTGAGTTTCCTTTTGTACAATATTTGAAAAGACAGGGCAGGATAAGTTTCCTAGGACGACACCATCCAAGACAGGGCATGATGAATTTCCTAGCACGATATCATCTGGATTTCTAACGCCGATCCAAGTGCCACAAGTCCGTGGCAGACTTGTGAAGTAAGTATAATAAGTCAAGAACTAAGTGCCTATGGGCACTAGAGGATTGTGGTAGATGCTGAACCATAACAGGCCTTGTAAGAGATTGTAGAATACATCGGCATCTATGACGAACAATGCCATTCTTTATGTTTTCGAGCCGGTTGTGATGTTTACAGACCACTTCCCCCTGAACATCACAGACTTCGCCCGCGAAGTCAGACAAGGTAACATTCAACTGAATAATGTATTCATCCTTCTTGTCCAATTTCTTACAAAACTTTTCAAGCCGTGAGATTCAAGGTTGATCCTCTCCATCTATCAGAATTCTAGCAACTGATCGACCGTTAATTTTCCTAGCCATTGTTAAGGACTCAAGATATTTTTGTCTTATAGAAAGGAGGCTTATCGAATTCTATCATTCCTTCCTAAACAAACTGCAACTCAGCCATCACCTTATCATTAATGACAGACAGGGTCTTCTTTCAGTATCAACCCTCATCGATGATGCTCTAAAGCTTGAAGACAACCACGCAAGGTTATCTTCTTCTTTTTTTCTTTTTAAATGTAGGCATAAATTCATTTTCTTGAACTTTCCATCGTCAGATTAAGTTTTCCCCCTTAATAATACCGAGATTGGGGGAAAAAACTCAAGGTAAGTAAAATTTCCATGAATAGCGGATTCGAAAAGATTACTTCACGTATCACTAGAATGAATTATAAAACGGAGACAGCGAAGAGGAGCGCAGCGCTTGCAAACGACACGAGATCCCAAGATCTTTTTCCGCCGGGAAAGTAATTTACAGTAATCCCCCACGAAAAATTAGCTGAGCTGGCAAAACCAGATCGAGAAAGCTATACAGAGTGAAACGCGAACAACGAAAACAGATGAGTTAAGAAATGATCGGACGGAAGAAAGAGAAGCTCGATGGTAGTAAACCCACCCAGACTGCTGGAACGCCGCAGCTGCTGATGATCTGCCCCGCACCTATGCGTACGGTTTCAACGATCCCTGGCGGCCTCCAACCACGTGAAGGTGAGGGTGATATTGAGGAATCGGGCTCCGAACGGATCCACATCAATCGACAGGTTGAAAGAGATGGAGGTAGTGATGGAGATGGTGACGGAGAAGATTGGCATGGCGCAGCAAAGAGGGCAAACGAGCGCGATTCGCTGGTGACGAGGAATGCTGGCATCTAGCAGCGTAGGGGCAGACGAGCTCTCGATTCAGCAGCGATAGAGAAGAGGCAGATTCAAATTAACCCTAGAGGCATTAAGTCTTAAGGGTTTTATAGTTCGACTGTAGATGTTTAGAAGCCCTAAACAAATTCTCCACTCCAAAACACACAACTTTGCCATACGCTCACTGTAGCAGCTTGAAAGAAGCCCCCAAGTAGGGATGCTTTGATTTTAACAAACTTATTCCGAAAAAGCACTCCCAATGTAAAAATCAGCTAGATGATTAGATTAAATTTTTAATTTTCCAACTTTTGAAACACAGTCTTCCTCGAATTATTCGATAAAAAATAGGCAATTGATTGGGCATTCATCAACCTTTATAATTAGAAGTTTCCAACATTCTATGTAACTTTTGTAATAAAAATATGAGATCGTGAATTAAAATTAACGACATGGTCTAGGCAAAATGATAATAGGATAGTGCAATAAGTCCATAGCAAACTCGTGAAGTACGTATGATTAAACTAAGTAGCTATGGGCACGAGAAGATATAAAGAAACAGAAAAAGACAGCCGATTTTGGTAGCTGAACCATAACAGACCTTGTATAGAGGGATCTTGTTAGCAGCAGCTCCAGCCTTGCAGACAGCAAGAGACACTGCAAGTGTGGTATTGGCTCCAAGCTTTACACCAAAAAGTTTACTATCATCTATAGGGTTCACTCCAAGCGCGCTACATGACCAAGAGTGACTTAGATTACTACCTATTGTTTACACCAACCCCACACGTTTACAGTTCAATCAAGCTTTTGGACCATGAAGTTATCAATAGCCATCTGATCCCTTGGATCCTGAAAAATAAAGGAAAGATAATTGTTAGGTAGGATATGACAAAGTAAATCAGTCTACATTAACTATCATTTTGTCTGTCACAAACTTATTAACATGAGAGATACTTCAAGTTGTGGAGTCAGTAGTGCATATATGTGGACATGAGTTCGAAACAAAACCTTGCCAACCAAGGCGGGACCAATAGTTGTGTTTACATTCTCAACACCCTAAATATGCATAGAAATGGCAGATACTCATCAATACAATTGGCAGACAAACGATAGACAGACATTATGAAAACAGCAAGTGGCACAACCTTGGAAACACCCTTTCCCAGGAAGTCGGAAACACCGTCTCTCAGTTCAAGGGCCTCATAAATCCCGGGAAGCACACCGTTAGTCAAGATAAGCAATCGCCCTCTATTTCCTAAAGATTCCCCCCATCTTTTGCCAAAGCCACAGCTGCTTTCATGCAGTTCCATCTAAGCGACAAACCCACGATAGTATGACATAATCTTGGCCTAATTTGGCCTTTTCTTGATTCCCAGTGCATTCCGCATCACTGTGAACGCTCGAAATGGAGGATCATCAGCACAGAGAGAGAACGCTCACCAGTGGAGGCACTACTAGGAACAGCAGCCCTCGCACAAGTACCATCATCTAGAGCAACATCAGCCTGTAACAGATCACATCGCCCTTAAATCAGTAAGGCAAACTGAGAGAACGAGAAAATATTCGGTGCCCAAGTGTAGCCAATTCTGAAAAATATTAGTCCATTCATCTTGCAACGGGCCCACAAGGCAGAAACGTCTAAAACTCTCGCGGGCGAGAAAAGAGAAAATATTGCTCTTCCTTCTTCACCGTTTCTTGCATCCTGTTCTTTTTGCCTTCTGCAGCCATGGACGACGCTCGATTGCAGCGGCCAGCCATGGACGAACCGCTCACGAGAAGGCCGACGCTCCTCCATGGCCGTCGTCGGCATCGTTCGGGCATGCTATTGATCACAGGTATCAGCCTTTCCCATCCAGCCATGGACGACGCTCGGAGCCAGCCATGGACGACTGGCTCACGAGCGACGCCGATGCTCATCACAGGTCGTACGCCACCCTCGCAGCCGCCCCCGGAACCTCGCCAGATCCGGCGACCGTCGCCTCCCAAAACCTCGCCAGATCCGGCGAGGGCGACCCTCGCCCTGACCGCGAGGATCGAGCCCTCGCCGAATCCGACGGCCAGCCACAGGCGAGGGCCACGACACCCTCGCCGGCCCTCACCTGTGGCCGGTCGTCGGCCATAGGCCTAAGGGAAGAAACAAAAAAAAGGGAGAAAAAAGAGAGTCGTGAAGAAGAGAGAGAAACCAAGGGACAGAGAAGGACTTAGCAGTTTTCCTTAGGAGAAGTTGGCTCGCCAGCGACACCCAGCTGCACCCAATATTTTATTATCTGCGATCTCTACCCACTTCCATTTTTCTCTCTTTCTGCGGTGTCTCTTTCCATCCCGTCTTCACAGGACGCGCCCTTTCCTTCTCCTTTCATCGCAAAAATTCACCCCCAATCCCTTCCGCTTTCTCAAACTCCAAACTTTCTCTACAAAGTTCCCACGCCCTTACCGTCATCGAGCTCGAGCTCGAGCTCGAGCTCGGCCGGCGAACTTGAGCCTCAGATTTTGGATCTAAGCTCAAGTGAGCCGATCTAGAGCTCAACTCGACCTCGAATCAACAGATCCAAGGTCGACCAGAGTCAGCGTAGGCAACGGCGGAGGCGGATGCGGCAGCGCCGGCAGGGTTGGTCGACTCGTCGACGCGGCAGAGGACCTCGAGCTCCTGGCCGACGCGGAGGGCGCGAGAAGAGTTGGACAGGAGGCGGCGGTGCTGGAGATCGGAGAAGAAGCGTGCGAGGATGGAGGCAGAGATAGAGGCGAAAAGGGATTGGGAAGCGAGAGAGCAATTGTGGGCTTCGTTCTTTGTATGAAATTCCATGCCATAAAATTTCAGGTATGCAAACCCTCTTGATTGTCATTTTGCATCCGAAAATCTGCGGGCCCCACCAGGTGCGAAAATCTTATACTGCAAACCCACTTTATTGTGGTCTTAGGCCTCACCACATACGAAAATCTTATGCTGCAAACCAACTTTATTGTGGTCTTAGGACCCACCACATATAATCTTATGCTGCAAAACAACCTTATGCTGCCAAAACAACTTTATTGAGGTCTTAAGCCCCACCACATACGAAAATCTTATGCTGCCAAACAACTTTATTGAGGTCTTAGGCCCCAACACATACGAAAATCTTATGCTGCCAAACAACTTTATTGAGGTTTTATTGAGGTCTTAGGCCCCAACACATACGAAAATCTTATGCTGCCAAACAACTTTATTGAGGTCTTAGGCCCCACCACATACGAAAATCTTATGCTGCCAAACAACTTAGCCAAACAACTTTATTGAGGTCTTAGGCCCCACCACATACGAAAATCTTATGCTGCAAAACAACTTTATTGAGGTTTTAGGAGAAAACATTCAGTGGTTGCTAACCACCACGTCATCTGTACACGCGTGATCCATTAGAATGGTGACACGTGTCGAGTGAGTTGGAAATTAAAAGAAGAAAAAATGAGAACTTTGCAGGCGGCTTGCGAGAGCAATGCTCTCTCCTCATTAATTACGCGGCGCTCTCTCTCCTCTTTGCGTCTTTCTCGAGAAAATATTACAAACCCTTGACATCCACTCCTTTTCTCTTGAGAAAATATTAAAGTCGCATTCTATTTCTAAAAATAATTTCTGATAAAAATAATTTTTTAATTTTATTCACAGGAACAATTTATAAACAATTTAAGACATTTGATAATTTTTCAAAATTTTTCTAAAATAAAATTACATTTGCACCATCCTTAAAATTTCTATTTCAAACTTATGTCTTTTGATTTTTTAATAATTTTATCACCTTTTCCCTTCTTTTTTTTTCTTTCCAATATTATTCTTCAAGCTCTGGCCCTACGCCTCGTCGACAACTGGGCGAGGCTCCGCCGGCCAGGCAAGGCTCATCAATGGCCAAGGGAGGCCCGGGCCAATCTCACCTAGCCATCAGTGAGCTTGTCGAACCTTGCCCGACTTGTTCGCGAGAGTAAAAAATCAACTTTTTTTTAACTTTTTTATTATACTTGAAATTTATTTCCAAAAACAAATTCGTTCCAAGGAACCAATTTTTTTTCCAAAATAAAAAATTTATCAAATATATTTTTGTTTCAAATTTATTTTCGAAAATAGAAGAATAAAACTTTTACAGATTGACAAGTTGCCAAATGCACCGTAAGACATTATGCTTGACATTATGCCAAATTTATTTTAATTCCGGACCCGAGCCCCGTTCCGTTACACACAAAACCTGTGACATCCTCTTCACGCAAGACATTATGCTTGACAGCCATAGTCCCCGACTGTCAAGTGTGATCTCGAGCCAATCACAAAGTGCCGCGTGAAGATATGACTAGAGGGACTTCTTCTTGCCCGAATTGACAAAAAACTGTTTTTCTTTCCCCTATCACTAGACTTACATACACTAGCCTACACGCATTTATTTCCCTGTCTGTTGTATTCTTTCTCCTTCCTTCTCTGAAGAAGAAAAGGGAAACGTCCTCAAAGGCTTCTCTCCCCCTCTCCTTAATTCAAATATTGGATCTACCTTTTGCTCTCAGATTTTGCTTCTCCAACCCTCTGCTCCGGCGTCGATTACCTCTCCAGCGTTCCAAATCCTCTGTCTCACTCGGAAGATGCCCTACAGGATTTCCTTTTCTTCTACGTTCTTGTTCCATTCTCTATCACTCCGAGGTCTCCCGCCAGTCGTCTTCTGTCTCTTCTGCGAGAGTTCTCAAAGGACATTAAAAATGGAAAACCAGTGGTTAATTCAAGTACTCCAAACCAGAAATAGAACGAAGGCAAAACCTCTTCAACCACACAACAAAAGCAGCCCCTTTTCACCAAAAAAAGAAACGAAAGAAAAAAGAAAAAAGAAGCAACACCTGTTACGAGGCTCCATTTCGCATGCTCAAAACAACACCAACTTTGTCCTCTCCTTCGCCACCACCTTTGTCTTCGTTGTCCTCACCCTCGTTTTGCCGGCAGCACCAGCAGCCATGGCCTGACATTCGTGATGTCACTGTCCTCGACTTCTTGACAACCTCTTCAATGCTGAAACAACTGAGATTCGTCGAACCACATGTCCGCCGTCGAAAGAGCACAGAAGCAGCGATGAGCGCTGGAGCAGCCATGGACGCCAGAGCAGCAGTGGACGCTGGAGTAGAGGGCCGAAGGACCAAAATCTGAGAGTGAAGGTAGATCCAATATTTGAATTAAGGAGAGGGAGAGAGAACGCTTTGCCGGAGAGAGAGAAGGTCGTTTCCCTTTCCTTCTTCAGAGAAGGAAGGAGAGAGGATACAAGAGAGAGGGAACTAAATACGTGCAGGGTAGTGGTGTGCAAGTCTAGTGATAGGAGAAAGAAAAATATTTTTTGTCTTGGGCAAGAAGAAGTCCCCATCGTCATAACTCCACGTGACACTTCCTGATTGGTTTAGGACTTTGTGATCCGAGACCATCTAATATTTTCTCATAACATCACCAAGTTTAAATTTGTCCCTCTTTATTCACAATTCCCAAATTGGATTCAAACTTTCACACATCACAAAAAATGAATCGGCCTCGGGTAATACTGAAACAACGACGCAGAGAAAAGAAACGCAAACGCTCCGACATGAGATGATTAGAACTTTTTTTCCCCAGAGAAGGTACCTAGGAATCACCGCCCACGATCACACAGAATAAGAGGCCAAGCCGAGAGCGAAAGCAGATATAGCATGTTGAGGAACGAGTGGATGGAAGGGAAGACGCCCCCAAGGATGACCCCACCTCGACCGTAGGATTGCCGCGGCTGTCGAAGATCCGCCTCGCCTTGATGCACTTGATTTTTGCCATAAGAGCAAACTCAGGTTCTGAGAGAGAGAGAGAGAGAGAGAGAGAGAGAGGGAGAGCTGCAGTGGGTAGCAAGGGCTAGAGGTGTGTAGAAGTGAAGTGATATGGAAACCCAAGACAGAACGTTCGGACAAACTGTGGAATGTACGAACTTGACAGATTTTCTTTTCGAAGGGGGTGATTTCATCGGCGACCATTTTGGCCCTGAAATTATACATGTTTTTCCAATCAAGTCCTTTAGTTTGTAACTTCTCTAAGTAAACCTTTAAATTTACATGAATTTTATAATCAAATCTCTTCAACACCGATTATAGTTAATTCAATTTGATGTGGCCATAGACCATCTCCAAGAAAGATATGGAGAAGTTTTTCCATGGTGACTAATCCGTTAAGGCAAGAATTCATAACGCAATCCATGATAGCTTCTGCACGAAGGGTATTCTTTTTCTTTACGGGGTCATATGCCGGTGTGATTGGACAGCCATGTTAGTTCACGTTGGAAGATATTATCACCGAAAGGGTTTAATTAGAAAATTCATCCAAGTTCAGGACTTGATTATGCAAATTAAAAGTTTGAGGATGGGATTGAAAAAGGCACCTTAAGTTCAAGGAAGAGCAAAGAATGTCACCTTAAATTTGCCAAAGAAATATAATCATGTAATTTTCTGGAGCGATAATTCAATTTATTTGCTTAAAATCGCGTGTCTTATTGATTAGTTGGGAAAATTAGTTCTTGAAAGAGAAAACTATGTACCGACTAAAATCAGTTATAAGACTTTTATGTATGTAAACATTGAATAGGTATAACAATATATTTTAAGGAAAACATCTTTCAAAGCATCTTAAACCAACTCGATGATTCTAAGTAATTTTAAGCATACAATGCACATTGAGTTCATGGGGATGTTAGAAGTATCATTAGATATTCTAAAGACATTACTTTGTAATATTTCATATTTTGTATTGGATTTCATGTAATTATACGAATTGCGCAATTTCATTTCTCTATAATCATACATCTAAGCCTTACGTACAATCTAAGTTCATCTATTGCTTCCATTTATAAATAGACACGAATCTTGTCAAAAATTTTCACATATTGAATAAAACATAGGGTTTCCGCTATTGAGCTAAATGCTTTGGCATGGTATTTGTCTGTCTTGTTGATTGATTTGACCTTCCATCTGCAATGTAAGCTATCTCAAAGCTGGCACTATTAATATTTGCCTAGATGACATCTCTAAGGTATGGTTTTAGACTTCATTACGATTATTAACGAGAGAAATATTAAATTCCTTTTTTTTCGCCGCGGGGGAGGGGGGTGGTTTGTAAACTCGATGGAAGACAAGGAGAGATCTAGCTTATATATAATAAAATGTAGATATAGAGGGTAAAAGGCATAGCCATGGCTACATCTCTGGCTTTGATCTGACAATCCGGTGGTCAACATAGATTTGATGGTGGGGTTTGGACATGGATTTGGGGACGAGAGTTTGGTTAGAAGGACATCCAACCATTTTGGATTCAAAGTCTTTTTAGGGCTGCAAGAACAGATCTATTTCCTCCTCCCCGAAGTTGTGCATCTAAGTTCGAGGAACAAACGAAAAAGAAGTGACAACGTGGAATCCAGAGAAACGAAATTAGGATAGACACCGTTAATATTTCGCGATAAATAAATGATAAAAAGTATATATTTTAAATAATTACTTGAAATAATTAATTAATAGAGAATATTTTCATTATTAATAATAATTTATGCCTAAATATTTTTATGAACGATAAGATTACTTTCTGTTTATTCATTTTTGTAAACGATATAAGTGATTATATTTATAAAAATGTGTTTTAAAACATTCATTTTTTGCGAAACAATGGAACTTCAATAAATAATGGACTCGGTGAAATGCGTGCTTCATGTTACTTCTATGCAAAAGCTTGGGCTAAACCATATTCCAATTTATACTTTCCTGTTCTGTTGAAACAAGCATAATGCAGGATTTTGGATATAAATGGAACAAGATGTACTCTATACTCTTGGAGAGGAGTCTATAATCTCGAAATTAATGTAATTGGTTGAAGTGTCGAGAGATTATAGTTTAGGAATTAGAGGTTACCTATTCAAATCCATTGATTGCATACAAAATCCTAATAATTCTAGCCACATGCACAAACTAGAATTTGGACTTCATTGATTCTTAGAACTTGCTAAGTGTTTGATGGATTTCCAAGTAATAGGTGCTATGCACCCATACCCTTGTGTTATAAAAATAGAAAGGGACAATTACTTAATCAATCCTAAACCTATTGTACTGACGCCGATTTAGTCCTAAACTTTTCAACTTTGTCAATATAATCTTAAGTCTTTATGCAAAATTTTGCAATTTCGCTATAATCACTCTGGCCAATTGTAAGCAAAATTGTTGATTAGTGTGTTATGTAGGACGATTGTGATGATTGGACTATTAGCAATTTCTAGTTGCAATTAGTTAGAAAAACTATATTAGAATTTCGTGCAAATGTTTATACTGTATTAATAAAATTAGAAAGTTAAGAATTGAATTGGCATTTGTACAATATATTTAGGAATAATGAGATAATCATCAAAAGAACTAGATTATCCATGGGCAGAAGGAATTTTATCTTTGATTGGGTCTTAATTTGTTATAATAAGAAGGCTACATAGATTATATCAATTTGGCCCAGTCCAAGTGGACAATAGGATACTCAAGCACCCACGCAAGGGTCTTATATTTGATTAGCTCAAAAAAGCCTCTCCCATTTGATGCGATATGGATGTCACATAAATACTGTGCAAACATTCACAACTCGTGATCAAGACTTGATGGAAACAATTACCTTGATTAGTGATAAATGCAATGTGGACAAAAATTAGCTACGAGCATTTCGACTGAACAAGAATTTATCTTTATTTGATGAACGCGGTGAGTAGATAATCAAGCTCTTTCTTTTCCCTTTTTTCTCCCTCTCAATGGTTCGGGAGTGCTATTGAAGAGACATTTCATAGAAAGGACCAAATGTGTCGCGATCGATTACTAGACACATCTAAGACACATAAATTTAATGCACGGCGTCGGGTCACGTGGGTTGCACATAGAGTCCATGGGATCTCATGGATCGCGTGCATTCGGTTTGTGATAATTGAAAGAGGAATTGGATTCGAAAGAGAGGACGGGAGGCGAAGATGCCCCCTCTTGGAGTAGAGCTGGCGCAGGAGGGATCTTTTCTAGAAAAGAGATGGAAGATATTCGTCTCCCCAAGCCTTGCCGTGGTTTCACGTCGCCATCCTCTTTCACAAGTTGAAAGGCGACTCGGGCTTGTAACTGGTGTGGAGATTTATGAAGTCTCCGTCGCGCAAAGGGTTTGAAATTTCTCGGTACGTGGCATCAGTCGAGCGGGCTTTTCGACGGGGGATGACAGATTTTTCTTCAGGCCCTTTGGTGGCATCCAAAGCACAAGCGGCTGAAGAGCCAGACAAACCAAATAAAAAGTGAGTACAGCCAAAAGAAGAAAGGGGGTGGAATCTTAAAAAGGAATATTTGTAGAATAATTACACAAATAGTTTCTGAATTTTAATTTGATTTATAATATAGTCTCCTGAACTCATAAGTTGTTGATTTGATCCTTCAACTTTTTTAGCCCGCCTGAACTTTTAATTTATTTAATGTGATTTTTGAATTTTTGATAAATATTCAATTTAATTTTCGAAATATTGTATCTCTAGATTCAATATAATCAATGGATTATTTAGTCTAGCGATTAAATTGGACATCAGAGACTGCATTGAACAAAAATTCAAGGATCGTATCGAAAAATTTAAAAATTCATTGATTATATTATAATTGAGTTAAAATTTAGGAATTATTTTCCACGACTCCGAACCGCCAACGAATGCCATCACCCTTCAGGCGTGGGTGTCTATAGTTTCGGCTTCGGAGAAGCCCAGGTAACAAAAAAGAAGGAGAGGTGTCGACATGAGAAGGCCCAGGAGCGGCCCACGTGTCCCTCATCGTCATGTCCGCCCTAATAAAAATTTGCAAAATAAAAATGAGAAAAAAAAAAAAAAAAAAAGTTTATATTTTATATTTTTAGAACAAATAAGAATTGTGCCATATCTCCCCGTCGCCCCAACGCCCCTTCCCACATCCTCGCAGCCCCCCTCTCTCTCTCTAGCAGCAGCAATGGCAGCTTCTCTCTCCATCTCCAGACTCCTCACCACCACCTCCGCCACCAAAACCGCCGCCGCCGCCGCCGCCCTTCTCCCTCGCAAATCCCTCTCCTTCACCTCCGTCGCCGTCCCCCGCCGCTCCTCCCTCGCCGTCGCCGTCCCCCGCCGCGCCGGCAAGCCCCTCCGCCTCTCCACCGCCGCCACCCCCACCCGCGCCTCCATCTCCGTGGGCGACAAGCTCCCGGACGCCACCCTCTCCTACTTCGACCCCGCCGGCGAGCTCCAGACCACCACCGTCTCCGCCCTCACCGCCGGGAAGAAGTCGATCCTCTTCGCCGTCCCGGGGGCCTTCACCCCGACCTGCTCCCAGAAGCACCTCCCGGGGTTCGTGGAGAAGGCCGGGGAGCTGAAGGCGAAGGGGGTGGACACCATCGCCTGCGTCTCGGTGAACGACGCCTTCGTGATGCGGGCGTGGAAGGAGAACCTGGGGATCGGCGACGAGGTCCTGCTGCTGTCGGACGGGAACGGGGACTTCACGAGGGCGATCGGGTGCGAGCTCGACCTGAGCGACCAGCCCGTGGGGCTCGGGGTGCGGTCGAGGCGGTACGCGCTGCTCGCGGAGGACGGCGTCGTGAAGGTGCTCCACCTGGAGGAAGGCGGGGCCTTCACCTTCAGCGGTGCCGAGGATATGCTCAAAGTTCTGTAGATGCTTTCAAGATTCCGTTTTTTTATGGCTTTAGATTTGGCTGGTGTCGAGAAAGGTGAGCATCTTGTTGGGTTTTGAGTTCGATAGAGCTTTTCGTTCCGACTTGTGCTTAATAAATTGAGATGGGAATTGGAACTGCGGTTCAATGCAGACGACATGAATACGGGATTTTCCTTTTGGGATTTCAAGATTGTTGCCTTTCTCTGTGTCGATTTCGTTTCGAATGTCAGGCATTAGCGCAGGCCATTAGAGTGTCACCCCTTCTGGTTTTAGGGGATGTCTCGGAGAGGAGAGGGATTGACTGTGCAGTTGTGAATTGGTGAGGATGACGATGTTGTTCCTGAGTCCAGCAATGCACGAGTCAACGCCTTCTTTCCAAACCCTGTAAACTTTCTCCGCGTTACGAATTGGAAGTTTCATCTCCTCCAAGGCTGGATCTTTCCAAGTTGTGTCAATGGCACTGCGCCGTATTGTGTCTTTCCAAGATCCTAATGCCTTTTCGGCTCTGTGATCTTGGAAAGGCCTTCTGGTTCGACCGCCTGTTTTGTTACGGTGAGGGGTGAAATTAACTGGGGACAAAAAATAACTAGATGGCGATTCACGGTTTGGTTTCGGGTCAATTGTATTAGGACCACATGAATAGGCAGGTAGGTTGGTTGTTGAATTGGTTGTTCGATGGGCTCATTTCCGTCTGATTAGCAGAGCAGCAGTAGAAGAAAGAGGGGGGTGGCTTTAATGGTGAAACATAGGTTTAGAGCCCTCTATATACCTCGGGTTCTCTACCATCACCGATCTGAAAATGTATGTCGGACCGTGCGTGATCGTTCATTCTGTGTGTGTGAACCTCCACGATTTCATGTTGTCCGTCGATTCTTGGTTGGGGTATTTACCATCGTCCAGTTTCGGCTTCTCTGCACCTACAACCAGGGCAGTGCAGTTTCAGATGCGTTTGAGTAGTACCAGCAGTTTTAATAGTCCTCTTTTTCAATGGCCTGCCTCGATCAGCAATGCCCCATGGAACGACATCAAAATGATCTCATCAATCCTTAACCAGCTTGATCATGGTGGAGCGATTAGCAAATGGAGAAACCTATTTTTGTGGCGAATGCGTGAGAGGGTATGCTGTTCGGCCTTTTGTTGGTGCGAAAAATTTGCCAAGAGCTAGGTGACGCCCCATGCACAAGCTCTCGGGTTGCTCTACCGGAGGGTCAAAATCCTCCTGGGGAAACCCTCCGGGTACGTTTAAATTCCACTTTTCTGAAGCAACTAACAATCTTTACCAGAGATGTTCACATGTTTAGTGCTCTAAAGAACCGAACACAAATCAAGAACATGGGTCATCGATCAATCCTTTCGCTATGGGATCTCAATTTACTTAAACATCACAAGAAAGCCAGTCGATTTATGTAGGAAAGTCCAGCCGTCCTTGATTAACATGGAAGGCAACAGTCATGCATTTGCAGAATTTAAACCACTAATGAAGTCAATTAATCAAACCGACCAACACCCAGTCCCATTCCCCTACCTAGCGTCGAACCTGAATGCAGGCCTTCTGGGCACTTTGTTGGCTGCTTTAACCTCAATGCAAATCTCTGAGTTTCTGGGTGACAATCAATCCATTCACCCTTACTGCTGCTTCTAAAAGCCCGATGAAGGTCGGTTTTGATCGGTGGAATGACATGACAATCTCGAGCAGAATCCAGAAGGCCATTAAATGAAGCGATCTGCTAGAAATAGAACAATATGGACCATGAGACTGGCAGGAAGCCAACTGAAGCCAGCCAAACTTTGGTGACCCAATTTCATGAATTTGAAGAAAAACAATTAGAACTCTTCTTGTAACTTAAATAACATCCCAGTGTTGAAAGACTTGAAAATTATTTATCTGCTAAAGATGAAGAGTTGGTCCCAGGAAACAATAACATGATTAAGGAAAGAAGGGATTACCTTGGAGTACCGACAGTATTAAGAAGTACCGGTGGAAGGAATGTCAACAGCACCCTGCTCTGAGATGTTCTATAGCTTTTGGGGGTCCGTCCGGGCCGGGTAATGAACCGGTATTTGAGCCCATTTGGAATCGACCCGCCAATTTAAGGACAAAGAGCTTTTTTCTGGGTTTTTCATTCGCTCTGCAAAAATAAAATTTCAGCTTTTGAATGGCTTGAGACTGAAAAGATTTTGAGATAATTGCTCGGAAACTCCCTTCGAACTTTGGCATCATTTTGGACGGTAGCCCCACAGTTTTTGAGAATTTGTAGATCCTCCCGTTGACTTTGACACTATTGCATAACAATCTCAGACTTTGAACTGTTGTGAATTACTGCTCTCTAAGTTTTCATTTAAGTCGCATGATGTTAGCTATTCTTTCAATAAGATCATTAAGCGTTACCTAAAATTGGGCTGACTCATTTGCTTGACCAAAACATCCGTTACTACATTTTTAATGAAGTTTAGCATATATAGGATGATACATTATTCATGAAATTATGAACATTTATTAGGAGTTATTTTATTAAAAAAACGAGTTAGTCTATTTTCGAACAATACTAAATAGTTGAATAGATGAAAAAAGTTAGCAGCTGTAATAAAAATCGAAATTGATAACTTTTCAAAGTTTAGGGGTCATTGTGCAAGGTATCAAAGTTCAAAGGATGATCTACAACTTTTTCAAAGTTCATGTTTATTGTGCAACGATATTAAAGTTCAAGGTGTCTACATAATTATGCTACATATTTTAAGTAACTTTAGAAATAATGTTGGGTTTAGTGACACTCTAAAGGAAGATGTTATTATGAGAGGCGCTATTACCACCTCTTTATTATTATTATTTTGTTGGTCGAAATTCAGCTCTTTATTGTTAAAACTATCCATTTTATACACGATGGTCAAAGTACCCTTTAGATTAAAAACTCACTTTTAACGATTTTCCATCCATCTCCCTATAATAGGATCTCACTCTCCCTCCTTCATCAAGTTATGTTTAACTTTTTTTTTTTCTCAATCAAGAAAAGCAAAGAGGTACATAAAAGAAAATGTCATTTGTTTTACTGTCTTCCAGTACAATTATCAAACTCTCTTGACGCATCAAAATTTCAGATATACTCTGCATCGACCTTAACCTTATGTCGAGCCCACCATCGGATGTGGCCACCATCCCCTGCTTTTACATATTGTCATTATTGCATGCATCATGCTTTGATCAATCACCTCTATCATCGTAGCATGACCATCCCTCTTCTCCCTTAGGTCCGTTTGGTTACATTTGCTTCTCTTTCTCTATCACAACCTAAGCCCTCGACAACGCTCCTCCTTACTTCCAACCCCAAGCCATAACATTGCAACCTAGAGGTCATTCGAATCCCCATACTTACTTTAAGGGCTTTTGCGGGCTCGAATCAATGCTAATTTACAATCATGGACATCATCAAGCAAAAAGCTAAGAGGGCACTAGCGAGAGATATGGAAGAGAGGGGGGGTTTGAGCACAAGGACATAGTAGAAAAATGTGAAAAAGTGGTAGTTGTTGAATCTAGGGGCAGTTGCCGTGTAGTGGTCAACAATGGTTTCGTTGGATGTGTCATTGACAAGTGACACATGGGGGCACAGTGTAGTGCTATGCCTGTCACAACTTGAATTTTCATACAATTTGAACCTTGAAAGTACCGGTCACTCATTTAGCAATAGTACAATATGTACTAAACTTATTCCTTTATTGTTTATATACTCATAGAATAATTCAATCACTTGATGAATACTTACATGTACTCTTCATTATTCAAGAGTTTGTGACACAATTCGAATATAACTTGATAAACATGTTGTCTTTTGTGAGCATGCATCATAACATAGATTCACAAACATGTCAATGTCCCATATATCATACTAACATATTCATAAAAGCTATCTTAGCATTGACCAACTATACCAAATTTTTTCATTGCTTGCTCACATCATTAATAAGAGAGTAACTTTAAACAACAAGTATTCACTTACACTTTCCAAGCATATTAGTTAAGTTCATTTAAGGTGTACTTCGCACATTATATAAGTGATTATAATCTTGTGTGCAATGTATAAAATAGATGTCATGAGCTAACATTTAGCTTAACACTTAATGCATACAGATGAACATACTAATCTCATGATGCGCACACATATGTGAGTATATATTCCCCACTTGTCATCGGCATGACTCATCTTGACTAACGATGCACAATCACCACCAATGCATAGGGACACCCAAAACACCACCCATGACACGTGTTTCTATATTCTCTTTTAGCATGCAGAAGTGTAAACAATATTTACCAAATCCCTTTTTTTTTAAAAAATAAAGCTGTATAAATATAGATAACGTACTTATAATTCTTTTATTTATACCACATTAAAGTTCATAACTTTACTACATTACCAGCATAATACAAAAGTTTGGGTAGGAGTTGGGGAGACCTATCTCCATACCATACTCCAAAAGTCTGTCTATATAAACGTCTAGACCAAAACCATGAATCGATAACTTCAACATATTTTCACAAAGACCTTCATAAAACATATGAACTTCATAGTGCAAAGATTGTGGAGTATCCAACCTATATGTCTGAAAAGATAAAAGAATGAGTTGAAACCCAATAAATGAAATTTCTAGTTTTAAATTAGAAGAATCCTCTTGTCACTTCACTTAGTATACACAAAATGAATGTATAATAATCTAGTTGGTGTGATAAAAATATGATTAAACTTTATCTTTCCCTTTTTCATTTACCACAAAACTTGTCATCCAACAATATATCCATCCAGACTTATGCATATATACACCATGTTTCGAACAACTAAACAACTTAAGCAATGTTTAATTCTACACATGACAATGCATTTTATTTATTATTATTTCCTCCTCCCAAACTCTCTAGGGGCATCTCGACCACTAGGATATCTCAATTTCGAGGCATTATGTAAATTTCAACCATACAACATCCCCACTATAGGAGCATATTGACTCCTAAGGCATCCCAAAAACACTCCTTAGGGCGTCTTAACAACTAGGGCTATTCTACAAACTTCCACCACGAGGCATTATCATGCATCACTCTATGTATGACAGAATCACATTAATCCTACTCAAGCCATAATATACACATACTTACCAGCATGGCATACATCTCTCAACTTAATTTAATGCATTAGCCAAATAATTGCATATGAAATAACATATAGGCACATTTTGATTGTTAAAGTCTGGACATCCAAATAAGTACATATTGAGTCTGGACATTGAGCAGACTCTAGTTATTAAAATCTAGTCAATCAAATGGGTATATTCTAAGTTTAAACAAATAAGTATATTCTGGACATAAAGTCTGAGCATGCAAATGTGAGAAATCTAAGTTTGAACAAATAAATACGTTCTGGTTGTCAAAATTCGAATCATTAAAATGGTAAATTCTAATTTGATAAAAGTTTATAGAACAAAAGAATGGATTCAACCAAAATAAATTTACAAATGGACAAATTCAGCAATAGACAGAATCAACAATTAGACAGATTTATTAATGAACAGATTCACAAGTTGACAAATTCAACAAATGAATAAATTCAACCAAATAAGTAGAGGGGTAGATTCACAAATGGATAGACTCAAATTTAATAAAATCTTGTAGAGCGAATAGACAAATTCAAACATAGTAAATTCTCCTTAAATGAATATATAGATTCTAACATAAGAAATTCTAACAAAAACAAGCGGAATAAATAGATTCCAATTAGAAAAATTATAGTAGAACGAAGCAAAACGAACATACAAGTCATAAAGACAAATATAGTAAAATGAATAGATTTCAGCTATAAAAAATGAAACAAAAAGAAGCAGAATGAACATATTTTGACTAGCAAAACGAAGCAAAATGAACATGTTCTGACTAAATAATTTATGGTAGCATAAATATGCAAGAGGTTGTCAAGGCAAATATGGTAGAACAAACAGATCATGATTATTCAAAACAAAATAGAACAAAGCAGAATGAAGAAAATTTTAACTAATAGGACGAAGCAGAATAACAGAACAAATAGATTCTGACTCTTCAAGATGATATAAAACAAAGTAGAACGAACATGTTCTGACTAGTAGAACGAAGTAGAATAAACATGCAAAATGTTGTCAAGATATATATGATAAAACGAATAAATTCTGACTATTTAGAATGAAAATATATTCTATCTAGATAAATTTTAGGAGAATAAACAAGTAAGATGTCATCAATGTTATTCAATAACCACCATACTCATAACATGCACATCAAAGTTTCACCATTCAATCAACCAACCAAATTAAAATTTAAAGGAGATTGAACCAACTTAATGCCTAGAAACTTTATTTACGTCAAACAAAGGCGAACCGCAAACCACCAATTTACCGTCACCACCTTCTAGCTCTCACATTGAAGATTTTAGCTCACAAATTGAGATTGAAGGTGAGAATAACAATGAAAATTTTCTTGAGACTTTTGCATATATCAATAGGGTTATAAGGCCAAATAAAAGATGTTTTATTAAGATTTTTACCAAAATAAAAGTGGGTCTTCATTTGTTAGGTGTAACTATGCATGCAAATGACCAACACGATGTTACACAATTAAAAGGCAAAGTCTATGACATGACTAAAGAAGAGGCAATAAGCAATGACTCGTTTTGGGGAAATCATAACTTAATCTTTAGGTGTCAAGCTTAACAATGAGACTTTTTCTTAAGGAGACACTTGGCCATCTAAACCTTATTTCAAGAACAATTAGCTGTTACTAATTTTAATTGAAATTTTGTAAGTAAAATATAATAAGAAAACTTAATCATTCTTCTTTCAATATCATTAATGTAAGTAGATCACTACTATTATTAATTAATCAATGTTTACACAATTATATCACCCCTCAACTATTAAGATGGCAATCATTGAATTAATATCGTTCTATTATTGATACACACATAATTCAATTTACACGTCGAACTTGGGATGATTTACGTTTACGGAAAAATTATTTATCGCAACCCATGAAATTTACAATTCACTAAAACTTTTACATATTCGTTCGAATATTAAGGCAAACAATACTTAGTTTTATAATCTAAGTATCATTATCATATACCGAAAATCATAAATTTCACATAATTACATGTATAAAATTCCAAATATCACAACTCTTCCCCTCAAGAAATTTAGTCGTCGAAATTACATAATCACTCGAAGAGATGATGATATTTGCATCTCATATTCTCTTCACTTTCTCAATTGTTTCTTCCATATTGTGCTATTGCCACATGATCTTAACTAAGGGAATAGTCTTGTTTCTAAGGACATTTTCCCTTTGTTTCAAGATTTGTACAAGTTTCTCCACAAAAGTTACTCTCTCGTCTACCTTGATCGTCTCAAAATCCAGTATATGTGCAGGGTTTGGCTCATATTTCCTCAACATAGACACATTAAAAATATCATAACATTGGAAAGTTTGAGTGGCAATGCTAATCAATAGGCCAAGTCACCGATCTTTTCAAGAATCTCGAATAGCCTTATAAACCTTGAACTTAGTTTGTCATTCTTCCCAAATTGTGATATCCCTTTCATTGGTGACACCTTCAAAACTTCCCCACTTATAAATAACGCCTTCAAATCTTCAATACGAATACAATAACGGCAAGTTCTAAGTTGAATAATTCAATTCATATGGCTTCAACTGTCTTGATAAGTAAGCAACTACCCTTTCATGTTGCATCAAGACACACCCAAGTCCCTTATGAGATGCGTCACTACAAATTACAAAATCTCCAAATCCTGATGGTATCGTCAAGATCAAAGCTGAAGTTAATCTTCTCTTAAGCTCCTCAAAGTTTTGTTTGCACTATCCAACCATTCAAATTTCACATCCTTCCTCATGAATTGAGTCAATGGTACCGCGAGATGAGAAAATCATTCCATGAATCTTTGATAATATCCAACTAAACCCAATAAACTTTAAACTTCTGTCACTATCGTCAGTCTTGGCTAATTTATCATCGATTCAACTTTTGTTGGGTCCACATATATCCTTTCACCCGTTACTACATGACCCAAAAATACTACACAATTCAATCATAGCGCACATCTGCTAAACTTTGTATATAATTGGTGCTCATGAAGTGTTTGAAGCACAAGTCTTAGATGTTGTTCATTGTTTTCTTGTTCCCTTGAGTATATAAGGATATTATCAATGAATACTATCACAAATTAATCCAAAAACAGTTGGAACACTCTATTCATCATATCCATGAACATTGCTAGTGCGTTAGTTAAACCAAGATGCATAACTAAGAACTCACAATGTCCATACCAAGTTCGAGAAGCTATTTTGGGAATATCTTCCTTCTTAATTTGCAATTGATGATACCCCGATCTTAAAATGATATTAGAGAATGCCGACATCCTTTGAAGCTGATAAAATAGATCATCGATCTTTGATAGTGGATATTTATTCTTGATCGTAACTTAATTCAATTGCTGATGATCAATGCAAAGGTGCATGGACCCATTTTTTTCTTCATAAATAATACCGGTGCCACCCTAGGGCGATGCACTGGGTTGAATAAATCCTTTGTTTAGTAATTCTTACAATTGCACTTTAAATTCATTCAACTCTACTAAAGCCATCCGATAAGGGGTCTTAGAAACATGTTCCATTTTATGAGCTAATTCATTAACAAATTCAACTTCTTGCTCCAGCGGCAACCTAGGTAAATCTTCTGGAAATACATCGGGAAATCTCGAACTACAAGGATCTCCTCAAGCTTTGCTTCTTCCTTTGATTGATCCACCACAATTGCTAAGTATCCTTAACAACCATTGTCAAGAAGACAATACGTGTCCATTGCAAAAATGAGTAGCATTGAAGGATTTGCCCCATTTCCAAAGAATTCAAAACTAGAATGATTAAGTGGATTAAATTGGATTGTTTTCCAATAACAATCCACTTTAGCTTGTTGTTGGCGAAGCCAATCCATTCCCAAAATAACATCGAAGTCGTAAATAGTTAGCAAAAGCAAATCCACCATTTGATATTGTCCACCTATAGTGACATTACAGTCTTTGCACACTAGAGTGGATAGAATCTCATTTCTTAACCACGTGAAGATACTAAGAGATATTTCAAGTGGCTTAGAATTTATTCTATTCAATTTTATGAATTGAATAAATTATTTTTAATTTTAATTTAATTTATATTAATATTAATATTAAAATTCAAATCTAATGTAAAATGACGTCGTTTTCAACTTATCTTTGCCATGTTAGCATACAAAACAACATTGTTTTGCACTTGTCTCACAGAAAAAACACCACATTGTCATTTTGGCTAGAATTTCTTGCCATTGACACTTAGTAGATCCATTTTGCTCCGATTTTTGCACTTAAGTACACTTAGTTTCATCTTGGGGTGTTTGGGACTCTATACTCATACAAGGGAGTTCACTCATTGACAAATAGGTTGGGCAAAGGTCTTTATCACATGACCTCATTTACATGCAAATCATTATAACATAACAATTACCATATATATATATATATATATTTCAATGACCGCATCTGCAAGTAACATCATAATGATCTCCTGGCATTTTCCATATAAAAAAATAGAATTCAAATATCAATTTATCATTATCTACAAACCCACAAACTCTTATTCATAAAACACTCATCATTCAATACATAGCGTCATCTGCCATGTAATTATAGTGCAAATAATATCACATCAAACTCTTGTCATTTATCATATTAACAGAAGAAACCAAGCATAAGTTAATTATCATTTATAATAAACCAACTCTTTATTCATAAATTAATCATGATTTAATTTAAAAACCCACAACACTATTACATCACATGAGTTTAGATCATTCCCAAGTTGCCATCAACACTAAAATGTACGTTGAGCTACATGATCCATTACATAAAAGACACTTTTACGATAAATTGATTTTATACCCAAAATGTTTGGAGTTCAATCACCAAGAGTATTTCAACCAAAAAAAAAAAAAATCACCAAGAGTATAGCAAGACTGTATATTCACTCTTAACATCATATCCAAATCAATTTCATAAAATTCGAGCTTAACAAAATTACAAAATTAATTCCATAATTTCTCAATTCAAAAGTTCACTCTTTATGTTAATTTTCTCTTAATCTACCTCTACTAGTCAAAGTAATTAGCTCAGGCCATTTATTTTCTATTTGGTCCATATGACTGTCTTATTAACACTATATCCATGTCCCGGATTTTTATATTATTACTGAAACAACCACCTTTTCAAAATACTTCTTCAATTAAGTCCAAACTTTAACTAGTTGGGTAAATTTTTTAGATTTAGACATTTAATTGCATAATTACCTAAGAGCCTACCACGATAAGCAACCTTAACTTGTATACAGTCCCCGACACTTTCTATTTTAGAATGAGACCTCTAACTTTTTGAAATTACAAAATAGCCCCCATTCTACAATACTTAGATTATTTTACTCGATTTATTTCCTTTATTAATTTAACTTAATCATTAACTAATAATCATTTTAATAATAAAAACCACTGTTCACAAAAGATAATAACTAAAATGCTGAGATATGAGTCTAACTTTACCAGAGTGTCACCCACTTCATGAACATTTAAATGGGTCCATGTTCCGTGCAATACAGTTGTTACACAACCCACTTCAACAGTATTGACAGCGTAATTATAGTTTGAAAATGAATAAATATTTCAAATTAATGGTAATGGACGAGGGTTGTGTAAAAATAAAATTACATGAAGCTTAAATAATACAAGCTAAGCTTGTGTATTCAAAAGTAGTATTCAGAGCTATATAATTCCAAGGGAATGAAACAAGTAAAACATCCTAGCCAAAGAGGTTAAAGAAACATGAAACATGTAAAACCCCTCGTACCCAATTAAAAGAAAACCTGAATATCCTAAAAAGCATCCTCTAAAAGGAAACCAAAAAATAAAATCTATGGAGAATCGCAGGTAGCTTCGACAGCGAGTCTATAAACATTCTGGTGGCACCCGGTCGGTCCGAATGTGTTCTCCGAAACATCAAGTGTACAGCTTTCTTGTCCAAGACATTGCTGCAAAAGACCGGTTTAGCTTAATTAGTGTATCTCAGAGTTTAATAATAGTAATTAGGAAAAGCGTATTTTGATTTGTTTATTACCTTCTGGATGACTGAGAGCGTGTTGGGAGCTTCGCAGCTACCCCTCGCGTAAGACCCACAGACGCCAGTCGGCTCGCCGAAGCTGGCGAACTTGATTTCCGACATGACGCGCCCACCGGCACGACAGCTCCAGCTTCTTCGTCTCGTCGGTGGTGGCACAGATCGTCCCGGCCGTGACGGTTTGGAACCTCACGTGGAGCGGGGTGCCACCAAACTCCTCGAAGAGTACCAGCTTGTTGCCGTCGCCTTGAAGGAAGGAGCGCGGGATGTGATACCTACCCCAAGAACAGAAAAACCGCAGTCATAACCTTGACAAAACCCTAAAAACAACAAGGGTGGATGTCTACTGTTTGTTTACCATCTTTGGCTAGGTTTTCCGCAGTTGGTCAAACACTTGTCGGAGTTATAAGCTCCGCGGTAATCGCAGGTGGCGGTGCAGCCATCCTCGCTAGCAACGTAGCTCGGCCAAAACCTGCCGATTTTGTGGCCATTGACCCAAGCAGTGCCTTTGCCAAGCCCTTGCAAGTCCACCACCACAGGGTCGCTACCCATAGGAGCCTTGAAGGTCGTCTGTCGAGATTCCAAGGCAAAAAATTTACAATTAATCAGCATATTTAAGCAGATAAATCAAAGGATCTGGATAAAAAACAATTGCTTTCTTTTTACCTTGTACCATACGAACAATCTGTTCGAGGGGAGATTGTGAGATTTCCATCCATGCTGGTGGCGAGCGTCGTCCAGCTGCAGCCCCTTCTCCTCCATGCCGTTCAAGCCCACCTTGTACGTCCACGAGTTGGTCGACAGGTCCACGGTCACCTCGTCGCTTTGCCCTTTGTTGCCGATCAGCTTCACCGGACCGTGAATCCCAACATTAACCGTATCGAAGTTGGCCCCATAGTGCTGCTCGGGATATCATCACAAGCAGCCACATTAATGGGAGAAAAACAAGAAAGCGAACTTCAATTTTTTTGAAAGAAGCTCGCAATACGAATTTTCATACTTGCAAACCGACGGTGACACTGAGGAGAGAGATCGAGTTAGTTTTGCCGTTCTTCAGCTTGATGTCTTTCTCCATGATGAATTCCAAATGATCGTTCGTACCCCATTGAGACCCTTGAGCCAGATAAAATTGAATTCCAACGTTAAAAGGTAATAAGAAGCATGCGTACGATATCGAGTGCTGTATTTTATATCGATCAACCTAATTAAATGGAGATTATATAGATGAGAGCTCGACTCACCGACGTGCTTCCCATTGACAAAAGCATGAATGATGTGCCCGTTGGTGTGGACGTGTAAGGTGACCGCCTTGCCGGCGAGGCTATCGTTCTTGCTCAAATCGAGACTATATAAACATTCGTGGAGAGTCACTAATTTGCTGTGCAAATTCATATCAAAAGGCAATCGAAACACCATATGATACACGAGAACCGTCATTACATTTACCTAGTTAGATACCACAAGTAGTCACTAGTGTCATTAGTGACGGTCTTTTGATCCAAAAGCTCATTTGCGGTCATCACGCTCCCCTTAGCAACACCTTGATGCAAGCTCTCGGGATGCTCCAGCCTCCAATCCCATTTCAGTTCATAGGGCTCCGTCTGATCGTCGGCTTCATTCGGCAGCTTCACCATCACTGTCTGTTGGCCGTTAATCTACACAATATTTAGGGTTTCATCAACACTAAGATCGTACTAACTTAAGCAGAATAATAAATTGGAAATAAGAAATAAGAGTCTTGTTTCACCTTAGCGGTATTGTAGACCTCAGTGTAGCAATTGGGGAGGATGCTGACAGACCACGCCGGGACCGTGTAATTACTCCCCATGAGATTGACGGTGAAGTCCTGGTTCTGGTTCGCGTTGCCCAGGAAACAACTTTGCTTCCCCTCATACATGTACACGGTGCCCTGATCGACGAGAATATATATGTAATTATTATCAGCAACGTCGATGAGATTATGCTCGATCAATTCCAAATCTCAATTAATTAACTAGTTACTACCGACATCATGTTCCCGTAATCCACATCCCTCTTCACTCCATGCGTAAGGATCTCCTCCATGGACATGATCAGTTCGTGGAGCCGTTTCAGATGTCCCCATTTCGGTTGATTCAAGTTACCTATCAAAGGCGATGAGTGGTAGCAAAAAATTGAACAAAAATTGACCAAAAATTGCTATTTTTATTTATAGCAATTTGGAAATTGAAATTAAAAAAATAGATAAAAACCATATTCATCAAGTGGAGCATCATAGTCATATGATGTAGTGATATAGGGACCGCCGGCTGTTCTATCAAAGTTCGTTCCGCCATGGTACTACAAAGGGAATAAAATAACTGTTACGTAAATAGATTAAAATAAAATAAGTGTAACAAGTATAGTGATAGATTAATGTATAATTACCATATAATAGTTCTGAAGAGATCCGCCATATTGGAAAAATCTTGCTACAGCAAAAGCAAGATCCTCGGTAGTCCTATGTGGATCCTTCATGCCCCAAACCTTGAACCTAATTAATTTTCAAATTGAACAAGAATTAAAATTTATATTTTGAGCATATAAAAATTTGGAAGAAAAAAAAGAAATTTTCCTTACCATCCAGACCAGTTCTCAGTCCACCATTTAGGGCTCTTTGGATTGTTAGGAGAAAATTGGTCACAATACCATCCATTACACGTATTGATCTACACGAATAAATGAAAAACACTTACTTTAACTCAAAAATCAATCTTTTTCTTTAGGAAATGCACATTATATTGATAATCGATTATAATTTATCGTACCATTGGCAAAGGAGCATCGCTTTGTTGACACATAATCCATGGAACTTGGATGCCATAACTTTCGGCCAATTGTCCGCACCAATTGATGTATGACTTCCCATTGTTCCCATAAGCCCATTCCACATTTCCATACTCGTTCTCAATCTTGATCAAATCACAAAATAAATGTTGAATCATTAAATCAAAATAAATCTTTCTCAGGGCGTGTAACTAGAAAGATTGCCATAGCCACTTTGATACTATGCATTGAAACGAAATTTATATTGTCAAATACTTAATTTTAAAATTTTTATCTTCAAATTTTTTTGACACATAAAGTGTGCTATTTTTGCTAGTTTTGAAGAGAAAACAAGAGAACATACCTATAATAAGAGTTTATTCAAACTTCAAAGTACATACTAAACGTAACAAAAGCCAAAATATTAATTAACAAGTAATCGATTTAATTATTGCTGAACAAGTTAGAAGCTAAACAATAATTAAACCACTTCAATAAAAGCCAAAAAATTTTTAAAAAAAAATTACGAAATTGATTTACATACCTGAGCAACGATTATTGGGCCACCTTGGATAGCAAAAAGACCATGCTTTTGCATCATGTCTACTATCAATGTGACAAACGTTTTCATCTCATTCTGTCACAATACAAAAAATAAAAATCCATCACAAATTCAAACTAGAGATGTTGAAATTAAAAAATTAAAGCTACAAATTGCATAAAAATAATATTACCTGATAAACGGTGTTGTTTGTTCTCAACTCTACACCGGGCAAGTTGTGCAGCCATACGGGAAACCCTCTGTATATAAAATCATAAGGGAAAAAATAATTAAATGCTCACCAAAGGAAATATAAGGCAACACGAATTCATAAAAAATAATGGAGAATTCGAAAAATTATAACATAATTACCCATAATTCCACTCCGCACAGACGTATGGGCCAATCCGAAGAATGGCATAGAGCCCCGCGTCTTATATGGTTTTGATAAACCGGACTAGATCTTTATTTCCTTCGAAGTCATACTAAACAAATAAAACACCCCAACATAAAACCAGATTTGAATTTGCAATCTGGAGCAACATTTACAATAAATAATGAGTAAATTAGTAGGACATAATAAAATATTTTGAAAAACTGTTCAAATACCTGACGGTACAATGGCTCGTGGGCATTCCAAAAAACGTAAGTCTCAATGGCATTGAGGCCACCTGCTTTTGCTTTTATAATGAGATCACCCCACATCTGACAAAATAAAACATTGCAAAAATTCATGACTCCGTTCCAATTCGATTTAGCAAACTAACATAAACATCTCGAAAAATACCTCAGGACTGCTACGAGGGTAATGAATAGAACCGGAGATGATTATCCTGCTTTGACCGTTGAGTTTGATCCCCCTTTCATCGTACGAGACGTCGAGAGGGACCGCGGAGGCGACAAGGAGAAAGCTCACGACACTGAGAACAGCAGCAAAACACGGACCGAAGGTCGCCATGTCCGACCATCAGGCACAGTTCGTCCCTTAGACTCTAACTCACGAAAAATTGCAATCTCTATTGCAAAATTCGCAACACCGATGCTATATATAAGCTCACAATAGATAAGCGCCCTTCGAGAAGAGGGAAACGGGTGAGGCTGTAAATCGCATGCGCCTTTTACGGAGTGATTTTCTGCAGCAGAAATTCCAAAAATGATGTCAATTAATGATAGTTCCATTTTGTCTTATGTGGTAATGTTCATCTTACCACAAACTTAGGGAAGGAAATCTCGCCTTATTTAAATTTGTCTATGACCATGGTCCTGAAAAGATTTGCAGGGCCACAAGACCAACGCTGATAGCTGTAAGCCTTGAATGTTTGTCTTATATCGTAATGTTCATTTTACCACGAACATAGGGGAGGAAAATCTGGCCTTATTTAAAATATTTCCATGACCATCTTCAGGAAAAGATCTGCAGGACCACAAGATCAATGCTGGTAGCTGTAAGCCTTGAACGTTTGTCTTATGTTGTATTGTTCATTTTACCACAAACATAGGGGAGGAAAATCTGGCCTCATTTAATATATTTCCACGACCATCTTCCTGAAAAGATCTGCAGTAATGGGCAGCTCATTTTTCAACTATTCAGGAAAGAGTGAAATTCCATGAAGTATCTTTCTTTTCTTCAGAAAAGAACACACACAACTGAAAGAGAGAGCATAAATTGACACAGGACAAGAACACAAGCAAATAAAGCAATTTGTTTTTCTAGAAACTAATTTTCTGGAACAAGACATACCAGATCTCTCCAAAAAGGCAGTAAAAAAAACCTTTCAACAGAGCATTGCAATGGAATAAACTAGGAAAAACTAGTGGGTGTGACCTGTTTTGATTACCTTGAGACTACAAAGGTACACAAACTTCCAGCCTTTTAGGGTAGCTGATTGCTAAGTCCATATGTCTTCCACAGTAGCCAAGTCCGTCCATCCTCCCACCTCGTTTACAGCTACAATATGCCACCCGCATGCTGTGCCCCCTCCCTTTTTTTACAATTTTCTTCACATACCACAGTATGTCTTCAAAAGCAAAAAGCAAACTAAACTGACACGCCACTGAATCTAATTCAAAGGTAAGCTGTCACAGAGCTACATTTGAAGTTTCAGTAGTTCATTCCAAATATACAGTACATATTCAAAAGAAGGCCATGACCCAGGCCAAGTCAACTGAGTCAAACACCCAGGCATGTTGAAATGTATCTCGTGATTTGATCTATCTACACAATCATAATCTATACAGAGATGTTCGCTTTAGTGCCCTGGAGGAGGGGAGACAAATCAAGAAAGAAATTCATCCATCAATCTGTCTTAGGGGATCCAATTTACTTTGACATCAAAGGGAATCGAGTGAGTTTACGCGGGAAAGTCCTGCTGTCCTTATAAATATAATATGTAGAAGAAAAAACAGCTACACATCGACAGAACTAAATCCACCATGATTCGCGGATTTATCCAAAGATGAAGTTGAGGCAGATGACTTGATTCATTTCCAACTCGAGGCCAATCTGATTTGACGTACATAATCTGAATTTTTTTCTCATTATTATTGACTACATCTTCGCAACCAGGGAGATTTTTTCGTCATTACTGGCATTCTGGTTGCTCATTTCTGAGCAAACTATCTGGGATTCTTGTAACTTACCCTCTTGTTTGAGGCCAGCAATGAGCTCATGGCACGAAGAGTCATTCAACGAGAAACCATCATCCATCATTTCTCTATACCAATCATATGCCCTGGCAAAATTTTTATGATCACAATATCCCTTTACCAGTATGTGGTAAGTATCTGCTTTAGGAGACAAGTTACTGGCCTTCATGCAATTAACAAGATCATTCACTGACGACAAAGTTCCTTCTTTGAACTGCCCCCTAATCAAGTTATTGAAAGTCATTTTGTCAGGCTGAAGTCCCCTGTCTACCATATCATGGTACACAGCAAACGCCCTCTGAACATCTCCATGCTCGACATAACATCGAATAACTTCGTTACATACCAATCGATCGGCAGCCAAATTCATCTCTGACATTTCCTCAAGCAGTCTATCCACAACAGCCGTTCCTTCTTTGCCACATCCACTAATTAATGGATGGTAAGTTCTTAAAGTGGGCCTGATTCCCAAAGCCTTCATTTTCTCATATAACTCAAGACACTTTTGGGAATTCCCTACACCAGAATATCCTGAGATCAGAGAGTTGTATGTGATAACATCAGGAGCATAGCCATTACTTATCATCCGGGGAATCAAGTTCTCCGCTTCCACTGGCTTCCCACTTTTGCATAACCCGTCAATCAAAGCATTATAAGTAACAACTGTTGGAGCAATTTCACTTTTCAGCATCTCTTGAAAGAAAGTGAAGGCAGTATTCATCTTTCCAGCTGCACAACTGCTGTCAATTAGCATATTGAATATATGTGAATTTGGCAAAATCCCTCGAGCTACCATATCTCCAACGACGCATTCAGCCTCAATGAGCTTACCATTGTTGCAAAGACAATGTATCAGAGACCCATAACTCACAACATTTGGTTTTAGACCATTATTTTCCATTTGTTCTAGAATCTGAAAGCACCTATCAAAATGGCACATGCGTCCATAGCCGTCAATCAAAATGTTGAATGTCTCCACATTTGCTGAAACTCCTTTCTCCAACATCTTCTTTACCCAATACTCTGCACTCTCCATCTTCTTCATGTCGCAGACCTTGCTGATCAAGCAATTGAAGCTAACAGAATTGGGCTTCACCCCAGCAACTTCCATTTGTTCAATCATTGAAATGGCTCCATCCAGATCGTTTCTCTGACAATATCCGCTCACAAGTGTGTTATATACAGCCACATCAGGATCAAGTCCATTCACTATCAACTTATCCAAAATCTCCACAGCCTTCTCCACCTTCCCTTCTTTGCACAAAGCATTCAACAAGATGCTACATGTGTACATATTCATTTTAACACCTTTCCCCATAAGTTCTTCACAAAGATCCAATGACGCAACCACATTGCCAGACTTAAGATGCCCATCGAAAAGAATGCTGTATGTGAAACCATCAGCAGCGAGGCCACGAGCTTCCATCTCATCCATCACTCTCTTTGCCTCCTCCATCCTCCGCGCTCGGCACAGGCCACTAAGCAACGAATTGAATGTGATGAGATTCGGCTGCACATTCTCCCTCTCCATCCTCCCCCTCAGGTCAAACGCCTTCTCCATTTCCCCCATCTTGCAAAACCCATCGATCAACGAGTTATAAGTGACCACAGTGGCAGCCACATTCTTGTTAGACATTTCATCAAACAGCTTCTCTGCATCCCTTACCCTCTTCTCTTTGCAAAGCGCACTGATCATCAGATTGTAGATAAACGCGTGCGGATTGATCCCTCTCCTCTTCATATCATCCATCAACTCGAAACCCCTCCTCAAGTCCCCCAATTTCGCCGCGGCCTGAATGGCCTTCGCAAACGTGAACCGGTCCGGCCTCACATCAGACCCGAATATCTCCCCGAAGAACCCGAGCGCCTCCTCGAACCGCTTGCTCGTCACCAGCGACTCGAGCAAGAGGTTGAAAGAGCCGAGGCTAGGAAACAAGCCGTCCCCTTTCATCAGCGCATACACCTCGGAAGCCTCCCGGGTCAGCTTGGAATCGGCGTAGACCGACAGAAGCATGTCGGAGAAGCTGCCCTTGAGGAGCGGGCAGGAGAGCGAGAAGAGGGTGAACAAGTCCGAGGGGGAAGCGAAGAGCTTCCCGGAGAGGACGAGGTACTTGACCTGCCTCCGGGCGGTGTCGGTGCGGCCCTGCTGCAGGAGGACCCGGATCCTGCGGACCTGCTCGTGACGCTCCCCGTCTCCGGCGGCGGCGGCGGCGGCGGCATCCTGAGCCGGGTCGGGGCGGGCGGGGGAGGGGCGGTGCAGAGGGAGGAGGAAGGGAGGAGGGAGGCGGCGGGGCTCGGGGTTCCGGCGGGGCTGAGCGAGGCGGAGGAGCTTCGGCAGAGAACGGAGGCGCCGCGCCATTATGGGTTTTGCTCGTCGGACCGGCGTGGCGGGTTCTTCTTTAGTGAAAGGTGAACGGGGAGAAGGGACGAAGGCCCAGTGGGCCCAGTGGGCCTTCTGCTTTCGGAGATGGGCTGAGGTCTAGCTTAACAGCCCGTCTAGGTAGGCCCAATATGGAACCCATGAAATAGGTCACTCATCCCATGAATCAGACAAGATACGAGACTCGACGCCCGGGGGCGGTGCTCCTAGCAGCCCCTTCAATTGCAGTATTGGAATGAGGGGGCAGGGTCTATTCATTTGAAGGAAAACTGTTTTTGTAAAATTGTTTGTATTTGGATGACGGAAAATTAATCGATTTGGGAAAAATGTTTTCTACGGGCTAAAAAAACCAACAAGTTTAAATTAAGGGGAAAACGACTTCCCCTTCTAGTAAGAAGGGAATCATTTTTCCTAAACCACAAAAGCAAATTATTTTCCTTGAAAGTGATTTTTCTCCTTCTATTTTTCTTAATTTTTGTAAGATTCAGACTCAAGCTCGACTCTCTTGATACCTATTTTTCATCCTCCTTCTTCTTACTTTGGTCCTTCACAAGAATTGGATGCTTTGGGGATTTCAAAAATGGGGCCTCACTATTCTCACATTTGTACCCAAATTATGTCAATGAAGACCCTCGCTAAGATTTTTATGGTGAAGGAGGAGGAGCGGGCCTAGGCCATGAGGGATTTTTTCCACTTTTGCCTTTCTTGGTTCTTATCGATTTTAGACTTGAACTTGAACTCTTTAGATTCATGTCATTCTCCTCCTCCTTCTTCCTCTGATCCTCCGTCGAATGATTCGTCAGAGGAGGAAGTTGGCTTTTGCTCCTTCACAAGGATTGGACGCTTTGGGGACATGAGAGGAGGCTTTGTGCAGTCAATCGGTAGGATGCAAACGGGCGTGGTCTGACTATGTTTTCTCATTTTTTTTTTGGTTAAACATTTGTGAAAGGGGTCTATGTCTTTCTTCTAGTGGTGGTTGATCATATTATGTAAAAGGGTTATCTCGTCATCATGACCCCATATCCACTGGAAGGTCAGATTTTTTTACTCCTCCCCCATTTCCAATGAAGCTGCCTTCTCGGTATTGTCTCATTTTTTTCATTTTCTCAACCTTTGTCTTAATGTTCTTCGAGTGACTTATCTTGTCCATTTTGACTTGCTTCTTGGAAGTGGTTGGCAATAATTTTGACTTTTTTAGAGATGGAGGCTTACTATTCTCAAATTTGTACCTAGATCGTGTTGATGAAAACCCTTCACAAAGATTTTTGTGCTAGAGGAGCGAGCTTGGGCTGTGGGGGATTTTCTTCTTCAACGTTTTTTTTAGTTGTTGTTGGACTTAAATTCAGACTTGTACTTTCTAGATTATTGTCATTCTCCTCATCCTTCTTTATTTGGTCCTTCCTCGAACGATTCGTCGGAGGAGGAGGAAGCTGGCATTGCTTCTTCACAAGAATTTGACGCTTTAGGGACATGATAAGGAGCTTTGCGCAATCTATCAGTAGGATGCAAATGGGGTGGTCTGAGAATGTTTCCTTCTTTTCCAACTCCTGCACAAGTAATCCGTTGACATGATAATAAAACACACTAGCATTTGTGAAGGGAGTCCATGCCTTTTTTCTTGTGGTAATTGATCGTGCCATGTGAAACGGCTATCTTGTTGTCGTCACCTATATTATTTGGAAGGCTAGCTTTTTCAACTCCTTCCCTGATGAAGCCGCATTCTCAGTATCATCCTGTTTCTTCAACTTCTCAACCTTTGTCTTAGCTTTTTCGAGTGTCTAAGCTTATCTATTTCGACCTATTTCAAGGAAGTGGACGACACTGATTTCGACTTCTTTTTAGACAAGGCCTTACTACGATTAGATTTGTACCTTGATCGTGCAAATGAAGACCCTCAATGATTTTTCGCAGCAGAGGAGGATGAGCAGGCTGAGGCTATGAGGGTTTTTCTCTTTCTGCTTTTCTTGAATATAGTCGAATTTAGACTCCAACTCCAACTCTCTAGATTCCCGTCCTCCTTCTTCTTCTTCTTCTTTTTCTTCTTATCTTTTATCAGACAAGCTAGTTTAAATTTTACATACCTTCGAATTCATGGCCTAACTCAGAAACTACTCCGATTAGATGAATAAAGAGTTTGAATCCATACCGAGCACTGCATATTGGAGTTAATTTGGTTTATTGGGACATTCGAGGCATGTGCACACTAACTTTTCTCTCTCTTCTTATTTTTTCCTTTTCCTCTAGTTCAACAACTTTCTTTTATCCTCTCGATTGTGTCTATCGACGTTTCTTTCATTGATTTATTTTATCTACTCTGAATCTCGGATCTTAGGTGGTTGAAGTTATGGGTCAATGATGGGCTTTGGCATTGGGCCCATTTATTATATAGCGAGGGTCGTTGGCCATTGATGAGGCCTTGATGACCTCCATTGGCCTTTTCTGACGATAGGCAGCAATGCTGCCTACCGTAGAGGCTTATACGGGGCTAATCACCTTTTTTAAATATATATATATATATATATATGTTTTTTTTTTTTTTACTTTTAGCTTTTTCTTAATCTAATAAAAATTTTAATGTAATTATTTTTTAATTTTTGTATTTTTTACGAGGCACTTGATGGGCCCCATGTCAACACCACATGTCATAAGAAAGTAGTGAAATAAGCCACATCATCTTATTCCATTAGACAAATTGAACGAATTTAACGGAGAGATTTGATTACACCAATTTGATAAATTTTAGGACTTAATTACATTTTTTAGAATTTTATTATCTATGGTACACTCATACCATCCTTTTGAAACTAAATGTGCATTTTTTTGGGAAAATTGTCCAAAAAGTCCTAAACCTATTGCAATTTTGCCAAATCAGTCCTAAACCTTTTAACTTTGCTAATTGAGTCCTAAACCTTTTCACTCTTTGCCGATTCAGTCCATTCGGCCAATTTTGGTCGGAAAATGCTAACGTGGACGCCGGTGGTGCCACATAGGACTGCCGGTGCTGACGTGGATAATTTTTAATAATATTTTAATATTTTTAAAAAATTTTGAATTTTTTTATTTTTTGTTTTTACCTTCTTTTTTTATTTTATTTTTATTTTTTGGCTTTTTCCGGTGGCGGGCCACCGGCCACGGCCGGCCATCGGCCATAGCCGGCTGGCTGGCCTCACCCGCCACAGGCAAGGCCCGGCCGAGCAACGGCGACGCCAAGTGAGGCCGCCCTGGCCCCAGTGAGGGCCGGCCTCGCCAAACCTGGTGAGGGGAGCCCTTGCCGGGGGTCGCCCTCGCCTAGGCGAGCATCGGCCTCGCCCCGGTCGGGCGGGCGACGGGCGGCCACAGCCACAAGCCGACGCCAAGCCGGCTAAGGCGAGGGCCACAGCCCTCGCCGCTCTCGCGTTCCTCCTCCCTCCCGTGCCGCCGCGACCTGCAAGTTCTCGATTGATATCCGTCGATCTACCGATCGATCGAAAGAGCGGGCGAGAGGAGGGTGATGACCAGATCTGGCAAGGCCGGCCCTCGCCCCTGGCCGGCCGGGCGTTGGCCTGTGGCCTATGGCCAGCCGTCGCCCGCCCAGCCAGGGGCGAGGCCAACGCTTGCCTGGGCGAGGGCGACCCCCGACGAGCGCTCCCCTAGCCAGATCTGGCGAGGCCAGCCCTCACTGGGGCCAAGGCGGCCTTGCTCGGCGGCCTCGCTCGGCCCGGCCGGTGGTGGTGGTCGGCCGTTGCCTATGGCCGATGGCCGGCCACCGGAAAAGCCAAAAAGAAAAAAATAATAAAAAAAAGAAGGTAAAAACAGAAAATAAAAAATTCAAAAATTCAAAAAAATTCAAATTTTATTAAAAATATTAAAATATTATTAAAAATTATCCATGTCGTCGGCGATCCTACGTGGCACCGCCTGGCGTCCACGTTAGCATTTTTCGGCCAAAATTGTCCGGATGAATTGAATCGGCAAAAAGTGAAAAGGTTTAGGACTCAATTGGCAAAAAGTGAAAAGGTTTAGGACTCAATTAGCAAAGTTAAAAGGTTTAAGGCTGATTTAGCAAAACTGCAATAGGTTTAGGACTTTTTGGACAATTTTCCCCATTTTCTTTGACTCTAGACCTAGCTTTCAATGTTCATTTTTCTATCATATGGTATTCAATTGACTCAATTTTTTCTCCCACGGGAAGCTCACAACTCAAACTTTCTAGAGATGCAGTTTGTTTTCCAAACAAGCGTCGAGATCGCAAATTTCTATGAAGTAGGCTAGAATGGACGATCAAAATGAAAAGTCGCAACCCTTGAGAAAATTCGAATCAAAGTGATTCTCGAGGCATTGGAAAGCTCATGACCATGTCAACGTGATTTCATCACCCGTTCTGTGAAAATCATGAATTTCCTAACTAAATTGAGATCACATGATTGCGGTTTAAATTGTAATATCCAATGATCCGATGGTTTTATTTGGTCAAATATGGTGTCGTTAGAAAGCTTGTGCAACACAACCCAATCGAGTCACTATGTTCTATACTTGAAATTCAATTTTGATTCCCTCTTATTAGCTCATCCCACCTAGATTACATTGGGCCAATGCGTATTCTCTTCTCTACCTAACAACCTTGGGCTTTTGAGTCGGATCCTTCGATATGGTACCCGCATCTTAATTCAACTACTCCGTACTTTAAGCTTATGATCATATCTTAGTAATTTGATCCCACGTGGATTGATTAAATTTACTCCCTTGGTCTTTACTGCCAGCAGCCTTGATGACCTTGTTAAAGCTGTCTCGTCATTTTTCCCCAATCGGAGGGGCTAAGAATCCCATAAACCTAACACACGACATTTTACTAAAAACGGCCCTCTTACCTGTACATCCTCAAATCCACCACTCTCAACTTAATCATCAAACTTTCGGGTTGAATTTTTTAACATAGATGATGCCTCTACAAGGAAAAAGAAACAACGACCAACCACCAATCTGGCGTAATTATGAGCAGCGGCGGCTTTATTTGAGAGAGGATACCAGATCGGGAGTGGGGTCGATCTGTCTGCACATGACATCAGTCCTGATTCAAGTGCAGGTCTTGTTGCCATTGACCCCCTCCCAACCTCATGAATCATTGAATTCTGTTCAGTGAAATCAATTCGCATCCTGAAAAAGTGCAAGCCCTCCACTTTAATGTCCCAACTGCACAATCTAATTGCTGACTACAGAGAGAGAGAGAGAGAGAGGTTGCAACTGTGAATTTATCCACTTGACATCAAACTTATTTGCTTCCAAAGAAGCTCAATCCCAACGTAATACAAGAGAAGTGCAGAACAAAACAAGGAAGAAGAGAAACAAAAGAGGACACAAATATACAAATGCTCCTCACAACAAACAAATTTCACTCAAACGTGTTTATTTTTTTTATTTTTTCATTTTTTCCCTCTATTCGAATTCGCGCCGAAGTCAAACCGCTAAGCAGCCTTCCCTTCCTCATCTTCTCTGAGGCCGTGTAATGTTCTCACAGCAAAACAAACTCTATTTTACAACTTTTCTTTCTTATGGTTTTCTCCTTTCTGTTCTTGTTTCTAACCCTTGTTTGTATTTACAAGGAGGACAGCTAGCCTTCTTGGACTGGAAGAATGTAATATTTTTGTGTACCTTTATGGAAAGCTGGAATTGCAGGGAAATGGTGTGTGGCAAACCATGTTTTTGTTTTTTTGGTTTATGAGGTTCTGATGATAGAATGTAAGGAGGGGGAGATTCGCGGCTTCTGCACCCTGATTTGTTCTATGAATTAGGAACGAAGGTGCCGATGTACCCAAATCCCATAATGAAGAAGGCGATGGCTTGCGCGAAAAGGTACATGAAGTAGTGATTTCTCCCGAAGGCGATGTCGTAACAGCCGCAAAAGAAGAGGTAGGCTCCGACGCCGAGCTCTAGCACATGCAACCTGCCAAGTATAAAATTTGAAATGAGAATGTTGGGCTGCAAAATGTTGTGTCGATCTATTCATCTGTGCTGTCGAGGTGGTGAGAAGGCTGGTACCTATCTCCGAATCTGAATTTAGGCTTTTTGGGCACTTTGTTAGAAGCTTTAACCTTGAGCGCATCCCCGAGTTTCTCAGTGACGATCCACTCGTTTACCCTCCCGGCTTCTAAAAGCCCGATGAAGGTTGCTTTTGTTCGGTGACACGACATGACATTCTCGAACAGGATCCAGAAAACCACCAAATGGAGCGACCTGCAAAAAATATAAACCACATGGGCTATGAGACTGGCACGGAACCAACTTGAAGCCGATCTCTGGTGGCTCGGCGTTGTGATTTTTAAAGAAAAAGCTAAAATTCTTGTAACTTAGAAAAAGATATCACCCCAGAGTTAAAAGACAGTGAAGAAGTTTTTATCTGCGTGAGATGTAACAACTGGTCTCAAGAAGCATAACAAGAAAAGGGAAGGAGAGGCAATACCTAGGAGTACCGACGGCATTGAGGACAGTAATAATGGAAGGAATATAAACTGCACCCCACTTGGGAACGGTGACTTCAGGCACAAAAACGGTCGCCGGCAACACAACGCAGTAGAAGATGAAGGTGACGATGTGCGCTACGATCTTTCTAACCAGAAAGAAGCTGTAAATCACATGCACCTTTTTCCACAGAGTGACCTTCTGCAGCAGACATTCCGATATCGATGTCAGCTAATGGTTAACTTCCGTAAGTTTTGTGTTACGTCTAATATGATAACCTCATGATTTTCCACAAGCATATAAGGGGAATTAAAAGCCTTGCCTTGTTTCGAATGATTTCCATGGCCATCTTCCTGAAAAGATTCGCAGGACCGCACGACCAACGGTGTTGCTGAAAGCGGTAAGCCTTGAAAGTACTTGGCAGCTCATTTTTCACCTGTACAGGAAAAGACGGTGAAATTCCATGCAGTAGCTTTCTTTAGAAAAGGAAAAAACAACACCCGTGACTGAAAGGGCATGTAGAGGACAGATTGTACAATGACATTTTCTCGATTTGCTTCGGACAGCGGGCATGAATGTGACACAGGACAAGAACGCAAGCAATTGTATAGGACCACGATTTTTTTTTCTCACAACCTTCATACGAATGTGGAACAAAGATATAGCGGATGTCTTCAAAGAGGGAGACAAAATCAATGCAACAGTGCATCGGAACAGACCAAACCAGCAAGTACTAGTGAGTAGCAGCGAGTGCACACCATTTTTTAATTACCTTGAGACTCCCGAGGTACAGGAACTTCCAGCCTTTGAGGCTCGCCCTGACTGCTAAGTCCATGTCTTCCACGGTGGTCCGGTCCTTCCAACCTCCGGCCTCGTTCAGGGCAGAAATGCGCCATACACCCGCCGTGCCTGTATTGCACAATCTCAATTCACAACTTCCACAGTAAATCTAATCCAAAGGCAAGCCATAATGGAGCTGACATTGAAGTTTCGATGCAGTTCGATTCTATCCAATCTCACTTTTCGCGCGTGCCCGGATCAAGGCCGAGCCAACTCGAGTCAAATGAAAAGTTACTTTCCTTGGTTGTTTTTTTTTTTAGCTAAAGAAGATCATACAGTAAACTTCCATCAACTCAAATGAAAAGGGTCGTTCGTTACCGTTGAATCCGAAAAAGGCGTGGGTGGAGGACCCGACTTCTTGCTCGACTGTGAAATGGTAATCCAGGGACATCTCTTGCATTCTCGTCATCAAGCACTCGTCCGCATTCACTGCAAGCCAGCCCAGCACAAACCCACACCAATCAATTTCACCAGCTCAGTTTGCATGTACTATTTCCCTAGACCAACCAACCACTCAACATGACCAGCATCATCATCATCATCATCTTCATCATCATCATCATGGAACCCAATGCTTTTTCTTATTTTTCCTTTCCTCACAGATTTAGGCAATTCATTCACCACAAAAAGAAACAAAGAAAACTAGAAAATATTTTAATTGTGTCCCTCAACTTCAGAAGGGTACATTCCAAATTATGATCGTCTCATGAATCAAGTCAACAATGCTTGGTTCAATATTTTTTAGTGACTCAAACATGAAATTGTTTATGTCTATGGCAAATTCATGCAAACAAATTTGTAAAATTGAAATGTTTTTCTCAAAATTTGGAAGCATAGGGCCAATAAAAGGTGGAAAATTCCCCAAAGAAAAGAGAAGAAAAAGCGGATTCAAAATGTCGGTGAGCTAGAGAGAACGAGAGGGACTAGAGGGACAGGTCCACCATAAAGGAGGCACATGCAAACTGGTCTGGATGTCGCACCACTCGAGGCACTCGAGACCAGACGAAAGATTTCGAGGACTATCCTCTTTCGCAATCTTTCGCAACGACATTTATGGCACGGACACTGGGGGTAAAGTTCCATCAATGACCTCAATCTAACAAAATGCTAAATCCGCGGAGATATCGAGGGACACGACAGCCTCCTTTCTCTCTGCCCCTCTGAGAATTTTGCAGGGGCAATTCGGAGAAAGATCGATGAAGAAGGGAACGAAATCGGGTGGTCCATGGCAAACATGGACCGTAGCAATCCGCCAAAATCTCTAGACGAGCCAACCTCAAATTTTTGGAGCACCACCATCCTTTTTTCACGAGACAAGGACGTTTAGATTAGAGGGTGGACGTCCATTTGAAGTCGAACCGACGGTTTTCTTTGGCTTGACACAAGAACATAACTCAAGTACCGAACAAAAACATTTAAAGAAAGATGTTCTGATCATGTGATGGGCACATGATGCAGCTAATGAAATCGACACGACTTGAGACATGTAACATCATTGCCCCAAAAACATCATTTTTTTCTCAGCGCGGGCATTGATGAATGCCAATCATTGCCACGGCCAAGAAGACGCTGGACGAGATATTCATGGTAATGTAATTTGGGAAAAAATGTAAGAATGAGAATTTTTGCAATACCCTTTTGATTTACAGTGATGATGCCAAACCCATAGACAGGGTTGGACACAGGTAATAAAGCGAAAATCAATGGCTCGTGGACCTGACGGCCATTAAAGGGTACCACATAAATCTGCCAGAAAAACAAAAAGGTACCACATAAAAGATGCCGACAGAACTTATAACTCGGTGAAATTTCCGGGAAATTGCACGTAAAATGAGGGGTTAATTTGCAATATATGTATATTTTTAAATAATAAAAAAAGCTCCCCAAAAGACGAATCAAATCATATCAGACATTGCATCATGGGCTTTTCCTTAGCCGTGGGCCTAAACGGACCCGCGACAGAAATGTCCCGGGACACGTGTCGAAAGCGTGACGGGTCGAGGAGGATCCTCATCCCATCTGCAGGGTGGCGCTCACCGACACTTTCTAATTTGACTTCCGCGATCTCCTCTTAACAGAAAACCCATCAATTCGTCTTAATTAATTTTTAGCCACGGCTTGTACCAAAACGGAATGTAACGCGAGGCGGGGCGGGGGGCGAAGGGAGGGGACGTGTTACCGAATTTCCAACGGGTCTGGACGAGGGCGACCTCGGGGTTGTGGACGAGGAAAGGGATGGTCCGCCAGAGGAAGTCGGGTTCGGGCTGGAAGTCGGCGTCGAGGATGGCGACGTAGTCGCACTGCTTCACGTAGCTCCGCTTCATGCCCTCCTTGAGCGCCCCGGCCTTGTACCCGTTCCGGTTGTCCCGGATCTCGTACTTGATGTTGATCCCTTTGCTCGCCCACCTCTGGCACTCCAGCTCCACCAGGTCCTGGAGCCGCAGCCGACGTTTTCAATCCAATCATTGAAGAATATTTTATGAAAAGCAAAGGAGAAAAGTGTATACCCGAAATTAAAAAATATGGTTTTTTTTTTAATGAAGATCTTGGGTTTCTCAAAGCATGTTAAAGTTCGTGTTTTTTTTTTTTATTATAGTCTGGACGACCGGAGGGAATGTGTGTGGATGTGGGGGGGCTTTACCTTGATCGTCGGGTCGGTGGAATCGTCGAGGACTTGAATGACGATGCGGTCGGACGGCCACGAGAGACCGCATGCGGCTCCGATCGAGAGCTGATAAACCTGCATTGACGCTCAAAACAGAGAATGTCAATTACCGAGAGCAGAGCCGAAACAGAGGCGTCCGTGTATGGTAGATAGAAAGAGTAAATGAAAACTGGCATTTGCAGAGAGAGGAAAAGGACCTCTCGCTCGTTGTACATTGGGATTTGGACCAGGACCATGGGGTAGGCCGAGTTGCCCAGCTCGACGTCGTCCTTCATGGGCTCCCACCTGTACCGCTTCTCCGGCTTCCGGCCGAAGAGCTTCACCAGGAGGATCACGACGGCCATGTACACCCTCTCGACGAACAGCATCAGCGACATGGCCAGGCAAAGGAACACCGCGACCCTGAGCAGCGGGACGAGCAGCGGCGCCTTGATCTGGGCCCAAATCAGCGATAGTTGCATGGAGATGTCGTCTCTTGCTCCTCCGAACGTGTCGGGAAGGAGACCAGTTGCAGAGAGCCGGTCCATTTCGGCAGAGACTCGTTTGCTCTGTTTTTCGATCGCGAAACAGAGCAATGCGAGAGAGGGATAATGTGATGCTAGGGACCAGAGCTGATGAGAGCAAGTAGAGCAAGTAGATCTCTGTGATCTGGCAATTGAATTATCTGAAAAAAGCAGAGAGTTGGAGAGAGAATATTTGCTTTGCAATATTGCTTCTGGGTCAAGCAAAGCAGAAGGGGGGAAAAAAGGGAAGGCAGAGCTGGAAATGTCAGTGAATCGCTCGCTCAAAGGTCACTCCTCTCGATGCATTGCAGAGAGACCCACCCAAAAAAACGACATGGAAAAGAAGGGCCTGATCACGAATCCAACAGCTGAGCAAAATAAGACAATTACTTATCGATGAAGACGGACGGACGAACTCTGTCAAAGAAAAATGGAAGCATTTTGGCTGCCGCTGCCCTCAAACGAAGACGGAAGCAGAAACGAGAAACGAATGAACAAGAGGGGAGGAGAGAGGAAATGTGAACGAAGACGAAAGCTCTCTCTCTCTCTCTCTCTCTCTCTCTCTCCTCCCTTCTGCAGCACAAAACAGAGTGAGGAGGCTTGATATATATACGAAGTGACGCTCTCAACAACCATCAGACGGGAATGAGAAGGCACTGCAAGGTTAAAACCCTCCGGAGCTTTTCCACATTACAACATCTGCTTTTCCCAATTTGCGTAGTTCGCAGAAACTAGTTATTTTCAAGTTTCAACCATAATTTCAGAAGCGTGATTCAAGCTCATTTACTCTTCTCTGCACCTACAACAAAAACCCTCGTTTGGCCACTCGGTATTTCACCGACATACACAGCATTTGACGGGCCGGTCCCTCCAGCTGCCCCGCAGACGCCGGTCCCGCCATCACCTCATCGAACAGTGCCGAACATGTTCTCGACCGACGAGTCATTTCAATACGAAAGTTGCCATGATTCGATCCATTTCCATAGGAAGAAAATACCCTTCACGATGGAGAGTAAATACTTCAAATTTCAATCGATGATTTTCCGCTTTCTTCGCGTGTAGAAAATTGTTTGTTGAGATGTCCGCGTAAACTCGTCGTTTCCTAGTTCAACCTTAATTCAGACAAAAATGATTGGCATGGTCCTTTGGACAAACATCTCGTGGCGTGCATAGGGTCTATTCCACTAGGGTTCATTCCAACTGAGACCTTATGCTAGTGTCTCACTACTTTTGTCAAGACTCTAGGAAACATAACCGCGTTACCATAGATAGGTGAACTCTGATTTCATGATAATATACACTCCACAATCTCGAAGGCCGATACACGCCAGGCCAAAAGCCATTAATCCTTAATGATTTGATGAGATCCTGACCTAAGCCAAGATCGGCAAATCCATCTAAGTAATTAAGTCTAGGCGTCACTTTAACCTGGGTTAATCACTGCCATCACCGAGTGACGATGATCAATCGTAACCTTATCAGCTGTTGTGGTCCTCGATATCATCATTAATTATTCCCTGAGCTTTATTAGTAATGGCTTACATATTAGATGTCCCGTAATTCGGATGTCATAAATATGTCACATAATCAAGTCATTCTTTTAATGAGTCAAAATTTGTACCAATATATTTTTTATGTATAACTACACTTACTTTTTAGTGAGATGTACCGATCGCGTTGTTTGCTTGTTATATATCCCATTTTACTTTTGCATTTGGACTTTGAAATGTTCATTTTTCATCGATCTGTCTTTTCATGGTGCACTTTCACATGATATGATTGCTGCACAAAAATACTCTCTCTTAAATCAAGCTACTATTAAAAAGTACAAGAACCATTTTTGTTTCTTAGGTATAAATTATGAAAAACTATACTCTTCATCCGTGTACTTTTACGTTTTCTCTAATCGATTTCCTCTATTTAAAATTTTCTAAGTTATCATACTGGCAAAAAATTATCCAATCAGCTCCCACATTTATCCGGTCAAATTCAATTGACGAAGGTGATGTAAACCACATTATGCTACCGCGGAAAATATAAATAAAAATGAGAGAGAGAGAGAGAGAGAGAGAGAGATGATCTTCTTCCGCTCATAATCTCTCTTTTTCATCATTTACTTGGCTCTTGATCTCGGAAAAATATTGCCGATGTGACACTACGGCGTTGTTCGACTGCCCTTTGGCTGATTTCGCCGGATTTGGATTAGGTAATTTGTGGGAGTACAAAGCTTGACTAGAAAAATTTTAAAAATGTAGAGACTTGATTAGAAGAAGAACGAATATCCATGGACGAAATTAAGGTAGATTTTTCCTAAAAATTAAACAAACAATTTCGAAGGTCGTGGCCTTCTAAGATTGCTTTTCCTTGAACCTTCCTCCCCCAACTAATTCATACCGAGACCTACTACGGGGGAGATTATTCCATGTTGACCCTAAAAGAAGGAAAAGAGGAGAGTATATAGTGCTTTTCAAAAGCGATACCCAATATAAGGACTTAATTATTTATTATTAGTATTATAATTATTATCAATTTGACCACACTCTGGAAATCTTGGCCGATGACATAAGCTTGCACTAAGGAGATTGGCTACTCATTTCCTATTATAATCCGATTATTTAAGAGATAAAGAGGGTATTTTCAAGGTCACAAATGATCGAAAATAATTCAATGAAGATGATAGATAGTGATTGTGCTTTTGCTTTTGCTTCTTATGGAAGTACAAACATTACCATAAAAGACCAGATAATTATAGCATTATTCCCCCCCCCCCATCTTTTTCAATGAAAACTAAGATGAAAATGATGTTTCGACAGTTGGGTATTTGAATTTCCATTCCAAGCTGTGCTACAAGTTGAGTGCACAATGCCCATGGTATACCTACTATCAAAGCCAGTGTTTCCAATGCGTACGAAATCGAGAGTGGGAAAACAACAGGCATGGGCATTTAGATTAACTGCAGTACCAAGAAAGAATCTCAGGAATTATTTGAGGAGGAGATGAGATTTTTTGACATAGCTCGAGCTAGTAAGACTTTAGCTATAATGATATCCTACATACACTAGGATGCAAATTGGTTCTTCAAAAAGGATGTCTAGCTGCGCAAGCGAATCATGTTGGAGAAATCCCGAAGTGAAGATTTGGTGTGGTACGGTGTGGAGTTGTTTATATGTTCTAGTTAGCTAATGATTCATTGGCTTAAACTCAGGGCAGGTTCCGCTGCGTATATTGATAGGTTTGAACTTTGGTTCTTTCTTTGTGATCTCTCCTGATGAAAGTCTTGTGATTCTACTACACATTCCGATAGTAAAAACTTGCCATCGCAAGTGATCACACCCAAGAAAAAGAAAATACTAAGAAAAATGTCATCCAATGATTATACACCTGTGGTCTCACAAGAATGTGGATTCTCTAAATTTAAGGAGTAAACTTGAGTTGTCAAGTTACAAATGTGATTGTAAGAAACAAGAAAATAAGAGAGCAATCACGATATCATAACTTCAAGAGAATAAGAGAACTCATTCTAGAGTGCATATTGGTATGATGGAATTAGTTTTAAGTATATTTAGCTTTTATGATTTATTTTGACACAATTCAACTCCATCACCATTGATCAAAATGATCAGTCAATTTTTGAAACTAAATTATCAGAAAAAATATCTTGGTCGCATCTAAATAATTTCAACTTACTCAATTCCAAGAAGGTCCCTCAAAATTTTAAAAAATAAAAAATATATCTTTTTAAAAAATAGGGGCTAGCCTCAAGCCATGACAAGGAGAAGAAAAGGTGATGTGAGTGTGGCTTTTCATGGAGGTATTGGGTTCATGGCAACTCAAAAAAGCCTCCCTCCATTTCGTGCTCTGTCAAGTCCCTTTATTCTTGCATTATTATTGAACCTTTTTTGGCTGTTGAGCAATGGTCTGCATTATTTTGTAAATCACATTGATAAATTAGACAAAAAGAAAATGGTGGGGTTTTATTTATGACTTCCACTGGGGCAAGAGAGTACATTCTGCAATACTATCTAATTCTAATATCTATCTCACCACACGTGAGCACCAATAAGCAAGTAATGTGAACTTTGTCTACAATGGACATGTGATGATAACTGTGCATGGTGACTTTATCATTTATGATGAAAGGTACATAAATCCCTAAATGCACCTAATTTGGTTGGCCGTCTTGTCCACCCGGTACTATAACAATGGCTTCCTAATTCAATATATATATGAATAAATTTGCATTTTTACAGCAAAACAATCGCATAACAAGAAATAAGAAAAAATATTATAAGTAATTTCACACATGATACATGTCCCTACATGCATATCATATGATTTGCTTTGCCTGTCACATCGTCCACGAAATAAATTTGTACGTGACCTTATTAAATGTCAGGGTATTAAGCTGGAAGCAATTTCAGGCATAAAATCAAGTACTTGTCTATTTCTTTTTGTCTATTTCTTTTTGTCTAAATTTGACGGGAAAAATTATTGAGGTCATAAGATTTTTTTATGTATCAAGTCTAATTGACTAAGTACGTGATCCCTTACCAAACCGCATTATTTGAGGTTAAGTCCAACAACATTTATGATGATGTGGCTTGATTCAAAGCGAATCGAGTCTACCAAAAAGAGTATTCTGGTAATGAGCATTTGGATGTGTGCCTTTAATTATGAATCGCTTGACAAATATTCTCTCTCTCGTCTACTGCAAGACTTGGATCCTACATGAAATAATAAAAATAACAAGAACAATTCAAGTGCCTTGAGCTTTTTTCTTTTTTTCTTTTTTTGTTAAAAAGAAATTTCCATTCATTACTAAAATGATACAAGAAAGGGAATCTCAAAAGTCACACTAACAAAACAAACCCATAAATCTCTAAAATAAACAACAAACTAGAAATCAAGGCGTTTCAATAGAGCATGGTTGAAAAAGATCATTATAAGCTTATCCTTCGAGAACATATCTATAATGGCAGAGATCATCACAAGCTCATCCTTCAAGAACAAATCTATAATTGGATCCAAGCGAAAGGATCAACAGCCAATCACCGAATCACACAGCACCATCAGTGACAAACACATGTCGAGACCTCTATCTATAATTACGAATTTACCTTTCGGCAGTGTGCGCCTAAATTCAGCATCCCCAATACCATCACCATACAGAGATAACATGGACACGATGAAAAATCACAAATCTGATACCTGTGAGAGCGAGCCTCGGAGCCAATGCAAAGTACCAAAACTTTGAGTGAAAAAATGTTGAACAAGTACAGATTTGACACCAAAGTTGTTGTGAACACCATTGAACTGGAGGTGGAGTACTTATTCATTAAAACTCCAAAATATAAAATTAGATCGAAGAGAAAAACTCCCAAATATAGGAGAATAAAACTCTCAGATCTAAAACTAGATCAGGAGAATTAGGAAAGAAGCAAAAGAAAATAAAAGCAAAAAGGAGCTTGGAGGGAAGGGAGAGATCTAGGTCAAATCCCTCCCCTCCAGAAGTGGAAGAAACGAAAAAATGTTTAAAAATCTGCATACATGAATGTCGGAAAGTAAATAGTGTTGACATGGCACTCACATGACTTAAATTAAATAAAAATATCATCTAATGAAATCTCAACGAAATGTGAATATGTCATATAGGAACAGTTTTGGGGTTTTTATGTCATAAGAAAAAGTTTAGCCTAAATGTTTCACAGTAGGTATAATAAGAGATTTGGTATCACAAAGAAACAGAAATTCAAGGTAAATGTGTTATAATGAGCATGATTTGAAACTTTTTGTGGCTTTTTTCCTAAAACTAAAAATGTCTATGATAGAGTAGTTTTCTTTTTTCTCTTTTGCCTCAAAATGAAAGCGTGTTTTCAAGGCAAATAGAAGTGTGTGTGTGTGTGTGTGTTTATATATATGTGTGTGTATTTCAGATTGGAGATAATATTGTATTACTAAAGACTTTAAATTACGTCCATTGTGATAGTGATACTTTTTTTTTTTTTTGTGCCGTAAAAAATCCTAAAACTATACCCAAACGATACCAAACTCTTTTTTTTTGTTACCAAAGCTCTAAATTATACTCACCATGAAACTGATACCCCAAACCTGTTTTTTTTAATAACCAAAATCCCTAAAATTATACCAGTGTGACAAAATTATCCTTAAGCCGTTTTCCCAATGTTAGATTCATGTCTACGCAAACGCAATCCCGGATTTTTATCATCCACCTTGGACAAAATTGTGATGGAAGGTGCATTCTTTTGGGTCATTGGTATAAGCTTGGATTATTTGTGAAATAAAAAATAAATTTCTATATTAATATCAGAATAGACATAGTTTAAGGTTTTTTTTTTTTATGATAGATACATGGGAAAGCATCTATTGCGTCTTCATATATATATATATATATATATATATATATATATATATATATATATATATATATATATATATATATATAAAGCCCTGAGCGCTCTTGAGTCGGCATGACGGATCCTGAACTGATCTCAGCTTGGGTGGTTGCGAAGCTTAACGTTCTTCCTCGTGGCTAATGAATAGAGATTTAATCAACTAACCACTCAGACTTTACGGCTAATAATAATAACAACAATAATAATGTCAACAGAATAATCTGCATGTCTACTTCCAACAAAAAATAAACATCCACTAGAATCGCTCAATTTTTTTTATAGAAGAAATTGATTTTTTTATTTATTTTACTTATAATAACCCCATCCACAATCTACCTCAATATTTGTGTGAACGAAGTGACGATTTAGTCCCCAATGACTAAATAAACATGTTTACGTGTGTATGTACAAAACAAGTGTTGACAAGTTGAATGATTATTCGCGGCGGTTCAGCAAAACTCACACCTTAAACGTGATCAATTCCCCTAATAATAGTCCAATCTCATTGCCGACAGTATGAAAACATCAGCGTTTGAGCTAACGTTCTTGTCCTTTCGGCCCTTTTCATATGCTTTAAAAGAAACGTGGGCAACTCAATCTGGGGCCTTTTCTTAGTACTTTCTAATATGTCAAGAATCCACAACTTCATGTGAATCGGCGGTAGCTGGATAACAGTAGATTAGCCAGTTAGCAAAGCTCTTTGGTCCTAACATCGGGAACAATTCGTTAAGTAATTTTGATCATTCAGTTTGCGATGCAATACGTTCTCTCGAGCTCTAGCTTACTAGCAAAGTTCCTCTGATTACTGCCGATGTCATATCTCTACCGCTAACAACCAGTTAAGAGGTGCACTTATTCACTCGTATAAGGTTTGTGGCCATATCACATATGTGTAGCAAGAAAAAGGGTATTGAAAAGAACACGAGCCCGTAGTTCAAAACCACCCAAAAAAAAAAAAAAAAATCTTATGATTAGATGAGCGATTTGATTATCAATTTGCAATGACAGTTGGGCAGGGAATTTCTTGGGGGGATGTTTTGATTGTTGAGTTCGACAAGGTCCGTGGAGTTTTCAGGGAACATGATGTTCCATCTGCTTGGTCTCCGAGCCTTGTGGGTAACGTTTTTTCCGGTCCAAGAAACACTCACACATACTTCCAAAGTACAGCAAGCAGAATGTGCTGAATCGGACCCATCACCTATTCGATTTCCACATCTCCCACCCCACCCTTGACCCATCTCAGCACCTAAGTCTGAATCTGACCATTAGAATTTGCTTAACAGATGGGAATGATCAGGAAATACATGTGACAGTAAAATTTCACCTTTCTCCCTCTCTAAGTGGTTGACCACACATGACATGCTGGATCGACCAGCAAATCTGACAGTCGAAAACCTTGACAATCCAGGCTAGGGTTCCTTGCTTTCCACTGAACCATTTGTTGTACACTAGTATTTATTTTTCCGAAGATATGAAGATTTGAAAATTCTCTGAGTTTTTTTAATGATATTATGGATCTTCTGCCTTGCCTTTAACTTTGCTTTTAATGCCTTTTTCACTCAAAAGAGAAGTACATGCCTTCTCTTTTTCTTTTTTCTAATTATCAGCAAGGAAAGGCAAAATACTAATTACACCAACCCTCTTGCATAACTAGTTGATCTTTCTGTGTGCTAAACAAAACAACTTGTTTAATCTAGGCTTGCTGTACTAGATAGCTTTTTGTCTTTCACATTGCAAAGAGTTGGTGGCGGTTTGGAGGCTTTTATGTGGGTTGCTGTGTTTATAAATTAATCGAGTTTGGGTCATGCATGTTGTGAGAGACAACAATGCAACTTGTACCCACAAGAAGGATAATAAATTATCTCCAAGGGCAAGGTTAGGTGATTTGATTACCACTTAGGTCGTTACTCTAATTATTTTCTTAAACAGGATTAAGGTGAAGCAACTCAAACGCGAGTTTGCCGAACATCATTATCTAGCTAAGGATAGCAAACGAAGCTTACTCATTCTGATCTCGAGAACTTAAGTAATTAATTGGGTTATTCGGTTGTGACATGGCATAACTCGGATCATGATCAGATAGGCCCTTATAGTCATATGAAGTTGTTTACACAATAAAAGAAAAAAAGAAAAAAAATTGATCAACTTTTTGTTATTATCGACATAAGATAGACTTAGTCAATAAAAATAGATTCCAATCATTTATGAATAGAAGAGTCAAAACTTGAGGAATCGTCAAATAGTGCAGTTGATAATCTCTGATGCACCGATCAAATAAGTAACCGTCAATGTCGTAAGTCGATGAAACCGTCAAGATAACTGTTGATGTAACCATCTAATAATGGAGTCAATGTAACTATAGAGTAATGGAGTCTTAGTAATAATCGAATAATGGAGTTGAAATAACCATTTGAAACCCTCATTTGTAATCGTCGATTGTAGGCTTCAAATAATCGTATTATACTCTTTGTAGAATACCCCCCTCTCGGAGTCCAAACAACACAAACACGTTATCTTTCAATTCTTGCATAATAGTCATAGCTATAGTTGTAGTTCTCAAATATCTCATCGTTGATTAAACTTTGGCATGTATCTTAGCTGTAGATTCTAATACCTCGTCGTCGATTAAATTTCAAAGTTGTATCTCATTGTCATCTCACTTTGTCATCAATTAATTTCCATTAAAATACTGTGTACTTTAACGTCGATTAAATTCCATTGAAGTATATCTATAGATTTCCTTGTGCTCCGGTTATATATCCTATTTGAAATCACCACAAAACCCGTCCTCTCTTATAATAACCGAAGAACGACTTTTGGTGAAATATATTTCGTTATCAAGGAAAATTCCAATGAAATATCGTTTTGGCACACCTAGTAGAACCACTTGTGATTTATTATGAGGATTAACAATGCCAAGAACAAGGAATCACCCAGAGCTTAATAATGTTGCAAGTGACAACCTCGGTGAAAAAGACACCTAGTCCAAGACCTCAACCGCTCTTGTAGTGGTAGAGACAAGCCAAGGTAGGAATGCCAACATCCCATGACACTATACGAAAGTACAAGCAAAGGAGTTAGCACCAAAACCCCTCTTTGGGGGCTAGCATAAATAGGCTATTCAAGGAATAGCACAATGAGATGGCAAATCACATTATGAGACATCTCTCTAATGTGATCAAGTTGATTGTCGTTAACATGATCGACAATGTCATCTCAATGCTTAGGACATCCAATTAGTCCATGCCAATCCAACTGAACACAACAACTTATGGGTTTATGTTCCTTCAACTCTTAGTCAATTAAACAGTGAAAATAATTTAGGCCAAGTGATCCCATTAATAGTAAGGTTTTTACAAGGGCCTTGAAATCCTAACCAAATTAATTTGGTCAATGGAAATGATTAAGTTAATCCAGTTCGGATTAATCCCCTAAACCATAATATGGAAAATCAAAATATTCCATAAGTAGCACCTATGCCAAATAATGAAAATATTGGCCCTTAGGCCCCATTCCAAATGTGGTTAATGAGAGACCTTCAGGTGTACTTCCACCTCCAAAAAAAAAAAAACACTCCTAAGGTTTAACTTGGCAATTAATCATAATGTCAACAACCAGGACCTAAATCATGACCCTAGGGGTAAGAAGGTCAAGCTTATCGACCTATCTATCCTAAACCTAGGATGCAAGGAAGATGGGTATATCAGTTTCTGAATATTCAAGAAATGATAGATATGGTTGCACAGTTGATAGAGGAATTGTCAAACCAATATATAAAAAGCCACATCCCAATTGGGTTGATAACATGTCGTACTTAAAAGGATTCAAGACTCTAACTTTTTTGTGCTCATAGTGAAGATGATCAATTGAATGTCGAATACATTGGTCAATTTATTGCCCAATGTGGAGAGGTTGGAACAAAAGAATTCTTGAGGCTTAGATTACTTCCTTTCTCTTTATCAAAAACAACAATTACTTGGTATGCGAATTTATCTCCTAATTCAATCCATGCTTGGGTTGAAATGGAAAGGCAAGTCCATTATCAATTTAAGAGAAAAATACTTGAAGTATTGATTGCTGATTTGGCAAAAACCCATCAATACGATAATGAGTCGATCAATTTGTTGCTCAACTCAAGAAGGCTAGAAATAGACCCCCTACTTCACTCTCAGAAAAATAATTCACAAATTTGGCTTTTGGTGGATTGAAATTCAATCTTAGAGATAAAGTTGAGGGCCAAAATTTTCCTTGTCTATTTGACCATTGGCAATAAGAGTGTCCAAATATGAGCAACTACTTAAGGACAAAGCTAGAGGTCACTTGAAGGCTTCACACAAAATGTGCCTTTCATGGGAAAATATGAGTCAAATGATGAGTCTAACCAAGATAAAATTTAGTAACGAAAGATAAAATTTGCTATAATGAAGGGGCATATAATTACTCCTAGTTATCTAATTTAAGATAATCGAATGATCAATAAATCATTCAGTTCTTTTAAAAGATGGCATTTTTTTACACAAAAAATGACCAACTTTTGATTGTTATTGACATGTAATGACTTAGTCAACGAGAGTAGATTTTGGTCATTTATGAACAAAATAGTCCACAACTTGAGGAATTGACAACTTGAAGAAATCGACAAATAGTAGAGTCAACAATCTCAGATGCACTCATCAAAGAAGTAGCCTTCAATGTAATGAAATCAAAAAACCATTAAGGTTGTGGAGTCAATGAAATGGCCAAGATAACCGTCAATGTAACCATCTACTAATGGAGTCCATATAACTGTCGAGTTGAGTAGTGGAGTTTACTAACTATTGAATAGTGGAGTCGTATACCATTTGTAACCTTTGTTTGTAAATTTTGCTTGTAATCTTTGTTTGTCACCTCTGTTTGTAACAGTAGATTGTAGGTTATAAATAATCAATTGTACTCTTTGTAGACACCCCCACATACTAACACAAACTAATTATCTTTTAATTCTTGCATTGCAGTCATAGCTATAGTTGTAGTTCTCAGATATCTCATCATCCATTGAATTCCAACGTGTATCTTAGTTGGAGTTTCCAAATACTTTTTCATTGATCAAATTATTGTGTTATATATTGATATTATCTTGCTTTGTTATTGATTAAACTCCATTGAGGTATATATAAGTTTCCTTGCGCTCAGTAACATATCTTGTTTGAAATTGCCACATAATCTGTCTTCTCTTACAAAAACTGAAAAAAAAAAACAACTTTTAATAAAATGTATTTCGTCATTGAGGCCAATTCTGGCCCAAAAAGGCCGAGTTTACAAACGATGGACGTGAACGAACTGTGACAAATGATTTCTCTCTTGTAAATGTCCTCTCAGTTATTATTCTTGACGTGTTGGAAGCTTGTGGTCTCCACTTTCGTATGAAAGGTCCCACCCATTTATGTAGCTTAGAGCACATGGTAAACTACCTTAATCGTAGCTCAAACTTTTTGGCTAATCCTTGATTATTCGGTGCATGTGGGATGATTGTTTTTTTGATTGCTTGATTTGGATAAGTAATTAATTCTAGCGGGGGCATTTGCTTTTGTCAGACTTGCGGGTGCAGGCTTTATTGAAAATTTAATGGAAAGGCGAATGAATCCTACCGAATTTCGGGCTTGGTCCAGACCAATTAACGCGGTCACCTATCAGTCGACAGGGAATGAAGACGACAGGCCCGACATGTGTGGACCGGGCTTCAACTATTGCAGAGACACCTTCGACTCTTTTCAAGGCCGGAACATTTCTCCGACATGTTCTTGCTAGTAGTTTCATCATTAAAAAAATCCAACGAGATATTTACATCTATAGATACAATTAAGCAAAATTTGGATTTTATCTTCCGAAATTATCTGCGTATTTCAGCCAAATTTACTCAATGTCATGGGACACATTATTCCGATGCCAAATCGAAGAAAAATAAATATTATTATTACAAATGCCGACAATGCTTACCGAATAAAAAATATATATTAATCTATGTGAAATAATCCACAGTATATAAAAATATTTGTTATTTGGTACGGTATCAAGTCGACATGCTCTATAATTTATATTATATAATCAAAGGTTTAGTTCAGTCTCGTGTTTCTTTTATCATGCTTAATGAAATGGTAAGCCTCACGGAGTTTTAAATGTCGTGTTATCAATAAAACAACGTGTGCCTAATAGAGTTGCCTATCATAGGCCATCGTGAAAAAAGTTAGATCTACAATCAATCACCCGGCTTTATTAATCTTAAAATTATAATGTTAAAAATCTAAATATAATAATCATGCCATCATGGGACTATAACTAATATCAACGATTGATTCACATATCAGATGACAATATCCTGAAACAATGGAATTGGGCTTGCTATTTCTATTCAATTTAACCCTACGATGCACTATCATGTATCTCATATGACGATGGCTATTAAAATTACCAAAATTTTCTCTTTCTAAATGCTTATAAATGGGCTTACTTGCTGATAATTTTCTTATATGTAATATGGTGATAGGGTTACTCATCTACCATTTCAACTCGTAACAAAAACAGACCCAAAAAAAAAAAATTATTACAAATGAGATACCATTTCATCCATCGTAATGATATTTGAAAAGATATGCAGATTTAAAGGCAACACAGCAATTCATTCATCCTCTATTCCCAACACAACCCTCCCAAATAAAAATAAAAAAAAAAGGTTCACACGACCCATCACAAAACCCCGTCACCGCCTACCCCAACTCCATTCAATCACCTCCTCAACGCCACTTCACTCACCAAGAACGTCGGACATGTCGCCTAGATCATCACCAACAAGCCCCTCAACTTGGATGCCGAGGGGCGGCCAAGAGGACCAGAGGGTGTTGCTGTACTCACAAAGCAGTGGTCGGTCCAAAATGTGGTCGCCTGGACTTTGTTCAAGGTACTGTTATGATTCCATCGTTGTGGGAAGCGCTTTGGTCGACGGGTACGCGAAATGTCCAATGTTTGACGAAATGCCTGCGAGAAACCTTGCCATCAGACCTGTTCGTGCGGGTCTGAACATTTATCAAGAATAAAACTTTCATCTCTATGGCCATCTTTGTTAATGCTATCTATCTAATGAAAAAGCAAGAGCTCACTTAACACCCAACTCCGAAATCCAAACGTGTGTTAGGCATAACATTTGACATTGAAATATGACGAAAAAGAACACAACAACACGACCCAAAGTTGATATTTTTTAACCCATGTGAAACATCAGAAGCCATTGACTAATTTAACTACTGAAGGTTGACTTGTAACTTGGGGTCAACGTCGATCCTAGCCACGCCGACCTCCCCGGCCTTGGGCACTTCCACGTCGCCCGCCACGTAGGCCGCGACGTCGCTCACCTCCCCTCTAAGGATCCTACCCTCGGCCTCCTCGTCCACGTAGTCCGGGTCCCTCTCGTCGATCGCCGGGGCCACCGGCTCGAGCTCGGCCTCCACCATGCTGTCGGGGCCCTCCCACGTGTACTTGCCGCCGTGGCCGGACTTCGGGGGCGGGCGGCCTATCCCGATGCCGTCCACGGGGTGGCGCTCCATCCGCATCACGCCCTTGTCCATCAGCTTCTTCTCGATGTACCTGAGGGTGTCGACGTTGTGGGTGTTGACCTCGGTCTTCTCCACCTTCTTCTTGCCTTCCTCGTCGTGGCTCACGGCCCGGATCACCACTGTCTCCTCCTTGTCGTCGATGGGCTGCATTGTGCTGCACTATAAGAGGCGAGTGTGCTTTTGCGTCGGTTTTGGCTTTAGGGTTGCTGTTGCAAATTATTGCGAAGTTTACATTTTCGAGTGAAGAGCGTGTTATATTTATCGAGGGCTTAGAGATGGGCACGAAGATTTGGAAGTGGATGCGAGAAGGGTCTGGAAGAGAGAAGAAGGACCGGAAGCGGCGGTGATTCTGCTACTGCAACTGCATGGTGCTGAAGAAATCTGCCACTTGGTGCATTCAGCATCCCACGTGTGCTTCGTTCTCTTCTGTTTTTTTAATTTTCCATTTTCTGGTTTTGTTCGTATTCTTGTTTTTTTCTCGTATAAGCTCAAAACCGAGGAGGGGAATGACTAGACCCACCACAAGAAGTCCGACAACATCAGTAAAGACAAGACAATTATCAATCAAACAGTCAAGGCAAGACAATTATCGGTCTTAGAGTCAATTTTCGACCCTCGCCAGAATGTCCCAGGGAATGTTAAGAATTGTCCACGGGAATAAAAAGTATTTTTCTTAACTTCTTGATTCTAATATATTTTCAAGAACAAATTTATTTTGAGGAATATAAAAATCATCAAATAGATTTCTATTTTTTTATACCAAAAAAAAAAAAAAAAATAGAATCATATATTGTTTAGCACGTTACTAAATAGGTCATAATTCTCCACCTCGGACAAATGAATTCCCAGGCGACCTTAGCTCCTCCTAGCATTCTCAAACTTGCCTTTACATAAGAGGACAATGCATTTCCTTTCCACCATCTTCACGACCTTTGTTGTTTGGAAAGTTAAGGAATTGGCACCAAAAATTAACCAAGCCTAGATTACAGAGTTGATTAATGGGATAATTACCAAAAAAGTTTTAAACCTATCACAATTGTACCAACTAAATCCTAAACTTTTTTTTTAGTGTCAATTAAGTTTTAAACATTTTGCATTTATGTCAATTTAGTCCTTTCAGCCAAAATTAGTTAGCCGCCACTAACATGGATGCCAACTGTTTTATGTGGTGCCACCAACACCGACATGGACAATTTTAATAATATTTCAGTACTTTTTCAAAAAAGTTTAAATTTTTTATGATTTTCTTTTCTTTATTTTCCTTTGTCTTCATCCTTTGGTCAAAAGTTCGATAAACCGGTTTTGGATCTAGCGAGTGCCGAGAAATGCTCGCCCTTGTCGGGGCAAGGTCGCCTTGCTCAATCGCCAAAAAGCTGGCAGATGTTGATAGTGCGGCAATGAACAAATCAGTAAGAGCGAGTAGAACGAAGCAATGGCAAGGTATGATGAACAACCTGTGAGCCTTCCCCCTTGTGAAATCTTTCCTTTGATTTCTTTAAATCCTCAGTTTCCATTTCTTCACCACCAGACTTCCCTCATTTTGTTTTCATCGAATCCTTCCTACCAACTCATTTTTCGATCTCAACATTTTTTTTGGTCAAAATCCCACAACATTTTTCAGAGGTCTTTGCATTTTTCTTTCCATAACCTCTCCCATTTGGCCAAGATCTCTACGAGGGACCTCACCCTCACCCTTGACACTGTCAAGTGTTGCCCAAATATGGGCGAAGCCACCTTGGCCACAGCCCCCATACCTCGCCCAAATCTAGGCAAGGCCGCCAGCAAGGGTGGGTGAAGCCAGGTGAGGGCCATGGCCCTTTCCAACCGTTGGCAAGGGCTTCGCGACCCTCACCCAGTGGGTAGCGACCGTAGGGAAAAGAAGTCAAAGGAGGAAGAAGAGAGAAAAAAATAATTTGAAAAAATAAAATATTATTAATAAATTGTCGAGTCAGCATCACTAGCCAACCAGCCAATCAAATTTGGTCAAATTGACTTAATTAGTACAATTGTAAAAAGTTTAGAACTGAATTAACCAAAAAAATTAAAATTGAATTAGCATAACTATTTAGGACTTTTTTTTGATAATTTCCCCTCGATTAATTGAAGACAAGCATATGTTGGGTGCTTAAAAGTCCATGCTTGCAATCAACTCATGATTTTGTCGGCGAGAATATGTCACTCTCTGTCAGTTTCCTCAAGATTAAGGGCAAACCAAGATATATAATGGGAAGTTTCTCTCATCCTCATGGCGTGCCAAAGAAATCTCAGTTTTCAAGTGGAATCCCTGGAAAATAGAAGGAATTTCCTGCAAATATTCTTTCTCCTCTGGAGAAAATCATCATATCATCAGCAAAGTTTAAATGAGTCAAATGAACTTCAGAACATTTGGGCTGGTACTAGAGCTTTTCCTGATCAGCAGCTTCATTTATCATAAAAGGATGCAAACAACTAAGGAGGAAGAGGATCTCCTTGCCTTAGTCCTTTTACTTCGGTTGAGAATCGTGATGATAGAAAAATATAATATTTTGTACATTATCAAATGAAGAGTATATGAACCTATTATAGACTTTACAGGATAACTATCTAACATAATAAATATCAATTACAACCGATCGGGACCAATCAAGGGAAATATACAAAATCTCTTATATCTTTATCTCTAACATCTCCAAATTAAAGGTGATTTGACAAAGATAACCTTGAGTTTGGAAAAAAGATTTAGGAAATGCCTAGGTGGACCATGAAGAACATGATATCAAATCAAATGACAATTTATTTCAACGTGCTTAGTGCGTTTGTGGAACACATCATTATGTTGGATAGCACTTTAGTTTAAGCGCCAGTCTTTGTTCCAAATAAATGTTCAAAATGCAATCCTAAATGGTGATCTTATTGAGGAAGTTCATATGGTGCCACCTCTTGGTTGCACTCATCCTTACAATAAAGTGTGTCAATTATATAGAGCATTATATGGCTTGATACAAGGACCTTGTGTATCGTGTTCCGAGTTTATCTCCACATGGAATCTCTTGGCTTCAAATCCAGTCTCTACGACCATTCTCTTTTTGTTCAATGCACATTTCGTGAGTATATTATGTTGCTCTTATATGTGGACGACATTGTTACTAGTGATGACCATACTTGCATTTCCAAACTCAAGCAATATCTCAACCAAAAATTTGAAATGAAAGATTTTGAGCGGCTCAGCTATTTTAAGCCTTGGGGATTCATTCAGATTTCTCTATTTATTATCTTTCACAAACCAAATATGCTATTAACCTAATTTTAGGATCTCGCTTGTCTAAGGACGGCTCGTTTGGTGGTTGTGTCTATTTTTTGAAATGACCAATGGAAAAATTCAAACAACAACTGAAGTTGCGGATTTGGTAGAGAAATGGGAACGACGCAATTGATACGACTGTTGTTGTGACTATCACTATGGAGAAATGCGACCGATATGGCTGGCATTGTTACGAAATGGATTCAATGGATGTTTCCTCAGAAGATAATATGGTTTAGATACTAAGACTCCGTTTATTTCGCAACAAATGTAGTGTTTCTAGAAAATATTTTTCAAAAAGCCATTTTCCAGGAAAATATAATTATTTTTTGATTTTCTACTAAAACCTAAAAATAAAGCAAAAAATATTTTCCGTTGTTTGGTAAAGAAAATATTTTTCTTCATACACTCTTTTTAAATTTTTATTATTTTATTTTTAAAATCGATTTTTCAATTATTTTTATTTTTATTTTCTTTCTTTTTGTCTTCTTCTTCTTTGATCGATCGCCGGCCACAGTGACAGCTGGCGATCAGCTGAAGGCAACCTCAAGCTCACCTAAGGTCGGTGAGCTCAAGGCTTGGGCCAATCACCAACCATTGTTGTGGCCAGTAGCTGAAGGCAACCTCAAGCTCACCTAAGGCCGGTGAGCTCGAGGCTTGGGCCAATCATCAACCATTGTTGTGGCCAGCAATCGACCGAGACAAAAGTAGAGAGAGAGAGAGTAAAAAGAAAATGGAACTTTGAATTTAGAAAAAACCAAAAAGAAAAAGAAAGATAGAAAGGTTAACATGGGTGTGAGATGAGAGTGAGTGATGTTTTCCCCGTCTTGAAAAGTGGAAAACATTTTTCCCTATTTTGGAGGAATTTTTCTTGCTCATGGAAAATGTTTTCCCTGACCAGTTCATTTTCCACGAAACAAATACAAAAAAAATCCGAAAAACATTTTTTGGAAGTAGTTCCACGAAACAAACGGAGCCTAAATTAAAAATTGTGATAATAGAAAAAATGTAATATTCTATTTATCAAATGAAGAGTATATGAACCTATATATGGCTGCTGAAAAAGAGGCAAGATTTGTTCCAATGTCTTAGCAATGATCTTTTTAGTACAACGGGTGATACTGCAGTAAGAAATGAGTCTGAAACGAGTCATTTTAGGGGCATTCTCAATCCTAGAAACCAGAGTTACTGCAGCAACATTGACCTTCAAGAGTTTGGTAGACTTGAAGAACTCTAAGATGGACAAATGTGAAGTCCTCACCGACAACAGACCAAACTTACTGTAATGCAGCAAAACCCCCTGGCCCAAGGGACACACCATTCACCATTCATGGACCAAAGAACTTGTTTGCTCTCAGAAGCAGTGACAGGCTTGGTCAAACTAGCTTGTTGCTCTTCATCTAATCTTAAGCTCAGCAAAGTTTTTCGAGATGACAGATCATGACAGATCATGACAGATCATGACAGATCAGGCTGAGAACTCCTATTAAGTTAATAAAGAAATCCACTGCTTCTACTGCTATATTATAGTGACCCCCTATTTTCCCGCCATCATCAGTGTAAAGGACTCTTAAGAGACTTTGCAGAAGTCCTAAACTTCACCACTTTGTATTAATAACTAGTGTTTGATCACCAAGATTAAGCCAGTTGATCCTTGATTTTTGCTTATGATAAGCTTCCTTGGCTTCTCGCAACTTCCAAAGTTGTGCCCTAGCTTCGAACTCTCTAGCTATTAGCCCATCATCAGGTAAAGTTTGCAAAAGTTGGCTTTGAAGTCCCTCAAGTTAGTTGGTGTTTAGCCTGCTCAACATGAGTAGAAAGTTGATTATAGTGCCACCTGTTAAAAATTCTTTAAAAAAACTTGACATTTCTGAATTCCTCATAGAATTCAAACGTAGGAACACCAGCTTTATCACACTTCCATGCATCCTTCGCTGCCTGCAAGAAATCAGGATGTTGACTCCGAAAAGAGAAAATATATAAAAGGCCTCTGGGACAATAATCTTCAGGATAAAGTCCGACAGGAAGAAACTAAAGGAGGAAAGAAATCTGTTGTTAAAGCTAATTATCTTGCATGCATATTGATTGTTTTGCTTCTTAGGTTTCATTAGTGTCCCTTGAGAGATGTCACCGTAACAGTTGTCGGCTGTTGATTTTATAGTTCACATGAAAAGCTTTCCCCTAAAGAATAGAGGGATTGTTTAATGGGTATTCAATTAATCTAGCTTAACCAAGTTTTTGAAATAAATTCTCCGATTCAAAGAAGCAAGACAACCTCTGGCATCTTACAGGGCTCCTACCAACCTAGAACAGGTTAATGACCATCTTAGCGTAATTATCAAATGATAAGAATAAAAAACACTGTAGTTATTTTGAGAGCCAGTGAGAAGCGTAAGCACGACCTCACGAGAGGATATCCGCGCCCGCCTAGTAATGTGTTAGCTTCCTAGGGTCGACTTCAGGAGGGTTGTGACATTGGTAAACAAGTTTGATGATTTGAGCATGTATTAGACATAATTACTATGAGAAATATATTCCTTACATGTCTTCCTGAAAGGAGGAAAATGCATGTTAAGCTTTTGCTTGAACTGATAGAAAAGTGCAGATTTCACAATAAAAGTAAAAGAAGTGTGAGAGTTTGGAGAGCTAAGAATCAATTTCACAATAAGAGCTAAGAATCAATTTCCCAAGATGATGCTTTGAGTTTCTGAAATGATTACTCTATGCATGAAAAATGTAAAGAAAATTTCTTAGGCAAATTGATCTTTCTTTAATTAGTTGAAGATCACTAAGGCAAATCACCATCTCTAATTGTATATCTATACCAAATTGAAATTTATATTTCCAACTTCATTTAACTTTATTGTGCTTGCTTTGGTGCATTACTTTTAGAGGATAAAAAAAAAGACTCTAAACAAATTATCATGAGTCATTTGATTTTCTAAAGAAAATCATGAGAATTAGAAGTATATATAGCCATCTATATAATCTAATTATATTTTTTTCTCAATTTCCATATTTAGCTGCAAATCTTTTAATTTCCTTCAAAAGTTTACAGTTTGAGAAATGAAATTTGCTGATCCAATAGTTCTTGGTCATGATCGACTGGGCTTGACATTTTTACCAAGAGTTCTCGGTCATGATAGATTTATTTTATTTTATTTTTTTTTGGGACAACCGCTGACCTTAATTTGTGGCTATATATAAACTATATGTATTATATATATCAACCCAAGTCAGACAAAAAAGAACAATGTAAAAAGAGCAAATTCCACAACATTTACTGATCGACAAAGAGAAGCATTTCCCACAAAGGTCGTTCATAAACACAGAAAAGGAAGCCATAAACAACGTTAGTTCTCTAATTTGTCCGGTCATTTTGTCAGCAGCCTGTAAAGACCTCAAATAGATTTGATCCGATACGAAAAGCCCAAGACCTCCGAGAGTTAGAGAGACTCAGTCACCAGGAACGGACACATTAATGTCAGGATAAGGCCTCTGATCAGGCGTGAGCGCGGGCTCAGAATCATCCCACTCCTCCTCCGTCTCCGGCGTGTCAGCGTTCGGGATCTCGATCGGTCCATATTCGTCCATCTTGCGGTCTGGTTCTGCTTGGGTGAAGGAAATCTCCGCATGGTTGGGTTTTGGTTGCGAATTCGGGGCGGCCCCTTGGACAGCATCCGGTCCACCTGTGGCTGCGGGAGTTGGTGCAGTTCCTTGTCTGCGAGTGTACTTTCTCTTATGAGGCTTGGAACCATGTGGCATGAAGCTTCCAATAACAACCTGAAAAAAAAAACAGGGCCCAAAGAAACAAAAAACAATTTGAATTGCAGATCTTATTATGGAATATTAAGCCCTGACAAGTATCATCACATTGCAGATCTCTTTTCTAAGGTCAGTTCATCAGATGACAGCAGCACCAGTATTGGCTTGCTAAGTTAAAATCAACTAGCGACAAGCTTTAATTCTGACTTGAATTGACACACAGAACAGATTCAAGCCAACTCAAACTCAATGTTCGTGAAGTTAAAATCGAGTTGCTCACGAGAAAACGACTTGTTTCGGCATCACAGATGCCTCCATATGTCAAATGAGTAATACTATGCAGATATCCATAGCAGTTAATGTATGTGTTGAAGAAACTGTTATATACCTGTCATCGCCTCATCATACCCTACAGAAAAGAAAAGAATTGAAAGAAAGAAAGCAAGGGAGAGAATGGAAGGGGTTACTTCTTACCTGAATGGGACTTGCGGCCACCAACAATCCGGCGATTCCACCGCCTATGACCCGACCATCTGGACCAGCCAATGAGACACTCAAGCCACCGGTCCGGCTCTTCACTCCTCCACTATCGGTGAACGTGAACGACCCCGTTAAAGACAGTATCTCAAATCTCCCCTGCAAGCATATAATATCCACACTAACAATTTTTACAAAATCAAATCCTGACGATGAGGCGAAAACACTTTCCGCGAGTAACCCCAAACTCCGTGGACATGACAGCATACATTCATAGAGATCCATAACAAATAGTTTCCGATTTCATTTAATAGCACGCGTTCGTGGAGATACACGTTTGTCAGTAAATCGCTACTTACCGAGAAATTCCTTACAAAGCACAATGTTAAAGAAGCAAAAACAATAAGAAAGTCTGCACAGACAATGCTGAGATACATACCTCGTACGTTAAGAGGCCACCGGAAGAACCAGGTTGCCGAATGGTGACGTTGGAAACCGCTCCATTGGCAGACAGCACGCATATTCCTCGTGCCCCTCCTTGCGCAAATGTCATTACTTTCCCTGCCACGTCCTGCAAATTCATATCGAATTTCATTCATCATTGACGTACTTAAATCATATAATGATAGATAAAGTGATGCTGGTGTTTTGAAAAACGAATGGTACTCATTTTAATCGGGCGTCTGCATGGATTTCGAAATTATTATTTTGACACATTTTAATAAAAAATTATTATCATTGTCCATGTTAATAAATGCTTGTTTGGTTAGACTTCAATAGTGGCTAATACATTCCTTGAGATGATCACTGGGCAGGTCCAGACTAAGTTGAGCCCTCAAGTTGGTCTGAATTTACTTATTATCTATAGCCGATCAACAAAAATGTACTATGTACTTAAGGATTAGGCGAGATGAGCCGAGCTTATGACTAATATATCTGTTTCTGGACACATTCAAATTGGGCTTCGTGCAGATTTTGCCAAAGTGGGACTGGATGAGGACCAGCGCACATCATAGGTCAGCACTTGAGATCACGACCACGTGGCACTTATGGCTTCAAAGAACTCGTTCACCCCTTACTTGAGTCGCCCAAACCGAGATTTCCCCACGAGCTCCCCAAATTACAATCGTAATCCTGCGAGCTATCTGGTGGGATTCAATCTCCCCATCTATCAATTGTGACCCTTTGTTAAAGAATGCTCTAGCATATACCGTTCTCATAATGCTCCTAAAAGTATTCTAAACTTTCCAAGAAAACCCTAAACCTCTAGAAGGGTCTGGACATCTCAGCCACCTATTTTATCTTGTGCTTTGAAATCCTCCACTCCATTACATTTCCCCCCACACTCAATTGAGCAACACCTCGGCGCTCTCGAGTCGGAATCTTTTGTTTGCTTAATCAAGTCTTTCCCTGGGGTCATCAAACCCTTGGAGGTTGGCGGTTCTTCTGTCTCCCATGCCATTTAGTCTTTCACCTCTTAACCTCACTGTTGCACTGCTCTTGGGCCCCAATTGGCTCCAAAAGCGATACCTCTCTCGACTTGACCAACTCCATGTTGCCCAGCAAGGCCCCCACTTCCGGAAAAAGCACGTGAATTGGCACCCCGTTACCTCATATGAGTTGGCTTAGACCACTCCAACTCCACCGTTGGCCCCTTCAAAGGTTGTGACCTTACCCTCAGCTTGGCCACGGGATGCTCGACTGTGAGCCTCCCCTCCCCGATTCATATTGTGGAGACGGTGTTGGTCGTTGTCAACCCCCGCATAATCTGTACCGCAAATTGGCATTTTGCATCGGCAGTGATAAGCTGTTTGATTCTCATCAAAGATCATGGCATCCAATTTATCAAAGAATCACAGCATGAAATCAAGATCGTATTCATCAAGTGAAATGATCTTGATGGCGAATTTGTCTTTCCAATCGCCAATTATTTCATCCACGCCCCAAGCGATGCCAATAGCTGGCTTGCAAGTTCACCGGCTTGGCACACTATTCGGTCGGCTCTACTCGAAGATCCAAATTGTTCACCGCTTCACTTGACGTGAACAAATTTGATGCACTCGTGTCAACCAAGGGATGGAATTTTGTATCGTCTATCTTGACTTTAACAAATGGCAAACTTGATCCGAAATCCTTCTTGGTAGAGCTAAAGTCTTCAAGTATTAGGCAGCTTCAACGCCACAATCCATACTGCCAGATTCTCTCGCCTCGGCTCCTCCTCTTCCACGCAGAGCGTTTGTCAAAAGCGTATTCTTTTTCGCACAATCTTTTCCCCATAATTGGACACGTCTCTTTGTGGCTTCTTCCACTTGCCTCTTGGGGGCTTCCCCAGTTTGTCCCTTTGCTCATGGTGGAATTCATCTTCCTCGTCCTAGTCATAATGGGGATCCGCTCCCCACCTTTTCTCTTGGACTTTGGAAGAGTCGAAGTGATGGGAATCAATCTAGCACTCGGCCGTGGCTGGAGAATTGAATAGTTTTTGGACTCCTGGGCATTGCAACTTTAGCATTGCCCAATGCTTGAGCCCATCCTTGAATGCGAATGGCACCCCGGACTCAAATCATGTCCAGAATCTCCAATAAGCTCGGCAAAATTCCACACACACTCACGAACACACCCCTAGCTTACTCCAAACTTCACCGTTAGCCAACTCCAGGAAGGTGACCAACAACTACTGCCCAATATTTGATTGCCTTGGCTCCCCGCCTCTCATAGCGTCGCCACCAAAGCATAGCAATACATGACATCGATCCGTACTTTAATCTCATCGTCCTAGATCCCCACGACATCAAAGTATTGTTCCATGCCCCATATGAAGTTCTCCACTTCCCCGACAGACCGGTCACACCAAACTCCAGTTTCAGAATGTCCACCCTCGTACTCGGCATCATTGTGACCACTCGCATTGCATGGCCAGGCTAGAGTTCCTCTTTGACCGTCCTTAGCTCCTTTATAATGTTCACCATGGACTCGAGAGGAGCTCATGCAATGGGCTGGCGACTTGCTTCAATGAGGCCAAGAACTAGTCACAAAGCGTCTCCTCGAGACCCTCAATTCGCTTTTTCAAGTCCTTGAACCAGTAACACCTTGGTGAGATTCTCCTCGAATAATCAGGAGATGCTATCCCTCGATCGGATTTTTCTGGGCCCAAAAGTCCTTTTGGGCCTCGTTCTAACAGCAACAATAACAGGAACAACATTCCGACATTCTTTCAGCCACTTGGCATGCACCATAATACTCTCAACCGCACTCTGCCACAGGTTGTCGTTTGAGATTGCGACTGTGCGGCACAGAAGCTTCAAATGACTCATTCACCCCTTACTTGACCTCCTAAACTGAACCTTTCCCTTGTCAATGCTTACTCGCTCACTTAACCCATCCGGATTGTTAAAAAAAAAAGAAGAAAAAAATCTAGAGAGAACTCTCCTTACGTTGGAATTTAGATATCATAAGAAAGAGGACTGGACCTATCTATATATATATATATATATATATATATATGAGTCCCTCCTATTACAAACATAGATCGCCCATCAATCTAACGGAAGAGATTATATCTCCTCATCTACCAACTATCCTAATTGAATAGTGAATACAAGGATGCTTTAGAGTATAAGTACACAATTCTCTTAATGGCCTTAAAGAACTTTTAGAGCACCCAAAAATTCCTCTACTCCCAGAGACTTCAAGGCATGCCCGGTCGTCTAGCCCAATAATTCTCTGCCCTTTATGCTTAAAAACCTCCGATCCACAACACATGCTAGTAATTAGGTCTACCATGAGTCAAATTTAAATTTCCCAGCAAACTCATTAAAATTTTTGCTTTACACTACATGACGAAGCTGGATCGACTTTAAAATGATCATATTTCTAAGCTCCTAAAGAATTTGAATTTGAATCTCTAATGCCAAAAAGAATAAATGAAAGGACAAAAAAGAAAGAAAGAGTAAAGGCAAAAAAAAAGGAGAAGGCATCACCTCCCCGGTATTGACGGTGACCACGTGCGGCGTGAAGTCCCCTCCTGCCGTGCTCGCAAATAGCTCCCCTTCACCACACGTCAATTCAAATTTTGTTGTGGCCAAGAATTAAACAAAACCACTTTTTAAGAAAAATAAAAATAAAAAGAAGTAGTAATATTTCCTCTCCCTACTTAAAGATAAAGTCCAAACATAGAGAAGTTAAAAAGAACGTTAACCCCAATGAGGATCAAAAGTCCACACCATTGCTTGAAAGTAAAGAAAGCTCATCATGTCTTTTATACCACCAATTGAATAATGTAAAAGACCGTCCCTTTTTCCAAGGTCTCTCCCTTCTCCTCCTTCCTCCCACCAAACCAAAACCCACCATTACCCAACATTGCAAAAACCCTTCTCACCCCAAAAAAAAAAAAAAAAAATTTGCTAAAGCCTCTCTTCACCTATCTGACCAAGCAACCATGCTAAGCAAAGCTTCCCTAAGCTGGTAATGCAGTTGGGTTTTAGGTGAGACTGCCCTTGAAAGCATTTAAGACATTTCTTTCCTCATTTTGAGTGAAACTCCAACGTTAAAAAATAAATAGAAATAGGAAAAATGTTGGCAAGGGGCAGAAAAAATGGAAATTGAGATGAACCCACCAAGAATTTGGGATGAAAAAGCAAATTGGGAAGTCGAATATTCGGACAACAATATAATCATACCAGATTTTTAGAGTCAAAGATAGGGAAACTATGCAGTTTTGAAATGTAATGATTAAAAAGCTCACCTAAAGATGCAAGAAATTGCCAGTTTCCATTCCCACGGCCGCGACCTCGGACCCGATATCTCCTCCTCGACGGAGGAGAGGAAGCGCCGAAGGAAGGGGACGACGGCGACAGTATCAAGTTGCCCTCGGAGTCGTACTTCCTCGGCCTCCCCCTCTTCTTCCCTTGCCTCAACGAGTTGATCTCGCCTCCGCCGCCGCCCGCCGCAGGCGCCGCCGCTTCGGGGGCAGCAGGGTCCTCCCCACGCTCATGTTGACCGCCATCGTCATCACCTCCGGCACAACCGGCGTCGGCTTCGGCGGCGGCGGCGGCGGCCCGGCCCCCGCAGCCGAGCCGTTCCCGGCCGAGCCGGACAGCGGGGCGGCGTCGGCCCTGCCGTCTTCCATGACGAGCGAGAGAGAGGTTTGAAAGGAGCCTCTTCCTTTCCTCTCTGGTGGAATGGCGCGAGAACGGGAGATGGTGTATGGCTTCTTTGGGCGTTGGTGGTTTCGTGAGGGACTTTCCTCCCTCGTTAATGGAGGAAAACGACTTTTACTATGTGAAATCCCCTATTTATTTTAGTTATTAATTTATATTATCTCTTTCTTTCTTTCTTTTTTTTTGGTTTTGGGTTGAGTATTACCGACTGCTTAGCGTTGAGAAGTGCGAAAAGTAAGCGCGATTTTACCAAAACAACCCTCTTCGTTTGGATTAAGGGCACTATTTGTTTTTATTTTTTGGGGGGAGGGAAGAAAAGGAGAACAATTTGTTTATTCTTGAGCGAGGGACTTCTCCATTATATTTAAGATATCATTCTATATCATAAAAAATTTGATAAAACTTGTGCGACTTTGCGTGTCGGTACCTGAGTATTGTAGTCAAAAGTTTTAAATCTAGAAGTTTACCCAAATCTACAAGTAGGAAGATTTACATTAAGCACGAAACAAGGGGGCGAAAAGCCAAAGTAAACTCAAATGAAATTTCCCCTTTGTTTCATGATTTGGTAGCTCAAATTACTTAAAGCTCATTTGATATAGTTATGGTTGAAGTGTATATTATCTTTTTCATGATGCATATTATCAAATTACAGCATCTTAAAATTGGATCTACCGTGAGTTATTAACTTATTACAACTCTGGAAGTATTGCAGAGTAAGTTAGAACTTTCTTGACTCAACTTTTTTGACTCATAGTGAAAAAGAACAATTACCAAATTTGTTTGAAAATCAAGCAAAAGCGTGTGTTGGGATATTTTATTTTATTATTTTATTTTCACTTTCTCGAGGAGTTACTTTTATTTGACAGTGAACATTTCAAATAACTGAAAAAACAAATAATATCATCTAAATGATTTTAAGTGGTGATTCGTGATTATTTTCTATGGTGGACTTATGGAGTTGCCGTTGATGGTTAACTTCTGAAAAGCTATTCAAACGCATGCTTATATTTATGAAAAAGAAAAATCATGCATAAAACTGTTGCAAACGTTAGAGTACTTATATGGTTATATATACACCCCCAACGGCTAAGCTCAAGTTGACTCCACGAATAATTAATTAAAGTCATCTTTTGATATATTTTCATGTCAAAAGCCGACGTATTTACGTATCTACCTGTATATTTTCTATTCGGTTGTATGTATTCGGTTGCCAATGTATATGATAATTTATTATACGAATTGACATGTTTATAAAATTGTATACAATAAAGAGCATAAGCATCTTTGGTTAACACAAACTTAGGATACATCACAGATTTATAGCATTTTCAATGACATAGTGAATTGCAATGATACGATTTGACATACTTTTATAATCTGAATTCAACGCGTAACATGAGACTATTAGTTTTAGGGCGCGTTTGGTAACGTTTCATTAGGAACAAATTTTGATCGAAATGATTATTTTTATTCGTTCTCTGAACCGATTCCGAGTAAAAGAACGCGTTTGATAACCGTACAAAATTTCTGATTCTCGGAATAAAATTACGTTTGATACCGTGTTCATTAATTCTGTTCCAAATTAATTTATTTTAATTTTGAAATAATTTTTATAATTTTTATAATTTTTTCATTTTCTTTTTTTCCTTTTTTCTTTTCTTTTTCTTTTTTTCTCCTATTCTAATTCTTCTTCGGGCCGGTTGCCGGCCCTCGGCGAGGCCGGCCCTCGTTGGCTCGGCCATGCCGGACCTCGCCCTAGCTTGGCGAGCCTCCGACGAGCTCGTCGAACCAGTCGTCGACGATTGGCGACGTCGAACAGCGGCGAGCGGCAGCGATCGGTGGTGGCGGGGACGACGGTGGCGACGAGCGGCGGGCTGGCGGCGGGTGGCGGCGGCGGTAACGAGCTACGGCGAACGGCAGCCATCGGCGACGGCGGTGGCGAACGGCGGCGGGCGGCGGCAAACGGCGGCGGCGGGCGGCGGCGGGCGGCGGGCGGACGACGGCAAGCGGCGCGACAAGCGGCGGGCGGCGGTCGCGGGATGGCGGCCGATGAAGAAGAAGAAAAGAGAAGAAGAAGAATTTTGATTCTCAATTTTATTCCGGAATAAGAATCAACTTTTTTTTATTCTTGATTCTTGTCCCAAACCGATTCTAAGGAACAAATTTGTTCCCAGGGAACAAAAATTTTACCAAACGCGATTCTCGTTCCAAACCGATTCGGAAACAAAAAATTAGAATCGGCACTATTTGGATGATTACCAAACAGGCCCTTTTAGTTAACAATCTCTCGATTGATTCAATCTGACAAAGGAAAGAGGGAGAAAAACCTTCCTAGAAAAAGACTATGGTAGCCTGCTTGTTTTGTCTTATCAATCATTTCGCAATTTTACCTATAATTTCCCCTACAAAAATTGAAAAGAAAATATTATTATTTAAGTTTCGAAAAATCATAGACTTTTTATATACAATTTTGCAAGTCAATATTTGAGTAATTTGATGAAGTGTTTAAATTTTCTCGAGTTAAATAAAAGTCAAAGTTTGATTTGGACAAAACTTATAAAAAGTAAAACTTTAAAATTAATTAATATTTGCGTACTTCTTTATAGAGCAATGGGGTGTGCGTACGCCATACTGGAAGGTCACCCGTGCTATGCACGGTTGTGATAATCTTATATGAGTAAAGTTACATTGACCATTTTCGTTTATAAAGATTTAACACTTATTTTTTTATTCATGAATACAAGCTTCGCAAATAGTACATGGAACAAAAAAAAAAATATTTATGGGACACTACTATTAACCTGGTTTTTTTTTTTTTTTGGTCAATTACTATTAGCCTGTTAAGGTTGCGTGATTCTGAAAACTGTTTCCCCTTTCTTTCCATTACTAATACAATCATTATAAACAGAATTTAAAAATGAGAATAGAACCCATTTATTATTTACCCCATATGGCATCCCTTTTTTATTTATTTTTTTATATAAAGTTGAATCATTAATTCCGTTATCAAATGATCACAACAGATCATAGTCCCAATAAAATATTAACATATTTTGATTTTTCTCAATTATTTGGTCTAAATATGCTAACGAGTCCCAATAAAATATTAAGCGTCGGAATGATACCTGAGAATGGTACAGATTAAATAGGTTATATATGGAGCTCTATCTCATAAAAACAAAATTATCTTCCGAAGCATAGAATTAATGAAAAATCATTTCCTCATTATCTCTATATTAATGTAATAAAATGTTACTATATTGACATTAATTTAGGACGAATACTTAATAGAAAAAAAAAAATAGAGAGGGGAGAGAGAGAGAGAGAGAGAGAGCCCACTAAGGGCCATAATTTCACCTACTCCTGTAGGGGTAATCTCACCATCTTAAAGTCAAGGCTTGGTCAACCATACTGCAATTGCCTATTGGAGTCTTTGGTATCATCGAACGAATAAAAGTAAAGGTAGCGGGCCACTTATAAATGCAATATTGAATGCTATTATATGCAATGGATACGTTAAGAACATCATAGCATGATAAATAGAAAATCGAGAAAAATAGCCAAAACAAGCAATCCATAATGTGAGGCTTTCTCTTCCTCTCTCTTTTTTTTCGCCTAGATAGGAAGTTTTATTAGGAGGAAACTAACAAAAGCACCCACACCCATGCGACTGCAAGAAATTGTGAATGAGAGATGTACTTGCGCAACAGCCCACCGCTTTTCCCCACCGGTGTTTAGCGTATTAACTGCAAACTCAAATACCTTGACATCCTGCGATTACATGGCCTAATTCAGAAGGCCTAGCCATATATACACATGTATTTTCTCCAGATTAAGAAGTCGATTCGTAGTTTGCTGCACATATTTATTTGGTGTTTGCTACCCATGTATTTCTTTAGTAGATTGGATTGGATTGGATTGGATTAGAATAAAACGCATACGTATTTCGTTGTTTGCTACACATATGAGTTCGCTTAAAGGATAAAACACATCATTGCGCTTCCATGTACTACAAAGAGCTGGTCCGCGTGGTGCTGCGCAAAGGGAATTCCTTCAATTTTCGGTCAACCACTCGGTCAAGCCCAAATCTGGCTAGCTGTTAAAGTAAAGAAACCCCAATAAAATAAAAAATTAATGCCTTTTCATCTCGTTTATTATAATATGCTTTGATACCATCGAGATAAGTCCCAAACTGCCATCTTACGTTTCTCCAAGTCAAATTACTTTAAACTCTTTCAATTCAAAACCCTATTTAAATCTGACATCTTCATATTAAAGTGAAAGTTCAAATTAATATTTGATTCTATTCTATTTAGGTTACACCTCACCCAATGATTTCAAAATAACTTTTATCCGTACATATTTTGTGATTTTTTCTTTCGGGCATGAGCCACGTGCCTGATTCCTCGCAGTTGATTGTGTTTTATAATTAATTGGTAAATTATGAGTAAAGTTAATGAATGTAACTGGCATTTCAACACAATTTATATATGAAGGGTTTATTCATTTATCCTTAATCACAAATAAATTATGGAAAAGAGCTTCCGCACATATTCACCTATTAACTTAAACTTTTTGAAACAATAGTGCCACAAGATTTTACATAATATTAGAGTATGAGGTTTTGAATTCAAATCTCTCTAATCCTCTTATTTATTTCATCTATCATATACTTCTAAAGTCTTATTAGGGGAGTGTTATACTTAATTATTAAAACTACGTATTCGTCTATTATTTTGAGGTTTTAAAATAGTTGATGGTATGGATGGCAGGTCTGTGGGAGGCACCATGAATTCAAAAGAAGTTTAAAAGCGGCGGCCTGGGAAATATCTTCTTAAGCGTGCAAGTGTGGCCTCATTATTCAAAGCCAAGGAATATGATGGCTGTTTTCTCTTTCGCACGCACTTTTTGGAGGAGTATATATATATATAAGTAGGGGCCTGAAAGCAATGAACAGAGGAAAAAACAGGCAAAAGAAAATATCTTTCTTAGGAAGTTATTTTGAAAATTAAATAACATTTTCAAAAGTTTTGAGAGTGAAATGCGGAGAATTCTTTTCCTCTAATTAGATGAACAGTGCAGTTTTACAAGCTTTTCGATTCTTGATTTGCATTAGGTTTTCTGAAGATTAATGAAAGTAAAAGTCAAAGGAAGAATCATGCTTTTTAGTCACGGCTGTGAATGAATTTCTTTCAAAAGTGCTTTTTTTTTTTTTATACCAAAAGGCGAAGTTGATCACAATGAAATTTTTTAAATTCAAATACAAAATCAGTTGGGTATACAAATTATGTACACGTAATCTAATTGATCGGTCACGTCGTAATCAATGATACATAGAATAAGTGCTACACATATTTTTCCCTTTCACTATTATCTTCTATATATATCAATCAAAAGCCCCTTTTGTCTCACTTCTCGGAACTTTCCAACTTTGTCCGTACATTATCTATGTCATCTTTTGAAGGAAAGCTTTTGTTCGGTCTCCGCTTCGATTTATTTTACCCATCAAATAACTCTTTTTTAAAGGCTTAAATTGTAAAACATTGCAGACAAAAAACTACGAACTGCTTTCTAAACTCAAAACTCACCCACTATCTTAGAAAAGAAAAACTACTCAAACTCATTCGTGAACCTCAAGTGGCACGTAGGGCGCGTCGACTCGTGAACATGCTGGGGAGGGGGATCAATACACTATGTCAATGTAGCTGAGTAACACACTGATTCGGACACACTTTTGTCTAATACTATAACTTATGACAAGTTTCATTGCTAGTTTTACAAATTATAGATGAATTTTTTCACGTGGACCATGGTAGAAGTACGCCTACCATGGATATAAAGACAGCAAAATCATCATAATTTTTTAGGACAATTCCAAATAAAAACTCAAAGTGTTCTCATTTTTTCATATAAGACCCTGAAGAGAACTTTATTTAAATAGGAGCCTCAAATGGCTATATTAATCTCAAAGAAGGACATGAAGTGATTATGATTATTTTAAATTAGAGCCTAGTCTTGCTAGCTCGTCAGCTAGCAAAAAATTCGGCTGATTAGGGATATTTTTGTCCAAATACAAATTAAATTTAAATTAAATTAGCTTTAAAATTTAAAATTTAAAAATTACCAAAAAAAAGGCAAAAACAAAGGCAAGAGGGCTCCATCCTGCCTATGGCCACCACCCCATTGGCAATGGGGCAATGGTAATGGCCGGTGAGGTCGCCAGGTCGCCAGCACTTGGATGAGGGTCAATGACCCTCATCAACTAAAGGCGACAGCCAACATGCCCTCGCTAAAGATGAGAGAGGGCGGCAACCCTCTTTCAAATCTGGGCGAGGGTCACCCACCCTCACCGTAGCCTAAGTGAGGGTTGTTGGCCCTCGCCCAGAGCCCCTAGACCTTGTCACCCAAGTTAGGGCGGTGCTAGGCGAGGGCCACTAGACTTGCATGAGAGACAGTGACCCTCGCCCAAATCTAGGAGAGTTGTCGCCCTCTCCCGTTTCTAGCGAGGGTCGCCAATCCTCGCCAAGGCATCGCTACCTCCTTATTAGTGACGGGGCGACGGCCACAAGCGAGAAGGAGCCTCCCTCTTGTGCGTGTTCATCTTTTTAAAAAGAAATAATAATTTTTTTAGTTTTTTTGGAAGGAAAAAACAAAAAAAGAAATAAAAAAGGAAAAATAATTTAAAAATAAAAAGAAAAAATTGTTATTCACTAAACAATGAGTTCAAGCTCTTATTTGAGAAAATAATAGTACTTTGGGCTCTTATTTAGAATTTTACCTAATGTTTTTACAACACCCATTCAAGTGCCATAATTTTTTATTTTTTATTTTTGACTTGACTGCTATAAGTGCGATAACTTTCAATCAATTACTTAAGTGCCAAATTTTTTTAAACACATTCACTACAAGTGCTATGGTGAACATTTTTAAAAAGTTTTGGCACTCAAATAATCAATTGAAAAGTTATATGACATTCAAGTAATTGAAAAAAAGATTATAGCACTCAATCGAGTGTTGTACAAAAGTTATGGTATAGGCCTTGCTGTAATAACTCTAAACATTCATTCTGAGCAAAAGCAAGATTTCAGATTCATTCCTATATGACTTACCTTGGTGGGATTTATATCATCATTCTTTTTTAAAGGAATACGTACTATCAAACCCCAAGTCAAATTGATTTTGACTCAAACTCTGAAGAATTTTATCATCTATCCCTAGCATTTGTCGACCCAAATCTCAGTATATATTCTAGCCAAGTCCATTGTCCCCAAAAGATTTTCACTTCAAAGTTCTCTTTTGCCTTCCATGTTCGTCCACATCAATTGGAGAACGTATTTTTGGGACAAGCCAGTAACTTCCCTATGGGGATGGAATAAGAGTAACAAGAGTATTGAGAGTTTATGGATCTATCATGATGATGAAGAAATCTTCTCAGCACTAGATTCATCATCTAAACACATGGAACAACTAAGTCACAAATGAAACCATGGCTATAATACCAATAAGGAGATATATGCTTAGGACTAGGGAAACTAAGAAAAAAATTTATAACACTCAAATGAATAGCATACGAAGGTTATGATCACTTCTATTAGTTATAAATATAAATGAGATTGTTATCGATAATGAGAATATTTTTTATCAACTAATTAATATAAGTGATCATTTTCTAGAATATATTTTATAAATTTTTCTTTCTTTTACGAAATAAACGAAGCCTCATTAAACATAAAGGAAAGGGCCTGTGGGCGGAAATATTAAAGGAAGTCCTCAAGATCTCAATTGCTTCGATAGCCCAAAAAGTGAATTATATGGAGACTTCCGGTGATTTTCAAAATTGTCTTGAGCTCATGGATTTCTGACTTGAGGCAAGAATTTCTTGCTTGAGGCATGCACACCAATATTTGACGTGTGCACAAGTCTAGTTCTCATTTGCAGATGCCTTGATTACAGCAAGTTTTCTTACATGTGAGGGAAAATTGAATTTGACCTTTTCCAGAATAACATCCCGGCGAACGAGAGCCGTTGGATGATTCGATGCTGTAGGAACACGAGCCGTTTCCAACAATCCCCAGTGGCGTAAAGTTACCAGCCCTCAAAGTTCATGGAATAAGAGATGAAAGAGTGGTTGGGTCCGTTCGTTTCGCGAAAAATGACTTTCGGGAAAATGTTTTTCGGATTTTTCGATGTTCGTTTCACAGAAAATGAACTAGTTAAGGAAAATATTTTTCATTATTGAAAAAAACAACCTTTAAAGTGAGAAAAACGTCCATGACTTCTTCCCTCTTATTTTTTTTATTAATACATTTTCATTTTATTTTTATGCTTTTTTTTCTTTTATCTTTTTTTTAAATCGAGTTTTTAATTTATTTTCTTTTCTTTTTCTTCCTTTTCATCTTCTTCTTTGGCTGCGTCCGACGACCGGCCGTGTCTGGTGACCGGCCGCGGCCGGCGAGGCTCCGCCTAGCTCGATATGGCAAAGCCGAGATCGGGCCTCCGCCAGATCGGGCGAGGCGGAGCTCTTGCTGGCTTGGGTGGAGCTTGTGGCTCGCTAGATCTGACGAGCTGGGCGGGGCTTGGGCCTCGCCCGAGCTCGCCGCGAGCTTCGCCAAGCTCAGTGAGCCGCGAGCTCGCCGGATCTGGCGGCGAGCTCGGGCTCCCGATCCGGGCGAGCTTGAGCTCCGCCGCAGATCCGGCGAGCTTGCGGCTCGCTAGAGCCCGACGAAGCTCACGGCGAGCTCAGGTGAGATTGGCCGAGCCTCAAGCTTGCCGGATCTGGCCACCGGGTCTTGGTTGGCCGCTAGGCAGCTGGCCATCGTCAGGCAGGAAGGAGGCGCCGGCAGCGGAAGGAGGAGGAAGAAGGAGGAGGAAGGAGGCGTCGGCGGAGGAAGAAGGAGGAAGGAAAAGAAAAAGAAAGAAAAAATAATAAATAATAAAATTTCCGATTTTTTAAAAATATAAATAATTAAAATTTCATTTTAAAAAATATAAGAAATAAAATTAATTTTTTGGTCAATTAAAAATATTAAAATTCAATTTTTGATAATTTTTCCCAAACAATTAAATGAGCTAACGAATGGTGGAAAATATTTTCCACTCAAATTTTAGATTTTGGCCAAACACTGAAAAATAAAGTCATTTTCTTGGAAAATGACTTCCAAAAAATATTTTCGGAAATATGATATTTTTCGCGAAACGAACGGATTAATGTATAAATATTCTAACGCTCTATCCGTGGGGAAAATTTTGTAATATATCGTCTTCTTTTCAGGGAAATCCCTGGTGATAGAAAGCGCAGTCATTTAATGCGAAAATTCGTAATGGCAAGACGCCCCAAATATTCAACACTCTAGGAGCATGAGCTTTCTTGAGAAAATTCTACATCAAGGAGACTCAAATCAATCGAGTACCCATAGCATAAGCTAGTACCATTAATTTTGACTCCATTTATTTGTGAAAAGAAAAATTAAAAAATATCTTTCTAAAAATAATCGTTTGAAATAATTAGCAAATAAAAATTATTTTTATTATCGATAACAATTTATGTTCTAATATATTCATTGAAAATGAAAATAAATTCGTTTACTTATTTTTGTAAGCAATATAAAATATTATTTTTAGGGAAATGTTATTCAAATCATCTATTTTTCGCAAAATAAACAAACGGAGCCTTCTAGATTAGTTGTGTTATCCAATCATAATTACTTCTAAAAATCCCAAGGGGGTGGAGCACAAACGTAAGTAACTTGATGCTCTCGAGCTCAATTCTTTTTTTCTTTTTCTTTTTTCAAGTACATCACGGAGAACATGGGCATTTAAAAACCGAGGGGCAAGTGTCACGGGTTGATCAATTTCGGTCGATCAAACACCGCGCGGCCTTAGGATAGGTGATCCCAAGTCAGCCTTTCACACACATGTTCGTTCATAAGCAAATACACTATGAGAATGTGTGTGTGAAAGGCTGACTTGGGATCACCTATCCTAAGGCCACGCAGTGTTTGATCAACCGAAATTGATTGACCCGTGACACAAGGCACAAACTTCAGTCTCGATGCTATCAGAGCTTGACTTTCTTCAAAATTCTAAGGAGGAGCACAAACCTTAAGTCTCAACCCTCCCGAAAGGGGCGGAGCACAAACATCAGGTCTCAACAACACTCTCAGATCAAGTTTTCTTCTACACGACTTAGCATGTGCGTACCTCAAAATCCTAAGTGGTGGAGCACGAACCGTAAAAGAGAATCATTATGCGAGGGAAAACGTAACCTAACGTAACCTTAGAGTTTATATGATGGGTCAAGACTTCGAAAAAGAAAAGTGCATCATCGAGTGCAAAATTCCGTCAAAAAAGAAAAGAGTGCTGTTGGCATAACAATGGTCGTTATGTTTTAAAATGACAAACACATATCAGCCACAAGTTCCAACGGCTAACCGGTTTAAAAGGTTAATCAAACTCGATGGGATAGTGAGATCTCAATAAATTGTGAGCATAAAAATAAATGAGTAACACAGAAAATATCTAATTTATGAAAGGGGTTGTGATTTAAGGGACACATCAAATCTTCATCTACTTTGGACATGTTGCGGACTCCATTAACTTTTATGATGAGAGTTAAACATTTTATTAGAGTTATGCTTAAGATGACCTTAGCATTCTGAACTTATACTAAAGGAAAGTAGCAAGAAAATTTTTTGTATAATTCTTTTTTATGGCCATCAAAGGTATAAGATCACAAATTATTCAATTCTATACTAGACCAAAAAATCAAGTAGAGCTATCAATCATATTCATTTTACAATTTCTTAAGAAGTAAGATTTTAAAATCAACTAGAAGATTGATATCAGATAAAATAATCAAGCGACATGGCATCGAAATAAATAAATCGTTTCATACTTTTTAAGTATCTAGATTGTGGGTGTTTTCTCTTTCTTTTCTTTTCTTTTTCCTGTATTTGTCATGTATTCATTGTGGTCAACCTTTTCTAAAGAAACAAATTTGAGAGTCGGTGGTATCTCTTAGCAAGAAATTCCCATTAAACGAGATCCTATATTTCCCAAGGAAACAGGGCAAACAAGTCTCTTAGGGCTCGCATGATAAAATTTTGTTTCTCGGGAAATTGTTCCAAAAAGTTTAAACAGAAATTCGTTTTAACCAATTTGATTTCTCTATTTCGGAAACTTTGATTTCTATTCAGAAATAGAGAAATTTTGAAGTCAAATTTTTAGCTTCTGACGAAATAGAAACAGATTTTTTTTTTTTCTCAACTTTTCAACTTAGTTAATTTAGTCCAAAATATTTTAATGATTTTTTAATATAATCATTTCAATCAATATTGATTGAAAATCTTAACCATTGGGCCAAATGGTGGGAATTGAATAAACAAGGCTTCATTTGTTGCATGCAAGAGATTTTACGCATGGTAATAGTCAACTTGCCATATTCATATCTAACGAATCTTTCTTCACCTACTACGTAGCCGCCGGACAACGGCTCTATCTAGCTAACTATTTTTTTAATCATAAACTTCATATTGAGGCGGTAAAAGGTGTCAAATCATTAGGGTTTCATCCGATTTTTCTTTTATATAGTGTACTCACTTATCAAGACACAAGTAAAAAGACATCTAATAAGGAATCTGTTGTTCTTGTAAGAGTGTTAATGAAAATACAGATTTTGATAATAAATTTTTAAATGATCCTAGTGTTGATAATTTTGAAAAAAACTGGTGACGATTTTTGAACATGGTGAGGATTTTTTTAACAAAATTTGGAAAGAAATTGGAATTAGACTTGAAGTTAGGATTTTTTTTTTTTTTTTTTTAGGAGATTAGACTATTATAATCATGGCTATCATTAGACTTATTTGATTAATGTGAAATCAATTTTGGCAAAAACATAACGACATATTCACTACAATTGAATTTCAATTGATTTTTTTTTTTGCCACGTTGTTTATTTTTCGAAAGAAAATATTATGTGATAGGAAACGTAAGCACACGTAAGAGGAAATTTCATGAAATTGTATTTTCAACTTTTGTAATGTATTAGTATTATTTCGACTATTATTTTGTATTTGAGGATTTCCTATATTATTTTAGTATTATTTCGACTATTATTTTGTATTTGAGGATTTCCTATGTTGTTATCTAATTAAAAACTATTCCTAGAAATAGAAATTTTAGACTGTTATCAAAATATTGAAAAATTTTGAATCGTTATCAAATGGGTTTCTTTGACAAAATTGAAATGAAATTAAAAATCAATTGGTAAAAGTAAATCAATTTTAAAACAGAAATTTTGTCATGCGCACCCTTAGTTTCCTATTAATTTACATGGTGGAGACCGTATCGTACCACCCGACTCAAGATTTGTTCCTAATGCTATTGGAAACCAAATTCTGTTTTTTTTTTTTGGGGGGTTGAAATTTCTTGTTAATAATTTTAATTGATTAAACCATAGATCAAAACTAAACAATCAAGATTATTCCATAAATCAATAGTTTTCCTTAAAGAAAAGTGGATGAAAACAACTTTTAAATTGGTCAAACAATTGGATTAGATAAACTTAATCAGTGATTTTTTTTTTTTTTTTGGTGTCCTTTAAACAAATTATTAAAAAGAAAAACAATTGAATGCTCATTTTGAGACATGCGATTTTGTCATGAAAATTCATAAAAAGAAAATGTAGCTATCCCGGTCTCCCCATAACCAAGTAAATAGATGAAAGTGAAGAACGGGCTCTCATTTCATTAGCGGAAGGGTGTTGTTATAGTGGCGTTTTTCCAAAGAGGTTGACTATGGTTGTCTTTTGACGGAGGGAGAGGCAACTGATTGATTTTTATTTTTTTTGTCCTTAATTGTTGTGATCAGGTCCATCTAGATTACTTTTACCTTTTACTTAATCAAATTTCGTAGTTCACGCACCTTGAATTTTTTAAATAAGAAAATCCTGAAATTTTCATAACATTAAAATATTAACGCTTAGATTCACAAATAACATTTTCATAATTTTCTGAAGGGTTGCGCTATTTCCACAATCTTTTTGCTATAACAATTTTTTTTTCAGTTAGCTTATCGAATTACCCTTTAATCACAAGGTCTATTTCAATATTTATAAATAACATTATCCCGTCTCTCAATATGATTAATTTCATCAATTTTCTCCCTCACATCCCATATTTGTGCTAAGTTTTCAAAAATAAATTAAGAGACAATGGTTAATTTCATCAACTCTCCTCCATACCATGTTAGTGGTAAGTTTTCAAAAATAAATTAGTTAACTTGTCTCCAGTGACCTTTTGAATCAGCAAAAGATATATTTGTTTTAAGTTATTGCGTTGCAAGTCGCAAAACATTTTTCCCTTTTGCAATTATGAGTTTATTAATTTGTTGAAGAATATAATGCCGTTAATTTCATTAGTGCATTTATTATTTTGTCTAAGTTTTAAGTGATTTATATGAAAGTCTAAATATTATTAAAAAAATTTCATATTTGAACTTATTTTAGTCATAATATCATAATCCCCTTCACTTTCTTCTTTTTAGTTTTTTTTTCTAATCTTTTTTGTTTGAAGATTGTATGGAAAAATCAAATTAAATCCTCAACTGAGTCTAGCTGAATATCCATTTGACTTTTTTTTTTTATAATTATTTTGGAGGGACTTTGCTAGCATAACTGTTTTTGGGGTACTATAATAATAACAGTCTTTTGTAAGTCACAAATTCTTAAAAAAGTAAATCCCACAACAATACATAATTATTTGTGATTTGTTTTTTTGTGGTGTAGAATAGATTATTATTTTCACAGTAAATAAAAAACTGTTACGCAATCAATTCTCATTTTGGAGGAAACTATAAATGATTCTTTTCATATTAGGTTTAATGAAGAGAAAAAATAATTTTAAATTAAAGCAAGATAGGAATTGTAGTTTTCATCCATCTTGTGATTCCTCTTTATATAAACATATCATTCGACTATATTAAATTTGAGTGTGATCAACTTGCATTTTCTGTAAACATTTTCTTACAATAACTTTTATCCACGATCATTACTAGTATCAATACACATCAAAAGTTCGACTAATGAGCTTCATTCGGTCAAAATTCTTTAAAAAATATCAGTGTTATGAATTTCTTACGGGAAATTAGAGGAGTACCAAAATTCATAGGAAAGAAAATCCTTAATTGACTTTCCAGCTAAATATGTATTCGGATTTTTTTCTTTTTCCTATTTTGGACCTAAAAGTAAATGGTTCTTTTTAGGTCAAGTTAAAGAAAGAATAAAGAAAAAAAATTTGAGTTACACTGAAATAGGAAAGTAATAACTCAGAGTTTGTTAATTTTCCTAAAATAGATGATAGTTAATATTACACTATGCCAAATTTACTCAAATTAATTTTGGTATCATGAAAAATCTTAAAATGGTACAACATATTTACCCCCAAAGTAGTTTTCATAGCATAAAAAATCTCAAACCGATACACTTGTACCATATTAATCCTAAACTAATTTTCATGTCCCAAAAAATTTCAAGCCAGCATATTCGTGCCACATTTGTCCCAACTTTTCCTTAAGATTTTGGTAGATTTATTAATGGTGTATCAGTTTGGGGTTTTTATAACACGAAAATTAGTTTAAGATTTAATATGGTGCAAGCAACTAGTTTGAATTTTTTGTTTTTTGTAACACGAAAATTAGTTTACTGTAAATGTGGCAAATGTGTATTTGTTTCAAATTTTTGGTGGTATTAGCCATAAATATTAATATGTGGTTGATAAGGGTTATTGGGTCAATCAACATAAAATGTTGTGTTTTAGTAATAAAAAAATGTGGGAAAAAGGCCAACTTTCTGAAACTTTAATAATATTTTAAACCGGTGGATTAACAAAACGTACATTTCATTAAATATATATATAGTCTAAACAAATAGGTTGTAGAGATTAACTCGCTCCTCTTATCTCTCTTCCTTCCTTCATTTTTGTTTTGTATTTGTGAAAAAAAAAAAATTCTCATTACTCGGAAGCCTAAGCCTGAACCGACTCGTAGCTCGGCCTTGCTGTCTTCCATCTCGAGCGAGAGATTTGAACCGAGTCTCTTTCTTTCCTTCGGTGGTATCATCTTTCGAAGACATTGTCGATGTAATGTAAGCTCAGATTGATACTCCAATTCTAAACTTTACTAAAACAACCCTCATTAGTTAGAATAAGGACACTATTTGTTTAGGGTTGAAGTAAAGATAAATTTCTCCTATGTTCTGTGATTCGGTGGCTCAAATTACTTCAAAGCTGGTTTGATATAGTTAGAGGAAAGTACGAGGAAAGTCTCAAACTTATTGTATTGATATTAATTTATTCATAAACATTTTTATTATATTAATTTTGTTCTGAATCTTTTGCATTTGTGCCAATTAAGAATATCTAGCCAATTTTGACCGAAAATCGCTAACATGGACATTGATCATTATACGTGGCGTGATTGGAGATGATGTGGACAAATTTTACAAATTTTAATATTTTCCTGAACTTTTTATTTTCTTTTTCTTTGTATGTTCTTATTTATCATTATTGTGGTCGATGAAGGCCTACAAGCCCTCACCTATGGCAGGCAATGGCTTGGGTAAGGTTGCGAACCTCGGCAACCACAATGAAAAAATAGATAATAAAACGAAAGAAGAAAAGCAAAAATATTTAAAAATACAAAAAAAATTATTAAAAATTATAAAATTTGTCCATATTAATGCTGATCATGCAATGTAAAATAGTTGGTGTCCTTGTTGCACCTTATCAATCATTTTATAATTTTGCTTACAATTTTCCCTCCAAAACTTGATAAAAATTATTATTTAAGTTTCGAAAAATTATAAACTTTTTATATACGATTCTGCAAGTCAATATTTGAGTAATCTAATGAAAGTTCTTAGTATTTCGAGTTAAATAAAACTGGGAGTTTGATTCGGACAAAACTTCAAAAAGTCAAACTTTAAAAGTAAATGATCTTTGGGTACTGGTTTATAGAGCAATGTAGTATGCGCATGCCGTACTAGAAGATTACTGGTGCTATGCACGGTTGTGATAATCTTATATGATTAAAGTTATAATAACTATTTTCATTTATCAAGACTTATTCTTTTAGTCGTATGATACAAGCTTTGCAAATGGTCTATCGAACAAAAAACTTACTTGTGGGACACTACTATTAGCCTGTTAAGCTTGCGTGATTCTGAAACTTTTTCTTCGTTCTTTCCATGACTAACACAACCACTATAAACAGAATTTATAAAAGGATAATAAAAACCATTTGCTATTTACCTAATGTGGCATTCCTTTTTTTTTATTCCGTCATTAAATGATCACAATAGATGATAGTATGATGCCAAAAATTTATCAGTCATAGGCAAAGGTAATTTTAGATTTCTTTCACCTTTAAATAGCATTTTTTGAATTTTTTTTCCGATTATTTGGTGTAGGAGATGCTAACAGGTCTCGATAAAATATTGATTGTCAAAATCATATCTGAAAATAGTATAGATTAAATAGGTTTTATATGAAGCTCTATCTCATGGCAAACAAAATTATAATCTAAAACATAGAATCAATGAAAAAACATTTTTCTCGTTGTCTCTATATTAATGTAATAAAGTCGCCCAATAAAAGGTTACAATATCGGCATTCATTTGGTATGAATACTTAATAGAACAAATGTGCGTGTGGCGGGAGAGAGAGAGAGAGAGCACCCCCTAATGGCTTTAATTTCACCTACTCTCATAGGGTAATCTCACTATCTTAAAGTCAAGACTTGGTCAACCATACTTCAATTGCCAATTGGAATCTTTGGTATTATCGAACGAATAAAAGGGGAGGTAACGGCCCACTTATAAATGTAATATCGAATGCCATTATATTATATGCAATAGATACATTAACAATATTATAGCTTGATAAATAGAAAATCGAGACAAATAGCCAAACCAATCAATCAATAGGGTAAGGCTTTCTCTCCTCTCTTTTTTCGGCCAGATAATAAGTTATATTAGCTTGATAAACTATCGTTTGTTGATGTCTCATGAAAGGAAAAAACACATCCATTCATTTTGACCACATGATATGCATATGAGTAAATTTTTACATTACAATTTGAAACTCTTCTTATTTATTGACAAATTTTTTAATGTGTCATTTCTACGTGGTGTGACCACCACACAAGATTCTCATAAAGAGCACAATTCCAAATAACTCCTTGAATTGGTTTTGTCTTATATATTAGTCAAATATCTAACAATGAGTCCCTTATAGTAAGTACTAAACTCCGGCTGAAAAATAAGTGACCAGCATATTCAACATACCATCTCGTGTGCATACTTCAAACCAAGGCCATTGTCATCTTAGAACAATTGATGGTGCAAAAAAATATAAAAAGGAGGAAGGGGAGGCGATGCGTCCCTGGTCGGGCTCACACCCCCGCATAAATGACACTCCAGGCACACGGCCTTAAGCCTCTCTCTCTCTCTCTCTCAAATGCAAGTAATAATCGCAACTTGACTCGAGCTATGAGGCCATGACATCCTTAACGGTGCCGGTGCCGGTGATGGTGGCCGCCGCCGTGTGTTTGCTTGAACCAGACAAAGTTGACCAAATCCTCGCTGGTCTTGGACGGCGAAGCCCCGCCTCGTTCATTTGGCCTTCTCTCCCTCTCTCTGTCTCTTTCTAGCTATCTATAGGCTCCACTTTTAGTCTAATTTTCTATGCAATTCACGATTTTAGGACAAAAATATCCATGTGATTGTGAAAAATTGTGAATGCGAGATACACGTGCATAACATCTAACCAATTTACCTCATCGGTGTTTAGCATTTTAACTACAAACTCAACCGTACGAAAGGGAATGTTGAAACAGACGCTACACATATGTGTTCGGTGGTACATTTCTTCAATAATTTAGATTAGAATTAAATTAGATTGGGCTTGAACAGAGGATAGAACGGCCGCTGAAAGGACAAAACCGATGAAGCGAACAATCAAGAGCCGGTCTGGGAAGTGCTGCGCCAACATGATACCTTCCATTTTGGGTCAACCACTCGGTCAAACTCAAACCTGCCTAGCTGTTAAAGTAAAGAAACCCCAATAAAAAATTAATGCCTTTTCATCTCGTTTATTATAATATGCTTTGATACCATCGAGATAAGTCCCAAACTGCCATCTTACGTTTCTCCAAGTCAAATTACTTTGAACTCTTTCAATTCCTTTTCTTCTTTTTTTCGTCGGTGAACTTACACGCACATTGTTTGTCTTTTATTTTTTTTTGGCACAAGCCATGTTCTTGAATTCACGAGAAACTATGTTATTTAAATATTAAAATCGCATATTTGCCTCTAGCTCAAGTTTTTTGAACCATTGATAGTGGTGCCACAAGATTTTACATGATATCATATCACGGGACCTTGAGTTCAAATCACTTAAGCCCCCTTATTTATCTCGTCTACTGTATATTTCCACGCTTTAATCTAAGGTCAAAGCCTAATATATATCTACGATGAAATGTTATATTTAATTATTAAAATTGCACTCTATTACAGTTAATAATATCTTAAAAAAATTTACCAGAACCTAAATTTTGGTCGTCTTTGCTCCCGTCATTATCTGAAGAAAATTAATTAATAATATGCAGTGCAGATGGCAGATCTGTGGGAGACACCATGATTTCAAAAGATGGTTAGAAGTGGCGAGCCTGAAAAATATCTTCTTAAGCGTGCAAGTGTAGCCTCATTATCCAAAGCCAAAGAATGCGATGGCTGTTTTCTCTTTCGCACACACTTTTTTGCGGACTAAAATATTTTGAGTGAGCGCCTAAAAGCAATGAACAAATAAAAAAACAGACAAAAAAGTTTATTTTTCTTATGAGGTTATTTTTGAAATCAAATAAAAATTTTACAAGTTTTGAGAGAGAAATATGGAGAAATATTTTCCTCTAGTTAAATGAACAATGCAGTTTTACAGGCCTTTCGATTCTCGATTTGCATTAGGTTTTCCAAAGATTAATGAAAGTAAAAGGCAAAGGGAGAATCATGCCTTTAGTCATTACTGTGAATGAATTTCTTCCAAAAGTGCTTTTTCTTTTTCATATCAAAAGGCAAAGTTAATCACTTTGAAATTTTTAAAATTCAATTACCAAATCAATTGGTATACAAATTACATGCGCATTATGTGATTGATCAGTCACGTCATAATCAATCATGCAATGAATATGTACAAACATAATTTTTCCATTTCACATTTGATCTTCGATATATTAAGTCATAAGTCTCTTGTCTCACTTTTAGGAAATTTCCAAATTTGCCGTTGTGTCATCTATGTCATCTTTCGAAGGAAAGCTATTGTTCGATCTCCACCACAACTTTTTTTACTCATCAAGCAACTCATTTTCAAAGGCTAAAATTGTAAAACGATGAAAACAGAAAGTTGCAAACTGCTTTCTAAATTCAAAACCTATCCACCATCTTAAAAAAGAAAAACTACTTAAACTCATTCGTAAAACACAAATGACAGGTAGAGTGCGTTGATCAATAAATATGTCGGGAAGGGGGATCAAAACGTCATCATCAATGGAGCTAAGTAACGCACGTAATTTTTCGACCGAGAAAAATGGACGCACTTTTATCTAATACTATGTCTTATGGCAAGTTTTATTACTAGTAGTACAAACATATAGATGAACTTTTCACGTGGGCCACGGTAGCAGCACGACTACCGTGGGAATGCATTCAATTTAGGTTAAATATACTCTGCTTTTTCTAATGCGATCAAGATGATGTAAATGTAATGATTCGACATCCTTCTTTTGTCGTTAATTATACTGAAGCCACTTTTCTAGGGGGAAAGCACAAAATGATTTGAGTTTCTAAAGATATCAAAATCAAAGGAGAAAAAAGATAAAGACTAGAATTATTTTAATGACTAAAAAAAAAAAAAAACAAACATTTTGATGACCACATACGGAGATATAGATCCAAAATAGCTTTGTCCTTTGGTAACTTATCAATTGAGAAATGCCTAGGATTAAATAGAAGCGTTGAGTACACGTTTTTCATTTTTCATATATCCTATCGTAACTCTCAACTCTCTCTTAGATTTTTACCATATCTCTTTATAGAGTGTAAGAGTCAAACTACAATTGAAACTATACAACCCCACCCTTGGCCCCCATGAGAAGGTAGGGAATCGAATTCCTCCCCCTCCCCTTTCCATGTGGGAAGGGTGGTCATTTGGGAACCTCTAGCGATTGAGTGCATGTTAGACGCTAGAAACAAGAACCTTTTAGTGTCCTAAAATACGAAAATAAAAAATCATTGAAGACAACATGTGGATGTAAATTCGATGTTAACATTTGTAATTGCATCTTAAATTGTGTTTCCGGAGGTCAAAGGATTTATAGCCTAAGGGAACTCCCGTAAGTCCAAGTGGCCAAAGCCCTTCGCCTTAGATCAAATCGGGTACCAGAGTCCCCAGTGCAAAAGACAAGAAAATTAGAGTGAAACAGAAAACAAAGAACAAAAAAAGAGACGTAACAAAAAGATTAGGAGCACCGGAAAGCAAATTAGGGCCTGATTGTGTCAAGAAAAATAAATGATTTGGAAAAGTATTTTTTTTTTAAATGATCATTTTTATCGCTTGCAAAAGTAAATGAAAATATTTAGACATAACTTATTATCGATAATGAAACATTTTTCATTAACTAATCAATTCAAGCAATATAAGCAATCATTTTTTTTGAAAAATATCTTTTAAATTATTTTAAAGCCTAAGTAAAAACAAGACAAGTGCAGGTGGGTAAAAATATCAAAGCGAGTTCTCAATATCTCAATTGCTTCAATCATCGAAAAGGTGAATTTACATGGAGCCTTCCGGTGATTTTCTTATCCAATCATAATTACTTTCACAGATCTTAAGGGACTTGAGTTTTTCCTTTTTATTTTTTGTCAAATACACCACTAGGCATTGAAAAACCAAGGGGCAGAGCGCAAACCTCAGTCTCAATGCTCTCAGAGCTCGAGTTTCTTCAAAATTCTATGGGGGAGCACAATCCTCAGGTCTAAACACTTCTGGAGCTCAAGTTTCTTTACATCTAGAGGCAGAGCACGAACCTCAGGCCTCAGTACCTTCAGAGCTTGAGTTTTCTTGTACACCACGCAGCACGTGTTTACTTCGAAATCCTAAGGGCCGGAGCACAAACCGTAAAAGAATAAAACCATGTGAGGAAAAAGTAACCTTTGAATTATATAACAAGTCAAACCTAAATATATCCTTAAACTACTTTGTCTGAATTCTGGAACATAAAACTCGAGAGTATTTCCTCCTAGATGGGGAAGAAAAATATATGTCGAGGATGGGCTCTCTCAGGTGGAGCCACACCCACAAAAATGTTTGAGGAACTGGTAAGCTGGTATAGTAGCTGCTAGCATCGGTGAAGGTGAGAGGGATAGGCAAAAAGCCTACGGTAAAATCAACCTATGCTTCGTACGGCATTTCTTAACTAACTTGTCGGCCTCGACTGTGCGAAGAAAAAAACCATGTGAGTAAAAAGTAACCTTAGAATTACATGACAAGTCAAGACCTCAAAAAAGAAAAGTACATCATTGAGTGCAAAATTCTGTAGAAAAAGAGAAGAGTGCAGCTAGCATGACGATGCTCGTTATACTTTAAAATGATTGAGACATATTGGCCACAAGTTTCACTACAGGAGAATGGCTAACTAGCTTGAAAGGTTAATCAAACTCAAGGCAATAGTGAGATCTCAACAACAACTATGATTAATAAAAACAAATGAGCAATATAGAAAATATTTAATTTATGAAATGGATTGTGATATTAGGACACATCAAATCTTCATCTACTTTGCACATGTTGTGGAGTCCATGAACTTTTATGATGAGATTTAAACAGTTTATTAGAGTTATGTTTAAAATAGATGGTAGTATAGTGCCCAATATTCAATTGTAAAAGGAACTTTCAATTTGTCCAACTATCGAGTACAATTTACTATAATTTTAGGGAAAATCTTGATTTTATTTAATTATTCGGTTTTGGATATACTGACGTGTCTAAATAAATTGTTGATCGTGAAAATAATATCTATAAATTAATATGGATTAAATAGGTTTTGTATGAAGCTATATCTTATGGTTAAAAAATTATCATTAAAAAACAAAAAAAATTAAAGAAGAACATTTCCTCATTATCTCTATATTAATGTAATAACATTGGCCAACAAAAGGTAATAATATCAACATTCGTTAGTATGAATATTTAATAGAATAAATATTGCAGATTAATAAGTGTGTGAATCCAAATTCGCTTTTTGTGTGTGTGTGTGTGTGAGAGAGAGAGAGAGAGAGAGAGAGAGAGAGAGAGAGAGAGAATCCAATAAGGGCTATAATTTCACCTACTCTTTTGGGGGACTCACTATCTTAAAGTCAAGATCTGGTCGGTCACCAATTGGGATCTTTGCTATTATTGAAGACCAAATTCAACACCGCATTATGCGAACGAATAAAAGGTAAGGTGACGGTCCACTTATAAATGCAATTATTGAATGACATTAAATGCTATAGATATATTAACCACATGATAGCAAGATAAAAAAAAGAAAACTCAAATTAATAGCCTAATTAATTGGGGCTTTTTTTTAAGAAAATGTTTTATTAGCTTGATGAACTATTGCTCTTCGGATGAGTAATGTCCCATAAAAGGTAAAAACACGCATAATAAGGCATAATCGACCGATCACATTAATTACATGATATGCATCTCAATAGATTTTTATTTTTCAATGTCAAAACTCTCCTTACTTATTGACAGGTCTTTTCACAAATCATTTCCACCTAAATTGAGTGTCATTTTCTTGTATAGAATAAAATTCCAATTGGCTCTTGGAATTGGTCTTCTTCTTTTTTTAAGTATCCATGCATTTTAGTTTGTCTAATATGATTCCTTATGTACTTGACAAATGTCAACCAATGAGCCCCTTACAATACTAAACACCAGTGGAAAAAGGTGACCACTGACCAGTATGTACTTCTCACGTGCATATTTTGAGCCAAAGGCTAAACGTCCCTCGCCGGGCTCACACCCCCAAAACATAGATTTACGCGCCAGCATAAACCTCTCTCAGTCTCTAAAAGGTGTCGGTGATGGTCGCCCCTTGCCGCTTTGTCCAAGCAAGCTCGCGACCGGCGATAATGGGAACTAGGGTTTGGTTTGGAGGGATGTGAGACTCAAGCTATGATGCCATGACATCCTTGACGGTTCCGGTGACGGCGGCAGCTGCTGTGTGCTTTGTTTGAGCAAGGTAAGGACCACAAATTATTGCTAGTCTTAAGAGCAGCGAGCCGTGACACACTCCACCCCCACTTTTAGTTAAATATTATACGCAACATGTGATTTAGGACGGAAATAAAGAGACTAATAATGTGATCGTAAGAAATTCTGAATGTAAGATGCGCGTGTACAGCAGCCAACCACTTCTAATCTCTTGGTGTAAATTACATACTCAAATATATTCGACGTTATGCGATAATAGGGCCAACTTTGGAAAGCTAATTGAAAATTATCTCTGCGTAGGGTGCAATTTTATATCTAAAGGAGGATTTTGAAACAGATGCTCTCTCTCTATTATATATGCACATTTCTTTAATAGAGTAGACTAGATTAGATTAGATTAGATTGAGTTTGTGCCGGGAAAAAGAACGGTGGCTAAAAGGATGAAAACACACCATTTCGCTCCCAATTCATTTTGGGTCAATCCCTCGGTCAAAATCAAAGCTGCCTTAGCTGTTAAAGCAAAGAAAACCCCAATAAAAAAAAACACTAATCCTTTTCATCTCCTGTTATAATACGCTTTTGATACCATCGAGATAAGTCCCAAGCTGCCATCTTACGTTTCTCCAAGTCAAAGTTGCTTTTGAAGTCGACAATTCAAAACCCTAATCAAACCTTATATTTTCGTATTAAAGTGAACTTCAAATTAATATATAAATTTTATTGTATTTAAGTTTGAGCCCGCCGCATGTTTTGAACAGAACTTTTACACGCACATAGGTTGAGTTTTTCTTCCTTTATTTTTTCTTTCGGGGGCACAATTGACTTTATTTAAAAATTAATTCGTAAAAACCTACATTTTGGTGGTCCTCATTCCCGTCATTTTCGTACATATTTAGTTAAATGATGTGCAGTGCGGTTGGCACATTAATTCAAAAGAAGGTTAGAAATGGTGAGTTTGAGTAACACGATGGTTGTTTTATATTTCACGCACACTTTTTGAGGACTAAAGTATGGATTAAAAAAAAAAGAAGTTATTTAGACTGAGGACCTAGAAGCAACGAACAGGTAAAAAAAAGCAAAAAAAGTTTAATTTTCTAAGGAGGTTGTTTAAATCAAATGACATCACCAGACATTTTGAAAGTGAAATATGGAGCGTTTCTTTTTTCTTTCTTCTTTTTTTTTTTTCCTCATTTTGAACATTTTGAAATTTAAATGCAAAATTAATCAAGATGCACGTTACACTCACGTAATATGCAAATCAATCATGAAATAAGTTGGTACATAGCATACTTTTCTCCTTTCACACATGTATTCTATATGTTGTCTATTTGGTCTGGCTTTTAGGAACTTTTCATATTTGCCCTTACGTTATCTCTTTTATCTTTGAAGGAGGGTTCTCATTGGATATCTGTTTGAAATTAATTTTTCATGGAAGAAGTCTTTTTCAAAGGCTAAAATTGTAAAAACGTCGAAACAAGAAACTACAGCCTACTTTTTTAAATTCAAAAGTTACCCACTATCTTTAAAAAAATGTTGAGAAAAGCTACTGAACTTCGATTCATTCATACATATGCTTGGCCGGGGAGGGGAGGAGGGGGGGAGCCGAGTAACTTTATGTTTATGTGGAACACGTCATGTTTTATGACTGGAAAATAAATACGCTTTTGTCTATACTTTTATCTAATATCATATCTTATCTTTACTATGAAAAAAATATACATGAATTTGTCACGTGGGCTGCTGTAGCATGCTCGACTACAATGGGAATAAATTCAATTTAGGTTTGATATACTCCAATTTTTTTTTATGCGATGAAAGTGATGTAAAGGTAATGCTTGGACAAGCTTGAAGTTTCAGAACACTAGCAAAAGGAGGGATCGGGTCCCCTTTGGAGTCACAGGCCAGAGTCATTCAAATGGGTCCCCCAACCGGGCTCTCTAATATGTGATGGGCTTGAGCGTTCAATGGGTTGGGCTTCAAGAATTCCCTGCTGGACTATGATCTCTGGGCCTCTAGAATTGGGCCGAGTGATCGAGTTGTGGCCTGTCTAAAATGATCTCCGCCGAAAGATCTAGAGCCCCTCCATGGCCCAATTTGGACCTGCGTTAATGCCAGAACTAGAGTTCCGCCGTGGCAGGGCTCAAGAGCTCCACTCAATGGTGGCGATGGATGGAGCTCCTCCATGGCTGTCGAGATCTGGATGGCCATGATGAAGATGGAAAGCGAGCGCTGAGAAAGAGAGAGAGAGAGAGAGAGAGAGAAGGTCAATAAATAAGGCTAATGTCGTGGCGATGGTGACGATGTGGAAGGGGGGACTACAATTATATTGATGGCAAACACAGCCAGTGGTGATGATGGTGACTATTGGTGTTGTGGCACAAATCAAAGGCCGAAATTGAGAAGAGGAGGGTTAGGGAATTCCATATTAAAGAGAGCTAAGAAGGTTAAGTGATCTATAATGGATTCTCTTATCTCGAGAATTAGATGCATTTTTGCCCGTCGTGCAAGGCTCTATAAATCCTCTAACAACTCTCTTTTGTCAATTGGATTTCTCCCTCCGATGATCTTATTATGGGCCCGTTTGGTTCGACTTTTAGGGAATGCATTTGCAAAAATACAAATACCTTTGGGTGAAATGGGATTTTCCAAAATGTAAATATCGTTTGATAAAATTTGTATTTGGTAAAATTTGTATTGAAATACAACTTTAACCAAAATAGTATTTAGTAAAATTTGTATTTGTAAATGACTTTTATTAAATTAAAAAATAAAAAATATTTGTATTTTTTTTTTTGAAGTCCAGCCACCAGACCACTAGATCTGGCAGCCAAACCGTTGGATCTGGCGGTCGGATGGCCAAATCTGGCCCCCGACGGTCACCCAACCCTGGTGACCGTTGCCTGAGGTCGCTTGACCTCCGGCGGCCACCTAGGTCACTTGATTCAAGCCATCAGTCGCTCGGGTCACGCGACCTAGGCGTCGCCTGAGGTTTGGCGACGGTCGCCGAGATTGGGCGACCCTCAGGCGGCGATCGCCGGTGCGCGCAACCCTTTGGCAGGCGGTTGTCGGCCTCCGTGTGGTGGTTTTCCTCGCAAATGAATAGTAACCTCAAAGTAAATAGTAACCGGAACTTACATTCCGAAAATGCAAATTCCTAAAAGACCTCAAGATCTGCTTTGAACTAAGGGCCCTTAGAGTCTTTTGGAAATGCAATTGCATATTACCAAAGTTCGCCCAAAAAATCGAACTAAACACTTTTGCATTTAATCAAGGGACTTAGAATCCCAAAGCTCATTTTCAAAGCTGAACCAAACATGAACCTATGAGGTTTACCACTTTCTTTGTAAATATATACGCTTATCAAAAGAAAAATTCACTGTTGATGGTGATATCAACAATTGATTTCCGATATGATAAGACGGATGGTTATAATCAAATTAATAGTAAGAGACTAAAGTCTTCTCCGGAGGGTGTTAATTTCAATGGTTTGTGAATTTATATTAATGTTTCGTAGGGAAGAAGTTATTGGGGCCGGCCTACACACATTATGTACCACCAAATCCAACTGGGAACATTCAAACAATAATTTCCTTGACACGAGGCACCACTTTTCCCAGCTGTGTTTCAACTTCAACCACTGAAATCCAAAATGAGATAAAAGAATAATAATAATGAAAATAACAAAAGGTCAAGTTCATCACAAATTTCAAGAAAATAAAAGGCCACAAATGCAAGTTCACCTTTGAGCTTCCCCAGAAAAAGAATTTGCTCTGTTTCTTGAAGAATCCACAAAAAGAAGGATTTCTTTGAACAGGGAAAAGTTGTCGACTTGACCCACTCTGGGGACCACACATGGGATTTCTTTTTGTCCTCACCGTAATAAACAAATTAAAATAGATAAATAAATAAATAAAAGTGCCCAAGGAGGGTAACTGTAAGCATGATTCCGGGAAAAAGCTGCAAAAGACATAATTAAAGGCCGAAGCAAACACGCTTTCCTATTTTTACTATGTGTAAATTCCCCAAAACACCCCTTCTTTTCTTTTTTCCCAATTTAGCCCCCTTTTTCCTCAAAAAACATAAGGTCTTCCAGATTTTCTTTTTTGCTTTTATTTATTTATTTATTTACTTCGTTATTTTATCTTTTCTTCAATCTAATGAAACACAAAATTTCCTTTTATTTTTCTTCCCAAACTATCTTTTGAACATAAAATTGCACTTTTTGTTCTGAGATTCTTTCTTGTGCATCGACCTTTGCAATTATTTTACAATCAAATCCTAATGCAACAATTCCTTCCATTTTTCTCGAATATAATTATTATGTGAAAGTTACATGAACGATAACAAGAAGGAATATTTCCATATTATTGTCAAATGATATAACAACTATTGATTAATTTCCATCCTATTTAATGTGTATTTCACTAACAAGTGTGTCTAGAAGGGGCTGCATCACATGCAAGAATTTGTACATAGATTTATATTTAATTATTATATCTAGAAACGAATACGAGGCTCATACTTTTTCAGGCTTTAGTTTACGTTTTAAATAGAAGATCACTCCATTTTATCAAATTAAAGTGAAAGAAGAGTTGGCAAGACAAAGGAGAATAACCAAAAAGAATTTTTTTTTTTAAGAAATATAAGTTATTTACCAAATTAGTTCTTTTTTTTTTTTTTTTCCTTACCTGTTCATTCAAATGTCTTTTTATACAACTATATCTTTTTATATTCCATATGTTTCGTGAAAAATAAAAGGTTTTAAAAATATATATATTTTTAAAAATAATAGCTTGCATCACTTGAAATAATTAATTAATAAAAAATGTTTGCATTATTGACAACTATTTATATCTAAACATAAATTTTTTTCATTCATTTTTATAAGAGATATACGTGATATTTTTAAGAAAATGTTATTAAAACCCTTCATTTTCTGCGAAATATTATTTACATCCATTAATTTTTATGGTGATTAATAAAACAACAGGCAAATCATTGTACTCCGTTATTGCATCTAAGATAATTTGAGTAATACATCTTCATTCTTAATAGAAGTATTTCAATTCTATCATCAAGTGACTTGAAAATGTTAAAATTTATCTTGACAAAACTAAAATGTCGATGCGAATTATGGACGCTTACAATCTACAATAATATAAACACAAGAGGGCATGTGAATTTTTTTCACCCTTATATAATTCCATCAAACACATTCAATCATTAAAAAAAAAAATATTAGTTTTGAAATATATTGAGCATTACACATTTGATTTTTTTTCCATGACAACATGCGGGCATTTCCAGTAACATTTAAGTTAGAGCTCATGGACTATAAAATGGATGAAAGAGAAAATGAGTATTGCTTGAGCTAGAAATTGCATTTGCTTGAGTTGTGTGAGAATTAAAAATGCCTAATTCACAAATGACTGTATCCGCAAGATTTATAAGAAGTAAAAATTTCGGGGAGTTAAAAGTTCAAAAAGTGAGCTTGAAAAGCTGCTCCAATAGATTGTTATATGTCCCTTGCCAAAACAGATATTGTTCCTTTGCGATATTCAAGCCTTTCTTAAATCTATAAGTCAAACTTATATCCGATGCTTGATCAACATTCGTAATGAATGCAATCCTCCGGCCTACTATGCCATGGACCGAGCCTCCGTAATTCCCGGGGGGGCAAATCCGAGCTTTACTGGTTCGGGTTCCTCTCGGGAACCGATCACAAGGACTCTATGGGAGGAAGTTTCTCCGGGACCCGCTCGATCGACACCACTCGCAAACGGACGACGCTAAAATGTCCCCTCCTCGGATTTTCAACCCCAACAACTACCCTTTCCCCATCGCACTACATTTTACAAAGTACACACCCCACCCCAATTGCCGATGGCCGAGTCAAAAGTCAACGCCGGTAAAAACGACAGCGTACCCTCCCCACCCGGGCTTTCGCAACCACTCCCACTCCCGGACCGGACAAAAAAAGACGAGAGCGGAAAGCGAGGGAGAGAGAGAGAGAGACGGCGAGCACGAGCGAGGGGAGAGAGCTTTGCTTGTCGTAGTGGCTTTGTCGAGCATTTGTACCGCCAGATCCGGAGGGCGTCAGGACCCGAACATTGCCCGAAAGATCCCCCCCTCCCACCACCGCCCCGCCTCGCCCTCGGTTCGACCGATTTTTGGACCGTTCCCCGTCTCTCTCTCCTTCGCTCTCCTTCTGGGTTCGGGGGCCGTTCGCTAATTTGAACCGGGCCGCGCGCGCGGTGAGCCCCACGCGCTCTTTCTCCATCCCCGAGCCGCGGAATGTCGCTCTGGGTAGATCCGCATTCGAGGGTTTCGTGAAGTCGGAGGTGAGTTCCCGCGTTCCTCTTTGTCCCGTGGGAATTGGGTAGGTTGCAGGTCGTGCAATTTCGCCTGCTTTGTGTCGATAGTTCTGCGCACGCCTCTTGCGGGTTGTCGGGAATTTTGCTTGTGGGAGGGGTTGGGGAGCGAGGTCGTGTTTTGGTTGACTTGAAAGTGGGACGGAAGATGTCGGGAGGGCGCGAAAAGTCCGTACCTTTTACTCGCCTGCTGTGGAGATTTGTGTTCTCTCACGTCAAAATTTTGGATTTTTGTCCCAACAAAATCGGCTTTTTGCTTGCGCTCCCTTTTCTTGATTTTTCTTGATGAAAGGAGAAAAGAATTCATTAAATTTCTCGTTCCTTAATTTCGGCAATCTGCGTCAATTTAGCTGCCGGCAAGATTTGAGAGCTGGTGTGTGCTCCTGTGACTGTTGTTATCTGTAGGCGTACAGTGTTCACTGCCTCAATTTTGAGTGATTGTATTTAGCTTAGCCATCTTAATGCCATGTGTGGATGAATTTGGGGTTTAACTAATGGTCTGGATGGTTGTCTAATTTTAGTTAGTTTTGCATCTTTGCCAGGTATGAAGGTTTTTTGATTCGGCATTTGTTGGAAACCCGGTTTTCTCATTGAGTGGTGGCCAATGGGTGGCCAGAGGCGGAATGACTCTTGGTTTAGTAGTTTGTGGCGGGCGTCGAGGAATAAGACGTCAGAGCCGGAGAAGGCAGTTGTTGGGATAGTGGCTTTTGAGGTCGTGAGCATGATGTCGAAGGTGGTCAAATTATGGCATTCTTTGACTGACAGAGAGTTCCGCAGGTTGAAAGAGGAGGTTCAGTGCTCGATTGGGCTTAGGCACCTTGTATCGGAGGATGAAGATCACCTCATGGATCTTGCTTTGAGCGAGATGATGGATGAGTTGGTGTACATAGCGAGGGCGGTGGTCAGGCTGGGGATGCGATGTACTGATCCCGTGTTTCATCGGCTTGAGCTTTTCCTCAATGATCCTGTACAATACGAACTTGAATGGTCTGGATGGCAATATAAGTCGAAAAAGATGGACCGGAAAGTGAAGAAGATGGAAGGGTTTGTTGCGATTATGCTGCAGTTCGCACAAGAGCAAGATGTGCTGGTAGAGCTTGAACAAACTCTTAGGACAATGCGTGCCAATACCGAGACTGATCAGGTGAAGCTACTTGAATTTCAGCAGAAGGTAATGTGGCAGCGTCAGGAAGTGAAGAGTCTGCAGGAACTGTCTCCATGGACCAAAACTCATGATTATGTAGTCCGGCTTCTAGCAAGATCACTTTTCACATTGATAGAGAGGATTAAGAATGTATTTGGGAATGGTCAAGTGTCTTCTGCTGAGGCGAGTGATCATAACGGGGTGAATTCTAATGGTGTTTCTCGGACACAGTCGTTTTCTGCTATAATGCACTCTCCAGTCTATCCATCTGAGGACAATCTATGTGGGTTCTATTCAGGGCCGCTTGGGTTGTCTTCATCAAAGTCAGTGCTGACATCTGTTAGCAGGAAGAAACATCTAGCTCATCATCGGTCTGGATCCATTCACGCAAATTTCTTGCATTCTAAATCAAAAAAATTGGCTCCTGTTGGACCTTTTAAAGGATGCATGAATGGCGGAAGCAATTCGCCGGTTATTGAAAGGCATCGAGTGGCATTTGGAGGCTCCATGAGGGTAAGCGGTGTCTGCAAAGATGACATTGAGAAGATGGGCTGTTCTGATAGGAATTTTCAGCCTCAAAGCAGCAGAGTTTATTCAAAACTTACCCTTCTCTATTCAAGGAGCGGATCAATCTCTGCCCCACCATGTTCTCTTGGAGATGCTGCTTTAGCTTTCCACTATGCAAGACTGATAATACTCATTGAGAAGCTTGCTTCTGCTCCGCACTTGATCAGCCTTGACGCAAGAGATGACTTGTACAATATGTTATCTAATTCCTTAAGAACTGTGCTGAGGGCCAGGCTGAGGTCTTATGCTAGAAGTTTGACTTCATCGATCTATGATGCTTCCCTTGCGGCTCAATGGAATTTATCTGTCGCGCAGATGTTGGAATGGCTGGCTCCTCTTGCTCATAACACGATGAAGTGGCAGTCTGAGCGAAACATTGAGAAGCAGCATGAGGTCTCGGGAACAAATGTACATCTAGTACAGACTCTCTTCTTTGCCAATCAAGCAAAAACTGAAACTGCTATTGTTGAGCTGCTTGTCGGTCTCAACTATCTCTCCAGAATCAGTGGAGAAATGAAAGGAAGGTCTTTGGCCAGCTTCCCTGCACAGAGAGCTTCCAATGATTACTTAGTTAAAAAATGAGATGGCTCTTGATGTAATTTAGGTCTTGATTAACTAACAGACGAGCTAGATTGAGTGTATACTAAATCAAAAAATTTCTGTTGCCATCATGGAGAGAGGATTCAGACAAACAAGGAGCCATCTAGCTGTGCATCTCATGAACTGTCTCTCTTGAGCTGGACTGAGGATTTCAATCTGGGTTTGCAGCTCTGGGATATGCAGAAGCGATTAATCTGACTGTGGAGGTGCTTCTTCGAGTCTGGAAAACTGATTTTTCTCTTAATCAGTGGTCAAACTTGTGGCCTGGAATGGACTTTGGACGCACGCATTCGTTTCATCTGTGAGCTGGTAACTCTAGGTTTCATGATGTGGAATATGAGTAAAAAGCACATTCGGTACCATGAAATCAAAGTGCTTGCTGTGCGGCTTGGATCCTGGTGGAAGGCATTCTGTATCTCTCTTATAGAATGTGTAAAATAGCGTTGGATAGAAGTAGAACGTAGGAGTTATATGGCTAGAATGCAGGCATAGCTTGTGGGTCGTGCTCCCGTACATAGCTTTCGGTTACTTGCAAATGTAACCTAGCTCTTAATCCCTGTAAAGCAGTTTTTGGATAGTTGGCTTGTTTATCTTGTCCTTTCGGCTGGTGCCGGTAGTTACTCTCACTGATTTTTCTCTAGTTGGGGATGCAGATTGATAGCTAACACAGGTGCTGCATGACTATATTCACTTACCATGCGGTAATCTGCAAGCTCATCCTGACATTCTCTTGCAAAAGGTGCTTCCTGTACCCTTTAGGATTTTGATGCGATGAGATGACACGAGATCAATCCCTAACCCATCCAATTGTTTTTGGATTCATTTCCTAGACCCTACTATAGGATCTTGTGGTGTGCTCCGAAACGGGTTCTATTTAAAATTGTTTTGTATCCTCTAGGTTTTAAGGATGCCCTCACTTAATTATTGGGGATACTCTTGGGATGATGATAACCGAGAAAGTCTTAAACTTCTTGTACTACAATCAATTCATTCTTGGATTGTTTAATTTGACTAATTTAATCTTAACCTTTTGATGATTTTTCAATAAATTCTTTTGTTACTAGCCATTGGGCTTTAGAGCAATTTTTTATAATTTTTATTTTGTTATTTTTTGGACTTGGTTACTAGCCATTGGGCGAAAGTCATGAAACTCTCACTTGCTGCGAGCAAGGGTTGTGCCTCTTGCCTTGAGTCCCCGTCTAGTGATCGACAATGGCACAATTAAAAAAAAAAAAAAAAAAAAAAAAAAAAAAAAAATTGCTAAATTTGTAAAAATTATTCACATAAACACCGGTTTTATCGTGTAAGAAGGCTTGGAGTCCATTTACTAAAATTGGTAGGAATAATTATACTAATAAAAAAGTTTAGAATTAAATTAATCGCTAAATAATCATAAGAAATCCTAAAATATGTTAAGAAAGTGAGCAATTAACTCGAACAATCTTCAAAGTCCTTCCAATACCGATATGACTTTTTCTCTATCAACCAACATTAATGAAAACGATATTTGAAACGATGTTGTTTCGATCATAATGCCAATTTCTTCGACCAAAATTAATTAAGACTAAATGTTTCTCTTGTTAAAATAAAATAAAACACAAAATATCAAAAAGAAAAAAACCTAAGAGAGGCCCTCCTCGGCCGCCGCCGCCGCCGCTCCACCGTCGCCCGAAATGGCCGGCGGGGCGTGAGAGACTAATTGGCAAAGTGCCTTCTTGCGGCGCTCTCTCTCGGCAGCTTCTTCTCGCAAGTTCGCTCGCGGTCGTGGCCGCACATGGCGAGCACGGCGGGAACGATGGCGTACAGGGCGTACAGGGCGCTCACCTCCGGCCTCTCCCCGCTGCTCCGCCTCCACCTGCGGTGGCGCGCCGCCCGGGGCCTCGACCCGCCGCTCCGCTGGGCCGAGCGCCTCGGCCGGGCCTCCCTCCCCCGCCCGCCCGGCCCGCTCCTCTGGTTCCACGCCGTCTCTTTAGGTTCCCCCCGTCTCTTCCTCTCGCTCTTCCATTCCTATCATCGGTCTAGCGTTTTGCTTTGCTGTTGATGCCTTCCTTCCGAATCGAACCGCCGGCTGCTGAAAACCGGCTCGGTCGCGGTTGTGTTAGCCACGCGATACGCGGGCGAGTAGAGTCGTTTTCTTGCCTTAACTGGCGAGCTGCTTTAGCTGAACGATCGCCATTTAGCTGTTTTTGCTGCCGGGAAATGAAGGATGGCGAGTTTGCTCGGTTGTGCAATGCGTTCGTTGGGTAGTTCTAGTTTTGCTTTCCAGTTTTCAGTTGACACGACAGTCTTTTGATGGGCAGAAGAGATAAAGATATATGTTATCGGAGAACTCGAATGAACATAGATTTTGATTGGAATGACAAAGAACTGTGACCCCGTGAAGATCTTTTCGTTTTTGAATGGTGTTTTATGTTGAACCAACGTGAGAGTGGAAATGTCTACTGTTGAAAGTGCCTGCGATGTGGAAGACCTGGTTTGCGTTGCATGGCCATTCAGAGTAGAAGATTTCCAGTAAAAATGAAAATTGAAGAGCTAGAACCCGAGCACGTCGTTAAGTTCCTTGCTCCTTTTGGATTTGTCATTGTATTCACAAATGTGAGCAGACAGGATGATGTGCATAAATCTGTGATTGGCAGATACATTTTATGAATCCAAAATGGGTAGCTCCATCAATCCAATGTGTTAAGTCAGTTGCATCCTCATAGTCAAGGCTAATTCCAAACTGTCCCTCGGTGTGACAAAAGAATTTGGATGTGCCTTTGGCAAGTTTTTGGCAAAATTGAGACAAAATTAGTTACATTTTTGAGATTTTTTTGTCCACTTCTGGGGGCATTTGGAGTTACCCATAATCACATACTGCTGATTTTGCTTCTTTCATTTGCTAAGCCTTTGTTTTGTAATAAACTTAATCAGGTGAAGCAATGGCAGCAATTCCTGTTATCAAGCACTGTTTGCAGAAGAGACCTGAAATCAACATTTTGCTAACCACGGCAAAAATGTCTGCATTGTAAGACAGACCCTGGTCTCCCTTTCCAATTTTTAAGCTGACGCTAGAGAGCTAGACTCATCCCAGTGGATTCTTGCATTTTGATCAGATGATGGCCTTTAGTATAATTCTCTGCTCAATTTGAAGTCCTCGCTTTATTTTATTTTAATTTTTTTGCATGAACTAATATCATTAAAAGAATCATAGCCCAGAATTGCCCCGTTAGAAAAAGTCATTTTCCCTTTATACTGAGCATTTTTGTTAGCTAATTGGTTTTCTTTTAAGTTCTTGTGCAGTGAAGTACTAGAGGATCAGCTCCCAAGCAGGGTCGTGCATCAGGTACTTATTGCAGGCCATCCTGTGTAGATAAAGTAGAATTGATTGTTTCCAGAAGTATTGCCAGCAGAGAATCCAAGTAGTCACCGAGGTCAAAAAGCTCTTCCATTTTGTGGAAGTGGAGCAAAGAACATCAACATTGGTTCAATGAGAGCTTTTTATAATGATGCATGTAGCTTCACTATACATTCTGCTTTATATGTTGTCATACTTGAGAGTTCCATTAATTACGTCATCCATATTGCCATGATTTAGCATCTGCGCTAAGTTTAGTGCTCACCAGAGTGATTTTTAGGTGGTATAGTTCTTTGCACTTGTTATTGTTTCAGCATATTGCAGGGCCAGCTAGATTGATTTGTAGGTTGGAGTTCTTTGTGTTCATATGATTTATGTATAGTAATATGATAATTTTATCTAGGGCTTCCTGGCAAATGAGAACTCCAGAACCCTCTGAAGTGAGAACATCAACTTGTCGTCTCATTCTTGTGAAGGCTTTATTATATATGCACCTTACGTGCTATTTACCTGCTTCTATGTAATGCTCTCCGAGGCAGTTCATGGTCACCACTCATTTTGTAGCCTAGATGTTGATCTGTTGGGCATTATTCTTGTTCTGTTATATACTCTGATGGTTGCCTCTCTTGGACTAACAGCTTGCCCCTCTTGATACCCCTGCTGCAATCAAGGCTTTTTTTGGATATTGGAAACCCAGTGCTATCATGATAGTGGAGAGTGAATTGTGGCCAAATCTTATTGTTGGTGCTTCAGAAAATGGTGTAAGTGTCATCATCATTCTTTATGAAGGTTCGTGTATGTCTTATTTTTGCAACATTTCTCTTCAAGAAGATCAGAAACCATGCATGATTTTGTCGCCATAATCGGTAGTTTGAGGAGAAACTGCATTTTGAATGTCATGTTTGGCATTCTCTGCATATTATCAGGTTGCATTGGCGTTGCTAAATGCCAGGATGTCTGCCAAATCATTTGAGCGTTGGTCAAGACCATTTCTGCTTCCTCTCATGTCACTCATGCTATCAAAGTTTTCTTTGATAATTCCATTGGTATACTTCTGCCTTCTTGCGTCATGCTTGTTCGAGCCTCTTTCCATTTATCTGACTCTTTCTGACCCCATTTCCTGCTACAGAGCAATGTGCAGGCCATTCACTTTCAACTATTGCAAGCCCCACCCCTTGTGATCAACTTTTCTGGAGATTTAAAATATGGTAAGCTTGTAAATATTGTGTATTCATGTTAGAATTGCTGCATTTGGAGGTTGCATATGTATGGTTTATGTTTTGTAGTTATCGACTACATTATATAAGAGGTTACTGTGAATTAATTTTAACAAGTATCGTGCGGACTCATCAGTTTTTATGCCTGGTGTTTGTTGTTCTCTCCCCAGCTGTTGGAGAATGTTATTCTTCTAGAGAAGGTGTGAGATTTGAAGGTCTGAAGGCACAATTAGCCCACAAGAAGGTTTGGATGGCTTCATCTATACACAGGGGTGAAGAAGAAGGTCAGATGTTTATCATGCTTATCATTCCTTTCTACATTGCAAATTTCAGCAAGTTTTAATGTGCTGATTCAATTTGTTTGCTCTGATACTCTTTAAGCTAATGCTTTTGCACAACTGTTGACCAGAATTACTCTGCTTTTTTTCATTATTAAGGTTCATCAAATGGTAATCAATGTGATTATCCTTGTAGAAGCTTCACACAATCAAGCACTGCTCAACAATACTTTTCTCTTGTTCTTATTGTTGAGGTTGTCCCATATTAGTTGTGGAAAGGGCTAGTGGCCGGTTTATAAGTGTGAGAGAAAATTTCACCCTTATCAAAGCCTGACTTGCCAACAAGTCTGAACCTAATAGTCAGATGAGAGAGTTATGGATTACTGCAGCTTCAACCCAAGACCCAATGTGTGAGGGGGAGATTGTCGAGATTGTCCTATATTGGTTGTGGAAAGGGCTAGTAGTCGAAGTATGAGGAAAGCTTTACCTTTCGAGCTAGCTTTTGGGGTGTGAGAGGTCCAAAGCCACCTACCACCGTATCAGAGTTAGAGGTCCTGAGTTTAAATCTTTCCAGACTCCATTTGCCTTCCCAATTAAATATGTCCACGCTTAGTATTAGGCAGAAAAATATAAAGAAAAGAACTACACTAAGCATGAGGGAGAGTGTTAGAATATATTGTAGAACGGTTGGCAACAGTCTCACAAAAATCTCACACCATCTAAATAATAATTTATCATTCCTTGAAGTTGAATAACTGCAGATTTGATCTTTGCTTACCCTTAGGTAGATAGACTGTCTTTTCCCCCTTTCCTCATATAGAAGAATAACCTTTGGACATGCAGTTTTTGTTTTATTGACTTTCTTGTTTCATTAAGGACATAATCGCACTAGCTTCAATTGAAGCTTTTACCAGTGCAAGTGTCTGGAAGTTAAATGATTTGTGGCACCACGTTCCTGTGTTTATGTGCTTATAGTAGATACTGTTTACAGTAATGCTAGGGATTCACCAACATCTCATGCAAATGCACCATGACGTGGTCACTATTATTGTTCCTCGATATCCAGAACATGGACGAGAGATATATCAAGTACGTTCTGATGTTAACCTATTTCATTAAATAGTGGATAAGTTTTCTAAGGTAGTTTTGTTAATATAGTAAAGTAAAATATTTCCAATCCCACTATTCATTTTCACTGCAGTCTTTCTTGGCTTTCTTGATATTAAGAGGGTGCAATGAAGATTTTTTTTGGTCCCATTTGTGTGGCCATGATTAATGCATTAGCTTGTATGCAGGAATTGAAGAAAGGAGGACATAGTGTATCTTTGAGATCTCAGCATGAAAAGCTTGAACCAGGCACAAACATATACATTGTCGATACTTTAGGTTTGTCAATATAAGCCCTGCTTTGATTTTCATGTCCCTTGCTCGTACCTATTCCTCCAAAGAATGTATTCTTATCGTTTCCCTGGCTCTTTTGCATTCATTCATGTCTCTCTATTTCCTTGAAGGTGAATTGAGACACCTATACCGGCTTACTCCAGTTGCTGTAATTGGTGGTTCTTTTGTCCCCGGTTTAGCTGGCCATAACATGTCAGAAGCTGCTGCAGCTGGCTGTGCTATTTTAACAGGTTTAACTTTATCTTTGAACTTACAAATTTCCTTGGACAAGGTTCTCAGCACAAGAACCTGAGAATCTTCTGCTAAATTCAGGTCTTCATGTTGGACATTTCTCGCATATGGTGTTTCAAATGCAAAAAGTGAATCCATTATCCGTTTTGCAGGTATGTGAGATGGCACTTTTTCATTAACTGCTTCCGTTTATAGAACTGCAAAAGATTATTTAAAGTAGCATTTTCTTGCCAATATTACAACATTGTCTTGCATATGACTTGCATCGATTTTCGACTATCGTGTACTTGAATCTTGATTTTGTTATGTAATTAGCTAACTGGGCTATCCGGATTTCCTAATTATCATGCAATTACACTTCACATATCAGACGCTGTAACATCTGAGATAATCTTTTCCCCTCCATCTATATTGAAGAGAAAAGATATTCTCCCTTTCATTTTTCAGTCACATACTGTTTGTAAGGAGGTTTTGCTGTTTTAGTTAACCTGTCTTTACTACAGGATTCTTTACACACATCAAGCTTTCCAGTATTCCATTAAAAAAATCCTGTGTAATTGACCATTGGTGTTCTTAAAATCTCTGTTTCCGCAGGTTTCTGGCCGTGATGAGCTTGTAAGAGTTATCCACAAACTCTTCACTGATGCCCAAGTTCTGAAAGAACATCAGGTAGCTGCTAGACAAGCATTCAATGCTCTCTCAGGTGGTGTTGTTGGCAAGGTTTGGAATTTAATTGAATTCCATGTTCTCAGACAGTGTCTTTGCTAGATGCTCCGAACATATAAAGATATTACTAGAAAGTGTACATTTGACATTTTTCTGCTGCCAATACCTCTGGGGGGAGTTGGCATCGTACACCAAAAAAGGGAAAAACCGAGGAAAAATACTCACAACTCTAGCTGCTGAACTGTAGTTGGACAAATAGTACCCCTTTCTCAATTCTTTCATTGTTAATGAGAGTTAATTTGTTACCCGATGTTTTGACCAAATACTCTGAAGTACAGATGAAAATTTGGTAGTGTTATGGCTGATAGCTTTAGTCTGTTGTCTTTTTATCAATTTCTCCATTTTTCAGAACAGCAGAATGACAAAAACTTTGATAACAAGGTGTAGTGATCTGTTTATGTGCGTGCACATGCTGCGTCGCATGTGTTTATTTTTTTTTTCCCCTATAAATTCTGTGATCATGTGGTACTCTGCATAATGCAATGTAAAATATCAGCATCACGAAAGGTCTAGAAAGTGTAGAACCTGTTGTAAGTGGCACAAAGACGAGCAGTCGAAACTCCTGCTCGGCAATTTTTAGGCTGTCCACAAGACAAAGGCCTCGAAAAGTTATGGTTACGCTGGGTTCGTATGGTGGATCCCCTCAAGCCATCACTAGTAGCGTGTAAAATAGATGGAGGATAAAGGATTTTCTTCATGTAAATTGATGTACTGCATGCGTGGGTTGAAATGCATCGTCTCTCAACCAAGACAATAATCTTTTACAAGGTGGGAAGTACCCGATACCTCTCTTGTAGAAGAACGCATCTCATCGATGGCTCTCAAATTACCACAAGTGACACTGGCGATGCTGGTAATTATAAGCTTATAAACTGCAATAATGAAGCAGCACTCGGCCTAACGGCACGATACAACAAAGTAGATTCCGAAGCCGCCGTCACTGCCTAGGCTATGCTCACTTCCTCTAGTACGCCAATCTTCTCATGGATCCAGACATAAGCGGGGCCAACTCCCTCCGTTCTTCGGCACGACACGAGGAAGGATCTGCATGCGCACCGCGTTCTATCGAGCCCACCGCATCTCGGAAGAGAGACTCGTCGCAAGCAAAAGCTAATGGCCCATCCCCCTGATGGCTGCACTCCTCATACGCCTGGTCCAGGAGCTGATGCAAAGTGGGGTGGTTCAGTTGCTCTACCTTGATTACATATCTCCGGCGAGATGTCCCAACGAGAACAGCCAGGTGGCCCGGAGGGACATCTGAGGGTGGATTCCTTCCGCCACCGCTGCCACCGGCTCTGTTGCGCTTCCGCCAAATGGAAGCCATTTTCTTGAGCTTCACAATGTTGCTGACGTCGCATTTGGTTTGCACTATTGGCGACATAAGCGACGCCATGGAAGCAAAAGCTTTGGGGACGACGGCGGCGGTGTTGAGGAGGGATGAGAAGCTGAGGCTTTGCAAGAGCGGACGTCGGTTTTAGTGCCTATTTAACGAACTAGGAGGATTGACCTGTCCAGTCATGACCTCTAATAGACGCTAATATAAACTAGGGCGACCGACCAAACACATCACTTTTTAGGAGAATATTACGATCGATATACTGTATCCGTTACACGGTTATAGTTTGAAAGTGGATAGTGATCATGACTACGAAACTCACAGATGAAATAAAAAGCCGATAAACCAATGGTGGTAAAGTCAATCTATCACATGCGACGACGTTCTTAAAAAACACTAATTTGATTGCTATGGCATGAAAGTTTTTTACGCATTTGACTTTTGAGTTATGATGTTCTTGTCTTGTGCCATTGTTGTGTGGTAGTGTTTGGCTTTGCTAAGATACGTGCACGAGTGAGGCTTCCATAAAATGATGACATCTTCATCCATGCCTGGTTTTGAGGGGTACGTCCCCTCGCAGGCCTTTTTTCCAACTTCATTTTTTAGTACCCATATATCAATTTATAACACGCAATCACATTTTTTTTCTCATATAAGCCTATAAGGGTCTAATGGTGTCTAAATCAACTTTCGCCACTTTATAACACGCAATCACATTGTTTTTTCTCATATAAGCCTATAAGGGTCCAATGGTGTCTAAATCAACTTTCGCCACTCTGACCGGTCCTTGAGAACCTAAAAAAGTTTGATCTAGAGATGGCAAGAAAAAGAGCAAACTTCCTTGTCATTCAAGCCGGTGTCTTATTGCTACATTTCTCTTAATTCTCAAGTAATCTAACCTAGACTACTTGTCAAAAGAAGCTATGCTACAAAGAAACCTTACTTTCCATTAAATTTACTAAAATTCACATAGCAAAATTCATATGATAAATTTTGATTGAGGCAATTAGGACCAAATAACGCTCAACTACATGTAACAAGCTTGATCTATAAGAAAAAACATTCACTTTAAGGATAAAGAAAAAAATAAGAGGGATGCATAATGAACATCCGCAATGGTTTAAGAACTTCCCAAGGCCTTTATCCATGAGTATTTAAAGTGATATGATAGCATTCTATCAATTGTAAAATATGATACGTTTTGTCGAATTTAGTAAAGGCATAAAGACGATTTGGTATTGCCTACCCCCACGTAGAAACTACGAGTAATTGGCCAATGAATGTGTCGGTCAATTAGGCCTTACGGACACGAAAGAATCGATGAAAATCAAAATTGGGATGTGACGAAACGAAGAGAAAGGGTCACCCGGAGCTTCCTATGCTCGCGTTGGATGTGGGGGGAAGGGAAAGAGAAAGGAAGAGGCGGGGGGTTGGGTGTGTGTGACATCTGATGTCGTGTGCCGCCGTGTGCATATTGTCACGCCAACTCGGACAAGACATCCCTACGTGCGCCGACGTGTCTTCGTTTGCTGAGCTGGTGCTGACGTCTTTCCGTCTTGATCCATGTCTGCAATTGTTATACTCCCCCATTGTATTTTGGAAAATTGAAAGACCGCCCGATTCGAGGCCCATTCTCAATAGAATCCTCACGGTGGGGCTTTTTTGGAAATATCCTCGGAAATGAATCGGTGTATTTCACTTGATCTCCTATCTCATCGGCAGTGCTAAAAACGTGCCCATTCCATATATTCATATATACGAACTACGTAGGCTTTCGCTAATTACTTGTTCGCTCACTAATTATCTTTAAAACATGACACAAACAATATCATTTGATTCAGGGGAGATCGTTTGATTTAGCGAGGCCCGCCTACTTACCCGCCCGCTTTACATATGGTGCCCGTGGTTCAAATGAATGGCACATCCATTAGATTCACTCAATAATTTCTTCAATTGAACCACTCGGATTGGATAGGACCCAAGAAAAGTTAACAAAAGAAACAAAGGAGAAGGAGAATTACAATTTCGAGAGGTGTATGGCATTCAAATGGAGAACTCACAGGTGAAAAATCATTAAGAAAGATGAAAAAATGGAAATTAGATTCGAGTATAGTCTAATCATGCAAAGACTATTTTTACCAAAAAAAAAAATCATGCAAAGATTATTATGTGATGCAAGCTGCGGGGCGTGTAGGTCTTAGCATTCATGGGTCATATTGCATTGTACCGATCACAATTTTTTCTTCCTTATCATACTTACGTAAACTCCTTTTCAATCGCCGAAACCATTAGAGATGCGTCGCATTCAATGAAAAGCTCAACCTCTATACGACCATGTGTGAAGGCAAGACATGAAATTAGGGTCGGGTCGGTCCTCCATGCATCGCCCCTGTTCGGTTCCGGCTTCGTGAATCGAGAAGGCCAGCAAGAACGAGATGCCGAGGAAGCGTGGACTGTTTACCCCGAATTGAAGAGTTTCATTTTGAAAGTTCTGGCCGAGAAAGTGAATGGTTTCATATGGTGGTAAGGCTGTTGCTTATGTTGCAATTAGATGGACAAATGATTTGGCGAGAACTTAGCTGAAATCCTCTTGCCTATGATGACAAAATCAGCAATATCGTGCTTGTCTAGCACAACGGAATGGAAAAGGCATATTCGTGCGTGGATCGAGCTCTCGTGTGCATGTTTTGATTATCGTCCCTTTCTTGTCTAAGGATCCATTCGTTTCGCCGAAAATTGATCATTTCTGAAAAATATTTTCCAAGAAGTCATTTTCTAGAAAAATGACAATATTTTCTGGTGTTCAGCTAAAACCTGAAAATGTTTTGGAAAATATTTTCCAGTGTTCAATAAGGAAAATATTTTCCACTCCCCAGATTGTTAAGCGCGAGCGTCAAGCTCGAGGCTCGCCAAATCGACGAGTGCGAGTTTGAGATCGACGAGCTTGAGGTTCACCTGGTTCGACGACTAGCAAAGAAAGAAGAAGATGGGAAAAAAAAAAGAAAAAGAAAAAGAATTAGAAAAGAAAAAGGAAATTAAAAATAATTCGAATTAAAAAAGAAAAAGAAAATTAATTATTTTTTTTTTTTTTGGTCGAAAGATAGTAATTTCATTACTAGCCCGCTAAAAGGACACCGTTAGCTGGCAAGTCTAAACATATAATTAAATATAGAGAACGAGGAGGATTAGCAATCCAATTGCTAGGGAGTGATTTGGTTCGGTGGGCTTTGGCGACCCAATCCGCGGCCTTATTAGTGTCTCACGGCTCATAGATAATCGAAACTCCACTAACCTAGGCCAATATTCCCCTGCAATCTACAACTATGGGCTGGGCCGGCCAAGGGGGTTCCTTTAGGCCTGATAAGCTGTTTACTAGTGATAAGTTATCAAATGAAATGAGCACCTACAGATCAGTTCCTCCTTTTAGAATCTAGTTTTGTTTTGTTCATGCATCTCTTCTGTTATGCACCCAAAGTGTTGCTTCTCTCATAGCTAAGGCTTCGGCGACCCACGTGGACGGAGCATAGATCGACTTCGCAAAACCATGAAGGAGGAGACCGACGTCATTTCTGCACACCCCAGCAACCGATCCAACCTTGGAAGATCCGCACCGAGAGAAATCTACATTTAGTTTCATTTCATTTGCTAAAGGTGGGTTGCATTTCAACGCTGGTTGAGGAGATATTAATGACCCTCTGTGGCTGTTCTTCCCCCTCAGGTTCCATTTATTAAAAAGTGTTGCTGTGATGCTCGTCTCTTCTTAAGCTGCGATTGGGTCGGGCTTTCGCCCTTGGAAGATCGATGCGTTGTGAAACTTCCAGATCTGCCACAGAGCACCAGCAAACTTGGCTTTCAAGTTTGGATCCACTCGTGAGGTGAGATTTTCGAAAACCCACTTATCAATGTGGGTGATTCATTATGGAGATGTATCAGCTTGAAAGTTAGGGGTTGACCATATGTTTTTGGTCCAATCACAAAGGATGAAGAGGTTCTCTGTTGATTCTGGGGCTTGTCCACATATTTGACAGGTAGGAACAGGTAGCATTTTCCTTTTATACAAGTTTTCCTTCATGGGGAGTGTGTTGCTGCATATATTCCATAGTAAGAAGCAAATTTTGGGAAAAGTCTGAAGCTTCCAAATTTCGTTCCATAGCGACTTAGGAGTTTGGTAAGATGAAGACGGGATATTTGTAGTGGGGATTTCAGCCTTGTTATGTATTATGTTATAGCTGCTTTTCACAGTATAGGAGCCCGATTTGTTTGCTGTCCACACAAGCTTATCTAGATGGGGTGTTAGGTTAATGGGAGTAGCTAAAATCTCTTTAGCTACATCTTCCTCAAACAAGTCGTTCACTTGTTGAGTATCCCATTCATTCGACTCATGATCAATTAAGTCAATCACCACCCTAGGTTCATCCCGATTTGCGGGGCCGATGAGCTTTTTTGAAGGTAGCCATGTGTCTTCTTTAATTCTTATTTTCTATCCATCCCCCACTGCCCACCTAGATTCAGGTTCAATTATATCTCTCCCTATCAATAAACTTTGCCACCCCCACGAAGGCCGAAACTCTTTGTTAGCTGACCAAAAATCACCTCTAGGAATATAAATGCTTTTCAGAACTTTACACCATAGTGCATCTGGTGTTTGGACAAATCTCCAAGCTTGCTTCCCTAGCATCGCTTTATTAAAATCCACTAAATCTTTAAAACGTAGGCCACCACAATCTTTTCTAGTTTTCAGATCTTCCCACTTTTTCCAATGTATACCTCTTCTAGCTGCGTTATGTTTCCACCAAAAAGAGGCTACTCGCTGCTCGATAGTGCGGCAAATGGATGTTGGGATTTTGAAAGTGGACATAGCATATTGGGGTAGGGCTTGAATAACTGTCTTGATGAGAACTTCCTTTCTCGCCTTTGAAATCAGCCTCTCTTTCAATTCTTTTTAGTTTCCTTTCAACTTTAGCAAGAATCCATGCAAACATTTGCTTTTTGGTTTGACTCCAATCATATGGAATTCCCAGGTATTTTCCTATTTTTTCTATGATTGGAACTCTCAACTCAATAGCTAAATTCTGTTTGAGGCTTTGTGGACAATCTCTCCTAGTGAAAAGCCCTGATTTATTGAGATTTATAGCTTGTCTCGGCACATAGCAGTATTGATTCATTACATTAGCTACATTTTGAGCTTCTCTTATCGTTCCATTTAAGAAGAAAATTGCATCATCAGCAAAGAGAAGATGTGAGAGAGTTGGGCATGTGGGATTTAGGCGAGTACCCCTGATACTTCCATTTGTTACTGCTTTACCCATATGGGTTGATAGGACATTGGCCATGATAATGAATAGATAGGGGGAGAGAGGATCACCTTGTCGAATTCCTCGAGTTGGCCGAAAGACAGCTGAGGGATGAGGGATCTCCATTTACTAAGATGTTGAACGACACCGATGAGATGCAATGCTTTATCCATGTGACCCATTTCTCATTGAATCCCAATCTCAGCATATAATCACATAAAAAGTCCTATTCAACCTTGTCATAAGCCTTATGCATATCTAGTGTTAAAATGGCTTGAAAATTACACCTTCTCCTTCTCACCCTGAGTTGATGAATCACCTCTTGGACTATGAAAATGTTGTCCTAAATTTGGCGATCTCTTAAAAAGGCACTTTGCTCCACATAAATAATTTTTGGAAGCCATGGTTTCAGTCTATTAGCCAGCACATTCGCTATAATCTTATAATTAAAGTTGCAAAGGCTTATAGGTTTAAATTGGGTGATATCTTCTAGATTTGTTACTTTAGGAATGAGAGTGATATGCATTGTATTAAGCTCTAGGTCAAACGTACCTTGATTGAAAAATGATTGAACCATGCTGAATATGTCTTCGTATATAATAGGTCATTGACTTTGATAAAATACTCCGTTTAGCCTATCTGGTCCCAGTGCTTTTGTAGCCCATCTGGTCCCGATGCTTTTGTAGCCCCTAACTAAAAAACATCTTTAACTTCCTCTTTTGTGATTGGTTTGATCAGGTCGGCATTCATCTCCTTATTTACCACCACTAGACATTGATCTAATACTGGTTGGTAGTTCATTTCTCCCACTGAACTAAATAAGGATTGATAGAAGCTGCGGATATGTTGTTTAAGGGTTGAGGGGTCCTTACACTAGGTCTGGTCATCGAGTCATAGCATGGATATTTTGTTTCGTCATCGCCTTTGAACTGTTGTAGCATGAAAGTACTTTGTGTTTTGATCTCCCCATTTTAACTATTAAATTCTCAACCTCATACACCAGTACATCTCTTCTTGTCACCATAACTCTTCAATTTTCCTTACAATATTGCTGACTTCCTCTTTGTTTTGCTCCCCATCAGTTCTGTTAGTCAATTCTTGGAGCCTAAATTTGAGTGGAGTGATATGTTTTTTAGCATTTTTAAAATTTCTCCTACTCCAGTTACTTAATTCAGCAGCTACCAACCTTGTTTTACCTGCCAAAGTAAGTTCATTTGTTCTATTTTCATTCCAAACTTGCTTGACCACTTCCTCACACTCTGGATGTTCTAGCCAATATGTTTCAAACCTGGATAGTTTCTTTCTTCTCGTCTCTGTTGGATGTAAAGATAGCAGAATTGGGCTATGGTTTGAGCCTATCGCCGGAAGGGCAAAAGCCTCCACATTTGGACAAAGGACTCTCCACTCCATATTACAAATCGCCCTGTCCAATCTCTTTACTAATGCATGGCATTCCCTATTGTTTGACTAGGTAAAAGCGTAGCTCTTATTCTCGATGTCCATCAAAGAGCAAGTGTCTAAAAAGTCCCGAAAAGCTGCAATTCTATAAAGATCCGCCTCTTGCCTCCCGATCTTCTCCCAGTGGTAGAGCCCCTCATTAAAGTCTCCTATGCATAAACATGAAAATGGGTTATTATAGTTACTGTCTTTCAAAGATTGCCATAGCCTTGCTCTATCTTGAAAGTTGGTTGATGCATGTAAAAAGGATATCCGCATTAAGTAACCATTGCTTAAGTCTTGACATTGGATGTTAATGACCTCTCTGGAGCTTTCTTCCACTTCCACCTTAACCTCCTCATTCCACAATAATGCCAGGCCTCTCGCTATACCAAATGGCTCGATGACAAAAAAGTATTGGAGCTGAATCCTTTTCCTCACTCTCTCTACAACATTAGTCTTGTTCTTGGTTTCCATGAGAAAAACCAGATTGGGCCTTTCCTGAGCCACTAAGGCTCTAAGGTGCTAAAACTGTCAAAGGTGTGCCCAGCTCCTGACAGTTCCAGCTTAATAATTTCATCTATACTTTGGTGGCTTATTAGGGCCAACCACCAAAGCTCCCTTCCCATGATTGAATTGGGGCATTCATGAGTTGTTCTTCATCCACTAAGAGATCCTATGAGGTATTCTTCTCATAAGGACTAACGCGCTTTTGTTTTTTAACCACGGGAGATTTATACACTAGCTTTCCTTTCTTGGACTTCATTTGATGCATATCATTCCCTGCATGAGAGGGTAATAAGATTTGATTCTGTTGTGGTCTTTTACTACTGCTTGTTGGTGCTTGATCTATCTTATGGGCCTCATCCCTAATCTCCTTCGCAATAGGATGTGCAATAACAATTGCTAATTCATTCTTTTCAGCTTGCTCTATTCTCAAGGGTTCGTCGGTAGCCATTATGGGAGTTTCCATCACAACCTCTTCCTCCATAGCAGTGAATTCAATTTTTCCATAAAAAGTCTTCCAGAAAGGGCTGACTTCTCGGACTTCCGCCTTCAACCACGAACCATATCGACCTGGTTGATCTTGAGCTAGGCTGGTTTCCTCATAAGGTATTTCTGAACAGAAATTTGCATAATATCAAATTCGACCACAAGAAAAGCAAAAATGTGGGAGCCTTTCGTACTTAAAATCTATCCACCATTTTTTTCCCCCACATTGATTATAGTGCCTGTTTTGAGTGGGCTTGACAGGTTCAACGGCACCCTTGCCTTTCCACATTTGCGGGAGTTGTTATTTCTCGCCTCTATTTTGATCTCCTCAACTTTTCCCAATTTAGAGGCTAAACGACATATGGAGTCTTCAGTTACTCTAGCACGAGGGAGGCCTATAATATGCACCCATAATGCATAATGCGAGAACTCATAACAATGTTCAGGTTTATTTGGATCCCCCTCCTATAGGACTAGTAGATTACTTGCGAAAGACCACGGCCCCGATTCTAAAACCCTTTTTTTTCTTCAATCGAGTTGAATAAAAAGGAGAAAAAACCTAGTTCAATCAGCTCATATTTTACTGATTATGTTTTCCATGCTCTTCTCATGGTAGTAAGAAAGGCCTGGAAATTAACGTTAGGTTTAGAAAATAGTTTGCCGTAGAGAGTTAACTCACTTTCCTGCCTTTCTTCCTCTGGAATGTCAGCCCCTAGATCCGTAATATCCTCTTCAGACCACAAATCTCCCATTCTTCGACACAGGGCTACCATTCGGAGATGGTTATCTTCCCCCTCTGCCATTTCCTACCGGTTGTTCTGGGTTTTGTGAGGGTTATAGGGTTGTAGTTATGGAATGAAGGGAGCTCTAGGTTGGATGGGTGCTTGCATTGAAGGAGTGTGGGTTTTGTGGATGTCGTGTGTAGAGCAAACAAGGAGGATTTTGTAGAATGATTTCTTGGGTTCTAGAAGCACTGACTCTAAATAAATTGTGCATTGATTGTTTATGCAGGGATTCCTCTTCAAGGCCTAAAGACAAACTACAAGATTGACAGAATACGCACCTTCCCAGCTACAATCGGCCCAAGAAAAACTACATTTTCACACATCTTGAAGCATCGATGAAGAAACTCACTGAGATGCGGGAAGGCTGCCATGGGTCTCCTTGAAGAGAAGAGGTGAGGGATTGTTGCTCCTATCCAGGGTGCTGTGGTTGGGCGCATAGAAGGAGGAAAGATGAGGGGAGACTAATCAGGTGGAAGAGATCCAAGATCTGCCATGGAAATGGAAATTTAGGGTTTGAGAAATTGGATTTTGGGGGAAGAGGGCAAGCTATCACCTCAAGGGATAGAAAGAAAACTCAACATCGGTCGAGAGAATTCTTGTTAAATTAAAAAAATAATTTGAATGAAAAAAGAAAAAAAGGAGAAGAAGAAAGATGAGGAGGAAGTAAAGATTTGTAAAGGTGTGAGATAAGAGAGATCAAGTGAGGAAAATGTTTTTCACTTTTCAAAAGTCGAAAACATTTTCCCTAATTTAGAAGACTTTTTTCCTTTCATGGAAAATATTTTCCCAATGAATTCATTTTCTATGAAACAACGTTGGAAAATTTGGAAAATATTTTCCTGAAAATTATTTTCCACTAAACGAACGGAGCCTAAGTGTAGAAACAATGGAATATGTGGGTCGAGTGATTGGGCCTTCACATCTTGTCCAGGAATCAGCCAAGATAAGATCCCCATAGCTGTACAAATGGACACGCGGCCAAGAGCATCTCAATTTAAAGACAGATGGTTCGATCACGGCGAGAGGGGTCTCATCGATCGCCATTGCGGTGTGGGCAAGCCCTTCTCACGGGTACGATTGATTCCCTAATCAAATAGGACTGGCCGGTGAGGCGTAATTCGTTGTGCCGGGACTTTAGTTACTACGATTGAAAGGAAGAAGGGAGTGCACAGGAGAGGGTGAGTAGAAATTCTACTCCAAATGCTAAAGGGTTTGGTTATCACTTTAGGGCTTCTAATGGATCATAATGATTGATTTGATGTAATTTTCTCTTAGTAGTTTCGGCTGTGAAAAGTGGTTATACAATTTGTAATCCAGTAAAATTGTGATAACTACCATGATGAGCTCATAGCCTTGTTGAAATGAACCACAAATGAGTCACCTCAAATTTCGCTAGCCAACCATAATAGATTCTAAAATAAAATTGCAAATTGATTTAATTGGATATGTTATGAACACATTTACAACCCACTTAACTCATCTCCCATTAAAAGTTTAGCTCACTAGGCAAACCCAAAATATGAATTCTCATGACCATCATCACTCAGGAACGAATTCATCGCCCCATAGTCGCGCCAATAGAGGAACACGGTGACTTAATGCCTTATGATGTAGAAACTCACTCTTTGCTTGTTCACCAGCCTCGCGCACCTACTAGTGAAATCACATCTCCTCTACGATGGCGATGGCGATGGTGACGGCCACGGCACCTCCTTCCTTGATAGCTTCCACTTGTCGCCGAAGTAATGTTTTTGTTGCCAGCATGTGATCGCTAGCCATGTGAAGATCTTGTTTTTTAAGAAAATAATTGAATTATGCTTTTTGTGTATTGGTTGAATGAAGTTGTCTCTCTCTTTCCACTACTAGCCGATGAGAGAGAGAGAGAGAGGTTGAATGAAGTTGTCTCTCTCTTTCCACTACTAGCCGATGAGAGAGAGAGAGAGAGAGAGAGAGAGTATATGAAGTGAAGTGAAGTGATGGAGGAGGAAGACAGAACTTGTGAGATCACCATCCTGGGCTCCTATTGCTATTCCTCCTTTGGCCCACGTACATTAAAGGGGTGCATGACAACCTCTGATTTCTGTTCCATAAACAATTTTTCTATTTCAGACTTGTTTCTAGAATATAAATCCATTTGGTAAAATTATTTTATTTTTCTATTTCTGAAATAGATTCTTGTTCCATAAATAGGTTTGGAATAGAAATCAAAAGTAAAAATTTTCTACTTCTCTATTTCTTGAACAAAAATGAGAAATAAAAGTTCCTCTCATCGTGTCCTCCATCCGTCGCCGCCAACCACAGTCCGTTGGTCGTCGGTCGCCGTTTGAAAGGAAGAAATTTTGTGTCGTTATCAAACGAATTTTTATTTTTAAAGTAGAAATTTTATATCGTTATCAAACGGTTATTTTTACTTAGAAACTCATCTAGAAATAGAAATAGAAAAATCTATTTCTTTTCCAGAAATCAATTTCTGGCCGAATGGTTATCATTCGCGCCCTAATTTTCCCAAATCATTAGATTTTCAAACTTAACTCGTCATTATCTCTCCGATTTCTACCTAAACTTACAGTTACAGTGATTTTTGCTCATCGTTATCACGTGTGGAAAGACAATAAAATTAACTTTGCTCATCATTGTCATGTGTAACAAGTCAGTAAAACTCATGGTTTTCATTGTTTGCAAAATAAAGAACTGTACATTGGTGACAAGATATATGCCTATTGAACAAATCGCTGGAATTAATGTATCGAAATTGAATGCGATTGATCAAGACCCAACTAAAAGCCAAAATCCATTTCATGGTTTATGGATGCCCCAAAAGCCGTCTATATTTAACACAAAACCAAAACCCTAACCAGTTTCATGATTTATAGATGACTTGGGCCGAACTCTTACCACCACTTTCATGCCCAAGTCCATAACTCAGCCCCCAAGCTTCTCAATAGCTCAACAAGTCGATCCATGAAGCCGCCGATTCTTGAAAGGTAACAATCTAAGGAAGAACTCTGAGGTACAGGATGAAAATGAGTCGATTTATAGTTGCACAAGTAGTACCTTCTCAATTCTTTCATTTTTAGTGAGTTAATTTGTCACCTGATGTTTCGACCCAAAACTTTGAAGTGCATGATGAAAATTTGCAAGTGTTATTACTCACAGCTTATGGCTGCCTCCTTTAGTCTGTTCTCTTTTAATCACTTCCTCCAGTTTTCAGAGCAGCAGACTGAAAAACTTTGATAACAAGGTGTGGTGATCTGTTAGTGTACGTGTGCATGCTGCGCTGCGTGTTTTCTTTTTTCCTATAAATTCTTTGATCACGTCGTACTCTGCATAATGCAAAGTAAAATATCAGCCTCGCGAAAGGTCTAGAAAGTGTAGAACATGTTGTAGGTGGCACAAAGCCAGGCAGGCGAAGCTGGGCGATTTTAGGCTGTCCACAAGACAAGGCCTCGACAAGTTATGGTTGCGCTCGGTTCATATGGTGGACGATAAAGGATTTTCTTCATTTACATTGATCTACTACATGCGTGGGTTGAAATGCATCATATCTCAACCAAGACACTGTAATCTTCAACAAGGTGGGAAGTACACGATACCTATTTTGAAGAAGAACGCATCTCATCGATCGCTCTCAAATTACCACATCTGACACACTGGTTACGCTGGTAACGAGAAGCTTATAAACTGCAACAATGAAGCAGGACACGGCTGATGGGGCGATGCGACGACGTAGATTCTGAAGCCGTCGTCACTGCCTAGGCTATGCTCACTTCCTCTAGAACGCCGATCTTCTCATAGATCCAGACACAAGCGGGGTCAAGTCCCTCTATTCTTCGACACGACACGAGGAAGGATCTGCGGTTGCGCCACGTTCTATCGAGCCCACCACTTCTCGGAAGAGAGACTCGTCGCAAGGCAAAGCTAATGGCCCATCCCTCTGATGGCTGCACTCCTCATACGCCTGGTCCAGGAGGTGCTGCAAAATGGGGTGGTTCAGTTGCTCTACCTTGATTACAAATCTCCGGCGAAATGTCCCAACGAGAACAGCCAGGTGGCCCGGCGGGACATCAGGGGGTGGATTCCTTCCGCCGCCGCTGCCGCCAGCTCTGTTGTGCCTCCACCACGTGGAAACCATTTTCTTGAGCTTCACGATGTTGCCGATGTTGCATTTGAGTTTCACTATTGGCGACGCCATGGAAGTAAGAGCTTCCGGCACGACAACATCGGCAGCGTTGAGGAGGGATGAGAAGCTGAGGCTTTGCAAGAGCAGACGTCCGTTTTAGTGCCTATTTAACGAACCAGGAGGGTGGACCTATCTAGTCATATCCTCTAATAGTTTCCTCTTTTCACATACTTTGGTACGCTATAATAAATCAGGGCGATGGAGCAAACACATCAATCTTTACAGAGAATATTACGATAGATATACTGTATACGTTACATGATTGTAGTTCGAAAGCTAATAGTGATCATAACCGTCGGAACTCACAAATGAAATAAAAACCAATAAAGAGTCGATCTATCACATGCCACGAATTAAAGAACACTAATTTGATCGCTCTGGTATGAAAGTTTTTTACGCATATGACTTGAGAGTTATGATGTTCTTGTCTTGTGGTATTGTTTGGCTTTGCTAAGACACGTCCACCTGCTCCGGGTCACGCACGAAGGGTAGAACAAAGGAAGCCTTACACGGTAAAGTAAGCTTCTTATTACCGAATTGAATAGACTTGCCTCGTGAGATAGGAAAGCTAAATAGAGGGGCCAGGCCAAGAAAAGAAGTTATCTATTTGAAGAGAAATGCCACATTGCTTTTCACACTTTCTTCCATTACTTTTCCTCGGTCAAGCTTGGAGGAAGTTGAATCTAGCTCTACGGAGATCTTCGCTTTTCACGACTGTTGCTGATTTTTTTCGTTTAAAAAGAATAGCGATTGTTTAGTTTAATCAGCGAGGAGATTGATTCTTACTCCTTCTCGATGCGAAAGAGGTTGTGGCTAGGCAAGGTGCATAGCCAGACTTCCAAAAAATGATGACATCTTCATCCATGCCTGGTTTTGAGGGGTACGTCCCCTCGCGTGCCCTATCTCCTACTTCATTTTCTAGTGCCCATATACCATTATATAATGACACGCAATTACATTGGTTTTTCTCGAAATATCCTCTAAAATGAATTGGTGTCTTTCACTTGATCTCCTACGTCATCGACGGTGCCAAAAGCCACCGTTTACTAAGAATCTGATAGTCATGTGCCCATCCCATTCGTTGGAGAGATGCACAACCCCCCAAAAAAGAATAAAAAATAACTAACGTGAGTTTCAAAGAAAAATTTGTCTCATGTTAAATGGCGCCTTTATGAGTTAAGTCCGATTTTCACATACATTTTAGACACGCTCTCCCACTGTTCGATGTGCAAATCAGTTCATTTCGCCATCCTAAGCCTGCCTTGTCCGATTCATATGGCCCTGATGACCACTCCCTACCCTCTCAGATTGAGTCATTACAGGCCCTTTGACTTCCACGTGGTTCATCCCAAACTGCACAATTAATGAAGGGGATCCCACTCAAATACCATATCATGACATCCTTAGATTAACTCACTTGAAATATTGTTTGTTTTGCCTCGTCCCATACCAAGCCTCATCAATTGGAATACAGATAAAAAAATTTCAAGGAGGTCACCCATCCTAATAGTGCTATAACATGATCACATTTAACTTTGTTGTTCCAAAGTAAACCTTGTTGTTATGTCAATATGCGCTCTTTATATGTTTGATGTATAATTTAGTTCATTCATGCCCCATTCACCAACCCAAAAGTGAGCTAGGAGTTGCTCATTGTCTGAGTCCTTTGCCCAGTCACTCCCTGCCTTTATCAAACCGGATCGTTATAGGTTCAATCCAGGGTAATTTGAGAAAGGTCCCGCTCTAGATGATCTTTTGAGAAACGGTGTCCAAGTCTAGGGAATTTATGGAATTTCTCCTCGAATTTTTGGGATATAGCACAAACTCAAAACTCCATCTCGACTAATATTCAAAAGAGGAAGCGAATGTTTTGAGGTTCGATTACAATAGCATTGGGACGAACTATGGAGCCAAGATAGGAACAAGCTAGTGCGGAAAAAGGGGGAACTTTTAATTCATACATAGACCGGGCAGGCTTTCACAAATTCCTTGTTCGCTCACAAATTATCTTTAAATCATGACCCAAACAACATCGATAAAGAGCCGCTCACGAAAATAGTAATCAAGCGAGATCATTCGATTTAGCAAGGCCCGCCTACTTATCCACCCGCTTTACATACAATGCCCGTGGTTCAGATGAATGGTGCGTGCATTAGATTCACTCAATAATTTCTTCAATTAAACCCCTCGGATCGGATTGGACCCAAGAAAAGTAAAAACAAAAGAAACAGATGAGGAGGAGGAGAATTACTATCTTGAGAGGTGTGTCGCATTGAAATGGAGAACTCCCGGGTGAAAAATCATTAATGAACCAAGAAAAATTGGAAAATAGATTTCGCATAGTCTTAAATCATGTAAAGATTATAATGCGACGCGACCTTTGGAGCATGTAGGTCCTAGCATGCATGGGTCATCTTGCATTGTACTGATCACAATTTTTTCTTCCTTACCATACTTATGTAAACTCCTTTTCAATTGTCGAAATGGAAAGAGATACGTCGCCTTCAATGAGAAGCTCGACTCTAAACAATCATGTGCAAAGGCAAGACGTGAAATTAGGGTAAAGTCAGTCCTCCATGCGTCATGCCTGTTCGGGTCCGGCTTCGTGAATCAAGAAGGCCTGCGAAAACGAGATGCTGAGGAACCATTAGACGGTCTACCCCAAATCGAAGAGTGTCATTTTGAAAGTTCTGGCCGAGAAAGTGATTGGTTTCATATGGTGGTGAGGCTCTTGCTTCTGTTGCAATTAGATGGAAAATGATTTGGCGAGAACTTAGCTGAGATCCTCTCATCTATGATGACAAAATCAGCACGATCGTGCTTGTCTAGTACAACGGAATGGAGGGCATATTCCTGAGTGGATCGAGCTCCCTGTGCATATTTTGATTATGGGTCCCTTTCTTGTCCAAGTTTAGAAACGATGGAACATGTGGGTTGAGCGATGGGCCCTTCACATTTTGTCTCGTGACACTGCCAAGAAAAGATCCCACGGCTCTACAAACGGACTCACGGCCGAGAGCATCTCGATCTGAAGACAGATGGTTTGATCGCGTCGACGACGGGTCTCATCAATCGCCATCGTGGTGTGGGTGAGCCCTTCTCATGGGTATAATTGATTCCCCGATCAAATAGGACCGGCCGGCACGGCGTAATTCATTGCGCTGGGACTTCAGTTACTACGATTGAAACGGAAAAGAGAGTGTAGAGAAGAGGGTGAGTAGAAATTCTACTCCAAAGGTAAAAGGGTTTGGTTTTCACTTTAGGGCTTCTAACCAAAAAACTTCAGCCTCAGGTATTTGAAAACGAGACTAGCCGGTGCTACTTAATGGATCATTATGACTGATTTGATATAACTTTCTCGCAGTAGCTTAAGCTATGAAAAGTGGTTATACAATTCGTAATCTAGCAAAATTGCAGTCTTGTTGAAATGGATTATAAATTAATCAAAAGTCAAAAAGTCCTAAACCTTTTGTCTTTGTGCCGATTTAATCCTAAACCTTTTTTTGGTGCCGATTCAGTCCTAAGCCTTTTTACGTTGTGCTAATTCAGTCCTTTCCGGCCAATTTTGGCCTGATTTTGCTGACTGGACGCCGATCGGCTGACGTGGCCTGATCGGCACTAATATGGACAGCTTTTAATAATATTTTAATATTTTAATTTTTATTTTTTATATTTTTCTTTTTTTTGTCTTTTTTTCTTCTAGCCGGTCATCGAACCTCGAGGTCCGGCAGCCAGCCGGCCGGCGAGCCTCGCCGGCCATGGGCGAGGCCGAGGCCTAGGCGGCGGCCACCTTCACCGGCCATGGGCGAGGCGAGCCTCACTAGCCGGCGGCGAGGGCAAGCCTCGCCCATGGATGCGGGGGGGAACAAGATGATGGGCGAGGGAATCTCGATGGTCGCACCGAGAGAGAGAGAGAGAGAGAGGCGAGCCTCGCCCATGGTCGGCAAGGTGGCTCGATGTGAGGTCCCCCTCCTCACCCTCGCCCCGCTAGCCATCGCCTCACCGCCCTACGCGAGCCGGACCTGAGGTGGCCGGCGAGGTCCGGCTGGAGGAGGAAAAAGAGGAAAAATAAAATAAATAAAATATTAAAATATTAAAATATTAATAAAAGTTATCAACATCGCACAATTAGGTCACGTTAGCCGGCGATGTCCAGTCAGCAAAATCCAGCCAAAATTGGCGGAAAGGACTGAAAGGATCATAAAAAATTTGCTAAACAACAAAAAAAAGGTTTATGATTGAATTGGCACTAAAAAGGTTTACAAGGTAAATCTAGCAAAATTGCAAAATCTTTTGAAATGGATTTAAATTTCACCCCAAATTTCACTAACCAACCATAATAGATTCTAAAATAAAATATCAACGCAAATTAGTTTAATTGGGCATGTTATGAACCCATTCATAGCCCACTTAATTCATTTCCCATTAAAAGTTCAGCTCACTAGGCAAACCCCAAATATGAATTCTCATTATTGTCGTCACTTAAGAACGAATTCATCGATCCCTGTAGTTGCACCAACAGAGGAGCATGGTGACTCAATCTCATGATGTAGAACCTCGCTCTTTGCTCGTTCACCAACCTCACACACCTCCTAGTGAAATCACATCTCCTCTGCGATGGCGACGGCAACGGCCACGGCGCCTCCTTCCTTGACAGCTTCCACTTGTCGTCGAAGTAATGTTTTCATTGCCTTCATGTGATTGCTAGCCATGTGAAGATGTTGCTTTTCAAGAAAAAATTGAATTCTGCTTCTTGTGGATTGGTTGAATGAAGTTGTCTCTTTCTCTCTTTTTGCTACTAGCCAGTGGATACGAGAGAGAGAGAGAGAGTATGAAGTGAAGCGATGGAGGAGGAAGACGGAAAAACTTGTGAGATCACCATCCTAGGCTCCTATTGCTATTCCTCCTTTGGCCTAGGTACATTTTGTTGGTGAAATCTTTCTTCTATATTTTGAAGCTGACAAAACGTTTCCAAGTCTAAAGACTTTCAAACTCATCTATCAAAGTCTGAAGACTTCCAGACTAAAGATCGCCAAACTTAAGATTTAAAGTTTGCCCTCGTTGATAGCTTCTAGATCATTGAAGAAGTCTTATCTAGATATAATGTTATCCTTAAGGATTTGATTCGTTTGATCGAAGATTATCTCACGGTTAGAGAAGGCACATATAGATCTATTATTCGTATGACAAGTAAATCGAGTAAGAAAGATCCGTTGATTGGTGAAGTATACTTGGAAGGTTCTACTTATGGAAATCTAGATCCTGATTGTATGGGCGAACAGGATTGGTGGGCTATCTTCATATTCCTTATATAACGAGAGATTTTCCTAATTGATTCGGTCAAACGGGTAGATTGGACGAGCTCCTTTGGAAGGTGTCAACGGTTATGTAGGCATGGAAGAGTATAAAAGGAAGACGCTCTAGTTGTTCAAGGGTGTGCAAGATAGAAAAATTCCAAAGTCTAAAGCTCCATACTCTTTGCTAATTCATGTGTTGAGCATTCATTGTACTCAAAAGAGAGAATTTTGTAAGATATCGAAAAAGTGTAGTAGAGTCTCTGCACTGTGGAATCGAGGACGTGAGATTGTAATATTTCTTTTGATTCATAGTGAAATCCACCCGGTGGGCTGTCAGCGTGGGAGAGTGGACGTAGGCTTAGATTAAGCCGAACTACTATAAATCTTGTGTTCTTATTCTCTTCCCTGAATCTCTTTATTTTGTTAATATTTCTGTTTAACTGCTAAAGTTTGATCTTGCTTAAAATCTACTGCTCTTCGAATTCGGTTTCAAAAGTCGGTTGTTATTCGGACTCGGGTTAAAAGTAAAGATTTTTACTGCATATTGCAGAATCTATTTTTACAACTATTCACCCCCCTCTAGGTGTTCATACTAGCACTTTCACATTTACTTTACCAAATCATTAGATTTTCAAAGCTTAACCCATCGCTATTAAAAGTGTAGAAACGGGTCTTAAATCCATATATGACCCCTTCAAATCATAAATAGATTTTATATGAGTCACTTACATTTTGAAAAGACTAGTTAAATGGATTTATAAATTGAAAGTTTAAGATAAATGGGTCTTAAATGGGTTAAACTTAAAACTCATTTCCAACCCAAGCCTTACACTCTTCTCTTTCCCTTTTTAACTTTATAAAATACTTTTTTTTTTTTTATAAAAATCCAAGTTATAATTATTTTTTATATTTCATATTTCTTTTTCTTTTTTTCTTTATCTTTTTTTCTTTCTTTTCCTTTACATGATGACGGCCGGCGATCGGCTAAGCAAGGCTCAAGCTCGTTGCGATGGATGTTTGGCGAGCTCAAGCCTCTTTGATTTGGTGAGGCTTGAGTTCGCCAACGATTGGGGAGGCTTGAGCCTTGCCAATTTGACAAACCTTGAGTTCACCTAAACCCGATCGTCTGGCCGTCGTTGTGGTTGGTAGTTGGCTGAAGAAAAGAAAGATTAATTTTTTTAAATAATAATTAAAAATTCATTTAAATAATTAAAAATAATTAAAAATCGATTTAAAAATAAAATCATTTTGAAATATTATAAAATTGTCCATTAAATTTTTTTGCATAAAATTTTTAGCAATACCATTTTTTTATTGCATCATGCAATATGAAAAATGGTTTTTCACATATAAGCAAATATTATTTTTATGTCAATCATTAGCTTATCAAACTTTTTATTATCAAGAATTTTTCAAAAGTATTTCAATTTAAAGGATTTTCACTTTTTTTATTTTATTTACTAATTTTTATTGTTTATTTAGTTTTTAAATTTGATTATGTGAAGAGCTTAAAGTGAATTAAATGAGTGGGAGTGGATTAACCTAAATTGAGTTAAATATTAGTATGTTTTAGTAATATGAGTTGGGTCAAGTATGAGTCATCAAATTTACATTACATGAAAATGAGTCAAAATGGATTAATTGAGTAGACCATTTTCGACTCGACCCAACTCGACCTAACCCAATGCGACCCACATATTTGACGGCTCTAGTCATTATCTCTCCGATTCCTACCTAAATTTATAGTTACACTGATTTTGCTCATCCTATCGTGTGTAGCAAGATAGTAAGACTGATTTTGCTCATTGTTGTCGTGTGTAACAAGTCAATAGAACTCATGGTTTTTTTTTTCTTTTTTTTTTTATGCCGAGGATCCGGTCTAGCTCATCTTACGGGAGCACAGCACTGATTATACCTCGGGGAGACTAGCCCAGCAACCCACCAGCCGAGCCCACCGCTTAAGTCATGGAACTACTCTGGGAGTCAAACCCCTGACATAGAACTCATGATTTTCATTGTTTGCAAAATGAAGAATCGTACATTGGTGAAGATGTATGCCTATTGAACAAATTGCTGAAATTAATGTCTCGAACTTGAATGCAATTGATCAAGACCCAACTAAAAGCCAAAACCTATTTCATGATTTATGGATGGCCCCTGTTTCATGATTTATAGATGACCTGGGCCAAACTTTCACCACCACTTTCATGCCCAAGTCCATAACTTAGCCCCCAAGCTTCCTCACTAACTTACTAATTTAAGGAAAAGCTCTGAAGCGCAGGATGAAAATGAGTTACTTTATAGTTGGGCAAGTAGTATCCCTTTCTCAATTCGTTCATTGTTAATGAGAGTTAATTTGTCGCCCGATGTTTTGACCAAATACTCTATACTACAGGATGAAAATTTGGAAGTGTTATTTATTACCAACAGCTTAAAGATGCCTCTTTTAGTCTGTTCTTATATTTCTTTCTCCATTTTTCAGAACAGCAGACTGACCAAAAACTTTGATAACAAGGTGTACTGATCTGTTTATGTGCGTGCGCATGCTGTGTCGCATGTGTTTTTTTTCCCCTATAATTATTTGATCATGTCATACTCTGCATAATGAAGGTCAAGAAAGTGTAAAAACATGTTGTAGGTGGCACAATGCCGAGCAGGCGAAGCTCGGTGATTTCAGTGCTGTCCACAAGACAAGGCCTCAAACCGTTATGGTTGCCCTCGGTTCGTATGGTGGATCCCCTCAAGCCATCACTAGTAGCGTGTAAAAGAGATGGACAATGAAGGATTTTCTTCAATTACATTGATCTACAGCATGCGTGGGGTTTAAATGCATCATATCTCAACCAAGACATTATAAGCTATTACAAGGTGGAAGTACCCGACGCCTATAGTGGAGACGAAAACATCTCATCGGTGGCTTTCTCATCATTACCACATCTGACAAGCTGGTGATGCTGGTAACTATAAACTTATAAACTGCAATAACGAAGCGGCACACGGACTAACGGATATGCTCACTTCGTCTAGCACGCCGAACTTCTCATAGATCCAGACACAAGCGAGGCCAAGTCCCTCCGCTCTTCGACACGGCACGAGGAAGGATCTGTAGTCGTGCTGCGTTCTATCGAGCACACCACTTCTCGGAAGAGAGACTCGTCGCAAGGCAAAGCTAATGGCCCATCCCTCTGATGGCTGCACTCCTCGTACGCCTCGTCCAGGAGCTGCTGCAAAATGGGGTGGTTCAGTTGCTCTACCTTGATTACATATCTCCGGCGAAATATCCCAACGAGAACAGCCAGGTGGCCCGGAGGGACATCAGAGGGTGGATTCCTTCTGCCGCCGGCTCTATTGTGCTTCCGCCACATGGAAGCCAATTTCTTGAGCTTCACAATGTTGCCGACGTCGCATTTGGGTTGCGCTATTGGCGACGCCATGGAAGTAAAAGCTTCCGGGACGATGGTGGCACCGGCGTTGAGGAGGGATGAGAAGCTGAGGCTTTGCAAGAGTGGATATTCGTTTTAGTGCCTATTTAACGAATTAGGAGGGTGGACCTATCCAGTCATGTCCTCTAATAGTTTCCTCTTTTCACATACTTCGGTACGCTACTATAAACTAGGGCAATTGACCAAAGACATCAATCTTCTTAGAGAATATCACAATCAATACACTGTACCCATTAGATGGTTATAGTTTGAAAGTGAACAGTGACCATGACCGCTAAACTCACAGATGAAATAAAAAGTTGATAAATCAAAGGTGGTAGAACTATCACATGTGACGACGTTCTTAAAGAACACCAATTTGATTGCTCTGGTATGAAAGTTTTTTATGCATATGACTTGAGAATTATAATTTTCTTGTCTTGTGCCCTTGTCGTGTGGTATTGCTCGGCTTTCCTGAGACACGTGCACGAGTGAGACTTCCATAAAATGATGACATCTTCTTGCTCGGCTTTCCTAAGACACGTGCACGAGTGAGACTTCCATAAAATGATGACATCTTCATCCATGCCTGGTTTTGAGGGCTACGTCCCCTCGCATGCCCTTTTTACAACTTCATTTTCTTGTACTCATATACCAATATATGACATGCAATTACATTGTCCAAATCAGCTTTCACCACTATGACCGGTCCTTGAGAACCGAAGAAAGTTTGAGCTAGAGACGACAAGAAAAGAAGCAGACTTCCTTGTCATGGAAAAGAAGCTACACTAAAAAGAAACCTTACTTCCATTCAATTTACTAAAATTCGTATAGCGAAATTCACATAGTAAATTTTATGGTTAATGAATTGTAATTATTTAAATAATAATATAGGTGGAACCTAAGTAGACTTTGAAACTTGTAATAGGATAGGTTCCGGGTTCTAAAATATGCAGGGTAAGTTCCAAGTTCAAAAAATGAAAATATATTCTAATAAATAGGTTCTAGGTTCCGGATCAAACTCGTATGAAACCTAGAACTGTTCACTCATAATCGGTATCAATACAAAAATGTTTAGGATTAAATTGATTAAATTGAAAGATTTAAAACTGAATTAGTATCAATACAATAAGTTTTGACTTTTTTTGTACTTTTCCCATTCATATGGTGGTGAGCCTCTTGCTTCTATTGCAATTAGATGGACAAATGATTCGGCAAGAACTTAGCAGAGATCCCTTGTCTATGATGACAAAATCAGCACTACCGTGCTTGTCTAGTACAACGGAATGGAAAGGCATATTCGTGCGTGGATCGAACTCTCGTGTGAACGTTTTTACCATGGGTCCCTTTCTTGTCCCAGTTTAGAGTGTGGGTCGAGCGATTGGCCCTTCACATCTTGTCCCGTGACTCGGCCAAGAAAAGATCCCACGACTCTATAAACGGAGCATCTCGATTCGAAGACAGATGGTCTGATCGCATCGACGACGGTCTCATCGATCGGCATCACAGTGTGGGCGAGCCCTTCTCGTGGGTATGATCGATTCCCCGATCAAATAGGAACTGGCTGGTGCGGCGAAATTCATTGTGCCGGGAGTTTTAGTTGATGGGATTGAAACGGAGAAGAGAGTACAGAGGAGAGGGTGCGTAGAAATTCGACTCCAAAGGCTAAAGGGTTTGGTTGTCATTTTAGGGTTTCTAATGAATACAATGACTTATTTGATATAACTTTCTCGTAGTAGTTTCGGCAGAAGTTTTAAAAGTGGTTGTACAATTAAATTGCGATAACTGGCATGATGAGCTCATAGCCTTGTTGAAATGGATTATAAATGAGTTACCCCAAATTGCGCTAGCCGACCATAATAGATTCTTAAATAAAAATGTAAATTGGTTTAATTTGATATGTTATGAATCCATTTAAAACTCATTTAACTTATTTTCTATTAAAAGCTCGGCTCATTAGACAAACCCAAAAAATGAATTGTCATGATTTCGTCACTCAGGAACAAATTCATCGACCCTCATAGTTGCACCGACACGGACACGCAACACGCGACACGATACGACACGACACGTCATTTCTCAAAAGTAGAGAATTTCGAAACGTTCCGACACTTTATATATTAAATAAATATTTTAATATATAAATGCATAAATAACTAAATAATAATAATAAAAAGAGCCTAGAATTAATCTATACTAAAAACATTAATCCTACATTTGTTAATATCATTCATTGTTTTAATTTGACAAATTCAAGTACATTTTATTATAATAATCCATAAAACTTTGAGGAAAAAACAAGTAATCCACGTTCCATTATTAAATTTAAAATTTAGCAATAAGGAAAAAAAAATCAACATTCCATCATCAAATATAATAAAAGCCATTCATCCACATTATCCACTTCTTTTGAAAAAAAAAAACAAACTTCATCTCTAGCTCATCAAGTGAAAAATTTGCAACTTCAAGCACCCCAACATCTTCAAATGAGTATTGGAAATTTGTTTTAGCTTTTATTATTATTGTAAAATATTGCGTTGCGAATATATAATAGATAAGAGATTGAGAAGAGAAAGTAAGTGAACATTAGAGATAGTAGAGAAAGTCAGAGGAGAGAGTTTTATTTCTAGTATCTCACTATTGTATCACTGTTTTGATTGTTGTTTTGTATTGTTCTTGTACATCAAAACTAAACTCCTATTTATAGGAGAACAATAATGTACTTATCATTAACATCAATGTATCGAATGATACATGTACTGGATAAGGGAGATGAACGTTTATTGTATAGGGAGATGTACTTAGAATGTATAATACAAATGTATCATATAAGTACATTAGATAAGATAAATATAATGAATATTCATCCATGTATTTCATTCATTCATGTATTTCATAACACTCCCCCTTCAATATTCATTGTATTTATTATGAATGTGCATCGAATGATATTGCCTTATTAAAAACCTTAAGCCGGAAAAATCTAGTGGGACAAAAACCGAACAAAAGGGAAAAAGAGTGCAGAGCACAAATGTTATGATCTCTCCCTTTTATGGATGCATTAACTGCCTCGTTAAAAACTTTAAGCCGAAAAAAACCCTGTGGGAAAAAACCGGAAAAAAAAAAAAAGAGTGCAATACATATATAGCCACTACTGGGACTAATCAATCTTGTATCTTGTGAACTCGCCACATATCAATGCTGCAATGCATAGTTCATAATATCTCCCTCTCAATTGAGTTATATAACCACTTTTGGGGTTAATCAATCTTGCATCTTAGTTATAGAGTCAAATAAATATTATATAAGATTCATAAGCATTTCATAACTATATGAAATAACAATAAAAAGTAATATATTTAAAGCGAAAGAGCTAAAAAGAAATTATTAAAATCATAAAATTCGAAATTCAAATCATCATCCACCAATCTAATGTCTCATCAAAGTAATCGAGGTCTTCACATTTGCTACTTTAGGAGCAAGAGGAGTCCCACCAACGGAAATATTGTTGGTCTCAACAGTGGTTATGGCAGGAGGATTGATTTCAATGGTATGAGATTCACCACGCTTGCCCGTATTATTTAAAGATGCATGGTATAGGTCAACAAAGTGCCTTGGCGTACGACAGGTACGTAACCAGTGCCCAGTCATGCCACATCGATGACAAATACTTTCATTAATCACCTTCTTTGACTTATTTTCTTTGCTATGATTCAGGCTAAAGTTTGATTTCATAGGGCGATTAAATTTCCTGCCATCCCTCCTAGGATTATGATCTTGCCTGCACTTATAGCCTTTAAAATGGCCAATATTTTTCTCAAAGTTAGCACGTGCTTCAGGCAATGCTTTTGAGTCAGCAGGTCTAAGATCATGATTTTTTAACAGCAATTCATTAGTTTGCTCGGCAGTAAAAAGCACAAAAATTAATTCAAAGTATGTGGCAAACTGATGCTGTCAGTATTGCCATTGCAATACAATATTCGAAGCATGGAAGGTGGAGAAAGTTTTCTCTAACAATTCCGCATCAGCAAGTCTGATACCACATAACTCAAGCCGAGAAACAATATCAAATAAAGTGGAATTATAATCAGACACTGATTTAAAATCTTGTAGTCTAAGATTTTCCCAATCATATTGTGCTTGAGAAAGGATAACGGTCTTGGTATGATCATACCTATCCTTCAACCTCCTCCACGGGATCTGAGAGTCTTGAACGGATAAATATTGAGTTTACAGGCTCTCATGCAAATGACGGCGAATAAAAATCAGTGCATTTACTTTATCCTTTTCATTTGAGGTTCCATCCTCTGTAATTGCATTAGCGAGACCTTGCCCTTAGAGATGCATTTCCATGTCAAGGCACCAGGATAGATAATTCTTTCCACTCACTTCCAGGATGTGGAATTTGGGCTTTTCAATATTTGTCATAATTCTTGCAAAAGTAAACCCTTAAATTAATTAGAAGAATTTCTAAATATCCACCGCTACTTCAGGAGCAGAATGATACTTTTAGATTTGAAATTTGGTTTCAGGCCAAGAAAAATAAAAATGAAGAATTGATAGAAGAAGATGAAGTATAAGTTGATTAATAAAAAGAATACCCACCTTGCAAAAATTACTTACTCAATCGGTAGATTTTCGTGCTGATAACGTGTTGTAAAATATTGCGTTGCGAATATATAATAGATAAGAGATTGAGAAGAGAAAGCAAGTGAACACCAGAGAAAGTAGAAAAAGTAAGAGGAGAGAGTTTTATTCCCAATATCTCACTGTTGTATCACTATTATGATTGTTGTTTTGTATTGTTCTTGTACATCAAAACTAAACTCCTATTTATAGAAGAACAATAATGTACTTATCATTAACATCAATGTATCGAATGATACATGTACTGGATAAAGGAGATGAACGTTCATTGTATAGAGAGATGTACTTAGAATGTATGATACAAATGTACCGTATAAGTACATTAGATAAGATGAATATTCATTCATGTATTTCATTCATTCATGTATTTCATAACACTCCCCATTCAATATTCATTGTATTCATTATGAATATGCATCGAATGATACTATCTCATTAAAAACCTTAAGCCGGAAAAATCCAGTGGTACAAAAACCGGACAAAAGGGAAAAAGAGTGCAAATCACAAATGTTATGATCTCTCCCTTTTTATGGATGCATTAATTACCTTGTTAAAAACTTTAAGCCAGAAAAAACCCTATGGGAAAAAACCGAACAAAAAGAAAAAAGAGTGTAATGCATATATAGCCATTACTGGGACTAATCAATCTTGTATCTTGTGAACTCGCCACATATCAATGCTGCAATGCATAGTTCATAATATCTCCCTCTCAATTGAGTTATATAATCACTTTTGGGGTTAATCAATCTTGCATCTTAGTTATAGAGTCAAATAAATATTATATAAGATTCATAAGCATTTCATAACCATATGAAATAACAATAAAAAGTAATATATTTAAAGCGAAAGAACTAAAAGGAAATTATTAAAATCATAAAATTCGAAATTCAAATCATCATCCACCAATCTAATGTCTCATCAAAGTAATCAGAGGTCTTCACATTTGCTACTTTAGGAGCAAGAGGAGTCCCACCAACGGAAATATTGTTGGTCTCAACAGTGGTTATGGCAGTAGGATTGATTTCAATGGTATGAGATTCACCACGCTTGCCCGTATTATTTAAAGATGCATGGTATAGGTCAACAAAGTGCCTTGGCGTACGACAGGTACGTGACCAATGCCCAGTCATGCCACATCGATGACAAATACTTTCATTAATCACCTTCTTTGACTTCTTTTCTTTGCCATGATTCAGGCCAAAGTTTGATTTCATAGGGCGATTAAATTTCCTGCCATTCCTTCTAGGATTATGATCTTGCTTGCGCTTATAGCCTTTAAAATGGCCAATATTTTTCTCAAAATTAACATGTGCTTCAGGCAATGCTTTTGAGTCAGCAGGTCTAAGATCATAATTTTTTAACAGCAATTCATTAGTTTGCTCGGCAGTAAGAAGCACAAAAATTAATTCAAAGTATGTGGCAAACTAATGCTGCCGGTATTACTGTTGCAATACAATATTCGAAGCATGGAAGGTGGAGCAAGTTTTCTCTAACAATTCCACATCAGCGAGTTTGATACCGCATAACTCAAGCCGAGAAACAATATCAAATAAAGTGGAATTATAATCAGACACTGATTTAAAATCTTGTAGTTTGAGATTTTGTCAGTCATATTGTGCTTGAGGAAGAATAACGGTCTTGGTATGATCATACCTATCCTTCAACCTCCTCCACGAGATTTGAGGGTCTTGAACGGATAAATATTGAGTTTGCAGGCTCTCATGCAAATGACGGCGAATAAAAATCAGTGCATTTGTTTTATCCTTTTCATTTGAGGTTCCATCCTCTGTAATTGCATTAGCGAGACCTTACCCTTAGAGATGCATTTCCATGTCAAGACACCAGGATAGATAATTCTTTCCACTCACTTCCAGGATGTGGAATTTGAGCTTTTCAATATTTTCCATAATCCTTGCAAAAGTAAATCCTTAAATTAATTAGAAGGATTTCTAAATATCCACCGCTACTTCAGGAGTAGAATGATACTTTTAGATTTGAAATTTGGTTTCGGGCCAAGAAAAATAAAAATGAAGAATTGATAGAAGAAGATGAAGTATAAGTTGATTAATAAAAAGAATACCCACCTTGCAAAAATTACTTACTCAATCGTAGATTTTAGTGCTGATAACGTGTTGTAAAATATTGCGTTGTGAATATATAATAGATAAGAGATTGAGAAGAGAAAGTAAGTGAACACTAGAGATAATAGAGAAAGTCAGAGGAGAGAGTTTTATTCCCAATATCTCACTGTTGTATCACTGTTATGATTGTTGTTTTGTATTGTTCTTATACATCAAAACTAAACTCCTATTTATATGAGAACAATAATGTACTTATCATTAACATCAGTGTATCGAATGATACATATACTGAATAAGGGAGATGAACGTTCATTGTATAGGGAGATGTACTTAGAATGTATGATACAAATGTACCATATAAGTACATTAGATAAGATGAATATAATGAATATTCATCCATGTATTTCATTCATTCATGTATTTCATAACAATTATTTATTTTTATTTTATTTTTCATATATTTATATTTAGACTCCAGAAGTTTTGGAAATTTGTAAAAATAACCTCGTGCGTCGGAGTCATGTGTCGGAGTCGCGTGTCGGAGCGTGTCGAAGGCAGTTGAGCACGTGTCGGATTTTCCGACACGCATTGACCACGTGTCGGAACGTATCGAAGCGTGTCGGAACGTGTCAGACACGTGTCGGAGTGTCGGACACAACACGAAGGGTCCCGGAGAGTGTCCGTGCAACCTAGGTTGCACCAGCAAAGGTGCATGGTGACTTAATGCCTCACGATGTAGAACCTCACTCTTTGCTCCTTCGCCAACCTCGCGCACCTCCTAGTGAAATCACATCTCCCCTGCGATGGCGAGTCAGCGACGGCGCCTCCTTCCTCGACGGCTTCCACTTGTCGCAGAAGTAATATTTTCATTGCCGGCATGTGATTGCTAGTCATGTGATGATCTTGCTTTCGATGTAGAACCTCGTTCTTTGCTCGTTCACCAGCCTCACGCACCTCCTAATGAATACTATCTCCTCTGCGACGGCAACAGCGCCTTCTTCCTCGATGGATTCCACTTGTTGTCGAAGTAATATTTTCGTTGCCAACATTTGATTACTAACCATGTGAAGATCTTGCTTTTTGAAGAAAAGAATCGAATTATGCTTTTTATGATTGGTTGAATGAAGTTCTATCTCTCTTTTCGCTACTAACTGATGGGTATTGCAGAGAGAGAGAGAGAGAGAGAGAGTATGAAGGGAAGTGATAGAGGAGGAAGACAGAAAAATTTGTGAGATCACCATCCTGGGCTCCTAATCCTATTGCTATTCCTCCTTTGGCCCACGTACATTTACTCTCCCAAACCGTTAGATTTTCTGAACTTACTCATCCTTATCTCTCCGATTCCTGACCTAAATTTATGATTTTGCTCATCTTTATCGCTGGTAACAGGATAGTAAAGTTGATTTTGCTCATCGTCATCACGTGTAACACGTCAGTAAAACTCAGGGTTTTTCATCGTTTACAAAATAAAGAACTGTATTTTAGTGACAAGATATACACCTATTAAACAAATTACTGAAATTATGTCTTAAACTTGAGTGCGACTGATCAAGACACAAGTAAAAGCCAGAGCCCATTTCATGATTTATGAATGGCCCGAAACCAGTCTATATTTAATACAAAACTCAAGCCCTAACCTATTTCATGATTTACAGATGATCTAAGCCCAACTTTACCACCACTTTCATGCCCCAATCCATAACTCAACCTCAAGCTTCCTCACTAACTCGATAAGCCATTTCATGAAGCCCCTCACTAACTCGATGAGCCAATTCATGAAGCCGCCTATAGTTCAATTTAAGAAAAATTTTACTAAAAAAATAGACAATTGGTTAGATCGGGTATAAAAAATTGAACCATTTTCTACCCGACCCTCTTGTTTGACAGACCTACTCCCAAGTTACCTCAATCATGTAAGAGTCGAGCATTAGCAAATGTCATCGAAGCGAGAAGAGTAGTAACGCATGGATTGGTACATCGCTAAATCGATGAACTTAGACGTACATGCACAAAGAGACATAGATTTCTACATCATCCTACTGTTACTGAGCAAGCAACAATCTGAAAGAACTGTACTCACCGTTTGGCCATCAAAGAAATTCCAACGCTCTTCGAGGACCAAAACTCGACTTGGCTTAATCTGAGCCTAACTTTCAAGTAAACTCGGTCTAGTATCCGAAGCAGCCAAAAATAAATAAGAGGCGAGTCGAGGCAGACACGCATGACCAGCACTGGATGAAGAAAGTAACATAAACAACGCAGGAACCAGAGCGAAACAGCCAGGATCAATCTTCTTGTCTCGATATAAAGAAAAAAGGATCGATGTTTCCATACTAAGTTTTACATGATACTTTCGCTTTAAGGCTGAATGCGTCATGTTGGTGGAACAAACATGCCTCCTCAACTTTTCCTTTACCCCCTAAATCAACAGATAAACAGAATCCAATAACATGCAAATACTACTCTGCTTGAACTGCCATCTCAAACACAAATTCTAAGATCTTCGACAGACAGTGCTCTCTCTGAGCCACAACCAACTTTCTGGAGTCTCTGCCTGCGGGAAAGAAAGATGCATGAAAGCTACTCTACCATGCACGCCGCCAAGATCAAACTTCATTGGGTAAAATATTATGCATCTGTCTATGATTTTTGGAAGGATTATCACCCGTGCAACAAGCATCCAAATTGCCTTCTGTCAATTCATCAGCCTTTTCTAAATTCAGTGAACAATAGCCCAAGTACAAAATGAATAAAAGCATCTGAGTCACATTATAGGGAAAATGTGCATATATCTGTCATTGATCTCAAGATGTCATTACAATCACTGTGTAAGTAATTTTCCTACCTTAAACTATTAGCACACTCTCCACTTCGTCAACTGTCCTGACCACAACACCTTCCTACTAATGCCTTCGGTTAGTACAATTACATACACTAGTTTACAGTAAAAGACGGCACCTTATGGTGATGCAGATCAATGACACAATTAGCCAGACCTTGCTATGTAGTGATGCAGTTTCAAGAGGATGAAAGTCGCTCTACATGGTTGGTGTCCAGCGTCCACGCGGAACAGATATGGACTTCCTTCTCCACTTTCTCGCTTCAATTAGAAGAGAGAACTGGTTGGTCGATCACTTAGCAGCAGAACTTAAGTGCCAACAGTTCTATGAAAGATTAACTTAGGAACAAGTTCTAAGTAAATTTCGGGATAGAAGACCTAATAATGCTTCGAACCCGCATATAGTTATTCTATTAGCTTATCCTGCCAGCCTGGTCAATCAGGGTACCAACTTGATCACCACATAACGCTCTTGAAATGTTCCCAGCCTCAAGAAGATTAAACACCACAACTGCACAACAATGAAAAGGTGATTGCTCCCGCTGTTCATGCAATCTTTCGCAGGGAATAGAACAGAAAATTTGCAAGCCCAAGAATAAATATAAAATTAATTAGACACAGATGATAAGGCTAAAAAATGTCAAAATTATGAGTAACAAACGTATCAACAGTCAATCTTGAAATTTCCCAAATTCTGTCCTTACACAACACAGTCCTAGAAGTATCGCAATTATAAAACAACTACTAACCAGGAATCCCGTTATCTTCACAGAATGTCAATGCCATCATGTCTATGGATGTGGCTCCACGTGCACCCATATCCCTATAGGTGATATGGTCGAAAGTAACATTGTTGTCTTGGGAGTTGCAATCATAAACACCATCCACGTTAGTACCTTTAAGGAGAGCTTCAGCATGGACTGAGATAAAAGAATAATTTCAATCTCAGACCAAATCTTGAAAACATCATGCAAACAAACAATTATGACATGAATTAAGTGCCTCAATCTGATGTACCAGCCATACGATGAAGAGAACACTCAGCTTCAATCTCATGGCAGGCAATGCACGTGAAAGTGTAACCAATGTGCATGTGTCAGGTGTAGAGGAGGGAAGGACAGGTATTAGAATTGAGACTATACAAGCAGTACAGAATTTTAAAGTGGAAGTTTAGGCATGCTGCAGAACCATACTCTCGGAAGCTCGAAGAGCTGCAGCGGTGTCTGTAGAAAAGAGAGGATTCCCAGTGCCAGCTCCAATACCACCAAATATTACAACTCGGCCTTTCTCTAAATGACGAATTGCTCGCTGCCTACTGTATGGTTCAGCAACCTCTTGCATTGGAAATGCAGATTGCACACGCGTCTGAACACCCATCTTCTCTAGTGCTGACTGGAGAAGTACAGAGTTCATCACGGTTGCCATCATACTGGAACAAATAAATAAAGGATAGTTAAAAATATATCCATGCAAAAGCACCAAAAACAATAAACGAATGAAACAACTGCACGTGGCAGATTCTGTTATTGAAAAGACAATTGATCATCAATCTTTGACACAATCACCAACAGAAATGAGCTTACAATATGATTGTCATATACCAACTATTTTTTGAAAATGTTGCACCCACTATTCCAAACTCATATAATGCATTTTTTACTTTTCTGGAGGGGTTAATCATGATGGATCATTGCACCAATCATGTATTAGACCTTCCCTCTCTGGCTAGTTACTCATACGGGAAGGAGAGTTTAAGAATATAATTTTTAATTCCAGCAAAAAAGAAAAGAAATCATGGGCAAAGAATGTAGTCCGTCATGAATTTTCAAAAGAATCAGATATTCAGTCAATAAACATTCTATGCCATCATTTTAGGACACTATGAATTATCAAAAGCAGAATATTGGGTATATATTGATAGAACCTTGAAACTGGGGCACAAATGAAAAAGATAGAATCTTTGAAACTGCAGTGAACAACTTCAGCTATCACTTTTTACCAAAAAAAAAAAACTTTAGCTATCACTGGGCCCCATGGAAGTATTCTTTCTTTACTCGTCATGAGGAATAGCCATAATAATTGAGGAGGCTAGTCATCCAATATTTATTTAGAGGTTCTAGAGTAGAACACCACATTACCCAATCTGGTATGCTGTACATCTATCTAAGCCTGTAGCAGTGACCCATGTGTTGCCACAAAAGAAATTGCGACCTCCAACAACAATTGCCACCTAGAGAATCACAAAAGAATGTAAGTTTGAATATCTGATTAAGCATCTGGCCATGACATGGCCAGACATAAAACCTAGCTAGAAGCACCTGTACACCAAGACGACATGCCATCATGACTTCTCTTGCGATTGACATTGCCACCTGATGACCAAGTGGAATAGAAAAGATCATTTTGGGCTTCGATTCATTATTCAACCAAAGTACTTCGATAATACTAAAAACTTGATCAGAAAGGCCAGCACCAGTGATTACCGAATGAGAGCGCTGCAATAAAAAAAAATTAAAGAATTGAAGATAACCTTTGGATCGATATTGTTTTGTCCAGTACCAGCAAGTGCAGCACCACTAATCTTGAATATAACTCTCCGCCATCTGGGGTTAGATAATGATTTGGGTTTGATGTTATTCACCGGGTTTCCCTGGCAGGTTGTTACTACTGCATGTCTATCACAACAATCAAGAGAAAGACCATTAAAATGAAACAGTTCGTGGGCAGAAAGAGATTAGTCAGAAAATGAACCTTATGCTTTGATTGTATCATCGTAAGTAGCAGATTACACAGTGCTATCAAGTGCGTGATCAAATTTTGCATTTATTCTATACACCTTTAAGAGGATAGTGATTCTACAAAGCAATGGAAGTATTTCCAAAAAACTTAGAGATCAGGGGTGTGTTTGGTAACATTTCTGTTTCGATGAGCAATTTCTGTTCAAAAATATTTTTTCCCATTTCTGTTCCAAGAACAAAGAAGAAGACTTTTTTAACTTCTTGTTTTTGTTCCAAATCTATTCTTGGATACTTTTTTATTCCGGGGAATAGAAAAATTAGCTAATGTTACTAAACATATTTCTGTTCTTTTTCTATTCCGGGCAACAAAAAAACAGAAAAATAGAAAACATGGTGGTTACCAAATAGGCCCCAAATATTGTTTTTCCGTTTAAAATATTTATGGATAAAACAAGAAGAGCAGTATCGCAAACAGAAGTAAGCTCTATTCCATATGGATTGTTGTTGATATCACAATTAAAGAGCTCAGGAGTTTGATTTGTGAAATATAGGTTCCAGAAGTGGCCAGCCAGACAATTAACACACAACGCAAAATAGAGTGGATTCCAGACAAACCATTTGTACCATAGCCAAGGCAAAATGAACATGAAAAATTGACTGTAACTATACAAAAGCTAATGATCTTGGCCCATCATACTTATAGTGACGAACTATACCAAAATTTGTAGTTAAAACAGCCAAACTAAGCCAACAGAATCAGTTGCAATTTCAGATATATGCCTACTGAAACTCCACCATACTTCTGGTAAAATTGACAAATATAGTGTAAAGTTTCTCAAGTCTCCACTGCACTTCTGTGCATTTTCCTTAACATTCCAATTCTTGGATTCCCATCCCAGTGAAAGAAGTGCAGGTTTCTCCACAAAGAGATATCATACAGGGATGAAAATTTCTGCATGTATTAGAATGAACATATCCATACAGCTGACTGGGCAGTTCAGGGTCTCAGAACTGTAAATAATTAAAGTCAACTGGCTAGAAGATTAAGAGTATTATTGGATTTCATTAATTTTTGCAAACAAGTAATACTCTTCGACGAAACTAAAGTATGCTGAATAAAACATTGGCCTAGATACATCTAGATATCTGCTGAACTATCTATAACTTCAACAAGAGATGGATCAAGTATTGCACATTCCCCATTTCTAAAATCTATAAATCTCTGAACAGCAAGATGCTAGTCTGTCCTTCCCACCAGCTAATATCGTAACTTCCCCAATCACACGCGCACCATTTCCTTAGTAAGACAACTAAATGAGTCCAAAAGACAGGAGACAACGATTGGTCTGACTCCTGACAAGCATAGGAAACATCCACAGAGACTGAAAGCACGCACAACTAAAGTACGGCCCCTCCATGATAAATCCAGACATGATCCAGCAGCAGAACTCTAACTAATCAAACGGATCTTCCCTGCCACAGCTATTCCCTCCATTCCCGGAAAAATGCATTCACAATTTCCCCACAACAAGTCTCCAGTCTCCCACGCAATTATGAACAGAACAACCGAAGCATAATGAAAGATCTCTACGAGCCTCTGGAGATTCAAATCAGGAACAACAATCAGAGGAGAAATCACCTTTTGGACTGCTTAACAGAGGTAGCAGAAGCAGCACCTCCCTTGTCGTCCTCGCTCGGAGATTTCACAGGCAACGAATTACCAACGATCTCCTCCAATTTCTTAAACCACGGCCAGTGGCTCGCCGATATGCCTCCATTGTTCATCCTATGCCTCTCCAGCTTGTACCTTTTCTTCAAATTGTCCACCTTGTTCTTGCACTGCTCCACGCTCTTCGTCTGCTTATCGCATCGCTCGCTCACGGTCGTCGCCACCTCCTCCCAGTCCCTCCCTCTCAGATTCCCCCGATTCAGCTGCGTGAATTTCTCCGTGTACGCCTCCAGGAGGCACGCGATCGCGGCGTCGCTCCACTCCTCCCGATCCTTCCTATACTCCCCCCCTCCGCCGGAGCTCCCGCCGGCCGCCCCGCCGGCGGCCGCGGAAGCGGAGGAAGCCGAAGCCTTCGTCTTCTTGTAGTTATACGGCGTGCCCCCGTCGCTGAGCTCGTCCTGACTCTTCCTCTTGTCGGATCGCGCATCGGCGCGGGACTTGCTCGGATCCGATCCGGCGGCGTTGAACGGGTTCGAGCCCTCGTCGGCGGAGAACGGGTTCACGTCGTGGAAGGCCGCGTCGCCGTAGTCCTCGTCGCCGCCCTCCTCGCGGACCTCGGCGCCGGTCGCCTTGGGGCTCGGCGGCTGCGGCGGCGGCGGCGGCGCGTGGATCGGGGTGGATTTCGGAGGAGCGGGAGGGGGAGGGGGCGTGTACCGCTGCTGGGGCGCGTAGGACGGGGGGATGAGGAGGTGGTGGTGGTGGTGAGGGTGGGGATGCGGCGGCGGCGGAGGCGGCTGGTGGTGTGGTGGTGGTGGTGGTGGTGGTGGCTGTCGTCGCCTAAGAGGGAGAAGTCGTCGTCACAGGAGGCCATCGGGAAGCGGAGCGGAGAGGACGTTAGGGTTAGGAGCAGCGGGGTCGCGGCGGAGGGAGACGACGTTAGGGATGGAAAATGGGACGGTGAGGTCAGTTCGTGAAGCTTTTTAACGGAAGGTGGGGAGAGGCCGTGACGTCTGTAACGGCACCGGGGGCGGAGTTCCGTCCCGTAACGGGGTTGTGTGGACAGAGCGAGGGGTAGGCTGGGCGCGTCGTGGGCGTTAACGGCGACGACCGTTACTGCGGTTTACTTTTCCTTCTCTCGTCTTTTTTTTTTCACGGCCATGTAGATTAAATTTCCTTTTTCGGTTCCACAAATTGTCCACAAATTTTCACGGTCTTTTAAAATTTTAATTTATTTAATATAATTCCTAAATTTTTAATTTGTGTAAATTTTTTTAATATATATTCAATTCAATCCATGAACTACGTTATCTTTGATTTTAAATTAATGGAATAACTATTGAATATGTTCAAAAATATCAAGGAACACATTGAACATTAATTAAAGTTCAAATACCACATTAATCAAATTAAAAATTCAAAAACCTTGAGTCATGAATAACTACACGAGTCATCAATGACTTCGTGACTCATCAAACCATTATTAATCGTCATCTGATGATGAAGGAGATGAGTATCCTGTCTTTAAAAGACTATTTGTGTTATTATTCATTTTGAAATCGTCCTAGCCAACAGTAGTGAGAAAAAAGTAAGTTTTTTGTGGCCTAGAGTAAGAGATTCAAGCCCGATGCCAACGATTTTCAAAATAAAATAAATTTTCAAGATAACCAATCAAATTCAATGCCATAGAGGCATCAAGCGATTGATTTACCAACATCGAATCTCGACCATGGATTTGGTCAAGAAATCAAAGACTAGATATCAATGTTGATGATCGTCCATTATTAAAATCAAAGGAAACATTTTCACCCTATGATCATTCCTCACCCCCAAACAAAGGCCAGTTCGGAAAGGAATGCACAAAGTAGTTGATTTTGATGGTAAAGTCACTAGAATGAAAATCCGCATTATGGTTTCTCTATAACCTCATTTTTTTCTACTGAAAAACATATCTTTAACAATACCACTTTGCAAAAGCAGAGACACGATAAGATAAACATAGTTACTATTGGATGAACAGAATTTCTTGTCAAACGACGGATTGATACAATGCACCCGCGAGCTTTGCAATTGGTTACTACTACACTCCTAACTTGGCAGTGGAGCGAGTTGAGTGTCACCCGATGGTTGGGGGTCGCTATCGAGCTGCCTCGTGCAGATCATTTCGTGGCCCGGCACGCTTATGCTGATGGCGACGCGAGGGGGCCGGGCCTCGTAGAGGGTTCGATGGTCCTCCAGTTTTCGACGAAGGGTGTGACGGTGGAGATGCTCCAGTGGTATCAAAGGTGACCGACCAGCCATCCCAAATGAAACATACTGCATCATCCCCAGCACCACTACCTATCATCCATTCAACATCCTTGTCTGTACAATTTCCACACAACTGCATCATCACGGGTCGATCACCTCGTAAAGGGCTTCGCGAGGAAACCCGGGGATCAGCCAAAACCGTGTAGAGCGGCGCTTGATGTGCTCCACTAGCTCGGCGAGGTGCTCTAACACACTCATAACCGTAGTGTCGGATACACTGCGCATGACTAGACCGGCCATTTCCTTCCTCCGAGGACTCGACGTGCAGATCCATGTAACAAAGCTCATCTCGAATTTCTGGAGAGAGATTCAACTTAAGCTGGAACATTCTCATCAGTGTGCTTGCATTGATTGGTGCTTCCCTCCCACTTTTGAAGAGGCGTCGCTGCAGAAATGCTCAAACTCTCGAATAAGCACAGAATATCGCTTTGCAAATCCCAGGGTGTCGTCGGTGAAGAAGAACCAACGGTTTCGCTCATCTACAAAGAGCATAAACCGTGCGAAAAGAAGACCAATGCTGCTCCTGAATGCCGAGATAGAATCAAATTCTGGTTGACTCGGCAAAGCATGACTTGTTTTAGCTTAAGGCAGAGATTGCATTGGAAGGCCATGCACGCGTCCAGCAGCAACAACTGCCGCCTCTTTCACTGTCAATATCTAAGCTTCAGTCGGGGATCGCAACAAGCAGAAGTACGATGAACATGCAGGATGCGACTACGGCAACAACAGCAGTTCTACTCGTGCACTGCATCTGCACAAAACCGTCAGCTTGGTATCTCGATTTTGAAGCCGCAATTGCAAAGTTATTGCCATCTTTATCAAACTTTGGCATTGTATCTGTCAAGAATGACTCATACAAGCACAAACCGGTAATTGCTGCTGCAAATTTAGCTGCTACAACAGAATTCAGGGCTACAAACTCAAACAAGGAGCGTGCTGGACAGCCCATTTCAGAACAAATGCTTGTGACCTGAACACACCGACAGCACCAACACTGTGACAGAAAGATATCCTTCTATTTCAATCTCTAACGTGTTTTGCCGACAAAGAAGCATTACATTTTTGGCGGTCCTTCTTTTCCATTTTCGGCTTTCGTCTTATCAAGCCAGAACATAGCTTTCCAGAAAAAGATTGATAACTATTAGCTATGCTCAACATCATCTTGACAGGTAAGACTTGAATTTGACTGAGTGTTTGTGCATTTGCACCTAAAGACATACATCACTTTGGCAAAAGACCGCACCATAGGAAGTCACATGTCTATGCTAAGTGAAGCAACCGAGTGTGCAATAAGGCCGAAAAGAAAAGGATTTTGAAGGAAACAGCTAACCAATTGAATTCATACAGAAATACTGAGATCACAACTACATATCTGAAGAATAACCAGTTCTCTGTGTCTACTCTATCTTATAAAATGTACAAATTATCCCGTGATTGAGGAAGGTTCGCTCCGTTTGTTGGATGAATGCTGCTGCTGCTGTTGAAGATCGAGCAATTCGAGCTCCTTCTGGCGGACAAGAAGCACCATCCTCTCGTTCTCAAGCCTCCTCCCCTCGTTCTCGAGCTTGGCTCTCTCCATGTCCCTTTCCTTCTTGCCACTGAACTTCAACCACTTCAGCCGCTGCTTCTCGAGCTCAAACGCCTGCAGCTGGTAGCTCACTTGCTGCTCCTCCAGCTGCAACAGCTTCGCCTTCATCCATTGCTTCTTCTCCCACGGACTCCTGTTACCATCTTGCATCACACCCGTCGCCTCGCTGCTCAGTTGCTGCACGAACATTGTAGATGGTGGGAATAGGTATTTCCTCGGCCTTTTGCGCGATGATGTCCTCTCGCTGTGATCGTGTTCATCTTCGTGTCCCTGCCCGCTGTGACCCCTCGAACCACCTTCTCCCACCTCATCATCACTATCATCGTCATCCTCATCTTCCGAATCTTCATCCTCATCGTCATCATATTCTTCATCGCAGCCCCCTCCCTTTACCATCTTTGAAGCCTCAGTTTCTGTTTTACCCAAATGATCACCCGCTGCAGAGTCCGCAGCATGAAAGCAACCTCGCTGCAGCACCTGCTGCTGCTGCTGGATATGAGATATCTCCACAGCCACCTCGGGCGAGTGGTGGGCACCGCCGGCGCCACCACTACCCCCAGGACCATGACCGCAACTATTATGGTAAGCACACATCTCTCTAAAGAACAAATGCTTCGAGTTGAGCAGCTTCTTAACTTCTTCCTTCATCTTCGACGACAAATCCATCACTTCCAACAAGCTCTGGTTCTCCACCACCCGGCAAGCCGTCCCCTTCCCGAGTATGTCGTTGACCCGCTTATACCTCTTATTCAAATCATTGAACTTGTCCTCGCACTGCTGCGGCGACACATAGAACCCTTTCTCCATCATAGCCCGCGACACCGACTTCCACTTCCCTTTCTTCTGAAGCAAGCTCCCGGGCTTCTTCTTGGGGTCGCTGGACTCCGTCGTCGGACCTCCCTCGTCGCCGATATAGAGCACGGCCATTATAAGGAGCTTGACCATGGTGTCGGTCCACTTCATCCTCTGCCACGGAGACGCCTTCCTCTTGCCGTCCCCGGCACCATCATCGCCATTGAACCCGGCCTCGTCATCGTCGCTGAGGGTCAGCTGCTGTTTGGACTTGCCGGCAAAGGCATACCCGGGTTTCGCCGGCTGAGGCTGAGGGTGGTGGTGGTCAGACGTCATGGTGGGCATAGGCCACCAATTGCGGGTGGTGCAGGGAGTGAGGGTTTTGGGAATTCGGTGGGGGGTTCTGCTGCTGGTGCAGAGACATTTCTAGACCTAGCATTCCGGGGCCAATGCCTCCAAAGATCCCGCCACCTAAACCATTGGGTTCCATCAAACACAAAATACAAAACACAAAAAAAAAAAAAAAAAAAAAAAGCCAGATTCTATCTTAACCTCGCTCCCAACGAATCTCCTATCCTCGATTGCCAATAAAGAAACTATTTTTGAACCCGGGCAATTCTTCCCTTGCTATCGAAAAACAGAGCGCAGCCCAGCAGATAAAAGAACATACCCAAGTCAGCGAAACCTCAAGAAACCCCGGAACACAGCACGAGGAGCCTCCAGAGCCTTATCCCACGGGGCGCAAGATCACATTTTTACACAAAACCCAGTTCAGCATCAAGGAGGGAAGGCCCAAAAAAGGTTTTTTGCGGAACTGAGGAGGAAGCAGTGGGGAGCTCGACGGGTTTTATGGGGGGACGATGGTAGACGGGGACAGGATGGGCGTGTGGTACATACAGCGAGCAGCGGCAACTGGTTTTGGAGGAGGAGGTTTTCTGGTGGGAGCTGACAGGAAACGCTGCCCATGGTTTTGCGGAGTTGGAGAGGGCGGGGTCACACCCAGCTTTGGAAGGCAAAACCCACGGTTTTCGTTTCCAAAAGCAGAGATATTAGAGGAGAGAGAGAGAGAGAGAGGAGAGAGAGAGAGGGCAAAGACCGTTCCACTTCCATCATTTTTTGATTATGCTGCTGGCGCTTCCTGGGGGGTTTTGTTTAATATTTATCCCTCTCTGTCGCCACGAAAAGAGTTGGCACTTTACGTAAGCAGTTTCATATGCAAATACTTGAGAAATTACAAATGGAAAGAGGTCGTCCGGATACATGCAGGAGACGTAGTAGGATGGCGATGCGAATACGCTCTGCTTTTTTTGGCCTCTTTGCTTCGCAAATGGTTGCTCGTTTTTTTTTTTTTTTTTTTTGGGTATGGTTATTCCTTCTCTTGTTTTGAGAATTATGATCGTGAGTAGTTATTCCTCCCATCAAATCATGAGTAGAATTTCCTGGGTTATTATGTAGTATTGACTATGAGCAAAAGTTATTGTAATTAGGAGCGATCGGTTTCAAGATTGATCGATTTCCATCTTGGAACCTAAAACTAAATCGGATAGAGTCGGTTCCCATTTTGTGGAACTGGAAATCCGTCCACCTCATCCTAGAGTCAAACTAACCGATCCAATCCAAATTCTTGATCAGTCTTGGAACTAGTGATTTTTTCTTCTTTCCTTTTTCAATTTCTAGTATTCCCTGCTAGCGGGAATTTCTCAACATTAAAGAAATAACTACTAATTATGGTTTATAAATGTAAGAAATCTTGACTAGTTGGGTTCCTTATATGGAACCGGGAATAAACCAATTATTCTCAAATCCAAATTTTTGTAATGGAGACCGAACTAGTTTTCTTGGGAATCACAAAAAACCATCCGATTCGATCCGATCCGATCCGATTCCTAGATTGGATTAGGACCAACATACGTGTCTAATCGCAATGATTACAATTATGTTTATAACTTATAATGTTATCCTATGGAATCAATATTTTCAGAGAAGTATTATGATTATATCTCTCTAAAAATTCTGATCGAATGGATTTAAAATTGGTCTAGGTTGGATTGGTGGACCAATATATACAGTTTTCTCCGTACCCACAGAAGGTTTACCCCCAAAGAATAGGGTAAATTAACTCAGAACTCAAATTATATTATTAGATTTGACTTTGAATCCAACTTTAATAGAGAATAGCTATCCCGTTCTAATCTCTACAATATTATATTCAATTTTCATGGAATATATACTTCATTCACGCGCCTTATTCCACTCCGTAACCAAAAGTCTTTTGAGTGTTGATTTATTTAGGGATTTTAAAATAAGATATGAAATTGAATATGAAAAATTGATAGAAATTTAAGCTCTGTTTATTTCTTGAGAAATGAATAATTTGAAAAATATTTTCTTAGAAATAATAACTTATTTTGCTTATAATTTCGAGTGATATAAGTAATTGTTTTTAGAAAAATATTTTTCCAATTATTTATCATCCACAAAACAAATGGAACCTTAAAAGGTTATTTTATTTCAATGGGTCAATATTACGAAAAGCCTCAAACTAATACACTGACAACAAAATTATCCTTCATTAGTTTCTGTTAAATTTTGCTATTAAATTATTGAATTGGATAATGCGTAACAATTAATAATATATTATTTTGAGATTTTACTAGCTTATGTTTTTCATGGTATTAATCTAATTTAATAGAAATTAATTAAGAGTATATTTGACACAAATGTACACTTTTTTTTTTTTATTAAAGTTACAAATGCACTAATTTAGGGTCTTTTGTAATCATAAAATTAATTTGGAATAAATCTGTCGTAAGTATACCAATTTGAGGTTTTTCTTTATTATTAACCTTATTTTAATATAGGCTACTTTTTATTCCCAGTTTATACCCAGATTCATGCCGTAAGATTATGGAACCGTAAGCGGACCGAGGAAACTACGTGCTAGTAATGGTCCTCACTTCCCCACTTGCCCTAGTTCTCAATTTTTTTAAACATCAAGTGATAATTAAATTAAGATAAATTAGAAACATAGGTAGCTCTTTTCTTACCCCCAGCTAACTGAAAATTCTTGATTTGTCATTGTATGTCGATTCGTCCAGAAATTCTTTTGTTCATCAAATTCCATTTACCATCATTCAACTTTATTCGATGAAACATTTTAGTCGGAGCATATAAAAAATAAATGAATGTACAGCAAATACGTATCATTCTCACTTTTTCCACATTCTACTCCTTACCCACGTGCGCAAGATATCGGGATGGAAAATATTCGAGAAGAAAATCTCGTACAATCTATTCAATTACAAAACTATTCGTAGCCCAGTTTTTCCACGAGTTAGAATAAATAATCAAGTACCATTTTTGGTCTTTTTTTGGGGGGGATTTTGGTCAGAGGAGTCACGCACATTAAACGGAAGAGCTTTGAACAAATATTGCGTGGGAGAAGAGCCGTACAATCCTTTTTTTTCAATCAAAATAGAGAGAAATCCGCTCGTGGGAAACTCAAAAGCACTTTCTTTTAACCAAGAGGTCAAACGTACTCGGAAGACGAAATTCTTGCTGGCGGCATTGGAGTTTTCATGGCTGCCATCTCTCGTTCGTCGTGGCATCATATGATTTGGGGAAAAGACTAGAGATGTCCTCAACCTCTTTTACCTTCTTCTAAGGAAACAGACACGAGAAATCATGGTTGACAGTATTGTTGTCGCGTTTATTGGCTTTATGTCTTGGTGAACTGGACTTAGCAAAGGGTCACAAATTCCACGCGTTTAGCGACAATTTTGTACCTACTCCTTTCACGTTATCCAAAATGGCGGGTTGGAATCCCTCCTAAGACGGCATCGTCGTTGCATGAGGAACCGACAAACATTTACTAGCAGAGGCCACGCTTAAATCTCCCCCATAACAACGCGGGAGCCTCTCAATTATACTAACTTAATCAAAAGATGACTGTCCATCAATCGCCTCAAGAATCAAAAAGCGACCATCCATCTCTTGCTCAAGACTTTCCACCTTTCTCTCAATGCTCGGATTCACTATGTTCCAAATTAATTCCTAATTAGAACCAGTATACATGAAAACCATCTTAATGTGACATCACATCAGATGAAAAACCATACGTAAAAGATGGTCGTTTCATGTCATATATTAGTCGTCTCGCTTATATGAACCATTACGAGTTTTTTCGATACAACTCATCTGACAATTGATTCTTTTTCTTCTTTTTGCTAGGTAGAGGAGAGGAGGAGCAACGAGAACAGCTACCTCCGCGGGCGTCATCACACCCGCTATGGGGACGCATTACCTGGTCAGTTTTCACTAAAGCAAACAATAAGACTTTCTGAGTTTCCGCTAACCCCATAACCTTGAAAAGGTAGAAAATTCAATCCCAAAGAAGAACGATATGAAAGCTACAACATTACTTAAGAGTCACGCTCCCTCCTGGATTCAAAGAACAATATTCTTTAGAAGAAAGTAACAAAGAAGGGTTGTAGTCGCTTGAAATAAATATGGTCGCATCATACATTTGAATTGCTCGAGAGGTCCTTATCATTAGCTACACCAACACAGCTTCAGAATCAGTTTTGACTGTTCAAAGTGAAACAGGTGATGCACACCAAAGACTTCTTCACCCACCCATCTCAGCCAGTCAGTCGGACATGAATGAAACCCAATTTCAACCAATTAACCCAAGATGACTCGCCCAAACTGTGAAATTCTAGGTCTACATAAAACAGGCAAGTCATGCACATACAATGCTACGTCTAGAGCTTTAGGATTTCAAAGAGTGGTTAAAGAAAAAATGAACCTGAAATAACCTGGCAAAGCAACCAATATGTGTAGAGAACTAATACCAGTTACATGACAGAGAACTAGAAAGCAGGCAAAACAGAAAAGGAGTGAAGGGAAATGTTTTATTATTGAATCTAGCGTTAGAATTGTCTTGAGATACATGGCATATACTAGAGATACAAGTGCCAGAGACTTCTTCTGTTCATGAGTGGTCACCCAAAAAAATGATGGGGATCTTCTCAAGTATGTAAATAGTTGGCAGCCATCATCAGCTCCAAAGTCAGTTCAGGTTCAATATGGAACTCGGTTTCCTTTCCACTGGCAAAACAAAAGCATTTCTTAGTTAATAAAGCATAAATATCACAAGGAGTTTTCATGCACTTGTCAATTTTGTAGATAGATAGGCAAGCAAAGCAAACCCAGCCAAAAATAGTGCAGATATTGATCCAAGATGCATCTTCCGATTTCCATAGTAGCACTAATATAATTGCAGTAGAATCGCTAAATTTAATGCACGATATAAAACTGACTTCTTGAAATTCTAATTTGGTCAATCGAGTCCTAACTCCACTATAATAGCGTACATTCAGGGCCAATCTGTCCTCCAGTCAACATTAGAATCAATTTAGACTCAACTGACATGTTTATCATTCACCTTACTATTTTAGCGAAAAATAAATAAATAACCTCACCAATACAATTATTCATTGTAACACCGATGTGCGCTAGACATTTTACAAAATAATCTAAGTATCATGAGAATATACGTCCTCAGTCTATAACGACTGCCACCGGAAAGGGAAGAAAATAGCATATTATTGCAATACGGTAAAGTTAAAGACAGAAGATAATTCCCTCCTGCTGGGTTGAACTTGCAACAATGACCATCATACTCCAAACAAGTTTTTTTTTTTCCCTCCAAGTTTAAAAAAATCAGGATCTCTGATTTCTCCATCCTTCTTGTCATCCATACATCCTCATGATTAAACACAAGGCAAGTCAAGATATTCATCATAGTGTCAGTAGCCATCACATGCTAAAAGCAGCAATTTCCCTAATTTTCTCGAAGTTCTCATCTACTTTGAACTTAAGAATAAAACCACGATGTCTGAAGTACCAAGCGAAGATGTTAGTTTAGTATGCTCACAAACTCTTAATTTTGTATGGTACAGCGGTATTAGACCTGCATAATTTTCTACGTTATACAATTTCAGTTTACACTAGGGGTAAGCATGATCTGGGTGAGTTGGTTCAAATATTGGAGGAACGTAGAACACCTTATATAGATCGCATCCAAAAATTTGGAATAAGGACTGGCCGGTTCGTGAACGGCCAGTTCCTGATCCTACCGATTCCATTGCGGTTCCTAGGTAGACCATAGAACCGGATTTTTACAGGTAATGGCACAATGAAGAAACAAAATAGCAAATCTGTAATTAATGAACAAATTTCACTTCAATAACCAGTAATTGTAGATCTCAGTATTCTATCCTTCGGCTTTACAATTAGGGCCGAAACCACAGAGAAAGAAGCAGAAGCACTCAAAAAAGGAAACAAAAAAGGAGCACAAAAAGAAAACATTCAATGTGCAAACCAAAATTATAATTGCTACACACGTTTATGAACAGAAAAAGATCCGATAAAGAACCTGAAGGAAGCAGACAGAGACAGAATGCGGCAAACAAAGGAGAAACGCAGTAGTACACTTAAGAACAGAGAATAAGAGATCTTTAAAAAAGAACAAACGAGAGGGCATGGAGGTAAAAAGTGAAAACCTTTCAGCCTATTCAAGTTTTAACAGAAACTGCTTTTCTGATCGTGTTTCGGGACATTCAATAGAAAGTTCAACTTGGCTTGGGGGTGATTGTCTGGAATCCCCAAGCAACCTTCCCAGTTTTGAGTTTGCCATTTACCAAGTTAATCGTTTTATTTTCTTGAACAACAATAAGTAAATCCGTTTAACTCAGCAATTTAGCCAGTTTCCAGACTTGGAACCAGGGAAAAGAACAGGATCCCAGCTAGTTCCTAGTGGAACCAAAATCCAGGCTGGTTCATCCAGAAACTGGCTTGGATACGAACTGACAATATCCAACCAATTTGAACCAGCCTGATTACACCCCTAGAAATTTTAAACCATGATGATTTAGTTTGGGAAGGTGCCTTTTGTCAAGTAACGGGGTAACAAAGCTGAACTAACTAAACAAGATATGGAGATAGCTCCCCCCCCCAAAACAAAAAAGACAAAAAAAAGTTTCTGTTTTATACGTGATGTTTCAAAGAAAAATAAAGTTTCCGTTTGGGGACTTCTATTTTTCACTTCATTAATACCTCAGTCGTGTAAAACCTTTCCATTGTTTCTTTAAAGAATAAAATAACATTTAATTTTGACAAAGTCCACATATCAAAAGTTCAAAATGACTGCCTGATTTTTTAAGTAATGATGTGGCATAGTATGCGATGATTTACAGAATGCATATAATATTGAGCTTGAAACTGAAAAAACGTCTCCGACAATATTTAAAATGACTCTGTGCTACATCTGACTCTACAATTACTCAAATTACACGTGCAAGTAACTCATGATGGTTCCTACTCAACAATGAAGACCTCTTGCATTTTAGCACAAATGCACCATGGCTAGTTATCAAATTGCCAAAGCATTACATCTTTCGGAAAGGATGTTCAATTTCACCATCAATATAACGAGTTTGTAGTCTTATTATCTGCCATCATTTTGAATGACAACTCCAATACAGAAATCACTTCCCTCATATCGTATCTAGTACCCAAATTGCTCTTGTAAATCCCGCCCTATGCTAGAGCTAATCATCAAAACCCATTGATCCAAGTCAAAATTTATCCAAGAATCTAATCATTAGGAGAGATGAGGAACAGCTTTTGATCTTAACACTACCGTGTGAAAGCAAACATTTATCGTGGATAGAGATAAATGTCTTTAGAGCTTGATGTGGAGGGGCTGAGGGTCTTAAATATTTCTCCTTCAAAGTAAAGCAGGCTAAAACCTGCTTCACCAGCACAGGAAGTTGTGATCTTAGGAGACCACGATTACCCAGAAGTATCCGCCTACCAGAAATGGAAGAAAACAATCTTCCGAACTCGAAAAAACGAATCTTTTCCCTAAAGACGATTTGGGAAAAACAGCACAAGCACGATACCGCAATTTCCCCACATCACACGACACGAAAGAAGAGATCCCAGCAGTTCGCTATCACAATTACCGCAAGATCAAACCGGAAACGCCACAAATTCCGCACAGACGACAAAATTAGGACGAGGAAGGATCTTTGGGGACCTGGCATACTGCATAGACCAGTAGAAGTACTGGCATATCTTCTCGAGGATGGTGGTGCTGATCTCCGGGAACGTCACTTCTCCGAGCTGCGTTTCCGCGAAGCTCCCTGCGGGGGGAAAACAGAAACCAAACCCCGAAATCAAAATCGACCCCCGAATCAGAAACCCTAGGACGCCGATGCTCGCTCGCTTCTCGAGACGACGGAGAAATCGCGAAGCGCAAAAGGAACCTGGGGAGGTCAGCATGTTGCGGATGGTCTGGGAGACCATGGCGGCCTTCTTGTCGATCACGAACTCGAAGCCCTCGGCGCTGATCAGCTTCACCGTGTCTTCCTTCTTCATCTTCTCCGATGAGCGTTCCCGAAGAGATCTCTTTCCAACGTCTGACTCCTCTCCGTTCGTATCCGTTCGTTCGTACTTAAAAAGAGGATAACCGCGTTGAAAGTACTAATCAAGAAAGTGCAGTCCCTACACTTTCATAAAAATCCTAAAATTTTAATTAAGAAAGTATAATTAAGTCTTACGATTTCGAGAAATACAATTAAAACCTAAAATTAAGCCTTTCGTTAATTGCATTTTTTTAAAAATTTTAAAATTTGATTACACTTTCATGATAAATTTCTGGACTTGATTAATTTTTTTTTTAAGTTTTAAAACTCAATCGCATTTTTTGTGACGAGTTATAAGAAACTTGATTACATTTTTTAAAGTTTTAAAATTTAAATTATATTTTAGTGATAAATTTTAAGACTTTCAGTATATTTATCCTATAATAAAATAAAAATAAATTGATTTCCTTATAAAATTTAAACTCTCAAAAATTACAAATAAAAATTTACAAATAAAAAATATGTAGGTTGATATTAAAATTTTAATTTTAAGATAATGATAGAAATGATCCCCAAATTTTAGCCTAATATGTAATATAATCTCTTAATTTTAAATTGGCTCAATGTAATGTGTAACGTGATATATGAATTTATAATTTGTTCAATATGATTTATTGACATTTGGTATACATTTAATTTAGTCCTTGAATTATATGAAAATTTTTAATATAAATCCTAAATTTGTATTAATGAAATGTCGATTAAATAGTTTTTCTCCAACTTTTTTTTTCCATTTGAAATAAAAACTCAAGGTTCTCTTTAGAGGTTTTTTTGTTTCCATCATGATATAAAAAAATTATTTCATATATTGCAATTCGTTTTTCATTTCTTCATTATTCATATGTTCTTTTTCAAGATTCTTTCGTTCTCTTCTAAACAATTACGGAAAAAATATTTTCTCAAAAATCTATCCATATCTAATCAGTGGATAATAGCTCAAAACACTGACATTGACATTAACTGATGATATAATTCTCATCATTTACTAATTTAGTTTTTACTTTCCATTAAAATATAGAATGAAGGATTAGTGGTCAGCGAGAAAAGACAAAGCGCAAATGGTTAATTCAGGATATTGGGTTATGCGTACTGAGGTTTAGTAGATCTTTCTTGTTTCATTTGATTTTCTAAGATTGATGGGAAAATTTCCATAAAAAGAACTATACTCTATCCATAATAAAGGATGATTAGGTAGATAATGTCATACTTTAGTCCATTAAATTAATTAACAAGTTGTGGCAGCGTTTGAGTCTTTTTCTCTTGAGATCTATTCTCATATTTGGGTGGGGCTTGTGGGACATTCATCTCTAATATAACTTATTCAGAAAAGTTAGATTAACTGTAGCATGAATTTTTTTAGGAAGTCATTTTCTTATTCTCAAGAAAGTAAAGGTGATCCTGGTCTTCCTTGGCATGCCTAATTGAGAAAAGAAAGAGGTAATAATGCTAGGTGAATTAAAAGTAATATACGAAATTGATTTACTTGATAATGTGATTTATTTTATATCAAATACGATCATTTGACGAAAAATTCACCTGGAGTGTTTCACTATTCAAAAAGAGTGTCTTCTTGTAGGGTTGAACCAACGAAATTAAATCAAGTTATTGATTACGAATCCATCTCAAGCGAAAAAAAAAATCATAATGCCATAAACAAGCAGTTAGACAGAAAAAATCAGGTAAAACATATTGACGATGCTAAAAAAGGCTATTAATGTTGATCGAGCACCCTAATGAAAGAAATTGATGAAATATTACCATGTTAGACTTTTGGCATTTTGAATTAAAGATGATACTTAAGTGATCGTTTTCTTAAATTATAGCATCTAAGTGATCCGTCGAAAAGTTTTTGTATTAAATTGAGCACCACATAATAGTTATGAGACTTACAGTATATTTTTTCCTATATTTGATGGTATAGATAAATTTAGGCAACATATTAAAGTATGTCGAATCAGTCTAATATTCACCACTATTATACGCGATTAAGAGTGAATCTTATTTGTTCTGATTTGCACACGCTTTTGGTTTATCCACTCACTCTAGAATAATCAACATGTATGTTAGGAGTTAATTTTATAATCGAATTCTTTTCCACACGACATAAATAAAAAAGAAAATGCAATTCCCATTATCCCTCATAAAAAAAAAGAGTCAAATAATATTCTCTATTGATTCTCCACACGATCTTTCCACTTTCCGGTCCCCCTACAGAGACGAACAGACAGGAAAAAAAAAAAAAAAGGAGAGGAAGAAACCAGCGTCCCCCGCGTTTTCTCGCATCGCCATCACCCCGCCCTTCCTTACCCCCGAATTTTCCCACCGAATTTTCCCGAGAAAATCGCACCCCCAAACCCTAACCTCTCCACACCTAAACCTCGCTCCACCCCTCCCCTCCGAATCCCCAAATCCGCGTCCCTCCGCCATGACCCGGCCCGCCCGGAATCCCTAGAATCCGTCCCCCCCGCCCCCCCGGCCGGCCGCAGGGCCGCCGCCGCCGCCGCAGCGAGGATCGCTCCGGGGGGGAACGGTCCTCCTCCGATCGGCTGAAGCACCCGAAGCATGGGCGCGGCGCTCTCGGGCAGCAACGGGTCGGGCCCGGGCCCGGGCCTCGGCGACATACCGGAGAGCTGCGTCGCCTGCGTGTTCCTCTACCTGACGCCGCCCGAGATTTGCAACCTGGCGCGGCTGAACCGGGCCTTCCGCGGCGCCGCGTCCTCTGACGCCGTCTGGGAGGCGAAGCTGCCGCCGAACTACCAGGATCTGCTCGACCTGGTGCCCCCCGAGAGGTACCAGAAGCTGTCCAAGAAGGATATCTTCGCCCTCCTGTCGCGTCCCATTCCGGTCGACGGCGGCACTAAGGTTCGCGGGCGCTCGACTTCACTGTCGCAATTGCTGTTTTTAAGCTGTTCGACTTGGATTCTTGAGGTTGGTGGAAACGAGAAATGAGCGTGGAGTTTTCTTTCTGGCAGGAAGTGTGGCTGGACAGAGTGACTGGTAGAGTTTGTATGTCGATATCGGCAAGGGCGATGGCCATAACAGGAATTGAGGACAGAAGATACTGGAACTGGCTTCCCACTGAAGAATCCAGGTTGGTTAATATCTCCAATTCTACTTGCACAGCTGATAATGGTTTTAATTGTTAACTATGTCACTAAATTAGCATCTGGGCAGAATGTATACTGCAGGAATGATGTGGCCATGGTGTGTTTATATTAATGCCAACTTATGAGGCTTATAAAGTGGATAGATTTGTTTTTTCTTTGAAGAATCGATCAAAATCGTAGGATGAACTTCTTTCTGCATCATAAAACTTGGAAATTTCGAAAAGTGCTTAGATACGGGTGCATCTGGATTGGCGCAAAAGGAATTGACATCTGGTGAATTATTCCTGTTTAGGGTAAGATATAATTACGAAATCATGCTAAAGCTGAAAGACTCAAATAGAATCTGATTATACGCATAACTTTCCCTTTTAAGGTTGTTAATTTCCGTTGGTGGAGATTTATTCTTAATATAAGATTCATAGAAGAGTGGATTGAAGAATGATAAAGCAGGGAGTAATCTGCTATGACATCAAATGTTAGTGGTAGTGAAATTGGTGAATACAACCAAGCAAGGCCATGGTACTCGCCCCCCAGCCCACCAAACACCACAACTGATGCCGCCACGAAAAATTGGCATGGCTTCTGCTTGATTTTCATTCTGAAGAACATCTCAACAATGCGAGACGAGTATAGCATAATCGCAATAATGAAGGTGCGAAAGGAACATAAACTGGAAAGTTTATGAGTCATATATTAAAATAAATGAAGTTATCTTTAATACAATATAGTTTTATAGTTCTATGTATTAAAGCTCTTGTGTATTGCTTATGACTTCGCACATACATCGTTTCCTGCCCCCTTGAGCTTTAAGGCCTGCATCCAGCTCTGCTGGTTCGCTGAGTACATTTAAGATCCTTCTCACTGATTTCCTTCAAACTTTGAAGATGATACTTTTCTGAAAGTCTGGTTCTCAGGTTTTCAGAGGATGCCTTTCCTCCATCGATACTTAGTAATGTGCTCCTGGCGAGATAATAGGCATTTCTACTGCCTTATTGTTCTGTCTATTGGAAGGTTTCTGTGCTCTTTTCCTGGGGGGCGAAAGTTGTGCTTATGTTTGAAGAGCAACAAAACTCTGTAAAGCTTGTAGTCTTGTGAACAAGGGTGAAGCTGGAAGATTTGATCTGATGGGACAATAGTAAATGATGAATGATACTTTAACGTGGTAATTATGGAAAAAGTGTCGGCAGAACTGCCAAATTCTCGAGATACATCTAAATTTTAATTGAATCACTTGATATTTATCTCACAGGAGGAATATATTACAGTGATTAGTGACCTCTATTACTTGTATATGTTTGCTCAGTGAAATTTCATGCCATGCAATTAATGTCATTATTAAGAACATCTTTATCACTATAAGTTGTCAAAAAGTAATGATCCATAAGGATGGGATTCTGTATTGTTAAAAGAATTCAATAGTATATGAACCAAAGAGTTCCAAGCACGTATATGGGAGGATATAGATCTTTCCTTATTTATCACTGACTGTTTTGGACTATGTACCCAGTGAAGCCTTGATAGAATAGTGAAAAAAGAAGAAGAAGAAGAAGATAATTGAAGAATCATTATTAAGTGCCCTTGCTGGATATCTAAAGGAAGAATAGTGCTAGAGCAATTAATAATTTACTAAAATATATGTACAAATTAATGTAACAAAGATTAAATTGTTTATTTGAATTAGTTAATGATGTGGTCAGGCCCGATGCATAGCTAGATGAAATTAGTACTGTAGCAATCAAGAATATAAAAAAAAATTCATCCACTGATTATTGTCGAAAATATACATTGGAATGATTAAATGCTTAGCCCAATCATTCACAATGCCTGTATTTATATAATTTTTTTACTATTTTACTTTTCTAATTATTCCCCCCCCCCAAAAAAAAAAAAAAAAAAAAAGATATTGCACAGGCTCCTAAACTCATGAAAATTGGATAGTCTGAAAGACGCAATGGGTTTGAGCTACTCCTTAAATGGATTTGATAATCATTTGAAACTTTTGCATGGAAGAGTTGCATAGAAAATTTTATCTAATGAACCTTTTTTAATTGGGCTTTTAGCTTTTAGCTTTTACCTCTTATTTTGTGCTAGTGCTTCTTCTCCTTTAGTCTTGTAAAGATAAATTAATTTGACTCAACTCTTTGAGTGAAACCCACCGGTGATTTTTTCTCAATTATACTTACATGTAATAGTATTGACAAAAATTACCAGCCATACAAGAGTTTTTGGTAATCCTCTAGTACTGCTAGCACAAAAATTGAGCCAGTTGAGATTGCTGTGATTTATATTTAGTGATAGCACCTTTCTTGCTTGTATTCGTCTTCCGATTTTGTTGAGAAGTTGCTTAGAAGATTTTATCCTTTTTGACTTGAGCTGCCAAAAGGATCAGATTGCATTGTTTCTGCTTTACAAATCATATAGTGGCATGATGATGTCTCAAAAAGTTTATGCCCATAACTGGAGAAAGAACAAGGAAGTCTTTGGATGGAATTTGAACGATAGCCATTCACACATCTGCCATCTTAATGCACTTAAATAAAGGGAGTTGTGGACTGCATGAAGCATGAAAAATTTATATAGGATCATTCTTATCACTGCTTCTTGCTTGAAGTACAATAAATGCAGTCATAGACTGCATGAAGGAGAGAAATTCATATAGTCATCCTTGCTATGGCTCCTAAGAAATGCTTGCTTTCAGATGAATTTTGTCACTTCTTGAACGGTTTTGTGAATTTTTCTGAAACTTTTATAAGTGTCATGCTTTCACATTAAGCCAAGACAGCATATTAGTTGTTAATTCTCCAAGTTTAAAAGCTATTGCCTCTTTTCTTTAGATGATTCCCTCTGAGATGCTGAAATTCTGAAATTGGATTGTTTTCATAATAGAAATTCATCAGTCATTCTTCTATGTTGGTGAGGAGCAGCTTCTATCTCCAATAGGAGCTGATCAGTTTTGATCTCTGGCCTCTTCCTTTGCTTAATTAACAATTAGAACTATGATTTGCGACATTTGGGTCGTTGCTTATTGGTTATTGTCTCTATAGTCCTTCCCCATCCAATTGACGGCCCACTACAGAGCTTCCAGAGAATTTATTTTATCCAGAAGCTATTCTTTGAATGATAAAAGGGAGTCATGTATATGGTTGAGAGAAAACTTGTGCTTCATTTAGGAAGAAAGGAGGTAAGGAAAATGAGAGGTGGGAGAGGAGAATGGTAAAAATGTTAACATTCTGTTAGGGAGTAAGTAATTTAAATTTTTAAAATAATTTTCTCTATGCTCTGTAATTTTCCCTCGCCTCACCTCTTCCCAAACAAAACCTTCGAATTGTTTGAAAGCCATATGGTTCAAACTTCGAATTAATCACCTCTCTGTGGAAAATCAAGTGTCACTGAATTTTGCCTAATCAGCCTAATTCAGGCTTTAGAGCTTTAGGCATCAAGAATTTGGATGAAGTACTGTACTATTGATGGAATTTTGGCATCTATGGACATGGACAAGTCGATTTAATCATTAGTTCATTTCGAATCTTTCCAACTCAGAGCTAGCTTTTTAAGATTGTTGCTTTGGCACTTGTTTCCAATCTGATAAACTTCTAATGGAGAGAGACTGGGACTCAAGTTAATTCCACTTTGCATTTTAGGGGAAAGAAACTATTAAGCTGAAACAAATTTCATGGTCTGAGTCAAGCCCATTATCTGATGTTGAAGTTGTCCGGATGGTACTTTTTACAGTTTCAGCCGTCCGTACTTTTCTCCTAGAAGTAACAGTGTGTAGGATCTTGTCAATGTCCCTACACTGAAGGCCTTCCTTTCTGAGTGAATTTCCTTATGCTCTTTCTTTCTCAAATTACTTTAGTTCATAGAGAGTTCGTTTTGTTTGGTTAACAAACTCAATTTGCCACCAATACGATGCATTTCATCATTCAGCTGTTTTATGTGCGCTTCGTCTTTCAGAGTAGTGGGAGGAACTTGTTTGCATTGACATGTAGGTGATGAAGATATTAAATATGATAGCAACAGTAGCAAAAATTTCCATCCGTGGGTTCCTTTACTGAAAGTTGTGTTTATCGCATGTTGAAACCTAGTTCGGTTAATTTGTTTTCCAGGGATTTGGCATGGGTTGGAGTATTGACAAACCATCTCGCATCCCCACGCCGCCCTGAAGAAAATGAATAAGTAGAAGGAAAGAAAGAGGTTAATAGTAGTTGTATTTGTGTTCTAGTTGAGAACTTATTGAAGTGCATGTGCTCTAGTCACAGTGTTTAGTTACGCTCATTTTGCTTTCATTTTGCAATATTAGATGTCTTTCTTATCTGACAGCTTATTGTATCGTGCTTTCATTGGTAGATTCCACGAAGTTGCCTATTTGCAGCAGATATGGTGGTTCGAGGTTGATGGGGCAGTAAAATTCCCTTTCCCGGCTGATATATACACTATTTCCTTCAGACTACACCTTGGAAAATTTTCCAAAAGGCTGGGACGACGATTCTGCTATTTTGAGCATACCCATGGTTGGGATATAAAGCCAGTGAAGTTTGAATTATCTACTTCAGATGGTCAACAAGCATCAAGTGAGTGCTGCTTGGGTGAGACTGCGCAAGACGAGATTGATGGAAATCAGAAGCGTGGATGCTGGATAGATTACAAAGTAGGTGAATTTATAGTAAGTCGCACGGATCCAGCAACGGAAGTAAGATTTTCCATGAAACAGATTGATTGCACGCATTCCAAAGGTGGTCTCTGTGTAGATGCTGTATATATCGTTCCCAGTGATTTGAAACAGCGTAAAAGAAGAGGTCTGAAGTAGCCACGTGGTTCTATTGGCTCTGTTCAACATACTGTGATCATAGCTGATTCTTAGTAAGATTTTGATACAGCTCATACCTATTCAATGTGTCTAGTTTAGAGGATATCATCTATGTGGTTTTTGGATTAGGTATGTATCCTCTATTATTTATGTAATCTTCACCTTGTATTTTGATTAGGTTTTTGTTTTACTTTTCCCATTTTCAGGAGCAACAGAATGTGCTTTTTATATAACAACTCCCATTCTCTAGGCCCTTTCTTTGCGATATATTCTTGAATGCAAAAGGCAGCATCAGCTCTGATGCTGAAGAGGTGTAAAGTCGGATTTTACCATGAGCTTCAAATTTTACCTTTCTTTGCTATACTCTGATTCTTCTTTAACTTCATGTTCAGATACTACTGTCTCAGCCTTTTGGCTTAGATGGAGTGCCGTATCTGTTCTTATCGGTCGACTTCATGTTGGAGACCACCTTTTGATTGTCCTTTGTGGTACCGGGGTGGAATTATACAGTGAACATTGGCCACTTATCCAGTAGGAAGGACGAGCTTTTACCTTCGTCTTATTTTTGGTCCACACGTTTATCTTGAGGTGATGTTGTTTCCAGTGTAGTTGTACTCGCTTTTTTCCTCGGTTTCTCTCAGTCAAAAACTTACTGCTGAACTCGTGCCAACGGGCCTTCCTTGCTCCACCGTTTCCCTTTTTTTTGTTTGTAATGATCAAAGTTAGTCTTATGCTAAGTTAGAACGAGAATCTGATGTTACCCCCAAACTAATTCTCACCATGTTTGCCCCTTCCGATTTGCACCTATCATCCCGAGTATTGGTTCTTGCTGGCTCGGTGCTCTTGTTCACTCTTTGCAAAGCATGCGGATCTCGCAGTATGGTTGGGTTCGACCATTCTAATTCCGTGCTAAACTTGTCCATGAATGGTACCATGGACCGTGAATTTCTTCACATAGACTGAGCATGGATAATGCACTAGTTCTGCCAATTGACATTGCATGGAATCGAGCTAAATAGGCAAGCTTTTATTGGAATGAGTTTTATTCAGCGTATAAATCCTTGGCAAATGCGGTGATATCTACCTAACAAGATAGGTTTCCAATTTGTGCTAATCCAGAGGGAACCCGAAATCGCACACGGGTTGGCACATAATCTTGGGACGGTGAGGATTCGAACCTTGCTATCTCACCATGGGAGAGTAGGACGACGACGACAGCCTCTTGTCGATACTTTGGTGCGGCAAGCCAAAAACCAAATCAAGGGTGCTAATCTGATCCAGCGCAGCAGTGTGCATTCATGAGAGAGAGAGAGAGAGAGAGAGAGAGAGAGAGAGGCCTGAGTTTTTAAATGCGCTGAATTGGGTTTTGTACAAGATGATGAGGCCAGCCACCTTTTGCTCCTCAAAACGCGGTACACGGTGTACACACTGCACTAACTCCCGGTGAGGGTCATGGAAACAGGGAGTGTACCATTTTAGAGTTTTGGATGCTTTAGGCAGGACCCAACAACAGCAGTCATTAAAAACAAAGTCATAAATCCAGAAATATTGTATAAATATTTATATATATTATACATATATAGAAAATATATAAAATTCCCGCATTCAAAATTAAGTCCAAGACGTCTCCGAGACTCTAGACCTGGCATTGTAGGACGGCTTTTCAAACTGTAGCCCCTCAAGCTCTGTATCCATCAAACTCTCTCTCTCTCACTCCTAGTTCTCTCAGGGACCACCGCCTCCCCTTTCTCTCTGTGGCTTTAAGCCTTGACCTGCTCCCTCTCTCCCTCTCTCTCTCTCTCTCCTTGCCGAGAGCTGCTGTCAGCTCGAATCAATTACATGTCGAGCCATCGTCGTCTTTGCGCCCCCCCCCTATCATTTCCTCTTTGCTATGAGGGGGAGGAGCACATGCCTGCGTGCGTACGCTCAGGAATGAAGGGTCGCGTTCATCGGGTGAAAGTCCCTTGGGGGACACTGTCCATGAAATTTTACGCGCATGTTCAAAACGCAGCCTAATGGCAACATACATACATGTGATAGTGTCGAATCGTGTGTGTATAGTGAAAATCATGTCCTACAGGTGACATATTTTGTCCGGTCACCTTTTGCTATCGATGATAATCTATGTATTTAATGCCGAAATCAATGATTAAGTGACTATTTTCTTGGCTTCTTGATGATATAAATGTACAAGAAAGCAATTTCTAAATCTAGCCCAAGAGGGTTATACATCCTTTAAGCAAAGGTTCCCCATAAAAAAAGTCTATTGATCATTTGAGTGATAGAGTCTCGTGCTATTGTCTATTCTTGATTAATTTATAAGCAAAGGGGGTTCTTTGCTTACAAGAATTGGGAAAAGCACTCTTTTGGAAGAGAGAATTTTGTCCAGGCGAAAAGCTTTATTAATCATTAGCAAGATTAGTGATAACTCTAGGAAAGCCTCTCCACTTAATCTCAGACACATGAATCCTCAATAATTTTAGTGCCCAAATATGCTACTGCAAGGTCCAAGATTATCCCTACAATGGGTTGATCTATTGAGATAGATGTTGAAGCATCAGAACTCATCAAATCAAGTAAAAGCCCAGCTATTTTTATACTATCATTAACCCCAATGATTAGCACCACCTTTTAAAAAAATATTTAGTAGGTCTCACTAATCCTGACCGTACATGAATGCCTTTTCTTGGTAAAGAGTATTCAATAATATATGCTTTCATAAGACTTCTTAATAGGAAAAAAGTACTACTCCCGGAATTAATAATTAAAAAATAGCTAGATGATACCTTTCTGTTACTTCCATAAGATTGGAAAATAACAAATGAGGTTGACTCGGCGGAGGTTTTTTTAAACGATGATAAGGCGGGGAGGGATGATTAGCGGCGGTGGTCCTATTTGAGCTTTGACTTATGTTAAAAGTCACGCATAAAAAAATGAAGTCTTCCTTCGAATTTTTACTTTGATTTTGATCTGATGTGCTGCGAAAGTACACCATTTCTTTTGAAATAGAGAATATATATATATGGATCACCATATGGTAATATGAAGTAAGGCTTTAGATGTGATTGATCATTATTTTTTAATAGGTCCCATATATTAATATGAAGTAAGACTTTAGACGCGATGGATCAATCATTTTTTAGTGTTTCTTGAGCCATCCATGATCCTTTTTTTTTTTTTTTTTTTTGATTTGAGCTCTACTAGGTTAAGGACCGAAATCAACTTTTTTTTATATATAAAGCTAAATTGACATAGTCTTTTTTGGCTTTATTTGAAAGTCTTATTTTTTTTTTCAATTTTTCTTTTTTTTAGTTGAAAATTAACTTTGGTTTTATGTGAAATGCTAGCCATTTTTAAATATACAAGCATTGACATATGGGTCATCTAAAGTTAGTTTATGAATTTTTGGAATTCTATACAAAAGATTTTCCATTTTTAAAACATTAAAGGGAAGGTGGAGGAATAACTTTTCTAAGTTACAACGGCCGTGATACAGAGTAAGAGAAAATCCAAGGCTAACGATCTTCGTCTTCTTTGTTTTTGGATAACCTTAGGGTACAAGGGCAAAGGTCTGATTTCTTAGTACTCACGATTCATATTGCAGATCTCATACACCGATCATTCCAAGTTTCTCTTCCTGCACGTGTGATTCTAACATAGAGCAGTTCGCACTCAAGATAATGACTTAGGAGTACGAGCATGAAGTTCCAGCTACTTGCATACAGCTCATGCAATATTCTGCAAATCTCACAGATCGATTAAGCCTAGATTTTTGTGTCTATGTATGCAGTTCTAATTTAGAGTAGTTTGCATGCTAGGTAACGACCTTTGCCAAGCCACCATTTCCCTACTATGCATCACCATCCTAAAGGGTGGTAAGTCAACTAATTTTATCAATTTTAAATTGATAAAAAAATGCACATATTACCATCATTCGTTTCGATTCAATTTCTTTGTACACTGCGAATGAAAATGTAAAATGATTAAAGTGAATTGGTATCCTAATTACATGGGGGAAAAAATCATCAAAAATGCAATTTTGCACCTCTATCTCACCACCCTCACCCCCTTGCAAGAAATCCGCATTAATCTGCAATTAAAAAGGGGGGGCTCACGCTACTCGACGAGATGTTGTTATCGTCAATCCAGAGCTTATCAACTGATTAAATGCCCAAGTCATTCCAAAAGGGCCACAAAATAAATATGCCAACAATCCCTTTCTCTTTTTTTCGTTTTTTTCATTTTCATTTTTTCCACCTCCCAATTTCTTGGTCGACAGTGATCATTACATTATAAAACAGAAGAAAATGAAAAAAAAAGAAGATGCCCTTCTTTTTTACGGTTGATCTGTCCCGTCTCTTTCGAAAGTCAGTGCACGATTCCTCTGGCCATTTGCCCACGTTCGTTTTCTTTTTTTCTTTTTTTTTTTTTTTTTTGTACAAGAAGATCTACTGTGCATCAGTCAGTCAGGAACCATTTTAACCCCTCGAAGACAATAATAATAAAATAAATTATATAAGGAACAGTACACAGAAGCAGAGATATAATCATCAAAAGAAATTAGGAGAAAAAAGAGAGGAAGAAAGCTAAAAATGGAAATAGTACAGTACACACCCCCTTCTCTCCCTCCTCTTCTCTTTTCTCTCGCAGTTGTAGATGTGAACCCCACCCTCCTCCTCCTCCTCCCACGCTACTCATTGAATGCCCCAGCTTTGAACAAATAGCTGAAACGGAGCCACCAAGAAAGAGAAAATTCCAGCTTTGTCTTCTCTCTCTTTCTCTCCCTATCTGTCTGCAAGCGCAATTAAGGGAGAGAACCCCAGCATGTAGGATGAGCCCCAACTCCTTCTTCTTCTTTTTAACTTTTCTTCTGATTATTTTGGCTTTGTTCTGTTTCCTTTTTTTTTTTTTTTCATTTGCAGGTTTTTGTGTGCAATGTGCATGCTTATGCGAGAAGCCCTTCTATAATGCTGGATATCTTTGTTTATAGAGGCCTATGTATTATTGTTAATTGAGAAATGATTGGATGAATGTTTGTAATAGTTTGTTTTGAATCACAATAAATCAAATTATAAATAATTATAAATTGTTGTGGAGTTCATTTTTTCAAGAATTTGTGACTTACGATAAGTTATTATTCTACAATAGTTAAAAGACTGTAATACGAGCAAAACGCTTATTAATTAGGTAATTGAGCATTTCTCTTTCCATTTACCTTTCTATTTGAATTTTGGACCATATCAGATGATCGACGGCGAGTGTATTTTTATAAACTTCTCATAACGCAATTTTTCTCGATGCATTAATCCATGCTCTCCTCTCTTTGCAAAAAGAGATTACTAAACGTGTAAAATTAAATGGTTTTCATAGTTTGTTGACATTTTGCATCGTTCAAATGAGTTTCTACCAATAGATATATCCGAACGGTTACGAAACCTAGATAACTAGAATAAATTATCGAGTGATAACATTAAAAAAAAAGCGTCTTATTATTTCAAATCTCACTGTATTGGTGGATGGATTTATAACTATTGAAAGTCATGTGAATTATGCAATTTCTTGAACAACGACTAGCTTCGAATTCTTGTTACATTTACTCGAAAGGAGTTATCGGTGCTTATGCTACCCAATTACATGCTCAAATTTTATATGGGGTTTCAATTTGATGAATCATTTCAAATACATAAATTTCTTACAAATAGGCATATATATATTACAGTGCAACACATATCTAAGATTTAAAATTATTTTCCCTTTATATATAATTGTGTAAGGAAAAATTCAGTTTATTATTGTTACATACATCTATAAATTCTTCTAATAATTAGAAAACATGAATTTTCTTTGGCTTTATTTGTTTTGTGGAAAATGAATTATTTGGAAAATATTTTCCTTAAATTAATTGTTTGTATTGCTTGAGATAATTAGTGAATGAAAATATTTTCATTATAGACAACAATTTATGTCTAGATATTGTTGTAAATGATGATATTTTTTTTTTATGCATTCATTTTTGTAAACGATGTAAACAAACATTCTATGTCAAAATCATTTATTTTCTGTAAAACAAATAGTCTTTACGTAACATACTTTTATGCATTTTATCTCATTGTAATACCACATAAATAGCGTAATAATTATATCAATTGAGACATAGTGATTTTAATTATTTTGGTCCTGTTAATTTTTTAATATAATTTTTCATTGGGTATTCCAATTTCTTAATTAAAATTATGGAAAAATTCGACTTGATTATAAAATATTTGAATCTTTTTCCCTAATAATGAGAGCGCTAATCACACGCAGAATTTCACATGACATGACTCGCATCTAGCTGGTCAAAAAAACATTAAATTTGAAACCTCTACACACACATACACACACAGTGTTTGTATAGCTATAGCTATCCGATTGATGCCAATTTTGATTAGATTAGGTGCTGACTCGTTTTCTTGCTGTTGAGCCATGAGGAGATGAAATGATCTATCTATCTATGCGTGTCAGACCAAAGCAATAATGCAACGGCCTTTTGTCTAAAGTGTATGGTGAAAATGAGGTGAATTTCATTTGAGTGGCTGCCGTACAAATGGCATATTAGTATGGTAAAGAAGTCTCACTTTGGGTCCCTCAATTTGCGTGCTCTTTTTGATCGGATCCCTGAAACTTTGAATTTCCCTGATCAAGTCCCTCCTCCTGCTTCGGATCCGGTTAATCGGAGCCGATGTATTTGGTGGCGGCAAGGAGAGTCTGGCGTGATTAAATGTCGTCGTCGTCGACGCGGGCTATCGGCTAACAAGGGGGTGACCCATAACTTGGAAGATAAAAATTATCACAATCGTACTGTGAGCAATTTATCTCAACAAGAACACTGCTTTCGAGATTTTCTAGCCAAAGTCAAAGACCAGTTAATTGAATTTGGAGTTTGAGGGACTTGATTAGATGAATTGAAAGTTTGAGGACTTGATTGGAATAAAAGAGCAAATTCAAGAGCCAAAAGTAAAATTTTACCTACCATTATTCAAAAGACCAAAGCATTTTCAAGAAAAATAAAGGGAAGTCATCGATTAGGATCTAAACTCAAAATAGATGATACTTCTTTTTTTATTTTTTTTAATCCAAATCTTTTAACTCAACCAATTCTAGATGTACGCTAATCGGCCCATTCACATGCATCGAATAAAGTTCCATCTCAAGATAATAAATGCAACCCACAAGCTTATTCTATGTTAAAACATCTTGTATCTCATGTGTGTTACATGCAGATGGGATTTTACTAGTCTTGCATGCATATGTAATCTCTCTTTACTTATATGCTAATATTTTTTTTTCGGTTGGACATTCTAATATAGCGTCACAATAGTATTTACGGCTTAAGAAATTTTGCATGTGTGGCTCCCACTTTAATTCCTCATCGCATTTATGCACATAAACTTTCCTTCATCCATACACCCATAACTTTTAGCTTTTGCATCTCGATGCTCTGTTTGGAGGCGATGCCATTATTTGAACCCAAGATCCGTCATGTCCAAATTGAGCGACCATGGACCGGGTTTTTCCTACTTTCCCTCACACTTGTAAATTAACAACCAATAACTTTAACAATCTCTCCCTTGCTCACACATCAAGCCCTAATTTGAAGTGAGAACGACATGTTTATCACCTCAAAAGTTAATGTAAAGGGTAGAGTTTTCCTTATCACTTATGACCATGAACCTTCCACAGTTGATGTGAAATAACCATACTTTACATTATCAAAACACACATACACGTTTCACGCATCAAATGTCCGTGAAGAGACAACACACATGCACATCGCACTGAGCACACTTGATCGTATTCACTCAAAACCACAGTCGACCCTAGACGTGTGCTACGCATACAAACGAAGGAGGAGATGGATACAAAAAAAATATAGGGGGGAAGGGAAAGAGTGTTGCTTGTGGGTCAAGCTCAGTCGCGTTGTAGGGGTGCGTAGGAGCAGCGGAAATCAGAGGGGAGAAGGGGCCCTTTGGGGACCAACCTGATGGAGACCTTTGATGCCCACTTTAAAGTTTCTATCCCATCACACGCACACACAATTCCTGTCTACCTCCCACTCCTTTCCCCTTAGCCGACAAAGTACTCTTCCCTTCTCTCTCTCCTCTTTCATCGACATCAACTTTGTTGCTCCCCAAAAGTGAGAGTTTTTACATGCATGTCTGGTTGCCAAAAGGAAAGCGAAAAAAAAAACAGAAACATTTGGAAAATAGAAAGATCCATCCGTACCCTTATAAAGCTCAACTTCGAATTTGCTAGAAGGGTTTCGAAATCATTCCGGATTTTGAAAGTAATGAATGATTTGAATAGGAACGTGCGGACCATGTAAAGACAATTACTAAATGCACCTAAAATTTAGACCATTTACAAAGATACTACGCAAGTGATTAACGACAAAATGGTTTTATATGATCTATAGGATTACGGTAGATATTGTGCAAATCTAAAACTAAAAACGAAATATCTAATAAAAGTTGTGTGAGTATAGTGATGGAGCCAAAAATTTGGCTTGGGAGATGCTAGACTTTCAAGGTAATCGAGTTTAAGTTTTAATTACCTTTGCATTAATAATTATATCAAAATAAAAGTAACATAACTAATTAACTAATAATAACTAAAATCAATGATGGAGTTTTCGAACAAAATATGACAAATGAAAATGTCTAGATATCCCTGATTTGTATTCACTAAAGAACACAACAAATTTGAATCATTAAGTACCCAACAAGAAAGAGTATTATCCGAAGTTTAATGGGTACAATCATTTGGAGTTATTTCATAATGTTTCTCATTTTTTAATTAATGCACCTAAAAGCAAGTCATATTTAAGTACCTCATTGAAGTGGAATTGTTTTTAATATTAAAAGTGTGTGATAATTATGTTTGCGACCCTCCAATCAAAGGAATGATTGCAAGAATATTAACCGGAAGACCAGTCGTAATAAAATATGACCCAAATTGAGATACTCATACCTTTGATTGGTGAGTCGCGAGTTTGGATCGCTAGTCATGCATAAGTTTAACTAAAATTAAAAATAAACACATAGCCCTAATCTTTGCATCCCTGCTCTTGATTGTCCCCTCTTCCTCTCTATCACTGCAATACTTAGACGGAAGGGTTTTGTCTAAGGACAGCGGTTTGTTTTCAGAAACAAGTAATTGCTCAACGGGCTTGCGGGTGCATTCGATCCAAAAATCTCTGTTTAACAGGCGGTGCTCCTTGTCACGGTCAGAGCGATACAGTGACAGCTTCTAAACCCACGAATTCACTTTGCTGTACCCCAAAAGAGAAGTAATAAGGGTTTGTAAGAAGCCTGCTTGCTGTCTTCTTCCCCCACCATTTCCTGCCACGCCTTCTATCTTCTCTCTCTTGTGGTCCAACTCTCTCTCTCTCTCTCTCTCTCTCTCTCTCTCTTTCTCTCTCTGCCTCTCTTTCTCTCTCCACGTTTGCCCATAATATAAAACACCACGTAGATTCTGTTCTTTCTCTTCTGTGAGAGGTAGAAAGAAGCGTTTGTGCTGCTGTACGCGTCTCTGCGTGAGCGAAGAAGAAGCAGAGAAGAAGAAAGAGAGATGGATTGGCATGGCGACTTGAGGAGCTTCAGTAACGTCTCTTTCCCTGAATCTTCCATCGGCTTTCTCAACCCCAGCTTCGCCCAATACCCTGGTACGTCTCCATGTTGCGTCGTCTCCTTTTTTTCCCTTTACGAATTTTCACTTCAGTGGAGTGCATTATTCTCCATCTTTCTTTGGGGGAGCTGCTGTAGATTCTAATGGCCTATTTAACTCAAGAGGTTAATGCATAATGAATAGAACCCACGCCCTTTCCTTAATAGCAAAACAAAGGAGGACCAAAGAGGAAACTCCATTTGCAGGCAATTATTGGGTTCCATAAAGGAGCATTCTAATTAGGGTAAATGAGATCTTCCATAGATATATGCCTGGGGATATTGCACTGGAAAAGCATATTTTTTCAATTTGCAGAAAAATGATTATTTGCTAATGTTTGAGTAAAATTAATCTGTGAAAAGTATTGCATTCTTGATCTCTCCTACAATGCAAAATTATGACGGTACATCGACATCATATGCATTTCCATCGTTAGTAGGTATGGAGCTGAAGCACCACCACCACCACCACCCCCCGCCGCTGCCCTCCTCGATGGCTGAGGCCCACAACGACGTGGTGGTTGCAGCGTCGATGGACAAGAAGAAGAAGCTGACGAGCGAGCAGCTGGAGATGCTGGAGAGGAGCTTCCAGGAGGAGATAAAGCTGGACCCGGACAGGAAGATGCGGCTGTCGCGCGAGCTCGGGCTCCAGCCCCGCCAGATCACCATCTGGTTCCAGAACCGCCGGGCCCGGTGGAAGACGAAGCAGCTGGAGCGCCTCTACGACACCCTCAAGCTGGAGTTTGACGCCGTCTCGAGGGAGAAGCTCAGGCTTCAAGAGGAGGTACTTATTTTTGTATGAAGATGCAAAAGAAGCATTTTACTCACTCCCTCTCTCTCAAAATGCAATCCATGCACATACAAAGAAATCATATAAATATAATTTTATTGCCTAAAAAAAAAATCGAATAGTATGAGATATATTTTGGGTTTACTGAAGCACAGCAGCTTATCTGTAAAATTTACCATTTGACAAATACATTATTACTTATCATAATGTATTAGAATCATACTTTACAACAAGTTGTAAATATGGCCGGCTGACATCTCTCCCCTAATCTGGCCTCTCCCCCAAAAGGTCTCAAGATTGAAAGCCATGGTGAGCGACATCCAAGCGGCCAAGAAGAAGCAAGTCTCCACCGGCTACACTGACATCTCCGGTGACGAGACGGTGGAGAGCGCTCGCTACTCCGGTGACATCCGCCACTGCAGCGACCTCAATCGGGGAGCAGCAGGAGGAGGAGGAGTGACGCCGACGGCCTCGACCACCCAGCACCACCCGCTCGCAGGCTCGAGCTATCAACTGTTCACCCTCCAAGACTACGAGTCCAACTCCTACTGGGGCGTCCTGCCCTCATCATACCCATGATGAGAACTGAGAAAGAGAACACCTGTAACTTCTGACTTTGCAAACTTGATGAGTGTTTAATTAAAAGCTTTATAGGGTTTATGTTAGGGACTGATCATGGTAGTGTTTAGGAAGTAGAGGAAGTGTCCCTTCTTGCTGGTGACCTTTTGTTGAACTACATAGACTTTCTGAGCTAGTCAAAAACCTTTTAATTGAGCTTTTCTATATAGCTTTGGTGTGAAGGTTTCTTTGGCCCATATCTGATGGGCTGGAGGCTCTCTCTTTATATTTTCTCTGAAGAGAAAAGTTTCTATATTCCATCTACTGAAGTATGATTTGTCAAAGATATAGATCAATGTCCTAATTAACTAATGGACCAAATTACCTTATCCACGAGTCTCTCTCTTGGTCAAACTATCAATGTGATGATTTTTCGCAATCATTTAGTAAGCATAAGGTACTAAAAATTTATCTCGAATGACCAATTCTAAACGTGTTACTGTGTCGGTTCGGGATTTTCAAATTTGCCCATGAACAGTAGTGATAGAAAATGTCTCGAATCGCCCTGAGAGCAAACGGATGTTTGAAAAGGGTTTAGATGGCCGTGAGCCACGTGTCTCTCACGTGCATCGGTGCTTGTCTGGGAGAGGAGGGCATAATCGTCCGAAACGGATGAAATTAAACATATCTAACAAAATCAAAATAGGTGAAATGAACTGAGAAAGCGTTTGGAAAAATGGTCCACCTGCTACTTCCCTAGCCTCGACCGATAAAAGCCACACAGCCTTCCCAAATGTTGACCGATGGAGTGACGGAAATGCCCTCGACGACGCCTTCCCTTCTCTCTCCCCCACCTCTCACTCTACTGTATTAACTCATGAGTCAATGGCTAGAGCTCGAGCTCTTCCAAATCCACCCAACAGATGAGGGTCACCGACGTTCATGTCCGATGGCAATCGTTCCTCGCCAAACAAGAATTCGTTTGGTTTGGTATGAGGATGCAATGGCTATTCAGCTTGAAAGAGTCGACTCACCCTCCTTTCCTCGGCAGACCCATGTAGAGTTATCCATTGCGGGAAGGTGCGAAACTGTCAGGTCCGCATGGATCGTTACGTTTAGAGAAGGATGAGGGGATCAAAGGATCCAAATCCAAGTTCTCAGCTTTTTCTCTTGGTATTTGAAGCCATGCATGGGGATCATTGCGTCGGTTGCTTTTGGTGACGAAGCTAGCCTTCTGTGTAAGTTAGATGCTCTCAAGTCACAAGCGGAGAAGACAATCGGTAGATTAAAGAGAGGTTTCACGAGGGGGCGTTATCTTTAGCAGAGAGGAATGTTTAACTTTTTTTTAACATAACGTAATATCTTTAGAAATCACAGTGGAAGACAAAAATAAGAGATGGAGTTAAATTTTATATACCAAAGACAAAGCATTAAATCAAACCGTGCTTGGAAAAGGATTCCAAATGATAACGTTTATTGTAAATAATAAGCACTATGTATAATGACTTAGGCAATTATTTATAGGGAGGTTGTCGTTTGGGAACCAATCAAATAATTAAAATCAGATAACATAATAAAAGAAAAATATTAATACAGGGGAAAGTCTTCAAAACATGTTACGAAAATTGGCAAAAAAGTCCAAAATCTTTGAAGGCTTGGAAATCAAGGAAAACACATGAATTTAGAGGTCGAACGTTACCCAAACCTATGTTTTTTTTTTCCAACTTCGAAGATCTCACAATCTTTTCGATTTGATATGCTGTACTTGTCATAACTCCTCTCAGATAAAAAATTATGACCGTTTGCAGTTGTCCCGTTATTGTGGCATGAGTGAGACCATCCGCTCTTATTGACATTCGAAGGTTTTCATTTAAGCATTTGTCAGCTGTTCTACATCACGAGGTGTGACCGGGATGATATGTTTTGAGAGAGAGAGAGAGTTGACATTTGAAGGTTTTCATTTAAGCATTTGTTAGCTGTTCTACATCACAAGGTGTGACCGGGATGATATGTTTTGAGAGAGAGAGAGAGTTGACATTTGAAGGTTTTCATTTAAGCATTTGTTAGCTGTTCTACATCACAAGGTGTGACCGGGATGATATGTTTTGAGAGAGAGAGAGACGATCTACTGCTAGGATATGTCCTTTTCTATTTAACTTGACCTAATTTGCTGTCGATTAAACTGATTTGTTGAGACGACATGAAATGGATGTATACTTGTCCAAATTTGACCGATGAGAGCCAACTACACGGATTGTCATTCTTTGGAAATAAAATTAGTTGTCGATTCCCATTAGACGGGGGAAAAAAGCAACGGTCCTGAAATTCAGGAGAAATTTGACTAGCGTAAATTAATTTCATTTGAATCAAATCTCAAAGGATTTTGCCGGTTAACTGAGGGAAAATCAATCCCTTTTTATTTCATTAAAATTAAACGTTCACAAGTCAAGGGCGATGACAATCTCGGCTCATAACATTTTCCCAGCTAATTTTGGCCGTGGAAGTAGCGAGCTCCCTTCAACAGAAAAACTGAAGGAGAGACACCAGCGAAGGGCACGGTTCGAAGAGGATGAAGGAGATAGCATCGGTGGGTGGTTGCCACTGCCGCCACAGTGTTTCCGGCGAGGCATCGCCCGGCTGGTGTGGCAAGTTAAGCTGACAATGGCAGGAGGCCTTTAGTCACCGCCACCACAAGAGATGGAGGGGACACGGGCTCCATGGAAAGTCCATGGAGGAGTTCAGGAAGAGATCTGTTCTGTCTTCGAACATGTTGATGGAAGTCAACAAGTTGTGGAGTTCTAAGAGCTTGCACATGGAGGCTAAGCCAGTGAGGGGGGCTTTTTTACACTGCTACGAGTCGTTTTTCACTTGCTTTTAATAATTTCTTTTGGATTGGATCATTTGGGTAAAGATAAATCATTGACAATGGCTTTGTTAGAGAAGAGATTTTTTGTGGGTGTAGCCAAATTTGCTTGTAGTTGGTCATTGGGTTGGCTAGGGTTATAGAATGGATAGAGGTTGTAGTCTTGATTTATATGAACAATTGAATGATCGTTCTTCTGATTTTAATTCTTGCAAAAGGCAAGACCCTTTCTTCTTGGCTCATCATTGCGTTAAAGGATGACGGCCTTGATTTTCTCTTCTAGGCATTAAGGTCGCTTTAAAAGAGTGACAGGCGGTGGCGATGACAGTGGTTGGATGCGAGTGCACAGGTGGCGACAGGAGCACCAAACACCTTTTTTGTCGGCTCTTTGGGAAATTATCAAAATAGTCTTAAATCTATCGTAATTTTTTCAATTCAATCCTGAAACTTTTTTTTTCCGACCAATTCAATTCTAAACTTTTGCAATTGTGCCAATTTAGTTCATCTAGCCATTTTTGACTAGCCGGCGTTGACGTGGACATCAACCAACGTTGATGTGGATAATTTATTATTATTATTATTATTTTTCCTTTTCTTGTTTTTTTCTATCCTTTTTCCTCCTCCCTCCATTCTATGGCTAGCCAGCTAGAGCATCGATAAGGTTCACCTCGCTCGCCATTGGCGAGGTCAAGCCTTGCCTAGTGACGATGAGGTCGTGACTCGCCATGGCTGGGCGAGGCCTCGCCTACCTTTGGCAAGGGCGAGCCTCACCAGCCATGGGTAGGTCGTGACTCGCCATGGCTGGGCGAGGCCAAGCCTTGCTGAAGCTAGCAAGTTTGGCCATCGCCACGGCTGGCAAGGGCGAGCCTCACACAACCACTGGTAGCCCTTCCTCGAGGTTGTGCAAGGTAACGGCCTTTGACCTCACTTGGCGAGGTCGGGCGTCGCCCATGGCCGATGAGGGCAAGCCTTGCTCAGCCACTAGCAGAGCTTTTGCCAGAGGTTGCATGAGGTGGTTGCCTTCGACCTTGCGGCCTTTAGCAAGGCTTGACTCTCGCCAACCTAGCTGGCGACTTGGGCGAGGTCTCTTGCCGGCCTTGCCTCTAGCTAATTGTCGTAGGTGACCGGCTAGAGGAAGGAGAAGGAAGTGAAGAAAAAAACAAAGAAAAAGAAAAAAGAAAAAAGAAAAAAGGAAAAAGGAGTAAAAAAAATTCAGAAAAGATAAAATATTATTAAAACTTATCCACGTTAGTCTCGGTCAGTCAAAAATAGTTGGATGGACTGAATTGGCACAATTACAAAAGGTTTAAGGTTGATTTGAAAAAAAAAAGTTTAGGACTAAATTGGAAAAGTTGCAATAGCTTTAAAATTATTTTGGTAATTTTCCAGTTTGTTCTCTATCTCCTATGATGGCTTGTTAGAACGTGGTGAGGGCAACGACAACTACCACCGCCTTCGTCTCTCTCTTTGTGCGAAGGCAGTGATAGTGGTTGGCATTGGCGTCGCCGCCACCTCCATCTCCATTGTTTTTGTCTCTCAAATTTAGAGATCATATTAGGGTTTTTGAACATGAAGAGGCGCCTAGTTCACGGCCATCCAACAATTGATTGCTCTTGGGGCGATTGGACTCATTTTGTACAATAATGGGGGCTATTTTTTGAATTTCATATAAATTCAGGGGATATATGGAATTGGAGAGAGAGATCATTCGAATAGCTCTTGGGCCAATTCTTTTGGTAGTCATGACCCATGACAACTTCTAGTTTTAGAGGGCATTTGGTTAATTTTAAGGGTAAAAACCACCAAAAACCTTAAACTATATCTATTGCGACAAATTTACCCTAAATTTTTATAGCATTATGGCATGAGCAGGACCACTCGCCTTTATAACGCTTAAAAGTTTCAATATAAATATTTACCAACTATTCTACATCACGTATTGTTCAAGGTTCGAACGTCACTTGTTTCACTTAGAATCTCATTATAACACATTGATTCGGAGTTTCACGAGAGGGGTGGCCTGGACAATATATTTTGAGAGAGAGAGAGAGACGATCTACTGCTAGGACATGTCATTTTCTATTTAACTCGACCTAATATGCTTTCGGCTAAAGTGATTTGTTGAGACGACATAAAATGGACGTATACTAGTCCAAATTTGACCAATGAGAGCCAGGCACACGGATTCTCGTTCTTTGAAAATTAAATCGGTTGACAATTCCTATTGGATTAGGGGAAAAAAGCAACGGCCGTGGAATTCAGGAAAAATTTGACTAGTGTAAATTAAATTTATTTGAATCAAACCTCAAAGGATTTTTTCGCTTGACTAAGGGAAAATTCCTTTTTTATTTCATTAAAATTAAACATTAACAAAGTCCAGGGCGATGACAATATTGGTTATTTATATTTTCCCAGCTAATTTTGGCCGTGGATGTAGCCAGCTCCCTTCAGCAGAAAACTAGAGAGAGACCGGCGAAGGGCGCAGTTTGAAGTAGGACGAAGAAGATAGCGTCGGTGGGTGGCCGCCGACGGAGCCATGGTCCAATGAGGCATCGCCCAGTCGGCGCGGCGTGTTAACCTGACGACGGCAGGCGCCCCTTAGTCACCGCTGCTGCGAGAGATGGAGGGTGTTGGAAGATATGATTCTATAATTTTGTATCGATAAGGAATCAAGCTTATTTTAGGATTAGAAAGATAGGAAAAGATAAGAGAATATTTGTTTTCCTTTATTGATTCTTTCTTTGTAATTAAATACATTATACTGTACATAAATTACATCATTGAATGAAGAAACAATTTCTTCCTCTACGTCTTTGGTTTCTCACGAATCCAGAAGACACATTAGTTTTCTTCATCTCTTTTTGTGACAATCTAGATGACACATTACTTTTCTTCATCTCCTTTTGTGACATGGTATCAGAGCCATATGAGGTTCTGAACTGACTTTTGCTTCCGCTCCAATTACCTCACAAAGGAACTCCAAATTCTAGAGAAGTGTTGCCGTAGGAATCAGTCTTTTCGATTGCCTAAGTGAGGAACCACATCTGTAGAAGGAGTTACCGGAGGAATCAATTTTTTATTCAACATGACAAAGCCGTAAGACCCTACCTCAACTCCAGTCGACCAATTTGCAGCAGGAGAATCACTGCAAGCCGAGGGAGACCAAGACTCATCCACTGTAATTCCTGCATTAGAACAACAGGAAAAACAGATCCAGATCCAAGCGCAACATGCGCAATGGCAATAGCAGGCTCAGGCTAATCCGGGGCAACCTTTCGCGGGCTACCCTTACCAATGGATGTCGTATCCATGGTTCCATGGGCCAATCTCCAATGCATCATCGCCTGGCTACCAAAGTGGCGCGCGAGCCAATGAAGGTCTACCAATCGGTGAAGGGGCAAATCCAACCATCGGCCCGGAGCAGACGGGCGGAGTGACTGGACCGGGTATGGGAACGAATCCCTACCCAAGTTTTCACAATGCGGGTCATTGATTTGGGTTGAGTGGTCCGGGTCAGGGAACAAATCCACGCCCAATTTTTTTCCATATCAGATCCTTGCTGCCAGTGGCTGGCTGGAACCCGGCGACCCTCTTTATACAACAAATGGCGACGGACCAGAGTTAAAGATCATCAATCAGTAGCTAACGGGTGCTGACAACTATTTGAGTTGGTCGCACCAATTTCGGCGAGCACTAGTAACAAAGGATAAAGAGGTTTTCATCGATGGAACGTTCCCGACTCCATTCGACGAGCGAATGGCACGGCTTTGAAGGCGATGCAACCAGTTGGTCAGAACCTAGATTGGCAACTGCATAGCACCTGAAGTCGCGGTCGTGCTTCCCCCGACGGAGGATTCAAAGAAAATGTGGAAAAATATACAAGAAATGTTTGGAAAACTTGATCAGGTTAAAATTTTCTCGCTTACCCAACAGATTTCAGATTTGAAACAGGGAAATATGACCGTCGCGACGGTATTCAACAAGCTTTTGGCTCTGTGGAATGAATTGGAAGCAGTCGAAGAAAAGTTTGACTGCCTGATTACGTCCAGCAACAGTATAAGAAAATGCGAGAAAGAGAGAAGACGACGAGGTTTCTCCTCATCCTCAACGAAACGTACCTGGCGTTCCGATCTCAAATACTCACCATGGAGCCCATGCCGAGTCTCGGCCGAATCTATCAACTCGCCATACAGGAGGAGAGCCAACAAAAATTGGCGGACCATGGCAAGGGAGGAGACGGAATCGCTCTAGCGGCAAGGAGCCAGATCCGCCACTCAAAGAACACAGGGAGAGGAAGAGAGGCGGATCTAGGGTTCAACGAAAACCTTAGATCGTTTATAAGGAAGATGGCGGACGGTGGAGATTGTTTCCAGCAATCGGATGGCCATCATCTCTTCCTGGAGTGATAGGATCCAACGGTCCGCGTGGCTTCAACTTTGCTGGATCGGACGGCTCACGATCAGCGCATTTCCATGGGCCAGATGGGCCTATTTTGCGCGGAAATTCCTTCGCCGGATCAGATGGTCCGTATGGGCCTATTTCGGCCCAAGCTCTTCAGCCCACAACCAGGCCTTCATTCGGTGCGAAAATTAATGGGCCAAAAGGGAAAGATAAAATGTATTGTGATTATTGCAAACGCCCATATCATACAATTGAAAACTGCTGGAAATTGCATAGAAAACCAGGAGAAAAAGAAAAAGGGAAATTTTCTTCGGTCTTTCAGGTGTCGGGCCAACCCATAGGAAAATCAATTACCCATGAGCAATATCACGAGCTGATGGAAGCATTGAAGAAATTGGATGCTACAGATAAGGGTGGAAGTTTCATAGGTGCATCCTATTGTTTAATGAATTCAATATCGAAGAATGCATGGATTATTGATTCGGATGCTAGTGACCACATAATCTGTGATAAAGCTTTCCTTTCCGATATTACTAAGTTATCTTTTCCCACATCAATACAACTTTCGAATGGACACACCACTAGGGTCACCATGACTGGCACTGTGAACCTTAGTTCCCTTATCACCCTTCGAAATGTGCTTTATGTTCATGATTTCCAATTCAATCTAATCTTAGTTGCCCGAGCTTGTGAAGAAAATTCATGTCAAATCCTTTTCCATTCTGATAAATGTTTCTTTCAGGCCCTTTCGACTGGCAAATTGATGGGCTTGGGTAAAGTCAATCAAGGGTTGTATTTTTGAATGGAATTTCCACATTTCTTTAAATTATCTCCTGTGGAATCATTGTGTAATGCTATTACCAGTGATATGAATTTTCTTAATCATAAAAGATTGGGTCACAGTGCATCATTTCCTTGTCCTGAATGTCCCATTTGTCCCTTGGCAAAACAAACACGTACTCCTTTCCAAAATAGCACTTCCCGAGCTGATGACATTTTTTCTTTAATTCATGCTGATGTTTGGGGGCCTTATCACACCTTGAATCATGATGGGCCTCGATTCTTTCTTACAATCGTAGATGATTACTCTCGTGCAACTTGGATACTTCTCATGCAATCCAAAAATCAGGTCTTTTCCCACTTAAAGACTTTCCTTTCCTTATCCAAGACTCAATTTCGGAAAACAATCCGTCGAATACGCACTGATAATGGGAGAGAATTTTTCAATGCTGAGTGTGCATCCTTATTTTCTCTGCATGGAATCTTGCATGAGAGTTCCTGCACATATACACCACAGCAAAATAGAGTTGTTGAAAGAAAGCATCGTCATCTCTTAGAAGTAGCATGGGCACTTAAATTCCAAGCTTCCATTTCTGAAAATTTTTGGAGAGATTGTGTGGTCACATAGCATACCTAATCAATCGCATGCCATCACGCATTCTAAAAGGGAAGGCACCTTTCGAGTTATTATATGGAAAGAAACCGGTTCTGAGTCATCTCCGAGTTTTTGGGTGTCTATGTTATGTGACTACAATGGGACATAGAGATAAGATGGCACCTCGTGCTAGACAATGCATATTCATGAGTTATCCAACCTTGCAAAAGGGATATCGGCTTTATGCACCTTCTACAGGAGATTTCTTTGTAAGCAGGTATGTTGTCTTTCATGAAGATGTTTTTCCTTTTTCGAAATTCACTTCCTTATCTGAAGATGAGAAGACAACGAATAGGAAATTCTTATTGGAAGAGGATTTATCTTCCGGAGGAACGTTGGTTATTACTTCTCCTCCAAGACCAGCTGACATCTTATCTCCAATGCCTCCTGAGAATGCTGTTGAGGATTCCATTAACCAGCCTCCTGTAGAAGAGCCAGCATAGTCGGGGGATATTTCAGAAGCAAGAATCACTGATGAATCATCCTTGACACAACATGAGCCACAGCGACGCTCTAGTCGAGCTACTTGTCCACCTACTTGGACAAAATATTATGTATGTGGCTCTTCACGATCATCAGGTACTCGTTACCCTATCTCGTCTTATATTTCCTTTGATTGGTTATCGCTAGAACATCTATGTTGCATAAGCCGTATTTCTGAAGATCGAGAACCTTCTAGTTATAATGAGGCCAAAAGTGATCCTTGTTGGCAGAAGGCCATGGAATATGAACTACATGCTTTGATGGAGAATCGTACTTGAGATGTTGTGTCATTACCTACTACTCGCAAACCAATTGGCTGCAAGTGGGTATATAAGATTAAATACAGAACAGATGGCTTTGTAGAAAGATACAAAGCCCGGTTGGTAGCCAAAGGCTTCACACAGCGAGAAGGTTTCGACTACCATGAAACCTTCTCGCCCGTAGCAAAGGATGTCATGGTTCGTGCTTTTCTATTTGTTGCTGCTTTTCGTGACTGGCCACTACATCAAATGGACGTCCATAATGCCTTCTTGCATGGTGACCTCGACGAAGAAATATATATGGAGCTTCCACCAGGATTACGGAGACAGGGGGAGTCGAAGGTATGTCGTCTCCGCAAATCTCTTTATGGATTAAAGCAAGCTTCTCGACAATGGTACGCCAAGTTCACCAATGCACTCATGGCCGCTGGGTTCAAGCAGTCCAAGTACGACTATGCCTTATTCACCTGGACAAAAGGTATGTCATCCATTTATTTGATGATCTATGTTGATGACATACTTATCATGGGAAATGATGATTCCGCTATAAAGAAACTCAAAGAGTATCTGCATTCCACTTTTCATATCAAAGACTTAGGGCTACCTAAGTATTTTATTGGAATTGAGATAGCTCGTTCAGATTAGGGAATCTCATTGAGCCAGCGGAAATTTGTAATGGAGATCATATCAGAGGCAGGACTGTCAGGCTGTAGACCATTAGTTATTCCTATCGAGCAAAATGCCAAACTAACATCTATCGACTATGATAATGGCATATCTTCTCCTTTTGATAATCCATTATTAAAAGATCCCTCAGAGTATCAGAGGCTCGTAGGGAAACTGATATACCTCACCATGACTAGGCCAGACATTTGTTATGCAGTTGAGACTCTTAGTCAATTTATGTACAGTCCGAAGCAATCTCACATGAATGCAGCCTTGAAGATTGTGAGATACTTGAAGACATGTCCAGGCTTAGGAATATTTTTTTCTCGAAAGTGCAACATGGAAATGACGGCCTATTGCGATGCAGATTATGCCACATGTCCTATGAGCAGGAGGTCTATTACTGATTTCTACATCAAATTTGGGGAATCATTACTTTCATGGAAGACAGAAGCAATCTACCGTGTCTTTATCTTCAGCTGAAGCTGAATATCGATCTATGGCCAAGACTGTTTGTGAAGTAGTTTGGTTAAGGGGTCTCCTACTAGATCTCGGAGCATAGGTTAAAGGACCAACTTTACTCTTCTGTGACAACGATTCATCACTCAAACTTGCAGCAAATCTTATACTGCATGAGAGGACAAAGCATATAGAAGTCGATTGTCATTTTACTCGAGAAAAGATTCAGGAAGGAGTTGTTGAGACAAGGGGGATCAGAACCTCAGAGCAGCCCACATATATATTTACTAAGCCTCATTGTTAAAGACAACATACATATCTTCTAAACAAGTTAGGCGTCTTGGACATATACAAGCCACCAGTTTGAGGGGGAGTGTTGGAAGATATGATTCTATAATTTTGTATCGATAAGGAATCAAGTTTATTTTAGGATTAGAAAGATAGGAAAAGATAAGAGAATATTTGTTTTCCTTTATCGATTCTTTCTTTGTAATTAAATACATTATGCTGTACAGAAATTACATCATTGAATGAAGAAACAATTTCTTCCTTTACGTCTTTGGTTCCTCACGAATCCAGAAGACACATTACTTTTCTTTATCTCCTTTTGTGACAATCCAGAAGACACGTTACTTTTCTTCATCTCCTTTTGTGACAGAGGGGGTACGGCCTCCGTGGGAAGCCCATGGAGGAGTTCAAGAAGAAATCATTCGTTCGTGTTGCCAAATTTGCTTGAAGTTTGTCATTCGGTTGGCTAGATTGGATAGAGATTGTAATCTTGATTTATATGAACAATTGAATAATCATTCTTCCGATTTTATTCTTGCAAAAAGCAAAACCCTTTCTTCTCGACTCATCGTTGCATTAAAGAGCAACGGCCTTGGCTTTCCCTTGCATGCATCACGGTCGCTTTAAAAGAATGAAGCGACGGGCGGCGGCTATGACAGTAATTGGACGTGAGTGTGCTGGCGGCGACGGGAGCACCGAACACCTGCCGTCTTGTGTGAAGGCAATGGTGGTGGCTGACATTGGTGTGGCCGCCGCCTCCGTCTCCATCGTCTTCATCACACAAATTTGGAGATTAAGTTAGGGTTTTCGAACGTGAAGAGGCACCCAACTTTCTGAACATTTGATTGCTCTTGGGGGCGATTCGACACGTTTTTGTGCAGTTGTGGGGGGGCTATTTGAGAATTATATATAAATTCAGGGAACATTTGAAATTAGAGAGCGATCATTCGGATGGTTCTTGGGCCAATTGTTTTTGGCAGCCCATTTGGGGGGGTTTTGCATCTGGTTAATTTTTAAGATGAACATCTTGGCGTTGATGGTTGTGCAAATGGGTCTCTCGAGCTCACTTTGCCACCGTGCTTGGAAAAGTGTGGGTGACTGGCATCGCTTCCGATGCACGGTAATCGACGTTTAGAAAAGCAATGTTGGTGGTGGGGTTCTTGAACTTTCGACTGAAATCCCATTTCTTTAAATAAAAAAGTGGGGAAACTCCACTCCGTTTCCCAACGCTGCCATTTACCGGAGTCTTGGAGTTCTGTCAACGAAGATTGACGAAGATCTGAACATGGTTCTCACGGCCCTCGAGCTCGCTCAGCCTCGACCTAAGTCACAAGGGTCAAAAGACCTTTTAGACGTGTTTGGACGGGGGGCACATGGTTAGAAAGGCTGGCACAAGTTTTTATGTAAAATTTTTTATGAGGGACGGGCTTGGACAAACATTTTGGCTTGTCAGCAAGGCCTACTGGACTGTCCAATGGTCACCTTTATGCTGTATTAAAAAAAAAAAAATCAATTTAAAAATACCAATCACACACTTGTGCTGATAAAGAAAATGATCTCGAATATAAATTTAGACATTCGAAAAATTGAAAGAAAGGGACATCGATAAATATTACGCTAAATAAGGAACACTCCATACTCTAAAATAATACGAAATAGAACATTCGAAGATAGTAACCATTCAAAACTCTTATTTTCTAATTTTTTGACGGTTCATCTATTTAGCAAAACTTAAGTTGAAACTTTCAAGCAGCATTGGCTATGTCTGACTTATAATTTTTTTTATTCTATATTTTCTACACTTGATGGGTTATATCTCCAGATGATATACATGCAAAAGTACCCGCGAATGTACATACATCAACATATGCGGGCACGCTAGACTAGTTTTTTTCAAGACAGCGATTGATTCAAATTATATTGATTGAGCTCATATTTTTCGAAAAAAAAATAAAATATAGAATACGAAAACACGAATTGTCAACCCTATCTCTAAGCAGAGACTTAACCTTTCATTTTATTTTACATTATTTTCTTGCGTATTTTGCAGAAATCTATTAAGAAATTTCTAATTGCACGCGCAGCACGATCGAGCGGAGCCGGGCCCAAGCCCAACACTGGCCCTTTACAGATCAGACGGTGGGGAAGGACAGGACTACCGCCCCATGATTGATAGCGACGCCACCTCAACCCCGCGGTGGGGCCCAAAGCGCGTCGGAGTGTAAGGAAAAAGGCCAAAAGCGAACGGACCGACCCGACCCGTACCACCCTCGCGGCCGACCCGATTACTTGTCCAATCTCAAGAAGGCACGAACGGCAATCGCAGAGGGAGAGAGATGACTTGACCTAAACTCTCCGATAACTTCACTCCGAGACAAGGCACCTGCAACAAACCCGCCCGGAAAATCTTCTCCATCGCCTCCTCCGCCGCCGTCGCCGCCGTCGCCGTCGCCGACGCCAAATCGAGGACTCCGTTTGAGCTGTCGAGGGGCCCTAGGGGACCTCGTCGAGGACCGGAATCGCCGAGGAAGGAGGGGGGGCGGTTTTCTCGATTGGGACCTCGTGATTTTTCTTGTGTTTTGGTTTTTCTGTGGAGGGAGGAGGGGGGAATGGCGGAGAAGCAGGAGAGGCAGCGGCAGCGGCCGGAGGAGGAGGAGGAGGAGCAGGCGGAGGACCGGAGCTGCGAGAGCAGCGACGACTGCTACACCTCGGAGGACGAAGGGACGGAGGACTACAGGCGCGGCGGGTACCACGCCGTCAGGATCGGGGACGCCTTCAAGGGCGGACGGTACGTCGTCCAGAGCAAGCTCGGCTGGGGCCATTTCTCCACCGTCTGGCTCGCTTGGGACGCGCAGAGTTCCGTACGTCTCTCTCTCTCTCTGTGTTTTGTGTGCTATGTTGCGTTTCTAAGGGAGTTGGGGAATGACACGGACTGAAGTAAAGTTAGATGCTTGATAGTAAAACGGAGTGGTTTTGTGCGCGTGCGCGTGTTTGGTTTGTGTCTGATAGTGAAGATTGCGATAGATTAGCGGGAGGAAACTAGACTAGAGACTGAAGAAATTATTGTAGTTGGAGATCATTGGTTAGAGAATGAGTTCCTCATATGCTGTGTGCTCTGTTGAAGCTTGAGTTTTCCCCAATAATTTCCGAGCAAGTACGCCTGTGGCACCGGTATTGTTTTTAATCTCTTGTCCCTGCTCCTTTAGGGTTCTCTTTAGCCAACACGTTTGAATTTTCTAATGAATGGTTCTTATCTTTATGCTTCTTCTTCCCCATATTGTTGGAAATGCCAGCGGTATGTCGCTCTGAAAGTGCAAAAGAGCGCTCAACACTACACTGAGGCTGCCATGGATGAGATAACCATCTTGCAACAGATCGCGGAAGGAGACCCGGAAGATACAAAGTGCGTGGTGAAACTGTTGGACCACTTTAAGCATTCAGGTCCAAATGGACAGCATGTCTGCATGGTTTTTGAGTACTTGGGGGACAATCTTTTGACTCTCATTAAGTACACTGATTACCGTGGACTTCCTCTTCATATGGTAAAGGAAATTTGTTTTCATGTCTTGGTGGGTTTGGATTACTTGCATAGGCAGCTATCCATCATACACACTGATCTGAAGCCGGAGAACATTTTGTTGCTGACGATGATTGACCCTTTGAAGGACCCTGGAAAGTCAGGCGTTCCTCTCATCCTTCCTAACAGTAAGGAAAATAATGTTTCCATTGCTGGGGTTGGTAAAGATGTTAGAGCTTTGAATGGGAGTCTGACTAAAAATCAGAAGAAAAAGATCAGACAAAAGGCAAAGAGAGCTGCTCAGGTCTGTGTGGAGAAAAATGTTTCTGTGGAAGCTGAGTCGACTGCTGAAACGTCGGCTGCAAGTGATACTTGTCAGAGCACCAAATCCGACTTGGGGCCCAATGAAGATCAGTCCACTATTCCTTCGAAATTGACAGAGGCTGGTGGAATAAAGGATTCTGGCATGAGAGGTAATAAGAGGGGTAGTCGCTCCGTGAGGCAGAAGCTGCTTGCATCTTTAGACCTGAAATGCAAGTTGGTCGACTTTGGCAATGCATGTTGGACTTACAAACAGTTTACAAATGACATCCAAACAAGACAGTACAGGTGTCCGGAGGTCATACTTGGGTCTAAGTATTCTACTTCAGCTGATCTTTGGTCTTTTGCTTGTATCTGCTTTGAGCTTGCCACTGGTGATGTACTATTTGATCCTCACAGTGGTGACAACTTCGACAGGGATGAGGTATGGCATCCTCTGGGATTATTTACATTTATTTGCAGATCTTCTGTTTGCCAGAGACGTTGACGTCCTTTCTTTCCATTTGCATGCTGCAAATAATCATCCTTTGTTCTGAAGGTTTAGAAATTATTGGATGATATTGGTTTTGTTGATTTAGCACATTGTTGGTTAAGTACTTTAAAAAAAAGGTCATACACACAAAACTTTAATTTTCCTATGAAGCAGGGACCATCTTCACCAACTGTTAGAATTACATATGCAACGTTTCTTGAAGAAGAAAAGCTGTTCTAGATGCTTTTGGGTTGCTTAACAACCTAAATTTTTCAATCAGGAGGGAACTTGAGTAAAGATGCTTATCATTTTTTCATTATAAATGAGTTGGACTTATCATGTATGCTTTTCATTGAAATACATATGGCCATATGTGTGCTTCAAAAAAGGATTAAACTGAATTATTTGAGGGGCATGCATTTTTCTGCTAATGAGATTGCTTTCCTTCTTAAGAAAAATATGTTCATTTCAGGAATGTTCTCCTTGAGATATGTTGATAATGATTCTATAGCTTCTCTGGGCTGTTTTTTCAATCCTTATCTAATATATTTTTATCTTAAAAAGATTAACAAGAATGTGGAGTATCGTAGCTATAGAATTTTGACCATCCTAGTTTGTTTTCAGCTAAGCTTAACTTTTAAATTTAGAATATAAGTTCACTCCAGTTGATGCTAAATAATCTGTTTTAGGACCACTTGGCATTGATGATGGAGCTCCTAGGAATGATGCCTCGCAAGGTGAGAATGTCGCTCTCCGAATATTTGGCGTCCTATGTTCATAGACACATTGTATCTAACACTTCACATTATGTCGAATATTAGATTGCTCTTGGTGGTCGGTACTCTAGAGACTTTTTTAATAGATATGGTGACTTAAGACATATACGGAGGTTGCGGTTCTGGCCAATGAACAAGGTTCTTCTTGAGAAATATGAATTTAGTCAGCAAGATGCTGATGAACTGACCGACTTCCTAGTTCCCATCCTGGACTTTGTTCCTGAGAGTCGACCAACTGCTGCGCAATGCCTTCTACATCCATGGATCAATGCAGGCCCTCGTTTGCTGGAGCCTTCTGTTCCTCCTAATCAAAATCAGGTGACTGAAGTTGTCAATTCAGATAAATTTACCAAGGAAAAGGATGATAGGGAGGCGGTGCAGGTTGGTGTAGGAAATATAGCCATCAATTCTGATTCTCAATCCATCAAAGATTCCCCATCTGGAGGTAAAGCCTCAAAGGCAGCCACGATTAGTTCATCTAGGTAGGATGTTTGTTTTTGTATTATTCATTTTTAGGAGCTTTTCCTCATACAGCGTTCTGCATTACTGTGATCTTCTTGTAGAAGTCCTCAAAATTTTTGGCTTTGATATCCATATCTGTCCTGCGGATAGATAAGATCAAGTCCTAATGCAGGTGAAATTCAAGCTTATTGATTGCAAAAGATGAGACTTGGAAGCTTGTTGACTGCAAAAGATGAGACTCGAATTTTACGAGCATCACTTTCTCAGGCAAAATTATGTGGCATCATGTACCATTCTTTAATGTGTAACAGGTCAGTCTAGCCTTTGCTATCCACTGACTTGCCCGATGTAATGAAAAGTATGTAATGAAAAGTTAATGCAATTTTTGTACCTCACACCGTTGTTGAAATTGGACTGATTGGTAATTTAAAAGATTTTGAGTTCTAGAAATGGCAATTTTTTTACTTTAACTAGTGTACTTGATATACCAACTTTTGTGTTACTCTTGAAGCAGATACGGGCCTAAAACATCACAAACTATTCCGAAGTGCTAGCAGATTAGAATATAAATGTTGAATACTAGAAATATGAAGTGATCTCGTATCATTTGCCACCTCTATCTTTGTTGATTGGTCTGTGCCTTCATGGACTGGGAACATCGTACCTGCTTGAACATATTTTCTTCAATTAATCCATCTGGTTGGCTTAATTGTAATTTGAAAGCGAGAAAGGTTGAAAAATGAAGTAGGAAGATGAAAACTCTGTGGAATGTCATCAGGCTGGTGTGGGAGGGATATAATTATCCCATGGTACATTCCTTTTCTTCTATCGCCTTCTTTTAGAATGGAATGCGCCATTTGTAGCTTTATGGTAGTAATAAAGACAAACTCTGGAACGAATAGTGGACTTGTCAGAACAGAACTATGTGTCATTTTTACACCACCTTCTTCGAGATAATTGAACAGGAAATACCATTACTCTTTGTTTGCTGACCAAGAAGACACTCATATTTGCACGGTTCCACTGGCTGATGAAATTTTGCAAGGCTTTCAAGCTTCCTTATTCTCACGCAATAGGTATGATCATTAGAGGAGATGTGAGGCGTTGGACCCTGCAACTTTTAGTTGTGAGGTTCAGCACCTGAGCACTTGTTCATATTGTGCCGAGTGAACCAAGAGTTAATGTGATAAGACCTATTTTGTCAGTACTTCTGCATAGACTCTTAAGAGATGAGTCTAATGATTTCTTAATGCGGGACGCTGAGTCCCAAAGTAGTAGGCTAACGTGATAACTTGAAGATAAATCACAATGAATCATACGTCGAAACCATTTAGTTACTTTAGGTATCACTAAAAGCTCCGTACACATCACATCCGGGGAGGGGATTAAATAAGCATCATACTAAGCGGAGAATTGCATTACACAATTCAAAGTAAGCTATTACTAAAATAATAGTCTTCACTCACTGAAGAATAAAAAACACATATACAGTCTCTTCTAAAATTTGACTCCAACTTGGAACATGAAACCTTGAGAAGCATAAATCCTACTTCAAATGGAATTAAGGGACATAACACTCTAGAGATACTACTTAGTCAACTAGGAGAAGTTCCACCAGAAAAAAACTAGGACAAGACTTCTTAGCCAAAAAAAAGAAGACTTCTAACCCAACTAGAAATTCTTTTTGGGTTGTAAATTAACACAAGAGTCTAATTTCACTAAAGCTTGGTGAAAACATCCATGTTTGATCATTAACTCATTTGATTGCATGAGGCCTACTTACAGAAGCCTAACATATGTATGATTGAAGTCTAAGAACTTATTAAACGTTTTCTTTGCTAAAAAGCGTGACTGAGAGATGACCTTGATATAAGCGTATCGGTTGTGCTGTCTACGCGCGATGAACTTTGATCATATTAGAAGGGGCTTTAGCAAGGTGTCCTCTGGCATGATGTAAGCCTCGGTTGTCTTCCTCTGCAGCGCCGTTGGATATTTAGTACTCTCAATAGTCATTCCAAATCAGAGTTCTATCTGTTTCATGATTTGATGATATCTGAAAATAAACGGTCCTCTGTTCTTTGGTGTCCATGGTAGCTGTTTAATCACATGAGGATTGTCAAAGTAGATCTAGAAGAAAGATCGGGGGCTTCTGCCAAGGCCCTTTTTTCTGATGGCTTGAAGCTTGGATTGAGCCAATCTCTATCCTTGAACCTTCCTAGTTAGACTGTTCTTGTTCTTGGTCTGCTCTACTTGGTTTTGCTTTCATAGACTCATAAATATAAGCTTCTTGCACGGTAAAAAGAGATCGTTACCCGAGGAGTTGGGTCACGCCCTTTTAAGTTCCAATCTCAGTGCCTTGTTTATTTATATTTGTTTGACTTTGTACGATTATGCCATGTGACTGGTGGTGTGAGACGGAAGGCTAGAAAAATCATTCGACTTTTTTTTTTCCCATGTGAGGCGGGACCTAGAACTGCGTGTATGTTGACTAGTACTACGATGTGTCGAAAAGCACTCTTCACAAATTCCACCGCAATGGTTTTCAATGGCTACTGCAAAAGCTCAAAAATCTCATGAACGCATGATTATCAATCATCACAATGCTCTTCTCAATGCCTATTACCCCTGCAAAGCAATAAAAAGAAACAAAACCACTCCATGAATAAGGGAAAGATAACAGATTATATCCGCAAAGGAGGTGGTGAAAAGTATTGAGAAGTTTCAATTCTAAGAATGGAGAAGGGCAGGGAGGAGTGGGATTACCCACGGTGAGAGCACTAGCAAAGTCGACACCAGAGGGGATGAATCCGATGAGGGAAGCTCATCCCAAGAACGTTGTCAGTTTCCTTACAATATTGAAACTGTCATGACATAGACCGCTGCAAAAGGGCAAAAAAGGATGCCCCGAAAATCATAGATCAAATGGTCAACTCGAGTATCGATTTTTCATCTTGTCGGGAGCTAAACTAGAAACAAAATGAGAGGAGTGCAAAGTCGGAGTCCTACCGTAGGGAATGGGAAATCTCTTAAGCATGTAGAACTCCAGAAAAGGATGATTGAGAACATCATGGCAGACGTTTCCGTCGCACTAGCGACCTGTAAAATGAAAACAAGCTCCAAAGTTAGGTGGGGAAAGAGTCACATGGAGAGCACACTCCAGGACTTCAAATTCAGGGAATTTACTATAGTCTTCCCTTTGATCAAGGCGAAACTGCAGTATTCTATGAGCAAATTCAAATTACTCTATGTTCTAGAATGCTGGCCTGACGAACACATGAATGTCTAGTTTACCATCGTGTGATGCTTGCAGTTTACCGACTTTTCAAAGATGAAGCGTTTCAATAGAACCTTTTTTCTGAACAACAAAAGTGAAAGCTCCTGCTGCATGAATTAAAGAGCCAATTGTTTGCAGTTTGCACGCTCACGGATGATTGCCGTTCCCAGCATCTGACTGATGGTTAAGGCAACAGCAATATCTAATTGAACAACAATATATACTTGAGGAATAACTCCAATCTCAAGGAGAAGCAACCCCTGAATGAATCGGCTACCCGAACCCAGAAGACCCCCCACCCAGCCTCTTAAGATGCCGCATATTGCGCAGAATGCAATGTGCACTGCGGTCCACTGGATTGTGGCTTCGCAGTCGCATATGGCTTCGGTGTTACCGGTCCATTAGACAGTTAACGACATATACTTTTGCTCTCTGTACAATTTCACTGCTTCATATCCAAATGCAGCTATTGTGATTGGGAACTGTTGAAAAAACAAAAAATTTGAGACATGGCAAGGTTTATTCAGGAAAATGATAGCGATGAAAATTGTTAGGGAACGAGGGGTGTGTGTATGTGTGTGCATGTTTATTTTTTAATAAATTTTTTAATTTTTTTAATTTTTATTTTTAATGTACCCACAAGCAGAAAAGCAACCAGCACCATGCACTACAAATGACGAGAGCATATAATAATCAGAAAATGCTCAAAGTCAGTATATAGTATTTGCTGCAGTAACAGAATTGTCTTACTGACTAAATTATCTTAAGCGAAGCCTGGTAGAATTCAAGAACACCAGACGTGGTCCAAATTACCAATTGCGGTTTCTCTTCTTTCAGAATGAGCAGATCATACTGTGTATGACGAGAATTGCTTAAAGCCGAAACAGTCTCATAAACATCTTTGAAAATTGACTGAGGAAATGGACATTTCGGGAAGAGGTAGTGCGCATATTCTAATTTCACGAGTCGAATGGCTTAGGTTCGCCACGAGAATTCACGAAAGTCTCCCACTACAGGGCCAATTCTTTCTGCAATCCCTAGTCGAATTTTGACACCAGAATTATTCAAGTGCATTAAATAACCTCAATTTCTTGTGCCAAATCTCACACGTTGGTGAGCTCGTGCATCTTAAGATGCATGAAAGAAGCATATGAGATGCACATGAAATATACAAATTTGCCGGTCAAAGAAGATTTGGCCAGCCGGGAACTTAGTATCTTCCTTGAGACTAGGTTGGCCACTTTAAAACTAATTTAATATAAGAATCACTTATGGCCCTCTTTTGTGAAAACGATCCTACTTTAAGTGATCGTTAATGTTTACTTCAAACACTTTCTTGACACAATTTGAAGACAATTGAAAATTGGAATTTGTTTGGGTAGCAAATTCTTTTTTGTGATATAGTTACGAGGGCATTGGAACTTAGATCTGGCAATCACATAACTTTAGATGATAACTTTCCAATTTCTACATAATTTAGATGTTACCACACACTTCAGGCAAGGTGCGCATGAGAGAGATGAATAAGAATAATCTTTTATTACAAATAGGTCATACATGACATACATAAGTATGCCTTCAAATACTGTGTGCTCAAGTAATTATTGTTCCAAGGCAGCCTTTTATTCGGTTCAACCTTTCTTTTTATTTTCGGCCATACATTCCTTTTAGTTGTCGTACCAAAATTGTGCTTGGAGGTAGTCAACCATCTTCTTGTCGACTTGAAAGGCCTTGGTGAGAACATCAGCAGAAATGGGTGGCTTCGCTCCAAAGACTGCATTAGCAATGGTAATGACTCCTGGATTCTGACTGCTAAGACCAGCAAAGGCTAGTGCATAGGTGTTTCCGCAATTCAACTGGAAGTGAATGAGACCAATTGGGAACACAAATACGTCCCCCTTGTACAAGACTTTGGTGAAGAGAGTGTTGTTTAATTGGTTGGAAGTGACGAAGCCAACAAGTAGCGTACCCTCCACCACGACCAAAACCTCGGTGCCACGTGGGTGAGTGTGGGGAGGATTTAGGCCACCGGGGGCGAAGTCAAGGCGAGCCATGGATATTCCAAGAGTGTTGAGTCCCGGAAATTGGTCGACAAAAGCTGGTGTGACTTTTGATCCAAGCGGATTCGTCGTGTTTCCAGGATTTCTAAACCCCATAAAGAGGAAATCATCAACTGTGGCTTGTGTCGGGTCCTTGCAAAACTTTCCGTTCACAAACACTGCATAAGAAACAGAATTCCTGTTATTGCTCCAGCATCATAAGCCAAAATTGAAAGTCATGAATAGCGCAAGAATTGCAGACCAACCTCCAGAGTTCAGGTCATTGGTGGCGACGCATATGTCCTGAAGAGGACTGGGGTCATAAGCAAAAGCAGTGACAGTTGCCAAAGCCAAGATGAGAAAGCTAATCGGAAGATACTTCATCGTTGGACAGGAAATTGGGCTCTCTGATCTCGAGTTCAGAAGAATGATTGCTCGAGGAAGGAGTGAGGTCTATTCCATGGTAACACTATCTATTTATAGATGATAGTGCTTGACTCAGTAATATTCAACAAAGTGCTCTACAGCTTACCAAGTCTTCAAAGGTTACATCCTTTTCTTCTCCTTCTTAAATCCAAGAACCACATTCCCCGACAACTGCGCTGACATGGCAGGCGGTCTGAATTCCTCTTCTCCAGCATAAAGAATTCATATTAATCTGATACGGAAGTGGTAAACTCAAATTATTGCAAACATTTGATTATTTCTTCTTCACCATTTGAACTCTTCAGCATCAACTCAGCGGAACGCCATCAATGACGAACCATTTCTTTTAACACTTTTCTATTTGAAGAAAGATTGAATTGACAGGCTGTCTTTTCCCACCTATGTTCACCAGGAAGAATTTCAGGTCGATAATTACTCTGTTAATTTATAATTGGGAGACTTCATTTGATTTAACATGCCAAGGCAAGTGCACTCTCTTGTTGGACAAACCTTAATAAATAACCATCCTTTAGAGGCCCTACTTGTCAAATGATGCCGTGTATGACTTTTTTCTTCTTTCCAAGAACGGTTCATGGGGAGGCTGGAAATAAGACATTGCCGTCGCAAGCTGCCACTGCTTCGCAACCTAATGAACAGAAGATTTTAGTTTCGTGCACAGTAACTTAGTGATCTAGAACTTACAAGACACATTACTTGAGGATGGACAGTATAATTTCTTTACTTTCTTACACTGGTGAATCTTGCAAATTGCTGATTTCTCCTGGAAACTTACGCTTCAGGACCATGAGTTTTCTATTAAGAAATAATAAAGAACTAAGTTAACCCACCCCGGATCACCAAATTTCATTTTACTGTTTCTAACTTTAAAGTTCTTGTAAAGTATAGATCAGGACTCGAGCGGATGAACAACGAAAGCTTTGAGGCAGATCAGGATGATTCAGCTGAACAAATAGCAAATAAACAGAAACCGATACTGCGGTCAGCTCTGCTATGGCCTTGAGCCAGCAATACTTCTTAATATAACATGGAGAAATGGGGGAGTTGTTGAAGATGTCTGTCTAGATGTTGGCGACTTTTTAACTAGTACTTCCGCTGTGACTTTCACATCCGAACCGTTCTCGATACTGGAATCTTATGAGATAATGTCCTGCTTTGCTTATGATGTATGGAAAGTTCTATGGCTTGGGCGCTTTCTAGTCTCCACTGAACACCTGCTCCCTATAAAATATGGGAGGGGACTCCAATTCGGTTATAGCGAGTCTCTGTCTCTCCCATTTATTTAATGTAGACTCAACGACCGTTGAGATGAATTATTGTTTTATTCTTGGCAATCTCTCATGGAAACTACGAATATTCTCATGGTGCAATTACTCTTATCATCTTTTCTCTGATCATGTAAAACCAATTAGATGATAAAATAGGAGAACTTGGTTTAAAATTTTTTGAAAGTGTTTCTATTTAAGCTCTCTCTATCTAACCTACTCGACAAGGCATGGCAACAGGTGCTCTATTCATGGATGAAGATCGGTTGACCCAGTGCCCTCTGCGCGATGGGCAACATTAAATTGGCAAATCTTCAAACATTATGCATGTTTAGTTTTAAACACAATGGACTCGTCATTCTTTAATTTACATAAAGACTACAAGAAGTGGTGCAACGAACCAGGACTAGATCCGTGTAGGCCAGTAGAGAAGGAATATGCAAGCATTGGTTTATCACGACCATTAATATGCTATCGAGGATGATTTGACGTGATCTAGGCGCCTAAACCTAGCTAAGTGATCGATAGGATCCTAACCATCTTTGTTTTATGGAATTGCTATCTGATACGTTTTTAAGCCCAATTTGTTCGAGTAAGGACGGATGCAATAGCATCCGCAAATGTTGTTGAAATGGTCAATCTCCGTCTTTTAGAAACTTTTGCTTTTGCATTCATGAAGGAAATAGTCAGTGGTTGCTGTTGTTTTTCTTTTTTTTTTTTGACTCGGGAACTGCCGTACAGTCGGCAGCCGGCAGCGTAAACCTGGGCCGAACCAAGCCCACCCACTTGACCCGGTTGCGGGTGAGTCATGCAGTGCGCACGCCGGGATTCAAACCTGCCCCCTACCGCAATTAGAGGGGGAAAGGTCCAAGCCAGTGCACCCACAGCGGGGTGGGTATGTGGTTGCTGGTGTTGTTCTTTGTTAAATTAGAAAATTTGACTGACTTTGTTATTTGGAGGAAAATACAAACGAACATTCAGAGCATATGCTTGTTGCTTGCTTGCAATGCACTTTCATATGGCCGGCTAAAACATATCTTATCTAGGACTAAAGCATTTCTTAAGGTTGTTTCACACAACTAGGGTTTTTCAAGAAGGTTATCTCATATTCTGTCGGACGAGCTTGCTTGAGGATCAACGCGACCTACATTTTGTTTTGTTTTTGTTTTTTTAATAAATTAATTTTTATTTTTTATATTATTATTATTATTATTATTATTATTATTATTATTATTATTATTATTATTATTATTATTATTATTATTATTATTATTTTATTATTATTATTATTATTATTATTATTATTATTATTATTATTATTATTATTATTATTATTATTATTATTATTATTATTATTATTATTATTATTATTATTATTATATGTTGTTGTTGAATTTTGAAAAGTTCTTTGAACAAGGACTAACCTAGCAAGCATGTATTAACTAATGTACTAGAGAGAGAACTATGCAGGGAACAGATCAAGAACTCAGGCAGAACTCTTGGGACGTGATTCCTGAGTTTAAACCCAAGTCAAATAGAATATGGACAAAACTCGATGTCCATTTGATCCTGTTCAACAATGTTAAGCTTTGCCATAATTAATCAATTCGCTTTCTAGTTTTCACTGGAGGAAGCTTCAACTATGCCTGGTCCTGTGGCGTTTGGCTCTTAAAAAAAAAGTACTTTGAAAATAATTAGTTTCAATTATTGGATTCCACTTCACCTAACTCCTATAATGTAAGTTACACCAACTAGACCTTGGGAGTTCGCGATCTTTTTTTTGTAATATTTCCTCCCTTCAAACCTCAGGGAGTCCTTTTAATGAAGTAAACTGGACACCTTGAAGCTTTTCGAAAGGGAAATATGCAGGAACTTCATTGCTTTGCCTGGTGTATATATTGCGTTTCTGATGCAATCATTTACTTGTGTTTTGGAACTTTCTTTTATGCATTGCATGGATAAAAAAGCAGCACCAATAAAATTTTAAGGTAGAAGCCATCAATTTGGATTGTTCTTGTCGTGATCACCGGGCTTCTAATTTGCCCAGGTCATTGTTTTTCTGTTTTGTATGAGCACCACCTAAAGTAAGGTTCTTGAGATGTAATGTGATGTAATTTGTAATTTTCCCTCCTTTGAGCTTCAGTGCGATTGGAGTAAGGAGAAATAACACCAATGGAGGGAAAAGCTGAGACTTATGACATCGAGTTATCATGAGAACCAAACCCAAGTCCTTGCACCAAACGCTAAAAATAAAGTCACTATAAGGAGACGTTCATCCTCACCCTGACAATTCTTGAGTACTCCTTTGGGGTCTAGTACTGGGTCATCAGGATTTTCCTGTTGAATTCACATAAGCTGATTGGATGCCTATGTTATGTTTTAGCTGCTGGCTCTTCTTGGTATGCCATCTACAAATTTTCCTCATAACCATGATATGTCTAAATTTGTTCGGTACAATAGCCATAAAGTCTTAAATTATTCCAAGCTAATGTTGAGACGCAACTTAGTTTTTTTGTTCTTTTAGGAACTGTCAGAAAAAGAGCATAGCAAGAACCGCATTCGTGTCTCTGCATTTACCCTCTATATCCTTTCGTGATTTATTTGAGAGTATACTATTGATTGCTTCTAGAAATAGATCTATGCTATACATATTTTATTTGAGGTTTTCACTTTGTCCTAAAGGCATGTATACACACTTATATATTTATCCAATATTTTATGGGCGGTGCTATTTCCACCCCCATTTGTGCTAAAACACTCTTTCTTTTTATTTTTTTATTTTTTCCGATGAACTTACCAAAATACCCTCCCCAAAAAAAATTATTGTTTCTTTTTTATTATATTAACCCGCAAAACTACCTTTATTTTTATCATCTATCTAATCTTATCAGTTTCACAATATAAATATCAATTACAAGCAAAAAAGAAATATTATCTTACCATTTATCATATTATCATTTTGCCTACAATATTAATTTATGATCTCATATTTTAATAATAGAAGTTACATAAAAGATTAGAAATTTTTAGTTATAACGGCTTATGAATAAACAATCATTTGCTTAGTTTTTATCAAATAGTTTGAGCGAAACTTTAGTTCTAGTGAAAATTAAAATTTAATCTAATTATCTAGCCAATTTTGACATTGTGAATGTTTTTCTGGAATACGTTGTAGGTTTTTAAAGTTAGACATCGTCGATTTGTGCTTTCTTTTGAGCTTTTTACATTTGAATATGAATTGTAAGATGGGGTCGAAAATTTATTTACCCTTTATTCACTTTCAAATTCACATCAGATTTTTTTCATGGTAACATTTTAAGCATATTTTAAAGTTTTTATACACTTAGTGCGAGAATGAATGTACAATTGATAGTAGTAACTTTCTTCATAATTAGAGTTGTTAGAGTAGAACAACAAGAAGATTCTTCTCACCCCCCCCACCCTTATGTGCTTTTCTTTTGTTAATATTTAGATATGATCTAAATATAAAATGTTTGACATTTGATCATGCATCTAACAATTTAATCTTTTTCATATTTTGATTGAATTTTCTTTTCCATTTTTTTTTATCAAGATTGGTTTTGATAATTAAATTGAATTTTAATTTTCGATTTTGAAATATAGTTTTGCTTTTATTGTCGAATACAAATAGGGGATTAAATGAGTTTTCATAAGTCGTCATAAATAGAAAATGGAAAATATAATTTCACAAACTAAAATTGACAATATTTTCTAGGCAAAGTTACAATAACATGCATGACAAGATGATATTTTGTTAGGTGTAATGGAGCATTTATATTGTGAAATTGATGAGAGAAATGATAAAAATAAATTTAATTTCTTGGGTTAGCTAGATAAAAAAGGAAACAATAATTTGAAGAGAAAGGGGGGGAAGAGGAGGGTATTTGAGTAAGTTAAGTGGAAAAACGAGTGTCTTAACCAAAATGGGGGTGGAAATAGCGCTGTCTTATTTCATAATATAAAAGTGATTTTTCTTTAACCTTTTTACTTTCTATTTCTAGTACCCACATAACAAGTGAGCATATTTGTTAGCTTTATTTAAATTTTCATAAGTAACAACCATTAAAATGTTTTACAACATTATATCAATCACACATTTTCTTTCCTCAACAACATTTTTCCGTTCTTTTGCACACACAAGTCTGTGCATCCTTTTCTGCTATCTATTCTTTATTATAGGCAAAACTTGTGGGCAGAGGTGATCAATACAATTGCCCCTCTAAGCATCAAAATTAGAATCTCATACTTGTTATGGAAAATTCTAGTTAGATAAGGTAACAGATGTTCAATGCACAAATTGGTTAGAGATTTGCTTATGACATCACTTGAACTTATGCTCATGACAGATACTTTGTCACACCCTGAACCCCGAACATGCGCACATCCCTTGGCGGTCGATTAAAAATTTGCAACGTTTCCAGGATGCGTCGCTGACCCTTTCGTTTTAAGCACACGGAAGCGAATTAAACAAATACCCCGACAACCAACAAACATTGGGATAGTAAAAACACATGCTAACGCTCTTTTACAAAACTCACTTTATAAACATACCAGGTTAACCTACAGGTCTATACACACTAGTCTGTCTCCAAAAAGAGAAACTACTAAGCCACCTACGCTCCGGACCCTTCAACCTTGGGCTCTGGGTTCTCCACACTAGGGACTTGAAAATATTTAACCACGATGAGGTGAGATAAAGTCTCAGCGAGTCAACATCCTAAACCTCGACTAGGACAAGAATTCACCTAGAGGCAGCCTAAACTTGCACCACATAGGACTTACCTCGTCTTAGCACCTCCCTGCACATTAGTACATCATATGTATCATATGCATACAGGTAATTGCATTCAATAACCGGAACACCTTATATCACTCATCAAATAATCATAGGGGTCGCTAAATCGTTATGACATGTCCCATTCCGTGCCACACAATTTCGTCCTATAATTAGACGCGGCTATCTCAATCACCTCAAGCATGTTCCAATTATTTATGACCCATCGGTCACGGCACTCCACTGAGGAGCTTTGTTTCGAAATCTATTTGCGAACGGCATCGTCTAGCATCCTTTTCCTAGACGACACCCCACACAGGAGCTTCGTTCCGAAACCCCTTCGTGAATGGCATTGTCTAGCGTCCTCCGCCTAGATGGCACCCCACATAGAAGCTTCGTTCCGAAATCCCTTTGCAAATGGAAATGTCTAGCATCCTCCGCCTAGACGGCACCCCACACAGGAACTTCGTCCCACGTAAACGCCTCAGGACGGTTTCCACTTAGTGATCACACGCACATCCAAACTTGGCCAAGAACACCATGCTTTGTACTCAAATCCTCCATTTTCAAATAATGGACTTCGCCAATTTTCTTCGTATTAAAAACCATCCCAGTAAAATAACTGTGCGTGGTCACGCATTTAAATTGAACCAGTAAGCATGGTACCCTCTCATTTCAAAATTCCATGATTTCATATACTATATAAACATTTTTGGCGTAAAAAATCGACACTCGATATTTTTCTATTTAAATACCAAAATCCAACTTTTGCAATAATAGTCCATAACAACAACTAATCACCCAATTGCACAATTAAGCAATCAATTTCACATATTATCAAACACAAGCTCTAAGTATGCCAAAAGTCAACCACATCACCAAATATACATTGTCCAACAAGCACAACATCAAGAACAATCACAAAACCACTACCGGTCTTAACCGGCAGAAACTAGGCCACTCGCGCATCTCCAAGTTTAATTCCAGAAATATAATCAAAAGAGCTTAGAAAATTCTCAAATTTGAATATATTATAAAGGACACCTAAACGAACATTTTTCATGAAGACACCTTAGCCCAAATATTTCTAGATTAAGAGCAGTAAATCGCTTAATCCGTTCCCAAAACTACGTCCGTTTCCAGAAATCACGTTTTCCAAAACTAGCTTGGTTAGAGATCCAAAACTTGTCCGTTTGATCTGAAATTTGATTATGTTAAACTAAAAGATGTGTCAAAAAACTTTCGTGAAGGCACTTGTTTGAAAATTGAACCTTAAAAGTTGATACAAATTCTTTGAACACCAAAAAGTCATTGTTTTCAGCATAATCCGAGATCCTATTTTGCAAATGACGAAGCTGAAATATCATTCTTTTAAATTTCTAAAATCTTGAGTATATGTTATAGCTGAAGATGTCTAGAACATTTCTCAAGAAGGAAATAACCTCAAAATCGCAGCATATTTTCATCCACAAAAATGGCAAATGGCGAGGGTCCAGTAACCAGATCCGAGGAAAATCCACTACATTAGACTAAATCACCCTTATTAGTGCTAATCTAACCAATTAGATTAACAATAATCCATATTAAGGCTAATCTAACCAAACTAGATTAACACTACTCCATCTTAAGGCTAATCTCACTTAATACTAATTGAACTAAGCTAATTAGGACTAATCTAACCCCCTAAGCGCAATTAACAACATAATCAAGGATTATGGAGTTAACTCACTAGATTAGCGAGAAAACGGGTTCACGGTGACGGCAGTGCGACAGTGGTGAGATCCCGTGTCTACAGCGACTCCAATGAAGGCTTGAAAGACGTTGAAAATGGCCTCGCAAGCTCACAGCTTGAGCTGGGAATCGATATGCTTTTGTGGTTGCTGGTCGGGTGAGTTGGAGGCGTGCGGGGCTGGAACGAATGGCTGTTGGTGGTGCTAGATGCTGCTGAGGTGTGGAGGTAGTGAGGTGGAGCGGTGGCTGATGCTGCTGGTCAGGCGGTGTAGAGCTGCTGTGAAGTCACTGGTGAGGTGGAGTTGGACATGTGAGGAGGGGGCTGATGGTAGACGGTGAAAGGGGCTGTGTTTTGGGCGAAAATGACGATGAGGAGGTGCTGGATGGCCGGTTGTGTGCTGGTCGGTTCTGTGTTGCAGCAACACAGAAAGGAAATGGAAAAATGAAGGAGATGAAGTGAAGAAGAAGAAGAAGAATGAGAAGAAGAAGAAGAAGGAGAAGTTGCTGTAGTGGTTCTGCAGAGGGGGTTCACACACAAATGGAGAAAGGGAGGAGAGAAGGAAGAGAGAGGGGGACAAGGGGGACAAGAAGTCTTCCATGCGGCCAATCCCCTTCTTCTTGAAATATCTAGCACTCAAGTGAGATGGCCATAAAGTCTTTTGCTGCCCTCCAAGTCTTGGCAACAACCAATGGGCATTTTTCCCTCCCAAGGCTTCCCAAACAAGCCAATTTGAAGGCCAAATAAGCCTCTTGCAGCAGCCCTACGAATTTCCCTTGATTTTCATTCAATTCCTCACCAAATTAAGTTATTTTGGCAGCCCAAAATCCCACAGCAACAGGCCATACGAATTTCCGTTCCACTCTTCATAAATTGAGCCAATTGGTGGTAAAAAAATCAATCAAAGGTGCCCCTTCGAATTTCCAAAAATCCTATTTATCCAATTTGATTTTTCCGCCAAAATTCCGGGCTCGACGGAATTTCTTCAAAAGATGAGGTGAGGTCCTAAAAATAAGTCGCGACACGCTTGAATGTTCGATTCCCGAAATTGAGTTCAATTTCGTGGTTAAAATCAACCGGACACGATTTTAGTACAATCCAACATATTAGGTAGCTTTTAGGGATTTTATCGCGATTGTATCCCTTAATGGCTTCACTCAATTTGTTAGTTAACTCGTGAGTGATCAGCTTAGAGAAAAAGGACCATAGATGCGTCAATGAAAAGCCCATTTCATTTTATCAAGATGGGTCGAAAATTCAAGATGTCACACTTTGACCCCTAAACCATTGTATTATCATGCTTAGTTGTATCTTTTTTTTTCCCTTGTTTACACTAACAAGGGAACATACTCTCAGGGCACACAATACATTCTTACTTTACTAAGATCATATTATGCAAGATTTTTGACAATCTCTTAGAGTAAATCGAGCGTGTTAGTTTACTCATGTTAGAAAAATAGGTGAAATAAGTAAAGTATCCATCATCCCTATTAGAGGTATAAAATAGTAAAGTGCTCTATTAGAGATATAAAAAGGGTAAAGTGGTCTTTGGGGTTTCAAGACTTATTTTTTTGTGATTACTTAATGTATATATAGACTTTTATTGAATGATACAATACAAATTTTCACTTTACATGGTATTAGAGCTAACAAAAATAAAAATAAAAATCCTAGTTGCCAAAGTAGCCACTCAATGCCGTCGACTAGCTACTGGAATAGTCACTCCCCGCTGTCGAAGTAGATGGATCTCATTGGAGTTGATGCTAAAGAGAGTGTAGAGAAGTATGAGGTAACACAAGTGAGAACTTAAATGGATAGGTCATTATTCTTAGGAATTTACATAAGAGATAAGAGCAAAACAAAAAATCGTTCTTGTTCTCAAACTAAAGGCTAAATAAGTTAGTCTATCTTCTCATTCATCATAGCATAATTATATAGATGAGCTTGGTATAACCCTCGAAGCACAAGTAATTACCAAGACTTATTGGGAAGATAAAAAGACTCATTGAGAAGATGAGACTAGTTGTACTAGAAAATAGGGACAATTAAGTAAAGACTCTAGAAACTTAATTGGCATTTACTAAACCTTAAAAATATAAAAAATAAATGTTGTCGGTTGCATGTCTCCAAGATTTACTTTTTCAAAAACTATTGATTTAATTGCCTTCAAGGAATGCAAACACTTTCTAAATGCGAAGTGATCAAAGTAGACTCGGAATCGATAATTGCCTTGTAAATGACTAGGTGGTCGATATGTAATAATGTGATTGACATCTTGCCCACTAAATCGATGAATCTTTTAGGAAAGCTTTGGCAAGACGTCTTTTACATTATTACATATCAACCACCATACTTGGTTTATCGTTCTGAGTCTAGATCTAATGCTAGTGAGCATAATCTAGCCCAAATCCAGTGTTGTCTAGTGTTGACTAGCCAAAATTTGACGTTGATCAAGCTCTTTGGTCCCCCAGGAAAACTTTAGGTCAACTAAGGATGTTGTTCGGCACTTTGTTCATATATCTAGACTGTTGGTTCGATTGGTTGCTAGTATTGTGACAGTCTTGTTAGGCTATTAATATGAAGTTGTTTATCAACATAATATTTTTCAATTATGTTGGACCATTGAATTGTCGAGGTTGAGTTGCTCGAGGGAAAATATTGTGGTTGTGGTTCTGTTTGATGAGGAATTTGCTCGGTACAACCAACTTCAGAGTTCAAAGCTTACTTCTTCCACTACTGCTCTAGTACAAACAGGTATGCTACTGGATGCCTTTTAGTTGCTTTGGCCCTTGATCATTCATTCAGGGGCCTCCGATCACATGTCATGTCTTTCAGTTATACTTTCTCTTTTACTCCATCATCATCTATTGTTACCCTAGTTAATGATTCATCTACATAGGTTAAGGGGGTTGGTGCAGTTCATCCAATTCCTTCATTGCCATTGACCTATAGAGCAACTTTTGGGTTTTGTTGCTTAGGGTGAGTCTAGATGATTGGTTTGTAAGTTATAAAAGTCTTTGTATGGTTTGAAAGTCTCCACAAGTGTGTTTGGAATATTTACTAAGATTGTGCTCTCTCTTGTATTGTATAGATGTAGAAATAATCACTCTTTCTTTTACAAATAGTTAAGGGGAGGCAAGTTGTTTTTGATTATGTGTATTCATAATATTACCATCACGAGAGATGATTTGGTTTGTATAGTTGAACTAGATCTCTATCTCTCATAATACTTTTAGACCAAAGACTTGGGAAAGTTGAAATATTTTCTAGGAATTGAGGTGGCACAATCGTAGAAAAGTATTGTTTTGTCACAACAAAAGTATGTTTTGGATTTGCTCACTGAGATAGGCATGTTTGGATCAAAACCTCTTCATTCACCTATAGAACAAGGAGTTAAACTGGTTGCTGAGAGTGGAGAGATTCTTGATAATCCTGAAAGATATAGAAGACTGGTTGGTAAATTCAATTATCTAACAAATAATTGACTAGACATTGCCTTTTCAATTAGTGTGATGAGCCAATTTCTATCTTTCCATTGTATATCTCACTGGGATGTCATTATTCGGATTTTGAGGTACTTGACGAAAGCTCTAGGGAAAAGAATTGTCTATCAAAACTATGGTCACAGTAGAGTTGAAGGATTCTTTGATGTTGATTGGGTAGGATTTCTCGATGATAGGAGATCAACCACTGGCTACTCTACCTTGGTTGGAGGAAACCTGGTGTTATGGAAGAGTAAGAAATAGAGTTTGTGGCCCGCTCTAGTGTTGTGTTAGAATATAGGGTCATGGCACGAGTGACATGTGACTTAGTGTGGATTCATCAGCTGTTGACTAAGTTAAAATTTAAAGCTTCAATTCTTGTGTCTCTATGGTGTGATAATAAAGCGGCATTACACATGGCTTTCAACCTTGTTTCTCGAGAGGAGAAAACACTTTGAAGTTGAATGTCATTTTATTCGAGAGAAGTTATAGAGTGGAGTGATTCTTCCCCATCATTTTATGAGTAGTGAACAACTTACAGACTATTAACCCTCTAGGTAATAGGAGGATAGAATATATTTGTAACAAGTTGAGCATGATTAGTATCTATGGTTTAGCTTGAGGAAGAGTTTTACAGATATAAAAGAGTAAATTGGTTTTTAGGATTTTAAGGCTTATTTTATTGCTGATTACTTAATGTACTTACAGACTTTTATTGAATAATACAACACAATTTTCCCTTTACAATCCCTACATTTCTCCAATGGCCTTATGTACTCTAATGAATTTGTAATGTTGATATCATCAAGAAAATGGTGATTACTTAAAACCTCTTGATAAGGCACATTATCCATCCAGTCCGGATATGGCTTCCTATAAATGTTGGGCATATAAATAACATAATTCCCATATCCTTTTAATGCCGTATCGACTATTGGTTGATTTTTAACTGGGACAAAATGAAGGAACCCCGGAACTTGTTGTGCTTGGTAATTGGGTTGCGGTAGCATGTTTGGATTGAGGAGCTTGATGATACTGCCCATGAGGCACATAAAGTTGAGGTTGTGGTTGGTTCACAAGCACTGGGTTTATTTATTAATTAGGGATATTGACTTGAGAAAGAGTGAGAGGCTATTGCAACATCTGAGGTTGACTATTCGGTAGCAATTGTGGTAGAACATTTGGAAGCTACTGCTAAGCATTAAGAGTTCCCACCAAAGGGGCATGTTGTTGATTATTCTCTTGATATATTTGTTCCTACCCCCTAGTTGGGGCCATTACAACTCGTGGGACCTCCATGGTAATTGGGAACACGTTCGTTTGAGGGACTAGAGTCGGATTTGGCTGTTCTACCCTAATGGAGTTCTCATGTGAAGGATTTTGCTGAGCTAGGGATGGAATTAGTACTGCGGACCTTGATCAGCATTGGTAAGGACGTGTGAATTAACATACCCATTAGCTTGCATAGTCGCAAGAATTTCTCCCCTTTGCAAAATTCTAAGAGGGGGCCGTGTTGATGTAAGTTGTCCTGCATTACTCATAGTTACTTGAGAAGTTGATGATACAAGAACATACCCATTCTAAATAGGGACATGTCTTAATTGAGTTTGAACTAGTTTGGCCAAAATCCCATGTTGTCCTTGAGCACACTTGCGATAAGTATTAATGATCAGAGGCCTAACAATATCAATCATTCGTCTAACCATGTAGTTGGCAAACTCATTCTGAGCTTCTTCAATCATTCACCTCATAGTAGAGAGCATGAATGGTGTGAGGTCTGCTTGCCTTCTCTCCTCGAGGTGTTGCCTTCATACGTCGGCACCTTCCTCTTGAACTTGATTCATAACTTCATTATGAGGAAGTTGAGTTGATGATGATTTGGTTCGTGTGTTATTCTTAGCCATGAATAATTGTTCGTCAGTGGAGTTATTCAAGTTGATATGACTCTGGGTTTGTGGCATAGCATTTTCTCAATCCAACACACTAGTCCCACCAGGCATGTCAAAAAGATGTTTCATCGATTTTGATTCTCTTGAATAATGTTTCACCAAATGCTGCATTTTGGTTTTATTATTAGAGACTCAGGTTTTGCCTTGAGCTTGGACAGAGAATGTCAAATGCGAAATGGAGTTTTATTGTCAATTGTATGTACGGTCCTAACAACTTATGGCCAAAAGACTCAAAGACGAACAACTTTCGAATACCAATTATGCTAGAATTCAACCAGTGACATAATCGAACACAAATAGCTAGACAGTCTACTCTCTAAACCCAAACTATGACGGAATTTCATTAACGTCACAGTTTGTTTTTGATGTAAAGCTGGAATTAAATCAACCTCAATACTTATGGATATAAGCACAATGCGAGAATCTAATCAACAACGTTGAACTTTGTGGAACAACACCGGAATTTAATCAATGATGCTGGACTGAATGAAGATGCACGATGAAATCTAATCAACGATGGGAATCCTGAAAACTACAACTAAGATGCGATAAAGTAAAGATAAAATGAAGAAGATTGTTGTGTTTTTTGCGCGGGGGGTTCTCAGTGGAGAAACTATGGTATTTATCAAGAGCTGATGTTCTTTAGTCAGTTATTCCTTCTTGGGCACTACTCTTTGCAATCTTCATTTGTTTCTTTTCTCCTGGACGTCCTTATCCTTTAGTAACTACTCCCTAACCTATCGACGATGCTCATGTAACTTACCCTTCAAGTAAATAAGCGTTCCCTATTTTTATGTACATTTCCTACAGTAGTTATTTTCGTTCGAATTCTGGTGCTTATTCTCCTTAATCTTCAGATTCGGTACATCATCCTCATAGCCTGACACGTGGTAATCAACTTCCTGGCCATCGACTTTGAGTTTATTCCATCGAGGCTTTGCTTAAGTAGCCTTCACGAGAACTGCTTTCCACTGATTTTGCGGATCAAAATGGGGCGTTTCATTTGAAATTCCTCGTGACCAGCACATGCTTTTGGGGTAAACTTGGGAGTCAACAACTACAAATTGTGAGAGCATATAATAATCAGAAAATGCTCAAAGTCAGCATATTGTATTTGCTGCAGTAATAGAATTGTCTTACTGACTAAGGGTCCGTTTGTTTCGCGAAAAATGGGCTATTTCCGGAAAACATTTTCCAGGAAGTCATTTTCCAGGAAAATGACAATATTTTCCGGTGTTCGGCTAAAACTTGAAAATGTTTCGGAAAATGTTTTCCGGTGTTCAGCTAAAACTTGAAAATGTTTTGGAAAATGTTTTCCGGTGTTCGGTAAGGAAAATATTTTCTACCGGAAAACATTTTTTTAAGATTTCAGCACTTAGGTAATTCTCTTGAACATCGTTTGTGGGGCTTGAATCCTTTAAATGGCTGAGAACATCAAGTGATGTTAAATCCTCTATTCTTCAATTAAGAACTCGGTCTCAAGAGGCAATGCCCATGCTGAAAATGTTTAATCGATTCGTAAAAGAAAATAGCAACATCTAGCTGTAAAAACCCATTGATTGAAAAGAGATGCTCATTAAGACATTGTCATTCAATAGAGATACCTTTGGTTGCCGTTGGATGAACTTATTAGTAGCCTCCAGAAGACGGGTATTGTCAACTGCAGCCTTGGAGAAGATCCGCCGGGCAAGCCCATTATTTTGCTCCAACAAAGCCTTCATCAAGTGCTCAGTCTCCACTATTTGATGTTTATTCTCCTTCGCAATATCTGGTGATGTGAATCGTTGCGGAAGGATCGTTCTACGAAGGCCCAGATGGTGCGAATTGCAAACCTCGACCTCCAATCAAACCTGTGATTGGCAACCTCGGTATGAACGTGACCTGTTGACGAACACGTGTCAACCAACCAACGTTATAGACGCCACGAGCGAAAGAATTCGCTATCTCGCTCGATAAGTCGAATTGACCGCCACAAGAGAATCTTGATTAGGTCAAGTCCTCAAAAGAACAGTAAAAGAGAACCTCTCAATTCTTTTCCTCAAAAATAAAATATATCCGTCCCAAAGAAATTTGGCAAATCCTTTATATACGCTACCACACAAACCCTAAAAACCAACCCTAAAAATCTAATGCGTTATATTATAAAATATTCCTATTTTAGAATATTCTTAAACAAGAATATATATAAATTGACTTGGTCAATTATTTGGTGACAAGATAATTAAATTGCACCAAGATTTCCAAGATTCTTCAAGATTTGATCCAAGGTCATCTTCACGCCAAAGATCATGAACTATGACGCCAACAGCTTGCCTGAATTGTTTGGCCCGCGCTCGAGTAATCGAACCAGTAGGAATAGACAATGGGTCCCTAGCACCTCCTCCTCGATATGACTCGATGTCCACATCATTCCCTCCCCCGTGCAAAGGATTTGTCCTCAAATCATCACTGGCATCAAAAAGAGTCAAGTCAGAAACATTAAATGTGGCACTAACGTCATACTTACCTGGAAGATCAAGCTTGTAAGCATTATTGTTAACTCTTTCCAAAACCATGAATGGTCCATCCCCTCGCGGTAATAACTTAGAATGTCACTGCTCAGGAAATCTCTCTTTGCGCATATGAACCCAAACCCAATCGCCAGGTTCAAACACCACTTCCTTGCGCCCTTTGTTAGCTTGCCTTGCATATTGCTCAGTCTTGCGCTCAATATTTGTGCGCGTCTTCTCATGCAACGCCTTGACAAATTCAGCTTTCTTTGCTCCATCTAAATCCACACGCTTATCAACAGGTAAAGGGGTTAAATCTAACAGAGTTAATGGATTAAAACCATAGACAACCTCAAATGGTGTAAATTTAGTAGCAGAATGCATGTTCCTATTATATGCAAATTCAACATGTGGCAGACAATCTTCCCAAGATTTTATGTTCTTTTTAATAATAGCACGCAACAATACCCCTAAAGTTCTATTAACTACCTCAATTTGACCATCGGTCTGTGGATGACAAGTAGTAGAAAATAACAACCGTGTTCCTAGTTTTTTCCACAATGTTTTCCAAAAGTAGCTAAGAAATTTAGAATCTCGATCTGAAACAATCGATCTAGGCATGCCATGCAAACGTACAACCTCCTTAAAGAACAAATTAGCAATATGAGATGCATCATCAGTTTTATGATAAGGTATAAAATGAGCCATCTTTGAAAACCGATCAACAACCACATAAATAGAATCTCTACCATACTTAGACCTAGGCAATCCTAACACAAAATCCATAGAGATATCAATCCAAGGATGCGTTGGAATAGGTAATGGTGTATACAAGCCATGCGGTTTAGTTGTAGACTTCGATTGCTTACAAGCAATGCATCTCTCACAAACACGTGTGACATCTCTCTTCATATGTGGCCAATAAAAATGTTCATGCAGCACTTCATAAGTCTTATTAATGCCAAAATGCCCCATTAAACCACCACTATGCGCTTCTCGCACCAACAATTCACGCAAAGAACACTTAGGCAAACATAGTTTGTTTTCACGAAAAAGATAACCTTCATGCCTATAAAATTTATCAAATGCAGCATGTTCACATGCTTCATACACTCTCCCAAAGTCATCATCATCAGTATATAAGCCCTTGATATGCTCAAAACCTAGACACTTTGCTTCTAAAATAGTTAGAATCGCATACCTTCGAGAAAGTGCATCGGCTACCACATTCTCCTTACCTTTCTTGTATTTGATCACATATGGAAAAGTCTCAATGAACTCCATCCATTTGGCATGTCTTTTATGCAACTTTTGCTGTCCTTTCAAGTACTTCAAGGTCTCATGGTCGGTGTGGATCACAAACTCCTTTGGCCATAAATAATGTTGCCAAGTCTTCAAAGCTCGCACTAAAGCATACATCTCCTTATCATAGGTAGGATAATTCAATGTTGCTCCACTCAATTTTTCGCTGAAATAAGCTATGGGACACCCTCCTTGCATCAACACGGCTCCAATTCCTGTACCAGAAGCATCGCACTCTATCTCAAAAGTAGCACTGAAATTCGGCAAAGATAATAAATGGGCATTAGTTAACTTATCTTTTAGCATATTAAATGCTTTCTTTTGCTCTTCTCCCCACGTGAAACCCACGTGCTTCTTGATTACCTCAGTTAATGGTGCGGCAATAGTGCTAAAATTTCTCACAAATCGTCGATAAAAACTCGCCAATCCATGAAAGCTACGCACCTCTCCTATGGTCTTAGGCGTTGGCCATTCACGGATTGCTTTAACCTTTTCTTCATCAACCTGAATACCATTGGCACTAACAACAAATCTTAGAAATACTAATTTGTTGGTAACAAAATAGCACTTCTTTAGATTAGCGTATAATTGCTCGGCCCTTAAAACCTGCAAGACAACTCGCACATGCTCAATATGGTCATCAGGACTTCGGCTATAAATTAAGATGTCATCGAAATAGACAACCACAAATCGACCAATAAAAGCACGTAAAACATGATTCATAAGTCGCATAAACGTGCTCGGTGCATTAGTTAATCCAAATTGCATTACTAACCACTCATATAATCCATACTTGGTCTTAAATGCAGTTTTCCATTCATCACCTTCTTTCATCCTAATTTGATGATAGCCACTTTTCAAATCGATCTTAGTGAAAACGCAAGAACCATGCAACTCATCCAACATGTCATCTAACCTAGGAATAGGATGTCGATACTTTACCGTAATATTATTGATTGCTCGGCAATCGACACACATTCGCCAAGTTCCATCCTTCTTTGGCACTAACAAAACAGGGATGGCGCACGAGCTAAGACTCTCTCTCACATACCCCCGTTCCAATAGTTCGCTAACTTGCCGCTGAAGTTCCTTTGTCTCCTCGGGATTGCTTCGATATACGGGTCGATTAGGTAATGGCGCACCAGGAATCAAGTCAATTTGATGTTCTATGCCTCGAATTGGTGGTATCCCTCCGGGAAGTTCATCGGAAAGACATCTTCAAATTCCTGCAATAAAGATACAACGGGACTAGGCAAACTTGGGTCAAGATCGTTAGTAGAAAATAAAACCTCCTTGTACACAAGTACAAGCATTGGTCGATCTAGAACTAAAGCTCTCCTCACTTCACTTGATTTTGCATAAAAATTATTTTGCCTCTTTTCTTTTCTCTCTTCTTTTCCCTCGGTTTTTACCACAATCTTTCTCTCGGCCTCTCCTTTTCCTTGCGTCTCAGACACACCATGCAAGCCCTCGAATTTCTCACCTTTTCTCTCTCTCTCTCGGCTTCTCGTTGTAACTTTAGTTGATCTTGATACACCTCACTAGGTGTCATTGGTACCAAGGTATAAGTCTTTTGATTCATCATCAATGAATAACGATTAGTATACCCATCATGATATACCTTTCGATCATATTGCCATGGTCTTCCAAGTAAGATATGACCCGCTTGCATAGGTACAACATCACACTTTACCTCGTCCTTATATCTCCCTATCTCAAATGGAATTCGAACTTGCTTCGATACTTTCACCTCACCACTATCATTTAACCATTGAAGTCTGTAAGGCCTAGGGTGCTTTGTTGTCTTCAAGCCCAACTTATCAACCATAATACAACTTGCCACATTCGCACAACTACCTCCATCAATTATCATACTACAGATCTTACCATTCACCACACACCTTGTATGAAACAAATTATCTCTTTGTTGGTGATGCTCCTCCTCCTTTACTTGCACACTCAGAGAACGCCTAACCACCAATAAGTCTCCTTTTATAGCCACTTCTCCATCACTACAATCCTCCAATGGTGGCATCTCATCATCATCTTCTTCCCTTTCACTTTCGAACTCAATAACACCATGTCCAGTCATGATTATCACCCTCCTATTAGGGCATTGATTCGCCATATGACCCCTGCCCAAACACTTAAAACATTTAATTTCACGAGTTCTAGTGTTAGGATTTTCGGTTTTACCTGAAACCGGATTTGTTCCAACTTTACCGTCCCTCTCCTTCTCCTTTGAAGTTTCGGTTTTTGTGTTGTTTCCTCTCCAATTTAGCTTCTCATCTCTCTTCCAATTGGATCTCCAATTCTGATTTGAACCTCCTCCACTCTTGTGATTTCGGTCCAACTTCAATTGCCGCTCAACTTTGATGGCTTTGTCTACCAATTCTTCCAATTCAACATAGTGTTGCAGCTCTACCACCCTTGCTATGTCTCGGCTCAAACCACTCAAAAATCTTGACATTGTGGCCTCACGATCCTCCATCACATTAGCACGGATCATGGCAATCTCCATCTCCTTGTGATACTCTTCCACGCTCTTATTGCCTTGTGTGAGATTTTGTAATTTTTGAAACAAATCTCGATGGTAATGACTTGGCACAAAACGCCTCCTCATCACCGCTTTCATCTCATCTCACGTCTCTATCGGTCTTTCACCATTGCGCCTCCTACTAGTCACAAGTTGATCCCACCAAATTATAGCATAATCAGTAAATTCAACAGCTGCAATTTTTACCTTTTTGAGCTCAGAGTATCGTTGGCAATCAAATACCATCTCCATGCGTTTCTCCCACTCTAGATACACATTGGGATCATTCTTCCCTTGGAAGGAAGGAATCTTCATCTTGATGTTGCCAAGTTCATCATCTCCTCGGTGTCTAAACTTTCAGCCTCCATTCCACCTTTCAAATCGAGTATCTCGATCATCCTCCATGTTGGCCTCATCGTCATCATATTGCCACTGCCTTCTATGTTGTGTTCTAGAGGCATCTCGCTGATGTTGCGGCCTTCCTCGGGATATCTCTCGGTCACCATCAACCCTCATGCCATTCCCTATCATTCGGCTACTAAGCTCCTCCACTACGGCCCTCAATTGCTGGATGCTTTCCATGAGCGCTTCATCCCTTCGTATGGAGTCAACCTCCCGTTGATTCACGCTTTCTTTGCGCGACATATTTTAGATCTGCAAGTAAACGTTAGTCTAAAAAATCCTCACCAATCGCTCCCTCACGTGTTTCTCTTGAGATATTTGTCACTTCTCTCGTGTTTAACTCAAGTCTAGGCTTTTTCCACCCTCAATTAAGCTTACACACTCTTGCCTTTTTCCTCTCGTATTCTCTTTTCACAAGCTCTTTATTGAACTCAAAACCTGTCTCTCAACCCCCTCATGACAATCAATCAAACTAATCAAACAAGATTAGATCACTATTGATTTTGTTTCAGCAAGTAACAATTTCAAACCAACAAATACAACTTTCGAAATTCCAATTGAAATGCAAATCACTACTGATTTTGTTTCAATTTGGTCTACTAACAAACGAGTCGCCTTCTTTTTTTTTTTTTTTTTTTGTTCGGCTATTTTTTTTTGCCGAATCTGTTTTTTTTTTTTTTTCTTGCACACTTTTTTTTTTGTGCGTTTTCTTTCTCTTCTTTTTTTTTTTTTACTTTTTTTTTGACGAACTCAGATACAATTTAAGATGCTAGAAAAGAAAATTTAAAACTAACAGCAAACAACTACGTATGGAAGCACAAAAGCAATCGGGTCCCTAAATTAACTAGAACCGAAACCCTAACCCAATAAATCTCAAATTGTTGATTATCAACAGAAAATTAAAGATAAATAGACCTTGTAGAATCTGGCTCTGATACCAAACTGATGTGAATCGTTGCGGAGGGATCGTTCTACGAAGGCCCAGATGGTGCGAATTGCAAACCTCGACCTCCAATCAAACCTGTGATTGGCAACCTCGGTATGAACATGACCTGTTGATGAACACGTGTCAACCAACCAACGTTATAGACGCCACGAGCGAAAGAATTCGCTATCTCGCTCGATAAGTCGAATTGACCGCCACAAGAGAATCTTGATTAGGTCAAGTCCTCAAAAGAAAAAGAAAAGAGAACCTCTCAATTCTTTTCCTCAAAAATAAAATATATCCGTCCCCAAAGAAATTTGGCAAATCCTTTATATAGGCTGCCACACAAACCCTAAAAACCAACCCTAAAAATCTAATGCGTTATATTATAAAATATTCCTATTTTAGAATATTCTTAAACAAGAATATATATAAATTGACTTGGTCAATTATTTGGTGACAAGATAGTTAAATTGCACCAAGATTTCCAAGATTCTTCAAGATTTGATCCAAGGTCATCTTCACGCCAAAGATCACGAACCATGACGCCAACAGCTTGCCTGAATTGTTTGGCCCGCGCTCGAGTAATCGAACCAGTAGGAATAGACAATGGGTCCCTAGCACCTTCTCATCGATATGACTCGATGTCCACATCATCTAGAGAGGAAACAATCCCTTGCTAGGCCATCTCTGTAAATTCTTGCTGTGTGATCTGTCATTTGACAGAGCTACAAAATCAATAATTTATTGGGTTCAAGTGGACAAATCTGATTATACATATTACAAACACCACCCCAAAGAAGCTGCATATACACATTCATCCATTTAGCAGCTCACTCTTCGTCTATGCACAACCTAATTTAGTAGTAAGACAACCACACTAGCAATCAATCAACACATTTGCACAATTCAGGATTATCGAAAAAAACGACAACTTGGCAAGAAAATTCCAACGCACTCGAACACAGAACACTACTAGCACCACACCTGGACGCACGCGACCTCATCGCATCACCCCAAACAAGCATAACCAAATCCCCAAAACAGAGCAACGAACGAACACACGAGCAAGCACGCGGAGGGCTAAAAAAAATCCCAAGGAAAGGAATTAGGGGCAATCACCTGTCCACCGGAAGCCTCGCACCGCACGACGAGCGGCCTGGACGACGAGCTCCCCCCGAGCCTCCCGGCGCCGCGGCGGTGCTCCCTCTTGAGCCGGATCCTCCTGAGCGGCTTCGAGCCGCCGGGGAAGCGGAGCGCGGCGGCGGCGGTGGTGCCCCGGCCGGAGCAAGCCGGCAGGAGCGGCCGGGGAGGGCGGAGGCTGATCCCGGAGAAAGACGTCGTCGAAGCCATTGTAGCAGGGAGAGCAAGAGAGAGAGGGAGAGAGAACGAGAACTGAAGGGAGGAGGAGATTTGCGAATGAGGGATGCTTCGCCGATTGTCGGCGTCTAAGGAGGAGGAGGAGATCAGAAACCCTAAGGTTTTGTGAGAGAGTGCAGAAATGAGGAAGGAAAAAAGCAGCGCGAGAGCGAGCGCGAGAGGCCGGGAAAATGATTTCCTCTTTTTAAAACAGGAAATCATTTTCCACGATGTTAAGAGGGGATTTTCTGTTGACCGGAAAATGTTTTCTTTGACCGTGTATTTTCCGCCCACTCGAACATTGGAAATTTCGGAAAAAATTTTCCTGGAAGTTGTTTTCCGCGAAACGAACGGAGCATAAATTATTTTAAGCGAAGCCCGGTAGAATTCAAGAACACCAGAGGTGGTTCAAATTGGCTATTCCGTTTTCTCTTCTTTCAGAGTGAGCATATCGTACTGTGTATGGCAAGTACTGCTTAAAACTGAAACAGTCTCACAGGCATCTTTCAAAATTGACTCAGGAATTTGAAATTTCGAGAAGAGCTAGTGCGCATATTCTAATTTCACAAGTCGAATGGCTTAGGTTTGCCATGAGAGTTCATGAAAGTCTCCTATTGCGGGGCCAATTCTTTATGCAATCCCCAGTCAAATTCTTTTTGCAACCCCCAGTTGAATTTCTAGTGCCAAATCTCACACATTGGTGAGCTCATGCATCGTAAGATGCACAAAAGAAGCACATGAGATGCACGTAAAATGCATGGATTCGCCCGTCAGAGAAGATTTGGCCGGTCGGGAACTTAGTGTCTTACTTGAGACTACATTGGTCACTTCAAACCAAATTTAATATAAGAATCACTTATGGCCCTCTTTTGTGAAAACAATCTTACTTTAAGTGATCGTTAATGTTCTCTTCAAACACTTTCTTGACACAATTTGAAGACAATTGGAAATTAGAATTTGTTTGGGTGGCAAATTCTTTTTTGCGATATAGGTACGAGGGCATTGGGACTTCGATCTGGCAATCACATAATTTCAGATGATAACATTCCAATTTCTACATAATTTAGATGTTATCACACACTTCCAGGCAAGGTGCGCATTAGAGAGAGAGAGAGAGAGAGAGAGAGAGAGAGAGAGAGAGAGAGAGAGAGAGAGAGAGAGAGAGAGATATGATGTTTAAGAACCATCTTTTATTACAAATAGGTCATACATGACGTACATAAGTATGCCTTGATATACCGTGTGCTCAAGTAATTATTGTTCCAAGGTAGCCTTTTATTATGTTCAATCTTTCTTTTTATTTTCGGCCATACAATCCTTTTAGTTGTTATCGTACCAAAACTGTGCCTGGAGGTAGTCAATGACCTTCTTGTCGACTTGGAAGGCCTTAGTGAGAACATCGGCAGAAATGGGTGGCTTCGCTCCAAAGACAGCATTAGCAATGGTAATGACTCCTGGATTTTGACTGCTAAGACCAGCAAAGGCTAGTGCATAGGTGTTTCCACAATTCAACTGGAAGTGAATGAGACCAATTGGGAACACAAATACGTCCCCCTTGTACAAGACTTTGGTGAAGAGAGTGTTGTTTAATTGGTTGGAAGTGACGAAGCCAACAAGTAGCGTACCCTCCACCACGACCAAAACCTCGGTGGCACGTGGGTGAGTGTGGGGAGGATTTAGGCCACTGGGGGCGAAGTCAAGGCGAGCCATGGATATTCCAAGAGTGTTGAGTCCCGGAAATTGGTCGACGAAAGCCGGTGTGACTTTTGATCCAAGCGGATTCGTCGTGTTTCCAGGATTTCTAAACCCCATAAAGAGGAAATCATCAGCTGTGGCTTGTGTCGGGTCCTTGCAAAACTTTCCGTTCACAAACACTGCATAAGAAACAGAATTCCTGTTATTGCTCCAGCATCATAAGCTAGAATTGAAAGACATGAATAGCGCAAGAATTGCAGACCAACCTCCAGAGTTCAGGTCATTGGTGGCGACGCATATGTCCTGAAGAGGACTGGGGTCATAAGCAAAAGCAGTGACAGTTGCCAAAGCCAAGATGAGAAAGCTAATCGGAAGATACTTCATCGTTGGACAGGAAATTGGGCTCTCTGATCTCGAGTTCAGAAGAATGATTGCTTGAGGAAGAAGTGAGGTCTATTGCATGGTAACACTATCTATTTATAGATGATAGTGCTTGACTCAGTAATATTCAACAAAGTGCTCTACAGCTTACCAAGTCTTTAAAGGTTACATCCTTTTCTTCTCCTTCTTAAATCCAAGAACAACATTCCCCAACAACTGCGCTGACACGGCAGCCGGTCTGAATTCCTCTTCTCCAGCATAAAGAATTCATATTCATCTGATATGGAAGTGGTAAACTCAAATTATTGCAAACATTTGACTATTTCTTCTTCACCATTTGAACTCTTCAGCATCAACTCAGCGGAACGCCATCAATGACGAACCATTTCTTTTAACACTTTTCTATTTGAAGAAAGATTGAATTGACAGGCTGTCTTTTCCCACCTATGTTCACCAGGAAAAATTTCAGGTTGATAATTTACTCTGTTAATTTATAATTGGGAGACTTCATTTGATTTAACATGCCAAGGCAAGTGCACTCTCTTGTTGGACAAACCTTAATAAATAACCATCCTTTAGAGGCCCTACTTGTCAAATGATGCCGTGTATGACTTTTTTCTTCTTTCCAGGAACGGTTCATGGGGAGGCTGGAAATAAGACATTGCCGTCGCAAGCTGCCACTGCTTCGCAACCTAATGAACAGAAGATTTTAGTTTCGTGCACAGTAACTTAGTGATCTAGAACTTACAAGACACATTACTTGAGGATGGACGGTATAATTTCTTTACTTTCTTACACTGGTGAATCTTGCAAATTGCTGATTTCTCCTGGAAACTTACGCTTCAGGACCATGAGTTTTCTATTAAGAAATAATAAAGAACTAAGTTAACCCACCCCGGATCACCAAATTTCATTTTACTGTTTCTAACTTTAAAGTTCTTGTAAAGTATAGATCAGGACTCGAGCGGATGAACAACGAAAGCTTTGAGGCAGATCAGGATGATTCAGCTGAACAAATAGATAAACAGAAACAGATACTGCGGTCAGCTCTGCTATGGCCTTGAGCCAGCAATACTTCTTAATATAACATGGAGAAATGGGGGAGTTGTTGAAGATGTCTGTCTAGATGTTGGCGACTTTTTAACTAGTACTTCCGCTGTGACTTTCACATCCGAACCGTTCTCGATACTGGAATCTTATGAGATAATTGTCCTGCTTTGCTTATGATGTATGGAAAGTTCTATGGCTTGGGCGCTTTCTAGTCTCTACTGAACACCTGCTCCCTATAAAATATGGGAGGGGACTCCAATTTGGTTATAGCGAGTCTCTGTCTCTCCCATTTATTTAATGTAGTCTCCACGACCGTTGAGATGAATAATTGTTTTATTCTTGGCAATCTCTCATGGAAACTACGAATATTCTCATGGTGCAATTACTCTTATCATCTTTTCTCTGATCATGTAAAACCAATTAGATGATAATATAGGAGAATTTTGTTTAAAATTTTTTGAAAGTGTTTCTATTTAAGCTCTCTCTATCTAACCTACTCGACAAGGCATGGCAACAGGTGCTCTATTCATGGATAAAGATCGGTTGACCCAGTGCCCTCTGCGCGATGGGCAACATTAAATTGGCAAATCTTCAAACATTATGCATGTTTAGTTTTAAACACAATGGACTCGTCATTCCTCAACAACTACAAGCACGTTTCCATTACTTTAATTTACTGTTCTCCATTACTTTAGTTTACCGTTAATCATATAAAGAAATGAACACCATCCTCCAAGAAGTGGTGCAACGACCCAGGACTAGATCCATGCAGGCCAGTAGAGAAGTTATATGCAAGCATTGGTTTATCACGACCCTTAATATGCTATCGAGGATGATTTGACGTGATCTAGGCGCCTAAACCGAGCTAAGTGATCGATAGGATCCTAACCATCTTTGTTTTATGTAATTGCTATCTGATACCTTTCTAAGCCCAATTTGTTCAAGGACGGACGCAATAGCATCCGCAAATGTTGTTGAAATGGTCAATCTCCGTCTTTTAGAAACTTTTGCTTTTGCATTCATGAAGGAAATATTCAGTGGTTGCTGATGTTGTTCTTTGTTAAATTAGAAAATTTGACTCACTTTGTTATTTGGAGGAAAATACAAACGAACATTCAGAGCATATGCTTGCTTTCTTGCTTGCAATGCACTTTCATATGGCCGGCTAAAACATATCTTATTCAGGACTAAAGCATTTCTTAAGGTTGTTTCACACAGCTAGGGTTTGTCAAGAAGGTTATCTCATATTCTGTCGGATGAGCTTGCTTGAGGATTAACGCGACCTACATTTTGTTTTTTTTTAATAAATTATTATTATTATTATTATTATTATTATTATTATTATTATTATTATTATTATTATTATTATATGTTGTTGTTGAATTTTGAAAAGTTCTTTGAGCAAGGACTAACCTAGCAAGCATGTATTAACTAATGTACTAGAGAGAGAACTATGCAGGGAACAGATCAAGAACTCAGGCAGAACTCTTGGGACGTGATGGTACATTCCTGAGTTTAAACCCAAGTCAAATAGAATATGGACAAAACTCGATGTCCATTTGATCCTGTTCAACAATGTTAAGCTTTGCCATAATTAATCAATTCGCTTTCTAGTTTTCACTGGAGGAAGCTTCAACTATGCCTGGTCCTGTGGCGTTTGGCTCTTAAAAAAAAAGTACTTTGAAAATAATTAGTTTCAATTATTGGATTCCACTTCACCTAACTCCTATAATGTAAGTTACACCAACTAGACCTTGGGAGTTCGCGATTTTTTTTTTTTTTTTTTTAATATTTCCTCCCTTCAAACCTCAGGGAGTCCTTTTAATGAAGTAAAGTGGACACCTTGAAGCTTTGCGAAAGGGAAATATGCAGGAACTTCATCGCTTTGCCTGTTGTATATATTGCGTTTCTGATGCAATCATTTACTTGTGTTTTGGAACTTTCTTTTATGCATTGCATGGATATAAAAGCAGCACCAGTAAAATTTTAAGGTGGAAGCCATCAATTTGGATTGTTCTTGTCGTGATCACCGGGCTTCTAATTTGCCCAGGTCATTGTTTTTCTGTTTTGTATGAGCACCCCCTAAAGTAAGGTTCTTGAGATGTAATGTGATGTAATTTGTAATTTTCCCTCCTTTGAGCTTCAGTGCGATCGGAGTGAGGAGAAATAACACCAATGGAGGGAAAAGCTGAGACTTATGACATCGAGTTATCATGAGAACCAAACCCAAGTCCTTGCACCGAACGCAAATAATAAAGTCACTATAAGGAGACGTTCATCCTCGCGGTAACAATTCTTGAGTACTCCTTTGAGGTCTAGTACTGGGTCGTCAGGATTTTTTTTGTTGAATTCACATAAGCTGATTAGATGCCTATGTTCTGTTTTATCTGCTGTCTCTTCTTGTTATGCCACTTACAAATTTTCCTCAGAACCATGATATGTCTAAATTTGTTTTGTACAATAGTCATAAAGTCTTAAATTATTCCAAGCTAATGTTGAGACGCAACTTAGTTTATTCGTTCTTTTAGGAATTGTCAAAAAAAGACCATAGCAAGAACTGCATTCGTGTCTCTGCATTTACCCGGTATATCCTTTCGCGGTTTATTTGAGATTATAATATTGATTGCTCCTAGAAATAGATCTATGCTATACATATTTTATTTGAGGTTTTCACTTTGTCCTAAAGACACGTATACACACTTATATATTTGTCCAATATTTCATGGGCGGCGCTATTTCCACCCCCATTTTGGCTAAAACACTCCCTTTTTTTTTTTTCCCAATGAACTTACCAAAATACCCCCCTCTCTCTCTCCCCAAATTATTGTTTCCACAAAATTGCCTTTATTTTAATCATCCATCTAATCTTATCAGTTTTACAATGCAAATATCAAATTACATGCAAAAAAATATTATCTTACCATGTATCATATTATCATTTTGCCTACAATATTAATTTATGATCTCATATTTTGATCACAAAAGTTACATAAAGGATTAGAAATTTCTAGTTGTAACGGCTTATGAATACACAATCAATTGCTTAGTTTTTATCAAATAGTTTGAAGGAAACTAGTTCTAGTGAAAATTAAAATTTAATCCGATTATCTAGCCAATTTTGACATCATGAATGATTTTCAGGAATACGTTGTCTGTTTTTAAAGTTAGACGTTGTCTGTTTTTAAAGTTAGACATCATCGATTTGTGCTTTCTTTTAAGCTTTTTACATTTTAATATGAATTGTAAGATGGGGTCGAAAATTTATTTACCCTCTATTTACTTTCAAATTCATATTAGATTTTTCCATGGGAACATTTTAAGCATATTTTAAAGTTTTGATACACTTAGTGAGAATGAATCTACAATCGATAGTAGTAACTTTTTTCATAATTAAAGTAGAACAACAAGAAGATTCTTCCCCCACCCCCTAAAAACACCCCCACCCTTATGTGCTTTTCTTTTGTCACGCCCCGAACTTCGAGCGTGCGTACATCTCTCGGTGGTCGATAAAATTTGCGACGTCTCAGGATGCGTCACCGACCCATTCATTTTATTGCACATGCGGAAGTGAAACAATACCCCTGACAACAATCAACATGGGATAAAAAAGCAAGACCGCAATTTCACAAAAGCCACACTTTATAAAGACAGCGAGTTTATATACAGAGACCAACACTAAGGTTCATGTACAAGAGGTCTATCTCCAAAAGAACTACTGAACCACCCATGCTCCTGACCATTCCATCTCAAGCTTCGAGTTCTTCACACTAGGGACCGGAAAATGGTAACCCATGATGGGGTGAGATATAAATCTCAGCGAGTTCACGCCCTAGACCTCGATTAAGAAGATAATTCACCTAGGGGCGTCCTAACCACACAGCCACACAACCACACAATCAATGAGACTCACCTCGCTTCAGTCCCTTCCTGCATGTTAGCACGGTTCATATCACAGATGTATATAATAAATGCACACATCAATTGGGATGTCTCAGTTAGCTCAATCAATCACACGTTCCAATTTATTACTGCCCACACAAGCACGATCTACCCGTCACACAGCGGTCTTCCGGCGTATTTGGGCGTCGTCTCGCACTATCGAGCACGGCAGCGTCTACCTCAAGACGGTATTCCACATAGGAGCATTGACCAAACCTCTACTGTGACGGTATCCGTTGTCAATGGCTTTCCACATAGTAGCATCGTTCACCCGACGCACATCGGGTGACGGGTTCTCATAACCAGCACACGACCATCCAATCCCGGCTAAGGACATCGTGCATTGCACTCAAAAGCCTCAATTAAAATTATGTGCTTGGCTTATTTTCTTCGTATTAAAAACACTCAGTGAAAATAATTGTGTGTGGGTACACGATTGGATCGAACTAGAAAAATTGATATCATTCCTTCTAAAAATCCCACTACTTGATATAGTACCTAAAAACATTTTTAGTGTCAGAACTTGACACTCAGTATTTTATGATTAAATACAGAAATTTCATATTTTTGGAATAATAATTCGAAAATTAACACTCAGCATCAAATTGCACAAAGTAGCACTCAATTGCACAATTCAACCACACCACGAAATTCTGGTCATCGGCTATCCTAGTATAATTTCTAGAAAATAAATATATAAATAAATAATTTACAAAAATAATTAAATAATGCAAATTAAATCAATAAATGCATACTTAGACTAAAAATTGCTAATCTAACCACCTATTGAACTAATTAAATTATCCTAACCATTCTAACTACAATGCCACATAATAAACTATCTAACTACAATTTCTAACCACCTAATTCACTAATTTAACTAACCTAAATTAACTAAATAAGCTAATAACTACACTAATCTAATTTTAATTTAATCTAAACATCCATTAAGCGTCATTAACACCATAATGAGAGTTTAGTGCATAAACTCACCGGTTTAGCGCAAAAACCGGTTCATGGCGATGGTGGTGTGATGGTGGCTGAAACTCAAGCTTACGGCGTTGCCAAAGGGATCTTGGGAGGGCCTGAAAACCTTGCTAGGATCATGGCCTAGCTGCTATCTTCAGTCCTGGACTGAGCTGAATGAGCTAGCTACGGCGTAGCTTGGAGGTGGCTGAACGACAGGGAACGGACTGGCTGAAGGAGTGCTAGCCGTGAGGGAAACAGGCGAGTGGAAGGCTAGTAGGGTCAACAAACTAGGGAGTCAACTTTGGTGGAGATGCAGCTGGGGTTGACTCGGTGGGGACGTGCGGGCGCTAGATGAGTGGCAGCGTGAGAGGAGAAATGGAGGGCTTCGGTGGAGGCATTGGAGTTGACCAAAGTCGCTGTTGGGCCAAGATCTAATGGAGCGAAGATGGGGGGAGAAAGTGGGTGGATGCGGTTGAGTGAAAAACGGATGAAGGAGGGAGGCGAGCTGGCAGGGAGGTGTTGCGTGGATGGTGGAGTAGCAGCTTTGGAGGGGAGTGGCATGCGGTTGATTCGGTGGAAGATGGCTGACTTGAGTGAAGTTTACGGTGGGATGGCAGAGGGGAAATGGACGAAGGAAAAGGGACACAGGCGGGCGCTGAAGAAAAGAGAAGCAGAACTGAAGGGGTCGGGGGGAGGTTGACGCACGAAGAAGAAGGGAAGGGGAAGAGAGAGAGAGAGAGAGAAAGAAACAAGTCTTGAAAGTCAATGCAAAATATCCTACTTCATCATTCTTTGGTCCCAAAAGTCTCCATGCTTATCCCTTGTATCCCCCAATACTTTCTTGCACAATAATTTCCACAAATAACTAATTTGACGCCAAATGTTGCAACCCCCATACCGGCCTACGAATTTCCTCAATTTGGGCTTCAATTTCTTCACTAATCTCTCCAATTTGATGACCAAATTTGCTGCGGAGGAAGCCTACACAATTTCCACAATTTCCCTTCACCAAGTAGCTCACTTTGGAGGCCAAAAATCCCCTCAATTTGGCCCCTCTGAATTTCATTTCTTTTCCGAATCGTCCGAATTGATTTTCTGTAAAAATCCCGAACTTGCCGAAAATTCTTTGGAGGATGAGTCGATGTTCCTAAAATAAATTGTGACATAACAGAACTTTCAATTTTTGAAATTGGGTTCAAATTCACGGTTAATTTCAATCGGGCGCGATTTTAGCGTAACCTAACTTACCGAATAGCTTTTAGGGATTTTTAGCGCATTTGACCCATGGTCAATTATTTTCGAACCACATTATACATCTTCGACGCAATGGTGACTCTCGGTTGTCGTGAAAATCTCGAGATTTCAAATACGGGTACAAGGTACGGAAATGATAGAAAAATCAGTTTAGTGCCGTTTGACGAAAATTTTGCAATTAAGTGTAATCACCCATTCTTTAATTGCATGCCTCAGTCAAACTGACATATCTTCGACCTCTGATCAATTTTGACAGTGCCGTATTGACCATTGCAGATTAGCACGGTCGAGCAGTCGAATTTTGGTCGAATTCTCAAGTCTATTGCGTTTATATTCCTTAATGGCTTCACCTGATAGGTTAGTTATCTCATGAGTGGCCAACTCAGAGAAAAAGACTATATGCGAGTCGATGAAAAGCCCAACTTATTCAATCGAAAACAGAACCTGAAATTCAGGATGTCACATTTTTGTTAATATTTAGATATGATTTAAATATAAATATGTTTGACATTTGATCATGCATCTAACAATTTAACCTTTTTCAGATCAAATTTTCTTTTTCATTTTTGATCAAGATCAGTTCGATAATTAAAGTGAATTTTTATTTTCGACTTTGAAATTTAGTTTTACTTTTACTATCGGATACAAATATGGAATAAATGAGTATTCATAAGTTGTCATAAATAGAAAATTGAAAATATAGTTTCACAAATTAAAATTGACAATATTCTAGGCAAAGTTACAATAAGATGCATGATAAAATGATATTTTATTAGGTGTAATGGAGCATATATATTGTGAAACTGATGAGAGAGGATAAAAAAAGAAACAATAATTTGGAGAGAGAGAGAGAGAGAGAAGAGAGAGAGAGAGAGAGAGAGAGAGAGAGAGAGAGGAGGGTATTTGATAAGTTAAGTGGAAAAAAAGGAGTGTCTTAACCAAAACGGGGGTGAAAATAGCGTTGCCTTAATGATTTTTCTTAACCTTTTTACTTTCTATTTCTAGTACCCACATAATGAGTGAGCATATTTGTTAGCTTAATTTAAATTTTCGTAAGTCCATTAAAATGTTTTATGACATTATATCGATCACACGTTTTCTTTCCTCTTATTTTCTGTTCTTTTGCACACACAAGTCTATGTATCCTTTTTTGCTATTTATTCTTTATTATAGGTAAAATTGGTGGGCAGAGGCGATCAAAACAATTACCCCTCTAAGCATCAAAATTAGAATCTCATACTTGTTATGGAAAATTCTAGTTAGATTGGGTAACATATGTTCAATGCACAAATTGATTAGAGATTTGCTTATTACATTACTCGAACTAATGCTCATGAAAGACACTTTGACCCCTAAACTACCGTGTTATCATGCTTGGTTGTATCTTTTTTTTCTTGTTTACATTAACAAGTGACCATACTCTCAGGCACACAATACATTCTACTTTACTAAGATCATATGATGCAAGATTTTCGACAATCTCTAAGAGTAAATCGAGCGTGTTAGTTTGCTCATATTAGAAAAATAGGTGAAATAAGTAAAGTATCCATCATCCCTGGTAGAGGCATAAAATGGTAAAGTGGTCTATTAGAGATATAAAAAGGGTAAAGTGGTCTTTAGGGGTGTCAGGACTTATTTTTTTGGTGATTAGTTAATGTATATATAGACTTTTATTGAATGATACAATACAAATTTTCACTTTACATGGTATTAAAGCTAATAAAAAAAATCATAGTTGCCAGAGCCACTCAATGCTGTCAACTAGTTGCTAGAATAGTCACTTCCCACCACCGAAGTAGATGGATCTCATCAGAATTGACGTTGAAGAGAGTGTAGAGAAGGAGTAGGTAACACAAATGAGAACTTAAATGGATAGGTCACCACTCCTAGGAATTTACATAAGAGATAAGAGCAAAACAAAAAATCCTTCTTGTTCTCAAACTAAAGGCTAAATAAGTTAGTCCACCTTCTCATTCATCATAGCATGATTATATAGATGGGCTTGGGAAAACCCTCTAGGCATGAGTAATTACCGAGACTTATCGGGAAGATAAAAAGACTCATCGAGAAGATAAAACTAGTTTTACTAGAAAACAAGGACAATTAAATAAAGACTCTAGAAACTTAAATGGCATTTACTAAACCTTAAAAATATAAAAAATAAATGTTGTTGGTTGCATGTCTCTAAGATTTACTTTTTCCAAAGTTATTGAGTGAATGGTCTTCAAGGAATGTGAACACTCTCTAAATGCGAAGTGATTGAAGTAGACTTGGAATCGATAATTGCCTTGTAAATCAACGACTAGGTGGTCAACTATAATAATGTGATTGACGTCTTGCCCACTAAATCAATGACTCTTTTGCAGGATTGACGTCTTTTAAGAATGCTCTGGCATTAAGGATATCCTCGTCATGCTTGATTTATTGTTGCGAGTCCAGATTTGACACTAGCAAGCATCATCTGGTCCATATTCGGCGTTGTCTAGTGTCGACTAGTCAAAATTTGACGTTGATCAAGCTCCTTGGTCCCCTAAGAGAACTTTAGGTCAGCTAAGGATGTTGTTTGGCACTTTGTTCATATATCTACATCATTGGTTCGATTGGTTACTAGTATTATGACAATCTTGTTAGGCTATTAGTATGAAGTGGTTTATCGACGTAATATTTTTCAATTATGTTGTATCATTAAATTGTTGAAGTTGAGTTGCTTGAGGAAAAATATTGTGGTTGTGGTTATGTTTGATGAGGAATTTGCTTGATACAACCGACTTCAGATTTCATAGCTTAATTCTTCCACTGCTACTCTAGTACAAACAGGTAATGCTACTGCATGCCTTTTAGCTACTTTGGCCCTTGGATCATTGATTCAAGGGCCTCGGATCACACATCATGTCTTTTAGGTATGCTTTCTTCTCTTACTCCATCATTATCCATTGTTCCCCTAGCTAATGATTCATCTACATAGGCTAAGGGGGTCGGTATAGTTCATCCAACTCCTTCATTGCCATTGTCCTATAGAGCAACTTTCGAGGTTTGTTGCTTAGGGTAAGTCTAGATGATTGGTTTGTAAGTTAGAAAAGTCATTGTATGGTTTGAAAGTCTCCACAGGCATGTTTTGGAAGATTTACTAAGATCGTACTCTCTCTTGTACTGTATAGATGTGGAAATAATCACTCTTTCTTTTATAAATAGTCAGGGGGAGGCAAGTTGTTCTTGATTATGTATATTCATGATATTTTATCATCATGAGTAGGGGTGAGAATCGATCCAGGGTTAACCCTGGACCGACCCTGGATCGGCCCAACCCTGTTGGTCTTGGTTCGGTTCCTAGGAAGATTGGGTCGGTCCTTGGTCTTAGAATTCCTGGACCAACACTGTGCAGGTTAGTTCTCGGTCCTGAGAGTTCCGGGTCGGTCCAACTCAGACCAACCCTGACTATATATATATATAATTTTTTTATATAGAGAAAAATTTAAAATAAACGGCGTTAATAATATTAAACAGTTATTTAGTGAGAAGTTTAAGTAATTTTACATTGTTCTTTAATAACTTAGATTTTTAATGTCTTTTACGGTATTAATAGTCATAATTTACGAAGGAGGAAAATGTTTTTGTGAGGAGTCCTCACAGCATCCAAAAAGGCATAAATAGTCCTTATGGCATCATCCTCTAGTATTCGTTCTCTTCTATCTGTTTTGTCTTTTTAGTCTTCAATTTGCCAAAATCAAAAGAAACAACTTCTCCGCTCACCACTTGACACTCACCTCGCTCGCTTTGGGTTACTCATGTCGCTTGGCTTGTTGCTTCCTGCTCGACATTCGATGCTCATTCTGTTCGATACTCACCCCACTTGATCCTCACTGCTTGCCTTTTTTAGCTGACCTCACTCATCATCGAACTCATTGAGTTGGTATAGTCCTCGGTTGCCTTTTTAAGAAGTACAAAAAATGAAATAAAAAATTATTGATTGGTCTTGGGTTAACCTTGAAACCGGACCAAACTCATTGGATCGGTTTGGTCCTCAATCGCTTTTTTAAGGAGTACAAAAAATGAAATAAAAAATTATTGGTTGATCTTGGGTCGACCTTGAAATCGGACCGAATCCATTGAGTTAGTTCGGTCCTCAATCGTTTTTTGAAGGAGTACAAAAAATGAAATAAAAATTATCAATTGGTCTCGGGTAAACCCTGGAACCGGAACGAACCCATTGGATTGGTTCGTTTCTCGGTCCCAAGCTCAATAGGGTCGGTCCTCGGTCCCAAAATTTGAGGATCAACACTGTGTGAGTTGGTCCTAGGGTTAGGGGGTGGACCGGCCCAACCCGAACTATGCTCACCCCTAATCACGAGAGATGATTTGGTTTGTATACCCAAACTAAATCCCTATCTTCAGCAATATTTTCAGACCAAAGACTTGGGAAAGTTGAAATATTTTCTAGGAATTGAGGTGGCACAATCATAGAAAGGTATTGTCTTGTCACAACCAAAGTATGTTCTGGATTTGCTCACTGAGGCATGCATGTTTGGATTAAAACTTCTTCATTCACCTATAAAACGAGGAGTTAAACCAATTGCTGAGAGTGGAGAGATTCTTGATAATCCTGAAATATATAGAAGGCTGGTAGGTAAGATGAATTATCTAACAATTATTTGACTAGACATTGCCTTTCCAACTAGTGTGATAAGCCAATTTCTATCTTTCCCTCGTACATCTCACTGGGATGCTATCATTCAGATTTTGAGGTACTTGAAGAAGGCTTTAGGGAAAGGAATTGTTTATCAAACCATGGTCATAGTAAAGTTGAAGGATTCTCTGATACTAATTGGGTAGAGTTTCGATATGATAAGAGATCAACCACTAGCTACTCCACCTTGGTCGGAGGAAATCTGGTGTCACAGAAGAGTTAGAAATAGAGTCTGTTGCTCGCTCGAGTGTTTTGTTAGAATATAGAGTCATGGTACAAGTGACATGTGACTTAATGTGGATTTAGCAGTTAATCACTGAGTTAAACTTTAAAGCTTCAATTCCTATGTCTCTATGGTGTGATAATAAGGTAGCATTACACATAGCTTTCAACCTTGTGTTCCTTGAGAGGACAAAACACATTGAAGTTGATTGTCATATTATTCGAGAAAAGTTATAGAGTGGAGTGATTCTTCCCCATTATATTAGGAGCAGTAAACAACTTACAGACTATTAAACCTTTGAGTAATGGGAGGATAGAATATATTTGTAACAAGCTAGGCATGATTAGTATCTATGGTTTAGCTTCTGGGAGAGTTTTGCAGATATACAAGAGTAAAGTGGCCTTTAGGATTTTAGGGCTTATTTTATTGGTGATTACTTGATGTACTTATAGACTTTTATTGAATAATATAATACAATTTTCCCTTTACAGTCCCCATATTTCTCTGGTGGCCATGTGTATTCTAATGAAGTTGTAATGTTGATATCATCAAGAAAGGGTGATATTAACATATCTTATTCAAGGTTTTGTCGTGTCCTAAAAGCATCTATGCACCTCAATATAAGTTTGAATGAGGATTCATTTCACACTCCATGATTGGAGAAATATGATGTGACAAGTCATTCTAGGGGAAACCGAATTCAGTTGACTTAAGTAGGTTAAGATTAGGTTTCAACCAGGCATTTCAATTTTCTACTGTCAATTGAAAGGCTACTGTAGAAAACATCTTTTTGGCTACTTTCACACTAAAATCTTCTTACTTGAATTGCTTTAAGTTAAGTTGAGGTTTGGCATTAACTATTATGTCACGTTGCTATCATTAGTGGAAATCACTAACTAAGACCAGATTTGGCATACCGAGCAGGAAATTTATTCTGGAACTTTGCTTTCCTGGATAATGATGTACACCTTGCTAGATTTTTTTGATTCCTATGGCGGTATATGTAATGACACAATTTGACGACTATTGGAAATTGGCATTTGCTTTGGCAGCGATTCTTTTTTGCGATACAGTTACGAAAGCATGGACTTTGATTTGGCAATCCCATAATTTTAGATGATAAGTTTTCAATTTCTACATAATTAGATGTTAGGGAGAGAGAGATGATGTTTAAGAACCATCTTTTATTACAAATAGGTCATACATGACGTACATAAGTATGCCTTGATATACTGTGTGCTCAAGTAATTATTGTTCCAAGGCAGCCTTTTATTCTATTCAGTCTTTCTTTTTATTTTTGGCCATACATTCCTTTTAGTTGTCGTACCAAAATTGTGCCTGGAGGTAGTCAACCTCCTTCTTGTCGACTTGAAAGGCCTTGGTGAGAACATCGGTAGAAATGGGCGACTTCGCTCCAAAGATAGCATTAGCAATGGTAATAACTCCTGGGTTTTGGCTGCTAAGACCCGCAAAGCTAGTGCATTGGTGTTTTCGGTATTCAACTGGAAGTGAATAAGACCGATTGGAAACACAAACACGTCCCCCTTGTACAAGACTTTGGTGAAGAGAGTGTTGTTTAATTGGTTGGAAGTGACGAAGCCAACAAGTAGCATACCCTCCACCACGACCAAAACCTCGGTGCCACGTGGGTGAGTGTGGGGAGGATTTAGGCCACCAGGAGCGAAGTCAAGGCGAGCCATGGATATTCCAAGAGTGTTGAGTCCCGGAAATTGGTCAACGAAAGCCAGTGTGACTTTTGATCCAAGCGAATTCGCCGTGTTTCCAGGATTCCTAAACCCCATAAAGAGAAAATCATTTGCCGAGGCTTGTTTTGGGTCATTGCAGAACTTTCCATTCACAAAAACTGCATAAGAAACAGAATTCCTGTTATTGCTTCAGCATCATATGCCAGAATTGAAAGACATGAATAGTGCAAGAATTGCGGACCAACCCCCAGAGTTCGGGTCATTGGTAGCGATGCATATGTCCAGAAGAGGACTCGGGTCATAAGCAAAAGCAGTAAAAGAACTTTTCAAGTGCCATAACTTGACACAAAGGGATACATAAGTGCCATAACTTACGAAAGGTACACTTAAGTGCCACATTCGAAGAAAAACGGGTCACTTGAGTGCTACTTCGGCCAAAGTCCGACCAAAACGCTGACGTGACATTTTTCCGGCGAAGTGAACCCAAAACGACGTCATTTTGCACGTTGACGTGGCCAAATAATGTGAAAACGGCGTCGTTTTGGGCTGATGTGGTAAAAAATAAAAATAAAAATTAATTTAATTAAATTAAATTTAAAATTGAGTTAAAATATGCAAAAAAAATAATTTTAAAATCAAATTTAGTTAAAATATTAACAAATAATAATTTTTTAAAAAAATTAAAAAATAAAAAATTAAAAAAAAAAAAAAAAAAAATAACAAAATTAAAAATTTAAAAAAAAAATTTAAAAAAAAAATTTAAAAATTTTAAAAAAAAATTAAAAAAATTAAATTTAGATAAAATATTAAAAAATAATAATTTAAAATTAAATTTATTTAAAATATTAACAAATAATAAATTTAAAATTCAATTTAGTTAAAATATTAAAAATAATAAATTTAAAATTCAATTTAGTTCAAATATGAAAAAATAATAATTTTAAAATTAAAAAATTAAAAAAAAAAAAGGGGGCGGTGGGTGAGGGCTCGGCCCTCGGCCACCGCCGTCACCGGGAAGGGCCGGCGACGGAGGGGGAGGGTCGGTCGGGGTAGGCGGTGGCGGTGGCCGAGGGCTGAGCCATCGGCCACCCCCCAATTTTTTAATTTTTAATTTTTTTTTAATTTTAAATTATTTTAATTTTTAAAATTTTTAAAATTTAAATTTTTTTATTATGTTTTTTAATTTTTTTTTAATTTTAAAAGTATTATTTTTTAATATTTTAACTAAATTTAATTTTAAAATTATTATTATTTTCATATTTTAACTAAATTTAATTTTAAATTAAATTAAATTAATTTTTTTTTTCACGTTAGCCAAAAATGGCGCCGTTTTTGCATTATTTGGTCATATCAGCGTGCAAAATGGTGTTATTTTGCACTCGCTTCGCCGGAAAAATGCCACATCGGCGTTTTGGGCGAATTTTGGCCGGATTGGTATTCACGTGATCCATTTTGCTTCGATTTTGACACTTAAGTGTACCTTTCGTAAGTTATGGCACTTAAGTGTCAATTTTTGCCAAATTATGGCATTCTAGGGGTCCGCATGTCAAGCAAAAGCAGTGGCAGTTGCCAAAGCTAAGATGAGAAGGCTAATGGGAAGATACTTCATCGATGGACGGGAAATTGGGCTCTTTGATCTCGAGTTCAGAAGAATGATTGCTTGAGGGAGGAGTGAGGTCTCTTGCATGGTAACACTGTCTATTTGTAGATGGCAGTGCTTGACTCAGTATTTACCAAGTCTTTAAAGGTTACATCTTTTTCTTCTCCTTCTTAAATCCAAAAGCAACGTACCGCAACAACTGCGTTGACATGGCAGCTGATCTAATTTCCTCTTCTCTAGCTTAAAGAATTCATATTTATCTGATATAGAAGTGGTAAACTCAAATTGTTGCAAACATTTGATTATTTCTTCTTCACCATTTCAACTCTTAAGCATCAACTCAGCAGAGCATCAATAACCACGAAATATTTGTTCTAGCACTTTCCTATCCGAAGAAAGATTGAATCGGCAGGCTATGTCTTTGCGCACCAATGTTTACCAGGAAAAAATTCAGGTTGATGATTTACCCTATTAATTTATTTTTGGGAGACTTCATTTGATTTGACATACAAGGCACCACGGTTCATACCTATATACTAGATGCTGGTGTTTAACTTCTTTCCAAGAACGGTTTCATGGAGAGGTTGAAAATAAGATCCTGTTGCGCAAGCTGCCACTGCTTTGCAACCTAATGAACAGAAGGACTTAGTTTCGTGCACGGTACCTTAACGATCTGGAGCTTACAGGACACATTACTTTAGGATGAACAGTATAATTTGTTTACTTTCTAGGACTGGTGAATCTTGCAAATTGCTGAATTCTCTTGGAAACTGACACTTCAGGAAGATCATGAGTTTTCTGTCAGGAAATAACGAAGAACAAAGTTAACCCACCGCAGATTACCAAATTTCATTTTACTGTTTCTAACTTTAAATTTCTTGATAAAGTATAGATCAGGACTTGAGAGGAGGAACAACGAAAGCCTTAACGCAGATCAGGATGATTCCAATGAAGAAATAGGAAATAAACAGAAACCACTATTGCGGTCAATTCTGCTAAGGCCCGGAGTCAGCAATACCTCTTAATATAACATGGTGAAATGGGAGATTTGTTGAAGATGTCTGTCTAAATGATGGCGACTTTTTAACTTGTACTTCTGCTGTGAGTTTCACATCCGAACCGTTGTCCATACTGAAATTTTATGAAATAATTGTCCTTCTCTGCTTATGAAGTATTGAAAGTTCTATGGCTTAAGCGCTCTCTATACTCCACTGAACACCTGCTCCCCATAAAATGTGGGAGGGGACTCCAATTTGGTTACAGCGAGTCTTTGTCTCCCCCATTTATTAAATGTAGTCCCAATGACCATTGAGATGAATTATTGTCTTACTCTTGGGGATCTCTCATGGAAACAACGAATGATCTCATGGTGCAATTACTGTACCATCTTTTCTCTTATCATGCAAAACCAATTAGATGATAAAATAAGAGAACTTCCGTTAAAAAAAAAATTAAAAGTATTTTTATTGTAAGATGTTGGAAGTTTTGGAACCCTCGCTTCGGTGAAGTGTTGATAGCCCTCCGCCATCCAGGAGAGGACTCGCAGGCCTTCGATGTGCGGTGGCAAGGGCTTGCGTGCGATGCTGTGGGCTGGCGGCTGTGGCCCTGCAAGGTCTTGAAGCTCTCTCTCTCTCTCTCTCTCGACCTTGCTTGAGCACGGCAAGGTTGCCAGGTCTCCACCGTGTCCGAGGACTGAGGAGGGTCGCTGGTTCCTCGGCGTCGTTTGAGCAGACTTGGGGTATCCAGTCCCCGGCGAGCGTGCACTCTCTCCACATTTCTCTTCTTTCTCACTTTCTGTTTTTTATTCGTACGTGGAACAACTTTCAAGCACATTTTTCGTGTTTCGCTGCACAAGCGATTTGACAAGAGAAGCGATAGATGGATAACGGAATGACCAAATCGCACAAGTTTGTTTAAGTTAGAGACTGCATTAAATAAAAGACAGTTAACAGATCAGATTGCTCAAACTTACTATACACAAAGAATTAGAGTGTAACTTTAAGGTGCACATTCAAGAGTACTAGTGAAATGGTTCCACGTTTGATAAGTGACTTGATAAAGAATGTTACTATATCTAGTTGATCCTAAATTGTTGGCGTAAGTTTGTGACTAAAGGTAAGTCCAGCTGAACATGCTAATGAGTCTGTATAAGCCCTCTCTATGTAATCTACTCGACAAGGGATGGCAAGAAGTGCTCCATTCATGGATGAAGATTGGTTGACCCAGTACAGTGCCTTCTGCGTGATAGGCAAAATTAAATTGACAAATCTTCAAATATTATGCATGTTTAGTTTGAAACACAATGGACGAGTCATTCCACAACAACTACACGCACGTGTCCATTACTTTAATTTTACCGTTCCTCACATAAAAAAATGAACACCAGCCTGCACGAAGTGGTGCGACGACCCGGGACTAACCATGTAGGCCAAGTCTTTAAAAGGGATACGCAAGCGTTGGTCTTATCACGACCATTGATATACTATTGAGGGTGATTGGTGACGTGATTTAGGGGCCTAAACCGGGCTGAGTAATCGATAAGATCCTAATAATTTTTGTTTTATAGAATTGCTATTTGACACCTTTTCAAGCCCAAGTTTTTTAGAATAAGGATGAACACAATATTATATCTACAAATGTTGTCGAATGTCAATCTCCATTTCTTAGAAACTTTTGCTTTTACATTTATTAGGGAAATAGTCGGTGGTTGCTGATGTTATTCTTTGTTAAATTAGAAAATTTGACCCACGCTGTTGGTTGGAAGAAAATCAAAGAACATTAAGAGCATATGCTTGCTTGCAATGCACTTTTATATGTTGGGCTAAAGCATTTCTTAAGGTTGTTAAGAAGCTTATGTCATATTCTGTCGGACGAGCTTTGCTTGAGGATTGACACGATCTTACCTTTTTTTTTTAATGCTGTTGTTGAAATTTAAAAAGTTCTTTGAGCAAGGACTACCCCAGCAAGCATGTATTAACTAATGTACTCTGGAGAGAACTATGCTGGGAACAGATCAAGAACTCAGGCAGAACACTTAGGCCATGATGGTATATTCCTGAGTTTAAACCCAAGCCAAATAGAATATAGATGTGGCATCTTGGATTAAATAGACACAACTCGATATCCATTTGATCCTGTCCAACACCGTTATGCTTCGGCATAATTAATTAATTCGCTTACTAGTTTTCACATGAGGAAGCTTTAGATATGCCTGGTTGGCGTTTGGCTCCTAAAAAGTACTTTGAAATTAAATTGAGATTGCACTTCACCTAACTCCATATAATGTATGTCATGACAACTCGCAAACTTTTGTTAATTTTTCCTCCATACAAAATCTCAGGGAGTCCTTTTAATGAAGTAAATTGGACCACTTGAAGCTTCTTAAAAGGGAAATATGCAGGAAACTCGGGAGTACTTTGTGTTTTTGAACTCTCTTTATGTATTGCATGGATGTAAAAGCAGCACAAATAAAAGTTCGAGGTAGAAGTGTTGGAAGATACGCAGAAGTTTGGAAAGATTTGATTAGATCAAATCATAGGAATTTTATTGAATCAATTAAAATCAGATCTAATCTATACATTGTATCATTTCCTTTTCTTCTACACATACTCTATAATATAATGTAACTCTGTACATTGAATGAAAGTCAGAGAGAAATACACAAAAATTCCTATACTTCTTCTTCTCAATTTACCTTTCCCTTCATATTTTGACATGGTATTAGAGCGCCGATGACTCTGACATTGCTTCCGCTTCATCCCTGTTGATTGCCTAGAAGAACCCTATCCTGCAAAAGGGGTTCGCGGAGAACCGAGGGCTGTTAGGGTTCGCGAATCAGAAGGCTTATAAATGGGGCAGCGCGGACGGCCCAGATCGGATGTTGTGATCCGACGATGGAGATGCATTCGTTTCAAGGGGATCCAACGGTCCTCAAAATTCGAAAGGATATGAGCCAAATTTGAAAAATAAAGGCAAATTATTTTGTGATTTTTGCAAGTGGCCCCATCACACAATCGATACCGCTGGTAATTACATGGCAGGCCTGGAGAAAAGGAAAAAAAGGGAAAAGAAATATCTGCAGCAGCCTATCAAATTTCAAGATCGATGAATTCTGCAAATCAGCCTATCACACATGGGAAATATCATCAACTTATGCAGGCCTTGCAAAAATTGGATGTCCAGAAAAGGGGGAGCAGCTTTACAGGTACTTCTTATTGCCTGGCAAGTACTATTTCTAGAAATACTTGGATTATAGACTCAAGAGCTAGTGATCAAATAGCATGTGATACAAAATTATTTTCTGCTATCAATGAAGAGTTAAATGATCCTGTTACTGTGCAATTACCCAATGGAAATGCTGCTTATGTCACTACAACAGGGACAGTCAAACTTAATTCTCATATTGTCCTTACCAATGTCCTTTATATTCCGGACTTCCAATTTAATCTCATTTCAATATCTAGAGCTTGTAAGGAAAACTCTTGTCGAGTTCTTTTCAATACTGATATCTGTTTATTTCAAGCCCTTTCGATTGGGACACTGATGGGCTGGGGTAGTCTCTCTGAAGGATTGTTTTAGTGGAAAAGCTTGCCTACAAATTTTAATCTTTTTCCTTGTAATAAGAAATCATTGTGTAATTTGACTTCCAATGATAGAAATTTCCTTTTGCACTCCAGATTGGGTCATAGCTCTCATTTTTCTTATCCTCAATGTTGAATTTGCCCGCTTGCAAAGCAATCGCGTAATCCTTTCCCTTTAAGTCAAAGTCGTTCAAAAAACATCCTTTCCTTACTGCATATTGATGTTTGGAGACCCAACCATACAGTAAATCATGATGGGTCTTGTTTTTTCCTTACCATTGTGGATGATCACTCCAGAGCCACATGGATTTTTCTCATGCAATCTAAAAGTCAAGTTGTGTCCAACTTAAGAACCTTTCTTTCCTTATCCAAAACCCAGTTTGGGAAATCTGTGCAAAGAATAAGGACAAACAATGGGAAGGAATTTTTTAATCATGAATGTGCATACCTTCTTTCATCACAAGGGATATTGCATGAAAGCTCTTGTATTTATACACCACAACAAAATGGAGTGTTGGAAAGGAAGCATCATCATCTCTTGGAGGTTTCAGAGCTTTAAAGTTTCAAGCTTCTATTCCAAATATATTTTGGGGGGATTGCATATTGACTGCTGCTTATTTAATAAATCGAATGCCGACCAAGATCCTGGATGGACAATCTCCTTTCCAGATACTCTTTGGAAAGAAGCTTGATTTGAGCCACTTGAGAGTTTTTGGCTGTCTGTGCTATTCTGTAATTGTCGGGCCCAAAGATAAGATGAGTCCACGTGCCCACAATTGCATCTTCATGGGATATTCTACCTTGCAAAAGGGATATCGGATTTTTGATCCGAGTACAGGAGAATTTTCTGTCAGCAGAGATATTATATTCCAAGAAATTGTTTTTCCTTTTGTCGACCAGAACAAAAGTGGCACTGAACCAGGGCATTCTCCAACCTATTCTGCTGAAGATAGATTTGCAGGTTCCGGATATATTTTCTCCCTCCGTTGACAGATACACAAGTTTTTTTCAAATCCACTACTAGCACAACACCTTTAGTGGATGTCCAGGATGAAAGACTAAATGATGAGGTTCCTTCAGATCTGCCTACTTCAAACTTGTTTCCTGTGGAAATTCTAGACAATGCTACATCTTCGAAAGATGATCGACCCAGACGTTCTGGTCGCGCTACTCGACCACCTACCTGGACTAAAGACTACATATGTGGAGTCAGGAATTCACTAGGTATTCATTTTCCAATCTCATCTTATGTTTCCTTCGATCGTTTGTCCTCGGTGCATCGATGTTGCATTGCTCGTATTTCTGAAGAACAAGAACCATCCAACTTCCATGAGGCAAGTACTGATCCATGATGGCAAACAGCAATGGAGGCAGAATTGAAGGCTCTCATGTATAATCACACATGGGATCTTGTTCCCTTACCTCCACATCGCAAATCGATTGGATGTAAATGGGTATACAAGATCAAATATCGAGCAGATGGGTTGATTGAACGATACAAAGCGCGACTAGTGGCTAAAGGCTTCACATAGAAAGAGGGTTTCGACTATCATGAAAATTTTTCCCCCGTGGCCAAGGATGTCACAATTCGTTCTTTTCTCTCCGTAGCAGCCTCTCAAGACTGGTCGTTACATTAGATGGATGTTCATAATGCCTTTCTCCATGGAGATTTAGACGATGAGATATATATGGAAGTACCCTAAGGTTTACGGAGATAGGGGGAGAATAAAGTATGTCGTCTCCGCAAATCTTTGTACGGACTCAAGCAAGCATCTAAACAGTGGTATGCAAAATTTGCTGAATCACTAATAGCTGCTGGTTTTCAACAATCCAGATTTGATTATGCTGTTTTCACATGGACTCAAGGTACGTCAGCAATCTACTTGATGATATATGTAGATGACATACTCATTATGGGGAATGATGAAATAGCCATTAAAGGCCTTAAGGGATACCTGCATTCTACTTTCCATATTAAAGATCTGGGATCGCCAAAGTATTTCCTTGGGATTGAAATTGCTCAATCTAGCCAAGAAATCTCTCTTAGCCAGAGAAAATTTGCATTGGAGATCATTTCAGAAGTAGGATTATCTGGATGTAAGCCAATTGTGGTACCGATTGAGCAAAATGTCAAATTGACAACCGTTGATTATGATGCTGAACTATCTCAGGAGGCAGATCCTATACTCAAGGATCCTTTGGGCTATCAGAAGCTTGTCGGGAAGTTCATATATTTAACTATGACCAGACCAGACATAAGTTATGCTATGCAAACAGTTAGTCAGTTCATGCATAAGCCAAAACAGTCTCACATGAATGCCACGCTAAAGGTTGTGAAGTACTTGAAGAAATGTCATGGTCTTGGGATTCTTCTCTCTAGGAAGTATGACATGAAGATGACTGCATACTGCGACGCAGACTATGCAACCTGTCCTATGAGCAAAAGATCGATAACCGGTTTTTGTATCAAATTGGGGGATTCTTTGCTTTCCTGGAGAACGAAGAAATAGCCAACTATCTCGTTATCTTCGGCAGAGGCAGAATATCGAGCCATGGCTAAAACCACATGTGAAATAGTGTGGTTGAGAGGGTTACTTCAGGATCTTGGAGTGCAGGTCAAGGGATCGACAAGATTATTCTGCGACAATGATGCGGCCCTCAAACTTGCATCCAACCCTATCGTGCATGAGAGAACGAAGCACATAGAAGTAGACTGTCATTTCACCTGCGAGAAAATCCAGGAAGGGATAGTCGAGACACAAGGGATTGGAACACAAGAACAACCGGCAGATGTCTTCACCAAACCTTTGTGTCAAAGACATCATGCGTATCTCTTGAGCAAGCTAGGCGTCTTGGACATCTACAAGTCACCAGCTTGAGGGGGAGTGTTGGAAGATACGTAGAAGTTTGGAAAGATTTGATTAGATCAAATCATAGGGATTTTATTGAATCAATTAAAATCAGATCTAATATGTACATTGTATCATTTCCTTTTCTTCTACACATACTCTGTAATATAATGTAACTTTGTACACTGAATGAAAGTCAGAGAGAAATACACATAAATTCCTATACTTCTTCTTCTTGATTTACCTTTCCCTTCATATTTTGACAAGATGCCATCAATTTGGTTTGTTATTGTTGTGATCACTGGTCTTATAGTTTGTGTATGTCATTGTTTTTCCTTTTTGTGTAAGCAACCATCTAAATTAAGGATCTTGAGACATAATGTGATGTAATCTGTAATTCCCTCCTCTGAGCTTCCGGTGCAACCAGACCAAGGAGAAATAGCACCAATGGAGGGGATACTTGAGACTCGTGACATCGAATTATCATAAGAACCGAACCCAAGTCCCCGCACCAAACACAAATAATCAAGTCACTGCAAGGAGACATTCATCCTCACTCTGATAATTCTTGAGTACTCCTTTGGGGTCTGGCTCATGCTCATTGGGATTATTTTTCTTGAATTCACATAAGTTGATTAGATATGTTCTGTTTTATCTGCTGGTCGTTCTTGGTACGCCATCTGCAGATTTTTCTCTGAACCATGATATGTCTAAATTTGTTCGGTATGATAGCCATAAAGTCTTAAATTATTCCAAGCTAATGTTGAGATGCAACTTAGCTTTCTCGTTCTTTTCGAATTTGACAAGTTAAGAGCCTAGCAAGTATCGCATTCATGTCTCTGCATTTACCTGCTATATCCATTCATGGTTTATTTGAAATCATAATGTTGATTGCCCCTTAAAATAGATCTATGCTATATGTATTTTATTCGAGGTTTTGACTTTGGTCACAATTTAATGCCTGTGATAAAGGCAAACAAATGCGACCAAGTTTATCCCCTTTCACTAGGTCTACCATCTATATCGACCGATGATTTGGCCCAAAGGGAAATCCCGAAACAATATGTATCCTCCCCACTTAGTGGGTTCTCATCATAGCGATATTAGCATAATCTATCAACCTAGATCTCCAAAAGTTCACAACCAAAACCAGAAATCATATCATAAATTGGTTCTGCAAATCAAATCGTATAATCTTTCACAATTCTATTTATAAAATATAATGCATATCATAAAACATTTAGAAAACAATACATATTGCTTTTGGCAATTCCCTTCACAAACATCTAACCAAATCATTCACAAGTGAGCATTTCCAACTATCTCAAACAAGGCTTTCCAATGCCTTTTCACCCAACTAAAAAAAGTAATCAAAGTTCAATCCAATTTATGCAACAAATATGCTCTTTCAACTATAATAAATCTGTACCACTATCAAGATATGACTTTCTAAATTCAGAGAAGAAATAGTACCACTTACTTGGGAAAGTCAAAACCCAACCTACAAAAATTACTTGAGCCGACGCACTTGTATTTCTATCAATTAATTAAAAAATGATATTAAAGACCAATTAATACTCTAACGAACAACTCGACTAAACTATACCTATTGATTGATAAAATGACATGTACTAATGAAAAAACTTGTTTATAGCAAACGTTCATTTTTCTCTGTAACGCGAATTGTCCGCGTTAACTCAAACACGAAACTTCATAAATTCGTTCAAATGAAATCGTACTTAGGAATCCAATTTTGTCAAACCCCAAGGCTCCACAACGCCCTTATTTATCATTTCCATATAAATTTAAGTCTCAATAGCTCCTCAACCAAACCTCGTCATTCAACTTTTACATAACTCCAAATTTTAGACCTAACTTCAAAAAGTACTTAGATTAAACAAATAACGAGCTTGAATACTTACTTTACTAGGCCTCGCAATTCACAGTTGATTCGGCGCATGGGGATGTCCAAATCGGCAACGCACGGAATATTTTTTCTTCCTCCTCTTTTCCCCCTTCCTCTCGCGAACGAGCTTCACTTCCTTTTTCCCTTGTTTTTGTCACCGCTTCAATGACTTCACGCTTCTTCTTTTCCTTTATTTACGCCTCCATGCGCAAATTTATTGAAGACAAACGAAAAATGGGCTTGGGCCTAAGTCTTAGGAGGGATTGGGCTTCCAGCCCATCTATTACATTTAGGGCTTGTGCTCTATAATGAGTTAACCAATTGTTATGATGTGATGGATTAGCTGTTTTTGTTCATATAGCTGATGGACTTAAATTCGATCCTGCCGTTAATTGAGGTACCTCAGCATGGACATATTGTATTTCACAAGCCGCTTTTGCAAGCCCATCATTCCTGAAAAAAGAGTTTGACCATATTTATAAGTTAATTAGAATATGCTTAATTTGCTTGTTTAGCTAAACTTCTACTTGTAAGTTGTTTTCTTTTCCAATAATTCATTATTCTACTACTTTTGATTCTTGTGCGTTTATAGAAGTGAGTGATTTAGGTTCATTGTCACTATTATTTGAAAATCACTCTATCTAGAAAAGCTCTATTGTGCTTAGTCATTTCCTGATTAAGTGACTGGTAATGTTTTTTTTTTTGGTTCACTGTTCAAACATACTGGATTAGAAGCCAAATCGGCAAATTCCATTAACTTAAATTAATGGAAGGACAATATTGAACATTTTCATATTGTTTATAAACTAAATTAAATATGTACCAAAAGTTTGTTGGGAGTTGGGACTAACAAACACAACCTAGGGGGCATGTGAATAGATTGTAGGCAGATTATGAAATTTTTTTGCAGAATATAATTTAACAGCACTATAAACAAGTTATGATAGTTATAAACAGAATGCTAGTTAATAGATGTTATGTGTAGGTGGTGCTAGTGGGTAGATGCCGACAAAAATAAACTAATTAGGCAAATCACACATCAATTTATAGTAATTCAATTTTATCCCCAGGCTTATGTCCACTTTCCAGGTAATGACTTTAACACGGGTTGGATTCCGCTAGTAATTTTTAAGATAAGTTACAATCAACAATTTTCCTATCAACTGATACATCACACTATAAAAACACAACCGCTACTCTCATATCTGTACACTTCTTCTTATCATATACAACTTGAACTCTACACATGAACTATCAAAAGAGAACAATGACACTTTTGATTACAGGCGTGAAAGATGAAATAAAATATCAATCTGCTCAATTTTCCGTCCAACCCTCTTCTAGCTTCCTTGATCCTTCTTATATACACATCTTCAGTCATGACGTTGGAGACTCTAATATGGGGCAAAGAGCTGTTTGAGAGTCGTTAGGAGTTGCTTTTGATGTCAAGATCGCTCATACAATCTTTTCCTCCGACATCGATATGTTTTCTAAAATGGAGTCTGTTGCAGTTAGCACTCCACTGATTCTCTGACTACCTCACCGAAAGGCTGTTGGATACTTTTCTGATCTTTTCTTAGTTCTGCTGCTGTGGTTTATTAACTCATAACGGCTCTGCCTTCTATGTTCAATGTTCATCTTTAGACGAAAATGTCACTAGCATCACTAAAGCTTGATATCATCAACACGATCCAATGCTCATTTTTAGTATGCGCTCAGTGTCACTAGTTTGTTGATGATGTCTAACATTGATCCTTAAGAAATGATTTATGATTTGCTATCCAATGATCCTTTTGAATATGTCAGCATTCAAAGACGTTAAGTTGATGAGAGATTGACCATGGTATCTCTAAGTTTCCATGAAATCTTTATCACATTTCTCTAATCGATATCCTCATCAGTCTTTGCTGAACTCTTAGAGATTGTTGATATCATCATAATCAATTTTGAAACTACCTAACGCATCCGCATTTATCATGAAGATATTAGTACAATGATATTTTTAAAACTATCAAAATTCCATAGGGATGTTTTCCCAAAAATCTCTACAGTTTTATGATGACTAAACTACCCTTGTAGATGTGATGATAAATAGTAAGAGGTATCTTTGATTAAGTAAATAGATCCACTTGGAATTCAGATAATTAGGGAATAATGGATATCCACATCTCCAACCAGTGGTAATAATCAGGTAAAAACAGATATTTTTGAGAAACGTGATGATATGTAGATGAAATATTAGAATAATATATCATGAAATTTTATTTTGGAGTTAAGCATTGAGGGGCAATGCATTTTTAATTGATTTAAACTATTTAAAAAGATGTTTCTCCCCGTCTGGTACTTTTGAGAAAGATCTTTTAAAAGCTGCAGTGATATATCTTCGAGTATCAGCAAATAACAATAAATATGTTCATATCTTCACTATATTCAGATAGTCACATATCCATACCAACCACATCGCATAATGCTTTGTCATCAAAATAAAAAATTGAACAACGCACACAAATGATTAAAGGGACCTCTATTCCAACGAAAAAGAGAGATTCATACAATTATTTTCAAAAGAAAAACACCAACAGACCTAATTAAAAGAAAGAAAACAGTTCAAGCTTTCGTAGGTCGCTTCTTTCGCTGAGTGGATGGCGTGGATTAGGTAGCAACGGAGGGTTCAGGGAATTGTCTAAGAGGATTGTAACTATTCAGAGATTGAATAGCGTGCTCTATCTTTAGCAGATATCGTCCAAGAGCATTGACAGAGGCTTTGAGTTCCCTCATTTTGTCTAAGAGGATTGTAACTATTCAGAGATTGAATAGCATGCTCTATCTTTAGCAGATATCGTCCAAGAGCATTGACAGAGGCTTTGAGTTCCCTCATTTTCTCTTAAAGGTGTGCGTGGGTAGGTTCATCCTCCATGGCGCTCTTCAGTAGTAGCAGCTCCCCCCAAAAGCATGACCTTTCTGACCTGGGGCGAACGATTGGTTGCTTCTATACGTGCACATTATCACTAGTCTGTTGATGCTGTTCACAGACAAGCCACGTGAAATGACTTGTGATTCAACTTCTAATGATAACTCTGAGCATGTCAGCTTCTAAAGACTCTTAAGAGATCGACTGTGATTTTTCTGGGTTTTCATGAGCACCATGTCAAGTCCGATTTGTTCTACACCCATCGAGATCTACATTGTTGTAATTGGTCTTTGTTAAGCTGTTCAGCTATCATGGATATTATCATAGTCCTCCATATATCACCACAAACATCCATATTAATCATAATAGATATTATACCAGGGATAGTTTTGGAATAATCAAAATTCCATAGAGATGTTTTCCAACAGATATAACCTCACTCGAGGATGTGTCCCGTGCAAATTCTCGGACATTGATGCCGTGGCGAGCCTCAAGATGCGTCATTCTTTGCGAGTGCGGAGTAGTGCCTAGTAGTTACCCAAATCTACCTCTCGTTTGTACGGTACGAAAAGAGCGATCCCTACTGATGCAACGGCTCAATCGATCGTCAAACAAAGAACCTTTTCATCTGATCCGACCACTTGCTAACATGGCGATTGACAGGAACCTGTGCCAAAATATATTCTAGATGATTTGAGCCTCGGAAAGAGAACCGTGCGGACACCAGAAAATGGTGTCGGTGTGGTCGAGCCAAGATCATGTCAATCTCCCGATGCACCGTCGTCTTTCCATTATTGATTTTGCGACATACATGAAGGGGTCGGAAAAAAACAAAAAAACGATCCATCCTCATCAACAGTGTTGCTTCCGGGCGGTTCTACTGATTGATCATGCATGGCCCGTGAAATGTCAGCTTCGATGAAAGCTAGGCAACCATCATTATTTTTCTCCATCCTTGTCTCCCCTCGACAACTTCGGATCCGACACCAAACATGAGACACACGTTCCCCCCCTCGCAATTGTTGTCTTGGAAGGTACTGACGACATTATTTTCGCTACGTAAACAGTCATCGTGGGGGGTTTTGGAAAATTAGAAGGCGACCAATTTGCACCCACGAGTCCAATTCATCGTGCTTCGAATTGAGGAAAGAGCCAAGGAGGCTCTGATCTTGTCATCACATTTCATTCTCATCCTTTTCTTTTCCACGATTCATTGCAGAAAATGATGTCGAAGCAATTCGTTCTGTCCACGAAATGATTTTTACGGCTATTGTTAGATGCTCAAGGGGGTATTTAGTACTCTCAACAGTCATTGCAAATCAGAGTTCCATCTGTTTTATGATTCAATAAGATCTGAAACTAAACGGTCCTTTGTTTCTTTGGTGTCTGTTGTCGCTCTTTAATCACATAAGGATTGTCAAAGTAGATCTAGAAGCAAGATTGGTGGCTTCCACCAAGCCAAAGCCCTTTCCTGATGGCGTGAAGCATGGGTTCTGTCGAGGGAATGACATCTTTAACCATCCTATTTAAGACAATTCCTTGTTCCTGGTCTGGTTTACCTGGTTTTGCTCTCATATGCTCATGAACAGAAGTTTCTCGCATGGTAAGGAGGTTGTTACCTGTGCTCGTTTCATTTTGTAACAAAAGTCAATCCTGAAGAAGAGCATAAACCTAGAGAGAGAGAGAGAGAGAGAGAGAGAGAGAGGTGGTAAAGATGTCATGTGACTGGTAGTGCGTGAGATGCAAGGCTTGAAAAATCATCGGACTTAGTTCCCATGTGAACCTGGAACTCGGTGTATATTGACAAACACTACAGTGCATTAAGTCCAACAGCCAAATCCATCAGTTCCTGACAAAAGAATATTCTCTGTCTGACGAGGTGTTAATGTAGCATGTGGCTCAGTGCCGACCTGTTTTCATGGCAGATCCATCTTCTCACTCTGTCGAAGCAGATCCTTATGTTTACTATAAATCTCAAGAAATTGGAAGTTTTGTTGCTGCCAAAAATCTGTATTGTCTCCGCCATAATAACTACTAAGCAGGCTGTCTTTATATAATCCTGAAGACCCAGCTCCACGAGCTGTTGATGTTTCTGTTTGATACCATTCTTGGCTCTATTCCTTTGTTGGGGAGAGATGGTGAAGACAAGCTCCTTGTTTGTAAAAGAGAGCCACCTTACATCTATGAAGAAGTTACGAAAATGTGCCCAGTAAATGACTCGTTGCTGGGTACATTTCTCAATGTTGAGTGAATTTGAACGATGCTCGGGGATGAAATTATATGTAGCTCCGAGTAACAGTAAAAATTGAGTGCCTTGCATTTTGTTAGAAATTTTGGATGTGTGCGCTGCGAAAGCATGGTTTTGGTATTAGCTATAGTTTTTGGTTAGTGACGTGTGCAAGTGTATGATATAGTTTGTAAAGGATGGACAAGAGACAAGATAGGTTCAAGGGATAAACATAAATTTTTATGGGACAAGGATAGTTTCACTAGTTTATGAAAATAATTTTACAATAGTTGAAAGAAGTGTTGGTGGAGGAGCTTCATGATATGAAGTATATTCTCATGCTCCTCTCACTCTATTACATCAATGGGTTAAGACCTTTTTATAGGTATTTCCACCGACTAAGTACAACATTCTAGATTTTTGTAGAATGCTGTCTATGTAGGCTTCATCCAGGAAATTCTAGATTGTAGTTTAGCCACTCTTCTTCTAGAGACTTCTACATTTGTGCTTCACCACTTTTCTTTGCCACCTAAGCTAGATTTTCTTTCTTAAGGATTTTTCTTGACTTTTCTAGCTAATATCAATCTTGAAGTTTTTAGAAAGTTTTAGAGAAATATTTTTTATCGTTTGGTAAGGAAAATCTTGATTTTCCCAAAAGACACAATTTGAGTATTAATGACTTGCACATGGATAGCATAGAACCCGGCACAGGCACTAAATTCTAAGAGCCAAGATCAATGACTCATGGGCACAAGCACAAGCATTGGTCTTGGGTCCATTGAAATCAAGCCCGACAACTTAAAGCCTGTGCTCAACTCCCTATTGCCCTAGCCCGGATCTACAAAGGTGGGGCCTAGGTCCCTCACACCTTGGCATGGATTCATTGAGGCTAGGCTGTCGACCACATCGCACGAAATCAGTAACTTGGTGCCGAGGTTCAGGGCCTGACCATGATGGACCTATGTGAGCAATGAGGTCTATGGCCTAACCTTATTAGACTCAGGTCCAAGCACTAGGGAAGGTCTCAAGTGCCCTAGGTTTAGGGCTCAACCTTGATGGACACGGGCAGAGCGTCAAGGACTCGGGCATGGGCATCGAGGTCTCGAGCACAACCTTGATAATCCTAGGCCCAATCACTAGGGTGTCCAGCCTAATATTGATGAACTGAGGCATAGGGGACCTAGGCCCAAGCATGGGTGTCCCGGGTCTAGCCCTGATGGATTTGGGCTTGAAAGTTGAGGACCTGGGCATGTGCCCCGAGGTCTAGGGCCCAAACCTCCATGAACTTGGGCAAGGGCGAGGGGGAGCTGGCCTTGTTGCCAAGGGCCCAAGCACAAGCCTTGGTGCTCCTATGCCTAAGTGGGAAGTTTTTGGTTGAAGGGTAGATATATAGTCATATTTTGAAAAATGATATTTGATTTTTGATAGATGCAATAGTTTCTTGAATTATAGTTTTGACAGGAAAATCTATTCCATTAAATAGGCAAGCATTCTCCTTTGACTAATTTTCCTAAATCATCCAAATGCAAAAAATAAGAAAAAAATTTCGATTTCTTTTTTCGCGAAACAAATCTTTACATTCTTAATTTTATCCATCATCTGCACGATGGGCGCCCCCGAATTGGTGACGAGAGTCAACAATGGACAACAAGAAGCCGGCATTGAAGTTGATTTGCTTTCTTGTGTTTTCAGACTTCTCATGTTACGCACACATGGACTGCTTCACCAGTGGCCTAGTTAATTAAATTAAACTTAGATAATGTTGTGTTTGACTAGTTCAACAACCCTTGGGTCGTTCTGAGTAGCCTAATAGCACTCATTTGAACTCTGCAGATCCACAATTTTATGAATTCCACTATGGTTTTTTTTTTTTTTAATATTGCAATCACCACTCATACACAAACAATTCAACGAGAGATGTACTTGCATCTTTCTAATCTATTTTATTATGGTCTCAAAAAGAGGCTGAAACCAATCCAAAATACAAGGGAAAGAAACCTAAAAAGCCCACGAACCAATCTGAAGAAAGCTAAAAAAGATCACACCTATGAATGAGGGGTGGTGTTAGCCAGGAGCTAACACTAACATTAAGCTTGACAGCTTTTATTGACGGTAGATTCTTTTGCCTAGGTTGGTCAACGAGGAATTGGCCAACACCAAGACTATCTCATGAAAGATAAAATCACAATGCTCTTGGCACTTACTTGATTCCCCTAGTAACTTGCTTCACCAATGCCACTGCAATGGTTTTTACTGACTACTGCAAAAGCTCAAAAACCCCATGAACTCATGATTCTCAATCATCACAAGGCTCTTCTCAATGCCAATTACCCCTGCAAAGCAATAGAACAAAGAAAAACAATCCATGAACAAAGAAAGATAACAGTATCTATCCTCAAAATTGGTGATGAAAGATATTTTGACGTTTTAATTCTCAGGATGGAGAAGAAGAAGGGAGCACTAAGATTACCCATGGTGAGGGCACTAGCAAAGATGACACCAGAGAGAATGAATACGATGAGGGAACCTCTTCTCAAGAACGTTATCAGTTTCCTCACAAAGTATTGTCCCCAGAAACCGGCCAATATTGAAACCGCCATGAGGTACAGGGCTGCAAAAGGGGGAACAAAAGGGGTGACACGACATTCATGGATCAACGTTGAGTCAAGTGTCAACGTTCGTCTTGTCGGGAGCTGAACTGGAAACAAACTGATGGGAGTGACAACTGAAGAGTCGTACCGTAGGGGATGGGAAATCGCTTGAGCAGGTAGAACTCCACCACAGACAAGGATGATGAGAACATCATCACAAATGTTGCCGTCGCACTAGCGACCTGTAGACAAAATAAGCTGCAAACTTAGATGGGGACAGAGTTGCACGGAAAGCACACTCGACATGTTTCATCTTGCAAGGCCCTTAAATTCAGGAAATTAGTATTTTTGTGTCTTTGATCAAGTCGAAACTGCAGTTACCTATAAGCAAATTCAATCCTGATTAATTGTTTGCAACTACCCCATAGAACACGCAAGCCAAGAGCCATTTCCTCTCTTGGCCAAGAAATAAAAAGATCAATTTGCTCTGCACATGTAACACTTTTAAAGATGAACAATGCAAAATTACTGTATCTTTTATACTTTAGAATGCCAACCTGATGCATAATTGAGGGTCTAGATTATCCATGCCCTGATGCTTTAAAATACCATTATCTTTTAGAAGGCCAACTTGCTGCACCAATGAATGTCTAGTTTATTATCGTGTGATGCTTCCAGTTTACCAACTTCTCGAAGATGAAGCGTTTCAGTAGAACTTTATTTCTCACCACCAAAAAGAAAGCTCCTGTTGCATATATTAAATAGCTAATTGTTTGCACATTCATGAATGATTGATGATTGCAACATTTGACCGGATAGTTAAGGCAACAATATCTAATTGAATTTTGATTGTCAAAGAAATACACTGGATACCTGAGGAATGACTCCAATCTCAAGGAGAAGCGGCCCCAAAATGAATCCGCCACCTGAACCCAGAAGACCCCCCACGCAGCCTCCTAAGATGCCGCAGAGTGCGCAGAACGCAATGTGCACTGCAGTCCACTGGATTGTGGCCTCGCATATGGCTTCGGTGTTACCGCTGCACATCCTCTTCTTGTGCTCTCTGTACAATTTCACTGCTTCATATCCAAATAAAGATATTGCGATTGGGAACTGTTGAAAAAACAGATTTAAGACATGGTAAGATTCATTCAGGAAAATGATGGTGATGTATTTCAGTAGGAAAGTGGTTTGTGTTGTTTTTTATGTACCTGCAAGCAGAAGAGCACCCAGTACCATGTACTACAAACTGCTAGATCATTCTGCAAATGATGAGAGGATATAATTAAGGCAATAGTCAGAGAATGCTCAAAAGTCAGAATATGAGATAGAGAGAGATCACTTGCCTTGATGACCTGGAGAAGCAGGAAGGCAATCCAGACAAGGACTAGCATCAAAGTCCTTTTCCACCTAAGGTTCAAACACAGTATTTGCTGCAATAACAGAATATAATTAAATGAACTCATGCCAAGCATAATAAATCCAAGAGCAAAAGAGAGGGGTCCAAAATCTCACCAATTCTGTTTTCTCTTCATTTGGAACAAGCAGATCATACTGTGTATCGATGAGAACTGCATAAAACAGAAACAGTCGCATTTACAACTTTCGAAATTGACTGAGGAAATGGACATTAGTAAAAGATAGTGCGCATATTCTAATTTCGTTAGTGGAGTGGCTTACGTTCACCACGAGAGTTCACAAGAGTCTCTTGCTGCTTGGCCAATTCTTTCTGCAATCCCCAGCCAAATTTCAAGATCAAAAGGTGCGTTAAATAACCCCTACCATTGACTTGCTTCAGTTAATCAGAATCAAACTAACCTTGAGGACTGTTTCTTCCTTCCACATCTGAACCCCTTTGCAGAACGACCTTGACGAGGTTCCTAATCATTCAAATGGCCAAGAAAGATGTTTACGGTCTTTTGGTCAATGACTAAATTGTTCTACTTACAGGAGAAGCTAAAGAAATCAGAGTGGAAAGCCGAACAAGAAAGAATTGAACATAATTTCCCAGTAACAAACCTAAAAAGAGTATGATGATTAAAACGGTGATGAGCCAGTAAGGGAAGACCACACTGAGCGCCACACCGACGGTGATGCCGAGCATTAGCATGGGCTGGAACAGAAGGGCCAGATCATAGTCTATGATGGGCACTTCCCTCATCGGATGGGGTACTCTCACGTTGTACCAGACAGAGGCCGTGGATGCCCCCATTATCATACCTGCACACATACCAAAACTTTCAATTAACAAAAGTCCTTGCTGAGAAGTTCAGCTCTGAAGTTGGCATAATTCTTCCCAGCTCCTTTAGCTAGAGAAGCAAGGAAAGGCAAAAAAGAAAAGGGAACAATTCATAAACAAACCTCAAATCAACAACAAAACACTGGACTTGAAACAATGAACACAGAAAAAAGTTTCCACTTTTCGAGCATAATTATCAATTAATTCTCAGGAGCTCATCTTAAGAAAAAAGAAGTGACTCTCAGGGGTTCCTTTTCACTAATGATTATCCATCTAAGCTCGTTGAAAAATGATTTCCTTCCTTTTGGTTACTTCTGTGTGCTCTTCAACGCGTGTGGCAAGGTAAAAAGGAAAGTGTTCACCACCATCACGTCACATCTCATTCCAACTCTAGTATAATCTCACCGCAACCTATGGTAGGCACCGAATCCTGTACAAATGACCACTTGAAACGACACTAAAAGAAGGAAACAGAAAAGTGATTGAGAAGGAGATTATGATATCCTGAGGAATTTTGTCTGACTCACACTTGGAGATGGCAGCAGCAGACTTGGTGTCGAACCCGACGACGAGGGTGAGCATGGGCACGAAAATGCCGCCGCCCCCGACGCCGCCCACCGTCCCGCACGCCGACCCCAGAAAACCGACCACCGTGGCCACCACCACCCGCCACCCAAACTCCAAATCCTGCGCCACCCCATCACCCAGAAAACCAAGAGAAACCACCTTTATGAGTCGAAATCCACGTTGGCAAAAAGCTACGAAAACAGAGCCCGATGCACACGCGCGAATAGAAAACAAACCGTACCGGCCAGACTTTCTCGGTGTCTCGCAGGTCCGAATGCAGCGAAACGAGCGGACCCCGTTCGCCATCGTCGCGCGTTCCGCTCGCAAGAAAGAACGCGGACACGATCGCGAGGGCGAACCCGGATATCAGATAAACGACGAGTCCCTTCGTGGCCATGTCCTGGCACTTGGTTTCCCTTCAAACACCCACCGAAAAGAAAAAAAGCAAACAAAACCAAAGCAGCGTCCCCTGCTCTTCCCACTCCGTTTCAACGCCCGGATACGTTACGAACTCCTCGTAGGTATATTAATTCAGATCAAGAACGAGACCAAGAACGTGAAAGACAAGCATGCGGCCCTGATGACGATTGCGCTCGGTGGGCATCTTTTCGAGATCATTATTTCTTATTATAGAGAAAAGGGGAGGGACGGAAAACAAGCACATGGCCCCGCTCACATGCCTCGGCAAGGGAAGCGGACAAGAACCTCGGAGCAGAGCCGGATCCGACCGGGGAGCGCAACGAGGCCACGGAACCGCTACCGCGCAACCGATGAAATAGAGGTTTACCAAACCAGACACTGTCTTCTTCCTTTCTTTCCTAAATTTATTAATTTTTCTCTCTCTGCGCGGCGCTAATTAAGACAGATGGACTCGAATGATCGCGGGACGAGAGTAATTTAAAATTTGGATTAATATCATGAAGAACCTCAAATTGATATATTTATGATAAATTTATCCTAAATTAATTTTTTTATCACCGAAAATTTGAAATTTATATATTTTTTTATTAAATTAATACTACAAAAAATCACAAAACTGGTATAACTGTGACAAATAAAAAATAAAATCATAAATTGGTACACTAGTCAACTATCATATGTCATTTAACTCAATAATTTTTAACTCAGTAATCTGATAGTAAAATTTAACGGAAACAAATCTACGGTAAATTTTCAATTTAAGGTTTTTCATAATTTGAGGTAAATTTATGTATCAGTTTGGAGTTTTTGTAATATTAACTTTTAAAATTTAGGGCTATGTGCTTTCAGCACATGTAGATTGCCTTTTAAGAAAGGGGACACCGGTTTCTTTATATTTTTGCCAAAGGGACAAAGTTCGACCTGCACAAAATTCAGTTTCCTTCCCCATAAATTTCATTGATTGACGTCGTATCTGTAGTGTTCCGAAATTAATGCGCTTTGCCATTTAGTCACGACGGTATTTCTTGGAAGGTTCCTTTTCTGGTCCTAAGTTGTCGTCCTCTCGTGACCCCCTCCTCCTCGTCGAGTCATCAGCGTGCGTTTCCGCCGACTCCAGCAAAAAAGGTCTTTGGATTTTCGAGTTGCGATTGAATACGTCTGTGCGAATGATTGACACAAAGGACAAGCGAAATTGGGTTTTTATTTATTTATTTGTATTTGGTACGTATGATTGAACAAAAAACAGAAGACATGATTCACAAATCGTGCCGTGACGAAATTGGAGAAGCGATAATGATAATGCAGGGGAAGAAGCAGCAGGTCCACAAGATGAGCGGATGCATGAACATCACCAATTTTAAAGATGATGACAATCCTTGATCTTTCATATTTTCAAGGTGATTGTTACCAATATGGGATATTTAGTTGACTACGCATATCTTTCAGGATTATATATATATTTTTTCTTTGATAGAGCATTAAAAATCGTGATAATCCTTGATCTTTCATATTTTCATGACGATTGTTACCAATGTTGGGATATTTTGTTGGCTCTGCATATCTCTTAGGATTATGTATGTATTTTCTTTGATAGAGCATATTCTTGATTGATTATATTTGATATTGTTTTTTATCTTTTTATCTTAGATAACCATCATATAGCTCACAAATAGATTAATGTAATATTCATTATAATCTAATGATGTATAGAGAAATTCTATATTCCTATTTTTCATATATTATTTTATTTATTCAATTGAGATTAAGTTTTCTGGGCGTTGGGAACGAATGTTAGGGATGGAATTATTATTTTGGTGGAATTTCTACGGTGACAAAATATCTTTTGCCGAAAATAGTTCATCGGCTTTTAATTGAAAGAAATTAAGTTTTGTGGTGATTCCAAATAGGAAATGTTTAGGCGAACATAGAAATCAAATTGTTTTACATTGAACGAAATTATAAAGATACAAATTAGGCTAAAATTCAATCGATGATAAGATTTGGAAAGTACAATCAGTACAAACAAACCACACTTATATACCCCATTGAAATTTAATCGACAACGCAGCACTCAGAGTAGAGGCACACTCCTGAATTTTAATTGATGACGTGAATCTAAGATTACAACTAAGGAAAGTAAAGCTAAAGATAAATTGATTTGATTTGTGCATGGGTCTTCTAATGGACAACTAATTAGCTTGATCTATCTCCTCAATTTCTCCATTTCAGCGGTCTAATCCTACACAGTAACCGTCTCTTGATGGTTTCCAGCGGATGTGTTCTTCATGATCAGTTCCCGTCGGTTGTCTCTACGTTCTTCCTTTCTTCAGCATTTCCTTACCCATGATCCTTAGCTTTTCTCCCTGGGTAATTGTCTTCTTGAAAAGGGGTTAATGGCCTCCACGATTTTGTTCTAATAGTGATTGGCGATCGCTGATCTATATGATTGTATTGTTCCTCGGTTTTGTCTTTTATGTCCCTCCGTCTAACATTCAAATGGCAAATGTTCCCTCCAAACATGCGTTTCCATTTCTTCCCAATTCCAACTTTTTTGTCTTGTAACCGTACCTCCACGTTCCCTTGTTGATTTCTCCTGTCCTTAAGGACCTTCAGATGGCATTTCACTATTTTTATCATCGCCGACATCCATATCGATGATCTATGGTATCTCATCCATGAGTATTTGATAACTAGGTTTAAATTACTGATGTCTCTCACCATTGACTGATCACATATCATATTTTATGGTCATTGACAAAATGCAATGCATATGTCAACGTTCATGTGCTTCCATGTGACTATTCATGCTCATGTGCCCAACATATGCTTGTTGATGAGCCGATCATATTTAGGTGTAAACAATTCTAGAACAATTTCATATCAATTGCATGTCATGTCATGTTATGTTTGCCTAATTCATTAAGTTACTGCTTTAGTGGAGCATTTGATGAGATAAGAATTTGCCCTTCTTTTTTCTTTTTAGTTTGGTCTTATCTTATATCTATTTTACAAGTCACGGCGTAAGTTATGTGCTGTGTGCAGGTTGTGAAATCCTACTCTTTTATTCATGCGTCCTCACCGTAGCCTTTCCAGAAGGTGGGGAATCGAACTCCCATTCTTTTCAAGTGAGAAGGGTAGCCACTGGGACAACCTTCAATAGTTGAATTCGCCCATTTAAGATGGATTTCCCGTTATGAAAAAAGTAAGATTAATTTTGAATAAGAATTAAAATTGTTTGCTAACGCATTCGCCGAAGTTGGCATACTAGAATATGCATGTACTTTCCGAGCATGGGAAAATTACTAAAATTTTATAAATCTATTGTATGAATGCTAATCAATCATAAACTTTTTAATTTAGCCAATTTAGTCATAAACCCTTTGATGATTTGCTAATGTAACTTTTTCGGTCAATTTTGATTAGCAATTGTTGACGTTGATAATTTTTGTAATATATCTTTTAAATTTTCTGAATTTTGTTTTGTTTTCCCTTATTTTTATTATAAAGATCTCAATTAGTCTACTTCCTAAGGGATATGCACTCCTCCACATCGCTCTGACGTATTCAAGATATTACTCTTAAAGTGTTCTCGGAAAACTTGTATCCAAGACTGTAAGGGGATCAAATTCCCTTTATTAGAGTCTAAGCCAACAGCTCATTGATAAATGATAACAATCCCATAATTTACCTTGGGTAATATGCAAATACATCTCGACCTACATTTTATATATCCATGAGATTAACAGTTTATTTCATGAACTCATTGTACATGGTACATCTAATCAAGGTTAGATCTTTTCTACAAAAATAATCATTATTGATGCGTTACAAGATTTTCCTAACCACCTTATCAATTTGCTTCTCAATTTAATTTAGTTAATTAACCAGACCATTAAAACTTCCACTAAAAAAACTCTAAATACAAAAGTTAAATGAAAATGCATATTCTAAATCTTAGGCAACATAAAATTTGCTGGATTAATTGTTGGGAGAATTCCGTCCTGCTTCAATTACCCTCTTAATTTATTTCAAAAAATTATGAAATATAAGAAAAAAAGTCAATAGTTAGATTAGTTGTAATCAAATTATTCAGAAATTAATTGCATTATGCTTGGAAGCTTGCGACCTTAGCAAGCATTTGGTTTTGACAACTCCTATGAGTAATCAAGCCAAAAGGCGCGAGAAAGCTGTCGACGTAAGCATCTTCAGTAAGACTCGAACATGACTGCTATACAATTATTGTATGCGCAAAAACATTAAAAAAAAAATGCTAAACATGCTTTTCTTAAAAATTGAAGCTAACGACCAAAAGAAGTGACTAACATGCTGGACTGCTAAGCTAAGTCACTTACCTTTGGCTTTTAAAAAAAAAAAAAAAAAATGAATCTAGAATTAACACTAAAGATTGTACAACCGACATAGTAAATGAATTTACTAAATGATGTGGATATCAACACTGCTAGGCAGAATCGTGCTTTGTGCGCATTGTATGTACAAATTTATAATTAAGAACAATGTTGGAAGCACACAACAGAAGTCCGATACTTCACCTAAGGAGATTGCCAAGAGGGAGTCCAAATTAGAACCCGTTAATATATCTAATTGGACTCACCTTCACTCAAAAATTTATCTATTAAGTTAATTAAGATATATTAATTGCCTTACACAATATCAATTCTTTAAATGTGGGATTTCTTTAATACAACTCACTCACATGTGTATCCTTATAATATCCTTCTCACATGTGAGCTCAGTGTTAGATTCGCTCCCCTTAATTCGGGTATCCTTCTACATCAACTTCATACAAGCCCGTGTTGCTACCCCACAATGTCCACTTGCCTAGGAACTGCAACCATGGGCTTTGATATCATTTTGTTGGGAGTGTGCTGGAGAAGTCTAATACTTTTACCTAGAGAGATCGCCAAGAGGGAGTTGAAATCCAAGCCCACCAATATATCCAGTTGGACCCACCTTTACTCAGCTTATACTAATGAGTTATGGTCTAATTAAGATATATTAATTGCTCTACATTACATGATGTGTGATTTCTCTAATACAACTCGCTCACATGTGCATCCTAACAAATGATATAAACATCTAAGCATAAAGAAAAGTTAGCATTGAAATGTTTATATTATTAGAGTATGATATGAACATAACCCTATCATTTTGAGCAACATGCACGATAAAAATTTAATGTGATATTTTGATCTGTTATATTTCGTTTATCCTTTACTATGTCTCAAGTACACGTAATTTATGTACTTTTATTTGAGTGTACCTCCGTGAATGTTAATGTAGACATAATGTCAGTGAGGAAGCTTTTTTCAATACAAAAGAATTGAAATTAAAATAAGGAAATAATGAATATTAATGTAGACATAATGTTAGGGAGGAAACTTTTTTTAGTACAAAAGAGTTGAAATTAAAATGAAATAATGAAGAGAGGCGATAGGGAAGAGGGACAAGGGTAATAAATAGGTTGTATTGTTGCAATTATGGATTAATGACTCAACGTGACTCTTCGGCAGTTTCTAAATTTAATATTGTTATATTAAGGGTTAATAGTTCATTAATGTGAGCATAACTGACATGAATCTTTAGTATATGTTCTTTCGGTTTTCTATGGTTGTTTCCCTCGTCATGCTCCTTAGTTCAAAACAACAACGAATACTCCTCAAAGTTCTCCTCTAGTTTTCTCTGTAGTCATTCTCTAAGTGTGCTGATTTTGAGAAATATTTGACAAAGTCTTATTCATATAGTGTTGATATAAACAAGTTTAAGGTGTTGTATCTTAGAAGGCCTAATTTGTGAAGCTGCTTAGCACCATTAGCAGGGACTAATTGCCTTAAGGAGAGTCGATTAGCTGTACCTCACATCTTGTTTATTTTGTTATCGCTTTTTGGAATTATTATTTTTCTGATTATAACTAATACTGTTGCATATTTTTCTCCCATACGTAATTACTTTCCCAACAGTGCAACGGTGGAGAGTGTTAAAAAAAAAAAAATTCTCGGAAGAATGATTAATTTTAAGTTAGAGTCATGTGCGTCAACCTTAGAGACAACTTCAAGGGAATACACAATTATTAGATATTATATTGATATACTTGTCCGCTATGTTCTAGATTATTAATAGATACTTATATCTATACTTATGCATATAATTATATAATAGAAAGTTATTTCCTGACGATTGCCTTTAAAGGTGACACATAAGACTCTAAATTGCAATTGCAAGGGATTGCTCATTTTCTCTGTAAGGAGTACTTTTATAACATTCTCTACTCATTTTGTTTTTAACTAAAATTTGTGCTTACCTCATTCGATACCATGAGTTTTTTTTTCAACGAAATAAAAACATTACTCTTGGTGAGCTTTCAATGTGCACATTAGCAAATATTTAAAAATTCAAACAGGTCGTTGTACATGAACGCAGATTTCCAATACTCCAATTAAATCAAATTTTGCATAACAATCCTGTAATGCTCCTATTTACGTCCAGAATAATTAAATCATGCAACTTGCCTTACCCGTGCTAGATGCATAATTTGCTTTTTCATGTTGGAAACTTATAATAACATATTTTTCTGCATCAGTTGATTCGTTCTTTTAATTAGATTTTGTACAATAAAATATGTAAGAGATTGTATGTTCCTAACTCGTCCACATGATATGATATGCTGAAATTTTCCAATCATGCCGTCTACATTCATGTTGTCCGGCCAATGTTACCATCGATCAAACAATTATTTATTCAAACTTATGCCTTTCTTATCATCGTAGGCTAGAATTATATTCACAATTATTTGTTGGCATCTTTTGGCTTGATAAATCTAAGTGAAATTGCAGGGGGTTCATTGAACGAGAATGTAGAAGTTGACATTGCATCTAACAGTTTTTATGGAATAATCTAGAGGCAGGAACATATTTGGTTTTGGGCAAGTCAGCTGCCCACTATTCATCTTCGCAAAAGGGCCAGCGAGGTTGTTGGGTCGTGGATGATGGCCGGCGAGTGGAAAAAAGAAAGAATAGAAAAGGATAAAATATAAAATATAAAAAAATCAGAAAATTTTGAAAAATTGTCTACATATTCTAGACGAAATTGGTTGAAAACTACATAAAAAAATCAACAAAAGGTTTATGAGTAAATTGGTTAAATTAAAAAAATTTATAATCGAATTGGCCGTTGTATGATAAATTTAGAACTTTTGGACAATTATCCCCTTAATTTAATAAACATAATTGAAATTTCAGGTATTTCATTGAACTAAAATGTAGAAGATGCAATTGCATCTAACAGTATTTATAAAATCCGATATAATTTAGAGGCCGGATTATATTTGGTTTTGGGCTAGTCATTTGCTCAATTCCTCTTTTGAAAATAAACACACACACACACATGTATGTATGCGCGCATTTTGTTGGTCATATATGTTAGAATATTTAATTATTAAATCATGTTTCCATCTAATAATTTAAACTTTTAAAATAATTAGCAACGATCCTATAAAATCTTAAATGATATCAAAATAGAAGGTTTTGTCTTAAAAAGACCAGAATAAACATGAGAGAAAGTGTTGAAATATTTAAATGTTAAATTACGCAATCATTTAATGGCTTAAGATTTTAGAATAGTTGACAGTAATTTCTCAAAATCTCATAATGTGAAATAAAGAGAGAATATCCAAATATTCTAATTATGCTCACCAATAAATTTAATTGGTTGTAAGATGACAAAGATTTCGATCTAAATTTGGAGTGGGTGACTGGCCCCATGATCTTTTTGTTAAGGTGTAGAAAGGTGCCAACTTATCAATCATTCGAAAAGTGTTCTAGTCATTCATTTGAAAAGCAAGCACAGACATCTGCAGAATTCCAGAAAAAGCTTTCCTGTTGAAATGTCCCTTTAGGCTTTTTGCGAACAAGTAAGATGAATGACAAGCTTTGAGCAACTATTTGTAGAGAAAGACAAAAAAATCTGGTGTTAGATAACTAAAATTATCATAGAAGAGAGTAATTATAACATACATCGTTAGTGCAAAAATAAATTTTTTATAGACAAAACCACCTCGTACACCATTGAAGAAAACGGGTTGTTGTAATTTTCACGTCAAGAGTAAATGGCAAAGTTTGTAAGGGAAACCCTTTTACACTAGTGACGTATGTTCTGTTTTTTTTTTTTTTTCATAAAACAAATATGGTGTGGCAATAAACTTCATTATTGCGTTCCCCCTTGATGTGGGGCCAGGAGAAAATTAATAATTCCATCAATTATGCCTTTATTTCGTTCATGTGAATAACGTGCGGATGATAAATACAGTAATTGACTTTAATAATTTGCACTTAAAAGCTTTAATCTCCTTTAAGGAGATGGTCCATTCATCAATTCATTAAAGCTCGGGGTTTTCAAGTAATTCGCACCATCCCGACAATGCTTAATGCTTATGAGCCTGCCAAAGTAGTAATCACGAGGTAGATAGCCATGTCGTAATCATTTTTTACCCTCTTTTGGCAAAAAAAAAAAATCATTTTTTACCCTCTCTTTCCCTTTTTAGTCAATAAGTCGAACATGACAAAAATAGCAAAGTTTTAGGTCGTCTTGGCACGATTTACCTAATCAAATATCCGTTAGTAAAATATTCTACGCCAATGTTTGAAAAGTAGAATTTAATTAGGGCGCCAATTCGTGACGCAACCCTTCACCGACAGCATATCGACATCCTTGAAATAGCCTCCTCCGTGGAGGTGTCCTGTGCAAAAATTCTCAGGCATAGGTGCCGCAACGAGTCTCTACATGCACGTAGAGGTTAGGGGGAGAATTACGAAAAAAGTTCTAAACTTATTGTTTGACAATTAATTCAGTTCTTAATTTTTTTAATTGTGCTAATTTAGTTTAAAACCTTTTAACAATTATCAATTTAGTTAATTTCGGTCAATTTTGGTGAAAACTATTAATGTGGACGCCAGTAGTTTTATATGGCACGATCAATAGATGATCGGCATTGATGTAGATAATTTTTCAATTCTTTTTTTTCTTTTTTTTTTTCTGTGCTGGCTAGGCAATGAGGGCATTGCGACCCTCATTGATTGTCCCTTCACCTATGCTCACCTATGGCCAGAGAGGGCACTTGCAGCCCATGAGTGCGGTCCTCACCTGTGGCTAGCTAGGACTGGAAAATAGAAAAAAATGGAAAGAAAAGAAAGTAAAAAAAAAAAAGATAAAAAATTACAAAAATTATCCATATTAATACTGGTTATGCTATGTAGAACGGTTAATATCAACGTCGATAATTTTTTATTAATATTGGCCGGAAGGATTACATTGACAAACCATCAAAAAGTTTAATATCAATTTGGCACAATTGAAAGATGTAAGATTGAATTTAGTGTCGTGCAATAAATTTATAACTTCATTAATAATTCTACTTAAGTTAAGAGACGCACGCATGCAGTTCTCTGCGAGTGCAGGGTAGTACCGGAGCAGCGACCCAATTTAACCCTCAGTTGTAAGAAATGAAAAGAACGATTGATCTACCATCGAACAAAGGACCTTGTCATACGACCTGATCACTTGCTAACGTGGCGACTGACACCAAGCTGAGCAAAGATCATCTTCTATATGATTGAAGCCACGGAAAAAAAAAAAAAAAAAAAACACTTGTGGCCAGTCAAGCTCATGCATAGGCCCTGAGATATCATTATCTTCCCATTGTCGGCCGGCCCTTATATAATTATATTGGATTTTATATGTAATATATATTAGATTGATTTGACATATGAGAGGGCTCCAAACAAAAACCTATCAATCCTCGTCGCATTGTGTTTTTTGGGTGGTTCTGCTGATTGACCAGGGCCAATGAAACGTCTGCTTCCATGGAAGTGAGGTAGCAACATTATTTTCTCCGTCCTTATCTCCCACGCCGAACATGGATACCCGGTCCACCGTCACGAGGAGTCTCTGATCTTGTCACGTTTCATCGCGCGACCGGAAGTTCTTATCCTTTTTCTTCGCAGGACCACAAGGGAGACTCACTGGCGCTTGCCCTTGCTTAAGCATGACCCGGTGAAGCTAACCCTCCCTTGCAGCCGATGGGGGTGACCCTCACCCAGGTGAGGCCAGCCGGGTGAGGGTTGCCCTCATCGGCCACAGCATGTGTCCTACCCACTAGCACACACAAAAAAAAAAAAAAAAAAAAAGAGAGAAAAAAAGGAAAAAAATTATTAAAAAAAGTTCTACTAAGTGACGGCCATATCACATAGAATGGACATCGTTTACATCAATGATGCCAAGTCTAAATTGGCTGGATGGACTGAATTGGTACAAATACGAAAAAGTTTAGAACTGAATTGGTATCAATGTAATAGGTTTAAGACTTTTTTGTTAATTTTCTCAATTTTCATGCAAAGCAGGTCATCGTTACCACCCTTACTCATGAGCCAAGGGAAATTTGTCCAAAAATTTATAAACTTATTGTACGACGGTTAATTCAATTCTTAACTTTTCAATTATTCTTTTTTTTTTGGTCATACAATTGTTCTAATTGAGTCTTAAAACTTTTGAAGATTTTTCAATTTATTCATAAATTTTTTAATGAGTTACCAATGCAGTCTTTCTAGCTAATTTTGATTAGAAATTGTTGACGTGGATAATTTTTAATTTTTTTAAAACCTTTATTGATTTGTTTCTTTTCTCTTTTCTTTCTTTTTCTTTTTTGGTTCAAAGGGCAAACTGAATTTAGCTAACAAAAGGAGTCTCAATAATCCACTTCCCACGTGACGCTAACCAAGTTACAAATTAGATTGCGAAAGCCCATCATAGAGGAAGCCTCCATCCTAATTGCCTATCTAAGCCCCCAAACTCTTGTGAGATGTGTTTTGAATCTAGCTTTCCTTGTTTTTATGAATTGAAGCGTTGAATGAGTGATGTTTAAATTTTGACCAAAAGGAAAAAAAAAAAAAGAATTTGGTTAACAATATCATCTAGTGGGGGGCAATTTTTTTTTTGGTAAAGAAGTGGGGGGCAAATAGTTGATTTCAAGAAACTTGACAAAATATTATGAAATTAAAAATGCCAAGTTTGATATAAGCATAAATAGAGTAAAACAGTGTGTTGATATACACAAGAGCAGGTTAAATCAAGTGGTGTAGTGTGCTTCTATTAAGTAGTAATAACTATATCAATTGTTGAGAAATTACAACAGAATGTGCCGTTTATATCTAAATGCTTCTTCCCAAAGCTGGCGCTGCTTATTCCAAAGCTAATTTATCTCATAATATCACACCTAAGCATAAACAATAATAATGCTGACACTTTTTAAAAGATTACAAGTTTTAAAAGTCTCAAAAGACAATGTAGGAATGTCAAAGCTTTCTCTGAAATTGGAATTTGCACCCTTGATCAATGTACTTCTCTTGGTGTCCTGTTGATCTCCTTTTATACACCTCAACATTTGATCTTCCCGTTGGACAATCTTCAAGATGATTTATCTCTAATCTACCTGTTGGACAATTGTTGAGGAAGATAGAAATGTTGTTGAAGTGTATCAATGAGAGTTCCATAGATTTGCTTGCCCATACAATCAATTCTTGGTTTCCAAAAATAGAGTAGCTCTAAGTATGGAAAGCATCTTTTCTTTGGGATGATGGTCACTCAATCAAGATATTTCGCGTATTGAATAATTTGCATAGATGATTTTAATGATTTATGGTCGATCAAAATATGTAAATTAGGAATTCATACTAGATCATATGCTATCAAGAGATGAGATAAAATATCTCAAAATAATAATGTTGTGTTATTGTAGATAATGTAACTATTCCGCTTATGTTAATCGTCACCGATCATATCAAGCTTCTTGGAGATATCATCTTATGTTAGGCTCTTTTAAGCTTCTGGCTATATCAAGCTACTACAAGCTACGCTGATATCATATTCTACTTATATTCAACTACTTCTCATTAGGCACTTTGACTATGATGATGGTGTAGATCTTGTAGATTGTTCAGCTTGGTACCTCTAAGTCTTTATGAACTTTCCATGTTCTAGACTTGTTCACTTAGGTTCTTCCAATTATTTAGAAATTTTTCACTGATCATATCAAAGACCCTTTTGTCTCGAATATTTTTAGAAACACAAACAACTCATGCATATATCAATGTCATAATAAACCATGAATAGTTTTTTCAATTCTAAAATATATTAGGAGGTTTTCTCAATACTGTTGACCCTTGGGTGATAGGTTAGAGCCCTTGCTACAGCCGATGAGGGCACTGTGAGCCCTCATGGGCCACAGTGAGGGTGTTGTGGCCCTCACTGTGGCACCCTCTCTGTGGCCAAGAAGGTGTCATGAGCCCTTGTCTAGGCCCTCGTGGGCCATAGCGAGGGCGTTGCAACCCTTGGTTAGTGGCCATTTGCCCCACCAACTCTGTGAACCAAAAAAGAAAAAAGAAAGAAAAAAGAAAAGTATAAAAAAGAGAATTTTTTTAAAAAAATTGTCCACAGCACTAGCCATGCAACATAAGACAATTAACGCTTGGATTGCCATGTCATCGATTTCTAGCCAAAATAAGCCAAAAGAAATATATTGCTATTTTATTAAAAAATTTAGAACTAAATTGATAAATTCTCAAAATTTTTAGAATTAAATTGGCACAATAAAAGATTAATAATTGAATTGGCCACCACAAAATAGGTTTAGAACTTTTTGGATAATTTTTCTCATGAGCCAATGCTCTAGCTAGTGACATATAGTCAATTGGATAATTTCATCAAAAGTCCTGGAACTTATTTCTCAGGTACATTGAATCTTAATATTTTTTTTTTTTTCATTTGTTTGAATCCTAAAATTCGGCCAGATGTTGATAAGAGATTTTGTTAACTCCGTATGTTAGTCTCGGACGGAAGATCCTAGGATAGAATTTTTTTTCATCAATTTTCCCATCTTACATGGCCTTTAGTATGCGGCGCTCGCCATGATTTTCATCAACTGCGATGGTCGAAGGAGTGACGATGCCTTGGGGGAGGAAGGGGTGAACGCTTCGCTGATAAATTAATTCGGTGCAATAAGAACCAAAAATTAGTTTGGACACGAATCCAAATTCGATGAAAGAGATGATGAAAGCTCCACGGGATAAAAGTCGGTAATCTTCCCTCCATTTAGTAACGGGTTTTGCCCTTAAATCACTAAGCAATTCATAGGGTAAATATGACGAATTTTGCTAATAGATCCTTTCAAAGCGCTCCTTATTTTTTGGTCGAAAGTAGACATTGTATTATCATTTCGGAAACTTACAACCAGACGCAAAGGTGTTGGCATATACAAGGTCTAGCAAAATGTAAGGTGGGAAGATGTTCCAATCTTGGGCCAAACTTGCTGAAAGGTGGGCCTTAGCAGCCCAGTCGGCTATAGTGTTGGCCTCACGCTTACAGAATCGAACCGTCAGGGTAGAGAACTGAAAAAGTAAAGCAGTAGCCTCCGCAAGGAAAGCACGGGTCTCCCATGGCGGCGACCCCACACCCGTGACAGCCTCAACGACGATGCTACAGTCAGATTCAAGTACGATCTGTGCCTGATCAAGCCCTTGTTGCAGCAAATGGCAGAGCGCAAAGGTGAGAGCCTGAAACTCCACAATCAGAGGAGATGCAACAGGAAATCGCATAGTATGAACATCTGTAAGTCTTCCATACTGATCTCTGCAAATAGAAGCCATCGATCGTGTGTGTTTCCTGGCTGAAATGATGCATCAATATTGCATTTCAAAGTACCTGGATCCGGTGGTTTCCAAATCTGATGTGGGTTCTGTTGTGATGTAGGTCTTGTTGAAAGGGCAGGGGTGCTGGCATGATAAAGCCGAGTCTGTGTTAATGTGTTTTCCGCTGCTAAGGTTGAGTCCATACGATGGCCACAGAAGATGAATCCATTTCTCATTCGCCAAATTTGCCAGAGAACGTTGGCAATGAGCTCCAGAGCAGGTGGGTGATTCGTCGAAATAACCTTTTCTGCTAACCATACTTCTAATCTAGTAACCATGAGGCTGGACGTCAATGTTGATCTGTGGATGAGCCCAGATATCTGTAGTCCACGAACATAATAGGAATAAGTGCTCTAAAGTTTTTGGAATGCCCTGTTTACAAATTTGACATAATGGATCGGTAATGATATGTTTCTGAAACAAGTTGTCTCTAGATGCAATTGCGTTTTGACATACTGACCATAGAAATATGCATAGTTTTGGAACTATTCGCATGGCCCAGATGTTTTTCCACAGAAGCCTAGGATGCTGATATGATGTTGATGCTGTAAAGTTGTTGTTGTTTCTGTTGATATTAGACAAAGCATGATAGTTACTCTTCACCGTATGTCGGCCATCCTTTGTGGCCGTCCAGACTAGTTTATCTTCAGCAAAAGCAGGTCTAACTGGAATGGTTAGAATCTCTGCTATAATCTGGTCATCAAAGAATCTTTGAAGCAGAGATGTGTTCCAGCTATTGTGGATTGGATCGATGAGATCAGCCACTAGTTTTGGTTCCTCTCTAGTCGCAGGGCCACCAAGAATTCCTCTTGGTAACCATCGATCCTCGCGGATTCTGATATTCTTGCCATTACCCACTGACCATCTAACATTAGGTAAAATAGCATCCTTGCCCACTAGAATACTCTACCATCCCCAGGATGGTCAAGCTCCTCTTGCCGCCAATTGGAAATCGGTAGAATGAAAATACAGACCCTTAAAAACCTGACTCCATAAAGCTTGAGGCTGTTGAAGTAATCGCCACACTTGCTTTCCAAGCACGGCTCTATTAAATTTGAGTAGTTCACGAAATCCTAGACCGCCATTGTCCTTACTCCTCTTTAGAATAACCCATTTCTTCCAATATATCCCTGCTCCGTTCTGATCATTCTTCCACCAGAAACGAGCTATACTTTTTTCTATAGTTTTACAAAGAGACACAGGAAGTTTGAAGACCGACATGGCATAGTGAGGAAGTGACTGGATGACAGATTTAATGAGAATTTCTTTTCCTCCTTTAGAAATGAACTTTTCTTTCCATCCTTCCAACTTCGCTTGTATTCTCCCCAAGAGCCAAGAAAACATTTCTTTTTTAGAGCGGCCCCAGCCAGACGGAATTCCCAAATACTTTCCATACCTTGTTAGCACCGGTATTCTAAGCTCAGATGACAGATTTTCCTATAAGCCGAAAGGACAATGTTTGCTGAAAATGATTCCCGATTTGTTGCGGTTCAAAGTTTGTCCCGTGGCCATACAATATTGATTTAAAATATTAGCAATGTTTTGGCATTCCCGAAGGTTAACATCAAGGAAAAATATGGCATCGTCCGCAAAAAATAAATGGGACAAGATAGGACACATTTGTTGAGCTTGATACCCTTAATATGACCCATGTTGACTGCTTGAGTAATCATAGTTGATAAAACATTTGCTATTAGAATAAAGATGTATGGAGAAAGAGGGTCACCTTGTCTGAGGCCATGAGTTGGAGAGAAAAAAGGAAGTAGCTCGCCATTAAATCTTACAATATAAGACGTTGTGGTGATACATTGTAGTATCAAGTGTACCCACCTTGGATGGAAACCCATTTTGAGGAAATAGTCTCTAAGGAAATCCCATTCGACTTTGTCATATGCCTTTTGCATATCGGTCTTGAGGATTGCGTTGAATGTTCGCTTTTGCCTTTGGGTCTTAAACTGGTGCAGAACTTCTTGAATGATGAGTATATTGTCCTGAATCTGTTGTCCATTCACAAAAGCCGATTGTTCCATGGAAATCAAATTAGGTAAGCAAGGTTTTAGGCGGTTAGCAAGTACCTTAGATATGACTTTATAAGCAAAGTTGCAAAGGCTAATCGGTCTGTATTGATCCAGTCTCTCTGGGTGAGGCATCTTGGGAACTAAAGCGATAATGGTTCGATTCAAATTTGTAGGCAGCCTTCTTGACCGAAAGAAATTTTGTGCAAGAAGGAGGAAATCTGCCTTATGACCTCCCAATGACTCTGGTAAAACAAGCCATTAAAACCATCAGGGCCAGGAGCTTTAGTTGCGCCCAACTGAAAAGTAGCTTGTCGAACCTCCTCTAATGTAATCATTTCCAGCAGCTTGTCATTCATTTCTGTAGTTACAACTTGCGGGCATTGAGCTAGAATGGGTCCATAATCTCTATATCCCACCGTTGTATATAATCCAGAAAAGAAATTAGATGCCATAGTCTTCAAGGTCTCGGGATCATGAATCCATCGCTGGTTGTCATCCTGCAACATGATAATGCGATTTTTGTGCCTTCTTTGAAGAGTAGCAGCATGAAAAAATTTTGTATTCTTATCACCCCACCTTAACCATTGAATCCTCGAGTGCATAGCCTAGTATTGCTTTTCTTGTTGCCAAGTCTGCCGTATTTCCTCTTTAATATGATTTGCTTCAATTCCATTAAAGGAACGATGCTACTGGTTAATAATATCCTGAAGTCATTGCCGCAATGCATGGACTTTAAGATCACCCCTAGTAAATTTTGATCGACTTCACTTGGTCAATGCTAGAGAGACTTTCTTCAGTTTTGAAAGTAGGTCAGAACCTTGCATTGCACTAAATTCCATGCATTTGAAATTACTCGTCGGCATTCATCATCCTCGTTCCAATAAGATTCATAAACAAAATTCTTCCCACGTCTACAATAGGATGCTGAAGTATTAATGATCAAGGGGCTATGGTCAGAACCTACAGCAAGCAATGCAAAGACCTCAGCGTTAGGAAATAATAGTCGCCAATCCATCATGCACATTGCCCTGTCCAAACGTTCCTTCACCAGTTCATCGCCCTCTCTGTTGTTCATCCAAGTGAACTGACATCCTTTGCTTTCTAATTCCATAAGGGCATAGTCATTCAGAACCTGCCAAAAGGACAGCATACGAAAATGTGGGGCCTGCCTTTTCCCAACTTTTCCCACGGATAGAGTACTTCGTTAAAATCACCCACACAGATCTAGGGTAGCACATTAGCCAAGCTTATCTAGAAGTTCATCCCACAAAAGTTGTCTAAGTTGATAATCAGTTGGAGCATGAATACAGGTTAGATGAATAGTGCGATCTGCCTGCACTTCCCTGTACATCATATCAAGATAATCCTTCATTGAATGAATCACTTCGATGGAAACCTGATTGTTCCAAAAGACCGCCAAACCTCCCGCCAGACCAAGAGGGTTGAAAACATGAGCGTTGTTGAAACGTAGACGTTGCTGAATATTGGTAAGCTTCACTTCACTATTCTTTGTTTTCATTAGTAAAACTATATTGGGCTTTTCCTTGGCTGTCATGGCCTTAAGCTCTTGAACTGTCAGGGGATTGCCTAAACCCTGACAGTTCCAACATATTAGTTTCATTTGTGAGGTGGTGGCTGTTGAGGGCCAGCCACCATAGCCCAAGTTTCAGCTTCCCCCGCCTCAAGCACAGGTGTTTCCATTAAGTTTGCGTCATCCAAGTCATGTAGAATTAAACCCTTTGTGTCATATAGCGTGTAGCATTTCTGTTTTTTGGCCACACCCACCCTTGGTGGCAGTCGGGAACTCTTCGTTTTCTTATATTGTTGGAAATCCATAGTTGAGGACTGAATACCCTTCATTTTGGTTGTTGCAGGGATGGGCGCTGTATGAATAGGAGTCACTTCCATGATTGCCTCTTGAAGATGCTGCTTGTCAGAGCCTTTAACTTGCTGAGCTGTAGGAGATACTGGTCTTGTCGTCGTTTTTGCTTCCGTGGTTGTTGGTGGGGGCAAGAGAGGAAAAATCGGAAGTTGCGAAGGAGGCGTCTCAGGTATACTATCTTCTGACAGATCTAATATTTTTTTAGGGGTGTAAAAAGTTTGCCAATAAGGACTAGCTTCTTTAACTTCAGCTTTAAGCCATGGATCACAGGCCATAGTATCATTTCCTTCAAATTTAGCCGCATCATAGGGGATCTCTTTGCAGTACATAGCATAATGACCCAACTTTCTGCAAGAGTAATAGAAATGTGAGAGACGCTCATAGCGAAAATCAAGCCAGAGTAGTTTCCCCTCTATACGGATCAATTTTCCTATCCTTAAAGGTTCCTGTAGCTTTAGTTCGACCCTCACTCGACCAGCCCGTGAAGTCATTCCCTCTTTAGTGTCGACTCGGACTTCTATTACCCGACCAATATCTTGCACTACCTTTGTAAAGCGCTCCTTATTCAAAAAAGAAAAATTATCAATTTCTCCAACATCATGATTTTTCTCTCGTCACGTGTAATCAACATTTGGGAAGACGAAACCTCCCCTATCCAACATGCTCAATTAGCGAGCCGAAAGCATTTCTGCCAAACAATTGGCTCCAATTGAAACAGACCCAAGACCACCAAAAAGAAGAAGAGATGGTCCCGACTCCCCACGCAACGCAACGATGATGAACCGAGAAAGCAATGCTCTCACGAATTTTCAGGCCTCTCGATTTGATTCAGAGATTCTTAGCAAGGACACCATCCCACGTGACGGGCAGACAGACGTTCTTGCCGTCCTCTTGTCCATAAAGAAAGCCCCGAGATCGAGCCAGACATCTTTTGCTTTTCGCTCCTCGTTCGCGCATGTTCATCAATGCGTCCAAGTCGGGGACACTCGACACCACAAGTTGGCGACTTAAATATCCCAAATCGCACATCGGATCCGGGGAGGTGTTCATCTCCATTTAAACCCTCATAGAAGAATCAATTTTATAATCCGCTGCGACTTTTATATGTACTATACATCCTTCATTGCTTGTTTGACGGATAATATCGTTAGGTGATCGAGCAGGTATTTGTTTTCCTCCGTGCGCGGCAGCGATGTAGTTCTAGGCTCATTTGCCCACTTTTTAAAAATTACAAAAGGCAAATGGAGCTCCTAGCTTCTGGGTTCCTATCCTCGATCAATGGATCTCACGCATCGATGGTGCGCAAATACAATAACTTCTTGGCATCAAAGAGGGACAAAGTCGAAAAGTCCAGATATATTGGGTTGAGTTTGAGATTGCAAAAGTGGCCAAGCCCGAGAGCCGGGAGATGTTTGATGTAAGTTCTTTATCCATGCGAGTCGATCTTCTCGAATCAGGTTTTTGTTTTAATTTTTCGGGCCAAAGGTTTTGTTTTTTCATACGTAAAATTGAAGATCATTGCTTTGTAATTGATTTTTTTATTCTCTCTCTCTTTTTTTTTTTTGATAAGTGCATTAAAAGTCCTAATTTTGTTAAGAAAATTAAATTGAATTCTAAAACTTTCAAAAAGTACAATCAAGTCATGAAATTTTTCAAGTTAGTGTAATTAAGTCCAAAAACTTGTTGAGTTGACGTAATCAAATCCTAAAACTTGAAAGAATTTGATTAAATTAGTTTGACGAATTTTAAGATTTGATCGCACTTTTTGAGTGTTTTAGGATTTAATTATATTTCGTGATAAGTTTTAGAACTTGATTATATATTTTGAAAGTCTTATGATTCAAATGCACTTTTGTAACAAGTTTTAAGAATTTTAATGTGCTTATCCTTTTATTTTTATTATTTCGGTCACATCAAATTTTTGGTTGAAATTGAGTTTTCTTTATTTAGAGAGAGAGACTGGTGAGGAACAAAGTGCGAGCTGCCGAGTAGTAATTTAAATGCAAGCTGCATCGTTGTCATTCCCTTCACGAACCGATGCACTAGTTGGGGACATATGGTCGATTGGATAATTTCATTGTAAGTCTTGAAACTTATTTCTCAAATGCATTTGAGTCATAAGCTTCTCTTTTGTTTATTTGAATTGTAGATAGAGACTCCGTTAACTCCGTATGTTCTCCTCGGATGGAAGATCCTAGAATGGCATTTTCATTTATCCATCTTCCCATATGCGGCACTCACCATGGTCGTCGTCAACTACAGTGGCCAAAGATGTGACAACTTCGAGGAGGGGCTTGAGTAGAGAGAGACAGTGGAGAGCTTGGTTGACAAGATAATCCGGTATAAACCGAAAATTAGATTGGACACGAATCCGAATTCGATGAAAGAAATGACGAAAACCTATGGCCATAGAAGTCGGGAGAATTCAACGGGAGAATTATAAAAATAAAGTCTTAAACCTATTATAATTGTGTTAATTCAATTATAAATGTTTTTTTTGCCAATTTAATCCTAAATTTTTTGTAATTGTATCAATTCAATATATTCAGTCATTTTTGTCGCCTGTCTTGGCGACGTTTACGTAGATAAATTTTAATAATATTTTATTATTTGATTTTTTTTCTTTTTCTTTTCTTCCTTCTTTTCCTTCTTTTCCCCACAGTGCCGATGAGGCCTGAGGCTGTGTGTGAGGCCACCTTCACCCACTGCCCCTAGGCCTCAGCCAATGACACTTTGAAGAAGAAAAGCAAAGAGGGAAGAATAGAAAAAAGAATAAGAACAAGAATAAAAAAGAAAAGAAATTGAAAAAAATAAAGTATCATTAAAAAATATCCACATTAGCGTCAATGGGATGGTCTGCACCAAGTGGCATCCACATTATCGTTGACTAGCCAAAATTGATCGGATAGATTGAATTGACACAATTGTAAAAGATTTAGAATTAAATTGGCCAACTAAAAATGTTTACAACTGAATTTGCACGATTGTAATATGTTTATGGCTTTTTTCTGTAATTTTCTCCCATTCAGTAATGGGTTGCACCCTTTAATCACTAAGCTATTCGTTGGGTAAATACGCCAAGTTCCACTAAAAGATCTTTTCAGGGCGCTCATCATTCAAAAAAAGAAAAATTAACAATTTCTCAATACCCATGATTTTCTTGTACCATGTGTAATCCTAATTCGAGAAGTCGAAACCTCCCCTATCCAATATGATCAATTAGTGCGTCGAACGCACTCGTCATGAGGATTCCGCCGAACACTTGGCTCCACTGAAAGCAGAGCTAGACCACCAAAAAACAAAGAGATGGTCCCGACTCCGATGCAAAGGCGACGATGATGAACCGAGGAGCAATGCTCCCACAAATTCTCAGGCCTCTCGATTAGATCCGAAGATTCTTGGCAAGGACACCATCCATGTGACGGCCAGATAGACAATCTTGCCGTCCACTTGTCCATAAAGCATGCGCCGAGATTGAGCTGACATCCTTTACTTTTTCGCTCCTTGTTTGCATATTCATCAATACGTCCAAAGTTGGGAGCACTCGAACGCCAAAAAGGCGACTTGAATATCCCAATTCGCACAGCGGATCTGGGGAGATGCCCATCTCCTCCATTTAACCTTTCGAAGAGTCAATTTTATAATCCATGTCGACGTAGACACGTCCTATGCATTGATTACCTTTGTCGCTTGTTGGATGGAGAATATCGGTAAACGGAGCACGCGCGTAAAACGGGCATGGAGAGTAATAAATGTAGTCTAGAAACATTGAATTTTCAGTCATTTCAAACCGAGGGTCTTGTGTTTCAAAACTGAATCATTATTCAAGTTTTAAATTCGAAAAATCAAGAGAGGCGTCTTCATTTATTAGTTGACTTATGTTTTCCCGAAGGATCATGAGACAGAAGTTGAATCAGAATTGGTCATCCCACCAGACAACTGATGATCATGGGATCGATTGAGCCGCATTTCCGACTCGCCATCATTTGATTTGATTGTTACCGGGACAAGAGTTGGCTTAGTTCATGGCCCCGTGTGGTTGGCTTGCTACATAAAGCAAGAGTGTATATTCGACCTGTTTTGCAGAAATAGTCTACAAGCAGACTGATAAAAATTGATATCATTTAAGGGCAAAAGCTACCTATATTCTATCGGGATAGAAGTAAAATATTATTCTTTTTTTTTTCTATAATTATTTATCCACGTTGATGCTACTTCTTTGCATATCATGTACTTGGAGAGTTGTATGTCACGTCGCCCTTCAAGTTGTTATTATTATTATTGTTATTGTTATTATTATTATTATCAAAGAATGGCGTGGACTTAGTCAATCGGGCATAATTTCTCTCTCCACTAGAGGATTTCTCTCCCTAGTTGAGAATTCTCTCTTATCGTTTGTGGCTCATCATGGGTTATGGCCTCGATTGATTATGGCCTGAAATTTGATATCGATAGATCTGAAATAGGCCCATATTAAAAATGCCCAAATTTGATTGAATTGCAAAGAAACCAATATTAGAAAAAGCCCAAATTGAACTCTTGCAAATTAGATCGTGGGGGTGGTGCAAGGAAAGGGAAATAGATACCCACCAAACTTCTTTTGCTTATTGAAGTAGAAGTCTTATATAATTGAGTTTGATATATGGTACATAATGAGTGTGCTTAATATGAGCGTGAAACTTGCGAGAAACATAGCGAGTCTTGAGAGAGGTCCTCTGAGAAAGCTGAGAATGTGAGAAAACCTCCTTGAGTCTTATGGATTCGGATGTAATATAAGAAAGGGAAACACTTGTGGATGAGTATGATTATACTATTTTAGTTTCTTTTGTCTTAACTTTTGGAATAGATTTTTTTTTCTTTGGGTCAGAACTTTTAGAACAGTTTATTATTACAAAATCTCACATGATATTAGAGTTGCAAATCCCGAGTTCAAATCTTAACGAAATGGGACATGTCTGACAGCCCATGGTCGAAATGCTCGGGCATATGCATCAAACGGCGGAGGAATTCAATTTCACTACGGTTTAGAGCCCATGTGACGAAGATTGTGCACTCTATTGTTCCGCAGCCAGAGCCGGAACCCAAACTGTTGTAGAATAGGTCGTATCGGGCTCCCGAACGCCAGGCTTTGAGGGGAGATGGAGAGGAATACTGGATTGATTTCAAGTACGAAGGAGTTGCTGAGTTTTGCTACTCCCGCGGGACGCTTGGTTACGCCGAAGCGAAATGCAAGCGGGCTGAATCAGAATTGAAAGTGCAGCTTAGTCCATGGATAAGAACCATGTCAGGCAAGGAAGCTGGCATGCGGCAGCGGGAAGAGGGAGTCGAAGGATCGATGGAGGAGCCAAGGAAGGAGGAAGGAAGAGTTTTACAAGTCAAAAATCGTGATCAAAGCTTGCCTTGGGCGTGTTTTGCGTTTCAAAGTTTGGGAAGCGTTTTAGGCTTGGTGGGTAGTCTTGAGGTTGCATAGAATGAATTAGTGCCATGAATAAACTGTTTCAAAATAATGCAGTACTAATAATCCAGATTCCATGATCCGATCTGATGGGTTTTGATGTTTGATGGGCTTACTTAAACCCGTCCGCCCATGTTGGGCCAAAACTCGGCCCGTAAATGAAGGGCCCATAGAAGAGTGCAATTACTGTAATAAAAAAAAAAAAAGGATTATCTAAGCAATTGCGTTATCTGAGTAGTAGCGTTTTAGAAAAGGGAAATACGTTTTTTCTGTTTCTATGTTCTCTTAATTTTCCCCTGTAAAACAGTACGCTCCTCTTGACGAACGGAATCAAGGCTTCCAAGAATTCCTCGTAAAACTGCGACGACAATACTTAATCTGTGAAAATCAAGATATGTCCGACTTCGTGATATACCTTTGATTGGTGTAACATGTTTTCTGGGCATGTTTTCCGCGTTTGTTTTCGGCATTCGATTGAGTATTGGATCGATATATTTTGGGAATTTGTTTTCACTACACAATCAATGAAAAAAGTCATCGATTTTGGGAGATGTTGACAAAATTGATCGAAAAAATTGTCTAAGAAGTCATAAATTTATTACATTTTTGTTAATTTAATTATAAATTTTTCAATTTTACCAATTAAGTTATAAACCTTTTCATTTTTTGCTAGTAGAGCCCATTCAGTTAATTTTGGCTGAAAATTGCTAATGTGAATGTTAGTCGTCTTACGTGGCATGATCAATACTGACATGGACAATTTTAAATAATATTTTTTTTTATTTTTTTTTTTTCCTTTCTTCTTCCTTTTGATGGTGGTCGAGCAAGCTCACCTCCCTTCTAACGAGAGGAGCCCTTGTCCAAGTGAGACCTAATGAGGGTGGCCTTGTCGGGTGTCGCCTTTGCTTGGGCGATGCAAGGTGACAACCGGCAAGGCTGCCCTAGCTTGGGCGAGGGTTGGTCGCTTGGCGTCTCATATTTACCATAACCATGACATACAAAACTTCCTTGGGAATCAAAATCTTCTAGAATAACAATTTATTGTAATATGTCCAAATTTACCATAACCATGACATACAAGAGATGCAAAAATGACTGACCAGGATCATTCCTAAGCCAGTCCTTATTACTTCTTGGGTCATTCTATTTTTCATATTTGTATACCTTGTCTAAAGATAAAGACAAGAAAAGATAGAATAGTTCTTATTATTCCTAAAAATTCCCCTGATACTTCTAAATGGGTCACTTGCCTTGGATCGACTTCCATATCATAATTGCTCTGAGTTATATCATGTCTCACTAACATAATTTATTTTGTGCTTCCCACAGCTTTTTGAAAGGAAGAGCTCCACTCTTAATTTTTTTTTTTGAAAACCTCGCATCATTCAAGATCAATTTTAACAGACTCATTTCCTTTTTTAAATCAACATTTCTTTTTTTCTTTTTTTTTAACAAGTGACTCGGCTTTTTGCTTTTTCTTTTTGCCTTTCAGATCCTTTGATTTGAGCTTTGAGCACTCATTTCTCATGTGACCTGGCTTGTTGCATTTAAAATATATTACATTCTTTCACCAATTCGAATAATTTGATTAAAATTTTATCTTTAAGAAATTGCTGAATTTCCCGGTAAGCTCCGATGACGCCGTCACTTTGACCTCCAGATTCCTTGTCACTATGAATAGATTTGCATTCTACATAATATTAAAATTGACTAATCTAAGGAGAGATTATATGAATTAGGAACAATAACTTATGCATTAAGTTTCACAGAAATTCTAGTCAAGACTTATATTTTTTATATTCTGATTAGAAATCACAATTAAAAGATAGTAGAAGGGACCAAAGGGTGTTCCCTCCCTTGATAGGTAGATACTTATTAACTTAGATATTTCCTCCTACATTAGCTATGACATAATTTAAAGACAGTGGAGGAGGATTGCGATTGATGAGGAGGAATTTGACCAAACTTTATTCTTATCTACTGAGCTTACTAGTCGTCGATACCAACCCAGAGTTAGTCAATTTTGTCTACGACAATAAAATTAGACAAAAGGTGATTGCTTCGGTGGATTTTGATGAGGGCTATGAAGGCCTAATAAATTTGAATATCGTTGCATAATTAACGTCTAAAGATATTCAGGTTTAAAATTTCGAAGGAATTGGTAGGGCCGTTGCCCCCGGCTGTTTGGTGTTTAATGTAATTTTGTTTATGAAAAGTTTGCTATAATCTATCAAAATCTTAAGACATTGCAAATGTTTCGTCTCTTTCACATCTGCCCCAGCATGATGTTTTCGCATCTACAATTTATTTCAGTTGTGTAACTAAGTGACAAATTTCAACCATGTGACGGCCACCATGTAAAATCATTCTCGACTTTGTTTTACATGCATGTAAAATCCAACCAATAAATCGAAGACATGGATGACGGGCTCTTAATCCGGGACAAAGGATTGAGAACTTTGATGACACATTCTTGAACTGTGCCGCAAAGATTGAGAACTTTCCTTCGGAGGGCGTGATCAAGTTCAGCGTAATGTGAAAATCTATGGAAGAGAGGGACGAATGAGATCAATGCATGTAAAGATTGCCCTTTCTGCCTTGAAAACAAGACTCCAGAGCTTGCTCGGTTGCCGTGCGAATGGTGCAGAGGGGTATATGGTTCGAACGGTGTTCGGATTATGAGTCGCCATGGTCCAACACGCACAGATATATACTTGGCAAAGATTATTTTCATGTGTGATCACGTAACATGCAACAAAGCCAGCAAAATCCGAGGATGCACCCAAAAGGAAAATGCGACAAAGAAAAAGGGCAACGAGCACACGGCCGATTCACAAGTCATCTTGCCCATCCGAGCCTTCGCCTTGTTGAGCCACATCTCACATCTTGCCATGGCGGTCGGTGATGCGCACGACCCCCTCATCGTCGATGCGCCCGACGTCGTTGAAAGTCTGGCAGCTCATCTGGTCAGCCGCCTTCAGCGTGGAGGCTATGGCCCCCGGTGGGGTGTCCTCGACGTAGACCTCCACCACCTTCTCGGCCTCAGCCCTCTGGTCCCGGTCCCGGTCCCGGGCCTCGCCTTCACCCCTGCCAGCCATGCTCGACTCATCCTTCTTGTTGCCTGGCTGCGTCAGCTTCTCTTTGATCGCCCCCGTCACGCTCCCTATCGCGCCCAAGATCCCTCCTCTCTCCTCCTTGCCCCTAAACACATCAAAACATACAAATCAAAGTTGGAGCACATTTTCACTGCAAACATCCTAACAACCTATATATGGGAATTATATTTGACCTGTCTCCCTCCTTTTCCCAAGCCTCCCTATTCTCTCTAGCCCTGCATGCCGCATCATCCTCGTACTCTCTCTCCTTCACCTTCAACTCTTCCATCTTCCTCCTCGCTTCCTCCTCCGTCTCCCTCAGTTTCTCCTGAAAAATTCACCAGTCATCAAAGCCAATATCACCAGTGTATAGTCGTGTGAAAACGAAGAAAAACACTTAAAAGAGAGGAGCTTAACTAGACCCTCTCACCTGGGCAGATTCAAGGGTCTCGTACGTCTTCTCCTTGGTCTCCTCCTTCTTGCCGGACAGCATGTCCATGGCCCGCCTGGCTGCGTCCGCCGCAGAGTCCTTCAGCTCACCGAGCTTCCCCGCTGTTGTGTCCTTCCCTTCCTTCGCCTTCTCCGCCGTGTAGTCCTTGGTTTGTTTCGCCTTCTCTGCCGCGTAGTCTTTGTATTCCCCTGCCTTCCCTAAAGCCGCGTCCTTGGTCTCCCTTGTCTTCTCCTTCGCCTCCTCGGCCTTCTGCGCCGCATAGTCCTTGTACTCGCCTGCCTTCTGCTTCGTCTTCTCTTTGGCTTCCTCGGCCTTCTGCGCCGTGTAGTCCTTGTACTCTCCAGCCTTCTGCTTCGTCTTCTCTTTTGCTTCCTCAGCCTTTTGGGCAGTGTAGTCCTTGTACTCGCCGGCCTTCTGCTTCGTCTTCTCCTTTGCCTCCTCGGCCTTTTGGGCAGTGTAGTCCTTGTACTCAGCTGCCTTCCCCAGCGTCGAGTCCTTGGTCTCCCTCGCCTTCTCAGCTGCGTAGTCCTTGTACTCCCCAAGCTTGCCCTCGGCCGACTCCTTCGTCTCCTTCGCCTTCTCAGCCGCCTCCCCTGTCTTCTCCTGCACCTTCTGGGCTGCCGAGTCGGTTGTCTCCTTTGCCTTCTCGGTCGTGTAGTCCTTGTACTCCTTGGCCTTGCCCGTGGTGGCGTCGTAGCCCTCGCGGGACCTGTCAGCTGTGTACTCGGCGCCTTCACGGTCGGTCTCGGCGGCGTCGTAGCTCTTGCCAACGACCACCTCCTTCGCGTGCTCGTACGTGTCGTGGACCGCCCTCAGGACCGACCCGATCATGCCAGGCCTCTGCTGCTGCGGCTGGTCCGGCGCGTCGAACGCGGTCACCCTCTCTCCGCCTGCTCCGTATTCGCGCTCTCTCTCGCGGTCCCGGTTCACGTCCCTGAGCTCGGAGGCCGCGATCCTCGCCGCCTCCTCGGCCCTCTCTTCCTTAGCTTGCCTTGACGCCATCTTTTCTCTTTTCTTTCTAGCTAAATCACACGAGAAGAAACTGAATGATTTTGACTGCGATGACGATGTTCCTCGCCTGCCCAGCACTATTTATCGTGTGTTTGGTTCATCTCTTTAGAGAATCGGTGGAGGTGGTGCTTTTTATACGATGAGTCGAGATTTTCCAAGATGACAGGTGGAGCTGGAATAGTAGCAAGCAGCTGCTACGTGTCTTCGTGGAGCAAGGGAGCGACGCGTGGAGGGCATGCTGCGGAGGAAGGACACGTCATTTTGCATGCGGTGACGATGAAAATTATCTGTGAAGATTGGGAAAGGTCCCAAGTACTCCGCCCAAAACTTCTTTTTCGATTATATCCAGATATAGGAAAAATCATCATAAAAAAACCTCATAAGCTTATTATATAAACAACTTTAATAATGTGGACTCTCACCATCCTACGTGGTATAAACAACGCTGAGATGGACAATATTTATCATTTTTTTTTTTAAATTTCGATTTTTTAAATATTCCTTTTTTGTATTATCTTTCTTTCTCTTTTTTCTTCTTCCTTTATGACCGGCGAATGGCCACAGGCTACGGCTGACCTTTCGACCTCAGCTAATCTCAACGAAGTCGAGCTCGCGGTGCTCATGATCATCACCAGCCGCCGCACGCGCCTCGATGCCCGTCCTTAGCTTCTGCTTCGAGATGCTATAGCAGGTGAGCAGCTCTCGCGAGCCTTGGCCGATGCATAGGAAGGTGACCACAAACTCGCCACGGCCGAGCTCGCAGTTGATCAGGTACCTCTCCTCGATATTCTCCTTGGGTACATTGGAGAGGACGGTGACAAGAGCCTTCTTCTCGGTTTTTAAGTCGCGCTTGCCCTGGTTGTGGTCGATGTAGTTCGAGGCTCTAGCGAGGGCAAACTTGAGCTCATCGGGATCTGGCGAGATGAAGCCTAGCCAACCTTGGCAAGGCACTTGGCTCCACTTTGCTAGATTTCGGGGAGGTCGAAACTCGCCAGCTAGATTTGGCAAGGGCCACCCTTGCTAGTTCTCGCCTGCGCTCGATTGCCAGCTATCGTCGAGACTTGGTGACCAATTGATGTAGAAAAGAAAATTAAAATAAAATATAAATAATTATTTAAATTTTGTTTTAAAAAATTATAAAAATTATCTACATCAATATCGATTGTATCATTTAGGATGTTCCATGTCCATGTTAGCAAATTCTGACACAAAATTGACTAGAAAAATTAAATCGGGAAATTGTCAAAATGTTTATAACCGAATAGGCATAAGTCAAATATATTTAGGATTTTTTTTGGTAATATCTCCTCTTGACATATATTGCCCTTTTTGGAATTATAATTGTAATTGTTCAAAGAGTATCATGATATCTATTTCGAAATTCTCCAAATGTGCTATAGAAAATGATAAAGACGGACTAGTACATGCCGGGAGATTTATTGGAGGATATACTATATGACTTTAATCCTTAGTTCTTGTTAATGTCAAAAATATATTCATTGCCCAATAACAAACTTCAATATGAAATCTACTAAACATAATACTAGATTGTTTCCGATAGGTACACCTTTGAAATATTTATGTCCAAGGATTGGATAGTTTTCTCTTTTGCTTTCATGTCTTTAATTTTATTTCAAATAGTTGAAGGCAAAATTAAGAGAATGCTCCCTCTTATACTTGCCAAGTGTCACTTCATTATGCTTTTGTTACTGTCACGCCCGACCCACGTTCGACCAATAATCATTGGCTTATTGATTTGTCTTTTTCTAAGTTTTGCGTTCTTATTGAAATCAAATTAAAATATGGATAAAAATTACAGTATCTTCTTAATGCATTCTCATATATTATTTAATTTTCGTTTTATTCGTTATGATATAGACGAAAAGACTTGTAAACTTGTATGTACCCGAAATTTATTTTCAAAGTATACGGATTTGCCTGAATGGCATATGCTGTAGTTAACATATCAATATTTTCAGACCAAAAAACATTGATGAAATACAACTATGACAGAGTTAAGTTAATTCCTATCATCAGCCCTAGACATGTTTGTATTTTGTTCAATTGAGGTTTTTGATTTTTTTTTTTTTTGATGAATTTTGGAAAATGCATGACCTTATCCTCTGTATACTTTTTTTTTTTTGAAACATTTATCCTCTGTATACTTGCGAAGGAATAGGCTGAATCAATTTTCTTTTTTGATAGAAAATAAGAGAAAGTGGATATTGTGGCTCACGACAACAAACTACCCGATTTCAAAACTTGCATAATTTATGATCCTCCTTATCCATTGCAGCATCTTTCCTCAAAAAAAAAAAAAAAAAAAGTTACAACTCAAGTAATTGTCACCAAGAATAAAAAAGAGACAATGCTCTTACGATAGAAATTAAGACATGGGTAAAAATATTGCAAATCCAGGGCCGGAGAGAATTAAAAGACCCCCTTTTGTAAATTAAACAATGAGAAACACATAAATAAAAAACTCTAATTTTGTACTCGCGTGGGGGTTGATCCAATTCAAACTGAGTGAGTGTTATCTTCTTTTTCTTGAACTTTATCTCTTGAATTAAGCTTGAGATTCTGTTTACTAAGCTAAACTTGACATTAGACACAAGTCATTAACTTAATTACTTATGACAGAGGATAAAGTTCACGTTCATGGATAACACCTCGGTAACCAAAACTTGGCATTCGTTCGATGAACTCGGTAACCAAAACTTAGCATTCGTTCGATGAACTCTATTTAATTAGATAGGTTCGGTTTCCTTCCTAATCCAAACCCCTCGGATAAGCCTCACCCCTTTCCCTCTTCTCGAAGGGTGCTTATCTATTGTGAGCTTATATATAGCATCGGCGTTGCGAATTTTGCAATAGAGATTGCAATTTTTCGTGAGTTAGAGTCTAAGGGACGAACTGTGCTTGCTGGTTGGACATGGCGACCTTCGGTCCGTGTTTTGCTGCTGTTCTCAGTGTCGTGAGCTTTCTCCTTGTCGCCTCCGCGGTCCCTCTCGACGTCTCGTACGATGAAAGGGGGATCAAACTCAACGGTCAAAGCAGGATAATCATCTCCGGTTCTATTCATTACCCTCGTAGCACTCCTGAGGTATTTTTCGAGATGTTTGTGTTAGTTTGCTAAATCGAATCGAAACGGAGTGATGAATTTTTGCAATTTTTATTTTGTCAGATGTGGGGTGATCTCATTAAAAAAGCGAAAGAGGGTGGCCTCAATGCCATTGAGACTTACGTTTTTTGGAATGCCCACGAGCCATTGTACCGTCAGGTATTTGAACAATTTTTCAAAATATTTTATTATGTCCTACTAATTTACTCATTATTTTTTGTAAATGTTGCTCTAGATTGCAAATTTAAATCTGGTTTTATGTTGGGGTGTTTTATTTGTTTAGTATGACTTCGAAGGAAATAAAGATCTAGTCCGGTTTATCAAAACCATACAAGATGCGGGGCTCTATGCCATTCTTCGAATTGGCCCATACGTCTGTGCCGAGTGGAATTATGGGTAATTGTGTTATAAATTTTCGAGTTCTCCATTAATTTTTATGAATTCGTGTTGCATTATTTTTCCTTTGGTGAGCATTTAATTATTTTTTCCCTTATGATTTTATATTCAGAGGGTTTCCCGTATGGCTGCACAACTTGCCTGGTGTAGAGATGAGAACAAACAACACCGTTTATCAGGTAATATTATTTTTATGCAATTTGTAGCTTTAATTTTTTAATTTCAACATCTCTAGTCTGAATTTGTGATGGATTTTTTTATTTTTTGTATTGTAACAGAATGAGATGAAAACGTTTGTCACATTGATAGTAGACATGATGCAAAAGCATGGTCTTTTTGCTATCCAAGGTGGCCCAATAATCGTTGCTCAGGTATGTAAATCAATTTCGTATTTTTTGTTCAATTTTTTTTTTTTTTGGCTTTTATTGAAGTGGCTTAATTATCGTCTAGCTTCTAACTTGTTCAGCAATAATTAAATCGATTATGTGTTAATTAATATTTTGGCTTTTGTTACGTTTAATATGTACTTTGAAGTTTAAATAAACTCTTATTATAGGTATGTTCTCTTGTTTTCTCTTTTAAAACTAGCAAAAATAGCACACTTTATGTGTAAAAAAAATTTGAATATAAAATTTTTAAAATTAAGTATTTGACAATTCAAATTTCGTTTCTATGCATAGTATCAAAGTGGCTATGGCAATCTTTCTAGTTACATGCACTGAGAAAGATTTATTTTGATTTAATGATGCAACATTCATTTTGTGATTTGATCAAGATTGAGAATGAGTACGGAAATGTGGAATGGGCTTATGGGAACAATGGGAAGTCATACATCAATTGGTGTGCGCAATTGGCCGAAAGTTATGGCGTCCAAGTTCCATGGATTATGTGTCAACAAAGTGATGCTCCTTTGCCAATGGTACGATAAATTATAATTGATTATCAATGTAATGTGCATTTCCCAAAGAAAAAAGATCGATTTTTGAGTTAAAGTAAGTGTTTTTCATTTATTCGTGTAGATCAATACATGTAATGGATGGTATTGTGACCAATTTTCTCCTAACAATCCAAAGAGCCCTAAATGGTGGACTGAGAACTGGTCTGGATGGTAAGGAAAATTTCTTTTTTTCTTCCAAATTTTTATATGCTCAAAATATAAATTTTAATTCGTGTTCAATTTGAAAATTAATTAGGTTCAAGGATTGGGGCATGAAGGATCCACATAGGACTGCCGAGGATCTTGCTTTTGCTGTAGCAAGATTTTTCCAATATGGCGGATCTCTTCAGAACTATTATATGGTAATTATACATTAATCTATCACTATACTTGTTACACTTATTTTATTTTAATCTATTTACGTAACAGTTATTTTATTCCCTTTGTAGTACCATGGCGGAACGAACTTTGATAGAACAGCCGGCGGTCCCTATATCACTACATCATATGACTATGATGCTCCACTTGATGAATATGGTTTTTATCTATTTTTTTAATTTCAATTTCCAAATTGCTATAAATAAATTTTTGGTCAATTTTTTGCTACCACTCATCGCCTTTGATAGGTAACTTGAATCAACCGAAATGGGGACATCTGAAACGGCTCCACGAACTGATCATGTCCATGGAGGAGATCCTTACGCATGGAGTGAAGAGGGATGTGGATTACGGGAACATGATGTCGGTGAGTAACTATTTAATTAATTGAGATTTGGAATTGATCGAGCATAATCTCATCTACGTCGCCGATAATAATTACTTTTATATTCCTGTCGATCAGGGTACCGTGTACATGTATAAGGGGAAGCAAAGTTGTTTCCTGGGCAACGCGAACCAGAACCAGGACTTCACCGTCAATCTCATGGGGAGTAGTTACACGGTCCCGGCGTGGTCTGTCAGCATCCTCCCCGATTGCTACACCGAGGTCTACAATACCGCTAAGGTGAAACAAGACTCTTATTTCTAATTTCCAATTTATTATTCTGCTTAAGTTAGTACGATCTTAGTGTTAATGAAACCCTAAATATTGTGTAGATTAACAGCCAACGGACAATAATAGTGAAGCTGCCGAACGAAGCCGACGATCAGACAGAGCCCTACGAACTGCAATGGGATTGGAGGCCGGAGCATCCCGAGAGCTTGCATCACGGTGTTGCTAAAGGGAGCGTCATGACCGTGCAAATGAGCTTTTAGATCAAAAGACTGTCACTAACGACACTAGCGACTACTTGTGGTATCTAACTAGGTAAATGCAATGATAGTTCTCGTGTATCATATGGTGTTTCGATTGCATTTTGATATGAATTTGCACAGCAAATTAGTGACTCTCCATGAATGTTTATACAGTCTTGATTTGAGCAAGAATGATAGCCTGGCCGGCAAGGCGATCACCTTACACGTCCCCACCAACGGACACATCGTTCATGCTTTTGTCAATGGGAAGCACGTCGGTGAGTCGAGCTCTCATCTATATAATCTCCATTTAATTAGGTTGATCAATGTAAAATACAGCAATCGATATCGTACGCATGCTTCTTATTATTTTTTAACGCTGGAATTCAATTTTATCTGGCTCAAGGGTCTCAATGGGGCACGAGCGATCATTTGGAATTCATCATGGAGAAAGAGATCAAGCTGAAGCACGGCAAAACTAACTGGATCTCTCTCCTCAGTGTCACCGTCGGTTTGCAAGTATGAAAATTCGTATTGCGAGCTTCTTTCAAAAAAATTGAAGTTCGCTTTCTTGTTTTTTTCCCATTAATGTGGCTGCTTGTGATGATATCCCGAGCAGAACTATGGGGCCAACTTCGACACGGTTAATGTTGGGATTCACGGTCCGGTGAAGCTGATCGGCAACAAAGGGCAAAGCGACGAGGTGACCGTGGACCTGTCGACCAACTCGTGGACGTACAAGGTGGGCTTGAACGGCATGGAGGAGAAGGGGCTACAGCTGGACAACGCTCGCCACCAGCATGGATGGAAATCTTACAATCTCCCCTCGAACAGACTGTTCGTATGGTACAAGGTAAAAAGAAAGCAATGGTTTTTTTCATCCAGATCCTTTGATTTATCTGCTTAAAATATGCTGATTAATTGTAATTTTTTTGCCTTGGAATCTCGACAGACGACCTTCAAGGCTCCTTTGGGTAGCGACCCCGTGGTGGTGGACTTGCAAGGGCTTGGCAAAGGCACTGCTTGGGTCAATGGCCACAACATCGGCAGGTTTTGGCCGAGCTACGTTGCTAGCGAGGATGGCTGCACCGCCACCTGCGATTACCGCGGAGCTTATAACTCCGACAAGTGTTTGACCAACTGCGGAGAACCTAGCCAAAGATGGTAAACAAACAGTAGACATCCACCCATGTTGTTTTTAGGGTTTTGTCATGGTTATGACTGCGGTTTTTCTGTTCTTGGGTTAGGTATCACATCCCGCGCTCCTTCCTTCAAGACGACGGCAACAAGCTGGTACTCTTCGAGGAGTTTGGTGGCACCCCGCTCCACGTGAGGTTCCAGACCGTCACGGCCGGGACGATCTGTGCCACCACCGACGAGAAGAAGAAGCTGGAGCTGTCGTGCCAGGGTGGGCGCGTCATGTCGGAAATCAAGTTCGCCAGCTTCGGCGAGCCGACTGGCGTCTGTGGGTCTTACGCGAGGGGTAGCTGCGAAGCTCCCAACACGCTCTCAGTCATCCAGAAGGTAATAAACAAATCAAAATACGCTTTCCCGAATTACTATTGTTAAACTCTGAGATACACTAACTAAGCTAAACCGGTCTTTTGCAGCAATGTCTTGGACAAGAAAGCTGTACACTTGATGTTTCGGAGAACACATTCGGACCGACCGGGTGCCACCAGAATGTTTCTAGACTCGCTGTTGAAGCTACCTGCGATTCTCCATAGATTTTATTTCTTTGGTTTCCTTTTAGAGGATGCTTTTTAGGACATTCAGGTTTTCTTTTAATTGGGTACAAGGGGTTTTACTAACCTCTTTGGCTAGGATGTTTAACTTGTTTCATTCCCTTGGAATTATATAGCTCTGAATAGTACTTATCATTCATTAGGTACACCTTTCAATTTTCAGCTCCACTCCTCTATTGTGAATTTCTTATTAAATGGTGTGATCATTTATGGGGCTTCCATCCCGTCAGTATGTATGCATACAATAAGTAGGAACGATTTATAGAGGAAAAGAAAATAAAATAATAACTTTTTATTATTCTGATTTTCATTTCTTCCCAGTTTAAGGAAACAAAGAAAATTTTCGCGCTTCCCTCTTCTAATTTAGAAGTAGGATTAAGGTGGACTAAGTATGATTAAGTTGCATTGTTGTGATCGTATTTTCCACAAAAATCTGGTGTAGTTGGAAAATTTGTCTACAATTTGAGATAGATTGCTTCCATAGTATGGGGGGAATCATGTTTGAATTTCTTGCACGTTCTTGATGATCAATTGCGAGAAGAGGTGCTTAAATTGTCTTCGTTTGATTCTGAAAGAGATTCTTGTAAGAATGTGGTGGAAGATCACTGGACTTCAATTGAAGGAGAAGGGTTTATTTTGAATACACAAGCTTAGCTTGTATTATTTAAACTTCATGTAATTTTATTTTTATACAACCCCCGTCCGTTACCATTAACTTGAAATATTTATTCATTTTCAAACTATAATTACGCTGTCAATATTGTTGAAGTGGGTTGCGTAACAACTGTATTGCATGGAACATGGACCCATTTAAATGTTCATGAAGTGGGTGACTCTCTGGTAAAGTTAGACTCATATCTCAACATTTTAATTATTATCTTTTGTCAACAGTGGTTTTTATTATTAAAATGATTATTAGTTAATGATTAAGATAATTAATAAAGGAAGTAAATCGAGTAAAATAATCTAAGTATTGTAGAATGGGGGCTATTTTGTAATTTCAAAAAGTTAAAGGTCTCATATTCTAAAACAGAAAGTTGTGGGGACTGTAGACAAGTCAAGGATGCTTATCGTGGTAGGCTCTTAGGTAATTATGCAATTAAATATCTAAATCTAAAAAATTTATCCAACTAGTCAAAGTTTGGACTTAATTGAAGAAGTATTTTGAAAAGGTGGTTGTTTTGGTAATAATATAAAAATCTGGGATATGTATACAGTGTTAATAAGAAAGTTATATGGATCAAATAGAAAATAAATCGCCTGAGCTAATTAATTTGACAAGTAGAGCTAGATTAAGAGAAAATTAACATAAAGAGTGAAATTTTGAATTGAGAAATTATGGAATTAATTTCGTAATTTTTGTTAAGCTTGAATTTTATAAAATTGATTTAGATATGGTGTTAAGAGTGAATATATAGTCATGCTATACTCTTGGTGATTATTATTATTTTTTTTTTGGTCGAAATACTCTAGGTGATTGAACTCTAAACATTTTGGGTATAAAATCAATTTATCGTAAAAGTGTCTTTTGCTTAATGGATCCTGTAGCTCAACGTACATTTTAGTGCTAATGGCAACTTGAGAATAATCATAAACTCGTGTGATGTAACAATGTTGTGGGTTTTTAAATTAAATCATGATTAATTTATGAATAAAGAGTCGGTTTATTATAAATGATAATAAATTAATCTTTGGTTTCGTCTATTAATATGATAAATGCCAAGAGTTTAATGTGATATTATTTGCACTATAATTACATGGCAATTGTTGCATAGTAATGAGATGACGCTATGTATTGAATGATGAGTGTTTTATGAATAAGAGTTTGTGGGTTTGTAGATGATGATAAATTGATATTTGAATTCTATTTTTTTATATGGAAAATGCTAGGAGATCATTATGATGTTAGTTGTACAAGCGGTTATTAAAATATATATGGTCATTGTTATGTTATAATGATTTGCATGTGAATGATGTCATGTGATGAAGACCTTTGCTTAGCCTATTTGTCAACAAGTGAACTCCCTTGTATGAGTATAGAGTCCCAAACACCCCAAGTACCAAAACTTGGCACGATGGGATACTTAAATGCCAAAAATTCATAAAGATAAATTTAAGTGCCAAAATCAAAGCAAAATAGATCAATTAAGTGTCAATAGCAAGAAATTCTGGCAAAAATGATGGCTTGGCGTTTTTTCGATGAGACAAGTGCAAAACAATGTTGTTTTGTATGCTAACGTGGCAAAGATAAGTCGAAAACGACATCATTTTACCTCAGATTTGAATTTTAATATTAATATGAATTAAATTAAATATAAAACTATTTTTTTTAGAGAAAAAAGGAATAAGAAAAGGACGAGGGCTTGCACATCCCTCGCCGCCACCTCCCCACTTTCGCCAGAAAGGGCTGGAGATGGTAAAGAGAGGGTTAGACGGGGTCATTGGGTGTTGGCCAAGGGCTGGCTACCTTGGCGGACCGATGGTGAGGGCTTGCATAGCTCTCACTGAATGCTTTATGTAATCTTCTTCTTCTTTCTTAAAATTTAGTTTTAAATTTAAATTTATAGTGAAATTTATATTTATATTTATATTAAGATTCAAATTCGAGACAAAATAACCTTATTTTGGCTTTTCTTTGTTGACTTAGTTTTTCGATAAGCCACATGGGTGACTTATATTATTAAAATAAACTAGGTCGGATTTCTAGCACCCTTTGCCGAAGTTGGCATTTAAATGTCCAATTTTTCAAACAAAGTGACACTTAAGTATATCTTTCAAAAAAATTTCGCATTTAAGTGTTCTTCTGTACTAAGTTTTAGCACTTGTACTGTACTTCCACTTATAAGTATATGTATAAGACTCCTAGAAAATTCAAATGTTCTTCTTTTTAAAGATAGGTCTCTGTAAGGTGGGGGGGGGGGACATGAAGTTCAATGATTCATACAAGAAATGAAGTGACTTATAAGGCCTAAAGCCTATGATATGATATTATGGAATAGGCATCAACATGTAGTGGTATAAGGATGTATTTATTCTTGATAATATAGAGAACATTCATGATGAATAGATTGAAATGTGTCATAAAGAATTGTCTATAATGATGTCAGTAACATTCGAAAATTCCGTACATGTAATTACGTAACATTTAGGATTTTCTATAAATGATAATGATACTTAAATTATGAAGCTAAGTATTATTTGCCTTAATAGTCAAAGGAATATGTAGCTGTATCGTAAATTTCGTGGGTTGCAATGGATAATTTTTTCATAAATGTAAATTGTCCTGAGTCCAATGTGTGAATTGAATTATGTGTGTACTAATAGTAGAATGATATTAATTAAATTATTATCGTCTTAATAGTTGACATGTGATATAAATTGTGTAGACTTTTGTTAATTAATAATAGTAGTGGTCTACTTACATTAATGATATTGAAAGGAGAATAACTACGTTTTCTTATTATATTTTACTCACAAAATTTCAATTGAAATTGGTAAGAGTCGTTTGTTTTTTAAATGAGATTTGGATGGCCAAGTGTCTCCTTAAGAAGTCTTATTTTCAAGCTTGACACATAAGGGATAAGTTATGTTTTTTTTTTTCAAAATGAGTCATTGCATATTGCCTCTTCTTTAACCACATTCTATACTTTGCATTGTAATTATGCCACCTCATGTTGACAAATGGACTTCTTTTTCACAGCCTATATGCCTTTTTGCCCTTTAGTTACACCTAACAATTGAAGACCCATTTTTGTCTACATAAAAATCTTAATAAAACTTCTCTTATTTGGCCATATAATCCTTTTTGCAAAAATCTCAAGAACACTTACATTTGTTATTCTCACATTCAATCCTAATATTTGTGAGCTAAACTCTTCAATTCAAGAGCTAAAAGGTGTTGACAGCAAATTGGTGGTTCGCAATTTGTGTTCGTTTGAGGTAAGTGAAGTCTTTATGCATTAAGTTGGTTTAATTCCCTTAAAATTTTAACTTGATTGGTCTGTTGAATGGCTAAATTTTGATTTGCATTTTATGGGTGTGGTAATTGTTGAATAACAATGGTGACATCCTGCATGTTTGTTTACCAGAATTTATTCAGACATAATCTATTCATTCCATTTATTCTGCTTCATTCTATTTCATTTTAAATAGTTAGAATCTATTTGTTCTGTCATATTTGTCTTGATGAACTTTTATATGTTTATTCTGCTTCACTTTGCTAATCATAATCTATTTATTCTTTTTCATTATGTTTTGTTCGGAATAGTTAGAATTTGTTCGTTCCGTTATATTTGTCTTGATGATCTCTTATATGTTTATTCTACTTCGTTTTGCTAGTCAGAATCTACTTTGTCCTGAATAGTCATAATTTGTTCATTTAATCATATTTGCCTTGATAATCTTTTACATGTTTATTCTGTTTCATTTTGCTAATTATAATATGTTTGTTCTGCTTCGTTTTGAATAGCCATAATCTATTTATTCTATCATATTTGTTTTGATAACCTCCTGCATGTTCGTATTGCTTCATTCTAAATACTTTATTAGTTCGTTTGATCATATTTATCTTGATGACCTATTGCATGTTCATTCTGTCGTGTTCTCCTAGAATTTTTCTAGTTAAAATTCGTTTGTTCTATTTGTTTCTGCTAGAATTTCCTATGTCAGAATTTGTCAATTTGTTTTAGCAGAATTTACTATGTATGAATTTGTTTGTTTGTTTACTCAAATTTTAGTAAGCTTGAGTCTATCCATTTATGAATTTGCCCCTTTGTGAATTTGCTTAATTGTTTGAATCTATTCATTTGTTAAATTTGTCAACTTGTGAATCTGTTCGTTGATAAATTTGTCCGTTGGTTCGGACAAACTTTGCTGAATTTGAATATATCATTTCTTGAATTCGTCAATTGTTGATTTAGTTCATTGTTGAATCTATTCATTTATAAATTTGTTCATGGTTTAATCCATTTTTTTGTTATATAAACTTTTTATCGAGTCAGAGTTTACTCTTTTGATGATTCAGACTTTGACAACCAAAATATTTTCATTTGTTCAAACTCAGATTTCTCCCATTTGCATGTTTAAACTTTATATCCATAGTATATTTATTTATTCAAACTCAAAATATACCCATTCAACTGACCAAATTTTAATAACTAGAATTTGCTCAATGTCCAAATTCAGTATGTACTCATTTGGATATCTAGATTTTAACAACTAGAATGTGACTATGTTTTTCATATGCAATTATTTGACTAATGCATTAAATTGAGATGAGAAATTTGCACTAAGCTTGTAAGTATATATATATATATATATATCATGGTTTGATTGACATTAATTTGATTCTGCCGTCCATATCATGGTACATAACGATGCTTCATAGTGGAAGTTTATGGGATGCTCTAGTGGTTAGAATGTCCTGGAGAGTGTTTCGGGATGACTTGAAGTCAAAATGCTCCTGTGGTGGAAGTTTGCAAGATGCTTCAAAGTTGAGATGCCCAGTTGTGACACCCCAGAATGTCAACCGCAACATCTGTCCTTTTTGTGTTGTCGTATTAATAATATGTGGGAGCTTAATAAAATTTTCAGTATACATACAATCGTATTATAACTTTAACATATCATTCAAGCAAATATAAAATACAAAAGTTTTGGGAAAGGGTTCGGCCAACTAGCACCTCTACTTCCATCCTTTTCCATAAATGAGCCACAATCTAATATAGGGATTGATGGTTTTGGGCATCGTCTCATCTCTTCCATCACAACAATCCAGTGATCATCCTACAAACTAAAAAGTAAGGGATGAGCCGAACTCTAGTAAATGAAATATTTATTTTAAGTTAGAAAAATTCTCTTACCACTTCACCTAGTATAAGTAAAGAAATTGCATAACAATCCAATAAGAATGATATATATAATTAGACTTTTTTCCCATTTCATTTACTACAGAAATTATCAACTAATAATATATTCATCCAAACTCATGCATATGCACACCATGTTTCGTATAAACAAACAATTTAAGTAATGTTTGGTTCTACATATAACAATGCATTTTATTCATTAATATTTCATTGTTCCAAACTTTTCTAGAGTATTTTAACTCACGAGGCATCCCAAGCATTAGGGTATCTCAACTCTGAGGCATCTTGCAAAATTCCATCATAGAATATCCCTACCATAGGAGCGTCTCAACTTTCAAGACATCCTGGAACATTATCCGAACTTTTACCACCGGTTACGCACTATTCTATGGGTAATGAAATTACATTAATCTCATTTAAGCAATGATATATGTGTACTTACAAGTACAACACATATTTATTAACTTAATTTAATTCATTAATGAAATAATTGCATATGAAACAACATATAGTCATATTCTAGTTATTAAAATTTGGATATCTAAGTGAATACATTCTGAGTCTAGACATTGAGCATGTTTAATCATTAAAATCTAGTCAATCAAATGGATATATTATGAATATGAATGAATAAATATATTCTAGACGTAAAGTTTAAACATTGGTATAGGTACATTCTAAGTTAAAACAATAAGTAGACTCTGGTAATAAAGTCTGAATAATTAAAATGGTAAATTCTAACTTGATTGAAACTTGTACAATAAAAGAACGGAATTAATAATGAACAAATTTACAAATGGACAGATTCAACTAAATGAACATACTCATAAAGTGGCAAATTCATAAATGGACAAACTCAGACTTAGTAAAATTTGGTAGAGCGAACAAACAAATTCAAGCATAGTAAATTCTGTTAATATGAATAGATAGATTCTGACATAGGAAATTCTAATAGAAACGAGTAGAATGGATATATTTTGGTTAGTAAAACTCTATTAGAATAAACATGTAAGAAATTATTAAGAAAAATATGACAAAACGAACATCTTCTAACTACCTAGATGAAGCCTAACGATTGTACAATAGGTCATTAAGATAAATATGGCAAAATGATTAAATTCCAACTATCCAAAATGAAACAGAACAAAGCGAAATAAACATGCAATGGGTCATCAAGATAAATATAGCAAAACAACTAGATTTTAACTATCCAAAATGAAACATAACGAAGCAAAATGAGCATACAATAGTCAGTGAGATAAATATGGTAAAACAACTAGATTCTGACTAGTCAAAATTAAATAAAATGAAACATAACGAAGTAGAACAAACGTGTAAAGGACCATCAAGACATATATGACAAAATGACCAAATTTTAACTATCTAGAATGAAACTGAACAAAATAAAATGAACATGCAATAGGTCATCAAGAAAAATATGACGGAATGACCATATTTTGACTACTCATAATGAAATAGTATGAACATGTAATGGGTCATTAAAATAAATATAATAGAATGACCAAATTTTAACTACCTAGAACGAAACAGAACGAAGTAGAACGAACATGCAATGGGTCATCAAGACAAATATGGCATAACAACTAGATTCTGACTACCTAAAACAAAGCCAAACAAACATGCAATGGGTCAATAAGATAAATATGACAGAATAATGAAATTCTAACTATCCATAACGAAGTAAAATAAACATATAATGGGTCAAAAAGATAAAGATGACAAAATAACAAAATTCTAACTATCCAAAACAAAGTAAAACGAATATGTAATGGGTCATCAAGATAAATATGACAGAATAACTAGATTTTAACTACTCCGAATGAATATGGACAAGATCACCAAGATAGGTTTAACAACATTCATCCGTGTGCATTAAGTGTTAAACTAAATGTTAGCTCATGACATCTATTTTATACATTGCACACAAGATTATAATCACTTATATATAATGTGCGAAGTACACCTTAAATGAACTTAACTAATATGCTTGGAAAGTGTAAGTGAACACTTGTTTAAAGTTAGTTAATCTCTTATTATTGATGTGAGCAAGCAATGAAAAAAATTGGTATGGTTGGTTAATGCTTAGATAGCTTTTATGAATATGTTAGTATGATATATGGGACATTGACATGTTTGTGAATCTATGTTATGATGCATGCTCACAAAAGATGCAATGTTTATTAAGTTATATTCGAATTGTGTCACATACTCTTGAATAATGAAGAGCACATGTAAGTATCCATCAAGTGATCGAATTATTTTATGAACATTAAATAATAAAGGAATAAGTTTAGTATATATATTGTACTATTGCCAAATGAGTGATCGGTACTTTCGAGGTTTAAATTGTATGAAAATTTAAGTCGTGACAAGCATGGCACCACACTGTGCACCTATTTGTCACTTGTTGTTAATGACACCTTCGACAAAGCCATTGTTGACCACTACATGACGACTGCCCCTAGATTCAACAACCACCACATTTTCACATTTCTCTACCATGTCCTTGTGCTCACCCCCCCCCTTTCTTCCATATCTCTTGCTAGTGTCCTCTCAGCTTTTTGCTTGATGATGTTAATGACTGTAAATTAGCATTGATCCAAGCCCGTAAAAGCCCTTTTGATGATTTGCACCAGATTTGCACGCATTCCATTTTGAAATGAAATGGGTTCAAATTTAGTCGTAAATTTTTCAATTGCTCCATTGGATACTACCGCCAAGCTACGTAATTCATCAGGTAGTCATCACCTCTTAATGAAATAAGCCAACTATCCTATACTCAAGCCAACTATCTTGTACTTAAGCCACTGTCACATCCATATCTTAAACATTGTGGAAGAAGTCACTCCCTAAGAAAGCACCAAGGTCCAGTCCCACTTCCCATTCTGCAAAATCAAGCAAAACAATCACCACTCCATAATACTCCTAATGAATACTGAAAATTGACTTTTTGCTTCCTTTTGATAAATTGATTCCAAATAAGAAGATGCTTAACTTAGTGCTTCATTAAACTTTTCCACAGCAAATATGAGGCAAAATGGTTAATGAGGTGGAAATTCTTGTCATAAGATAAAACTGAAAGAGTTCACCTGGAAAATTTCAAAAAAGCAAGAAACTATACCTCCAAATACCAGCTAAATTCTGAAGACCCATATGTATAGTCAGAACCGCCCATATTTCGACAAGATGCAGGCCAATGACCAATGCAACACAAAATTTGTACGAGATTTGCACGCAATCCATTTTGAAACAAAACAAGTTCCAATTTAGTCCAAAATCTGCCAATTGTTCCAATTCAATCCCTATCCAAAAAAGCAACAACTACAATTAGTTAATGTAATGTCAAGGCAATCAAAGTCATTACTAGCTTTAAGTGACCTTAAATATACCGTACTAGATTCTCAAGTTAAATGTTACTAGCTTTGAAGATAGTGATGCCAAATGTCTAAATTGTCATTGCTACTAACCCAAAGTATAATGGGAAATGATTAGTTGGCCTAAGCCACATGTGTTTCATTGTTATTTGTCCATGTGTGGATGTAAACCATCACAAGTTTTTCACAATGTCTATTTGGCATGTAGCTTGGTGCTTTGTTGCTTATCGCTAGATCTAGAAGGGGTTTTTGGCTTTCGGGATACGAGTCTAACTCTATCACATTCCTTCACAAAGACACTAAAAAAATTGGAACATTATGCTCATTGTCTTTCATATGTTATATCATCTAATCGAACTTTACACCCCAAGAGATTTTTAGCAATGAAAAAAATTTCAACAAGAGATATAAGTAAGACACTTACAGATCTTACACCCATGAAAACCAAGAAGCTTTAGGCACCAAATGTTAGAGATAATGTTAACATAACACCAAGGATCCCGACAACTACTAGTGAAGTAGATATGGAGGGGATATATTGCCTTTCCTTGCTATATGTAGTTGTTGTAAAATCTGGTCATCCAAAACTACAGTCATTAAAAACCTGACATCTTGCAAAGTCTTTCGATTAAATGGTAAAACTAACAAGATGAGATTGGAATGTACCTTATGTTGGAACCATTTCATCATTAAGCCTCGGCTCTTCCATTTCTATGATTTCATCTTCCATCACGTCAGCACATATTTCATCAAGCCTCGGCTCTTCCATTTCTATGATTTCATCTTCTGTCAGGTCAGCACATATTTTTCCAGTACTTTCCTCTTCAATGACCAATGAAGTTGTTATACCGACCAAAGGAATGTCCAAAGCTTTTCGGTAAGTTGCACAAGATTTACACGAGATCTGCACGTAATCCATTTTGAAATGAAACAGGTTCCAATTTTGCCCTAAATCTATCAATTGTTCTAATTTAGTCCTAAACATTTTGATGATTTACACGAGATTTGCATGCATTCCATTTTGAAATGAAACGGGTTCAAATTTAGTCATAAATTTTTCAATTACTCCATTAGATACTTGTTGACACCTAAATTTTGGTGACCCTAAGGAAATAAAATAAAAATTGCATCAAAGCAAATAAAAGGAAAAAACAAAGAAAAATCAATCCGATTGATCATGAATGGAAGTTGAAAATTCTGATTAGCCACCCTTGCTTTGAAAAATATTCAAATCTTAGTAAATGTGGAAGCAATTCCTGATTGAGGATCAAGAGCTAAGAAATCAGGTGAATAAAAAGCAAGAATTTTGATAAAAGGGTGTCGTGACTAAATTTTCGGATGCACTACCTAAAATTAGGCTAATGGACTACTAAATCTAACTTAGCTTGGGCTCTCCCAAGCTCATACCAATTCGTAACTTAGGTTCAAATATTTAGTATGCAAAAGGGAGTCGCCACTAATCAATTTACGATAGGTCGATTAGACACCTAAGTAAAATAATTGGAGAATTATTTTATTTCAACAAACCAGAGACTTTAGGTGCGGGGACTTGGTTACACTAGACTTCTCTAATGCCCTTTCAGTACCATTTCTTTTTATTTTCAAAAAACATTTTGCAGGTAGTTTGGATTGATTTTAAATCTATTTCCCTAATATGTGAGGTAATCATATGGGTGCACAAACCACCAATTTAACACCTAAGAAAGTAATGAATAAAATACGAAACTTACCTTATAGCAATGAAAGTATCTGCGTTGTTAGATCAAAATTCACATCAACAATCTTAGATATGATTTCTAATTAACACGCAATTTATTTTTTCGTTTTCACTTAATTAATGAGAATCATGTTTTATGCAATGCAATATAACTAAATGACCTAATTCTAATGACATACAATTTCTAATTAAATGGACCTATCAACAATCACTAAATGACATGCATTTCATGAATATAATATATATATGACATGCACATGAATCTATCCTAGAAAATGAAATTAATTTATTCTAAGACATTTTTTGTATTTTTTTTTATGAAATTCGAAATTAGAAAAATGTGAAAATTATCTAGCTAGATTAAGATTCTATCCAACTTATGTTAAGGATTAAGTCAGGCAAAACCCTAATTTAACCAAGATATTATCTTGACTTAGCAATCTCTATCCTAAGATACAATCTATCTAAAAAGATTAATCTAAACGCCTCAATTCTACATGACATATGCATAATGATTTTTTATTTTTTTTTTATATAAAATTCGAAATTTAAAATTGCCACATAATTAAAAATGCAACTTAAATTAAACAAAAACTAACATCCTAAATGAATACATTTTTTTTGGATTTTTTTATTTTTTAAAATTCGAAATGAAATCCTAATTCTAAATATGCAAGATAACAAGAAATATTATAAAACAAACCTAATCCTAACTCAAATATTTTTGGATTTTTCATTTTAATAAAATAAAATTGATTCTACCAACATGACGACAAATCAGATAAGATAGGATCAATATCCACAAATTGATGAACCATATCTCACGCATGAGATCGGGTTAGCCAATTTTTAAATAAATCGCAAATCGAATCTCGGGCGTGAGATCGGATTAACGATTTTGCAAGCGATTACAAGTCGGATTTCGGGCGCGAAAATCGGACTGTCAATCCCAAATTTTAAAGGCTATTTCATGTCGGAAATCTCAATCTTACATTAAGGGATAATTATACCAAAAACAAAAAAGAACTAATGAGGTAAAATAAAATGAAACAATAAAAAAATAGAAAAAAAAAACTACCTATGATTTTCTTTTTTTTCTTTTTGCTTTTGCTTTCCAAACGACGTTGGCAGCTCGTGGTGGGTGCTTAGTCGGAGGTTGTAGTCATCGGAGCTCCGGCGAGGAGGACTAGCAGCGAGCAGGGAGACATCGGACGTTGGGTGGACTAGCGACAGCAGCAGGTCGCGGGTGGCGAGCTGTAGGCGTCGAGTCGCTGGTCGAAGCGGCACGGGTGGAACCGCAGGAAGCTTCACTCGGAGGAGGCTCGGAGTAGATCTGCTGGGCGTCGGAGCAGAGGTGGCATGAGGACTAGCGACGAACGGACCAAGAGCAACGTCGGGGTCGTCGCGGATCAGCACAACGATGGCTTCGTTAGGCTAGTAGAGCGGACTCGGCAGCAACGGCGTCTTTGCAGGCGGATCAGAGGTGGAGACGAACAAGCTGAGGGCTAAATCACGGCAGGAGCGGCGGCAGGGATCGGCACGGCCCGACGGGCGTAGACCTGCGGTGGGCTCGTGGCGTCGAGCAGCGGCGAAGGTGAAACTGCAAAGGCATCAGGTCGCGGCTGTTGCAGGGGAGCAACTGCACAGCGGGGGAAAGAAAAGTTACTAACGTCACAAGAGTTCAAGCGCGATGGCCGGTGGCGGCTTGATCGGGGCTGGTGTCGTGGTGCGGGCGGGGATTAGCATGGCTTCAGCAAACGACAGCGAAGGAGATTGGCACTGCCAATTTGGCAAAGGCGCGGGCGTTGGCGTTGCAGCTGGCATCGCGAGACAGGGCACGGCAGTGACTAGCGGGGCCGCGAGCGTGACGGACAGGTGGTGGTGCCACGCAGCGGACGGCACAGCAAAAGCTTCGAGCAGCTGCGAGGCAAAGGGTAGCGACGGGAAGATGAACATCAGTTTTTTTCTTCTTTTTTTTATTCTCTCTCTTCATGTCCCCTTCCCCACGTCTCTCTCTCTCACGTCTCTCTCTACCCTCTCTACATAAGCAAAAGCTTCTGTTGACTTTTTCCCTCTTCCCCAAAAGCTTTTCTCCTTTTTCTTTTTTAAGGAACGAACTTCTTTTTTTCGCATTGAATTTTTCTCGACCTAGAAACCGAGAGAAACCTCAAAAAATATAACTCTTCTTGTGCAGCGGTATATTCAATGTGTGGCCCCCTCAAAACCCTACGTGAACAATGTTTTTATAAGCCGACGATTAGGGTTTCAATTTCCTTTTCAAATCAACATCCGTGAAGATTTCTTTTCCGCATGTAATATTACTTTTTATTTTGCACATCTCTTCTAGATGTCCTTTGTAAAAAATGAATATTCCATATTGATTTTTTCAAAATTGCAATAGGATTTTTCAAATTTGAAATCTTGTAAAAATGAGTCCATAATAGGGCTAATTTGCTCTCGTCGTGGGCTTAGTCCGACCTATCAATTTAAAGCTCAGAACCACCAAATCTAACCTAGTCATCAGTCCAATGCCAATGCAAAATAAATGCACCTAGAATTATATGCTATGCAATTTAATTAATTTTTTTTAGGGGTTAAAATCAATCCTTGATTTTTAATCCAATAAATGATTAAACCGATCGTCAAAATTTAGGTGTCAACAAAAAGAATAAATCGAGGCATTTGAGGAAAAATCAAGCCGGTAGCAAAATCACGCCCTGATTTGCAGTTCATGAATTAAAGCAATAAAGAAAGAAAGCTCGAAAATTGCCGTGGAAACGCTGTTTGGAACCCACTATTAAAGGGAGTATTTATTGAAAAAAAAACGGGGAGAATGCGTGAGGCAAGTGTCACGGGTTGATCAATTTCGGTTGATCAAACACCGTGCGGCCTTAGGATTGGTGATCCTAAGTCAGCCTACACACACACACGCTCAAACACAAGAGTTGGATGGACAAAGAAAGTGTATATTCACTTGTGAACAAACTGATTACATGAGGGAGATGGATCCCTATTTATACAAAGGCGGGTCTTATCTTAGCCGTTGATCGTCCCTCCGATCTAACGGTCTACTTCAAATCCGTATTATCATTACAAGGCTACTTGCAGGTTACTCGAAGGCTACTTGATGGGCTGCACACGGTAGGCCTTTGGGAAGTCCATGGGTCACGCTCGTCAGGCCTTAGGCAGACCATGGGCGTGTGTCAAAAGCAAGATCGAGGTTGCAAGTCCGTCTGACACGCGATTAGCCGAACCGTCACGGGCTGCTCGAACATTTTTCTAGGTCACCGATGGGTTGCGCATGGGCCTTTCGCTCATTTTGCTCATGGGTTGATCGTGGGTCGACCGTGGGCCGATCTCGGGTAGCCCTTTGTGCATTACATGGCTGATCACGACCAGTCTTGGATCATGCTCCGTTCGTGGGCCGTGTCATTCTCCCCCACCTATTCTGGCGATGCCCTCGTCACGTCTGTGGCATGGAAAGCTTCGATGTGCTTCTTGAACTGCCATAGAGCCTCGAAGGGTTCCTAACTCGCTTCACTCTCGGGAAGGCCTCTCCACTGGATGAGGTACTCCTTCCTTGGTGCTCGATATTTCTTCCGTATGATCCGATCAGCCATGATATACTCAACATTCCGATCATAGGAGGTCTTCACCCCAAGGGGCACTCGGTGTGATGTGCCCCGATCCGGATCATCCTCGTCCGTATGGAACGGCTTCAGCATGCTCACATGGAACACGGGGTGTAGCTTGAGCTTGGACAGCAAGTCCAGCTTGTACGCCACATTCTCGATCCGTTGTATCACTCGAAAAGAGCCTTCATAGCGACGGATCAACCCTTTGTTTACATTCTTGTATCGAAGGATGAGGTGCAATTTGGCCAGCACCAAGTCCTCAACTTGAAACTCCACATGCCGTCGCTTTTTGTCGGCCCATTTCTTCGTGCGTTTCGCGGCTTTATTCAGACACACCCGCACCAAGTCGGCATGTTCATCCCATTGCTTAGCGAGCTTGTACGCAGACGGACTACTCGCACAGTACCCCAAGGCGATCGCACTTGGCGTGAGTAGTTGCTACCCGATCACGATCTCAAAATGACTTTGGTTCGTGGACTCGCTCCGCTGCAAGTTGTAAGAAAATTGGGCCACGTCGATCAACCGTGCCCAATTCACTTGCGTGTTGCTCACATAGTGCCGGAGATAGATTTCTAGCAATGCATTCACCCGTTCCATCTATCCGTTGGTTTGGGGATACATACTAGTGGAAAGGTTGAGACTCGTCCCTAGCAACTTGAAGAACTTGGTCCAAAACCGCCCGGTGAATCGAGGATCACGATCGCTCACGATTGTGCGCGGAATGCCCCAATACTTGACGACGTGCTTGAGGAACAGCTTAGCGGCTTCCTCGACTGGGCAATCCTTTGTTGCTGGCACGAACGTTGCATATTTGGAGAAGCGATCTACCACGACCATGAGGATTCGACACCCTTCGGACTTCGGCAAATTCACGATGAAGTCCATGGAGACATTCTCCCATGGACGTTCGGGATAGGCAACGGCTTAAGGAGCCCCGCGAGGAACCGTTGCTCTATCTTGTCTTGTTGGCAAACAATACATGTCCGCACATATGTTTCCACGTCGTCCCGCATATGCGGCCGATAGTATTGATCTTCGGTGGATTCCCGGATGTCCCGCCCATTTGGAGTCGTGGCACTCTTGTAGGATTTCCTTTAGAAGTTTCTCGTGGAACGGCACGTAGAGTCGCCGTTCTTTGGTGTATATGAGGTCATCCTCAAGCCAAAATCTCCTTGTCAAGCCCTTTTGGGCGTATCGAAGGAGGGCTTGGGCTGTTTGATCATGCTTTAGCCCCTCCTTGATACGATCAACCCACGGGTAGTCGGGTTGGTTCACCACATTGGCCAATTTCGAACTTCTTGCTTAAGGCGTCGGCCATGGAATTGGACTTTCCGGGCTTGTATTCCAGCGCATAATCAAACTCGGCCAGGAAGTCTTGCCACCGAGCTTGCTTCGGGCTGAGCTTCTTCTGAGTTTGGAAGTAGCTCGTAGCCACGTTGTCAGTCCTCGCGACGAACCGGGATCCTAAGAGATAGTGCCTTCATGTGCGAAGGCAATGCACCACCGTGGTCATCTCTTTCTCTTGGACCGTGTATCGTCGCTCGGCATCATTCAACTTTCAAGATTCAAAAGCCACCGGATGACCTTCCTGCATCAAAACGCCACCGATGGCAAAATCATAAGCATCGGTCTCTACCTCATATGGCTTGGTGTAGTCGGGCAGCATAAGCATCGGCTCCTCGGTCTTGGCCCGCTTCAACCGCTTGAACGTCTCTTGACACAAATCCATCCACTCCCGCGGCCTTTCTTTCTTCAGCATGTTCGTGAGTGGTACGGTGAGGCATGAATATTCTCGAATGAAATGCCAATAATAGTTTGTGAGACCGAGAAAAGATCTCAGCTCAGCCACTTTGGTTGGTGGCTCCCAATCAACAATGGCACGCATCTTGGCCGTGTCCATCCGCACACGTCCGCCCTTGACAATGTGCCCAAGGAACGGGATTTCTCTTTGGACAAAGGCACATTTCTCACGTTTCACATATAAACCGTTTTCTCGAAAGGTCCAAAAAACCCGACTCAAATGCTCGACATGCTCCTCAAGCGTCCAGCTATATATAACAATATCGTCAAAGTAAACCATAACAAACCGATCAAGGAACAAATGCAGTACCTTATTCATGAGAGTGCAAAACGTAGCCGGCACATTGGTCAAGTCAAATGGCATGACGAGGAACTCGTATGATTCGTAACGGGTCACACATGCTATCTTTGGCTCATCCCCCTCGACAATCCGCACTTGATAGTATCCCGATCGAATGTCGAGCTTGGAGAACCAACGGGCTTCCCCGAGTTGATCAAACAAGTCGGCTATAAGAGGGATCAGATACTTATTCTTGATGGTCAGCTTGTTCAATGCCCGGTAGTCGATACACATGCGGAGGGATCCGTCATGTTTCTTTTGGAACAAGACCAGGGCACCGAACAAGGCCTTGGATGGCCGAACGTATCCAGCATCCAATAGCTCCTTGAGCTGTTTCCTCAACTCCTCCAACTCAGGCGGGGCCATGCGATAGGGAGCCATGGCCGGTGGTTAAGCATCGGGCACCAGCTCGATCCAATGCTCGACTTCTCTCCGAGGAGGTAGCTTCTCGGGCAACTTGGGCCACATCACATCTTGGAAAGCGTCGAGACTCGGGACGCCTCTTCCGGTACCTCATTCTCTTCCGCACCCTCCCCTTCAATGCCGCCAAGAAAGTCACCTCGCCCTTCTTCAGCCCTTTAGATAGCTGCATGGCCGATAGCATCTTTCTATTGCGTCCCGATTCGCGGTAGATCGGGACCATGCATTGGCACCACTTGTCTAGGATACATATGCAATCCGCGAAGGGCATGCCGCCCGCATTGATCCGGTCGAGGAATCCCAAACCGAGTATGAAATCATAGTCGTTGAGAGGAATTGCCTCGATATCTTCCCTGCTAGTCCATGGACCGAGGTGGAACTCCACATTCCTCACCATACCACTGGTCAAGACTTCTTTAGAATTCACCGTTTTGAGCCAACCGGCATCATTTGCTTTGTCCGAAAGATGCAGCTTCTTCACGACCTCCTTGGATATGAATAGATCGGACGCCTCGGTATCTAAGAGTGCGTTCATCATGGCACCCCGATCTTCACATCCACGAACATCATTCCTTTAGGTTCCTTGGCTTTCTTGGCCTTGATCGTCCCAAGGATCCGCAACGATCCCAACCCCGCCTCCCCCGCGGCTTGTCCTCCTTGCACAAGGCCGCCAACTTTCCTCTTTTCGGGCAATCCCATGTCATATGGGGACCGTCACAAAAGAAGCACTTGTATGTGCGTACGTTGCATTGTATCTTCTATGGCTCAACTCGGGTTGATTCCTATGAGAGACCGGAGACGGTCTACCCGCATTCGGACGAGGGAATCGACCTCGGTCTCCCCCACTAGTGGCTTTTTCCCTCGATCGAAGGTCAGGCTTGACGGCGGATGCCGGCCTATACTCCACAAGGGACTCGGCCATGGAAGTAGCCGTTGAGAAATCCGTTGCGTTGCATCGTTTGAGCTCCTGTTTGACTCATGGTTTGAGTCCGCTCATGAATTGGTGGAATGCCTCCGTCTCGATCATGAACGGGATTTGAAGCAGCAGCTCCGAGAACCACTTCACATAGTCACGAACTCTGCCTTTCTGCTCTAGGCGCTTGAGTTCTCCGTGAGCTTCCTCCTCCGCATAAGCGTGGTAGTAGGTCCGCTGAAATTCCTCGATGAACCGAGCCCAAGTCATGATAGAGTCGCCATTCCTACCATCCGACCAACATCTCCACCACAGCAGCGCATGATCAGATAAATACATGGCTATGGTGTTCACCCGGATCACTTCATCGGTCATTCCCATGGTTTGGAAATATCGTTCCATGTACCATAGGAAGTTGTCCATGTCTTCTGCTACCTAGGAGCCCCGAACTCCTTTAGCTTGGGTGTATCAACATGGGACTACACGGTGATTCACCCTATTCACGTGTGTCACTTCAAGCTCAGCGAGCTTGCCCTTCATCTCCGCCATTTTTGCCCGCATGGCCGCCATTGCGGCCTCCCAAGTCTCATCCCGCTGTTGCAGCTCGTGCATGAAGGATCCTTGCACCTCGACACGGAGCTCTCCCATGTTGGCTTGGAGCTCTTGCACTTCGGGCAAGAAATCCTCCCTACCGGCTTCCGCTCCTTCGATGGCCTGGTGCAAGTCGTCCATCAACGCTTGGACGTCCGTGACGGTCTCCTTTAGGACTGTCATTCGGCTCCCTAGGTCTCCCTTCAAATCCCTTAAACACGAGGCAGCACGGGCCTTCTTCGACCGAGTGTTCTTTTCAGCTGGACGCCCACGGTCTTCTCTGGACGCCCACGGTCTTTTCAGCTGGACGCCCACGAGGATCAGCCATTACATTTGGAACGAAGGCTCTGATACCATTTGTCACGGGTTGATCAATTTTGGTCGATCAAACACCGCGCGGCCTTAGGATTGGTAATCCCAAGTCAGCCTACACATATACATGCTCGAACACGAGTCGGATGGGCAAAAGAGTGTATATTCACTTGTGAACGAATTGATTACATGAGGGAGAGGGATCCCTATTTATACAAAGGCGGGTCTCATCTCAGCCGTTGATCGTCCGTCCGATCCAACGATCTATTTCAAATCCGTATTATCATTACAAGGCTACTCACAGGCTATTTGAAGGCTACTCGATGGGCTGCGCACGATAGGCCCTTGGGAAGTCCATAGGTCGCACTCGTCAGGCCTTGGGCAGACCATGGGCGTGTGTTAGAAGCAAGATCGGGGTTGCAGGTCTGTTTGACACGCGATCAGCCGAACCGTCACGGGCTACTTGAACATCGTTCCTGGGTCGCTGATGGCTTACGTATAGGCCTTTCGCTCGTTCTGCTCATGGGTTGATCGTGGGTCGACCGTGGGCCGATCTCAAGTAGCCCTTTGTGCATGACACGGCCGATCACGAACAGTCTTGGATCATGCTCCGTCCGTGGGCCATGTCACAAGCATGAGAAAGTGCAGGAGAGAAAAAAAAAGTGGGAGAAAGTGCAGAAAAAAGCTAGGTACAGTCACTTCTTCTCTTCTCTAACAAAGTGCAGAGAAAAGAAAAGTCAACAAAAGTACAAGAGAAAGAAGGAGAGAGTGGATGTAAGAGTTAAAAAAAAAAGGAGGGGTCGTCTTCTTCAAGGAGGCGTCTCCCACGCTTAGCGCCTGCAGTCTCCGCTACTGTCCCTCCATCCATCGCCGGAGCGTCGTTGCAGTAACTGTCATAGCACCTCCGTCTGTCCGCTATAGCCCCGAGCTCCGAACGCTAACGTCATGCCACCGTCCTCAACGCTAGTGCCACCTCTGCTCATCGTCGCATCCGCCTCACCCCTGCTACCTACCCTCCATTCGTTACCAGCGCCTACTGTTGCTAACTCCCTCTTTCTGGCGCCCCCGACTCCCTCCTTCCGGTGACCTGCCACTCCACCTTTGCAACTGCTTGTTGCTACGGAGCTCCAAATGCCCGTAAACACCACCGCGACCCATGAGCACCACTCCGCCCCACCTCTATAGTTGCCGTCGCTACACCTTTGCTACTATTGATGTCCCCCTCTACTCACGTGTCACCCCTGCCTGCTCGCCACTGTTGTGCTCTGCCCGTCATTGACGTCGCAGCAACCCACGCACCAGTAGCCCACACTACCATTGCACCAGTAGCCTACACTACCACCGCACCAGCAGCACGCACCACTTCCGCCCGCGACCTAGCGCCTGGCACCCGTACCTTACCCCGTCGTCGACGCCGCATCAGCTCACCACCACGCCAGTAGCCCGCTCGAGCGCATCGCCACTATTGTCCATCGCACCTGCAACACCTTTGAGCAAGCGCCACCGCGTTCCGCTGCTACCAACACCCCCTCTGCCCGAGCGCCGCTTGCCTCCACTACTGCCTTCCGCCCGAGCGCCCTCCGCCCACCAATCAACTTGTCGCTGCTTCTTGGTCTTTCAACACTAGCATCGATAAAGAGTTCGAACCAATCACTGTTTCTTGCTGCATCACCATGATCGAGAAGCCCAAAGCTACTACCGGCCCATTTCCTGACGCCCACGCCACCGTCTTCGACCCCGGCACAAATCGTTGGTTGCAAATCCCGTGTGCCGGTCTCATTTAGAGAATAAAAAAACCAATAAAGGTAGTTTTAAAAAAAAAAAACCAAGTCTTGTTATTATTGGAACATTAGATGTCGGTGTTGATTTTATAAATATTTTAGGCATCATTTGTAGGGTATTGTTGCTGAAAAATCACTATAATTATTAATTTGATTCGTAAGATGTCGAATCATTTTTTTTTAATTATATCGATTCTTTTTGGCACTTTGATAGTATTTTGATTCTTAAATCATTATAATTATTAATTTGATCTGTAAGACTTCATATCAAATTTTTAATTATTTTGAACTTTCTTATATATTGTGATGTTAAGGGTTAATCGTTAATTTAATCCGTGAGACAACGGATTATTTTTTTCAATTATTTTAATACTTCATTTGTTGAATATCCTATGTGGCTTGGATATAATGTCTATCTAGTAATTGCTTGTCTTGGAAAACACTAAAAAAATCAAATCTTACATCGAAATATGTTGGTTTCGTAAAATAGGATTGCATTTGTTAAATTGTGCATTAGGATATGTAGGACTTCATAGGATTGCACGTTTAGATAATTTTTGGAGTAAATTAGGATTGGATCTAATTTTTTTTTTATATAGACAGGGTCTTAGATAATGTTTGCACATTTTAATAATCTCATTTTTCTTTAAAAAAAAAGTTTTCTAAGATAGGATAGGGTTTAAGTCAAATTAACCCCTAAAGCATATTAGAAAATTATTCATTTTAGACAATTTAATTAGTTTTTATGAATTTTAATAAATAAATAAAATACAAAAATATCAGGTGCATGTCAAATAGTTTGCATGTTAGGTTCATTTAATTAGAAATTTCTTGTCAATAGAATTAAGTCATGTAGTTAAAAGTGCATGTTATATAGTAAAGTTCTAATTTCAAGATAAAAGAAAACCCAAAAAAATTGCTTGCTTTGTGTCTTTGATTCTTTTGATGCAATTTATTTTGATTCATTGAGTGTTAATAATGGATGAGCATCCGTGTGATCACATTATTATATGATAGTAATTTAGGTTAAAATTGAATCAAACTGCCTGCAAATATATTTTTGAAAAAAAAAAAAATGTACCGAAAGGGCATTAGAGAAATCTAGTATAATCAAGTCCCCGTACCCAAAGTCTCTGGTTCATAAGAGTAAAATAATTCTCTCATTATTTTACTTAGGTGTCTAATGACTTACCATAAATTAATTAGTGGTGACTACTAACTAATAATCTTTTACATACTAAATATTTGAACCTAAGTCGCGAATTAGTATGGGCTTGGAAAAGCCCGAGCTAAGTTTAGACTTAGGCTGCGCATGATAAAATTTATATTTCTTGATTTCTCTATTTTTCTGTTCCCTAGAACAGGTTTAGAACAGAAATTCGTTTGGTAAACGCAAATTGATTTCTCTATTTCTAAAACATATTTCTATTTCAAAAATTGTTTTGGAGGAGAAATCAGAAGCTAGAAATTGTAGATTCTCTGTTTCTAAAATAGAAATAGAAATTGTTTCTTTTTTATCCATCCTTCTTCCTTCAGTAGAGACGTCAACTCCTTCTCTCCTCACTACCCTTGCTTTTCTATTTGGGCATTCCTTCTCCTCACCTCAACCAAAAACCCTAGCGACTCCGAAGCTGTTCATTTCGCCATCGACTCCGACATCGTCGCCGTCCTCTTGTCGGTCAGATCGTTGCTCATCTCACCGTCGCCATCCTCAGACCGGCCAATTTGCTCCGGTCGTCCCGTCGGACCCGCCTCCTCCGTCCGCGTCCCCTTCCGCAACTCCAGTCACCGTCACCCAACTCCAATTGCCGTCGCCATCGCCCATCTTCGTCTGCATCCCCTTCCGCGCTCGATTCCGCAACTCTAGTTGCCGTTGCCCAACTCTAGTCGCCGTCGCCATCGCCCATCTCCTTCGCCCATCTTCGTCCGCATTCCCTTCCGCTCTCGATTCCGCAACTCCAGTCACCGTCGCCCAACTCCATTCACCGTCGCCCCTTTCTGCTCTCGATTCCTCACGAGGTTCGATCGATCCTTCCCTTTTCGCCTCTTTCTTGGTTGTTCTATGCTTGTGCTCTACAAACGAACGTTTGATGTTTGTGCGGCAAGTTCCTACATGGATTTCGTCTGGGCTACTCTGATTCTCGGTGGGGTGGGGAATGTGAGAGCAATTGCGAATGGTTGGTGTTTGTGCTGCGAGTTCTTAGGTAGATTTCGTTTGGGCTTCTCTATTTCTCAGTGGGGGTGGGGAATAGAGATAAGAAGGACCTGTGCTAAGCCAATAAGAATTGTACAGCCTCACAATTCACAAGAAAACTAAGTTCAACAGATAAGAAGGACCCCTGGGATCCAATCTTATAGGGCTGTGTCAATCTTCGAGGATTGATTAGCTGCATACACAGCAATGCGAGAATAATGGCGTATGTTTTCCACAAAAGAAGATTACTGCTGATTGGCAAAAGGGCTTCATTTCGGTCTTGGGGATAATGGAGATAAGTCCTTTCCTAAATATCATATGGTTAGTTTTGAGTGGTTGAATGCGCATTCATCTCATTAGTAAGAAGATCTCACTTACTTATCAAGAAAAGAGACCATTGATTAGCTTCATAGTCAACTAAGTCGAAGCACGAAAATTAATTTACGAACTGTTTTTTCAGGTTCGAAAGAATCTCTTGGGGTGGCGTTGTATGGTGTAAGTGGGATTGTTATGATTGCATTGCTTTTGTCATGATTTGCTTGTGATGCTCTTCAACGATTATCTGTTTTGGGTTGGTGCTCTATGGTTGTGGGTTGATGGTTTTGAGTTGGGATTTGTAGATCTTGGTAATGCAGGATGAGCTTGCAAACGTTTAGTTGACCAAGGAGGGAAACCAAATAAATACGCTTAGGAAAACCATTGCCAATAAAATGGTAAGGGATAATAATATGCCGGAAATTCCATGAAATTGTATTTTCAACTTTTGTAATGTATTAGTATTATTTCGACTATTATTTTGTATTTGAGGATTTCCTATGTTGTTATCTATCCAACTTTTATTCCTAGAAATAGAAATTTTATTCTGTTATCAAACGGATTTCTATTTCAGAAATAGAAAGTTTGAGTTATTATCAAATGGGTTTCTTTGCTCAGAAACTTGTCTAGGAAATAAAATTGAGAAATTGATTTCTACCCAGAAATCAATTTTTGTTTCAGAAATTTTATCATGTGTAGCCTTAGTAGTCCATTAGCCAAATCCTAAGTGGTTCACCCGAGGATTGGTCACAACAATACTACCGCCAGGCTACATAATTCATCAGGTAGTCATCACCTCCTAATGAAACAAGCCAACTATCATATACTCAAGCCAACTATCTTGTACTTAAGCCATTGTCACATCCATATCTTAAAACATTGTGGAAGAAGTCACTCCCTAAGAAAGTGCCAAGGTCCAGTCTCACTTCCCATTTTGCAAAATCACATCAAGCAAAGCGATCACCACTCCATAATACTCCTAATGAATACTGAAAATTGACTTTCTACTTCCTTTTGATAAATTGATTCCAAATAATAAGGTGCTTAACTTAGTGCTTCATTAAACTTTTCCACAGCAAATATGAGGCAAAATGGTTAATGAGGTGGAAATTCTTGTCATAAGATAGAAATGAAAGAGTTCACCTGGAAAATTTCAAAAAAGCAAGAAACCATATCTCCAAATACCAGCTAAAGTCTGAAGACCCATATGTATTCTTATCACCGCTTTTAAAACTAAGTTAAAATACCTAATTATTGTCTCCCCAGACCTCATAAATCTAAACTTGATGACTCGATTGATCACGTGATGGGCAAGTATATGTAGAAACATGGCCATTTGTTCTTCTATAGTTACAAGTTCACCTTCTTTTAACCCACCAATTGTACTTGCCAACTCGCATAGTAGAGTAAATGTACGCCTATCCATCCTAAGTTGTTCCACACAATTCAAGTCGTTGCTCTTAATGAGGTGGTCAAGGTGATCTAAACGAGCTTGGATTCTAATAAATGTCCAATCCTTCAATATATGCTTGTGGTAGTGCCTTTCAACAGTAGTTGACACTACTAGCATATACATCATACACAAAAGCAACATTTGGAGGCTCATCTCCTCTAATATAAAAATAATGAAAATTTCCTCTCTATCATTGTGATCCATTTCTAATGAGGAAAAAAAAACAATAACATTAGACAAGTACAGATTAACAGGTTTTTTTTTTTTTTGGTTGGTATACAAATTAACATGTTAGATAATAGAAAAATATATAAAATAATATCTTTTTTCAAATTAGCAAATTTCAAGGAGGTTCTCCTTCCTCCTTGCAGTAGGGAGAAAATCCTTGATCTCATGGATTTGCTTCAACTGTTTGTCAAAAGTTTAGAAAGAACATATAAGTTCTAGGGGCATTGAAGATATCGAGATTCAAAACTACCAAGAAGAGAGCAGTTTTTGGCCATTCATCAAAGAACTAGAAGGTATTATTCGACCAAATTTGTGACAACTAAAAGCAAGCAAGCAAACAATCAAGTTTTCAGAGGGAATGAGGAGCCACATCAAATACCGTAACACCCTTTCATCATGAGCACGTGCCTATAAAACATTCGACGGTGTTGGGCTCACTAAACAGGACCTATATGCAGGTTTAAACTTTAAAAAGCCAAGGGCGAGACACAATCTATAGCTAGGCATGTCTACATCTATATATCACTGCAGTAGACTACATAATAGCTTTGTCTCAATGAATCCCATCATGTGCTTATAGATAAAACAAAATTCAATGCACCGGACTAACAAAAGTCGCATGCAAATTCAATCTCAAAACACCAAGGAAGAAGCACCAATCTATAGCCAGGGCATGTCCGCACCCATACATCACAACAGTAAATTGGGGCCTATATGTAGCTATGAACATTATAATAAAATCTCTCTTTTACATCGCAGAACAGGGATATAATAAAAAATCTCTCCACCATATGCGGGGGCAAGTTGTATTGCTGATTAGAGCCCCAACTAAATACCGTCCTCGCCTTGCCCTGTCGATGTGCCCAACTTGTGCCACGCCAAATGCTAAAATAGATGGACTATTAAAATTTCACTTCCATTAACATGATCTCCAATCAATCAGCAAAAAAGCCAATAGAACTACAATTCTAACCTATGTAAGCCGAAACATAGATGCAACAGGAAAACAACCCACAACCAACCTTAGGGCTACTTTAGAAGTCAACATTAGTGAGAGAGAGAGAGAGAGAGAGAGAGAGAGAGAGAGAGAGAGAGAGAGAGAGAATGATTATTTACCTTTGCAAATTCATCGCTTCGTAAAATTTCGATGTGAACCGGAAAGCTATCGAGGAGAAGGCTTTGACGTCGATACTTTGGAAACAGAGGAGTTGGAGTCATATGTGCATGAATGGCGGAGAAAGAAAAAAAGCGTAGGGTTTTATGTTTCGAATAAAAGAAATTCTATCCAACCTTATCCCACTCTCCCCCTCAGATTTTTTTATCCGGGTTATATTCCCTCTATATCCCACCTTATCATATTCTAGACAGCTACCAAACCGGGATAGGATAAAACATATCATATCCTGATTTTTATTTGGTCGATCAAATGCAGCCTTAAAGTAAGTATGGGGATTCAAATGACCTTTAGGTTGCAATGTTATGGCTTGGGGTTGGAAGTAAGGAGGAGCGTTGTCAAGGCTTAGGTTGTGATCGAGAGAGAGAAGCAAATGTAACCAAACGGATCTAAGGGAGAAGAGGGATGATCGTGCTATGATGATAGAGGTGATTGATCAAAGCATGACGCATGCAATAGTGACAATATGTAAAAGCAAGGGATGGTGGCTGCATCCGATGGTGGGCTCGACATAAGGTTAAGGTCGATGCAAAGTCCATATGAAGTTTTGACACATCAAGAGAGTTTGATGATTGTACTGGGAGACAGTAAAACAAATGACATTTTCTTTTACGTAACTCTTTGCTTATCTTGATCGAAGAAAAAAAAAGTTAAAATAACTTGATGAAGGAGGGAGAGTGAGATCCTACCATAGAGAGACATATGGAAAATAGTTAAAAAGTAAGTTTTTAATCTAAAGGGTATTTTGACCACTATGTATAAAAGGGATAGTTTAACAATAAAGAGGTCAATTTCGACCAAAATAATAATAATAAAGAGTTGGTAATAGCAACCACCACACTGAGTAGCGCTACTGGTTTTGGGCTTTCTCCCCCTCACAAAGGGGAGAAGTTCGAATCCCCAGCACGTTGCAGGTGGACTTATCCGTTTCACGAGGGTGGTGGGTTCCTCTGTGGGCCCCAGGGTTTGTCCACTGGCTGTCAGCTTACGGGTTTCCCTGGGTCATCAAAAAAAAAAAAATTGGTAGTAGCACCTCTCATAATAACATCTTCCTTTAGAGTGTCGCTAAACCCAACATTACTTCTAAAGTTACTTAAAATATGTAGCATAATTACTTAGACACCTTGAACTTTAATATTGTTGCACAATAAACATGAACTTTGAAAAGTTGTAGATCATCCTTCGAACTTTGATACCTTGCGCAATGACCCCAAAACTTTGAAATATCAATGTCGATTTTTATTGCAGCTGCTAACTTTTTTCATCTATTCAACTATTAAGTATTGTTCGAAAATAGACTAACTCATTTTTTAAATAAAATAACTCCTAATAAATGTTCATAATTTGATGAACCATGTATCATCCTATATATGCTTAACTTCATTAAAAATGTAGTAACGATGTTTTGGTCAAGCTAATGAGTCAACCCAATTTTAGGTAACGCTTAATGATGTTATCGATAGAATAGCTAACATCTATGACTTTTTTGAAAACTTAGAGAGCAATAATTCACAACAGTTCAAAGTCTGAGACTATTATGCAATAATGTCAAAGTCAACGGGGCAATCTATAAATTCTCAAAAACTGTGGGGCTACTGTCCAAAACAATGCCAAAGTTCGAAGGGGGGTTTTTGAGCAATTATCTCAAAATCTTTTCATTTTCATGCCGTTCAAAAGCTGAAATTTTATTTTGGGAAAATCTCAAATAAGGACCTATCTCAAAAAAAGACCCAAAGTGAACACTATATCAAATAAGGACCCAAAGTGGCTAATTTAGTCTCAAGTAAGGACTCAAACTTCCAATCTTATTTATAGCTTGGGGTAGTTTCGTCCAAGAACATTTTTTCTTTAATTTTTTTTCCTTTCTTCATCTTCCTCACATCTCCTCCTTTGCTTTACATTGCCTCCATCTTCAACGCCATAATCAGGGCCCCCACCAGCGACCTCGTGAGCTTCACGTCATCACGTAGTTGGTCCTAGTAACGAGAAGTCGAATTGGAGTTATTTGCTACTAGCCACCTTCTCAGATGCTAAAATCCTTAGTTCCTCAAGATGCGTCAGATCTTGGCTCGCTCGTGCTCAGCCTAAAGCTTGGATTGACCTTCGTCTGACAAAGACGATGCTGGATTTTCTATCGAGGGCAGCGGTCAATAAGGTTAAGAGCTCGAATAGGACTTGTCAATGGCAGCAATGGGGCAACGAAGTATGGTAGTTTCTACAGTTAATGATGTCAGATATGATTGATGATCAATCTCAAGATGGGGTATTGGTTGAGGAGAAGAGCTGTGTCGATGAGAATGATAAGAGTGTGAGTAGGTGTCTCCAGACTAGGGATTATTGAAAGGAGCCATTGGCATTGCAAAGGGGAAGGGGATCTTTGAAAGATCGAATTTATGCAAGAGAGGCAAACCCGAATTTGAAATTGATGAGGCAAATTGTTGCCGAGGTTGAAATAGTCACATGCTGTAACGAAATTGTTCTTTGTTGTGAAATTGTTGATCACCAAGTGTTAATTGACTAGAGGCATAAGTTAGTCAAACAAGACGATTTGTTAATGCTTGGATATTGTTGCTCTATTGTTGGCAAGCAGGACCAAAAACAAACACACAAAGTTGCAATTGTTGGGTTAGCGGAAGGCCCGAAATAAGTGGAGTTTGATGCACTCTCGAGGTGAGAGAAATATGTCACCAAAGGGATTAGTTGCATAGCTTAGGAGTTGGACAAGAAGTTGAGTCTCAGCAAAAGCATATTCATATTATGGCTTTGAGATCAAAATTTGCGATGAATGTTGGAATAAAGAGAACTTATTTTTGAAAGCTCATTTTGGCTTCATGGAATTGTCTACAAACCATTTTGAAGAGAGAAATTTAAAATTTTTAACGAGTTAGACTATGTTGTAATGGCTCGTGTTAAAGAAAACTCAATCTTGGTCATACAACGAGATGGCAAAGAGAGAGATGGAGGGATTGATAATGGAGGTGATGTAGAGCGTGAGAAAGAACAAAGAGAGACAAAAAACAAAGAATAATGTTCTTGGACAAAAGTACCCTTGGCTGTGAATAAAATTAGAAGTTCAGGTTCTTAATTGAGAATAAGTTAGCCAGGTCGTTATCTATCCGCTTTATATCATTTTTTGAAAAAAATGGCTCTATTTTAGGTGTTCAGATGAGATTTTTCCTTTTATTTTTGCCAAGTGAATGGAAAACCCAGAAAAAAAGGTCTGTCTTGAAATTGGGCGGGTCGACTCCAAATGGGCTCAAATACCGGTTCATTACCCGGCCCGGACGGACCCCCAGAAGCTACACAACATCTCAGAGAGAGAGCTGACGATATCAAGGGGAGGAAGAAGACGAACGACGGTGGAGATGATTCAAATTGCAGTTGCATCGAGAAGGAAGCCTCTAGACACGTGATCACGAACAGCAACTTCCTCTTCCCTCATCCGCCATGGACGCAACTCGCAAGCACCAGGTTACTCTCTCTCTCTGATTAGCTCGCTCGCGTGGCGGTGCTGAATTGCCGACGTATGGATGTTCGTGTGGGTTGCCGGAGTTGAATTCGCGAGGAATTTGGTTCTGATCACCGCGTTCTGCTGTTCCTTCCCTGATTTGTGAAGTCGATTGGAATTGGGTGAATTTCGCGGCCGATTGCTCTCCCCGCCCAAGCAAAGAAATGATATTCGAGTGATTCGATGGCGTGGCTCTTGTGCTAGATCGGTCTTGGGGGTGATGGAGTCTCCTCAATCCGTTAGTCTTGATTGCTGTTTGTGTTGATTGTTTGTGTGAATCGCGTCTTTTGCGGTTGAATCAGGTTTCGTTGAGGGGCGCGAGCGCGAGGGAGATCACGAGGGACGCTCTTCTCGAGAAGGTGTCTCAGGAGAGGGAGGCCCGGAGCTACGCGAGGCGCGCCAATGTGGCTGCTCTGTTCATTCAGGTGCGTCACTCCTTTCGAGTCTAGCTTTTGGTAATGTTAGCCTGAAGTGCCGAGCGAAGATGCACTAGTTCAAATTTTGATATTGTGGAGTGGAGGCTATTGAATTAGAAGAGTACGAGGCTGTATTGTCTAACCTATATCGCTTGTAGGAGATTTCCTTTTGATTCAGCTAGTTCCTTTTGTATGTGGTCTGGTGTAGAGGACCTTTCTCTAGGATGAACGACCTATGTCTATTGGTTGTACTGGTAGATAATGCTACAGTATTTGCTGATTCATTGATGCTGGTTAATCTTGCTTCCCATAATCCAGACTATTTCCATTGGTCTGTAAAGTGGAATTTCTTCTCCGCCAGTATAAACGTATTCACTTTCACTTTCTTTTCTTTTTTTCCTTTTTCAGAGAGTATGGAGGCGTTACTATGTGACAAGAATGGCAGCTTTGCAGTTTCGAGAAGAATGGGATGCCTTGGTGAATCATCATTCTGGTTTGATGACCGGAACATGGATTTCTTGCAGCCTTTTGCCACCTTTCCTCTTCTTTGTTAGATGCTTGTCAGTCCAGCGTCATACTATTCAACCCAGAGATGTTGCCTGCTTGGAGAAGTGCTTTAAGATTCTTTTGGAGAGTATTCACTCTACTGGTATGGTAATTAGTAGCTTTGCAAGAATCAATAGCAATGATTTACTATAGTTTCACTTTCCTAATACATCAAATAGGGGCTGATTTGAAAGAGTTGCTGTCGGGTCAATCATGTGTTCCAATGCTAACAAGTTAATTGAGTCTGGATGATTTAGAGCTTCATGTACCTTCTTATGGGAAGTTAGCAAGTGTTCAAGAAATATGATTGCATATCATGAGTCAATTTGTTAGGTACAGTGCTTTCACTGGTAGTAGTATCGTTTTATTAATTTAAAAAAAAAAAAAAAAAGTTTATAAACCCATAAGTTAAGATTTATATTCTGGCAAGGCCATGGGTGGACCCGTGGGGTTGGCAAACGTCCCTGCCCGCCAGGCCACTAGCTGCTTGATGCAATATTTATGAATCATATGCTATATTATCTAAGATTTGAAGTGCTAATTGTCGTAAATTATGTATGTTTAAAGTTTCTATTCTTGCCACCCCAAGTCTTGTGTCTGCCAGTAATTGCTAAGGCCTTCTCAGTTTCTTTTGGAGGCATGTCTTAGCAGAACAGTACACTAAACCTCATAAAAAATTATGGTACATTAATGTGGAAGTGGATTTTAAGAGAGCTTCACATTTTTTATTAAATGCTGCAAATATTCTTAACATGCTATATAGGGAAGATTACTTGGTTTATTTTCTTTCAACATTTTGATCTAGTTGTTTGAGAAAGTAGCAATCACAGTGGACAGAGCCACAATTATATGGGATGAGGAGACAAGTCTCTACATATTACACTTCTTTTCTCTTGTCTTCAAATTTTAAATGCAATACTCCCTATTTTTCATTGTGATTATAGTCAAGCTGATAAATAAGGGTCAGTCGATCAAGGTGATAAATAAGTGTCGCAAAATATAGTGTTCCAAAGCCTAGTGCTCAAAGCTCCTAGAGAAGGTTTTGCAAGCAGTGTAAATTACCATTTAATATTCCCTTCTCCACATGGATTCTTCAATGACAAAAAGTCACTTACAGAATACTGAGTCTGTTGGATACATATGATAATCAAAAGTCCGGTGTTTCTTATATAGGTAGCAGATTGTCCCCAGGTTAAGAAATGGTTCGAAATTTTGATGTTGATGAAACAGTGACTCTTGCTCAGGGTAATATTTGTCTACTTGGCCAATGTTCGCTGAAATGGCCGGAGTCTGTTATGAGGCAAAGCTATGTTGCTTACCTAAGTGACCACATACTTGATTCCCTTCCTCTCCCCCCTGTCACACACTTGGAGAAAAATTGCTACTTTGTTATAGAGTGATGTCGAATGGTGTTGAGCTGATTTTCCCTGTCATCTTCAGTTAGAGTGTAAAGTTACCCTTTTGACTTTACTTTATTGCCTGACTACTGCATAAGTGTTCCACTGTAAGTACACACTGCATCTAAAATAGAGAATCCCGGTGCACAATGCTTCCCTCATTGGGGGGGTTTGGGAAGGCATTGATGTACACATGTTTGTGGTTGATTTTCCAGAGAGGTTGTTTCTGCAAACCGTCATTAAAATTGTCAACGTTTTATTTGCATTGGCTTTATTGTTGGGTGCATATCAAGTTATGTCAAATTAGATGCTTTTGCATTTTCATTCTGTAGATCTGAGGAGAAACTTTTGCTGCTTGGCCATCGGCACACTTGAAGAGAGAAGAACCTGGAATTTTCAGGCACAGAAGCTGATCATACTGTGCTCCTTCATTCTTGCATCATGTGACACAAATCATCCCGGTTCCAAAGATATGGTTGCTCTTACCTCATTAGCAATGCGTCTACCGGTTGTCTTAACTGATCGCAATGGATGGAAGATTTTACCTCAGGATCATATCAGGGATGTTGATCTAGCTGTCAAGAATTTGATCTGCTTTATGGGAAGTAAGAGTGGGCTTTACGTATCTGTTAGAAAGTACATCATGAAACTGGATGTTCTTTTGCCATCACAATGCGCTGGTCTGACACAGACCGAAGATAGATTCTTGATCACAGCAAGTGCATTAACTTTAGCTCTCCGGCCATTTCACGTGATAAAGTCCAATAAAGATGGACCAAGCCTTGTGGATATTGACTGTGCTCCAACACAGTACTGTATATCTCTCCTGACAATTCCTTGGCTTCTTCAACGGTTACCAGCTTTTCTGGTTCCTGCTTTGAAGCATAAGTCTGTTCTTTCACCATGCTTCCAGACTCTTCTGGTAAGGTTCATCCAACTGCCACATAAAGATTCTTTTCCATTGGTTTTTGGCATGTCAGATTTTCTTAGTGTATTTGGTTTGATTTTACCTAGTCCTCTTCACTTCCCTGAGAAAGTTTTTAGTTTGATTTGCAGCACCTAGAAAAGGGTGTGCAGCAGGGGTTAAGTGGGCATGTGATAGGACCAGTTTGGTTGGGCTTCCTATGAGCAAAACACTTAGTGATTTTCTGCCAAATCTTAAAACAATGCTCAAACTTTGAGAAGTTGTACTATTTATATACATCTATTTGTTAATATTTGTACATTTTAAAAGGTCTAGGCATATAAAATCAATTCGTGAAAACTGCAACATATGAGAAAAGTAAAAAGTAAAAGTCGCACGGTCCAATGATCAGGATACTATTTTTAATTCTTTGCTCAAGAGTCTGATTCTGCATCTTTTGGCACAAAGAATCTGAAACTATCTTGCTTGATTGGACATATAGTCAATTACTTCCCCTTGCTTGTTCTAAAATGTTCTTTGTCTGATCTTGCTCCATCATAAGCTTGTTTGCTTTACATAATGATACAGCTTTATTGGTTCTTAGGATATGATGACTGATATATGCCTGAATTTTTTCCCTCAAGTTTTCTGAATGACATCTCACTGTATATATAGTGGAGATGTGCAAAATTGGATCTCACGAGTTCTTTCTCCAAGCCACATGTATGTCATAAGGATATTCTACTTAAAATTTAATACATAGTCCAAAAGCTTAATCTAGTAGGTGGAGGGAGAATACTTGTATAGGGCCTTATATAGAGGCCATGTACAAGACTTTAACACCCCCTTTCATGTGTAAACAAAACTGATAATGGCATGTGGAATTGATGGGGTTGCACACACGAAATACGCTGGCATGAAACTCTACTAATTTGAGATGAAGTGTGCAGCCGTTTACTCTAAAAGCTTAAGGAAGTGAGTGGAGGAAGACTGCATGTATGTAAGGCCCCTTACTCCATAGATAAGCAACATGGCATACTTAAATAACCTTAACCTGTCTTGAGCTGTTCACTTTTTTTCTTAAGTTTTTAGGAGATATCCTGCTGATTTACCTCTAATTTTATTTCTCTGCTACCAACATGCACATTATGCAAAACTTGCAGACACAGTATTGTGCCTTTGTATTTTTCACCTGTATCTCTTGTATGGTTATTCCTCGATTTGATATTACGTTTTGAGTCAACATGACCAGCTACCTTCTATCGGAAATCCTCCTTGCATAATAATCACCTGTTTAATAAGACTGTTAAAATTGCATTTAAATTCATGGGCACTGATCAAACTATGGCAGGTGATGACAGATGTTGAGAGGAAAACTTTTATCGGACATGTCAGATATTCATCAGCAAGGAACTTTCTGTTGGCATAAGGCAATTCCTCCTGTTGGTTGGGCTCTTGCAAATGTCATATGCCTAATGACAGGGAATGACAATGGTTCTCTAGAAACTCCAATATTTTGTCAAGATGTAGAACATGGATTATATGTTCGAGTTGTTATTACTCTAGCAGGAAACTTCTTGGATTGGATTGATAATGCTAGATCCTTAATAAAGGAAAATCAAAGATGTGAATGTGACTGTGGAACTTTTGAGGGGTCCACCAATTTTTCTATCTTTAAGAAAGAGTCCGTATCGGGGCTTTCAGAAAGGTCTTACGTGGAGTTACTGAGGCCTGTTTATCATCAGTCACATCTGACAGACCTTTTGGCTGTCTTGAGTACAGATATGTGTGCTCAGGTAGCTGAAATGCTGGCATCAGAGAATTTGGATAATTTGGGAAAGTTGGAACTGGTTCACATTTCGTACTTCTACTCTTATATGCTCAGATTATTTTCAGTACTGAACCCTGTGGCTGGATCATTGCCTATCCTTAACATGCTATCCTTTACTCCTGGATTTCTTGTCAGCTTGTGGAGATTGCTGGAAACTAATATTTTTCATGGTGCCTCTGATCACGCAAGAGATTATCCTGGGAGCAGAAAAAATGGCACTTCGGACGTAAGACAGCAGACGTCTAAGTTTGGAGGTGGTAAATGGACCAGTGTATTGCAGATGATCACTGGCAAGTCTCAGGCCAGTGCTGGTAGTGGTCTTACGGACTCAACTGATTCTCATATTAGCTCTGGCTTGGTGGATGAAGATTCTTGTGATGTGTGGGATGTAGAGCTTCTGAGGTCTGGCCCTCAAGGTCTTTCTAAAGATATGTCTTGTCTGCTGCATCTGTTCTGTGCAACCTATTCTCATCTTCTGCTTGTGCTTGATGACATAGAGTTCTATGAAAAACAGGTAAACAGTTTCAGGATTTTTTTTTTTTTCCCAGATAATATTAGGCCCTGTAAATGATTTATAATGGGGTAGTTTGTCCATGGGCTAGGTTCCTTTCAAGCTTGAGGAGCAAAGGAGAATTACATCGGCACTCAATACACTTGTTTATAGTGGCTTGTCTCGTAGCAGTTGTCTGCAGAATAAACCAATGATGGAGTCTGCAACCAAGTGCTTGCATTTAATGTATGAAAGGGATTGCAGGCACCAGTTTTGTCCCCCTGATTTGTGGCTTTCGCCTGCTAGAAAGAGCCGGCCTCCTATTGCAATAGCTGCGAGAACTCATGATGTTCTTTCGACCAAATCAGATGATTTATTGTTGGTTTCCAGCATGGGTTCTATTATCACAACTATGCCACATGTATATCCATTTGAAGAAAGGTAAGTAGAGAGTTATCAGAAGGCCATGTTTCACTCATATGTCTCGATTCCTTTTCTTCTCCTGTCCAGTTCTTTTGTAACATTACTTTCGACAAATTTTCTCAATAAAAATAGATCGCCCTTGTCAGCCATTTATTGATAACTTTCAATCATAATGCATGCAAAAAGTTTTTGCTCTTAAATGTGGAGACAGTCACAGTGAAGATGAGGCTAAAATTTATAGTATACCACTAAGTTAATGGAAGACAAATACAGAATTTTTCACCATGTGAGAAGCTGCAAAAACTGGCTGTAAGAGAGTAGTTGACCTGTTGCAACAACGTGTGCATTTGCACCTTTTCGTTCAGGGCCTATACTGGCAGGCACTTTTAATTTATTGATGTGCCTCCATTGTTATTAGCTGTATCAACACGATGATGTTTTAAACTTTATTTTTGGTGACCAGCCCGATATGTATTATTGAAGTGCTTACCATGGTTGCAGAGTTGAGATGTTCAGAGAATTTATCAAGATGGATAAAGTCTCTCGAGTCATGGCGGGTGAAGTAGCAGGGCCTGGTTCTAGAAATATTGAGATAGTCATTCGGAGGGGGAATATTGTCGAAGATGGATTTCGACAATTGAACACCTTGGGTTCAAGATTGAAGTCATCTATCCATGTATCCTTTGTCAGTGAATGTGGACTTCCAGAGGCTGGTCTAGACTATGGTGGATTGTCTAAGGAGTTCTTAACTGATTTGTCAAAAGCTGCCTTCTCGCCCGAGTAAGTTTTATGTGGTCTTTCCTTTATTCTTCTTGACATACACTTTTCCCAAGAGAAGCCATTCATGGGAATCTTTTAATCGTTCAAGGTATGGACTATTCACCCAAACCTCAACTGAAGACAGGCTTCTGATGCCAAATATATCTGCAAAGTATCTCGAAAATGGATTGCAGATGATTGAATTTCTTGGAAGGATTGTTGGTAAAGCTCTCTATGAGGGAATATTGTTAGATTACTCTTTTTCACATGTCTTTGTTCAAAAGTTGTTGGGACGATACAGCTTCCTTGATGAACTGTCAACACTTGATCCTGAGGTTTATAGAAATCTTATGTATATCAAGGTAAATCCTTGTCAAAACTTGGTAATATCACTTCCACCTCATTTGTGTAGTGTAATCTCCTGTTGGTTTAATTCTTGCTAAAGGTGTTGATTCAAATTTCAAGTAGCATTTGTAGTCATCATATTGCAACAAGCTCTAAAATGTTCTTCAAGGTTGATGTGTATACTGCAAGACACATTACAAAAAGGAAAGAAAAAAATTGAAACAAAGTGACTGAGCTATGAGTCTTCGATGGATCTCAACACCCAAGTACCTTTATCAAGCACCTTTTTAGTGAAATCCAATTATTCTAATTTTCAAATTACCGCAACATCTGCTGCCCAAAAGTATGAATGACAGTCAACTTAATAGTACAGTCACATGTAGCCAGTGCGGTTTAGGTGATTGATAATGAAATCTAGGCTAATATAACTCATAATTAAATCTAGCCGCGTATACTTAAAACACATAATGAAAGAGTTTGAAGAATAGTATTATTTTCCCTTCTCATTACATACCTATTAAACCGAGCTGAATAATGTTACAGTTTATGTTGCATTTTCCACATTTTGGTTTAGCATGTAGCAAAGACTGTGTTAAGCATGACTTGAAATTGGTACTGGACGTTCATGACATTTTACTAGAGAGAAGGACTTACTGACTTTTTTATGTATTTCCGATTATAAGCACAGAGAGAGAGAGAGAGAGAAGGTATATAGCATTAGTAGTTAAAGCTAGCCAGAAGTTTTCCCTAGATTAGGATTTGCATGTTGCTTATATAACTCATACAAGTTCAGTGCCCAGGACTCAACTAGCATTAAAAGTAGCAAATGCAAAGAGTAACAGGGTAGACCAATTGTACTACAATGACACATGGGAGGCTATGTCTATTATTTTGCGTGTTCCTGTTTTCTTGCAACTTGGCTGTCCTCTTCTATCATCTAATCTGACCTTTCACAGATAGGATTTGGAGAGTTTAAAAAGTTGAAGTTAAATTTTGGTCTGTTAGTTGTACAGTAGATTATGTTGTTGTGCTTGTATTTCATTCTATCTATGTATTAGAATTAACTTTGTATGATACTTGGTTGGTGTAACTTTGACAGCACTTCGATGGTGATGTAAAGGAACTGTCTCTGGACTTTACAATTACAGAGGAATCTTTTGGTAAAAATCATGTTTTTGAACTCAGACCAGGTGGCAGGGATATCTGCGTGACAAATGAGAACAAGATGCAGTATATTCATGCAATTGCAGATTATAAACTTAATCGGCAGGTGAATCATATGTTTGTAAGTTATACTTAAGTTTACATTTTGTATACTAGATTTAACTCTCTGTTCTTGCCAAATTGTAGATACTGGCATTTGCAAATGCTTTTACAGAGGGTTAACGGATCTCATATCACCATCGTGGCTTAAGTTATTTAATGCATCTGAATTTAATCAGGTATCTTCCCATCATGTGACTCCTTTGAACTGTTCAGTTGTGTCTTGCTTATTTTAAGCTGCTCTGGGCCTCCATGAACTGGCTTAAGTAGTTCATCCGTCATGGCATTATATGTCTTTCATAGAGTTTACTAACTTTATATAACTTGAGACAGCTGTGTTGCCTCTTTTTGCATATCAACATATAATCCTTGATGAAAGAGGTTGTCACTAGACTGTTAAGACCAAACTGCTCATGGATAACTGGAGCAAACTGATTTTGAGATATCTTGTTAACTATTTGTCATATATATTTTTTTGTCATAATCTAGGTTTTCAGTGTTCCTATGTGAAGGAAATACTGATATTTGATATATCTGCACAGTTGCTTTCTGGTGGATACCATGATATAGATGTTGATGATTTGAGAAGTAATACACGCTATACTGGTGGTTATTCTGAGGGAAGCCGGACGGTAAAACTTTTCTGGGAGGTATATGAACTGCAAAGACTGTTTACAGTCACATTTTCCCCTTTGTCCAGTACAATAATGGTGCATGTTTTGCATTTACATGATAGACAGGTCCGAGATTCAGTTTTGTCTATTTCTATTTATTTGCTTTTTTAAAGCTTGGTACGTAATTATGATGCTTTTTTCTCGATATTGATTCTTAGCTTTTGCATGGGGATGTCACTGATCCTCATTCAGTCAGTTTGGGCATGTTGGTTTCTCAGTCATCTATTCTTAATGGTTAACTTTCTCCTTAGGCGTATAGGAGCCACATTTTCTTCTCTTTTAGGAAGAATTGAAGGAACAGACTGAGGGAAGGAGGGTGGGTATTAGTAGTGCTGCCCTAAGGCTTTAATATGATAGATGTATGTACCAGAGGAATCAGATGGCTGGCAGCTACTGTTTTACCTGTGTTATATAGTTTAGGCCTTAGGTAATTCAACTGACAGGAAACTTAAGTTCTTTTCCTCTTTTTTGTTGAAAATCTAATGTTCTATACTTGGATTTTACTTCATAAAGTACCCGTGATTTTTCTTCCAATTGATTCAGAGTGCATAAGTTTTCTATATGAAGCAGCTCCTTAGAGAAATATAAAGGGACATTTTCCCGAACTTCCTGAGTTTTTCCTGACATTAAGAGAATACGGTAGTCTCTATCCAATGTTTCCTTTTGTCTTCCCCTGGATTACAGTTTCCTCAGTCACAAGTCACGACTAGTGTTAGTTGTTGGACACCAATACAAGAGCCTCAAGGATTACTATTAAACCCACCGATTATTCTAGTCGAATCTATTACTATCAAATGTTGATGATATATTAGCATAGATGTTAATGTTATTGCATAGATGGAAGAGATATTCAAGTTTTTGTATGCGTAGAATGCTGTGTAGAATTGATATTCACCTGATTTTCTGCTTTGACGTCATGGTAAAATGCTTTGAATTTTTTTTTTTTTTTTTTTGAGCTGTAATCATGCAGAGGACAAGCATTCTTCCTTACTTTCTAAGCAGTTGTTTTATATTTAAGATTATAAAGTTTGCCTTTTCCTAAATTGTTACTGCAGGTAATGAAAGGATTTGAGCCAAAAGAGCGGTGCATGCTTCTTAAGTTTGTGACAAGTTGTTCTCGAGCTCCTTTACTGGGGTTTAAACACTTGCAGCCAACTTTTACTATTCATAAGGTTCGCTTGTGATCTGGTTGTTTCCATATGGTATTTGTGTCTTGATTAACAGTTTTATTCACGAGATCTTGTTCCTTTGTCTTTTTTGTCTCTGTGGAATAGTAGAGGCAACTAAATACATAGACAAATGAAAATTTTACAAAAACATGGGTTTGGACACAAAGACTATGCTGCGAAATGGGAGCAGCTATAGCTGTGAAGTAGCCATAAGCTTGTGATGTTCTGAAATAAGCATAAGATGAATATGTTAGTCAAAAGAATTCTTGGGATTCCTATTTCAAGTCCTTAGATTCATGTAGCTTATGTCGATCTTGGTCATCATATTCTCTTTATCCTCTCTAAAGTGAACTTCCATAACATTGAATTAGCTGACATTTGGTGGTGGCATGTGACTGGAAAAGAGATAACTTAGCTTGGGCATGTTTGAAGGGCAGAGCTACTATATTTATGCATCTTTTTCTAATTCAAATGTCTATGAACTCATGATGCCTGAAAATGTTTCACATAAAAGTTCTGAACATTTTTTTGGTTATATGGGCATGATTCCTTCGATTATTACTGGCAATTGGAATCATGTCATGCGTATTGCTACAGAGTGGTAGATGTGATACATCTACAAAGGTTTGGCATTGGCAATTATGAAGCCTTTGAGCTTAACATACAATATTGTTTCCAGTATCGAATTAAGGGATTATCTACTGAATCTGGATATGTTAGAGGTAGAGCAACTTATGGCTGGAGCCTTAACACAACAACAAGTTTCTCCAATGTGATAGGGAGGTCAAAAGTTAAAGTTGTTTAATAGCCTCTCTGTTATGCAGATGCAAGACTGCATGCCTATGACTCTGGCTGGACTCCATTATGTGAACTCATGCATTAGGAAATATGAAACTAGTTCCTTCAGAAAGCAGAACAGAGGGAAGAATGGCATGACCATTAGGTTTAGAGGTTTATGATCCCCTTCTTACCATTGGTTATGCCGTTAGCCTAATTTAAAAACAAATGGGAACTCTATTCCAATGAGCATGAGCAAGTTTTTACATTTTCCATCTTCTGATCTGCTTGAAGAAAGTAACTGGACTTGCACTAGGAAAGCTGATAATTGATTATCGAAAAATTGATGCTTCTTCTGCTTGTCCTACTTGAGTTCAAACAAGAGCAAAGATTTTATCCTTTTGACGGCCCTCGTTGATTAGAGTGCGCATCAAGGTTGTGTTTCTTGGTACATGCCTGATCGAAATGGATTCTGAGGGACTAGTATGTTATGCAGGTTGCTTGTGATGTACCTGTCTGGGCAACAATTGGAGGTCAGGATGTCGAGAGACTTCCATCTGCTTCCACATGCTACAATACCTTGAAGGTAGATAGACTGGGAGCAAATTCTTTTCTTGATTCTGCTCATTTAGAATTCTTGAATTTCAGAACCAACTTGAACTGCCTAGATGAGCTTTGTATCTTTTCATTGGCTGCAGCTTCCCACATACAAGCGTGCAAGCACGATGAGATCAAAGCTTCTTTACGCGATTAGTTCAACACAGGGTTTGAACTTTCTTAGCAGCTTTCTATCCACACTACCGCTTCTGGTAATTACTCTTTTTGTGATCTGCTCATCTTAGTGGTTTAGCTTGGCAAGAGGTTGTGAATATTTGAATGCTTTATTATATAATTAATAGTCCCACTTTACCAATAGATTGACGGGCGTCAGGCATGGTATTAGTTTTTATTCTCTCTTGTTACATAGATCATGGGTGGTCTATGACTGCAGATGATTAAACCTGCGGATCATTCTTATCATTTTAAAACACTAGTGTATCCTTAAGTAGGCACGGATTATGAGGTAAAGTGGAATGATATCTTGAGTGTAAAAGTAGACACAACGTTTTCCTCTCCTTTACAGAAGTTGCTATGAAGCAGTTATTTCAAAAAACACATTCTACTGTACATCAAAAAATAAAATTGTATAGGATTGCTGCTTATCCCACTAAATTACTGTTGCTGCTTCTCTTTTGTCATGTTCTTGTCAATATCATCACATCAATATAACATTACCAGGGTTACACAATCATTATTAGTCCCTGTACAAGTAAGGGAAGAAAGCAGGGAGGATCTTATTGTTCGAAGAAGCATCAAGCAACCGTTGCTACTAATAGCCATTAACACTTGAAGTATATTGGAAATTCGGATCCACAAACAATTTAAAGCAAACTAAATCTTTTTAACTAGTCATTGGATCTCCTTATATATGCCCCTATATCCTTCTTTTCAAGATGAGAAGGCTACTATATATCATTGCAGCTACAATACTGATATGCTTCTTACACTCAAGAAATGAGAGAGAATCCTTGAGAAAGGAGTGCTCCTGCCAAGGCCATGTTAGCGGCTTCAGAGGGATGGAATCCATCCCAAAAAACATAACCGGTAGCATTTGTGCATGTTCCAATGGACCTTGCATTGCAAAGCAAGGATGTTTCCACTGTACCTGTTCCACAGCAGGCCTTCGTAGATTCAAAGAACCCTGCAACAAGAGACCAATTCAACAATGAAAATTTGGTTCGCTCTTCACTGTCAGTTGGCCTGGCATTGCAAAGCATCTCATGTTCTCATGCAGTGGTTACAAAGAGACTGACGATGAGACAATAACATTAATGTCATGGAAAATGTACATTCCCTTTGCTTTATCATGAGATTACGTACTTTATTTTAAGTCAACTTTCAGGTTACTCTGTTCATACAGATGAATGGCTCACATATTCAGTGAGGTTGAAGTGGACTTACAATGTAAGGTAATGGATTATGCAGAGTGGGGAAATCTTGCTGTCAGTAGCGAGTAGCTTACCGTTCTCAGCAGGTTTTGTGACCAGGTCCAAGAGGGGCTGGTAGATGTCGAAGACCACGAGTTTGAGACCTGGGAGCCTTTTCTGCAAGCTCTGAGATGTGCTATTTAGCTTATTATTGAACAAAACCGCGTCTTGGTTCAATCTTGCCACACACTGGGCGCTTCCGGATCCAAAGAGAGTTCTGGCTGCTGGCAAACATCCAGTTGGGGGTAGGCTTGTCACTCCAATTTTCCTCGCTCCCACTCCATAGAGATCCTGCTATGTAATTCTGGTGTCATAAAAGCAGTTCCGATTGTGTACAGAAAATGTGTCTAATTTCATAAATGAGTTTCCTATAAGTTATCTATTAGAAAAAGAAAGGTTTCCCTGACGCTTTTTGTACTTTGGTGATTAATCAGTATATAATACGAGTTTGTAAAAGTTGTTTGAGATTATCTCTCTTTCTGGACTAAGTTTTATCTTTGTATGTGTGTGGAGAGTAAGTTTGATGTGTGTGTGTGTGTGTGTGTGTGTGTGTGAGAGAGAGAGAGAGAGAGTAACATGCATGGTTCATTTCATGAAGAGACCTGGATGAAATTGGAGTAAGAAGTGAGGAGAATGTCGGAGAATTGGTCTGGTGTGAAAGCTCCACTGAGAAGGGGATCGATGTAGTAGTTCTGAATGAAGTCACTGTTCCCCGCGCTCAGAAGGTGGATCGCACCCGAAAATATGGCGTTGGCTTTGCGCCTTCCCACCATACTCACCACTTTGCTTTGCCAGTCCTTGTAGTTGCTCAGCTGCTGGGGCAGCGAAATAGCTTGCTGCAATTACCAACAAACAACAGTTCACTCAGCAAACGTATACTTGTGCGCAAGGGAAAGACACAAGCTTGCATGTCGGAGACAAGTGAGAACTGAAGCCAGCACTTACGTATAACTGGGCCGTCCGGTCGTAAAAGCCGGAAGCAGCCGAGGCAAAGTTGGCTCCGATCAAGAGGTTTTTCCCGGTTGCTTCACGGCTAAGGTAAGCCGGTTGGTAGGAAGTGAATCCGAGGTTCTCGGCTGTGGATGGCAAAACGTACAAACTATTAGCTCATGTTTTCGTGTCTGGTGTGTGTGTGCGTGAGAGAGAGAGAGAGAGAGAGAGAGAGGCTGATTTCTGTTGAGTACCAGTGAAATCTGTGGCAAGCTTTCCATTGCAAAACCTGCCAGTGGGGTTGTGAGAGGCAAAGTCTCTTCCATAAGGGGGGAAGTTGGCCTTGACAAGCGTGTAGAGATCGTTGTTGTTGCCCACGTCTACCACCGAGTCCCCAAAGATGCACAGTGCAGGCACAAGAGGATCCCCATGAGCCACTAAACCAAGCAGTGCAAGCACTGCAAGCAATCCCAAAAGCCCTTTCACAATTCTCATTTCTCTCCTGTTTTCCTCGATCAGAGAGAGAGAGAGGGAGGGAGGTGAATGGAGAATGGAGAATGGAGAAGCAAAGGCCAGAGAGCAGGATTTAAGGAGGAGATCTCAAGTGAGGGGACGGTCAAAAGTGGAAATTTTAACTGCAAGGATGAGAGCAGAGTCCCAATAAAAGCTTCGCTCATTCCAAGGCAAAATAGCATGTTTAGTACATTCCCCTCCTTCGAGAGAGCTAATGACTCTTTGTCCTCTGTATTTGTTTCGTAAGGGTTACTAAAAATGCAAGCTTTGCCCCACATTCTCAAAACGAGTATGTTCCGAACATATGACGAAAGGACTTGTTAGAGTGCGGGGGTCATCACAGTCGCACTTCCCAACCAATGGCGTCTCCAATCACGCAATGATCTCACAATCTATACATGAAAAGGAAAAAAAATCATCTACTTCATCAAAAGCCAAGGACACCCATGGTGAAAAACAGCAAAATTTTCTCCTTAAGGAAAAGAAATTAGGTCAAAAATAAATCGTTTTCCTCCGAGTGGCATTTTAAAGCAGTATTTTCCTTGGAATTGGAGCATCCCAGGCATTAAGTAGTCATGATGGACCGACCTCTTGTGGTAGCTGGACACCATCATAATAAAGTGGGGTTCTTCAATTGCTGCATCTGCGAACACCTGGTAACATTTGCAGTGAGTGGAATTAATGGGGCATCCATTACCGACCATGGCTTGGAGGGGAGTTTTTCCCCTGGACCGAAGTCGTAATTCGGGTGCGATTACAACCATCGATCTCGTAATACCTATAAATCCAACGATTGCGATTAACCCGATCTTCTGGATTTGGATTCGGGCAAGAAATTACCTGGGGGGGTCAGTTTTTTCTTTAGGGTGGAGACAATTTTCACTAGAAATATGACACAATCCACCAATTCTCTTCAATGCCCTTTCTCACTATGGGAATTTGGCGTGGGTTCATGTCGCTTTCTCTTCCCTTGAGGATTGGACTCATAGTAGCATCGAATGAACTTCTCGAGTTGAGCTCAGTGGCAAGAAGGTAAGCTTACAAGCAACAAGATTCGACGATATCTTAGCTTCACAGCCCTTGTCAAACTCAAGCCAAACTGGAAATGGAGGAGAAAATGCCGGGTTTCGATCCGACGCTTTCAGTTTCGATTTTTCTTCTGTCGCTGGCTCTTCTTTGTGCCAATAGCGAGCGGATCAGTACGTGCATTGCATTGTTCTCTTCACGTTAACAAATGAAGTTTGTGGCCTCTCACTGTTTTTCAAGCTCTCATCCACCAAGCAGTTTTAAACATTGAAAGTCTAGCTGCATCCGACACATTCCTGGATCGAATTAAAGCCGAGAGCGAAGACCAGGACATATCTAGGGTCAAGCCTAGAATTTGGTCTTCAGCGTGTACGCCAGATGGTAATCTTTCAAAGGGCCGGCATATAAATGCGACGTCGACTTGACCAAGTTCAGGTTGATATACTTCGCGGACGATGCTGAGTTACCGTCGAGAGAAAAAAGCGTTTACTCGTTTATCAGCGTGTGGGAAGATCCTGTGTGATTTTAGTAAGGCTGGTGTGCACGCCCCTATGTCAACTAACGATTCGTTCATGCATGATACACGGGCCCTGTGGAGGGATTTTGGCACAAGTTACTTCTATCTCTGCTCGATTGTGATTTACTTTTTATTTTTTGAACTGCTTAATGAAAATGAGATTCTTCGTTGTAAGAAAGAAATCTGCATAGACAGACTTGAGCCCAGATAACCTACCTTATTGATCGCTGGGAATATTAAGAAACTCAGACCCGCTGACAATGCTTGTAGAGACTAAACTATTCACAAACTAATGATTCACCCATCCAATAGGAAAGAGAAGAGGGTAAGTGAAGTTCTTCAACTTTAAGAAACCCCATTGATATAAGGGATCATATTGTTTTTGTCCATAGAATTATTAAAGTTGGGATCTACAAAGTCCATTGTTGAGCAACTTAGCTAAACTCTATAGTATGATACAAGTTGGGCCGATTTAGCACCTGATGCGTGATGGTATGAGTAATTCCAGAACGTAAATTTTTGATGAGGGGATTTTTGTGGTTAAGTGTATATGGGGAAGAAATGAAAAGGAATAAAAAAAATAGAACGATCTCCTTCCAAGGTATAAAGGTCACGCCACCAACCGAGGATAAGGATCGAGATCTACGAAGTTCACCACCAAGGCCTAAAGTTTCCACCAGCCAAGGATAAAGGACTTCGGGATAGGAGAAACTCACCACCAAGGCCTAAAGATTCCACCAGCCAAGGATAAAGGGCTTCTTGGCTCACCACCATGGAATGATCTACGCTCCAAGGATAAAGAAAGCGAAAGGAGTTATCCACTCTCCAAAGGAGTTCACTCAAGCAAAGGAAATCTCACCATTTTCATTCATGAAATTCGTATCTCCCCTACATTGGATACTTGTTCCCTCTTTATAGGAGGATTTTAGCCTTAATACATATTAAAAACAGACCTTAATAGCCTAGGAACTGAAACCTACGACTCTTGGACTACATAACAATAAAGACACATATTAACTTAATAAAAGCCTTTATTAACACGGGAATTAAATGCGTTTAATCTTCGGCCTTCCGCATTCTTGAACCGCATTCTTGAACCTTCAAATTCGAGCTCTTCCCTTGAGTAGAAAATAATCCTTCTGAAACTTCATCAACTAGTCATTCAAGACATTTAAGATAGCCTCCCATTGTTAATTATCGATATACCACAAAGTACCGATAAGCAATTGACATTATTCATTTAAAATGATCCATCGAAGCACATAATGCCCAGTTTCTTTCTTGGCTTGGATAAGCATCGATGGTTCTAAGTTGGTCGATGGAGCTACGCTAGATGCTCCCGCATCAACACCCAACCAGTAATTACCCACACAGTATTTTTCCTTATTGTTTAGGATTGAAGATCGATCTTATTGAACCAAAGACTGAGGATAGTACCGATCATTTGGGTCTAGTCTAGTTCCAAGGTCAACCCAAAATCAACCTATTATTTTTTTTTTTTTTTTTTTCATTTCTTGTATTTCTTGAAAGGACACAACTCTTTCAAATTACATATCTACCAACACTGCAACATTGAACAACCAAAATAAAAATATTGGTACATATCAAAATATAAATATAAGATAAGATAATAACAAAATTTTCCATTTGTTAAAAGCAACAAACCATAAAAAATGAATACATGAAATTCAATCAAACCATAAGAAATGAGTGGTGAGCAAAGAGAGCAAAGCCGAGGCGAACAAAGAGGGTTTGTATTCTTTTTTTGATTGACTCAAGGCTAGATTTCTACATTTTAATTTACACGGTAGACCCACAAAAGAAAAAACAGAGACTTATATTTTACTTTAAACCCTAGCGCATATATATAGGGTTGTTCTAATCTGAATAAATCATAAATTTCAGGAATAAGGATCAACTCATATGATATAAGGTCAAAAGTTTCGAGGATCAAAGCCAGCCGGATTGAGCCAGTTTGGAATGGTCGAGGACCTATGCTCACACCTAATAATTGGGGACCAATCTGTCGTCGTTAAAGTCACAATCAAGAACTCCCAGCGAGGTTTGCCAATCACTTCGTATCGTACACCCTCTTAGTGTGACGTGGCTCTATAAGGCGCTCTACTAGAACAATCTCTCTCTCTATCTCTCTGACTGAGGCAGCCGCTAGTGATTGACTTCGAATACGGCACAGCCAGGGTACGGTTGGAAGGGGCAGCAGTGACCCCGATAGACTGCCATCTACAGTTGGTTTTGAGTATCTAGGGACTTAAGAATATAACCGGCATTGACAACTTGTCAAGGGTAAATTGGGAAGCCAAAAATATCATTAATCCCCTCTGAGCAAATCGAAAAATGCCGAATGGCCAAGATAAGTAGGTTTCATTTGAAAAGGTACTAATAGACACGTTGTACTTCGAACCCAAAGCTTCATTTTCAGACCTTTCCTCAAGGCACCCCGAGTCTCCTCGGGATTTTAGAGATATAAACACAAGTCCTCGACTGGATATTGCCACAGGTGCTTCAAACGATCATGGGAACGACTTCGCAATTCAGTCGTATCATCATTCTTTGGCTGCTTCGGTGGAGGTTCATACGGTGGAGGGACTAAGGGCATTGGAGGTAACATTGAGTAAAAAATCGGACCACTACGGACATCTTCAAGGGCACAAGACAATGATATTCTAAGTTTACAGGCTTCGTGACATCCTGTTAATCCTCTCATGTTACTCTAGCAAAATTAGCACGCCAGCAATCTAAGAGGTCGCGAAATTACAAAGAGTTGAAAAGGTATTCACTGTTTTTGATAGACTTAGGCTTGGAGTTTGATCAAATATGGTGCAGTAAAATAGATTCTCAACAAGGTGATGGAAACTGCCCCACAACTGTCACAAGACATTATTAAGACACAACTTTAGAGTCAGCTTAGGTTGAAAACAAAGCTCGCTGACTAAAATTTCATAAAGACTTGAACCTCTCCTAAAACAAAGACCATGGAACAAAGCTCGTGAACTGACAAGTGGCAGAAATCTGTAATATGGGCTTTAGCATGAGTCTCGCTGAGGGTAATGTTTTCATAACCTTACATAGAGACATAGAACAGAATGATGAGATACACGAAAGGCGTACCTCCTGCGTGTTTACTAATTAAGATACCTAATTCACTCGCTCCAATCTAGACTTTGATGCCGCGTCCACAAACACGTGGATATCCTTATGGACACAAAGGTGGACAAAACCCTCTTGCTTTAAACAATCGGGTATGATTCTTACATCTAATCAGAATGCATCAACAGTCGGAAAGCCTCATCATTGGTGACCATTGCATAATCATATCCAAGACCATCTGCGCACTCCTTAAACTCATCCATCTCAGATTTAGTCACTTGGATTCCAACCAATACATTTGCACCAGTTTCACCCTGTTTAAGTGCAGATCAGAATTAAGGTTTCAACCAAAGGATGATAATCAACAACCACTTGTATTCTTGAGCAAGAAAATCAAAAATACCTACCTGTCCACGGTAGTGAAACAAACTAATGTTCCATCTAGGACTGAAGGTATCTAAGAACTTCATCAGAGCACCAGGCCTTTCTGGGAAGACAAAACGACAAAGAACCTCATCTTGAAGGTTTAACCGGCTCCCCATCTGGAGAAAAGAAAAGATCAATGTCATCTTAGGAGCCTAATTATAGCAATGCCCTCCGTTTTAGGCACACTACCAGAGTTAATGTGATGCATAAGTTATTGGTGAGGGAAAACTAAGAACAATGATCCAGCAACTGTTCCACAAATCAAGTTTCAAGAAGAAACATGGATTGACTAGACTAGATTCTTCACCATTAAACTAAAAGGACATTGAGCTAATAGAAATCCTTCCTATCGAATCGGAAAAAGAATAAAGTAGAAGGCCACATAAAGAAACACATGATGAAATCGAAGTGAACAAATTGACTTTGCAAGATGTAAGCACTAATATGCTTAAGGAAGCAATTGATTGTCCTTAAAACTTACAAGCTCATACAAGTACTTTTCCACATTTATTGCAAAATGCACAAAATGACCCTAGATTATCGATGTAAATTAGCTATACAGTATACAAGTCCTGAGGAACAATCATTCTCAGCAAGTGGATATAGATCTCTTAATTCCTTCACTGTGAATATCATCTATCAATAGTCTTTAACAAGACTGGGACCAGACTTTGTTGATTAATTAGGTAACAAAAATTTGAGAAACAGAAAATCAATACACACACATTGCATAAATATTTGTGCTTTCACTCAATATTTGCGTACTTCTTCGAAGTCTTCATTCTTCCCTAGGATAATCGCTTCTAGAATTGTCCTTGAGAGATGCTTCTAAGATATCACTTCCAAATATTTTCCCAAGAGTGGCTGAGGATCATAACACCTTATTTTATTATTATACTGCAAGTATGTCATATAAAGACTCATGCATGAGAACTACTCAAGAGAAATTGCATGAGAATTAATCATGAAAAATTGCATGAGAGTTAAACATGAAAAAAAAAAAAATCATTACGTGTATTCAAGATGACTTTTCTCTTTATACTTTTGGCTTATACTTCTACTTTTACAGAGCTCCTTAAATCTTTATAAGCCATAAATACTGACATTTAAAGTCATTAGGAACCACACCAAATTGTTCATAATTTAGTAAAAAGTTAAAATTAACTGTACATATTTTTAAGAGAGTCAAAATTTATTTGTAGGCTTTTACTAAGCAAAACCAAATAAAAAAACCACAATGTGGCAAAAAGTTGAGATCTTGAGGGCAAGGAGTCCATTGAAGAGTGGTGATGGACTTCAGGAAAGTGGGATCACATCCACTATAACCCACTTTTATACATTTTGAGGGGGGAAGAATCTCTGCAAATTGTTGCATACCTATTTTGTTATCGATACAGATTGCTAGCATATTCTCATGCTTAGAAACAAATTTATTACCAAGCAGTATCCTCAACAAATCTTCTAATAAGTTCTGTCTGAGGAACAACAAGATCAGCTGGTGAGCCATCCAACTTAAATGAATAACCTCATCTCTTCAGAAAAATGTTTGTCAAGTGAAGTAATTACCAGGTAACGCAAATGATCTTTGACCAGATCATTGCCTGTGAGATTGTAAGTTGTCAGATGAGAATCCTTCATCCTCTTTTGCATCTGTTCAAGTTCACTTACTGTGTGAAGGCCAACACTGCTCAGCATAGTTACCAAAGTGTAAGCTTATACATTAGAATTGTCCAATAAAGATAAATACTATAAGTTACACTTATGAAGGCAATACTTTGAGCAGGTAAAGAGAATCATGAAATCTCTATGAGGGAAAACACCTCTTTGTCTCACGTTTAAATTTCCTAAATTACCCTTTATTCTTTCTTTGATACCTAACCATGTCACAGATTTTTTTTTTTTTTGGGTCAAATCCATGTCACAGATTACCATCCACTTTCTTTCTCTTCTCACTATTAGATTTCCTTAATTACCCTCACTTTCTTCTTATACCCACTGATTTCATACAGAACCACTCATTTTCTCTCTATGCTTATTAACCCTGGTGATATCATTAAGACCAAACACCACATCAACAGGATAGTTTTATTCAGTTGACTGCATCTTTTACAAGTCCTGCCTTCTTCTCATTGCTGACAAAGATTGACAAGTTGTTACCTGTACAGTACTACAGCCTCTTTATCTGAATTACATCGATATTTGAACTCCGTTATATTCATTGGGCCAACCTACAATACCAAACACCCATCAGTAATGACCATCATTGACACAGCTCCTCTGTAAGAAAAGCTGGATTAAATCTTCAATCTTCAGCAATACATGCCAATTCACAGAACTGCTTGAAGCTTCCAGGCTTCTCAGGCATAAGCGTTGCGAGGACCGCCTCTTGTTGCCTACCCACGTTTGCAAGTTCAGTCACCACCCTTAACTTATCAAAATTCATGTTTGCCCCACTGGTTATTGCAACGACATTTTCTCCCTTGAGACCATAGTACTTGCAGTATGCCTCAGCTCCAGCAAGCGCCAGAGCACCTGCAGGTTCCAGAATGTTCCTTTTCTCCTCAAACATGTCCTGCAATATAATATCCAGACCTTAATCAATTGAACTGCCACGGGACAATCACTGTTCTCAGAAAAAGAAAATTCTAAACACTGACAACAATTTTAAGATACAGCCTAAGAGCTTCAGCCTCAAAAAGAGTGTAACCACAGTAAAGATGATTTCAAAAGGCACGAGCAATGTGTTACTTTGAACCCTCTCCAAAGTGGAAGAAAGCAATGGACCTAGATCAACTAAATCTATTAGCTAGAATCTGTCTTCAGAGACCTTGTGCAGACAAAAGGAAAAATTTTGACATTACAGCATACAAGACCAGCTTCCTAGCTCAAAGATCTTTTCTGCAACATTACTATGTTTGACAGCATGATCAGACGCTACTTGCATCATGAGAGATACCTATCCCAGCTTATCAAAAGTATGATAACCTGAATCACCAGAATTCGCAGTATGAATATCCACTTCTATCCAACCTCAAAATGGCCTTTAGTAAACTGATGATTAAACCCTTGAAAGATGTATTTGTACAGTAAAATTTAAAGGTTGATCCTTCAAGGCTCACAAGAAACATGTAAAAAATTCCACCAAAGAATTTGACAAGAACAATAGCATGTAGACAGTAAATCATCACTTTTCTTTAGATAACCTTTATTGAGGCACATATTGCATCACGGCTCACGAGAACTATGCCATCTACCAACTCTTTGCACAGACGGAATGTTTCTTCACCAACCACTTTAACTGCTACACCATCCGCGAAACCTCCAACCTGGTCCAACATTATTCTCTGGCCATGATGAAGTGACAATGCCATAGCATTCGCGTCAGCAGGCTCAACCCCAATTATCTTTACCTGCAAAGAAATAACCACATGAAAGGAGATCCACAGCTAAAATAGAAAGGTAAATCTAATAAACCTCTCCAAACACATATATTTGGGCCAAAAAGGAGGACAGTATAAAGCTTAGTTACTTCATGATACAAATTAATAGCCACAAGAAGAGTAAACTGAAGCTATTTCCTGAGAGAGCAGACAAAGGAAGAGCAAGTAGTCATGATAGAAAAACCATGATCCCAACACGTTTAAACTGGTTGAGAACATGACAGAGAAAACTGAAATCATTTCTTGAGAGAGTGAATAAAAAAGGAAAGCAAGTGTCCGTCTTGAAAAACCATCACATGCTCATAGCAAAGAGAAGGGGTTCCAGCAAGATTAGGCAGCTCTAGAAGCTGCTAATTTTGAATGCTTACAGCAAAAAAGAAGCATCTCTGGCAATGGCATGCCAAGAAGAGGAAAGATGGTACCTCTCAAGTAGAATTTGAGATTATATCAGCAATGTTCCTCATTGTGCCTATGAGATCCTAAATAATAGCTTTTTTCAACAGGACATACTACAGTGATAACCAGCAAAAACAAAAGGTACTGGATCAAGTTGGTCTTAATGTTACTGCAGTGATAACCACAAGATGCTCTCTTAGAAAGAAGCTACAAGATTATCTTCAATAATATGTGCCAGCAGTAACAGGACGCTGGATCAAAGTTTCCTTACTTCATCATCAGATCAAATAAACTTGGCCAAACGCATCCAGGAGATTTTCATTCTCTATGGAACCACATAACAATATCAAGTTAACATATCTTACTTTGCTTGTTGATTCAATAATAGGAATCAATATTCATGTTGATTTCTATGTCTTCATGCCTATAAATGCTTATCCCTACCGCAGAGAACTCATCAGCATTTCATAGCAAAAAATCTTCTCCATTCTGAGTGGTTATATGCTTGTTTTGTATGTTTGGTATTTTGCCCATGGGGACAATGACACTAATAATAGCCCCTAAACTTGGGTCTAACGTGCAATACCATTCTTGGACTTTTAATTTGTTCGATGTGATCTTTGAGCTATTCCTAAATATTCAATCTAGTCTTTTAACTTTCAATTTGATTAATCTAACCCCACTTCTTTCCATCACGAAGTCAAATCAATCCTTTGGTACTATTCACAAGTTTTCATAATTACACTATTGCTCGGATTTTATAATATCTTTTTATTTCGATCCATTTCCTAAATCAACAAAATGAAAATGCTATCTTCTTATTACCTTTTTACCATTTTGGTCATTCTAAACATTAATATAGTTCTATTTAAGTATATTTTAACTTATGATCACTATAATAGCAAAAATATAACCTCATTTATGGTTATATAGAATTCATAATAATTTTATTTCAAAAGAAAGTGTTTGCATAAGAATATTTAATAATGATATTAATATGTGGTAGTTATATTAATCTAAATCTTATTCCTAATTTTTTACATTGATGCTTCATGTTTTCTTTAATTAAATTCAGTTAAATATGTAAATTAGGAAACTAAAATAGCACAATTATCAACTCAATACAACTCTAAATGAGATTTATAGAGATCATAAGCTAAAATATACTTAAATGGAACTAACGTAACATTATAAATACCAAAAAGGAAATTAAAAAATAGCCATATTTTTATGTTAGCTTAAGGAAATTGATTGAAATGAAAAGATATTCTAAAAGCCAAGCAATAGTGTTATTATGAAAAAATATAACAATTTTATGGAAAGTTGAGGGACTAGATTGAACAAATTAAAATTTCAACAATTACATTGAACATTTTGGAATAGCTCAAGGACCACATCACATGAATTAAAATTTCAAAGATGACATTGCATGTTAGGGTAAAGTTGATGGAATATTTGTGCCATTTTCCCTTACCTTTGTGATGCAATGACAATTTTGTATCTGCAATTCAAATCCACATTACGATTCCTGGACATATCTCTATATGTTCTTTAGACCAGCAAATTATTATTTATTCAAATGAAACAAGATCCTTCTAGGCAATCATGCTCTCTCTTTACAGCCACTCTCTTTTCACAGTTTAGTTATTCCTGGCTCATTTCATACTCTTTCTCTATAAAAGAAAACTCACTTCAGTTTAACCAACATCCAATAAATAGCAAGCTGGCAAGGCATGTAGTGTCCTTCTCATAAACTGCATCTCTTAGATTATAAAATTGCCACCCCAGCTTCTACATTCAACAGCATAACAAAAATTTTTTACAAAAGATAAGAGAAAGCAACTGGCATTAAGGTGAAGACATCATGAATGACATAAAAGAACACCAAAAGTGATTTTTTGGAGAACAAACAACCAACCTCTGGAGAAACCCTCTTGACATAAGCAGCAATACCAGCTATGAGGCCACCACCCCCCACAGGAACAAAAATGGCGTGCAATGGACCTTGCATATGACGCACAATTTCCATGCCGATCGTACCCTGCCCCATGATGACATCCGGGTGATCAAAGGGAGGTACAAATGTACGCCCCTCCTCCTCTCCCCGCTTCTTAGCATATGCTTGAGCCTCATCATAGGAATCCCCCACGAGAACCACTGTGCTACCAAGCCTCTCAACAGAGCGCCACTGCAATATAAGAATACCATATGTGAAAAAAAATACCCACCAACAACAAAACTAGACAGACTTAATGATGCAAATTAAAACCTTGATCTCTGGCGTTGTGACAGGCATTGCAATTACAGCACTGCAATTTAGTCTCTTGGCAGCAAGGGCGACCCCCTGGGCATGATTCCCTGCAGATGAGCAGATAACCCCTTTTTCCAACTGTTCTTTAGGAAGCTTTGCCATCATGTTATAGGCGCCACGGAGTTTGAAAGAGAAAACCTGGCAGAAGGAGAACAATTAATCTCACATGCTTCACAACTAACCCCAATCCAGAATAAGGCGCATCATTCAGACACATTTTCAATATGCAAGAAAAAATCAACATAATTATGATTTTGATTAATTAGAATTACATTAAGCTTGGGAAGCTCTTCAAGGATTCTAGAACAATAGCTTCCGCCACTAGATATTCATGGAACTCTTTCGACCACTTGATTCCGAAGTACGATTGAAGTACATTCTTCTTCATCATTGAGATAGGTACTGAAAACTTAAAGCGAGACTCAGAACAAAGCAGAAGAACACAAAGCTCCAAAAACACAATCCACGCTTCATGGGTAATTACAGTAGACGAAAAATCCATTGAACTGTCCTCAAAAGAGTCAGCCAGCCAGCTTTGCTTCTACTCCAAATAAGACCACCCTTTATGCTGTTTAAGTAAAAACAATCAAGAAACAAAAAGCTCTGCTGATCAGAAGGGAAGAAAAAAGTGAATATTCTGAACCACCATAGCTTTCAAACACAAAATCAGCATTTCAAAGTACGTAAACGACTAGACGTAACCCAATATCACTCCGGAACATGGCTTCAAAAATCAGTTTCCAAAACCGCAAGAGATGATCAATTCCTTTCGGGAAAGAACTAATATCAAAAGCAAGAGAGCGCCAAAAGTGCTCACGGGCTGCAAATCTTCTCTCTTGAGCCACACATTCACTCCCCACCTCTCGGAGAGCTTCGTGGCGAGCTGCAACGGAGTCTCCTTCGCGACGTCGTAAACCTTGGACGACAAAATGTTGGTCAGATAGCTCATGGCATTGGTGATGTTTTCCCCGGCCCCCTCGGCAGCCGTGCGATCGGGCACCGCCCCGACGTATCCCGGCGGGTACTGGAGGGAGCTGGCGGAGACCCTGGGCAGGGACGGCGGCTGCCGCGCGGCGGCTGCGGCGACGGCGGCTGTGGCGCCGCCGTCGCGGGAGCGGGCGCGGGCGCCTGCGCGGACGGAATGTGGCGGGGGGCGAGCGGCGGGGACGCCTCGGCCGTTTGCTTGGACAGGGCGGCCCTCACGAGCAGCCTCCGCGGGCGGCCCTGGGCCGGGGCGGAGAGGGTGCGGGGCGCGGCGGCGGGGGCGGCGGCGCGTCGCCAGCGGAGGAGGGGAGGCCGCGGTGGCGCCAATTGGAGAGCCTCCATTGTCGAGAGAAAGTGGAATGTATGCGGGTGGCAGGTGCTGATCGGGAAGAAAAGAGAGAGAGAGAGAGAGGGAGAGCGGGCGGCGGCGGCGGCGGCGGCGGCGAAGGGGTGGCTGCGGCTGCGGAACGCGGTGGCTGCAGCGGTGAGGAGGGTATGGCTTTATAAAGATGGTGGGCAAAAGAAATTTGGACTTGTCAAATGGGGTGTCTTCTAAAAATAATAAATAAATAACTAAATAAATAAAATGGGGGTCTTCTCTTCTCTTTTCTCTTATTTATTTATTTATTTATTTTTGAAATTATTAGTCATAAGAAATCCCAAATCCATAATGACTGGACCGACCAAAAACAAAAAAATCAATAATGACTGCTAATAACAATTTTTTAAAATAAATTCCTTATAATTAAAGCAATTTAATCAGAATCCGGCCACTTTTCTGAGTATCGGTACGTGGACATTTTTTGTAAGGCTAGATAATGACATCCGCATAAAATTAATGGACACATTTCATTTGGAGAAACTTTGGTGGCGGGATATGAGACCTTATGGAAATGCCTCAGCTGTGTCGGTCATTCCCCTCCCCAACATTTAGCTAATAGAAGAAATAATCGATATGCATAATCAACCGGAGACGTAAATGGAATTTCAACTCAAGAATTTCAGATCATTTATTCAAATCCCATCAAATAAATGTAAATTGTTCTTAATTAGGATTGTTTACACTCTCCAAAGGCCCGAGTTTAACTGGCTCACCTCTTTCCACGCCCATGTTCCCAAATCATACAGACCAATATCATGTGTAGATAAAGTGCAACTTTCTTATTTTAGTATAGTAAGGCCCATTAGCTCATAGAATAATCATTTTCCTAAATAATTAAGAGGGACCACCAAAGTACACAAAGTACATTGAATCACAAAATATCTTAAATATGCAAAGAGTATGCTACATATGCATTGCAATTCCTATTAATTTAAGCTTTTTAAATAGTAGTTTGTCTGACATGATATCAAAGAACAAATCGGAAGTTCAAAAATTGGCGCTCTCTCTCGAATTTTCCCTACTTGTAGTTTTGCCTATTTTTTTGTCCTCAGTTATTTGTTTATCGTGACCATAATCAATATCATATAATTACGGGTTTTCCAAGGATGCTTTTTATCTAGGCCTATTTCTATTTTCTTTTGTGGGAATGTTATCCTCAAGAGTTCATTTTTTGTAAATACTTATTTGATAACTTTGTATGGATTCTATTATTGAGAACTGATTCTTAGGAGCTAATTTGAGGTGTTGATTCCCTAAAACCACTAATTTTAGATGATATATCATATTGCTTTTGGCATGTCCTAAGCGAACTTGTTTGTTTGTAGCTTCTAATTAATTTTTTTTTTTGTCTTCATTAGTAGTGGAATCTAACTGTGGAGAGACTTTGGAATCCAAGTTGCTAGCTTTGATGGTGACCCATGCTTTTTGACCACGGCTTGGAAAACAATGGATGGACCAATTGGTCTCCTGGCTACGTTCTTGACCTTTTTCTCATTCTTCCCATTGTTCCCAGAAAGGAAGAAGAAGGTGGGCGGAAAGAAGCTAAACAAATCACGATGCAGTCGTTTGCTAAAATTAACATAGTAAGTCTTTTGGATTCTAAATTCAGTAATCTAAATACATGCATGCAAGGCAGAGGTGATTATTGAATGGTTTGGGTCAAACATTGAGGTTAGGTCTAAATTTTTTTACCCCAGCGTGCTTATCATAAATTCTTGTATACAAACTTCTGACGTCGGGTTGAACTTGACTCGATCTCGGTCGAACCAAGATAGATTTTCTTTCTAAATATCCTTGCCTAAACAATCAAAAAAAGCCTCCAAGTGCTTGTGGCTTTGGACGGTCCTGAGCGGAATTGCTGGCTGCCAGATCTACGGACAAAGAACCACCTTACTTGACAATAATTGAGTGCAGAAACTTTAGTATTTTAATATTGCTCAAACTACTTTTTAACTCTTTTTTGTCACGAGACTGCTTTGCATTGTCCGTTTATGCTGACTTAGGGCACTATGTCATCTGGGCTACCTAGTTGCTCTTTATTTTTTATTTTTTTTATGTACGAGAAATTAAGAAACATGTAACATTTATTTCAATAATCAAAATAAAAAGGAGATAAAAAAAAAAGGTAGCATTTAATATTGTCATGCTCGAGCAATTCTATGGACCTGAGGAACAAATCCTTCAATTGTCACTTATGGGAATTCTTTCATTTTTTTCATAATTGGTATAAAATTCTTTGCATTTAAAAGCTTTAAATTGATCGGCAAGATTTACTCTTTTTTTTTTTTTTTTTTTTTTTTTCAAAAATAATTGACGTATAAAATGAAGGAGGGAATAACTACTCTTTCTAATTGTTCAGTTTGTTATAAGGCTTTTGTAAAGTACAGAGAAAATATAATTTAATAAATGGCACATGTCATTAATGTAATAGGAAAGTGTACACACTTTGCATGTATGTGAAATTTGATATGTAAATTTTTTTTGCAAAATCATCTCATTACAAAATGTTTGGATTATTAATTAATTTTAAGAAACTATTTATTAAATTCATATACATATACATTTATATATATATATATGAAAAGAGAAATATTTCAAAATTTAAACTTTTTTTTTTTTTTTTTGCAGTAAGTTTGTTTATAATGTGGGAATATTCAAATTTAAAAACTGAAATACGTGAGGGATAAAATAGAGGATTGATTGAATATTTACAAAACAACTAATTGAGGATTTTGTAAGGAAGTAAAAATTATAATCCCTTAAAAATTAGAGATTATCTTTGATTTATATAATATAGGTCATTGGAAGACTTGTCTTTTCTTTTCTCTTCTTTCATTTTTCATTTATTTTTATCATTCCTTCCTTACTTTCTCATTAAATGATTAAGTTGACTTGAACGACTTACAGCATTACTGTAATTTTAGTCCATAAATTTTTCCATTAAGAATTCTAAATTGTGTCTTATCATCTTGAGATAGACACTTTCCATCACCGAATTCTATCAATTTTCTTTTCTTTCCTTTTCTTTTAATATTTCTGGACATACATTTCAACTTTCTTGTATGATTAAATAATTGGCCTTTTTGATCGGGTCATACCAAGATTTCCCCATTTAAGAATGGGAGATGTATTTGGGTTTTTACGCTTGTAATTTCAAATTATGAAAAGAAAAAAATTACTTATACGATAACACTATCATGATTAAGTGACATAACAACAACGATTTCATTCCAGATTCTTAAAAGATTTCAAATTCAATAATAAAATAAGGAACTCTTTATGAAAAATATTTCCCATATAAATCAATAATAAAATAAGGAATTCTTTATGATGAGAAATAGCTAAGTCGTTGGTGAAGATTCCACTTAAGATAGAAGTGAGCCAAAATTAGGATGCATGATATACTAAAGGATAAAAAAAAACTAATCTATCGCAACCCTTTGCAATGAAGATACCTTTTATTTCAAAAAGTAAGTAATCGCTTGTTTTTTCAGGAAAAATAACATAGAAAGTTCGACGCTGTTCTTGAAAAAGAGTTTTACCCAAATAAAGAAAGCTCCCATCACGTTTAAGGTGGATCCAAAAAAAAAATGTTTCTTCACTTAATATTAATTTGAGGAACGTAACTAATCACATTTCGTTGCGACAAAGTCATTGATTAGAGGTCGTTGTGACCAACACCAAAAATGAACTTGCTCGAGGCGGAGCTATAATACCATGGTCATTAGAAAACAAATGGGCAATAGTTAGGAGAAGTGCGCCAGCAACGAGCAAAAAGCAAATTATTGTATACTTACTTAAGGAAAGCCCGGCTAGAACCACATGTGCAAGTTTCATCAAGGGTAATTAATGGCGACAATCATGAGAAGATGGCATGGTTGGCCTATGTTAGTAGTGTAATTAATATATGAAATGGTAGATAGGTGATAGGAGGGACCAAAGGGTAAATATAGATAATTCGATGATTACAAAATGACAAATCTTATAAAGTGACCATGACTCGTCATTTTCAAACAAGCGAGTCAAAGTACTTGGCAGACATCATCCTTTGTATCGGCCCGGAAAAGCATTGTCCTTCGCTGATGGGCTCTATACAAAGTCTTTTGGTGAAGACTGAAGTCTATACATTGGTACGAATTCAATCGCGTTCATTGAGAAGATTGTTAATGTTTGGTATGTCGGGTATCACTATGCCTTCCCAAGAAAGTGACAAGACTGATTAACAATGTTCAGCAATTTAAAGAAAGGTTTCAAGACAAGAAACTTAGGAACATGTCTTATTCTGTTTTTAAAGAAAGAGTTGGCTGCTAATTGTGGAACGGAAAGATGCCAAGGCGCCACATAATTGCCGGTGCTCCAAATCAATTGGGCATGGCAAAAAATGTCACGGATTTGCTAAAGTCGAGACAAATGCAAACGTTATTTCTCCAGAAAAACGTTTTTCCCTCCAGAAAAAAAGACGTAGTCGATGTTGCTTGTTGATCTGTCGCTACTGGGATGGTCTCGCGTGAAGTGGGTTCTTCTGGTCTTTTCCTCACGTAAAGAACCATTAGTCAACGTGCCCCGCGTGGCCTAAAAGATCAATGTTGATTTCGTGTTTTCTGCTTTTTGATTTTCCCCCGCTTTTGTTTCGCCCCACGTTGATTCGAAGAAGGGCCTTTTCACTTGCGGTAGTCCAAGCACCGACGAACCGCAGCGAACGCCTACGATGATGTCGTGCACGTGCTTTGACCATAGAAAGTTTTGTTTGGAATATATGCTTTCGACCTTGGATCGATCTTTTAAGGTGTGCTCTCTTATGATATGGGTTGAATTTCCATTGAATCAAGTCTCATTTAACAGAATTAAACTCAAAACCTATTTTTAGCAACAACTTCTAAGGGAATTCTCACCTCATCCATTATCACAAGATTGAGCTCGTACCAGGAGCTAAAACCACGTGCTCAAGTGCCTTACAAGATGGTCCTTCCATAGTTAGCCGAGCTGAGGAAGTAATTATGTTAAGAGAATTGGGAATATATCTCTTTCAATTATCCTTACAATGGAAATATTGGATGAAGTAGAATCTGTGCAGTTAAAGAAGTGGAGTACGAAGAAAAAGTTTCAATTCCTCTCTTTTCCAAAGAATTCAAGATTTTTTTAGGAGGGTGAATCACTAATCTCTAGAATGAAATAAGGGGAGTGAACCATTCTCCTATAAAGGCTATAAACTACTAAGTGCTCTCATTTGTGTTTGTACATAAGAAGTTCTCCCAAGCAATATTATTCTATGAGGCTCTAATAATAGAGTGTGCTATCTTCAATTAAATTTATGATCTTTCTCAATAATTGGTGTTAGAGCATGTGGTTAGGGACTATGAGCCTAGCTGTTAGGGATCGAAGTATGACGAAGTTGCTAGTGTACAATCCAAGACTATGAAGTCGGTTGATTTGATATCAAGCTTACTTAGTATAATGTAGGGCATTATAATCAAGTCACAATGGTGGATATGTCAAGTTTGGTAAGCGGTGTTGAAAAGCTCAACTAGTCCAATTTTAATGATTGAAACACACGTGTTTGATTTGACTTATTAGGTCAAGACTTATGGGATATTGTTGCGGTAGTAGCCCACACCACATATGGATGATGGCGAGTTAAGAAAGTGGAAGACAAAAACTAGTAAGGTGCTTTACATTCTTGTGGTGACTATTAAAGATGAGCTATTACAGCACATCAAGAACACAAAGATCCCAAAGGAGATATGGGTTAACTTGGTGGTGCTATTCGATAGGATGCATGATGCCAAACTTGGAGACCAAACTACTTTGTCTTGCAACAAGACATGACAGTGACTCAATACTTCTCCAAATGTAAGTCTATTTGTGAACAAGTGTCAAACTTGGATCCTCAAAATGCCATCTCCATGACAAGAACGAGGAAAATTATCATTCATGGGTTTTGGTCGGATTGTAACGACATTATTATGGCCACTTGTGAATGGTTAGAGATCCAACTCTTATTGAGTCAGAGACTATGGTAGCCGACCAAGAGGTATTAGATAGACAATTGTCTAATGTTTTAGTCAAGAACGTCAAGGATGACGAAAGTATACTGTTTAGTAATAAAAGGAAGGTTCAAGAGTAAGAGGAAGAAATAGATCGACCACTCTAGGTGGAAACAAAAGAAAGGTCATGGAGATTGGCAGAGACGACCAGAAGGGACAAGCACTCAACCTGGTGGAGCTCGTCAGGATTGAGGGAAAGATAATAGGAATGAAGATAAGAACAGCTTGGAGGCCAGGCAGTCGCTGCTAGATTTGCGGCAAAGTAGGTCACTTTACGAAGGAATGTCGATTCAAATATGTAGAAGGAAATGTTGCAACGTCTATCATGTTGGAGAATAACGGCGACTAAGAGTGGATTTTTCAAGGAATAAGAGTGGGATTTCCAAACGTTCATTGCAGTAGAGGAACAAGAAGAGCTCGTCCCCTCTTCTGTCGCAATGTCAGATGATGCGATAGCCTTCGCCACGGTAAATGATAAATTAATCAAATATGACAATGATTGAGTAGCTTGGCTCAGGATGCTCAAACCATTATAGAAGGTAAACTTGAAGACGAGGTTAGAGCACAACCATAAAAAAAAATCAAAGAGTCCATGGCGAACAATTGTACTTCTGAAAATAACGGAAGAGCTTAGACCAAATTAGGTGGATGAACCTAAAGAACAAGCACCTCATCTAGACCAACAAGGCAAAGGAAACTAAATCCTAGAGATGCAAATGAAGCTTTGACTAAAGATGTTAAGAGTAGAGCCATCTACGTAAGAGGAGGCCTCACAAATCCTAGACATGTAAATGCAGCTTTGACTAAAGATGTTGAAGTGATAAGAGTCATTTACGTATGAGGAGGCCTCACAAGGGGCATAATGGAAGAAGAAATCCAAGCTTCAAGCAAAATGAGACGTGATATTTGGTGCCGAGACCTAAAGAGATATGCCCAATATTTTGCAAGTGGGTCTACAAACTTAGAATAGGATCTGACGGGTCAATATGACCTCCGGGTCGCTAGTGTGCAGTCAGCCGCGATTGGCGAGTCTGCTCTTGTACTAATCAACAAAATCCACCCGAAGGAACACATAAAGCATGACGAATTCTCAATTTTGCTCATATACATGTATCTGCTGTCAGTTTAGAACTGAACTATGTCCACTTGAACGTTACAGGGCCCGTAAGTTATAGAGCTTTATGTCTACTTGCAGCCCGATCTTGTCGAAAAAATTACCAGTTGGAGATGGACAACTCAAAGCTGCTTCTGCTTCTGGAGTCTCCCGAGTCACCGGCTGCCAAAGTGGAAGAAGCTGTAGAGAGGTTCTCAAGCTCTCAAAAACCAAATACTCCAGCCAGGAAACCTTAAATCCCAGCTTTTTGTCCGCCCAAGTCGCAGTCAGTTGAGGAAGGTGAGATCGTGTACGACCGTCCTGTTTATTCGGAATTTAGAGGTAATGGCGCCAGTAAAGCTCCGGAAGAGCGGTGGAAATTTGATATAATACTAAATTATCAACCAGGCTTTTTTAAAACTTAGGTAGCACTTGAACTTTTATGTGTATCTCAATGATTCAAAAGGGATCGTCTTGAGATATTTTCGTATTTTGTTTTTGCAGTAGATGCTTGTCTAGACCAATTGTTAAAGTTTGTTCTCGTTGACACACACCCATATTTATTTCTGAGGACACTAAATATCATAGGTTGATAACAAATTTTGCCCTTGTTCATACATGCAAAGTAGATGCGGAGAGATGCTTATTTTGCTTATAACTTGTCAATTAGTTTTGGAAGAGATTGTTGATTTCACGTGTCCGTCCATCATGCCAAACGATTTCCCTATGTGTGTTACACATACCATTCGGTCATTACTAATAGATAAAAAAAGGGAAAATTGACCAAAAAATCCAAAATCTATTATACATACCCTGATTCACTTATAAACTTTTTAATTGTGCTAATTTAGACTAGACATTTTAACAATTTAGTCCTGAACTTTTCAATGGTGTTAATTTGGTAATAGACAATTTGATTATTTGCCAATGTAGTCTTAAATTGGGAAAATTGTCTAAAATGTCCTAAGTATATTGTACTTTTGCCAATTTAGTACTAAATCTTTCGATTTTGCTAATTGAGTCCTAAACTTTTTTATTTCTTGTCAATTGAGTCCATCAGGCCAAAATTTTGGCCGGAATTTGCTAATCTAGATGCCGATCATGTCATCTGGCACGGCTGATGCTAATGTTGATATTTTTTAATAATTTTTTTTATGATTTTTTTTTTTTGGGCTTTTGGAGAGGATTAGTGATCCTCGCTAGCCACAAGTGAGGGCCAGCCAACCCTCGTCGACTCCGGGCGGCCAAAGCAAGGACACATGAGTCCTCACACAGAATCGACTCATCGGTCCCAAGCGTGGTCATAGCTATCGCTTAGGGCCGACGAGGGCTTGTGAGCCCTTGCTTTGGCCGGTGAGGGCATCGTGGCCCTTGCACAAAATTGGCAAGCAGTGTGAGGCCCTTGCCTAGATCCGGCGATGGTCGACTGATCCTCGCTTATGGCCAGTGAGGGTCTATCGGCCACCCTCATCAGCCCTCTCCAACCGCCCCCCCACCCCAAAAGAAAAGAAAAAAGAAAATAAAAAAGCCATAAAATTCAAAAATTAATAAAAGATTATTTAAAAGTTTCTACATCAGCACCAACTATGCCATGTGGTGCCACCGGTGTCCATGTCAGTGAATTCTTGTTAAAATTGGCCGGATGAATTTAGTCGATGGTTTAGGATTGAATCAACAAAAACGTCATAGGTTTATGACTTTTTGAATAATTTTCTCATCTTAAACCTTTTGACAGTTTGCCAATGTAGTTATCCCGACCAAATTACTAAATAAAAGGTTGAGAATTAAATTGGCAAATTTTAGAAGGTTTAAGACTAAGGACGCGAATAATAGCCATTTAAATTGATTTCTCTATTTTTATTTCCCGGACAAGTTTCTAAGAAAAGTATGCGTTTGATAACAACACAAAATTTATGTTCTCAAAAGCTCACTTTCTTGGTGAAGTTTTATATTAATTTCATTAGTCTAAAATATATAGCGAGTCTCTTTATTTTCCGTACCAAAAAATTTATCTTGATTCCTTATTATCCTAGCGAGATACTTTTATACAAAACAAGTAAGACATTATAGAACTATATAGGAATACACTAAAAACATTATGCACAATGAGGTAATTTGATAATTTTTCTATAAATTTTTTTAGATGATATTATTTTTTGTCAATCCAAAATAATTATATTTCATTAGCATTTGCAAAAAAAAAAATATCTTACTTTATGTAATGTTTTGATATAATTAAGTTTCATCTACTCAAAATTTATCCATAAATACAATCAACAATGTGGAAAAGAAATATATTTTTTGGAAAATTTTCTTTTTGACAAAACAAATTAGTATGGAAGTAATATCTAACAATTAAAAAAAAAAAATAGTGCCTTTAACATACATGGAAAATCTGCAATAAGAAAAAACATATAAAATTCTTGATTATGGTAAGTAGATCCTACATAAAAATAGAACAACTAAAAACAAGGAAAATAAATACATTTGGGACCACCGATTTAAATTGCAATTGAATAAAAGAGGGCATTTGGTAAATATTTAGTTATATGTTTTTTTTTTTTTTTTTTTTTTTGGGGGGGAGGATAGCGCTGCCCTAAAAAGTATATAGAAGATATAGGCATACTTTGTAGATCAATGTGAACAATTAAAAGGTGCAACTGTGTCCGTCCATGAACATAATCAGAGAACCTGGGGCATCGCATATACTTTGAGACTCAAGGTCGGACCCCTAACATCCTCTCCTGTGTGAATGGCTATTGACTAAATTTAGCTGCCTCGAAATAACATGCTATCAAATGATGTTAGTGAATTTTGGATATAACGTGTTTTTTTATGCATATTAAGCTTTATTAATTATCAAGCGTATTGCACGCCATATGTCACTCGCATATTAAGCTTTATTAATTAACGTAGTACACGTGTCACTTTGATTTCGTTATAGTTTATCAATGCATGTTGGTTTAGAATTCATATGGTCAAAGTGTCTAAATTAATTCAAGTCTATTTTTAACCAAGAAAAAAAAAAATCAATTGTCGTTACATTTAGAAACCATGTTTAGGTCATGCATACATTGTTTGGTCTCTAGTTAACATTTTACAGAACATTTCATGCATTAGCTGATTATAAAGCTTCGTTTTTGCTTTGCTTTAACACATTGAGGTTATTGCCCTTGTTCCTATCTAACAAAAGGCTATTAGATGTTGCGTTGATTTGTTGAGGTACATTATTGTATGCACATTTGCATGATTATCAATTGCATGTTAGTGGTTTATGATTAAAATCGACCAATAAAATGTATTGAAAGAGCATTAAATTTATCTAACGTAATCGAGTTCTCATATTCATATAATATTTGACTCACAAAAGTAAGATGTTCTCTCATGTTTTACCTGGGTTTCTAATCAACTCATTATAGATTGGTGGAGACTCCATAATAAATTGATTTGCATGTCTAGATGATTTAACTAAAACCCCAAAAATTGCAATTGGAATCGGCAAAGTTTGCGCTAGGCAACAATACTACTAAGTAATCATTCGTACCTGCCTAGCAATACATTAGCTTTTCTCTGGTGGTTCACTTCTGGATGGTTGCGACAAAGAAGAAAGCCACTTGAAGGAGCATATTATGAAATCGAAGGGAACAAATTGACCCTGCAAGACATAGATGCCAATATGCTTGAGGAAGCAACTAATTGTCCTTAGAACTCACAAGCTCATATGCCAAGAGACTAAATTGCACTCAGACATCCCAGTCCGGTGAAAAAGATAATCAATATAACATTTTCGAGAGGAGAAATCTTTTAGAGTGAGGATAACCTCTATGCCAAGTAAGAGATGCAATGAGCCACGATATGGAGAATTGTGTAGACAATTTGTATGAGATTACACTAATATGCATTAGCTATAACCAAAATGTCAAAAAATAAATGGCCTTAGTGCCTCTTCAATAGATAAATAACGAGGGATCTATTTGTGACGCCAAGAATTTCAAATGAAACAAAAACTATGAAAGTCGTTGAGACTAGGTTCTCAAAAGCCTACTTAAGACCATAGAGAACAATGCAACTTGCAAACAAAGTCACGATGAGTTGGGCCCTCAAACCCATGAGTTGCTCTATGTACATCTCTTCAAAAAGAATAGTGTGTAAGAAGACATTATGCACATCCACTTGTTGCACTTGCCACCAACAAGAGATAAAATGGAGTCAACAGTGGTATTCTTCACAACTAGATTGAAGGATTCTGTACAATCCAAGCCTTGTACTAATGAAAAACCTTAGCAACTAGGCAAGCTTTATAGTGTTCAAGACTGCCATTCACTTTGTACTTAACTCTGTAAAACCACTTGCACCCAACAAGATTCATAGAAGAAGAACGAGGGAGCAAAGACCATGTGCCTTTTTTAATAAGGCATTTAATTCATCAGTCATAGTTACACGCAACTTAGGGATTTGGTTGGCTTGGGTGAATGAGGGGGTGGTGGTATTAATTTGAGGAGGACAAGAGTGAAGTTGCATAGTGAGGGTGCGTTTTGGCCAAGGTGGGGTGGTGGCAATAGTGGTGGTGGAAAGGCCGGTGAGGAGGGGAAATGAGAAAGATCATGGAGAGGCCTGGTTTTTAGGGCAAAAGAGGTGGATCAATTGGTATTAGAAGATCTTGTGGGAGTCGGTGTAGAAATTTGTGATCGCACTATAGTGGTAGGAGAGGAGGGGTCTGACTAGAGGAAGAAGGTGGCATAAGCGGAGTTGGGAAAGGAGGAATGCCAATAGGGGCCAAAGCCCATGAATCTGCAACACGCATAGGAAATTATGAATTAGGTGATGAATCGAGAATGGAAGAATTTGCAAAGGAAAAACATGCTTCATCAAAGCAAACATGTCAAGCAATGTATACATGATTAGTGATAAGATTAAGCCAGCGATACGTTTTATGAGAGGGACAATATCCCAAGAAAAAATAGGGAACCGAGCAAAATTCATCTTGTGGGCATTATAAGAGCATAGATTTGGAAATCAATGATATCCAAAGATTTTTTAAGAAGAATACTATGGAGGGTGAATGTAAACCATTTGAAAGGGGGAGATGTGATCAGTGACCTTGGACGACATAAAGTTGATGAGATAGAATGCTCATTTGAATGTGTAGTGATGGTATTGGTGAGTGATATAGTCATGAGCTAATAATGTTAAACCGGTTTTAACTATATGCCTATGACGACACTCTATCCCTTGCTATTCATGGGTATGAGGAGCGAAGAGGCAGTGAGCAATGCTAGTTTTCGAGAAAAAGGAGGGGAGGGTAGGAAATTCCCCACTCTAGTCTATTTGAACGGCTTTTATTTTTAGGGAAAAATGACATTTGACAAGAGCTTGAAAAGTAAGAGAGAGAGAGAAAAAAAAAGAGAGAGAGAGAGAGTAAAATATGACTTTGCTTTCAAAAGAAAAAACCAAATAAACTGTGTGCAATCATCAACAAAAATAACAAAATAGCATTGATTATAAATTAAATTCAAACATCACTAGCCTTGCTCAATTGGCAGATAATACATTCAACCATGTGAATTGGTACAACAAATTATTCTTTTTGGTCATAAAGTGTAAGAGATGCTCATGGAGATGGCCAAGATGTTGATATTAGCCATCCATGGAAGTCCATTTCCCAATACTAGCAGTAGGCTTTGAAGGTTACTGTGGTCTAGTATAAAGACCACCACTACTCGGGCCGATAAGAAGAACCGCCTTGATCATCTACTACTTAACAAGAAAGTGGATATGATAGAATTCAAACAAGGCATTATTGTCAGTTGTAAATTTTTAAATTGAAAGTAAATGCTTAAAAATATTAGGCATATGAAGAACATCATTTAAGCAAAAAGAAAGATTTGAAATAGACGAGGAAATAAAAGAAGTACCAATGTTAATGATATTTAAACCTTTGCCATTTTCCATGTATAGTTGATTTGATCCATTGCTTCTTAGGAAGAGATAGGTTGTATATCAGATATGACAAGGGGGGAGGCAACCGTGTCAAGGTACCAAGGTAGGGTGTTGGAGGGAGGTGTTATGGGTGAGGTAAAAGAGGGGAAAATGCATGGCTCAGGTTGAAATTGCAGACCACGAAAGATGTGGACGTTGAAATCCTCCAGTGCAAGAGGCTTGCCTGCAATGCCCATCTCATTGGCATGACTTAGCACGTTGGAGGAAATCAATAACTAATTCTCCCATTTCTGTTGTAGATGTTGAAGACTAAAATGAAGAGAGAGCATGCATGTAGAAAAAGTTGAGCCAAAAGCGACATTGAGAGCATCCTAAATGGCTTTGCTAGTTGATTTATCAAGAATGAGAGGTAAAACTAATTTTGAGAAGAATGCAATTAAAAGACTCATAATGGAGGCATCCTGTTGTTGCTAGAAATCTGCTTGGGCTGCATCAGAGGGGCACGATTGGTCCTATTGACATGATCATAGAGGTTTTGTCCCTTGAGAAATGGTATAACTCATGCTTTTCATAGCAAGTGATTAGATGTTGTGTGACACAGAACAAGGAAATGCTGAGTAGATCCGAATGGAGGAAGTGTACAAGAAGGGTTTGTAATGATGGTCAAAGTAGAGGTGGTAGCGGTATTCTCCAAGGCCATGCTGACCACCTTTGTAAAAAAGAGAGAATCAAAAAAAAAAAAAAAAAAAAACAGAGAGAGAGAAGAAAGTTGGGATTGAAAGGAGCGTGAGCCCGTAGATGGCTCTTGATAGCATATCGAGATAGAAATTGTTATATCTTTCCATTAAAGTTAGGTGGGTATCTTTATACCTAAGAGTACATTATGAAAGACTTGACTTGCATGGAAAGAAATACATAACGTAAGAACTTTCCAACTTCCAAAAATAGGATTCCAAAACCTACAACCCTGTATTTGGTTGATAAAAACTTTCCAACTTCTAAAAATAGGGTTCCAAAACCAATAACGTTATATTTGGTAGATATGCCTTAACCCTAATGGTATCATGAAGACTAAATACGACATCAACAGGATAGTCTTATTCAGTTGACATCATCTTTTAAAAGTCCTGCCTTCTCGTCGTCGCTGACAAAGATCGACAAGTTCCTGCACGGTATTACAGTCTGCTCATCTGAATTACGTCCATATATGAACTCCCTAACATTCATCGGGCCAACCTGCAATACCAAATGCCCATCAGTCAACCATCATTGACACGGCTCTTCCGTAAGAAAAGCTGGATTAAAACTTCAGCAATACGTGCCAATTCTCAGAATCGCTTGAAGCTTCCATGCTTCCAAGCTTCTCAGGCATAATGTTTGCCAGCACTGCCTCTTGTCGCCAACCCACGTTTGCAAGTTCAGTCACCATCCTCAACTTATCAAAATTCATGTTTGCCCCACTGGTTATTGCAACGACATTTTCTCCCTTGAGACCATAGTACTTGCAGTACGCTTCGGCTCCGGCAAGTGCCAGAGCACCTGCAGGTTCCAGAATGTTCCTTTTCTCCTCAAACATGTCCTGCAATATAATATCCAGAACTTAATCAATTCAACTGCCACGCGACAGTCACCGTTCTCAGCAAAAGAAAATCTTAAACACTCTGACAACAATTATAAGATCCAGCCTACGAGCATCAGCCAGAGTATAACTTTGGTAAAGATGATTTCAAAAGGCATAAACAACGTGTTACTTCCAATCCTCTCCAGGGTGGAAAAAAGGGATTGGACCCAGATCAACTAAAGCCACTGGCTAGAATCTGTCTTCAGAGACCTCGTGCAGACAAAAGGAAAATTTTTGACATTATAGCATGCAAGACGAGCTTCCTAGGCCAAAGATTTCTTCCATGACCTTCCCCTCCAAAGAACATTACTACATGTTTGGCAGCATGATCATCGCAAGATAACACTATTCCCATAATGAGTGATACCAATCCCGGCTTATCAAAAGTATGATAACCGGAATCACCAGAACTCGCAGTATGCATATGCACTTATAACCAACCTCTAAATAGCCTCAAGTAAACTGACTATTGAACCCTTGAAAGATGTCTTTGTAAATTTCAAGGTTGATCCTTCAAGGTGCACTTATAAGAGCGATGACTAGTCAAAACTATAATGTAATATATTTCACCAAAGATTTCGACAAGTACGATAGCATGTAGCCTGTAAATCATATAATTTTTTCTTTAAATCACCTTTATTGAGGCACATATTGCACCATGGCTCACAAGAATTATGCCATCTACCAACTCTTTGCACAGACGGAAAGTTTCTTCACCAACCACTTTAACCGCTACGCCACCAACGAAACCTCCAACCTGGTCCAACATTATTCTCTGGCCTTGATGAAGAGACAATGCCATAGCATTCGCATCAGCAGGCTGAACCCCAATTATCTTTACCTGCAAATAAATAATCACATGAAAAGAAATTCACAGCTGCATTTTAAAAGTAAATCTACTAAACCTCTCCAAACACGTTTTCTCGGGCTGTAAGGGAAGAGAGTATAACGCATAGTTACTTCACAAATTAAAAGCCACGAGAAGATTAAACTGAAGCTGTTTTCTTAGAAAGCAGACGACGGAAAGGCAAGCGTGTCCATGAATTTTTAAAAAAAAAAAAAAAAAACCCATAATCCCAACAAGTTTAGGCTGGTTGAGAACATGACAAAGAAATATTTTAGGAGAAAAGGACACCATAAATGTCATAACTTTTGTACGTTGTTTATTTGAGTTCTATAAATTCTTTTCTTCAATCAAGTGCTATAATTTTTTTTTTCCAATCACATGATTGTTATATAACTTTTCTATCGATCACTTCAATACTATAACTTTTTAATAAAGTTCACCAAAAAAGTGTTATACCACCTTGGGCTTCCGGCAATTGGAAGTCAATCGATTGAAAGTTATAGCATTAGAGTAAACGTTTTTTAGGAGTTATGGCAGTTAAGTAGTCAAAAGAAAATTATGGTATTCCTGTGAGTATCATACGAAAATTATGACATGTGTTATGTCCTTATCCCCTTCTCTTGAGAGAGCAAAAAAAAGAAAGGAAAGCAAGTGCTTGTGTTGAAACCATCATATGGTTATACTTATAGCAAAGAGAAGGGGTTACAGAAAAAGAACCATCTCAGGCAAGGGCACACCAAGAAGAGGAAACTTGGTACCTCTCAAGTAGACTTTCGGATAATATCAGCGATGTTCTTCATTGTGTTTATGAGATCCTTAATAATAGCTTTTTCAACAGGACATACAACGGTTTCATTCAGGGAGGAAACAACTATTAAAGCCACTCAATTTATACTGGAATAACCAGCAAAAACAAAAAGTACTGGATCAAGTCGGTCTTAATGTTACTGCAGTGATAACCGCTGGATCAGAGTTTCCTTACTTTATTGTCAGAAAAATTAAATTTGGTCGAAAGCGTCCAGGAGATTTTCATTCCCTATGGAACCACATAACAATATTGAGTAAAAATATCTCACTCTGCTTGTCAAAATAATGATAGGACACTTACTAGCCAGATCAATGTTAATGTTGATTTCTATGTCTTCATGTCTATAAAAGCTTACCCCTACTACAAAGAACTCCTCGGCATTTCGTTGCAAAATCTCTCCTCCATTGTGAGTGATTGTATGCTTGTTTTTCATATTTGGTATTTATCCTTGGAGAAAATGACACAAGTCCCTAAACTTTGGTCCAATATATAATGTCATCCTTAGATTTTTAATTCATACAAACCTAGTCCTTGAATTATTCATAAATAATAAATTTAGCTCTTAACTTTCAATTTGTTCAATCTAATATCTCGTCTTTCCATAATGAAGTCAAATTAGTCCTTCATACTATTCACAAATTTTCATAATTACATAATTACCTAGATTATAAAATATCTTTTACTTTCATTCCATTTCCTAAATCAATTAAAAAAATGCTATTTTTTTATCACCAATTTGGTCTTTATAAATATTAATGCATATTTTTTTCTTTACAAGTATCATTTAAGTATATAGATTAGCTTATGATCACTATAATAGTAATAATATAACCTCATTTACAGTTACATGGGATTCATAATTCTTTTATTTTAAAAAAGTAAGTGTTTGCATAAGAATATTTAATAACGATGTTAATGTATTTATTGATTTTCCACACTAAAATTAATCTAAATCTTATTCCTAATTTTTACATAGATAAAATTTTCAATTTCTTGTTTTTTGTGTTTTCATAATTAAATTTAGTTAAATATTTAGATTAGTGTAAATATAAAAACTTTTGATGTCTTTATGAAAAGTTGAGGAATTAAATTGAACATATTGAAAATTAAGAACTAGATTAAATATTCATGAATAGTTCAAGGACCAAATTAAACGAATTAAAAGCTCATGATGACATTGCACATTTAGTAAAAGTTTAGGGAATATTGATGTCATTTCCCTTACCTTTGTGATGCAATAACAATTCTATAGCTGCAACTCAAATCCACACTACGGCTCCTAAACAAATCCCTATATGTTCTTTACACTAGCAAATTATTATTTATTCAAATGAACTAAGCTGCTTCTAAGCAATTATCCTCTTTATTTATAGAACCACTCTCTTTTCGATTTACTTATTCCTGGCTCAGTTTATAGTATAATATTTCCCATGTACCGCATCTGCTAGTGTTGGTATTTGCGGAAGCGTGTGTTTGATGTGTGTGCAAGGGAGTATTTTGTGTGTGAACTATCATGAGAGCAAAAGAACTAAGGAACAATTGGGTAAGAAATGATTGGGCAAAATAATAATAAGAATGTGTAAAATAGAGTGGCAGTAAAAAAGCACAATGGAACAAAAAGAAAACTTTTTTATTATTTATTATAGTACAAAGGGAAGGGGAGAAGCTCACCTTTTTGGTCTGCCCCCCAAATGGACGACCACAAAGCTTTTTATAGATCTACATCATCAACTTTAGCCGAGGAAAATCTTCTGCTCTTGTCAGAGATTTTTCACTTTCCTTATTCTCCTAGACACTTCTACACTTGTGCTTTTACACTTTTCATTGCTGACCATGCTAGATTTTCTCTTTTCTTTTCTTTTTTTTTTTTTTTTGAATTTTTCTTGACTTATCTAGCTAAAGTCTATTTTGAAGTTTCTAAAAATTGGATAAACAATTCAACAGCTAGATAATTAAATTTCCCCCTGGCTTCAATGCTCATCAGCATAACAAGAATCTTTTTATTAGAGACCAGCAACTGTCATTAAGGTGAAGACATCATGAATGACATGAAAGAGCACCAAAAGTGACACTTGGAGAGCAAACGACCAACCTCTGGAGAAACTCTCTTAATATAAGCGGCAATACCAGCTATGAGGCCACCACCCCCCACAGGAACAAAAATGGCATGCAATGGATCTTGCATATGACGCACAATTTCCATGCCGATCGTGCCCTGCCCCATGATGACATCCGGGTGATCAAAGGGAGGTATAAATGTCCGCTCCTCCTCGTCGCCCCGCTTCTTGGCATACGCTTGAGCCTCGTCATAGGAATTGCCCACAAGAACCACCGTGCCGCCAAGCCTCTCAACAGAGCGCCACTGCGATATAAGAATACTACATGTGAAGAAAACACCCGCCAACAAACAAAACTAGACAAACTAAATGATGCAAACTGAAACCTTGATCTCTGGCGTTGTGACTGGCATTGCAATTACAGCACTGCAATTTAGTCTCTTGGCAGCAAAGGCGACCCCCTGGGCATGATTCCCTGCTGATGAGCAGATAACCCCTTTTTCCAACTGTTCCCTAGTCAGCTTTGCCATCATGTTATAGGCGCCGCGGAGTTTGAAAGAGAAAACCTGCCAGAAGGAGAACAATTAATCTGGCATACTTCTCGGCTAACCACAATCCAGAATTAGACTCGCCATTCAAACACATTTTCCGTATGCAAGAAAAAGCCAATATTATTATAATATTGATGAATTAGAATTAGATTAAGCTCAGGAAGCTCGTCAAAGATTCTACAATAATTGCTTCCGCTACTAGATCTTCATGGAACTCATTCAATTTCTCGACTCCGAAGTACACTACACTTGAAGTACGTTACGTTCTTCTTCCTCAAGCACTAAAACCTCAAAGCCGGACTCAGAACAATACACAGGAACACAAAGTTACAGAAACACTATATACACTTCATAGGTAATTACAGTCGACGAAGTATCCAGTGAAATGTCCTCAAAATAATCAGCCAGCTCGCTTTCACTCCACCAAAGTTTTCGAACAATCAAGAAACGGGAAGCTCTGCTATTCAGAAGGAAGAAAACAGTGAACTTTCTAAACCACCAGAGCTTTCAAACACAAAAGTAGCATTCAAAAGTACCAAAAACGACTAGACGTGCATTAAAATCACCCCAGAACACTGCTTCAAAAATCAGTTTCCAGACCGCAAAAGAGGGTCAGTTCCTCTCGGTAAAGTACTAAAATCCGAAGTAAGAGCGCCAACCCTCTCCAACCGAAAGTACTCACAGGCTGCAAATCCTCTCTCTTGAGCCACACATTCACTCCCCACTTCTCGGAGAGCTTCGTGGCGAGCTGCAACGGAGTCTCCTTCGCGACGTCGTACACCTTGGACGACAAAATGTTGGTCAGATGGCTCATGGCATTGATGATGCTGTCTCCGGGCCCCTCGGCAGCCGAGCGATCGGGAACCGCCCCGAGGTAGCCTGGCGGGTACTGGAGGGAGCTAGCGGAGAACCTGGGCAGGGGCTGCTGGGACGAAGGCGGCGCAGACGTGGACGCTTGTGACGGGTTTCCACAGGGAGCGAGCAATGGAGACCTCTCGGCCGTTTGCTTGGAGAGGGTCGCTCTCACGAGCGGCCTCCGGCGTTGGCCCACGGATGAGGCGGAGAGGGTGTGCGCCACGGCGACGCAGGCCCGCCGCGAGCGGAGGAGGGGAGGCTGCGGCGGCGCCAATTGGAGAGCCTCCATTTGAGAGAGAGAAAGAAAGAGAGAGGGTGGCGGGGTTGGTTGCTCTGCAAAACACAGTGGCTGCAGCGGAGGGAGGGAGGGAGAGGGGGGCTTATAACGATGGTGGTGGCCTAAATTATTAGTTTTTGGTCAATCCCATATTATTAATTTATGCTAGTAAACGTAATTTTTTAAACCCCTCGTCCGCAATGTAAATGTCAAAAATAGGCTACATGTGCATTGTTACCCATTTCCTATTAATTTATCTAGCATGATATCGAAGAATATATCAAGAGATCAAACCCTGGGCGCCTCTCTCAATTTTTCACTACTTGTTATTCTGTCGATTTTTTCTATTCCTAATGATTAGTTTGTCGTGACTACGTCAATATCACATCTTGCACGTATAAAGTACCACTATCCTTGAGCGAGAGTTTTTCATTTTACCAATTTCCTGTCAATTTAAAATTTCTACTTCGTTGGGAAAAATACCACAAAGATCTTAAATCTTTTGTAATTGTATTAATTCAATTTATGCAGTCAAATTTGGCTAATTGGCGCTGATATGGACGTCGTCTATTTAATCAACACCGATATGAATAATTTTTAATTATATTTTATTTTATTTTGCGAATTTCTTTTTATTTTTTTATTTTTTTTCTCTGTCCTTTCTCTCTCTTTTTTTCTCTCAATCTTCCAACTTCCTCCGGTCGATAAAATATAAAAATAAAAAATAAAATTATTCACGTCAATGTCGATCGAGCAAATTTGATCTTATAGATTGATTTGGCATAATTATAAAAAGTTTAAGACCAAATTGGCAAAAAAAAAAGTTTAGGATTGAATGAGCGCTATTTCAAAAAGTTTCGGATTTTTTTGGCAGTTCTCTCCTATTTTGTCTAACATTAAACGTTTCTGAACAAAGAGGCGATCTCATTCTCTTACTTTCATCTTTTCTTCTTTTGGGACAACGTGCCATGTGGTGTTCCTGGTTTAGAGTATGAGGAGCAGCTTTTGGTTATTGCTCGTATGATAGAAGATTCCTTTGTTTACCTTGCTAACTCTTTAGCGCCAAATCACACTTAATTTAAATCTAGTTTCTTCATTCATTTTATCTTTTGTGCCTTTCGTTCTTGCATCGAAGATGAGCATATAATTGTGGCATTTCTAAGGATGCTCTTATCTAGGCATAGTCCTATATACTTTTGTGAGAATGTTGTCCTCAAGAGTTGATTTTTGTAAATACCTTTTTTTTTTTTATTTTCTATGATTCCATTATTGAGAAATGATTCTTAGGAGTTAATTTGATGTGTTGATTCTCTAAAACCACTAATTTAAATAATTACTTATGGGGTAGAGTGCTATTGGATGACTTGGGCTAGGCATTGATGTTAGGTCTAAACTTTTTAGCTCAAGAACGCTCATGATAAACTTTTTTGTGTACAAACTTTCAAGGTATAATTTGGGCATGGCTCAGGGTCAATCGATCCTAACGGGGTTTTCGTACTAAATGCCCTTACCCAGACCACCTAAAAAGTCTTTAGGTGCTTGTGGCTTTGTCCTATCCTAGGCGAAATAAATCAATTAATTAGAGAAATTTTAGTATATTGCTCAAAACTATTTAAACTCGTTTTGTCACAAGACTGCTTTACAGTGTCTAAAAGGTTTATACTAACGAGCAATAATTATTCATTTTTAAAATCAGATGGACGTTGGGGATTTCTCCAAAAATCTCGGAAACTCCCGACTTCCTTGAAAGGAGAAAAGGAGGGAAAAACAACTACTTTAACATGTTCGGTTTCTTGTAAGGCTTCTTTTTGTCTTATTATGTATTGGTAAAATGCACACGCTTTGCGTGTATGTTAAAATTGACATGGAAATTTTTTATAAAATTATCTTATTAAGAAATTAATGATAAGATAATATTAAAATATTGTGAAGAAATTACACACCCCATATGTGAAAAGAAATAAAGGTTTCATGATTTGACATGATTTGAAATTTGTTTTGGGTAAGTTTGTTTATAACGTAAAAATATTCAAATCCTGAAACTTAAAAACATGCTAGATAAAATAGAATTACTAATATGCGCATTTGGTCGTTCGTAAAATATTTATAAAATAACGAATTGATTATATTTTTAAAAAGAGAAAAGAAAAAAGATTATGATCTCTAAAAACTAAGAGATCTTCTTTGCTTTAGATGAAATATAAATTAGAGGTTAATACTATGAAAAATCCTAAACCGGTACATTTGTGATAAAATTTACCCTATTGTAACAAATTTACCATAAACTAATTTTTTATCACAAAAAACTCTAAACTAGTATACTTATGATAAATTTATTCCAAACTAACTTTTTAACCGCCAAAAATCTAAAACCGGTACGCTTGTTGATAAATTTACTCTCTATTAACTTCCGTCAAATTTAATCGTTAAATTTGCTGACCTGGATTACACATAGTGATGTGGTATGATGATGTGGCAAGTCCAAATGGAAATCCATGAGGTAAATATTACAAAAAACCCCAAATTGATATACCTATGACAAAATTAATGGTACTCATGTAATAAATTTCATAGTACACTTGTGACAAATTTGGGATTTTTCATTTCATTAACCTTATGGGTTTCCACGTAGACTTGCCACGTCATTATAACATGTCATCATGTATCATCCATGTTAACAAATTAGTGGAAAAATTTGATGGAAGTTAACGGATGTAAATTTGTTATAAGTGTATCAGTTCAAGATTTTCGATGGTCAAAAAATAAATTGGGATAAATTTATAGCAGGTATATTAGTTTAGAGTTTTTTATGATCATAAAATCAATTTGAAGTAAATTTATTACATGTGTACCGATTTAGAATTTTTGGCAGTCAAAAAATTAATTTTGGATAAATTTGTCACAAGTGTTTCAATTTGGAGTTTTTTTTGTAGTATTAACCCTATAAATTATAAAAAGACTTCTATTTTCCTTCCTTTTGTTGTGTTTTCCTTATTTTTTTCTTTATCATTTCCTTCTTTACTTTCTCATAAAACTTTTTTAAAGTTAATTCGTCTAAACAATGGCAATGGCACCGCAACTTTAGTTCATAAAATTCACTTCTTAGAATTCTAAAGTATCACTTATCGTGTTGAGATAGATGCTTTCCATTGTGTGCTTATTCCGAATTCTATCAATTTTCCTTTTTTTTTTATTTTTTATTTACGGATGTATAATTCAAAAGCTTTAGTTTTATATTTTTAGAGTCAAGTCGGTGACTAATGAAAGGCGGCACCTAATTTCATTATTTTTATCGAACAAAGCCATGACATTAAGTTTTTTTGAGTCATCAACCTAAGCCCCACTCGATAAATTGTCACAAAAATACTTGTTGTAGTGCACATATATCATAATTTTGCCTATAGCTTATTGTATGGTATAGAAATTTTGGGTTATTGTCTTTTCATTTTACACTGAACAGGTTTTTACTTTGTATGAACGGAACTACTTTAAAAAATATATCGATTTAGACTATAATTGCTTTTGATAATTCGTTGCAATGAAGAATATTTTTTGGACACTTTTTTTTTCAAATTTCATGCATGATCAAATGGTTGGCCTAGTTGTTAATGTCATAACAAGATTTTACATTCAAGAACTGAAGGTTACTTGATTTAATCTTATCAATTGACAAATTGCTTCATAGGTCTTCAGGTAGTTGAGTTTCTATGCTTGTACCCTTGATTTATCAAAAGCAAAGAATAAAAAAATAAAAAATAATAGAAATAAAAAATTGTACTTGTATGATTAAAGTATCATGATTAAGTGACATATTACAAAAAGAATTACTATTTCATTACATAAATAGTTGAAAAACTTTTCCCTAAATAAATATATAATTAAAGTAGGACTTCTTAATGACTAGAATAGCTAAATCCTTGGTCAAGATACCTCTAAGTTAATAATCATGTAAAAAGTGAACCAATATTAGAATGCATGATATAATAATGGAAAAAACATAACTAATTGCAACCCTTTGGAATATGTGGGTCTTAATTCTTATCGCTAGTTTTTTCATGAAAATAACTTAGAAAGGTCCACGCTATTCTTGAAAAGGGTTTTACCTAATTAAAGACAGATCCCATCACGTTCAAGGTGCATGCATTTCTTCATTTAATATTGATTTGAGGGACCTAACTAATCACATTTGGTTTCCACATAGTAATTATTAAGGGGTTGTTGTGACCAACACCAACATTAAACTTGCCAAAGGCAGAGCTATGACATTATGGTCCATTATTTTGTTGAAAATGAATGATTTGAAAAATATTTTATAAAAAATAATTACTTATATTGCTTATAAAAGAAATAAATAAAAATATTTCTACGCCCACGAAAATATTAAGATATAAACTGTTTACAAAGAAAACATTTTCCATTGACTAACTATTTCAAGTGATATAAGTAATTATTTTTAAGAAATTATTTTCAAATCATTCATTTTCCACGAAATAAGATAATGAGGTATGAGGAGGGGCCTACAAACTAGCCAATGGGCTAAGCCAAACTTACGTATAAATCAAAAAAGCATTGAAATCAATACATGAGTGGGAGCAAGACTTGGAATTGTGACAGAAAGCACTATGACTAGGGAAGTTCGGAAAAGATTATAGGGAAAAAGGTTTCTACCTACTTCTTGTTCTTCTTCTCCTTCAATGTCAGTGGACAAGTAAACTAAGGTAAGAATGCTCTTTTATCATGTGGTAGTTGGTCGACTACCTACCTATTTAGTGCGGCCAACTTACCATGAGGTAACTCTAAGATTTTTCATGGTAAAAGAGTCCCTAACCAATTCGAAACAAAAATAAATAGGAACACATGGACCATATTCTTCTCCAATCTGAGTTTTGCTAATGTCTCAATTGAATTCAAGGATATACTTAAAAAAAAAAAAATTGACTGTCATTACCTCATTACTTCAATTTCATTGATATAATGAAAAATCATTTCACCTTTTTAGTTGAAACTATATGTAGTTCTCGAAAAAAAAAAAAGTGAAAAAATAGGAGAGTTAAGAGAGGAGGTGGTAGCTATCCATGCACAAAAGCATCAAAACTCTCTTGTTTGAAAGAATAAAAACACATCGAAATGTCGGTGTTTTGTTGTAGCCATTTGGCCTTTTCTCGCGACTTCCTTCCACTCATAATGAGCATGTTCATCTTGAGTACAAGTTTTTGAAGCCATTTCGCTTGTACAGTTTGACATTTCCTCAATATATTCCTTACTTTTACCCAAAAAAAAAAAAAACATATCAAAATGGTACCAGTAGTACTTAGTAAGAGAAGGATTTGGCAGAAATATGTAAAATTGTCCCTCCTAGAAAGAGTATTCCGGAATAAATGGGTAAAAATTTGGAGAGGTACAACAGTAGCGAGCAAAAACAAAGATTATTGAATACCTAAGGAAAGCCTGGCTAAAAGACACGTGCACGTTTCATAGAGTGTAAGTAATGATGATAGTCGTTGGGAACATAATATGGTTGGTCAATCAACATTAGTCATCTAATTAATATATGAAATGTTAGATAGGTGATAGGAGGGATCAAAGAATAAATATAGGTAGTTCGACGACTAGGAAATGAATAATCTTAAAAAATGACCATGTCTCGTCATTTTCAAACATTTTAGCATACAACAAACTGCCTAACGACGCGGAATGTCACCAAATAATTGCATTAAGTTTTGAAAATGGTGGAAATTATTTTTTTACTACTACTTCTTGACCTCGAGCCACACAAAGATCCTCTTCAGTTAAAGGACAAAAAGTAAAACTGGGTCACTTAATTGAAAAGATCACCGGCCAGAGTAGACCGACTTCAATTAAGTGAATCACCCTTCAATTCACGTAAATCAAAAGTATTTTTCATCTTTTGCCAGTCCACCTGAATGTACCGCTTTCGCTTTTTTTTACATAAGAAAAATGTCATATTTATTCAGATTAGTTACCTTTAATTCACATAAATCAAAAATATTTTGCATCTTTTGTTAGTCCACTTGAATCTACCTCTTTCGCGTTTGGTTAACATAATATGTCATATTTATTCAAATTGGTTACTAATTGTGCATTTGGTAACATTTCTATTCATACAAACAATTTCTTTTTAGAAGATATATTTTTTTCTATTTTTATTCCCTGAAACAATTTTAAAAAAAATAACGCGTTTGATAACTGTACAAAATATGAATGTGTTTGATACGATCTACAAGTTTTTTTGTGACATAAAATTTCTTTAAATTTTTAATTTTTTTTTTTTTATTTTTTTTTTTTTTTTTTTTTTTTTTCTTTTCTACTCTTCTTCTTCCTCCTCTAGTCAATCGTCGAGCAACAGCCGACGGTGGCGATGGTGAACGGCAACAGGTGGTAGAGGCAACGACTGGCGACATGCCGGGGGCGGCAAATAGCGACAGGTGGTGGGCGGTAAGGAAGAAGAAAAAAAGAAAAGAAAACAAATAACTTATTTTTCGAAATTATTCCCAAGAATAAAATGACTAATTTTTTCTACCTCTTGTTTCTATTACAAATCTATTCTCTAGTCACTTTTCCATTATGGGATATAGAAAAATTAACTAATGTTACCAAATAGACTTATCTTCTTTTTCTATTCCATAGGGCAAATGAACAAAAGAATAGAGAAAGAGAAATGTTATCATACAAACCCTAAGAGATTCATTAGATTTTGAGTGGCCTTTTAGACAAATGGGTTATAATCAAGAATCAATAATAATCTAACAGATCGGTCCTTAAATTACTTTGTAAACCAGTCTTCACAAGCACAAAGCAAAACCCTAAAGATCCTCTTTGTAAAGAGCAAGTCAAAGAACTTGGTAGATAATGTCTTTTGATTTGGCCTAAAGAAGCATTGTCCTTCGCTATTGAGTTCTATCAAGACAAAAGTTGGGAAAAGTACCAAAAAAATCTTAAACCTACTGTATTAGTAACAATTCAGTTCCAAATCTTCAATTGGACCAATTTGATCTTGAACATTTTGCATTTGTGCCAATTGCATCCATCTAACTAATGTTAACTAAAAATCGTTGATATAAATGCCAACTGTCTTATGTGTTACGGCCAACGGTAACATAAACATTTTTAAATAATATTTTAAATTATTTTATAGTTTTAATGGTTTTTCCTTTTCTTCTCTTTGCTTTTTTTTTTTTTTTTTTTGGCCAAAGGCTAGCCAAGGCCGTCAGTCACAAGTGAGGCCCATGACACCCTTATCGTCTACTAAGTGAGGGCGTCATAGGTGCTCCTTGTGCCGGTGAGGGCATGGCAACCATTGCCTAATGCCCTTGCTAGCAACAGTGAGGGCCTCAACACCCTCGTTGGGACAATAGGGCCTCGAGCTCCTTGTTGGGAAAACATCCCCATGGAATTTTGATGATTCCAAAACTATCTTTGGCATTAATGTTTACTACAACATATAAAAATGGGAAAAGTTTGTGAGTATCATCGATGATCTAAATGTATTAGCAGGGACGAGAAACTAGGCTATGATGTGTAGGTGATCAAGTACCAATGTGAGTGGTATCCCATAGTAGCTTAGAAGGACTAGTCGAGCTAGTATTCTTGGAGGTCCTTGGCACTGATGAAGATGGAAAGATCATTAATCCTGTCATCACATATCAATTGGTGGTGTTGTCACTAAGAATCATCAGCAAGATTACTCACAATCTGCACTAGTGATAGGGTGCATTGGATTATGATACTGATACAATAACATTGATGATGGCGAGATATGCGCTAGAAAATTACCATCAATAGTACAAAAAAATAGCCATTGCAAGGTTAGACTCTGTCGGTGAAAAGCCAAGAAAGAAATCAAAAAAGCAACGCCAAGTTTTTCCTTAAGGATAATGTAAAAAAAATTCTATTTTAGGAAAACTGCGATAGTCAGATGAAGTGGCTACAAAAGCAGACTCGATTCTATCTAAGGTCCCCAACAACTCTCAAATGGCTTTTAAACATCCTTAAAGGTCTCCAACGGATAAATTGCAAACTTCAGTATATAAGGCATTATTATGAAACTAGATAGAGGGTTAGACAAATTGAATATTGCTTGTATGAACTAAGTTAGAAAATATCTATGATCTTGTTCTGTATTTTTCCCTAGGACTATAATTGCTGATAGTCAAGTGTGTAAGTGTAATGCAGTGTATGTCCTGATAATGTGATCCATTAAGTGAAAGGAACATCACTAGTCAATTGTAACTTGCATAGCTTATTACTAGTGGAATCCACTAGCTATTAAGGCTATTAATTGGAGAGTGGACATAGACTTGGGTATAAAAACGAACCAATATATATTGTTCTATGCTCCTTGTACTTCACTATGATTACTTAGAGCCTGCATTGTAACGTTTTTGTTTCTCCCAATTTCTGTTCTTTTGTTTCTCGGAACAAAAAAAGAACAGAAATCCGTTTGATAAGACTTTTGTTCTCGGGAACAGATTTGAAACAGAAATAAGAAACAAAAAAAAAAGTAGCTTCTTATTTCTAAGAACAATTTCTAGAAATAAGACAATTTTTTTTTTCTTGCTTGCTGCGGCCTTGGGGGCCGCTTGCCAACTGCCGGCCACCTCCGGCCGCCCACGTGGCCACCGTCGGCGAACTGCCGACCGTCGTCGACCACCGCCCCATTGGTGGCCACCATCGTTGCCGTCACCATCTAATTGTCATCGCTACCGCCCACAGCCCACTAGCCACCCTCGACCGCCTATGATCGCCATCGACCACCGTTGCCGCTGCCAACCATCGTCGTCGCGCCGCCCGACTGCCGTCGCCCATTGCTATTGCCTGCTGCCCATCTCTCGTCTCCGCTGCCACAAGACCACCACCCGCCGACCGTCATCGCCGCCCGCCACTGCACGATCGCACCCACAGCCCATCGATCGCCGCCAACCGCCGGCCGGCAGTCGGCAGTCGACGACAGCTGGTGGGCTGTGGGCGGTGATCATGCGGCGGTGGCGACCGGCAGTAGGTGGCGATGGGACAAAGCGGCAGCGGGCGATGGTCGGCGGTTCGTGAGCAAGAATAAAAAAACAAATAAATACAAAAAAAAAAAAAATTATACCAAACACATTTATATTCTTTTTCTATTTCAAGAATATAAATTTTATGTAATTACCAAATACCTTATTTTACTCAGAAATTGTTCTCTGGAGTAAAAATATAAAAGAACTATTTCTGAAAAGAAACTTTTGTCCGGCCAAGAAACGTTACCATGCACACCCTTATTAGCAAAACACACACCGTCTTGTATTTATCGCTATCTTGAGCGGTGATTGCTTGATATTCCATGAAAGTTTTATTATATCACCACAAAACCTATTCAACCCTCCCTTCTAGGTTGTATGCCATTGCTAGATCTAGATGAGGCCATGACACCGGGCCCTTGCTTACTCTCAACCCCTCCCCCCGGGCGCCCAAAAAAAGTAAAAAGATGAAAAGAAAAATAAAATAAAAAAATCATAAAGTTATTAAAAATTCATGTAGGGTAGACAACGTCTACGTTGGCAATTTTCAGCTATAGCTAGATAGACTCATTTAGCACAAATACAAATGGTTTAGAACTAAATCAATTCAATCGAATGGTTTATAATTGAATTAATATCAATTCAATAAGTTATGACTTGTTTATTGTACTTTTCTGATGAAAGTATATGTATTAGGGTAGTTTGAATCATGTTCTTGTAAAAGATTGTTAAAGGTCGGTAGGCTGGGTCAAAGCGACAAGACTGGTTGATAACGTTTAGCAAAGATAGGTTTTTAACACATGAAACATGTCTTGCTTTGTTTCTAAAGAAAGACTAACTGCTATTGTGGCCCGAAAAGACGCCAAGGGGTCTACTAAATATGGTAGTTCGATGATTATGAAATGACCAATATTATAAAATGACCATAATTCGTCATTTCCAAACATTTCAGCACACATCAAACTTCCTAATGATGCGGAATATCACCAAACAACTCCCAATAATTGCATTAAGTTTCGAAAAGGGCAGAGATTATTTTTTACTACTACTTCTTGACCTTGACCCAACTAAAGATCCTCTTTAGTTAAAGGAAATAAAGGAAAATTGGGTGACTTAATTGAAAAGATCACCGACCCAAGAAGACCGACTTCAATCAAGTGAATCAACCCTTGAATCCATGTAAATAAAAAATATTTTTCATCTTTTGCCAGTACACCTCAATCTACCTCTTTCGCTTTCGCTTAACATAAGAGAAATGTAATATTTATTCAAACCGGTTATTAAGCGACCCATCAGACTTTAAGTGGCCTTTTAGACAAGCGGGCATGGGCATGACCATGAATCGATAATAATCTGACGCATTGCTCCATAAACTAATTTGTCAACCAGTCTTCCCAAGCACAAGCCAATCCCTAAAGATCCTCATCGAAAATGGTCAAAGAACTCGGCGGACACTGTCCTTTGCTGTTGAAATGGACGTAAGCTGGGTAAAAGTCTATATATTAGGGCAGAGAGAATCATGTTCATGTAAAAGATTGTTAATGTTCGGTAGGCTGGGTAATATTATGCCTTACCAACATAGGAACAAGACTGATTGATAATTTTCAGCATTTTAAAGAAAGGTTTTCACGCATTAGACCTAGGATCGTGTCTCGCTCTGTTTTTAAAGAAAGACTTAGATTGTTGGTGCTCTAAATCAACGGGGCATGGCCAAAAAGGTCACGGATTTCCCAAGTCAAGACAAATGCATACATTAACTCTTCAGAAGTGGTCGTAGTCGCTGTCGTTTGTTGATTTGTCGCTACTGTTATGGTCTCACGTGAAGTGGGTTCTTTTGTTATTAATTAAAAATGTGCCCCGACGTGGCCCCAAAGATTAATGTTGATTTATCGTTTTCTGCTTTTGTTTCGTCCCACATTGATACGAAGAAGGGTCTTTTCACTTGCGGTAACAGAGTGAACGCCGACAATGTTGTTCACGCACTTTGGCGATAGGATTACAAGTACGGTTAGTTTGGAATATATGCTTTCGACCTTGGATCAGTCTCTTGTGGTATACTCTCCCACGATCTTGCGGATTGGACTTCCAATGGATCAAGTTCCATGAACAGATCCGAACTCAGAAATATATTTTAGCAATTGTCGCGACCTCCCTTTTCGGTGTGGGCACGTGTAGCTAAGCTCTCCCAAACTCACCAATTCGCAATCGGCCGAGCTTTTCCAAGCTCACTAATTGATGACTCATGATTCGAATTTTTAATCTGCAAGTCAATTTCATAATATGAGTCGTTACTAATCGATTTGTGATTGATTAATTAGGAATCCAAGCAAAATATTGACGGAATATTTTACTCTTCACGTAACCAAAGAAACTAAAATCGAGAACTTAATTATACTAGTTAATCAACTTATGTCCTTTCGATATTTAATCTTGATTGGATCCTGAGATTTGTTTTTTTTTTTTTTCATGCATTAAAAAAATACTAAGAAAAATATTTTAGACCATTCCCTCATTTCATAAATTTTTAAAGGATTTCTCATTAAGGAAAAATGCTCATGATCAATTTTAGGCCTTTCCCTGAAAAAGAGAATTTTTTTTTATATTTCTTTTCGATTTTTTAATTAAAAAATCAATAAAAATAAAAATATAAAATATAATAAACCGACCCAGGTCGGCCAGACCCGAGCGCCGATCTGATTCGAGTCTGGCCCGGCCGACCCGGGTCTCACGCACGCCCCCTCGTCCTTTTCGTTTTAAACATTTTTCCATCTTTCCCTCTCTTTTTGTCTTTTTCTTGGCCTTTCTCAATCTCTCTCCTATCCCCCCTCTCTCTCTCTCTACAAGCTGCAGACCTGATGAGAGCAGCACTTGCTTTTCTAAAATTTTATTTTTTATTTTTTATTTTTTTAACTTTTCTTTTCTCCCTTCCCTCTTTCTTTCTTCTCTCTTTTGTCTATTCCAGTTCTACTCTCTCCCTATGCACACGCAGGAATAGCAGAAGGCGTGCAGGAATAGCTGAAGAGAAAAGACCCATTTTGTTCTCTTCTCTCTTTTTATTTTTATTCTTTTTTTACTTTTCTCCTATTTCTTACTCTTTCTTCTCCTTTGCGTCCCCTTCTTCCCCAACTAAAAGATCCAAAGTTCAGTAAAAAAAATTCAGCCCCCATATGAACCGTGCTCAGCCATTACGCGGCTGCCGTTCATGGCCGTGACCACCACCGCCCTTCCTCTTTGCCAGCCAAGAACAGGTTGTCCGGGAACACGACGCATACTCGAAGAACATCGAAACAAGAACACACCAAGCAAAGGATAGCAATGGGGACTCATCTAAATTCGTTCGACAAGCGACAAGCACCCGCGACGGACGGAGAGCTAAGAATCAACCGCACGGATCTCTCCCGGTCATTTCGTCGAACATGCCGAGGGCATCGGCTAAAAGGAAGCTCTAGACTCGCTCGACACATGAACTCGGATCCAAAAAAAGACCAGCCAAACCCTACTTCACCGTGGGGACGATTTATTTAAGGCTGACGTAGATCAGTGAGTTTCGGCCGCCGGAAGAAACAAACACGCTCCTGACTTAGTCCTTTCATCAAACATGCGGCGTGCATCATATAAAGGGCGACACCCGCGATCATCCGAGCTCGAGTCCAAGCCGAGATCCACAGCAATCAACACGCTAGGTTACGGGACTAGATTACGCACGCAAATAAGACCAGAAACTCGCACCCACCGGACAACGGCGGTCCGGTCCGACGAGACTCAACAGGGCTCGGGAAGCAACATTAAAACAGGGCACGAAAACAGGGTTAACAGAACAGGGGGTCGGCGGAGGGTCCCTACCCAGCTCGCGGCATCGGACGGCGGATGAGCTCGATAGATCGGGCTACGTTCGTCCGCCGTTCGTCCGCCTCACTCGCCCGTGAGCTTGGAGAATGAATTACTTTTAGTCTCGCAACAAGACATGACCAGTGAGTCAATACTTCTCCAAAGATAAGTCTCTTTGGGAAGAAATTTCAAAGCTAGATCCTCAAAATGCTATCAAACAGACAAGAATTAAAAAAATTATCATCCACTAGTTGCGGTTGGAGCATAACAATATTATTATGGCCACCCGTGAATGATAAGAGATCAAACTCTTACTAAGTTGGAGAATATGCTAGCCAACCAAAGAGGCATTAACCACTAGAGTTTGTTCTGGTGACCACCCTTCCCATAGGAGAAAGGGGAGGTGGGAGCCTGGGAGGTTCAAACCCCTATCTTCTCAAGAGGTTGGGTTGGGGTGAGAGCGATTAGTTTTGGGTGTGAGCTTCAACTTCTACATTTTACAAAGAAACAGGACAAAAGTTCAAAAGTAAGTTGAGAGTTAGAATAGGACCAACCAAAAAAAAAAAAGAAAAAAGAAAACCAGGCATTAAATAGACAATCGTCTCAGGTCAATCAAGGAGGTCATCCTATAGCATGCACCTTAACATAGAGTTGCAAATTCGATTGATACGAGTTGATTTTTTGTCTCCTAATCATCTCATTGACTCTGACTAGACTCCGAATATCTCAGTCACTTCCTCAGTAGCTGGGGCTTGACTATGAGCTAGGAATTGATTTTTTCTAGGCTTTAGAACTATAGAAATATGTTGTGTACATTCTATACACCTAGATATCTAGATACTTTTTGCTTAGATAAGTACAAAGGCAAGATATTTGAGTGTATAAGGAGAAGACCGATATTATTCCTACTACATTAGGTGATACTTTTAGGGCTTTTTCCTAGAATGAAAGAACAAAAAAATGGATTCATGAAGGTTTCATCAATGAATCACTTCTCTTTCTCAATGGTGCACTTTCAATAATGAAGATTTAATTCTAGGCTATGTTTCATGAAGGATTCAATGGAGTTTTCTAAGTATACTATCAAGGGAGATGGCAAAATTGAAATAAGTCATTATGATTCAACCAAAGGGTGTATAGTTTATAGATGCCACAACAAGGATTTAAATGATTATGTTGTTTTTTCAACTTTAGCATTCCCGTCATGGGGATGCAATTTGAGGTTCAACATTTTAAGAAACTTATTCTCTTCCAATAAATAGAGTCAGAATTAAGTTAAGGAGCAACAACTATGAAAATAGGAAGGGAGGAAGGGTTTTTCTATGTCAATAAAATCTATGCACAAGATTTCCTTGAGGAGATTGAGATGCTTGATTGCAAGCCGATCTCTATGCCTATGGATGAAAATATAAAGCTATGTACAGTTGAACGAAGATAGGTATTACACTTCCAAGAACGTGGTGTTCGATGAAGCATCATCATAGTGGTCATCACAAGCCACTGTGCTACTAGATCCAAAAGAAATTGAAGAGGTACAAGAAGAATGGAATAAGGTAATGTATCCAATAATGCCTAGCCAATCGAGGAAGTAATTATAGGAGGAAACTAGAAGAAGAAGTCAGAGCACAAGCACCAAAAATATCAAAGAGTTCATCACAAACAAGTGTACATCTTAAAATAATGGAAGAGTTTTGACCAAGTCAAATGGACCAACCTAAAAAGCAAGCACATCTTAAAATAATGGAAAAGTTTTGACCAAGTCAAATGGACCAACCTAAAAAGCAAGCACCTCAACAAGGCAAAAGAAACTTTGACCAAAAAAAAAAAAAACAAGGCAAAAGAAACCAAATCCTATAAATGCAAATGATGCTTTGATAGAAGATATTGGAGTAATGAAGCCATATACGTATGAGGAGGCCTCACAAATCCTAGATATGCAATTGCAGCTTTGACTGAAGATGTTGGAGTAACAAAACCATTTATGTACAAGGAGGCCTCACAAAGGGTGAAATGGAAGAAGAGATCCAAGCTTTGAAGCAAAATGAGACGTGGGATTTGGCGCCAAGGCCTAAACAGGCATGCTCAATATTTTGCAACTAGGTCTACAACTTAAAACATGACCAGATGGGTCAATAAAAAGATAAAGAGGCACATTAGTTGCTTGAGGATTCTCTCATAAGTTTGGGCTAGATTATGACGAAATCTTTAGTCTAGTGGCAAAGGTTACTACAGTTTCAGTCTTACTAGCATTAGTCGCAAGCAAGTCATGGAAGTTATGGTTGATGGATATGAAGAATACCTTTCTAAATGGAGAGTTAGATTGAGACATATACATAGAACAACTAGATGTTTTTAAGAGCAAGAGTTGTTTGAGTTATGTCTATAAATTGAAGAAATCACTTTATGGTTTGAAACAAGCACTAAGAGCATGGTACCGGAAGATTGCATAATTTTTGGTGCAAAGTGGCTACTCAATAGCACTAGCAGAATCAAGTCTATTTGAGAAGAAAGAAGGCAAAAGGAAGGAGTCTTGCAATTGTACTAATCTATATGGATTATCTTTTCATCACTAAAGATAATGAAGATTAGATGAGCCAACCTCTTTGTAAAATTTCAAATGAAGGAGCTTGGAAACCTAAAACGCTTCTTAGGATTGGGGGTTGACCAAACCGATTGAAGGATTATTCCTGTGTCAACAAAAGTATGCACGAGATCTCTTATTGAAGTTTGAGATGTTTGATTGCAAGATATCTAGGCTTGTGGGTGAAAATAACAAAGCTATGTGTTGTTGAAGGAAGAGAAATAGAATATTCAACTATGTACAGGCAAATGATAGGAAGTCTAATCTACCTAACTATTTCGCCTTTGTTGTGGGAGTAGTAAGTTGGTTCAAGAAGAAACCACAAAAGCCTCACTTGGATCTAGTTAGATGCATATTGTGTAGTTGACTATGCTGGTAACCATGATACGATGCTGAAATATTGGATATATGTTTCACCTTAGAACGAGAGTGGTGTCGTGGTGCAATAAGAGGCAACCAATAGTGTCACTGTCAACCACAAGTGATGAGTGCAAAGCAGTAGTAATGAGTGCTCAAGAAAGGACGTGGATAAAGCAGCTTATGGAGATCTACATCGACCTATTAAATACCCCCGTAAAGCTTCATCTTCGCCAGTATCGCCAGTCTTTGAATTGCGTTGTCCACCGTAGCCAACAAATTTTCATTTCTCCCAAGCATCATAATTTTGAATTCTACTGATCTTTTGAAACGTTTTATTCTATCTTTCTGAGGTCCCTCTTTAATTTTGCATGGAGAAGCTGCAGCATGAATTGTGGCTCTCAGTTTTTGACCTCTCTCATTATGTATCTAGAGAGGCAATGAAGATTATTAAACACGAGCGATTTGCTTGATCACCATTAAAACTTTTTTTTTTTCAATTTTCTCCGCCATAATTGTTTTCACTGGAGACTTAGTTTGGTGGGTTTAGAGAAGATTTAACCCATTTCTCAGGCTACTTTTTCTTTTATTTGATTATGTTCAAGAAAAGACACAATGGCACATCTTCTTCCTCTTGCACTATCACCCAGCTGCGCCAACGTGCGTAGTAACTATTAAAAGGGAAAAGTTGGTTTTGCCAGCTTTATTGGAAATGACTAAATTACCTCTGAATTAGATGATGAAAATGAAAAAGAACAATTAAAATAGGGTGGGACTATTTTTGCCCATTCGTTGGCTAAGAGCCTATTTAATAACCATCTTGTTCTTGAAAATAATTTATACTTAGAAATTATTTTTTCTAATTTTGTTCTCTAGACGAGTTTTTGAACATTTGAATGTATTTAATAATGTACAAAATTTCTATTCTTAAAATACAAAAAGAATAGGAAAGACTGACAGATTTTTTTGTGACTAAAATTTTTTTTTAATATTTAAATGATTTTATGAGATTTTTTTTCTTTTCTTTTTCTTCCCTTCTTCTTCGTCCTCTAGTTAGTCGCTAGACTCAGGAGAGCCCCACCCAACCAAGGCCAGGCTGACCTATTGTTGGCCAACCATCAGCTTGACTGGCTAGAAGAGGAAGAAGTAGATAAGAAAAGAGAAAAAATAGAAGATGGCTAGATTCAAGAATTGTTCCCGAAAACAAAAAATTAAAATGCGTTTGTTTCACTAAAAACTTCATTATGAAAAAGTGACTTCTTTCTTACTAGTTGTCTTCAACTCATGGAAAATGTTTCTATACATCGATAAGTTTTCCTTCCTCTAAACATCGGAAATTCAGAAAACAATTTCCCAAAAAATAGCTCTCCTTCAAATAAACGGATTCTAAAATCAAGTTAATTTCGTAGGATTATTGCTGTTGAGGGAGGTAAGAGAGAAGAGTTAAGTGGAGTTGGTCAAAGAAGAGGGTGAAAATAGTCCCAACTGGTTTCTGATAGCCATTTACAATTGTTACCGCATTTTTCTTATTAGGGACTTTCAAAAGGTTTACATGTGAGAAAATCCTCCGGCATCGTGGACGTGTACATGTGAAATTAACAATCTCTTAACAAAACTAATTGACAACAAGATGCAACTTAAAATAATAAGACAAACTCATGCAATGCTCTAAACAAGTTTAAGGAAAACTAAGCATTTGTTACCTATGATGCTTTAGTGTACTAATAAATAATATAGTTATTTCAAATCAAACGAACTTTAACAATAGGTCTAAACAAACGCCTAGTAAAAAAGACTAAATATGAAAATCTCTCAAACCAATCCTCTCGAATCATAGAGATACAAACAGAAGTCCAAATATTACTAGTCGTAAATAAGCCTAGTTGGTAACTTAGTATTATATCAAAATGCCGCCGGTCTTCTGGAGCTTTACTTGCGCCGTTACCTCTATACTTGGAAAACAAAAAGAAAAAAAGAGATGGTCCTACGCGATCTCATCTTTTTCCTCAACTGACTGCAACTTGGGCGGACAAAAAGCTGGGATGTAAGGAGTCCTGGCTGGAGGATTTGGTTTTTGAGTGCTTGAGAACCTCTACAGCTTCGTCCACTTTGTCAGTGAGTGACTCGGGAGACTCCAGAAGCAGAAGCAGCTCCGAGTTGTCCATCTCCAAAAGCATCCCGGTAATTTTCGCAACAAGATCGGGCTGCAAGTAGACATAAAACACTTTTAAGTACCTTGCTGTAATGTTCAAGTGGAGTTTTAAACCGACAGCAGATACATGTATGAATAAGCTTGAGAATAAGTCATGCCAACCAGGGCAACCTAATTGAAGTTTTGGATTCCTGTAGAGTCTACGTCATTAACTGACTGCAGCACATCATCCTCCAGCAACACGGAGGTCATTTAGTAAATTGGAAGTCATGGTTGTTTTGGGCAAAGCAAACCTGTCGAGCTATTACTTGATTAAATGTTTACCTTGTGTTTCTGGACTAGTGGGTACAGACGCTCCCCGAGTATCTGTTTCTGCTGCTCCGGGGATGCAGCAGCAAGCATGCTACTTAGCATTTCAGTTCCTTGTTGATCAGATCCAGCAGAATCAGGAACAGAAGAGGTGACCCCTGCTCCATTGTTTGTCTCGCGAGAATGACCATTTGGCACATATCTAGCATTCCTTCCGCGCTGCAGTTCATAGGAATGCAAAATTTACGATATGTGCGCATCCAACAACCAGAAGCAACTACAAGTCTATAAATATGATGGTCTTTGAACATCATCTCTTAGACACTTCTTAAAGGGAAAATTGTGGCTCCAACAGTGTTGATATCTCTAAAAATCTCTTCATCTATATATGCAATAAAGTCATGAAACTCTGAGAGTCAATTCAAAGGATGTAAATTCAAGTACCAAGTAATTCAATAAAGAACATGGACATGAGCCAAATTTCTGGCAAAATAAATCTGCTTTAAAGCTCTATGATTTCAAATAGCACCTACTGCTTGGTGGTTTCAATAATATCTCGTCTCATATAAGTGATGTGATAACAGAAGTGAAAATTTGCAAAACCAAATCATCCACACTATATTGTTAGACATTAAAGAGAGCACCTGATTATTGCTTGAATCTTTTCCAGAGGCTACATATTGAGTCGACTGCTGCAAGGGTGGGATGTGTGGCGCCGACTGAGCAATGCCACCATTCATCCTTCCTCTGTTGTTTCTGTTCTCTCTTGGACTGCTAGGAATCTGGAAAGTAGAAGCCAATGATCAATCAACAGATAGAAAGTAATTCAGGTTTCCTTTGCGAGCACAAACGGATCCTTAAACATTGTGAAAGATAAAGAAAACATTTTGTCCAACATTCCCTTCACAACATTTGCAACGTCACTAAGAGGCTTTTGTTCTTACAACTGGAAAAGAAGAAGGTTGAAAGCCTGGTCTAGCTTGGTGAGGAAAGCCAGGACTCCTCCAGCCTGGCCTCAGTCCTATCGGCTGATACATATAACCTGGGCGCGAAGGTCCTTGAGAAATAAGACTAGAAGGAGCTGTGTAGTAAAGAGGATATCCACCAGGAATAACAGCAGTTGAAGCTCCTGCTAGTCCAGGTATTTGATGCGTATACTGAATCTGCAGATGTGCTTGCCTTTCCTCTTTCCTTTGAGCAATAGCCACATATAAAGGCTTTCCATGAAACATGTAACCTGCAAAAACATCCAAGAAGAGAGAATTCAAAGCTTTGGATGGAATCAAGCAAATAAACCAGACCAACAGTAACGGTTTGTTATTATGAGAACTAATAATTATCTTGCACAATCCGAGTTTCTAACAAAGAACTAAAGCTGAAAATGATGTGACCTCAGGTTTTTAATGAGGCATACCTTTGTTATAAGCCGCCTTATTTCAGGAAAATAGAAAAGAAAAAAGAAAATTTTCAAGGACAGAGAGTGTAATCTCTGATAAAGGTATTCATCTACAATTAAGTAACGACATAACATGCTTAACCAGGGGGGGTGAAAAAAAAGGTCAGTAAGTAATACATATCAATTTTCTCGAAATGGATCTTTTATATAAGCTTATATTCTGTCCAAACCTACAGAATGAAAACTAACAAAAAGAACACCAGCATCACCTCCTCTGTTTTCCCAGGAAGTTTAAATTATTACTATTGAACAGAGGAACCACCATATGGCGTATACATCTTCCTCCTATTAAATTATTATTTCATAATTTTGAGTTTATCCATGATGCAGATGTTGTAGTGACCAGTATTCTGGGTCAAACTTGGTTTTAAAGAATATTCAATCTGGAACTATGACCCCAGATGGTCCCTGCTCGTGAAACCTCATGTTACAGAGAGGAAAAGAAAATTCTTTGAGCTCAAAATATAAGGTGGAATCCGTCATTAGTGATCGTGAAAAAGGATGGCATTTCGAATTTTTCACTCATTAGATAAACAAGATAAACTCTTACCGTAAAAACTATTTACAGCTTTATTGGCCTCCTCTGGAGTGGAGAAGCAAACAAACCCAAAACCCTTGCTTAATCTTTTGTCATCTCGCATCACTTTTGCAGAGATAATCGTGCCACACTGACTGAAGTGTTCTCGAAGATGCTCATCAGTGACATCATCATCAATATTCTTGATATAGACATTCGAGTCCTAAAATATGAAGCAAAACAATCATATGTAAATGAAAAATGACGACGTACTACCGAAGCTAAAAAAGCAACCGCATTATATTCTACCTTGTACTTGAGAATTCGCTCTTTTCGTCTCTCCTCAAACTGCCGACGTAGTATTTCACTGCGTTCAGACCTTTTCTGTGCCCTGGCTACATACAGAACTTTCGAGCCTGTTTTGCACGAGAGCATATAATTTAGAAAGGCGGACTGTGCATAATCCTCTACTAAGCTTCTTTGAGAACTGTAGCTTACCAAGCTGTGTTTCATTCAGAGTCTCTGTAGCTTTTTTTGCATCATCAGGGTTTTCAAAATTCACAAAGCCGAAACCTCTTGAGGTTCCATCATCATTCTTTGCAATGACCCAACTAGTGACTTTTCCAAACTCAGAAAATTTCTCCAGCAAAACCTCTTCTGTGACCTCTGGATCAAGATTCTTCACATACAGATTCGTATATTTAGCATCAGCAGTCAGCAAACCACGATCACTCTTCCTCACAAATTTCGCCACATAGCTGTGCAACAGAATTACCATAACCAGTTGAGAAACAAGAGACAGATGAGCTTCAGATAATGCTATCTTCCACCAAAATGAAAAATTGCAATCCAATGCTGAAAGAATGAAGAAAGGAACTACATACATCTTCTTGCCTCCCACGTCCGAGCCATTTAGATTTTCTATAGCGGCATTAGCAGAATCCTCACTATCAAATTGTACAAAGCCATGCCCTCTACTCTTCCCATCATCAGACATGGCTACTTTGCAAGACAAGATCTCGCCAAATTTCTTAAACACATCTTTCAGTCCAAGGTTATCAACCGAATCAGCTAAGTTCTGATCACAAATATGCCAAGTCATTAGGAAAAGGTCTATTCAATGTACACACGTGACAAGTATGCACAAAATTCTACAAACAGAAATTGAAAGCTTGTTGTACCTTTACAAATACATTTGCTTTTCCATTTTTCCTTGCATCAGGATCACGACATGACCAGGCAACCCTGATCACTTTCCCATGCAGCAAAGTGTGGTTCTTAGTCTCAATAGCACGTGTTGCTGCCAAACGAGAGCACGGTTATTATCAAAAAATTGTGACAATACTGGTACTTTCACAATACTATCAGTGAGATGACCACAAGCAGCACATCAGAAGTAACAAATGTATAGAACACTTATTCAGTTAGATCCATCAAACAAAATTAGCAGTGAGACACACTAATTACAATACATTAGTTGGTGGAAGTATGCATTCCTCTCCCATAGGTTCCAAAAGCAGGAGGAAGAGAGCTGGCTATTGCAATTGGTTTAGCATAGGGTGCAGGAGAAGTTATTGAAGGACCAATAGAAGGAAGTAACATTGTGATGAACGCTGCATAAACTTATTGTTTGGCTGAAACAGTCCAATTCTTCCTCACAAATATTCCAATTTTTTTTTTCTTTTAGTCAACCAACAAAAGAGGGAAACAAGAAGGCAAACTTTTCGGAATAAATGTTTATTAACTCCATGCTCTGTGCAGATGTACTTCAAAAAGAACTGATTAGGCAAACAGTATGCAGCAGTAGAGCTTGATAGCTACATCATAATTCTGAATGTCTAAAGATCAATAAAGGTCTCCAACTCTCCTGGCAGTTTCTCAGTGAAAATACAGAAATTTGCCTCGGATATGCTGCACATACATACACTTGCACAATTATAATTTCAGGTATACACATTTCATGGGTCCTCAATAATTCTTCTGCAACATCCAATTATTTTTAAATATAACAACCTTAAAAAACATGCGTGCGTGTATCTAGATAAACTCACAAACCCATCAAGCATTGACCTGTGTACATGGTGAGATCGCACTCAACAAAATAAAAAACATCAACACGGATCCAAATCCCGGCCACTAAAAGACGTTTATATGTAATAATAATAATAATAAACATCGGCCGAGTTAACTACAAATCCAACATTGTCCTGTCGAATTCAGGAATGAACCAGACAAGAAAAAACAACGTGTGTTCTGGCAAATCAGAATCGCTGGAAACTTTATCCAATGAGAAAAATCTTTATCTCAACAGCCAAGTGCACTGATCATCTTTGGTTCATCATAAAAAAGAAGATGAAAAACAGCCAATTGCAATGACAGAAATATGACCGATTTGCTCCCGCCAATCAATTTTCTCTCTTTTTTCTCCCGTCGAATCCCCGACATTGCTAGAATTACCGATGATACAAGAAAGCAGCCTCGCGAAAGGAATCTACATCGAATCGAATCGGGACATCGAGAAGGGGGGGGGGGGGGGATTACCATCGGCGGGGAGACGAAGTTGACGTAACCGTAGCAGAGGGACCGGCCGGAGGACGAGTCCCTGCAGACGCGGACGGAGGAGAGGCTCTTGAACTCGGTGAACGCCTCGAAGAGGAGGCCGTCGGAGACGTCCGGGTGGAGGTCGCCGACGTAGAGCGACGCCGGCGCTGCCGCGGCGGCGGCGGAGGAGGCGACCGTCGCTGGGACCGCCATTGTCGTTGCCCTGCCCCCTGCCCTGCCCGTCGATCGGGTGACAATCCGAACGGAGAATCGGGGACACACAGACAGAGAGAGAGAGAGCGCAATTCAACGCCTCTTGTCAGGAACGGCGTTCCCCTTCCGTTTCGGTTTCGGCAAGCGCTGCGGTTTCACAGCGAGAGAGAGAGAGAGAGAGAGAGAGAGAGAGAGTGATGGAATGAATGAATGAATGAATGAATGGGGATTGAATGCTGCTGGGAAAGAGGGAGAGTGGATTGGATTGGTGATGCGGGGGGGTTAGAGAGAGAGAGAGGAGGAGAGAGATGGTGTGTGCTTTTTGCATGGACGCAGGGAGGGGAGGAAGAGGTTGAACCGTTGGCTGGCTGGCTAGAAGAGAGAGAAAGAAGAGAGAGAAACAGAGATAGAGAAACAGAGAGAGAGAGACGACGGAAGGAGACGACGTTCGGAAGCAGCGCGTGCGGCCCACCCCCACGGGCAGAAAAGAACAACCGAAAACTGCAAAAAAAAAAAAAAAAGGAGAGAAAAAAGGAAGACGGGCCTTTTTTGGGAATTATGGACTTTTTAAGGAAATTGTGGATTTCGTTTTTTATTCTATTTCCCTCTCGAAGAGGTACTATATAAATAGTTGGCTTATTTGGAGTTACTCTGATTTTGTTCTTCTTTTGGTTTTTTTCCCCCTCTTCTTTTTGCCCTCATTTGGGTTAGTAAAATGATGGGTTACGTCTAATCATCTAAATTTCTAGATAGGATATGACTGAATCGGATATAATGTGATATGAATCCAAGGAATTTATTATGTCATATCTACCGTTTGGTGAATTACAATAATAAAATCGAATATATTTACTTTAAATTATATTCATTATTTGGTATAAACGACATATTAGTGTAAATGAACCTAAAAGTTACACAAATACAAGTAGTAAGAAACTATCACGGCACTATTGCCTACTTTATATTTATTTGCTCATTTTTTATTATCTTTTATTTCTTTTTTCCCTTCCATCATTCTCTAATCAATTTTTTAAAATTGTAAACTATACTAATATACATAAAATATGTAATAAACAATCATTGATACGATATTGATAAGTCTCCTTTTACATTATTCCCTACTAAACAATCAACAAGGCCGCGGTTTATTTAAAAAAAAAAAAGGAGTTTACTTTAAAATTACTTTGAGATTGTTACAATGTGATTTATTAAATTCCTATGACATTTCAAGATCAAACTAGCATAGTTTTACAGCAAGACAAATTCCTTTTCTATTCAAAATAAGTGCCATGAATGCTTAAATATTGCCTACTTCTTAAATGAAGGATCTGACAATTTTTAGTATTTATGACCACAATCGCATTTTTTGTTGGAAAATTCATTTTTATCTCCTTGAACTTTGGAGGTCATGCATATTAACTCATACTTAAAAATAGACGTTTTGCTTCTCGAACTTGCATTTTATTACGACCATCTGTCCCATTAAACTTTATCACATGCATATCTTGTGCAGAGATAAGATGTAATTTCTCCTTAAATATTTATGAAGTTCACTTCTTCGTCCTTAGTTCCAATAAGCGATTTATAAAGTACAAGAAAAGGCAAATCATCAACATTAAATTACTCATTTTAGTCTACTATATCAAGAAAATATATTACATATAAAAAGAGCGACTAACAAGATACTGTTCTTTTAACATGGTCAGAATACTTTTCAGCCTAAAAATTCTTTAAAATTTTTTTCCATGATAGCCCATATAAATTGTAAAGATATAACTCTTTTTTCATTCACTGCTATCAAATAGATAAAAAGAAAAATTGAATCGTGGAAAACATTCCTACTTCATTAGTAATTGAGATTCTTACATAGTAATCCCTTAAAACTCCTCTGACATTTCAAAAATAAGTACGTTAAAATTCTACAACAATTTAAGTCAAATTTTCAAAGTTAGATCAAATCCTTCAAGTATTAGGTTTCCTTTGTTTTGCGGAAAATAAATAATTTTAAAATATTTTCATAAAAATGATCGTTTTTATTGCTTAAAAAATTTAGTTAATGAAAAATACTTTCATTATCAACAATAATTTATATCTAAATATTTTTGTGGATTATGAAAAAAAATCATTTATTTATTTTTGTAAACGCTACAATTAATCATTTTATGAAAATATTTTCAAATCGATCACTTTTTTTGCAAAATAAAGCACCCTTACATACTTATTACAAACATTTAAAATTGTGTTTTATTCTATTTCGTTACACATAATGCGTGACTGCTTTGAACCAGTGTTGATATAGACAACCAAAAAATCTTTGTATTAATCGAAATCACCTCAATAAAACAAAGCAAATCGAGACACAACCTTCCCAATCTCTGGTCAGCAAATCTTCATCTTTAATGAAGCAATCTGGCAATTAATGAGTATTATTCAGCGTAATCTCTTAAAGAAAATTTATTTTGGAATATGTTGAAAAGTGTCCTTAAGGCTTGAACTTGCATTTCATTCAATCGTTAAGCTACTTAATCTTTTCATCATTGAGATGATTGGCTTAACAGTAAATAGGTCACCAATCTTTATGAAATTGCAAATTCGATTTCACTTTATGAGTAATCTCTAAACAACTCATGTTGCATTATCAAATCTCGTTATACCTTGTGGAGAGAGATCCCGACTATTAACATTTTGGTGGGGCTACATTGATGGATTCAGCTACGTTGAACATTCCACAAAGGTTGTGAAACCTTTATGGTAATGCTTAGAGGGAGGGCTTGAGCACCGCTTCTTTTCATCCTTTTACTTGTAAAAAAAAAAATGCTAGTTAATTTTTTAATTGGCATGTGTAATTAGTGTGACTTCAGGAAGCAAAGTACAATGTCTTCCTAATTTATTTTTTTATTACAAGTCACTTTGAACGGGTGACAGATATAGCATATGTTCTTATTTAAAGCCACATCGGAGAAAGTTTTCTTAAATTAGTTCATTAGTTTTACAATTTTCCTTTTACAATATTGTATAGCGCTTTCCTAATTGAATATTTTAATCTGGTAAGTCCCAGGTGAATGTTGGCAGTTTTGCCTTTTTGAGATATATATATATATATATAAAACTTGGAGCAAAAGGATATATTGAATTTATTAATGTGGTAAGTTCTAAGTAGAAATTGCACTTCTATTACCACCCAAGTCATATTCATGGCAAATGCTAATGAAATTAATTAATTTAAAGGTTAATAATGACTATAGCGAAACAAAATGCAAGTTTGAGTAGAGACTCAATGTTTTTTTCTTCCGAGTTCAGTATTTTACATATGCCTACCAAATAGATTAAATGACATACTATACATTATTACTGTTACATATAAAAGTGTCGTCCGTTTTGTGAACAAGTCAACGTATTATTTCATGAAGAAACTACAAAACTCAAGAGAGTTATTGTTAATCGATTGCACAATAAATCATCTGCACAACAATATCTCGATAATGTTGTAATAGTAGACTATAATAAAAAAAAAAAAATTAGAAGCTCAAAATTAACTAGGAGAAACTCTTAAGTGCTCTTAAACCACTGGCAAATTAAAGTGCATGCTTTATCCGATTTATGCATAAAAGAATTGATACTATTCACGGCAATTTATGGCAATTTACTTGGTACGAATAATTAAGGCTGTAATGTAATGTGTGGGTGGTGGTTTCCTACCCTCCTCCCATTTGTGGGAGTTGTGTTAGGTCACCAAAACTCATTAAGGCTGTAATGTAATATTATGTTTGACATTTTAATATCAAAAGCATAAGAAAAAGATATCGTAAAATAAAAAATTTAAAAAAGAGTCTGGGCTCTTTTTTAATAAAGTATATTCCGTAGCTATAATTAGCCATTGAGTAATTAGTAATTAATCAAGCAATAAATATTTAAGTTGATGAATAGACTGGTAATTATATTACAATGCATATAATTTTACGGTTATGCTGAACAGTCTTACAATATGACCACAGAAATTACTTATTTACTAGCTATAATTATTGGAATTATATTCGAAATTTAGGTGACATTTGACCACGTGACAGGGAAGCATCGGTCGGATCGTGGGGCCCGCGAATCACACGTGCGGAAGAAGAGAAGCTTATTTGATTTTTTCGTGCGTTAGATTCGCATCTCTCTGGAAGTGACGCTTCTTGTTATGCCTTTCTTTTTCTTTTCTTTTATTTTTTTGAGTAATTATTTATTTGTATCTCCATTTTTTTCTCTCTTTTTTTTGGGTATTATGACGACCGCGATGATCGTGTCGCGGCGTTCTATTCATGTCGGTTCGGGTCAACATCGAGGACTTGAACGCGACTGTTAAAGTGCATTTTCAAATGAAAAGAAATAACTAAAAATTAAAATGATGCATAAATCACATATCTAATTTGAATTGAATTGCACTTTTGTTGAGTTTGCGTTTTCTTTCAGTGAATTTGTATCGTACCATGTCGAGAATTGTCATTCCAATTTAGATAAGGTTTAAGATGTTGAACCTAATTAATTGAAACCCCACTTAATAGATTAAGTGAATGAGTTACTTGTCAATTTCATTAAGTGCCGAAACAGTCGGCATTCAATTAGATTAATTCTGTTTGATAATTATATTTAATTTCGACTTGAAAATTTTAATTTTAAGAAAGCTCACTTAGGGGTTTGAGTAACCACTGGAAACCCTTGTGTGATTTGGTCTCGTTACAAGTATTCTCCTAAGCTAAAAAAGTTAGATCGCTTTCATTTTCACACACCAAATAAGTTCGCAATTGAGTCAGAAGAACATTGTCCATATTAGGATTAAGGGGTTCGCACGAATTACTTTCGTGTCATCTGTCCTCAAGTGGTTACACCAATGTGAAAATTGACTTTTAAGACTTCATGCTTCTCGAGAAATAAGATTTTAATCGATTTAACACTTGAAACCATAGGCCATTATCTCCTTTTTAAGTAATGGTAATATGTCATCATTTTATGCTCTTTAAGGAAAACTTTCAATATACCTATACATTGGGAGACTAGGATCCTAGTAAGAAGCAAGGTTTCGCAACCTTCGCACAACACATAACGTATACAGTAACTTGTAAAATAGATATAAATGTTAACAAAAAAAAATAGATATAAGAGTACCAAATATAATAAAATTCCAAAGGAAAACATAAAATCAAAATGGAAAAAAAGAAAAGAAAAAGGATAAGTCGTGATTTCTTAATTGGGAGGATTTTCTAGATGCACATCTATATAGAGTTAAAGATTATAGTAAGAGATACCTCTATATAATAGATGCACCTAATTTCAATGAGAGCTTAACAATTTTACCGAGAAAAAGTAGAAAAAAAAAAATGATCTTGTGAAATCTCATTCCATACAAAATTATAATTTGTTACAATTTTCCTTATATATAAGAGACTATGAAAATATGGTACAAATAATTAATTTGCACTATCTAAAGGCATGAGTGATAACTATTCTATTTCAGAAATTAATTTTTGTTCAAGAAATAGATCTTTCTAATTATATTCCCGGAACAAGTTTCTAAGCAAAAATATGTATTTGATACAACATAAAATTTATATTCTCGATATAGAAATTCATTTGATAATGACATTGAAATATCTCCAAGCAATTAGCGACCTACAATGCTCCCTCTTGGACGACAAGTGGTGAGCAACGATGGGCGATTGGCAGCAACTGGCAAAATTTATGTTTTAAGAACATAAATTCGTTTGATAACGATTTAAAATTTCTCCCATCAACCGATGACCAGTAGGCAATGCTCCCTCTCAAATGGCGATGGTGGGTGACTAGTGGAGGAGGTGGACAACAAGAGGTGGGCGGCCGACTAATAGCTAAGGCGAGCAATGCAAAGGGTTTTTATTTCTATTTCTATTACAAACCTAGTTTTAGGAACGGAAAAGTAGTTATGCCTTAAAATAGATTGACTATCATGCAACCCTAAGTCTCTCCCAAAATAACCACTTTCTTTTCATGCGCTACATGCACGTGTGTATGCTCTAATACGTAGCGAAAGTAATATTATGATTGCCAATTCGGATGTGTAAGGTATGAATTTTTTTTTTTTCCAGCTATAGGCAAACCAGTGACACTATATACTATTGTTACTTATATATTGCTATTACGTAAAAAGGTAGGGAACAACTAGATGTATATATATATATATTTCATTCTATGTAAAGAAGAAAACCATTGTAGTTTCAAAAAATTTTGTGTCAATTTCAAACTCAAATTATACTACGTTAGTATCTCGTGAGCACCATGAAAGTATTTGACCATGATCGATCTAAGACCCCACTCCATCCCTCCCGAAGATTTGCATTCTGTTGTACTTTTGAAAACGATCACGGACTTGATACTATTTCAAGATGCTCTGTCCCACTTCAGACTCGAGGCACTGACAATTTGGAAGTGGGTGTCTATTTATAAACCACCAACATTAACATTCTCTTTCCCATGATAAAGAACTATCATCCTCGTCAGTGATGATTCAGACCACCAGGCGATACTCCTCTATTTGATGTGCGGTTTGGTCCGCTCATACCAAATATGTCATCCTATAAGCCCGCCTGGACCAGCGATCGTGTCCGAGCCTTTTTGTCCCGGCAATTACTCCATGCCCCTTATTTGATCAAGTACAAAACCTAATTCGTCCACGTATAATCAGAGAAAAACCCCCACCGCTTGTCTTTGTGGATAATCAGAGAAAAATCATCACTTCAAACAAATCAGGAAAGTCTTTGTATAAATTTGACGAGTTGATTCTTCAGCATCCATTTCGTATCTAACACGACTAAACCCCGCCAAACCATCCAACATTTTTAAGTAATCTTCCTGCACACGACCATTCCGACGATGGCTCTTCACGTCCTTTTCACGTGGCTTGCTCTTTCCCTTCCTCTCCTCCTCCTCCCGTCGGTGAAAAGCTTCAATTACAAAAAGAAGAACCTCCCTCCAGGGTCTCCATCACTCCCCATTCCGGCAATGGCTTTTCGCATCCTTTTCACGTGGCTTGCTCTTTCCCTTCCTCTCCTCCTCCTCCTCCTCCAGTCGGTGAAAAACTTCAATAACAAAAAGAAGAACCTCCCTCCAGGGTCTCCATCACTCCCCCATCATAGGCAATTTCTACGCCACCTGCCTCGCCACTCTCTGTGAAAACACTCCAGACGGTATTGCCCCGTCATGCTCATCTGCCTCGACGGCCCTACCATCGTAATCTCCTCCCCTGAAGCCGCCAGAGAGGTCCCCAAGACCCACAACCTCAATTGTTGCAGCTGCCCGCGGCTGGTCGACTAACGATTAAAATGGACCTGAACATATGGATCGGCGTCTTGGCAATATTCACCCATCGTCATGAGCTTAGAAACGAATAAAATTCATGACTCATAAAACAGATTGTAGTTAGTTAATCACCAAAAAGAAGAAAATAATCACATAAACATTACCGAATATATTCAAAGTTACTTGCATTAATTAAAAAGTTACAAATCACGGATGGATGCTAATAATTTTAGATGTATCAATAGTTATCATTGTATATGCTTGCACCTTCCATGTAACAGACATAGACACAAAGTGAAGTAACACATAGCAAGCATTGGAACCAACATTCGGTCAACTTAGATTTTAACTATTACATGTTTAAGTGACCATGTGAGGGTAACCATTTGCTATTTTGAGGTAGGAGTTCATTTATGAATGCCATCGATAGTTATCATTAAATCACCTTCCTCATGGAACAAATCAAGCATTGAAACCAACATAGATTTTAACTATCATATGTTTAAGTGACCATGTGGGGGATGACAAATCACTCCAAATCGTGATGACTCTCTGATGCCAATAATTTTAGATGTATCGATAGTTATCATTATATAGGCTTGCACCTTCCATGTGACAGACATAGACACAAATGAAGTAATACATAACAAGCATTGAAACCAACATAGATTTTAACTATCATATGTTTAAGTGACCATGTGGGGGGTAACCATTTGCTATTTGGAGGTAGGAGTTCATTTATGAATCACTCTGAATCACTCAACAAATCACTCCTAATCGCGATGACTCTCTCTCAACAAATCACTTATGTTGTTGACATAGCACCTACTCCACACCATATAAATTATAACAAGCCACATGTGCTAAAGATAATCTAACAATGTACTCAGCTCGTACAAACAAGCATTCCGACCTCCAAGCCAGCTTTCGAACATAATGTGAATTCTTTATCCCGCACAGTAATCCGTCGGTACTTCCGATCTCAGCTGTTGATTCATGAAAGTGAGGTTTGTATAACTAATTATTGACTCGTCGAGGTACAAGGGAGAGCACCGTGCCAAGCAGAGAATCTTTACCCCAAAATTTGCCGGTAAAATCCTTTCCAGGGCATGGCATGACGAGCAGATGACAATACAGGTTAAGAGTTTCAGATAGGAGAATCAGCAGAATACCGCTGTAACCGGCAAATACAATCTAAAGAAAAAAGAGCACACCATCCAAGCTACATCAAGGCTCTGCCGTGTCGAAGGGAATGCATTCTTGTATTGGGGAAAAGTTGAATTAGCTGTTGGAATAAAAAGGTAGTATAGCAAAGATATGTAGATTGCAAGAGAAATCGAACCAAACTGAATGGACCGAATCTGTTAATTCCACATTAAGATTGATAGAATCAAGAACAGAACACGAATACAGATTAAGGCGCATGTAACGAATTCCATTCATTCGAATTTGCCAAGCCAACTCTAGAGTTACAATAGTCATCTCCTTCCTCCCCCAGCGCAGAATCATGGTACAATGGGTCATTTACAATTCTAGAGATGCTCCAGGAAGACTCTTTACATGGAAAGCCGAATATCTTTCTAAGCATGAGAAGCCACATACAACCCCCCCTTTTTTCTTTGCGCGCCTTAGAACCCAAGGGAACTATTTATAATGCTACAAGCTATCCTTGCAGCCCCAAATAATAGCACGGGGCCCCGCCGAGATGTTAAATAAAAGATTGGTGGGGCTGATACACATTTAAAAGAATCGAATAAAGAAAGACTGAGCAAGTATCACAAAAATGGGAGCCCCATGGATCACGCGACGTGCATTATAAGTATTATCAATCCTATCGGCAAAAGTTCAACAAGCATGTCTCTCGAGGAGCTGCTCGTGCTCAGCTGCCCCGCATTGATGAACTCGTCCTTGCCAGATGTTACAGAGACATTTACAGACATCGAACCTGGGACAAGATGTTTGGTATGGAACAGAAATTCAAGAAGAGTGCGCTTTTTTATAAAATAATGTGAATAAGCATTGAAGAACTTACAATCATAGGGAGCCCATCCAATCCGTTGACGAGCCAAATCATACACAAAGATCTTATCTTTCAGGACAAGATCTGCATCGTGAACAGAACAAAATATTCAGTCTATATTAGAAAGGTTTTTAGGTATTGTAATACCCAAATACTTCAAATACTATTAATGATGCAAATTCAATTGACCAGCCGATAGAGCATTAGATTGCAAGACCATAATTTCCCAACTGGATGAAATAGATGCTTAATTGACATAAGATCATATATAAATATTATATTTTTTATCTATAAAACACTGTACATATTACCGAGCGTGAAATACCGATGAATTAAAACTAGGTGTCATGCTTTTATCGTGCCATCAACACCTAGAAAGGGCATGAAGAAGTCCGGGGGAGGAAAGCATTCCCCTGTGGGAAAAAGTTCAGCCACAATTTACTGACGAACTTCATTACTTTCATTAGAAATACAGAAAGGAAAAAGAGAAATGACTGTTGTTCCATGTAATTACAATATAAGAAGTATGGGATCCAGAAAATGCAGATGCAAGACATCATATTCGCATTTAGAAGAAGTTATCATATCATCACCTCCTAAAATCGAGACCCCTTCCTGTGCTTTCTCAAAACCGATGCACCATAGAGCAGCTCCTTCCTGTGATATAAAGTATCAAAATAAGCCATCGGAATCGAGTCATAATTATCCCTATTGGCCAGAAACTCCCAATCTCCTATTGGCCAGAAACTCACGATCTCCCCTATTGATTTCTCATATCTTAATCAAATTCCACAAAGTGCGAGAGACTTACATAAAGGGCAAGAATGAGAACTTACAGTGAAACCAACATGTATAAGATACTCTTCAGGCTTCAGCAACATAGTTGCGCCACCCAAAAAGTTCAAACTAACCAGAGGAAAAGTCTGAGATAAACTGAAGGAGAAAGATTTGGAACGTATTTGTTATCAAAGGATATAGGATCAAACTTGTGCCATGTATAGCATACAGCCTTAAAGATAAAAAGGTTTGAAAACTAAAGAAACAGAACCAACCTGGAAGAGACCAGAAAACACTGTCGTCCTTTGGAAATTATGGGAGTCACAGTTTGCGAAACAAAGGCGGTTATCTGCATTTAAAGAGGAAAAGGAAAAATTCAAATTGCATAGTGTTAACCCAATAAAGACATATTGCAAACAGAACTTTTGCAGATGAATCAAAGTTGAAATCATGCACTGTCATCTACAGATAATGTCACTGCAGAAATAAAGTATTGTCATGTTTAGGACATTACAAACAAAGCAGGATTGTTGGAGCTATTGACTCCCATAAAGTGGAGATAGGTAGCCCAAAGATCGAAGATTAGGATGGCAGCGATGAATGTGGGATCTTGGAGAACTTTGTTATGGTACTTAAGGTTCAAACACACCCAAACCACTAGTACTTGATATAACTTAAGTTGTGATGCATGCGCAGTTCTACCCTGATATCTAACAACCCCAATAGCAGTAGTCAGTGCCCAATCCAGGAAACGTTCATCTATCTCTTATGCTAATTGTACGCCACTTCACTTAATTTTGGATACAGACACCATTGGAATCATTTTATGGACACTTTTCATGAATAAATAATAATAATAATAATAATAATAATAATAATAAGATAAGCACAATCAGCACAGAAAATTGGTGAACAACTAAGAAGATAGCCTATACAAAATAGAGTAATTAGATGGTGGGAACCTGGAAATGAAAGACTGAAGGACTAAATAAAAACAGGTACTAAAACAACAGCATTTCGCAGATGAAAAGCACTTTTAAACAAGTCTGACCTTACAAACTGGTTCACACCAAGTTCCTAATCCAAGACTTCAATGGGATTAAGAAGATGGGTAAATGGTGCTATAACATTGGATCTTTGCAATCCATTTAGGTTTCGAGAATTACATGGATGAAGGCAACATTAACTTGACACACTATAACGCATTCAAACAGTAGCACAAATGAGAACACAAGAAAATTTTCTACCACACTTGCACTCCCTTTTGCTTTCTGACTCTCTACTTCCAATCCCTAGTATGTCATCTATGAAAAATCAAGCCTCCTCAAACTAATGCCTTGCAAAAGAAAAGGCCAGTGCTAGCTTCTAATGATCGAAACTCAACATTCTTTTGACCAGCCAACATTATATATGATTTACTTTTTACTGAAATAAACATAAAGCTGCACTCACAGCATTGACAAAAGGATCAAAAGCGTCTTCCACAAGGTACGTCAACGTAGTTCCCGAATCAATAATAGTACCCCGGTTGTTTGTCGTTGCAAACACTGCCGCATCAATTGGTAATGGCTGCCCATTGATGGCAATGCTCTGCAGATTCAAATTATAATGAGGCCTGAAATAGCACATTTGCATGGTTAGATTTCAGACTCCAGCTGAAAGAGATGAACAAATCTTCACAGGCTGGAAATCACCATCTTGCATGAGTAAAGGCACATTAGAACAAGGAAGCAGTTCCATAGGTAAGCAATCATGGGGTTTGCAATTGTAGATAACCAAACAAGACATCTCCTAAGCAAAAGAGAAATAATTGAATAGTCAATTTTAAGATAAGCATATTGTATACTTCACTTCAACCCTCAAGACAGTTTCATCAGAAATTATTTTAAGTTAGCCTACAATTAAGACTCGTCAAGTGATAGCTGGAGCCAAAGTAAAGATCAGGTGACACTATAAAGACACTTTGAATTCATAGCCACCCATTCCTTGCAATTAGAGCAGAACTTGTCACCAGTAAGAAACCTTTCTTAGCATCTTAATTACATTCTTCTTCCAAATTGCAAACATCCAGTTATTTCATTTTTGCCAATTGCAACCCATATGAAAGTGGAAGCAGATCTAAAAGCTTAGGATCATACCATGCCTTTATAGAGCACCTTCTATAATGAGAAAAATCATAAAAGAACAATAATAGCGGAACGTGCAGAACGTGCATAATGGGTTAGAGATATATTACTCAATCCTGTGTACATTTCTCTGTGATATCACAGAGTCATAATGGCCTTCACACAAGTACATCAGAAGCCACATAATTTCACATTAGGCTCAAATATCACAAACCAGGCAAGAAGACTATAAAACATAAGCAATATGGAGGACAATTCATCAATTAAGAGTAGTCTAAGTAAAGATATTTACTAGACATATCTCCAGCTTTTAATCCTTCGCCTTATTTAGTTAACAGAAACACAATGTCACAACAAAGGGAGTTGTTTCAAATTGAGTAATGGTGTTAAGTAAACATACTGGGAAGGGACAAGCGGACTGTATACGATGCTTGGCTCCAAAATCTCACCCAGAACCATGATGCCCCCTCCATTGCCATCCCCTCTCAAGCAATGAGAGAATACTTTTGGTGTTATCCCTTTCGATGACAACTGCGATATAACAGATAACTCTCCTCCCCCGAAACCGAAAATCCCATCGATTGCTTTGTCTGATTTAGTCAAGTCACCAGACTGGTAGGTGCTACACCTATTTTTCATAAAACCAGAAAAGGCGGTTAGGACCCAAGCGACAACCACAAGATGCACTACCCACAGAAGTGAGAATAATCAGAGGTCCACTTTTGTCCTGAGTCATGCTATTATGGATTAGAATCTAATGGCAATAAATTTCCTTGTAGATTATGGTTACAAATCTAGCAGTAGTCCTTGTACATTTACCTGAAGGGACCTCATACAAGTTTGCCTTGTTAGCACAGAAACCAAGGAAATGCCAGTATAAGTAAATGACTTTTTAGCTCGATCATTTAAGGAAATCATTCTATTGATTGAATAAATCATTTGTCGGGATAAGCCTGCCTAGCCAGTCCCAGAAATAGTAGTTAACTGACATCATACTCGAAGTCACATAAAGCAACCATAACCTGTTTTAATTCCCAGAAAACAATACATTATAAGTTCCTATATCTTATTAAATTCAATGATCATGTTTAAATCCAAAGTGCAGAACATAGAATTCCGTAAAAGTCATGTAACCTCACCCAAAAACAACGGGAGCCGAAGAGTTGGCAATCAAAGACCCCCCCATAACCATGTCAAAATACAGCACATCAGATACATAATGACCGGTCGTCCCACTCCCATCTCCATATTGGAAGGAGTAACTGCACTGATTACTTTGAGGAGGGCATTCACTTGACATAGTTTGAATTTGAGAAGTGCACACAGGATCTGAACAGGAAATCAAATATGACGTGGAAGAACTGGACGAATCAAAGAAACTGAGCCCGATCTGTACAATGCAAGCGGAGTCAGAACATCAGAATGTTGCTTTTGGTCTTTACAGATGCCAAAATTCCAAGGAAAATGAAAAAGAGGATATATAAATTACTCCAAGTCCACTAGTTTGGGGGCAGTTGCTGCAGGAACTGCAGGTAACCCACAATACATCGCTTCCAGTATCAATCTGCACATTGAAAACCTTTGGAGGAGAGCCCAGCTTCACCTTTGTAAAATAAAGCCTGCCGATAAAGCCCACATTCACAAGGAAGATGGTCAATCCCAATTTCTGAACTTTGTATACCTATTAACGGCATTCACCAGACTGTGCACAAGAAAATTTCAACTCGTGGAACCAAGAAAACAAGCACGATATCGCCATTCCAAATACAGAGATTCGAGAAGCTCAACTTTCCATAATTGAAAGTCAAATAAGATTAGGAGGAGAGGATATCAAAGTCCATTCATGTCCAGGCAGAGATTCTGCATAAACATGACCCTATCTCAAAATTCGAAGCCCTCATACATTTGAGCTAGTGAGAATCACCAAAGACACCAAGAATTGACCCTGTGGCAGAGGCGCTCCTTCTTAAAGAAGTCTCATCTTTCTCCCCCATGAAACCAATTGTTTTTTTTCTTCCATCAGAAAATAAAAACGAAAGAACTCCCCCAGTTATCTTGATATCTCACACCACTTTAATCCCACCCCCTTCGGCATCTAAGAGAAACCCACTAGAAAAATTCAACCTGCCCAATTACTAAAGATGCCAAATATCACTAGTCCCCACTGTTTTCTACTTGGAGCACAACCACAAAGCAGAGAGCCTGAAAAAACAAGGACAGCAGCACAAACAAGGAAGTTACCCGATAAGAAGTGGATCAGAGGAGCCCTCGACCGAGAAGTCGACGACGCCACCGGCCACGCTCTGCAAGATTCGGGCGTGCCTGACCCGGTCCCGGGCCCGGAGCAAGTCCGGGTCGACCCGTCGGCCGAGCGGGAAGGCCCGCTGCAGGGGCAGGACGGTGGTCCGCGGGAGGGCGGCGCCGCACTGCACCACCACCGACACCGGCAGTGTCAGGGCGGCCAGGGCCAAGAAGATCAAGAACTTCGCCGGAGCCGCTAAAGCTCGCATTTTTCCAACTCTTTCCGGGTTTCCGCTTGGTGGGTTCGTGGAATTTGAGCCCGCGGGGAGGGAAGCTCCTTCCTTTTTCAGAGGAGGCAGAGATCGAGCGTGTGTTGCCTTTGCTGCATTTGGAGAGAGAGAAAGAGAGAGAAAGAGGAGTTACAGGTTCAGAAGAGACGTTGATTAAGGAAAAAGGTGTTGCGCGAAAAGAGAAAAATGGAAATGGGACGCGGGGGATTATACAGAGAATATTTTAGGGAAGTAAAGGGAATTTCGGGACTTTTGGGTTGACGATGATGGCGATGATGGTGATGAGGAACGGCTTTATATATATAGAGAGAGAGAGAGAGAGAGAGGTGTTGCGGTTCCCTGTGTTTTTCTTATCCTTGCTTAAGAGAGAAGTGAGTTGGACTTGAATTGTTTGATTTTTTTTTTTTTTTTTTTGTGTGTTTATTTGATTCTATTATATTTTTATTTTATTTTATCTTGGTTAGGCTGGCGGCAAAAAGGTTTCTTGAGAAATGTCTCGGTATTCCTACACGCGCGAGTTGACAAGGAGATCCATCATTTATTAGCGAGAATTGGACACGGTAACCCACCAGTGACAACGATGCTTTAAAGTCGGATCTTAGCCTTTTAGGTTTGGATTGCATTGGATTTGATTGGATCATACACTGTGTATCTCATGTCCTTTGATAACCCCATGCAATTAAATTGCGTTCCCTTGAATCCATTAGTTAGATCACGACGAGTGAAAACCATTCAAATACATCTTCTATCTAATAAGAGAAGCATGATGATTGTCGGTTTATTTTTCTTGCTAGTGACAAGTATAAGAGGATGTGATTAGTGACAAATGTCTTCCGTTTTTTGTGTCCGTTGTTATATATTTTGAATAGATTCTACATTTTTATAAGGTGAAATTTAGTCATCTTGTATGATTTCTCATTTATCTACTCCTTTTTTAATTCGAACTACATGAGTATAATTGGCGAATCATTTAAGATTAAGAGTAACGGTATCAGCCAAATGCCAAAATTGATTTGTTTTACTTTTCTTATTGAGCTTTACTAGGTCCTTTGCACTAACTTACCCCCACTCAATTAAACATTACTGTTCTAATCGAACTGAACCAGATTTAAGATTTTATCTAATTGAAGCATATAATAAGAATAAAAAGAAATGAAGTATACCCGCTAGGCTTGTCTTCAATTTTTTTTTCCTCCTATTTTTTCAAGCTCATTTACCATTGAACGTTGGGTTCTTTAATAAAAAGGAACACGAGGGTTGCTTTCACGGAAATGAGAGGGAAATTCAGACATAAAAAAAGTGGGTGTGTCGGTAACGTGAAGCCTCAAGAGGCGCCAAATTGAGTCAAAAAGAAAGTCAAACAAGAAATACATAAACTAATTAGCATGCGTTTAACCAATCACGCACGGTTCTTTGACAGAACAGAGTAGGTTCATTTGAACAAATACCCAAAAACGGTAGAGTACCTACTTAGATTATCGTAATTGTATGATTAAATTAATCAAGAAAAGAAGGAAGAGGAGAAATGAATATTCCCGATTTTTCTTTTGTGATTAATATTACCGAAAATCCCAAGTCGATACATCCGTATCACATTTACTTCTAAATTAACTTTTGTTTTATAAAAAAATCCCAAATTAGTATACCCATATTTTATTTATTTTCAAGCTAATTTTCATATCAGTACCTATGCGACATTTATTCCAAATAAATTTTTTATCATGGAAAATCTTGAATGACCAAAATCTTAATTTGGGAGATCTACGAGAATTTGCTAATTTCCAATCGAAAATCCGTTAAAATCCCTAATTTTGCCTCGATTTCGACTTGAGATCTTGACATGAAAATTTGCTGGCCGCTCGAGTCATGTGAAACACAACATGGAAGAATCTCTCTCGTGTGGGCGTGCATGGCATCTGATTGCACGTGGCATAGGTATACCAATTTGAGCTCTCCTGCATTTTGAAAATTTACTAAAATCTCTAAAGATTTTGACATGAAAATCTGTTTAGGGGTAAATATGGCATGGGTATTACTAATTTAGGGTATTTTTTTGTGATATGAAAACTAATTCAGGTTAAATATGATATGAATATACCAAGTGATGATTATTTGTGATATGTAACTTTTTTTTCCCCGAACATGCACCGACATAAAAAAAATAAGAGGGCTTGTGTACGCTCGCTCTAAATGACATGGTAAAGCCAAACAAAAGGACTAAGTAGGGAAACGAGCCAGGTTGACTAGCAAGTCAAGTCAATGGGCAGCGCCCGCCACACATGACCCGATTTAGAGTCCTCAAAGATGGAGCATCCAAAGGACGATGATGGCAGAGCGAAGGCCCCGTTCGGTAGGTAGCCATGGAAATAGGTCAGAAGAAACATAAAGTGTATCTATCCGCTGACCGCTCGAGTCATGTGAAACACAACATAGAAGAATCTCTCTGGTGTGGGCGCGCATGGCATCTGATTTCACAGCATGAAGTTACGATTTTCTCTTGCTTCGATCATTGGGGTTAAATGTGAATTGTTTCAAGTATCGTGTTTGATCAATCGAATCAATTAGATTGCTATTGAAAGCCATTGGCCCGCTCTATTTGGTAATTTTCACAACTTAAATGACCGCATCTTAACTATTAATTTGGTGCTCTTAGCAATTATGGTTCACTAGTTCTGCTCTTCCTATTCCTTTTTGCTTATAGGCATCAGGTCCTGTTCCATCTTGCCTTTAGCAAGTTCTCATACCATTAGATTGAAAAAAGGCAGAAATTTAAAAAGAGAATGATAACATTTATGAAGGATTAAACTGGCGAATCATAATTAAGAAATCTATGTACTTAATCCATTGACTATTATATAACATCAACGTGTCTTATCTCATCTCGTCTTTAGCTCATTCTCGCACCATTGGATTGAAGAAAGTATTCTAAAACCCAAAAAGGGCAAAAATTCAAAAAGAAAATGATAATCTTTATCCGTTGATAAATTACTATTGAAAGCCACCGACCCCTATTTGGTAAGTCTCATGACTTAAATGACCACATCATGTCCATTAATTTGGTGTTCTTTAAAATTATGATTCACCAGTTCCATCCTTTGTAATTCCTTTTTACTTTTATCCATCACCTCCTATCCCATCTTGTCTTTACCGGGTTCTCATATCGGCCCCGCTTGGTTCAACATTTCAAATGGGCTTTGGGACTCTAAAGTTCTTTAGACAAATGCAAATAGCGTTTGGTTCGTTTTTTGCTCAACATTGGATGTGATTGCATTTCTAGAGGCCTTTAGCCAAAGGCAGTTTTGGAGGTCTTTTGGAAAATAGCATTCCTAGAATGCAAGTCTTGACATGGTTCACTCCTCATCTTCTGAAGGAGCTAACGAGAGGTCGACGACCATCACCCAAAGGGTCATGCCACTTGACAATGACTGCCTAAGGTCAACGATCATTGGTCTAGGTCACGCGACCTCAAGCAAGGCTATCTAATGGCTGTTTTGGCTCGCCAGTAGTCGAGCTCCATTAGAAATAGTTTGAAACTTTTATTTAAAAAAAAAAAAATTATAGTGAGATCCTTCACAAAATGAAGTTTTTATCAAATGGCATTTAAGTCAAAATTGTTTTCAAATGCATTTTAAAATTACCATTTACCAAATACTATTTGCATTTTGGAAAACCCTTTTTAACCCAAAAACCCTTTTTAACCCAAGGGGGAAAAGGTGTTAAAAAAGTCTTAAACATTTTGCATTTATGCCAATTTTGTCCTAAATATTTTTTTGGTGCCAATTTAATCCTAAACTTTTTTACTAGGTGCCAATTTAGTTCTTTTCAGACTAATTGTGGTCGGATTTTGTTGACTAGGCATCGGCCGCTTGAGGTGGCACAATCAACATTGCGTGAATAATTTTAAATAATATTTTGAATTTTTTGAATTTTTTTCTTTTTCTTTTTTGTTTTTTCCTTCTCCTTCTCCTTTCTCTAGTTGGTCGCCGGATCTCGGTGATAGTCGATGAAGTCAAGCCTCGCCCATGGTCAGCAAGGCTTGACCCTCGCTAGCCCAGCGCGAGGTCAACTTGAGGCCGCCCAAGCGACGGGCTGGCGAGGCTTGACCCTTGTTGGCTCACCCTCACCGGATCTAGCGAGGGTCAAGCCTCAACGACCATGGGTGAGGGCAAGCCTCGCCGCCCAGTGTTGAGGCTACCCTCATGGCCCTCACTGGCTGTCACCTTAAAGCAAGGAGGAGGAGAAGGAAAAAAAAAAAGAAAAAGAAAAAAGAAAATTAAAAATTATCCACGTCAACTGGTCGGTGCCTAATCAGCAAAATCCAACCACAATTAACCGAAAAGGACTAAATTGGCACTTAGTAAAAATGTTTAGGACTAAATTGACAAAACAAAAAAATATTTAAGACTAAATTGGCACAAATATAAAAGTTTAAGACTTCTTTTAATACTTTTCTTGCCCAAGGATGTATGCATTTTCCTAAAGACATTTCCTCAAATCCGAACCAAACGGACCCATCGTTAGATCGAAGACAATCATAAAACAAAAAAAGGCCAAAAATTCAAAAAAAAAATGGTAACTTTTATCAGTTGATGACCATGTGAGAGCCTATTAATTAGAAGGAACTAGGAATGGTAAAACTGGTGAATCTTAATTGATAAGGATACTAAATTAATGGTCACAATGTGGTCATTTAAGTTACGAGAATTACCAAATAGGGGTCGGTGGCTCTCAATAGTAATTTATCAACCGATAAAGATTATTGTTCTCTTTTTTGAATTTTTGCCTTTTTTTTTTTGTTTTAGAATACTTTCTTCGATCTAATGATGCGAGAATGCGCTAAAGACAAGATGTGATAGGACACATTGATGTTATATAATACTCCATGGATTAAGTTTACATATTTCTTATTCACCCCATCTTCTACTTTAAAATATTATATATATATATACTTTAAAATATTATATATATAAAATGTGATCCCATATTTTAAGACCCACATTTTTTCTCTTTTTAAGAAATGGTTATTCCACATGTGGTTTTTCAATGCTTCGTACCTCTTTGTGACAACTATCTATTTGATAACTGCTGATTAGAGACGGTTTATAAAATGATGAACATTCATTTCGTAAGGGTAATCACAAGGTCTAACACAAATCTTTTCATTTGAAAATATATCATCAATATGCAAGGGAATTAGGTTAATAGAGTCTACCTGTAATTTCATCGAATCTCCATAAATTTCCGATGAACATAAATTCAAACAATAGCTGGAGGTTTGTTTTATATTTAATCCTATTTTTCCACATATAATTTTTATGTCTAACATAAAAAACTTCAAGTTGTTAAATGTTACTCGAAGGTCAATGAAACAGATGGGCGCACCCTGAATTGTAGCATCAAGAAGAGTCTCGAAGCAATTTCACTCCCTTTCTGTTTTGCTCTTTCTTGTCACTAATTGCAAAAATGAAAGCAGAAAGATCCCAGCCTCTTGAATTACAGACAGCTCAAAAGCATTTTTACGCATGTCATTCTCACGACAGAAGATGAGAACGTAACGAACGAATCGCTGGATCAGTTCTGTGGAGATGGTAGTGGCCACTCGGATGCTATTTTTGCTTGTCGTGAGCCAAGATTGCAAGGGAGAGAAAAAAAGAGAGAAAGAGGCTTCTTTTGTATCTGTCCTGTGGTTGGTCAGAATTTCATGCAGCTTTCTTCTTCTTTTGGCCACGTCTCTTGAAATCCTGGCGATGAGTTTATTATGCGACCATTGGGGGAGGGGACATCCAGAGCTTATCGAACCTAAGAACTTTGCCTGCCTGAAGTAAATTATCTTTTCAGCTTAGCCTAAAATAAGAGTGATGTCTCGATACTTTGTACTTTGGAGAAAGCTATCAAAAAAAAGTTATAAACTTATTATACTTTTACAATTCAGTTTTAAATATTTTAATTATACTAGTTGAGTCATAAACATTTTCACGTTTTATCAATTGAGTCCAATCAGCTAATTTTGGCCAAAATGGTGTGAATGTTGTCGTTCTATATAAAATGATCAGCGCTGACGTGGATAATTTTTAATAATATATATTTTAGGGTTTTTGTCCACGAAAAAACCCAAACTTATATACAAATTTACTCCAAACTAATTTTTTAACCATCAAAAATCTCAAACTGATACATCTATGACAAATTTATCCTCCATTTGTTTTTACTAAATTGGATTGATACCACGAAAAATCATAAACCGATACACATATGATAAACGAAAGGTAACACCTTAAATCGATACACCAGTCAATTACCATTACCATATGTCATATAGCTTAATAATCTAATAGTAAATTTTAATGGAAACTAATTAAGGGTAAATTTATCAAAGAACTTCAGTTTAGATTTTTTTGTGGTAAAAAAATTAGTTCGAATTAAATTTGTTACAAGTATACCCTTTTGGGAGGTTTTTCCATGATATTAACCTTTTTTATTTTTTATTATTTTCTTTTCTTTTCTTTTAAGGTTAATACCACAAAAGACCCCATATTAATATACTAGTGACAAATTTATTGCAAACTAATTTTTTGACTACCAAAAAACCCAAGTGATATATGCATGACATATTTATAACCCGTTAGCTTCCGTCAAATATTGCAGTTAAATTGCTGAAATTGATGTCCCATGGATCAATTAAACTGGTTATTATCACTAAAAATCCCAAATCAGTATATTTATGTTAAATTTACTCCAAATGAACCCAAGCTACAAATAAGGGTCAAGTTCATCTTCTCCTCCATAAAATCTCTTTGTTTCCGGTCTTTCCTTTCATCCCCTTTCTTCCTGTCGCCACTTCCGCCTTGCTGTATCGTCATCTTTTGTCCTCTCTCGGTTTGCTCATTTATGGATCGAACAAGTGAGTTTATCTCATAGGTTTCATCTTGTCAATGTAGGAAAATGAGAGTCCTCCATTCCACCTATTTGTATAAATCGTGTTCGAGGCTCTATGTTTCCAAGGACCTCCCTCTTTTTCATTTTTGTTGGATCTCTCAGCCATCTTCTAATTGCTTATTTGGTTGTTTCGCTTGTTGTCAATTTGTGTCAAACTTGGTGTTATGTTTCCACGTCCCCGCCTTACATGATTTACTACTGCTTGTTTGGAAATCTCTTTATACACTTACGTATTTCTATTGCCATTTTGGTGATTCCTATTAGTTCATGTCCTCATTAGCATTACATGGTCTTTCCAACCTTGAATCATATGTGTGTCGAATTTATGATATGAAACTTGCATACAACTTATGACCCAAATATTTGTTTGGAGTAGATTTGCCATAGAAGTACTGGTTTGGAGTCTTTCGTGATATCCACGTGGTATCTATGTCAGTAATTTAATGGCAATATTTGACCGAAATTAATGAAGGGTAAATATGTCATATGTGTACTAATTTGGAGTTTTTGTGGTAAAAAATTTAATTTGGGATAAATTTGTCACTAGTATATCAATTTAGCTTTTTTCATGATATTAATTCTTCTTTTTACAATGCTAGTCAACGATGGTTGGTGACCTTGCCTAGGTTGGGTGAGGGCATTACGGCCTTCGTCGGCCATAGGCGAGGGCGCCGAGCCCCCATCCTGATCCAAGCGAGGGTCGATGCCCTCGCCTGTTGGATAACAAGGACGCGGAGGCCCTTGTTCATGGCTAGCGAGGGCCACAACGCCCTTAACCAGCCCAGGTGAGGGCAGTTGGCCAATGTTTGTGAAAAGAAAAAGTTCAAAGAAAAGAAAAAAAAACTAATAAAATTAAAAAATATTAAATTATAATTAAAAAAAATTATGCATCATCAGCTATATCATGTAAGACGGCTAATGTATATGTAGGTGATTTTCGATCAAAATTGAACATATAGACTCCATTGACAAAACGTAAAAATGATTAGAATTTAATTAATACAATTATTCGACAAAAAAATAAAAATTGGCTTAGTTAAAAAGTTTAAACTAAATTGACAAAAATGTAATAGATTTAAGACTTTCTAGACAATTTTTCTACATAAAAGTATAGGGTGAAAGGTGCATGATGTGTACATGGCGGTGTAACTCCAAACCTTGGAACCTATCATATACTCACCAATTTCAAAATTTTAAAATCTTGAACCTACCCACGAGCCCAATTGACTCTAATCTAAATCAAGCAAAATTGAATTGAGTAAGATGGAATTGCAAGAACCTTGTGCTAGGCTAGTAGTTGTCATCGCAATTATAATTCCTATTTCAATCGAAAGCTTTAATAGCACAAGCAATCATGTTTATGTGTCAGATTCAGACTACAAATATCATGATTCTATATTTGCGTCACTGGAAAACCCAATATTTCTCTAGAACGTACTTAATTTAATTTCGTGCCAATTCGGGTTGCCTCTAAACGACCCAAAATAGAAGGCTTTTGCGCTCTCTCTAAATGACATATAAACCCAAACAAAAGGGACTAATAAGGGAAACGATATATCCTAACGATGACCCCGTTGACCAGCGATTCAAGTCAATGAGCTGCGCCCGCCACACGACGTCGCCAGGGTGTGAACCAATGCGTCACGCATGACCGATTTAAAGTCCTCAAAAATGGAGAATCGGAGGGACAATGATGGTAGCGCAAAAGCCACGCTTGGTAGGTAGCATTTAAATAGGCCAGAAAACATGAGTAAATCCATCCGCCGGCCGCTAAAGTCAGGCGTCTAATTGTACAGCACGAGATTACAATTTTCGCTTGCTTCGGTCGTTAGGGTTAAAGCGAATTGTTTTAGGTATCATGTTTAATCAATCGAATCAGGAGTTAGATTGACCCCCCCCCTCCAATTTGGTAATTTTCATAGCTTAAATGACTGCATCGGACCATTAATTTTGTGTTCTTAGCATTTATGGTTCACTAGTTTTGCCCTTCATAGTTCCTTCTTACTTATGGGCGGCATGTCCTATCCTGTTTTGTCTTTAGTGGGTTCTCATTCCATTAGATCGAAGAAAATATTTAAAACAAAATAAAAAAGGCAAAAATTCAGAAAGAGAACGATAACCTTTACGTAAAGTGTATATGGTAAAACATAATTGCTAAGAACACCAAATCAATGGTGACAATGTGATCATTTTAAGCTATGAAAAAAACCAAATAGCAGGCTCAATGGTCCTCAATGGTAATTTATCAACTGATAATGATTATCATTATTTTTTTGAATTTTTGCCCCCTTTTTGTGGGTTTTAGAATACTTTATTCGATCTAATGAGGTGAGAACGTGTTAAAAGCAAGATGGAATATGACATTGTTATATAATAGTCCATAAATTTACGCAGATTTCTTATGAACCCAATCCTTTACTTTAAAAAACTTCAAGTTGTTAAGTGTTGCTCGAAAGTAAATGAAACTGATGCGCGCACCTAAATTTTTACATCAAGAATAGTCTCGAAGCAATTTCAATCCCTACCCGTGTTGCCTTTTTTCGTGTCGATGATTGCAAAAGTGAAAGCAGATAGATCCCAGCCTCCTGAGTTACGGACAGCTCAAAAGCGTTTATTTTGTTTTTTTTTAACCTTTGTCATCCCCACACATCTGAAGATGAGAACGTAACGAACGAAGCTGGATCAGTTCTGTCGAGAGAGTGAGTGGCCACTTGGATGCAATTTTTGCTTGTCGCTAGCCAAGAATACAAGGAAGAGAAAAAAGAGAGAGAGAGAAGCTTCTTTGGTATCTGTTCTGTGGCTGGTTAGAATTTCAGGCGGCTTTCTTGTTCTTTTTGGCCAAATCTCTTGAATTTGAGGCGATGAATTTATTATGCGACCATGTGGGGAGGGTTGCCTGAAGTAAATTACAGCTTGGCCGAAGATAAGAGCGGTGTCTCGATACTAGGTACTCTGGAAAGTTGCTTAGGCAGCATTATCTAGGGATTATATTAGCTTGTGTAGGTCGCAGGCTCCGACCTTTCGAAATTGAATATTGAATCTAAGCTTTTCTTTTTTACTTTTTGGGCGGTGATTTTATACAACTTTAGTTGAAGGAAAGTGCCTCTAACCATACATCTAATCAATTTCCTCTCATGTCAAAATCTGGGATATTATTATTAAATGTCATTGAGTCAAATCACGACGACATGATTTGAGATGTCAAGTTTCCAAGGCAAAGTATTTGTTACACCTTGAAACCTAGCCTTTCGTTATTGTTGATTCCGATCTTTTGAAATGTGTAACTTAACTTAAAACTATATCGAAACATGTCGGTTTCACTGGTTCCAAGGTATCCTGTACTGCTCTATATTGTTTTCAATTTATTTTATTGAATAAAATATTGTTCTAGTTCTAGTTTTTTATACATTGAACACTCAGCACAAAACATAAATGGATTATATGATAAAATATATGTTCATGTCTGATGATAATGTATATAATCCCAAAATCATAATGACAATTTAAGTAAAGAAATAAATTAGCTTCCACCCATTTAACTCTATGAGTTTATGTATAAGTCCACCCGTCTATATGAGAGAGAGAGAGAGAGAGAGAGAGAGAGAGAGAGAGAGAGGGGGGGGGGAGGGGGAGTTATTATGTTGGAAATTGATGATCAACTAGGAATTTTGCCAATTTTAATTTAAGGGTTCAATAACAAAAAGCGAATTTTGTAAATAATTAGGTTAATATCACTAAAAATCCTAAACCGGCACACTATGACAAATTTACTTAATGTTAGTTTTCGTTAAATTTTACCATTAAATTACTACGTTTTTTTTTATAGATGTACCAGTTCACAGTTTTATCATCTATTAGTCATAAGTGTATCGGTTTATGATTTTTCATGATATGAGCCTAATTTAATGGAAACTAACGGATGGACAAATGTATCGGTTTGAGGTTTTTGTGGTAAAAAAATAAGTTTGGGTAAATTTGTCTTACGCGTACTATTTTGGGGTTTTTCGTTATATTAATCTTAAATAATTAAATACATATATCAGTTAATAAATATTATACAATGTAACCTATACCTTTTTACAAGGTGCTCGGTACAGAATGTGTACATGGTGGTGTAACTCCAAACCCTAGAACATATCATGTACTCATCAATTTGAAATTTTTAAAACCCGGAACCTATTTATGAGCTCAATCATATCAAAATTGAATCAAGCAAAATTGAATTGAATAAGATGGGATTGCAAGAACCCTATGCTGCAGTAGTAGTCACAACACGTATAATTTCTCTTTCGGTCGAAAAGCTCTAATAGCATTGGCAGTTATGTTTATGTGTCAAATTCAGGCTGCAAATATCGTGATTTCATATTTGCGTGTCATTGTAAAACCTAATATTTCTCTCAAACATACTTAATTTAGCTTTATGCCAATTCGTGTTACCTCTTCATTCAACATTATTTACTTCCACAAATACGTCCTGTGGTTTTGGTTATCTTGTACTAGGAAGAGTATTTTTTTTCACTAGTTTCTTTTTTTAAGATCACAAGTTATTGAGGCCACGTACATACAAATTCAATTGAATACCAGTCCCTAACCCATCATTTTGATCTTGCTCTCAAGGATCCAACATTAACTTTAAAGACTTAGCAGAAAAAAGCAAAAGTTTTGCCATCTGAGAAAAGCAAGCATCTTTGACCCTGCTTTTGTCACATTCCTGCCTATCAGACAAGTCCTGCAAACGTCGCGCGATTTCGGCTTTCTTGTCCGGTGCACTTGCCGTGAAACTCAATCGACTTTCTCTGCCTAGCCAGCTCAGGAGAAGATCGGCACCCAAAAAAAAAGCTTCGTTTTCCATCCCAGCTTGGCCCCCAGGAGATTGCCCTGCAACGTGGCCTTCTTCTGACCAAGATGGGATTTGCATTTTCTTGTGGAGAACCGATCGAATCATTGTCCCGGATGATGATCGGCACGACGTCATTTGAGTGTTCCGTGCGACGGGATTCCCCTGCTTGAAAATTTTGGGATTGGGAGAGAAGCTTCCAACGCATAATTTAATCGATAAAGATAGGCCGTCGGGGATCATGATTGGTACATTTCACCCGCGTCAACAAGCATCGCCTAGCACGAAATGCATGCGAAATTTGCGTGGAGTTTCATAGAAAGTAACGGGAAACGCCATGTATTTAATATTACGGACCCCCCCCCCCCAACTTGCCATGTATGGACCACGTTCCTTCTTTTATCCTTCTCTTAAAAAAAAAAAAAATTGGAATGTGTTTAGGGTAACGAAATCAGTGATCCTGAACTTTTTCTTATTTGTACAATTTTGATTTGGGCATTTTTGTTATTCGACCTAATCCTGGAACATTCAAAAATAGGTTCAATGAAATCGTCTTGCTAAATGTAGCACCGATGTCATGTGCTACTAGATCGCGTGACGCTCTCCCGTCATTCTATTAAAATATAGTACCATTGCAATTTTGGTAATATCAAGGTTCCATTAAAGAGGTTGCCTGTATTGGCTCTTACCGGAAATTTTAGGATAGACTTGTATCGTTAAGACAACAAAAAAATGATGCCGTGTTTATAGTCGTAAAAAGTTAGGGAAATATAGTTTGCAATTTAAGTTATCTCATAGTTGTAAAAGTAGGATTTAGGTTTTAAAAAAAAATGATGCAAAATGTAGGTTTTGGAATGTAAAAAAGCTATTTACTATGGAGAGCAAAATTGAGAGTGATTTTCCAACTAGCCTTGGAAAATACGTGATTTTCTGGAGATTTTTTTTTTTTTTATTGGTAGTGAAGAGGGCCATGAAGTTGGTCCGTTGCTGCTTTACTCTTTTTCCGATGTTTGTGCCTCTTTTGACAAAGACAAAGCAAAAGTATTTTGATAAACCAAAGTCCAGCATCTGATTTGATCTTCGGCCGGCCACGTATAATTTTGGGCAGAATTGATGTGATGCTGATAATAACAGGGTCATGGCTGCGGAAAACCAAAAAATCTCTCAGCTAGACGAGCTTGGGCCTTGAATCAGGCGGGGAGGTCGGGCCTCGGCAGGGACGAAGCTCCATTACCACTCGCGTTCGGCCCGCAGCACTAGCCATGCGTAATGAGGACATTTCGTACGTTAAGCTCGGTACAATAGGGTTACTTCTAACGAGCCACATCCCGGACACGGATCGAACAAGAACTCTCCAAATCATTTTAAAGAGATGGGGAAATACCTGGGATCTCACCAACCGCATAGCCACAACGAATCCAACACGCGCATGTCGATGTGGCTAAACTCCTACATGTAGCCATTAGGGGCATCGAATCTTTTTGGCACAAGTCCACGTTCGCAATCCGGAGTAACGTGTAGGTGATAAAATACAATGAGAAAGAGCACATGAAGATTCATGAGGTCTGAATTTCGCATTTACAGACATGAAAAAGATAATTTTGATAGGCTTAAAAGGCCACGATATAGAGACAATTTACGCAATGAAGGTGTCCCGCAGACAGGGACTGGAATACTTTGGCGAAAAGGGCAAAACAATCGCAATTGTCATACACCGCACATTAGGATGCAATTTCTCCATTTGAAAACTAGAGCTGCGCCAAAAAGGCCATGCACATTTTGATCAAAGGAATTGACCATACCCCGGTATTCAAAACCATTCTTTCATGACTAAACTTTGCTTGCAATCAGCAGGCTACAGCCCAAAAGACAAAACGAGCAATAAGATCGGTATACTACACTGGTTTACTAAATTATCAGGTATTCGAACAAGTGCCAGTTAAACATCCAATAAAACTCTGCATCATCACTTAGTAAATAATTTAGCAAACCGATTCTATTACACTTGCCACTATTGCCTGTGAAGTAAAAAAATGACCCTCGGCTTTCTGAAATTAACCCCCCAAAAAAAAAAAGAATGAGAACATCCATAACTGCATACCTGACTATAGGCAGAATCTTTGGCCTTCATTGATTACGGGAGACACAGTAGGCAAGTGCCAATTGTAAGTGAGGTAAGTCTCGCATGACATTTTTGGGGAATAAAAGAATTTACAAACATGGAAATAGTCTGGTGCACAGCAAAACCAAATGTAAGATGAGTTTAACACACCGTAATACAAGGAAATCTATATCGCCCCATTCATGTAGGATGCTTGCCAAGCATCGGTTATCCAGTTGCAGATGTTTTCGCTGAGAGTTGTATAAGTGCGCGCCTGTGATAAGTGGTCCGCAGCTTCTTATATTTCTGCACAAATGTCCCAAAGTCTACTTCCCTATCAAGAAGCTTTTGGTGCAAAGCTTCAGATTCCTCCTCTGTCTTGCGCATTGATTCTACAAAATATCAAACAGGTTTTCATAACAACAAAGGCGCCAAGCTCAACTTCCTGACAGAAGCCGGATGCGGTAGAGTGAAGATCCAGCTTTAGTTAAGGACCCTAGTATTAATTATCATGTTCTGATTGGATTACCTTGAAGCTTCTGGATGAGAGAGGAAGAAGAGAAGAGCTTCATAATTTCTTCTTTCTGTCTCTCCAGTTCACTGAGCTTCTCCTGTGCAGCAGCCAACTCTGTCGTCCGTATGATCCTACACTGCAAAAAGAAAATGAAACAGCTTTAACTGATACCATCGTGGGCTGCCTGCCCCCAAAATGACCCATGTAGAAGCATGATGTACCTGGTTTCTCAGCTCCATCATTTGAGGTTCCTTCTCCAAGTTCGTCCCTAAAGTTAATGACAAAAATAATGAGACCAGTCTGCAATATAACATATAATCCATCATAAAACTTCAGCTCCGGTCAGGAAAAGACAACTCACTGGCAAGCTGCAGGGTCTCTTTCCGAAGTTCATCTCGTATCTGCCAGCCATCAGCAAAAATATCATTTTCAAAGAGATGAAAAACTAAGTTGATATCGTCGTGAATGGAACATTTTCTGCTCAAACGAGTCTAATAAGTCAACCAACCAGACCAAATTATTGCATTCAAACCAAGAATCAAAGATGTGACAATACTGTGAATATAGCAACCATCTGGCCAGCTCGAGTTAAGATAGTTGTTGAATCTGGGCATGCAATTGCAGCTTAAAAGTTGTCTGTACTCATTCGATCAAATGTAACCAAAGGCACAGCATGGGTGCTTTAGCATGCATATAAGAGACTTTAACAAAGATCTCTCGCAGTTGAACCATGAACAAATAAAAATAACATGATGGTTCAGCATCTGAATGCCACATACAAAATGGCACTTCATCCTCTCTGGTTTTGAAGGTTAAAAGCACCCGAAACAATGCTAACTAAAGATAAAAGAACAACCATAAACTTTGAGAGCGACAGTTTGAGCGGCAAAAACCAAAATCTACACGAATAGATCTGTATCACTCACATTATTTTGGATCTTCACTTGATCAAGTGAAAGTAAGAACTGGTGGTATGCTTCCTTGTCAGACAAAAGCTTCCGCAACTCGTCAACACTGAACAGATTTACAGAAGATAGGAACATGAGTAGAGACAGGAATGACTAGCAAAGTATGATCACACTAGCAGGAATAAAGAGAATAGAAGATAGTAGCTCAAGAAAAGTTGTTTGCTCAACCCAAGATAAACAACTGAGATATTGCAGAGTGGGTAAAAGAAAATGAAGAGGACGATGTTGAAAAGGATTTACATTGCTGAATCATCTTCTAGCACCCAAACACTCGTTAGTATAATCTTCTAGGACTTTCCAATTCGTGCTAGCACTAAAGCTTTCCAACTTTTACATAACATATCATACAACTAATTAAGACTGGCAGATATTTCATTCCATACCTATATTTAAACCAATGCCATGTAGCACCAAAGATTGTGTTTCTTCTCAATATATAATCTTTTAGTGGATAAAAACTTCAACTATAAGGCACCGAGGGGGTGCACACCCATAAACATAAAGAGCCCAAATACTAAAACCTCACATAAAACAGCTCTCAAAACCAAAAGGGAGCTCAAAAAGAAGATAAGTCATCCATTATATAAACCAAGCATTTACATCCATATGCAAGTTTTCACCATACCAAAAGTGTATAATTTAAGCCAGTTTTCTCTCAACATTATTTTGCGGCTGTCTAGTATCATGTTCAAGTCAAGTCCAACTCTGCCAGCCAGTAACTGAAATCTGGCAAAGATGCATTATTTTCTTGACCAAAAGAATGCAGAACAAGCACAACTTCATCAAGGTGCTCTCAGCAAATATTCCACTGGGAAATTCTTGATTGCTGCTTCTGCACTGAGGACTATCAGATGCTTTTGGAAAAATAAGGTCTATGCTAATTAAGAGAACTCAGCAGAATGACTAGCTGGTGTTTATAGATCCTCTCTGTGTCGGCAGGACCACTAAGCTCAATTGTCATCTCATACGATGTGATATATTCTCTGGGGTATGCATGGCCACTTGGAACTAATGCCTCCTCATAAAGATGAAATAACCAAAACCAGATACAAGTACGAAGGGCAAGTTAGCTTCCCAAAGTGCCACTAAGATTTGATCTCAACTTCAAGGTTTCATCCATTAAAAACCAGGATGCAATTCCATCTACATTCAACAGAAAAAGTGAAGACAAACATATTTCAAAGATGCTCGAAACAAGAAGTACCTCTTGTCTTTCAAATGATTTATGATGCCAGAAGCCTCAGTGGGAGAAACATGGGGTGTAGACTGCGAGAAATAATTGAAACCGCCAGAAGAGGTGCTGCTCGGCGTGGAGGGACGGGAAGAACCGGGAGAGCTAACTACAGAAGGCGGATACCACGACTGCGAAGTACCATCCTGCGGGTGCGGCTGAGCTTGTTGCTCTTGAGATCCCCTGAATTAAAAAGCAAAAAAGCAAAATTAAAACTCTAATCCGACAACCACCGCCGGGCACTCAACAATCGAACACTTCATTAGCCGCAGCATTTCCAAGCTCCGCAAGGGCAAGCATAAGCTCTAATTTCCCACTCGCTCAAATGAAAGTAACCCTTTTTCCTATGTCCCAAGTCGAGTTCCGGCGAGATTTACACCGGAATAGGACTTTCCTTTCACGACCCAATTCTTCGACAAACATCCATGTGGCAATTCGCAGGTCTAATTCAACGATTATAAAAAGGTAAACATCCAATCTATCTCTTCCATACCGCAATTCAATTCATCAAAATCCTGGGCAAGGACACCAGCACTTCCTAGCAAACCCCAACCATCAAAATCAAAACAAGACCCACACAAACGCCGAAAACCCACGCCCCCAAATCGAGCTCCCACCGCGAATTCAAGGCGCCACCGATCAAAACCACGAAACGAATAGAAAAAACGGGGGCGAGGATCGAGGCGTACCAGAACTTGAACATGGCGAAACGGAAAGCGCCCCCCTCCCCTCACACCCCGCTCGGGCCCACCTGGCAATCGGCCGGTCGACGATCGACGCAAGAGGATTCGATTGCGACGACGGAAGGAAGGAAGGAAGGAAGGCGCGATTGCGACGAAGGATCTCCCCCTTTGTTTTTTTTCCCTTCCCACCGGGGTTGCTTTTGCTTTCTCGCTGTAGAAGACTCGAATGGCAAAGGATGTAATTTCGCTTTTCCTTTTCGGTTCTTCTCTCCTCTTTGTCTTCTCTTCTCTCTCTAAAACGCCGGGGATTGTAAGGTAGTGTGTGATGTAATTTGCTCGGAAAGCTCCGGATGACGACGCATTCGCGGAGACGGCGAAGACAATTTCCTAATCGTTTTAAATCACCATCGACGCGGTATACGCACCCCCCACCCCACTTGCCACGTGTAATTTTGTGAATGGGATGTCCGATCTTACTAATTTTCACATATATAATGTGTATGTGTGTGTGTATATATTAATGTTGCCATAGGAAAGGGGGAGGAAAGACGGATCCAATTGAAATTCGTGTGCCTTTTATTGTAAAAGAATATAGTTGGAGGCTCCTCTAGCCTTCCTTCTTTTTTTTTTTTTTTTTTTTTCGCTTTTTCTTTTGGTGTTCTAATTTTCTAATACAATATTGTTCATTTTACTTTTTCTTTTCAGAACGGAGACAAGATTATGTGATAGAAAAGAATATAAGGCTATCCAATATTTTCTATTTTTTTCATATATTTGGAGACAATTTAATTTTCTTTCTTTTTTAAAATTATTTTCCAACTTCTCTTTTGAGCATGTTGTACTTTTCTCATAGCTTACATTAAAAAAGTTCACCACTTCAATATTCTTAGCAAATTAGTGTTAACTTTTTCATAACTAATCTTTACTTGAAATGGCATCATATATGTTTATTTTCTTATTTTTGTTGGCTGAAATAGGTTATAAGGTAGCCAATCTTGCTTGCTATGTAAAAAGAAAATATTAAAAACTACTGAAAAAAATATAATTAAAACTACGATGAGAAATGGAATGTTTTTTGTCCTTTTTCAAAGTGATTTTGTTATTTACAGATAAATGAAAAATGACACATTTTCTCTTGTCCATTGATTCCTTATAAAAAGCCAAGAGATTGCTTTCCTTCTTTTCTTAAGTTTCCTATTTGATCAATTATTATCAACTAACTTTTATCTACGTTTAACTTTACCGTGTGCTGTATCAACCCTTTCCTTCCATTGATCGACTATCTTTGGACATGTCAAGAACATCCTGTGAGTGCACAACATATGTAAGATGCATATCGGCTTTTTAGCTACAAATAAACGGTAGGTGCCGGTTTTAGTTTTCGACTAAAAGTTAGTGCTTTTTCTTTTTTACAAATTTAAAATTTAGTGGCAGAATTGGTGCGAAAGCCTTTTCTTTTTTTTTTTTTTTCCCTTTGAGGGGGATTTTTTTTTTTTTGGGGGGGGGAGGGAAGTAATTTGGCCTTCTTTTTAATTGAAATAATTGGTTGGTAATAGCTGATAGCCAACTGAAGTTCCTTGCCCAAGATGATTTTCCTTTGACTTTCCTTCAACAACCAAGTTATGTCCTTTGGCCATCGAACATTTTCAAATTGAATTGTAAAATGGGGGAAAAGCTGATCATTCATGGCCTAATGAAAGAAAACTGGCATCCATAACTAAAATGTATCATGACTAGACAAAAATAAATTACCCCTCTAAATGAGATTTCCTATTATTTCATGAATATTTTTCTTCTCCATTATATGTCCAATGATAATTTTATGAAAAATTACCAAAAAAGTCATAAACTTATTGCAATTATGTCAATGCAATCCTAAATCTTTCTTTTTTTTTTTGCCAATTGATTTTCGAACCTTTTGCATTTGTGCAAATCCAATCCATTCAACTAATTTTGAACAAAAATCATTGATATGGACTCTGGGAGTCCTATGTGGCATGGTCAATATTGACACGGACAATTTTAAATCATATTTTAATATTTTTGGAATTTATTTAGTTATTGTTTATTATTTTCAATTTCTTTTCTTTTCTTTCTCCTTGCCATCATTGGGCTAGCAAGGTCGGCCTCACTAGTGGTCAGTGAGGGTGAGCCTTGCTCGCCCTTGGTGAGGTCCTCGTCAGCCCTCACCTTTGGTCGATTGCCGTTGGGTGATCAACTAGAGGCAGAAGGATAAAAACAAGGAAAAGAGAAAGAAAAGAAATAAAAGAAAAATATTAAATATTAAATATTATCAAAAAAATCGCGTCACATAAGACGGCTAGCATTTATATCAACAATTTCCAACTAAAATTGCTTGGATGGATTGAATTGACACAAATACAAAATGTTTCAAACTCAATTGGCAAAAAACAAAAAATATTTTTGATTGAATTTCCATAATTACGATAGGTTTAGTAATTTTTTTTTAATTCTCCCTTTCCTTAAATAATACATGATGAAGATAAAAACATATTAATTTGACCGTGAAATTCATTGCTTAGTTACTCCTTTCACATAGTTACTTGTGCATGTATGTATCTATCCCAATCCTTTTCTCATGCATTTTGATACAAGAAAGCAAGTAATTCATTTACATCGGATATTTAACGAGAATACCAGATATTTGCATCCGAATTTTAGAGAGCAAGTCCATAATTTAGCGAGAAAATTCCAAATAAGGATCCAAAGTGGACCAATTTTCTCAAATAAGGATCCGAAATTAATTTTGTGTCAGATAAAGACCTAAAGTGGACTCATTGTCTCAAATAATGACCCGAAGTGGTTGAATCAATAAGAACCTGAGCTTGTTGGTCAGCCAAATATTCGCCGGCTATCAAGCATGTGATATTTCTAATGATTGGAGTTTGGGCAATTTTGTCAAAAAAAAATATAAGGAAAATTAACGAATCCTAAAAATAAAAAAATAAAAAAACCCTAGGTTTTCTACGGTCTCCCCATTCCTTGTACTTGTCCTCTGCAAAGTCAAAGATTGAAGTTCTCCCCATTCCTTGTACCCATCCTACGCAAAGTCGAAGACCCAAATTCTCCGCTGGTTGAGGCACGAATTAAAAAACAAGAAGAAAACCATATGCTTCTTTGTTTGTTCGCGGAGACCCAAATTCTCCGCCGGTCAAGCAAGGTGAGGAGTGACAAGAATTGAGTCATGACGACGATCGAGCAGCGATTTGGTAGAGGAATAGCGAGGGAGAAGAAAGAAGAAAACGCAAACATCTAAATGAATAACCTAAACTTAATTAATTTAGAATTTTCCATTTTTTTACAATCATAAATTTCTGACAAAATTGCCCCTATTTTAATCGATGGAAAATGTCTACCGGCAAGCTAAGGTCCTTAATAGAGATTAACTTGATCACTTCGGGTCCTTATTTGACACAAAATTCACTTCATGTCATTCTTTGAAACAATGTGTCCACTTCGGGTCCTTATTTGACATAAAGTTCACTTTGGGTCTTTATTTGAGAAAATAGATTCACTTCGAGTTTTTATTTGGAATTTTCCCTAATCTAGCTCTTAGAAGGAGATCTCCGAAAGCACCATTATTCACCAAGAACGACACTCATGCACATGGATCAAGAATTACGAAAACAAAAAGAGGTCTATAGATGGAGAGAGGAATGCTAAAATTGAACTTTATAGAGAGAGGGGGAAGATTGTCCAAAGTCCTAAACTTATTATATTTTTACCAATTTAGTCATAAACCTTTTTATTCTTGTCAATTCAATCAATCCAGCCAATTTTGATAAAAAAAAAATTGTTAATGTGAACAGTCAGCGTTAACGTAACACTTTTTAAATAATATTTGGAATTTTTTATGGCCTTTTTTTTTTTTACTTTTTTTTTTGGGGGTTCGGATTTGGCTGGCAACCCTCACCACCCATAGGTGAAGGTTGGCGAACCTTGCCCAGAAAAGGCGAGGCCACAACGTCCTTGCAAGATCTGGCTAGGCGAGGGCTTTGGCAACCTTCGTTGGCCCAAGGCGAGGGCCTCAAGCAAGGTTGTGGCCCTCACCCAACCTTGTCAACCAGAACCGAAACACCAAAAAAAAAAAAAAAGCCAAAAAAGTTAAAAAGAAGAAGAAGAAGAAGAAGAAGAAACCATCAAAAATAAAATATTATTTAAAAAGTGCGCGTTAGTCCGACCGACCATTTACGTCAAGAATTTTTTTGCTAAAATTAGCCAAATGGACTGAAATGGCAAGAAGTTAAAAGGCTTAGGACTAAATTGATAAAATTGAAAAGTTTAAGACTAATTTAACAAAAGTGCAATAGATTTATCACTATTTAAAGAATTTTCTCTAAATAGAGATGAAAGATGTTGATTTGATTTCGAATCAATTTTTTTTAATGAGGAGAACGACCCGTGATTAGGCCCTTAAATTGGATGAACTCAAAAGCAATGGACAAATGAAGCATCACGATCGGAGGAAGTTTAAAGGTCAATTTCTGGTTTTTTGTCTTTTTAGGACTTTAAAGATGGTGTGGGAACACTCCTAGAAAAGGAACCGACCATGTGAAAAGAAAGCTTTGCATTAATAAGAAAATGAGTTATATTGAGGAAAGTGACAATATTGATCACGACCTAGACATGGGGTTTGGGGAAAGCTATTTAAATTGTCTTGAAATTATTATACTTTTATCAATTTATTCATAGATTTTTTAATTTTACCAATTAAATTATAAACATTTTCATTTTTACGTGGACGCTTTGGTGGTGCCACATAAGATGACTTTTTGCACGACGTGGATACATTTTTATTAATATTTTAATATTTTCCAAAAATTTATTATTTATTCCATTTTTTTCTTTTTCCTTTTCTAGAGTCCAAGTACTGGCCCACAAGTGATGGCTAGATTGGTTGGCCTCTCTTAGGCAAGAATTGACCTAGCCTAGGCCAAGGCGAGCCTTGGCAAGGGCTCCCCTCAACCCTCGCCTAGGCCAAAATGGCCTTGCCTAGCCTGGGCGAATGCTCCCCTAGCTGAGGCTCCCCTTTTCCCAATCATTGCCTGTGGCAGGTGGCTTGCCATCGGCAAAAGCAAGAAGAAAGGAAAAAAAGAAAGAAAAAATATTAAAAAATAATAAATAAATTTAAAAATATTTAAATATTATTATAAATGTCAACGTCGCACTAATCGTATTATGTAGAAATGTTGGCATTCATATTAGTGAATTTCGGTCAAAATTTGCCAAATAGAGTTAATTGGCAAATGTGAAAAGGTTTAGGCTTGAATTGATAAAACTGAAAGATTCAGGATTAAATTAGCAAAAGTGCTATTGATTTAAGATTCTTGGACAATTTTCCTTAGAGCTGGCGATGATTCAATAAAACTTCAAACTAAGTCCAAAGATTTCTCGAGTCCTATTGTTTAGCTTTTAGAATCTATCTCCTAGTTCAAGATACCCTTTGTTCGAGAAACCCTAGATAGTATATGCTATCGAAGCAAAGAATCGTCAACCAAAGCATTCTAATTCGTCATACATTATTATCCAAGATATGCACCATTTGACAAGATAAAATATGGTGTTATTTTAATTTTTGCTCTTTTTTGCATTAGAATTCCAAAATTATTGATATTTACTTGTTATTTCTAATATTACTAATTTAGGAAATTTGTTATTGAAGAAAGTTAGTTTGACCCACCCATAATTTTGCACAAAATACTCTCATATCAATATATAACAGGAGAAAGGAAACATTAATTGAATAATTTAGTAAAACAAGCTAGTGATAAAATATTAACTTTTAGGTGATCAGTTGACATCAAGAAAAAGTTATTTCCCTCACGAAAGTAATTAATTAGCTTTATAAGTAATAGACAAAAATAAAATTTCTTAATTTTATGTGGAACTTTTATTCTCTATACATTAACGGTGACTAGAATACATTTTACCCTTTGCAAGTTTATTTAAATTATCGGTTATAGAAACCATATTTCGTCGATGATCTTCGCTCTTGTTAACTCAATTCCTAGCTCGGTCAATATAAGTGATGAATTGTTTGCTCCTTTGGTAGCCTAAATAAAATCCTATGATCATTGTAAAGTCCATATAGTCGATTGCATGAGACTTTCCGTAATTAAGTCATCTAATATGATGCAAGGTCTTTATTCGTACATCTATAAAAGACAAAAAGAGCATGATTTCATATCCTTCTCCTTTCCTTTCCTATATGAAACATGTTAGGTATTCTTGCTATTCTTTAAGAACGATGTTAGACGTAATATAATTAGATTATAAAGTTGATTTATTAAATAATGTGTTAGGTCGTAATTGGTTCTTGTCCATTTATTTAAAGAGCCACTTACAATAGTGAAACGCAGTCTAATTGCAAACCAAAACACCTAGACAAATCCAAAACAAAACAGGCTCAAGATAAGAAGTTGAATAATCAGAACAAGATTAAGGGTTACACGCTCAAAGAGCTTTTCCTATGATTTCTTTAAATCAAAATCGGCAGTCAATCATTGAATCCGTCTTCAATAATGAGCACACACAAGATCTCCATCTGTCGTTATGGCTTTGCTTTTCTATGGTAGATGCCAAAGTTTGACGTTCTAAACACTACCTCTATTCAGAGTAACAATGTTGAATGTGCACAGATCCGACACTTGTGAGAGCGAAACTTTCAGGAAACTCATTTGATGTCCTTTAAAACTAGAATTGTACACCAATAAAATTCGAATGAAGTGGAGCCCCGAAATCATACACGCAAAAATCCAAAATCTAGACTAAATCGAGATGCAAACCTCTCCAAAATAGGAGAGAGAATGTTCTAGATTTAGACTAGATCAAAAGAGAAAAGCTACTCAAAACGGGAACAAAGCAAGAAAAAGAAAACAAATAATTAAATCATAAAAAAAGAAGAAGTAAAAATGGAGGAGAAGGAGAGATCTAGCTCAAAACATCTCCTCAGTGGAGGTTGAAGAAAAAAAAATGTGTGAAGATGGGAGGAAGGGGTCACTTACAGTTGACACGTCACTTAATAAAAGAATTTTGTGAACGGATTTTAGTGAGTCTAACATTGCTCCTTTTTCGAGGGAATCAAAATCAAAGATGTTGATAACCGATCCAAACTTTGGCAAACTCGAAAAAAAATACGTCAGAAGCACAATACGTGTACAAAAATAAGAGTGGCTTTCAAATTCCATTATACACGTTTTCAAAGAGGTGAAGGCGACTAATTAATACACTTCAAGTTTCATTTTTACAGATTGCTTTAGTTAAAAAAGTTGATTACTTAATACATATGCAGTCAATTCAGAACCTTTTATCTAAATGACAATTCTTCATCACGTGTGTCATTAAAATAAAAATTCTTTCCACGTTACTTGTACTTTTTACTTTTTACTTCTCACTTCATTCTAATCTATAATTGCTTTTATGAAAGTAGCAAAAAACATCCCTCGATTGGTAATGGCAAAGACAGAGACCCAAGTGGGAAATCTCAAATCTCTTCCCACTCAAGCGTCAAGCCGATAGCGTCAACGCACACGTCGAGGTGAAATCGAAGGAATCGGGGTGGGTCATCAAAATGTCAATCGTGAAGTAGACGGCCGAGATTGTCCCACTTGGGATGGCTACACGTGGCACGAATCCAGGTGGGGAAAGACTCGATTTTATTGGGACAAGAAAAGCTAGTCTTTGCCCATAACGTTACGTAGGTTTGGGGCTGACCCCTTACCTACGTCAGAGACGCAAAAGACGCCCCCAGTGCCAAACCCACCTAAACCCAATCTCTCTTTCCCCGCATCCAACGGCTGAGGATCGATCCCAGCCACCCCGCCTCATCTGAGCCGTCGGATTCAGCAGCGTTGCCCCATTTGCTTTATGAGCCTCTTTCCTCTTGTATGCATCAAAATAATTCTTGTGTTAAGCGCTAAGGTCATCTATTCTCTCTCTCTCTCTCTCTCCTCCCCGTCTGCAAATCTTCGTCTCTCTCCCTTTGATGAGTTCCGGTTATGGAATATGGTGATCATCTCTTCTAAATGGCAATGTTGCTCTTGGGGGGCTGGATAGAGACCTAGCACCGTCAATCTCTCTCTCAGAAGCCCTCATTCCGACCGACATTTTCCTTGGAGTACCGGTTGGAGAGATCGGCCTCGGCTTCGTCAGATGTCGGTGCCGCAATGGGTGGAGCCATTGCTGAGCACCACATTCTTCACCACCTGCACGACGCACGGGGACGCGGCGAGGAGCGAGTGCAACATGTACTGCTTGGACTGCAATGGCGGAGACGCGATCTGCTTTTATTGCCACTCGTTGCGCCACAAGGAGCATCAAGTCCTTCAGGTTCTGCCATTTTAGCGCCATTTCGAAACCTCCAAAAACCATACATTCGTGCCGAAAGACCTGCCACACAGCTTGTTTTATGGCTTTGCAATTTTCTCTTTTCATTGGGTTTCTGTTGCTTGCATTATTCATTTTCTTCTGTATCTTTTGTTGTGTGGGGGGATTATGCAGATAAGGAGATCATCATATCATGACGTGGTGAGGGCCTCGGAGATTCAGAAGGTGCTGGACATAAGCGGAGTCCAGACATATGTGATCAACAGCGCGAGAGTGATTTTCTTGAACGAGAGGCCTCAGCCGAAATCTGGGAACAGAATTGCTCATGCGTGTGAGGTCTGCAGAAGGAGCCTCTTGGACTCTTTCAGGTTCTGTTCATTGGGTTGTAAGGTGAAATTAAATTAGCATTTCAATCCAATTGAATCATTCAAATTAGCATCTCCCTCATATAGTTTCTTCTTTGATTTTTCTTGCTTTCCCCCCACAGTTGATGATGTTGTCAACATCCTTCACAAACTCCATCATATGGTGGTTATCTTATTCCATCATCATGACCCCCACACTCACAATCCATCACCATCACCTAACCCACCACAACCATTCTTTATTTTTCATTACAATATCATCATCTCATGCAACACAAAGGAATCTGTTTTAACTTCTTTTTTTCCCTTTTTTTTCTAATCAATCAATCATAGATCCATGGCATCTCTTACATCAATAATTTATGTAATTTATATTCAATTATCTGCCCTAATGCTTATTCTTTTTCCACTCATTTTTATTTTATTTTATTGGGACACCTCAGATTGCAGAAATGAAGAAAAATGGGGATGATCCAAGAAGCTTTACCATGGAGGCCAATAATGATGAGAAGACAGTTGGGAAGATTAGAGAAGGCAGAAGCTCAAGGAGGGTGGTCTTGAGGGAGAGAGAAGAATTACACGAGAGCTCAAGAAGAGACAAGAACCCACCAAAGTCTCTTCCACTCATTCCTTCGAGTGCAAGGAGAAGAAAAGGCATCCCTCATAGAGCACCATTCGGGTCCTAACCAAAGTGTAGGCATTTTCAGCTCCAAAAGCCAAACTCTATTGTCATATGAACCTAACTTGGCTCATATAAGCTAAAGAATAGAGAGAGAGAGAGAGAGAGATTCCTCTTTTTATTTTTCTCTTTTGAAGGAGGTGATGGTCGTCATCGTGTCCAAAGAGCAAAAGGGCATGTAATAAGTCCTGCTTTTTTGAGTTCTTTGGGGTCCCCAAATGACAACAAATTCCCCCTTCAATAATGCCACGATTTGCTGTGTGTTCGAAATTGCAAGGTGTAGACACCGTTAAGATATTGTGAGAAAGTCTCCTTTGTAAAGTCCATTTAGCATATATATATATATATACAAAGAAAATATTTCATGTGGCCCCCTCGAACACATGGGCAGTTCACAAAAGAGAAGCTCAACCTACTTTATGTTTCTCTAAATGTGCATATTGTAATTTGGGAAAAATCAACTTTCGATGATTGTTCCCAAAGTTTTGATGGCTAAACGAACCCTTGGCCGGGGGGGTGGGGATTCCTTTAGATTACTATATTTTTCCCACTTGTTTCGTCCTCTTCTAAAGGAAAAGAGGAGTGTATCTCGTGAGTGTGAAAGAGAGGCACATGAATGTGTTCCCACTTGTGACATCGCTATGTTTGGCACATAAGGATTGAAAAGCAAGTAACTGGCAAATTATTCATTTGGAAGGACCTATCTTGAGAGAGAGAGGAAAATTAGGGAGAATAATTTACTTCCTAGATCAACACCATTGGCAAATTTTGGACTTTTCCAATTTCTAGGATACTTAAGATTGGTTTGTTTGAAGGAAAACTATTTCCCAGATGATTACTTAATCGATTTATAGAAAATGTTTTTTATGAATTGAAATAACAAGCTAAAATTGAGGGAAAACAATTTTCTCTTCTAATAAGAAGGAAATCACTTTTTCTAAACTACCAGTTAAATGAAAAACTGACCATAAAACGACTTTTGTGAATTTAAATTTTTATGTATTATAACATTTTCAACTAAACAAACGTACCTTTAATTATTATTTTGATTTCGGTTAGCTAATCATTTATTGAATCTTCTCCCTCTTTCGCATATCGTGTTTATAACCGAGAGAGGCATCCTTTATGAGTGTACCCCCACCTGCCAAACGATTTGGTACCGTCGAAATTGATGGATTGGATGTTAATCGTCCTTTCCTCCTAGCTAGGAATTGACAGAAGAAGTAGGCGATTCGTCTAGCTATCTATATCTAATCAAAAAACACCAAATAGCATCTTCTTTTTTTTTTTTCTATGGGAAATTGCATTTTACATGATCAGTGGAAGCTTTTAATTAAGTTGCTAAGTACTTGCGCATCCAAAGACGATGAATGGGTATGATTCAGACAAAAAGATAGAGGTTCGGATTTGAGCCGCGTTGGATCAACCTCAATTGAGTCAACATGGATGGACCGGCCAGCAGTGGTCTCTTGATCATTTAGTAAGACCCATTCTTTTAATCCAGATTGATTGGACATCCAGGTTCCTAAGTAGTTTGTAGAAAAAGTAAATCCACCTAGGTGTACGTATGAAGGTAACTATACTACTTGCGAGAAATCATAGATCTAAGATTATGGGGTTTGGCTATGTTGGGGCAGGCTTTCATAGTGTCCTTTCGTTACTATTTTTTTGGATATGGTCCCCTAAATTATTAAGTGATTTCCTAAAAATATGGAATTACTTTTTATTATTTCCAAAAATTATTCGCATCACTTTACATCCTAGCATGACTGTGCATCCTGTGTGTTTGGGTGAATTTAAAATAATAATGGATATATACATGATGGTGTGGCATATATTACATAATGGCAAATATTGACAAGACCTCGGTGTGATGTATATGCACGCGTGATTCACCATACAACAATTAATACAGAGTCATGTTATTTTTTGGCATATAGAGTGGGTAGTTCGTACGATGACTCATCGACCAAATATTTTTTTGTTGACTTATTTTCTTGGGCGAATTAAATGTCAAAGAATGAAGAAAATGTTTTTTGGGAAAATATTTTTCACTAATTAAACTAAGACTAGAGAAGGGGGAGAGAGAGTATATGACTACTTCTATTGGACATGAGCTGGGTCAAATGTCGAGCAAAGTACAAGAATATGAACAGCAATTACTATCGAACCTCGAAGGAATCTATGGTGGACAAGAAGAAAAAGATTCCCTGATAGCTATAGCCCCTCCATTCAAGGTGATGATTGAAGAATTGAAGGAGGAGAGATTCGCATACTAGTGAATCCCACGTGGTGTATAGCACGCAAAACCACCCAATCAGTTCATGCTATAATCCAAGTGTAATCCACGTCTTGTTCCAAACATCTCCTAATATTTCAGCATTATAATGGCGGTAGGTACCTCGAAACCCAAATAAACAAGTCATATAGCTAAAATTAATTTTTATTTTGAGGTGGATACGACTTATCATTTGATTCGGGAAACGTTTTTATTACGAATATTTAGCGAGGGAATCCAAACGAATTATTTATGTTAAGTTCTGATCTCCCCATTTAGGAACTCAACTTTAGTTGGAGTCGTTCTCAAATTCAGACAAGCTTTGTTGAGTTCGAGTCCAGATATAACTAATCTAGTCGCAGGCTAGACCCCCACCATTCCTAGACAGTATTGTGTGTACTAACTATACCATGTGGTATTGACTAATTAAAAAGTAAGTCGATAAAAGATGAGAGATTCGTTAGAACTCAGAGACACAAATTTGGATTTATATTGCGTGTCAATCATAATTGACTCATTACATCATCTCGGTGATACAACTTATAAGAGTAGTTCTTGAAACTAACATAAAGGAGGGGAATTTGCCAAATGGCCCCCCTCAAGTGGTTTTTGATAGGTCGGATACAACTACAAATATATTAACTTTTATCCTATCCAGTGTTTGGGGCAATATAAAATTTAGATTAGAAAAAATTCCATCTAAGAGGTATGATACACCTTAATAGGATTTTTGCTATCTGGTAAAAACTTTTTTCGAAATAAATGGAAGAAAAATTAGCCAAACCATCGAAGACACATGAAAAGATTCAAGGAGAGAGAACAACAGTGAGGTGGTGGCCTTGAACGGCGACCACTAGCGGTGGTTGTAATCTCAAGCAATATAACAGTGATGAAGATCACAATAGTTCACTTTTGCACAACCGAGAACCTAAGCATGAGCTCTACCGTCACTCAACGTTGTAGCGCCATCTATTGCGAAAAGGCGAGCGATCGAACAATAATATAGACAGAAGAAGAAAATAAATCGGACACCGGATTTACGTGGTTCGGTCGTAAAGACTTACGTCCACGGGGAGAGCAATGACAAAGTTCACTATAAATCAAGCGATACAATGAAATTACACACTTGAGTCACTTAAACACTCTCTGGTGTTTCCCAAGCCCCAATTACACCCAATAACGCACGCAGTGTTTAATCCCATAATTCCTCAAGAAATAATTTCTCAATCTCATGAAGAATTACATGCAAATCTTACCATAAGATTTAATTGGCTTGAACACTAAATCTTCTTGCATGTAATTCATGGACAAGAATGACAAAGAAAATGCCTCACAAGCACTCAACGACGCGACGATGCTTCAAGACCAATTTTCATGATCAACCTCCGGCCACCCACGATTCTATAAATAAGTAAGACTCTTATTCTTTTGCCGACTTCTCATAGGATTCTGTTTCATATTTTAAACGATTTTATCCAAAACATATATCTGTATATTTTAAATAAAATCCAAGTCCAAGTGAAAGTTGGACTTTCTTATTTCAATGGCCAAATCTCCAACGCAGATTTGGAATTTTGGAAAGTTGATCTTCGGATCTTCTTTACTCGATTTCGAACGTCCGCAACATATCCAATTCGAACAATATCCAGAATTTCATATTGGGCTTAAACTCAAGACATATTTTAACAATTATCCAACTATCGTCGCGGGTTAAGCACAAGCTGACACACCTTTATCGCCCATTTCCATCCCATTCCAATCATTCTCTCTGGCTCACGTTCCTTTATCTAGACTCACCAAATTGCAGTCCGACTCTCCAGACCTTGGATCTAAGGCTTGGGAACTTGTATCCGAGGTTACCAAGGTCGCCCGAGGCTGAGCCTCAACCTCGGCACTCAGTCGCAGCCTTGATGGTCGTAGTCAACACTAGAGTTTGTGTAAATTCTCACCTTGGTCTTTGTGGACAGAGGAGCCAGAAAACAAGGACGACAACGTCGACAAGCACCGGCCGAGGGCAACGGCTGAGTTTGAGCAATGGCGGCCATGCTAGGGGAAGGGTGGCAGCTTGATTGGAACAAGGCAGGGGCATTTGGGAGAGAGAAGTATGTGCGATGAGCATGGCTAACGTGGCCACCACTTCACCTGTTCCCTCTCCCTGTTGCTAGTTGCGCTATTAGTGTCGTGGTGGTTGCGAACACAATCGTTTTCCCCCTTTCTTTGCCGATGCTTAATCGACTTTTATCCATGCATACCAAGCATCCATTTGGAATAAGTTTATGTTCATGTTATATCTAGACATTTACCAAATCAGGCTATTACAAATCTCATTCTATCCTTATCCTATTCAATTTTATCCTCTCTAGTAAAAAAATTGAAGCGAACAAACGCAATCTCAATTAGTCTCCTCTTAGGATATTACAAATTTCATTCTATCCTTATCCTATTTAATGTTATCCTCTCCAGTAAAAAAATCTAAATGACCAAATGTAATCTCAATTGGAAGATGAAGTTTTCGCCTTTCACGAGCTTAGTTATATATATATATCAGTTCATTAGTCTCGATTCTCGTGTTTAAGTTGGTCCACAAGCCAATCCCAAGACGATGAAAATGAACCAAATGAAGATGCAGACAACTGAGGACAGCACGTGTTTGACTTAGCAAATGTGGACTTCCACCAATTACGCGCATTCTCGCATAACACCGACATTGAACATGATTCTTATCTGTCCCGTTTAGACATCCCCTTAGCGAATTCACTTTAAGAAACACAGGGAATCGGAACCTTTTCGATTAGATTAAAATCCTTACTTACACACTCAAAGAGTCAAACTGTCGAAGCTCCGACCACATGGTAGCGATGTCGCGATGCATAACTCGTTGTTTTGTAGTATTCGTTCACACAAGCCTATATGACAAACATAACTGGTTGTTTTGTAGTATTCGTTCACACAAGCCTATATGACAAAAAGCTCTGTGTATTTGGGAGGACATCTTGGGAAGCAAAATCCATCCAAGTGTGTACACGTCGTTCATTTCAACTAAACTTATATCAATATTGGGATAAGTACACTGAAAGTTTTAAAACTTTCAATGAAAATACAATTAAGTCATAAAACTATTGAAAAGTGCAATTAAATAGGAAAAGTGTTAAAAAAAGTCATAAACCTTTTATATTTATGTCAATTTAGTCCTTAATTTTTTACTCAGTGTCAATTAAGTACTTCCAAGCTAATTGTGGTTGGATTTTGCTTACTAGGTGCTAATCGACTAACGTGGCATGATCGGCGCTGACGTGGATAATTTTTAATAATATTTTTATATTTTTGAATTTTTTTAATTTTTTTTCTTTTTTCTTTTTTCTTTTTTCCTTCTCCTCCTCATTCCTCTAGCCGATCACCGAACCTCGGCGACTGGCCAAAGACGACGGTTGGCGAGGTCGAGCCTCACCCATGGTTGGGGAGGCTCGACCCTCGCCAGATCCGGCAAGGGCCAGCCTCGCCAGCTTGGCACAAGGCCAGCTCGAGGCCACCCTTGCTGCCCTCGCTAGTGGTTGACGAGGCTCGCCAGTGGCGGGCAAGGTCGATGTGGACCTCATTGACCATCACCTTTAGTCGGTCGCCAATGTCCAACGATCGGTTGGAGGAAGGCAGAGGAGAAGGGGAAAAAAAAGAAAACAAATATTAAAATATTATTAAAAATTATCTACGTCAACTCTGATCGTGCCATGTCAATTGGCCAGCACTCAGTCAGCAAAATACTGCCCAAATTAGTCGGAAAGAATTGAATTAACAAAAAATAAAAATATTTATGACTAAATTGGCACAAAAGCAAAATGTTTAGAACTTTTTTTAACCTTTTCCCGCAATTAAATCCTACAACTTATTGTCTTAAAAATATCTACTTGGAAATATATTAATGAGGGTAGAATAGTTATTTTATGTTGAGAGGGTTTGCTCATATATATATTGTAATCCCTTATGTTTAGAATAAGAAGAAATTATTATTTTTCCTTAAATATGGTATCGAAACCTATGGAAAAAACCTAATCCCATGAGGTCATCGAAGCAACCGCCATCGCCTCTACTGTTGACAGAACCCTAGGTTGCGCATGGTAATGCTTCTTGGTTGGGGAACAGTTTCTTTTCAGAAATAGTTCTTTTCTATTTCTACTTTAGGGAACAATTTCTGAGTAAAATAAGGCATTTGGTAACTACACAAAATTTCTACTCTTGAAATAGAAAAATGATAGAAATGTGTTTGGTACGAAATAGTTTCTTTTTTGTATTTATTCGTTTTTTATTCTTGCTCACGGATCGCCAACTGCTGGCCGTCGGCTGCCACTCGCCGGTGGCGATGGTGGAGGCGGCGGCGAGTGGCGGCGGTGGGCGGCGGTTGGGGGTGGCTTCGGGAGGTTGGAGGTGGCCACGGCATGAGATATGAATAAAAGAAAAATAAAAAAAGAAAATTGGCTTATTTCTAGAAATTGTTCCCAAGAGCCAGGAGCTACTTTGAATAAAAGAAAAATAGAGAAATGTTTTGAGAGTTTTTCCAAATCTGTTTCGGGAACAAAAAAATAGAGAAATTGTTCGGGAACAAAAGTTTTACCAAACAGATTTATGTTCTTTTTTTGTTCCGAGGAACAAAATAACATAAATTGAGAGAAACAAAAATGTTACCATGCAGATCCTTAGTCTGCAATTCTCATGACCACTCACTTCTATCAACTCCTCCATCTTGTTTGAGGCTTTTGACTACTCTTTGATACCAATTCAATGATTTTATGAATTTTCGACAGATTATTGTGATTAGTGGTGATTCAATTGAACATTCATTTGTGGTGATTATATTATGGCCGATTATGTTACTGGAGTTAATTGCTTGGCTATTGTAATGTTGTTCTTGGGTTCGATTGTATCCTTGGTTGACTGATGGCTATTATTGGATCCTCTACTGGGTTGACACATTTTTAGTTGACCTCTGTTAAGTTGGATGGAACTAATTATCCAGCTTGGTCTAAAGCTATCAAAATTATCTTACTGAGGAAGATAGATTATTGGATTGCTGGAGATGTGATAATCCATACTCTTTTATGGAATAGTATGGATCCTAAGATTAGTCTCTATTCAATGCAATTCTACTAAGGAAGTTTGGGAAAAGTGTGCCTTATTTTATTCTAGACATAATAATATAACAAGGGTATGTGACATGTAGGAGGCACTATTTGATCTTCTAGTTTTGGACGATTCGACTATTCTCGTCAAATGCCGAGAGGATCATCGAGTGATAATGTTTCTCAAGCCATTAGGGCTTGAATATTCCTCCCTTCTCACCGATATTTCATAATTACTTCTGTTTCATCAATCTTAAAAACAACCGACAGTGCCACATTCCAAGGCGAGAAGAACCGCTCATTAGGAAATCACCAACAGTGGACTTCAAGATCAGCCAAGTCGAAAATTCTCTGCTTGCTTGTTGTAGATTGGCCCGGTAAAGTACATAAAGATAATTACCAGCAACAACCAAAAAGGAGAAAGAAATAACACAGAGTTGGACATGAACAACGGACAGTTGTTTGATCCTACAACAACACTTGCAATAAACAACATCAACGTTTGCAATGAAGCAGAAAAATGGAAGTACCCAATTAATATCGCTGCTCGCGGTCTCAAGCAAACAGAAAATGGACAAAGTAACGAATCCCGAAAGAAGAAATTTCAACCCAGAGAGAGAGGATGAGAGACCCACCAGTCTCAGAGAAAACAGAGAGAGCCGCGTGAGAAATTGCCCAGGCTGCTCCCACCGTATAAAAGAGCTCGATCAAATCTGTAAACCGAGGATTTGAAGTCAAATCACCATCATCCGCCTAATCAACCTCCGCCATCATAGATAGACATGCGCGCATAACCACAACACAAAATCTAGATGAACCTAGATCGGAATACTGACCTCAAAGGTCGACCGCACCCGTACAAATCTCTCAAACTCGTCTTGCAGATGAGCTAGGGAGCGAAAACCGTATTAGACCTGGGAAACTAAGAAGGAGTCGTCAATGGCGGCAGAGTCGTGAGGGTGCAAGGCCTTGAGGCAGCAACAGGGCAGCAAACGTCAGAGGGCTGAGAAGTGAGATCTGAGAGTACGTGTTTGAACTGAGACAACATGTTGTGACGTGTTTTGAGTCGAACAATATCAAGACCCTAACCTAACCCAAAATAAGTACCTACCCATTTTATAATTGTTTGCCCGAACAATATTAAGACCTAATCCTAAAATACCCTATTTTTTGTGTTCTGCTTGGGCTAGGCTGGAGAGGGTTGGGGCTTTTTGACAAGCCCAGCAATCAATGTCACGGTAGTCGTAGACGTTGTCATTTATCCATTTCTTCATTGACGCTCAATCTAGTTTTGTCCATGTATACCAAACATTTATTTGGAACATGTCCATATCCACGTTATATCTAGACATTAATCAAATGATGCATAGGAAGTGTTGACACTTCCTTATGAAAATACAATAGGTATGTATTAAAAAAAAAGGGAGAGAGAGAAAGAAAAAGGAAAAAATCGAGCTGATTCAACCCGGTCTGCTCGGGGCCGATTTGACCCGGCCAGGGTCGGGCTCATCTTCGCACTGGCCGCGGAGTATTGTGGATTCATTATCGTCAATCACTAGTGAGCGTATACATTGAAGAAAGAAGAAATCAGAGGATGAGACGGACAGCGTGAGAGCCGAGAGACCGGAAAAAATGGAGGGGAGAGAGGGATTCGCTGGCAACTCCGTCTCGGCCACGCCCGCATTCTGTCGCTGCCATCTGACGACCTCTGGCCACCGTCCTCAAGACCCCGTTTCCCCGGCGCCCACGTCTCCGGTGAGTCCTATGTTCTTGAATCCGACCTCCCCTCGCCCGGAGGATCCTGTCTCTGCGACACCAAGCGGCCGGCCATAGCCCGATTCGTCTCGGGCTCGCCTTTTAGCCGCTGTTGCCGAGCCGGGTAGGGACCCCGCGATCAAATGTCGCGCTGCAAGTCTTTTGTGGCCTCACCCTGTTTTGGCCAAATCGAGAAACCGAGACCTGTCCATAGGCGTTATGGGTTTTACTGAGCTGCCGCTGTTGCTTTCGAGAATGTCTTGGTGATCTCTTTCAAGTCTGGATGTGCGTGAGTTTTGAAACGCTCAAAGCTCTCTCTTCAACCCCCTGCGCACCGTATGTTTGACTAATGCTTGAACCGAGGTTGTACACATTTTCTTCCGATTTTGAGTCACTTCGAATGTGTAATGATAGGGTTCGCCTAATAGGGATCTTTCATTAGCCTCAACATATGTTTTTTTTTTTTTTTGTCACCGTGGTTTATGACTTTTTTGGTAATTTCCATAGCTTCAATCTAAAGACATTGAGATCATATAAAGGGGAATAATTCACCTCAAATGAATTTGACAAATATCGTCAAATTGTTGGACTAATATGTCAATTGATTGCCAACTCTACTTCTAAGAAAAATGCTAAAGTAAAAAGAAAAATAGGACAATTTTTAAATGATAAAAAGTATGCTAAAGGCTTAAAATTTACCCAAGAAGTTTTGGGTGGAAGCTGTTGTTTGTGCCATATTTGTGCTAAATAGATGTCCAACAAGGAGTTTCTTGGGGGAACCCCAAAAAAGGCTTGGAGTGGCATTAGCCCAGATTTTTCGTTCCTGTAAGTATTTGGGTGTGTGGCGTATTCCTCTGTGCCAAATGAATGGAGGAAAAAGTTGAATGGAAAAAGCGAGAAGTGCGTCTTCATTGACTCTAGTGACATGACTAAGAGTTATAAGCTCCATAATATAGTTACTGAGAAGGCAGTCATCAATAGGGATGTCTGCTTTTATTTTTAAGATGAAGCTTGGGACTAGAACTAGAAAAGCATCACCATTAAACATAAACCATTGGTGGGAGAGACAAAATATATAGATATATGTGTGTGTGTCTATCTTCAAATGAAGATCCATCATCTTGGCCTGGTAGTTCATTTACTTCACCAAGAGTTTTAGAACCACCAGTAAGTCATTCACAACAATTGCAAGAGACGCCACTAAGATTCAAGTATTACGTGGTCACAAAAGATGATGATGGTGATCGTGGCAGAATTATTGATGAAACTATGGTAAATTTTTGTTTATTTGCATAATGTGACCTGTATCCTACGATAATGCAGTTGTAGATGAGAAATGGATCCAAACAATGAATGAAAAAATCTACTTTATTGAAAAGAATGACACATGGAAATTAACTTCTTTACCCTGTGAGAAGCTCATTGGTGTGAAGTGGGTGTATAAAACAAAGTATAAGCTAGATGGTTAGGTGGACTGATACAAAGCTAGATTGGTTGTTAAAGACTAGGAGCAAAAATCATATATTGATTATTTTAAAGTATTTGTACTAGTGACTCAAATGGATACCATTGGGATGATCTTAATGCTTGTAGCTAATAACTATTGGAAGATTCATTAAATTGATGTGAAATCAACATTCTTCAATGCTGTTCTTGAAGAGGAAGTCTGTTCAGAGCAACCGCAAAGTTATGACATGGTGAGGGCTTTGGACATTCATAAGGTGCGGGACATAAGTGGAGTCCAGACATGTGATCCACGGTGCGAGAGTGAATTTCTTGAACGGGAGGCCTCAGCCAAACTCTGGGAACAGAATAGCTCATTCGTGTGAGGTCTGCAGAAGGAGCCTCTTAGACCCCTATAGGTTCTGTTCATTGGGTTGTGAGGTAAAATTAAATGGACATTTCGATTCCATCGAATAATTCCAATCAGAATCTCCTTATATGGTTTCTCTTTTGATTTTATGCTTCTCTCACAGTTGATGATGTGGTTATCTTATTCCATCATCATGATCGCCACGCTCGCAATCCATCACCGAACCCGCCGAAATTGCAAGGTGTGCATGCCATTAAGATATTGTGAGAAAGTCTCCTTTGTAAAGTCCGTTTAGCATAAATATATATAAATAAAATATTTTATGTGGCCCCCTCGAACACATGGGCAGTTCACAAAAGAGAAAGCTCAACCAACTTTATGTTTCTCTAAATGTGCATATTGTAATGTGGGCAAAATCAACTTAATGATTGTTCCTAAAGTTTCGATGGCTCAACGGAAGAGGGGGGGGGATTCCCTTAGATTACTATATTTTTCCCACTTGTTTGGTCCTCTTCTCAAGGAAAAAGAGGGAGTGTATCTCGTGGGGAGAATTACCAAAAAAATCCTAAACCTATTGCAATGGTGCTAATTCAGTCCTAAAGTTTTTTTTTTTTATAGTTAATTTAGTCCTAAATATTTTATAATTGTGTCAGTTTAGTCCATCCATCCAAAATTTGCCGATTGGCGTTGACGTAAACATTGGCCGGCGACAGCCGTTCGGCAAAAGCTAACATGGCAATTTTTTAATAATTTTTTTTTCGAATTTTTAAATATTTTTTGAATTTTTGAATTTTTTTTTTCCACATTCTCCTTCCTTTGGTTAGCCGGCGCCGGCTAGTGGTGAGGCTCGTCCCCACCGGCCACTGGCGAAGGCAAGCCTCGCCTAGTGACGGCGAGGAGCCTTGTCGGCCATCGGTGAGGTTGACCCTCGCCTTGGTTAGGCGAGGCCCAGCCAGACCTGGTGAGGCTTGGCCTCGCTTAGCCAAGGCGACAGTTGACCTCGCTAGTGGCCGATGAGGTCACTATCACTAGATTTGGAGAGGCTCGGCCTCGCTAGTGCTGGCAAGCTTGGCTCTCGCCATGGCTGGGCGAGGCCAAGCCTCGCTTGATCTGGCGGGGCTCTCGCCTAGTGACGGTGAGGTCAACCTCGCCAGGCCTTGCTTCTAGTTGGTGCTGGTCGGCTAGAGGAAGGAAAAGTGGATGGAAAAAAAAATTCAAAAATTCAAAAAAATAATTTGAAAATACCACATTAGCTTTCGCTAGATAACCGTTGCTAGTCGGCGTCCACGTCAGGGCTAGCTGGTTAATTTTGGCCGGATGGACTAAACTGGCACAATTATAAAAAGTTTTGAGTAAATTGGCCAAAAAAAAAAATTTAGAACTGAATTGGTATAATTACAATAGGTTTATTTTTTTAGTAATTCTCCCGTATCTTATGAGTGTGAAAGAGAGGCACATGAATATGAGAGAGAAAGAGAGAGATCTTATGAGTGTGAAAGAGAGGCACATGAATATATGAGAGAGAGAGAGAGAGAGAGAGAGTAGGGAGAATGATTTATTTCCTAGATCAACACTATCTTCTAAGATATATAAGATTTGTTTGTTTGAAGAAAAACTGTTTTCAGAAGATTACTTAATCGATTTATAGAAAATGTTTTTCATGAACTGAAATAACAAGCTTGAGATTAGGGAGAATGATTTATTTCCTAGATCAACACTATCTTCTAAGATATATAAGATTTGTTTGTTTGAAGAAAAACTATTTTCAGAAGATTGCTTAATTGATTTATAGAAAATGTTTTTCATGAACTGAAATAACAAGCTTAAATTGAGAGACAATGATTTTCTTAATGGTGCCTAGCCAAATTTGGTCGGATAGATTGAATTGACACAATTATAAAAGATTTATGACTGAATTTGCAAAAAAAAAAAAAAAAAAAATGTTTAAGATTGAATTGGAAAATTTATAATAGATTTAGGATTTTTTTTTGGTAATTTTTCCAAATTTATAAGAGAATATGTCACTATATATAAAGAAACCAATACTGATATGCTATGCATAAATATATCTTTTTTTTTTTTTTTTTGGTCGAAGTGCTATGCATTAACATGACATTTTTCTTTTTTGCACCCATGAAATATGACATCAGAAGGTGAAGCTTTCAGCTTTAACGAGCTTCGTTAAAAAAAAATATATATATAAAATATATATATATATATATATTTTTTTTTCACCGTTCATTAGTCTCGACTCTCGTCTTTAACTTTGGTTCAAAAGCGAATCACAAGAGGATGAAAATGAACCAAATGAAGGTGCAGACAACTAAGGACAGCACGTGTTTTGACTACGGCAAGGGGACATCCACCAATTACGGGAATTCACTTTAAGAAATAGGGGGAACGGTAACCTTTTCGATTAGATTAAAATCCTCACTTGCACACACTCAAACAGTCGAATTATCGAAGATCCAACCACATGGTAGCGATGCCGCCGTACATAACACGTTGTTTCGTAGAACTCGTCCGCGCGAGCCAATAGGAAGGGGTGCTCCGCGTGCTTGGGAGGACATGTTGGGAAGCAAAATCCATCAAACTATGTACATGTCGCTCATTTTGACTTACTTATATATCAAGAAAATTGTCCAAAAAGTTCTAAAAATATTTTAATTATGTCGATTTAATCATAAATCTTTTCACTTTTTACTAATTGAGTTCATCCGACTAATTTTGGCTATAAATCACCGGTATTGACATTTGCCATGCTCCCTAGGACAGCTGATATTGGTGTGGACATTTTTAAATAATATTCTTATATTTTTTTTTTCCTTTTTTCCAATCTGTCAGCCACTGTCAAACTTGGTCAATGGCCAACGGAGGTCGTCATCCTTAGGTGAGGGCAGCCCTTGCTAGGGGGTGAGGGTCTCCCTCGCCAGCTCAAGGGAGAGTGGTCCTCGCTGGGGCGAGGGGCGTCCTTTAGCTCAAGTGAGAGCAGCCCTCGCCTAAGCGAGGGCAAGGTAGCCCACCTAGGCCTCTCTTGATTCGATGAGGGCAGGCCTTGCCATCCCAAGCTTGGGTTACCTTGCCCATGGCCAGTGAGGGCAGCCCTCACTTGAGGCTGGGTAGAGGTTCGGTGGTGGTCGGCAAAGGAAAAAAGAGAAAATAAAAGAAAATGAAGAAAAAAAAAAAGAAAAAAAATAAAGAAGGAAAAGAGAAAAAAAGAAAAAGATATTAAAATATCATCTAAAATTGTTTATGTTATCGATTTTCGACAAAAATTACTCAGATAGGCTCAATTAGCAACATATGAAAATGTTTACAACTCCATTAACAAAATTAAAAGATTTATGATTGAATTGACAAAAATCTAATAAGTTTAAGATTTTTAGAATAATTTTTCCAACTTATATCAATCAATCTTTGAAACATTCTAAGTATAAAATTAGCAAAATTCTTGTTTTGAAACCGGTCGTATCATTTAATACACTTTCTCCTTATTAATCAGAATCCCCGTTAGGGTGAGAATATCACGTGAAGGAGCATCAATAGATATAAATTACGCTCGGTGGTTTCAGTCTCCTGGAAAACGTGTTGGCTACTGGCCAAGCAAAGATCATGGAATCAATACAAAAAAAAGGAATTAAAAAAAAAAATTAAGCCGGCCAATGATCTGTCAGACAGCTCAAGATCCCCGGCTTACAAGTCACCAAAGCCTGCCCCATTGGACTTTGATAAGCAATGATACAAATTTGAGAGCGACCCATCGAGAATTTCAACCACACGCACATCATCCATCCTCAGCCAGAGATCCCTCGGATTCCCCAGGAGATCAAGACACCGCAAAAGCCCCCATCTGAATCTTTTTCTCTTTCTCTTCCTCTCTGTAATCATGGTCTCCACTTGCTTCAGTCTTCATCACCATCTTCATCAGCGCGCCCACCTCAATCCCAAGATTCTTCTGCGGCCCTCTGATCATTCCTCCACTACTTCTCTGGTCCAGTTCACCTCCAGATCATGCTTCACGCATCTAGTTCGACGCCACGGATGCTCTAGCTCGGCACCCATGGCGTGCTCGGGGCAATCCTACCCGAGCCCGAAGCCTTCGGATCCCGGTTACTTCGAGCCAGACCCGACCCTCACCAACGATGACCTCCGGCCCACAGCGCCCTCGGAGCGGACCTTCTCCGGGTGGGAGATGGCCAGCCTGTGGGTCGGGCTTGTGGTCGGGGTCCCCACCTACTACCTGGCGGGGAGCCTCGTCGACCTCGGCATGGCCTGGTGGCAGGGGATCGCGACCGTGGTGGCCGCCAACGTGATCCTGCTGGTGCCGCTCGTCCTGACGGGTCACCCGGGGGCACGGTACGGCGTCCCGTTCCCCGTGCTCGCCCGCTCCTCCTTCGGGGTCCGCGGGGCACACGTCCCGGCCCTGCTGAGGGCTCTGGTCGGCTGCGGTTGGTACGGCATCGAGACGTGGATCGGCGGCGAGGCCATCTTCCTCCTCCTGCCGGGCTCCCTGAAGCAGTCCGCCCTGTCGCAGCCTTGGCCTTGGCTGGGCACGTCCCCGCTGGAGTTCTCTTGCTTCATTGTATTTTGGCTAGCCCAATTGACCATAGTTTGGAAGGGCATCGAGGGGATCAGGCAGCTTGAGAAGTACTCGGCTCCAATCCTGCTCGCCCTCACTTCCTGCCTCTTCGCTTGGGCCTATGTCAAGGCCGGCGGCCTCGGCCACATGCTCGCCCTGTCGTCGAAACTGTCGTCGTCCCAGTTCTGGGCGCTGTTTTTCCCTTCCCTGACCGCGAACATAAGCTTCTGGGCCACGCTCGCGCTCAACATCCCGGACTTCACGAGGTATGCCAAGAGCCAGAGGGACCAGGTCATCGGTCAGGCGGGGCTCCCGCTCTTCATGGGCTTGTTCACGTTCGTGGGCTTGGCGGCGACCTCCTCGACGGAGGTGATCTTCGGCCGCGTGATCTCGAACCCGATCCAGCTCTTAGGCCAAATCGGGGGCCTTGGGACCACTTTGCTGGCCATCCTAGGAATCAGCCTGGCCACCATCACCACAAACATAGCTGCCAACGTGGTGGCGCCGGCCAACGCCCTGGTCAACCTTAGCCCTTCCTGGTTTACCTTCAGGAGAGGAGCCCTGATTACAGCACTCATGGGCATCGCCTTCCAGCCGTGGCGGCTCCTCCAGTCGAGCGAGAGCTTCGTGTATACGTGGTTGGTGGGTTACTCCGCGCTGTTGGGCCCGATCGGAGGCATCATTTTGGCTGATTACTATCTTGTCCGGAGCACTGAGTTAAGCATCGAGGAGTTGTACACTTTGAGTCCTTACGGGGCTTATTACTACTCCGGAGGCTACAATTTGGCGGCGATGGCTTCGTTGGTGGTCGGGATTCTCCCGGTTATTCCGGGTTTCTTGCAGAAAGTCGGGGCTCTGTCGGCGATTCCCGATGCCTTTGTGGTCATCTACAACAATGCTTGGTTCTTCAGCTTCTTTTTAGCTGGTTTACTTTACTGGGTTTTGTCGAGTTTTTCTGGGAAATCCCGGAAGTCTCTTCCTTATGACCCACTTTTGCCTGCTGAAAGTTGATGTTGTATCACACACTTTGCACATAACTTGTAAAGAAAATTCAAAGAGCTTGTGGGGTTATACAATAATGTAAACTTCTTAGGAGTTGTTAGTTTCTTCAGATGTTTCTTTTCCTCGACTCAACAAGAGCTCAGAACCTTCAATTTCTACATTCAATTTTATCAATTTAATAATTCCATTCTCAAGGAAAAAAAGGAAAGAAAATGCAAGTTCTATGTTTAAGCATTAATGTAAGTTCTCTGTCATTCACGTTTCTATAAGTGACATGTGCAAATGCTCCATGTGAACCTTATACGTCCATGTGCTGTTTAGGACTTGGGACTTTCAGAAGTATATTTATGTTTGGTTTGCTCTGGATTAATATATACAGTGACTGGTTGGCCTTACCTGTTGTTGCTTGTTTTAGATCCTAAACATAACGTGCGAATACAACTTAAATTTTTCGTCAATTTCAATTCATGGGCAGAGGTGAAGCTTAATAAATTGGGGTTAGAATTCTATCATTTTTTGTCAATTTCAGAAGTAGATTTTAATGAAGCTAGTAAGTGTCAATATATATATATATATATATTGATGAAAAGAATGATAATACCACCAAGGATCTCAAAATGACACAATTAGGACATATTTTCCCTAAATCAATTTCCATATTACAAAAAAAATCTCAAATTTGTACATATGACAAATCAACCTTATGTCAAGTGTTTAGAAAATCTCTGTTTAATTGCTGATGATGTAAATTCAACATGGGAATTCAAGATAAACGGCCCTTTCAACAATGCTATAATGGGGGAGCCAGATCTGAAGAACATGATTTGAGATTAAGAATTAAGGAAAATTTGAATCTGCTCATTCTATCTCCCTCCCAAATCACCAAAATGTTAGGGTAAAATAAGACAAAATTAGGAATTTTATCAGATTTTCAAAATGCGAGAAGCTCTTATCTAAAAGGAAAGTTGCTAAAGATGGCGAGGATCGAGGTAAGTTGTCATCCACTACCATGAAGAGGGTGCTCGATGAAGATAAGGTGAGGGAGAATTTGCGAGACTTAACAGATTCTTTGCTCCAACATGATTATCCTTTGGAATTGGTATTTGCAATAGGAAAGCTTGGGAAGAAATGCGTTGCCAACGATATGAATGCTTGCTCCGAGGTGGCGGATCTCATGACTCTTTTCAAGACCTGCTCGTCCTCGTTGCACTGAGATCCATTGAACGAGCTAGAATTGTCACCACCTCAATTTCCATATGATTTAAACCTCGAATGAATAAATTACTTAGCCTCAGATATATACTCATTTTTTACTATACATGATGAAATTTCCTAGCACAAAGATAGACTCCTACTTTTCCTGCGTATTTGATCTAGTCCTTAAAAAGATCTTTAGAAACACTAATCTAAATGTCCCTAATTTTTTAATTCGACTAATTTGTAAAATAATTTGGAGTGAGATTAAATGTAGTAAATGAAAGCTCTAGGTCTAAAATAGAATATCTACTCACCATTTGCCCCAAGAGCACAATGGCATAATAATAATTAGCGAGTAATATTACATATTAGTGACAATAGGAGAATCAACATATTATTTAAGTTCATCGAAGATGATGTAATCCACGCGTTATATGCAAATAACTATAAAAATATGCTGTGATGAATAAAAATAGATGCCATGAGCTTATATTTAGATTAACATTAGATGCACATAGAGGAATGTACTTACATTTTGATGCGTAAATACCATGTAATAGCTCACTGATATACACATGTGAGTATCTATTCCCTACTCATCATTTGCCAAAACTCATCTCGACTAATGAGGCATCGTTACCATCAACTCATAGGATAGAATCATAAGCACATTTTACCGTGCCTTAGCCTATATATATCACATGTGTCCTATACGTCAACGAGGGTAAATATACTACTGTATAATTGCATGATGGTAGCTATTCCGTACTCATTCGTATAATAGGCTACTCAAATCATATCATTTGACTCAACTTTATCCCAGTTTAGTCGAGAGAGCAATAGAAAGTTTTCATATAGGATGGAGGGATTTACCCTCCATCCTATATGAAAGGGCAGAGGCCATTTTTCTTTTCTGGGCAGATCAATCACTTTATAAACGGGGGGAAGGCAAGGAAGAAATGGATGTAGAAATAAAAACAACTTCACAAGCCATATTATTTCGTGCATGGATAAAGGGACTCTTGATGCCCTCTGAACTTTATAGAAACTCGACTTAGACGGTAAAACATATGTTTTTTCTTTTAGTCTTATACACATATTCACATGAGGGAGTTCACTAACTGGCGATTGGGCTGTCGCAAAAACATTAATCAAATGGCATCATTGACATGCAAATTATCGTAACATATTAATTTCCATGTATAATTAATATTAGTGGTGCAAACTATATCACACTAATCAATTGACATGTCCCGTATTAACAATGGAAACAAATATATAGATTTTTTATCATTGGCAAATCCACAAACTCTAAATTCAATTAGCGTCCACAAACCCACCAACTCTAATTCGTACTCGCGACATTCTACATTACATGAGTTTATGATTATTCCCAATTTGCTGTGAAAACTCAATGTATGCCAAGCTACAATATCCATCACACAAAGGACACTTTTACGAATGATGTTACACCTAAAATGCTTAAAATTTAATAACCAAGAGTATATCAATACTATATGCACTATCGTCATCATATTTGTATCAATTTTTTAAAATTCTAGCTTTATAATTACTAGGAGTACCAGATACCCTAAGTACCAAAACTTAGCATGGGCTGACACTTAAGTTTCAAAACTTTTAAAAGGTACACTTAAGTGCTAAAAATTGGAGAAGAAATGAATATATCAATGCCAATGGTGAGAATTTTTAGCCAAATTGCTGATGTGACTTTTTCCGGCAACATTTTTTTATTGATGTGGAAATTCTTTAAAGAAAATTATCCATGTGTCACTGCGATGTGGCTAGCTTGTTCTAAAATGACGTCATTTTGTCCCCAAATTAAATTTTTTATATAAATATTAATTAAATTAAATTTAAAAAAATTTAAAAAGGGGGTAACAAATTAGCTAGGGCCTCTACGGTCCTCGCCGCCACTACCACCCCATCGTTGTTGGAAAGGGCCGACCATGGTGGGGCAGTGGCGGTGGTACAAGCTATGGAGGCCCTTGTTGAATGCTACCTCCCTCCTTTTTTTTTTTTTTTTTTTTTTTTTAATGTAGTTTTTTAATTTAATTTAATTACTATTTATATTAAAAATCAAATTTGTGAGAAAAATGATGTCGTTGTGCACATTGATTGTTGAGTAGACAATTCTGGCTAGTCATATAGATTACATTTATTCTTAAAACAATGTTACATCAGATTTTCAACTACCTTTGCTGGAGTTGGAATTTAAGTATCCATAATTCAAAAAAAGTAGTATTTAAGTATACATTTTGGAAGTTTTGGTACTTAAGTATCCACCAATGCCAAGTTTTAGTAGTTGTGGCGTACTTTTGCCCAATTACAACATTCGTCCAATTACAACATTCACCCAATGTAATCTTTCATTTTGCACTCTTTATCCCAATTTTCTCTTAATCTAGCTCTACTAATCAAATTAATTCGTTAGAACCATTCATTCGTTATTTGATCCGTATGAGCTTCTTATTGACATTCTATACATGTCCCAAATTTTGTAAAATAAGCAAAGCAACCCACTTTTCAAACTACTCTTGCAATTAAGTCTAAATTTTGACTCCTTAGATAAAGTAGATAGGCAGTAAATAGTAAAGATAACTAAGAAGCTACGGCCATGAGCATCATTTGCATGTAAACAACCCAAATATTTTTGGTATTAAAAGATGAGCCCTCTAACGTTTTGAAACTACAAAATAGCCCAACTTCTGCGACACTTAGATTAATTGCCGGACTTCATTTCCTTCAGTTAATTTAACTTAATTACTAACTCATGAACATTTAACGAATAAAATTTCACTGTTCATAGAGGAACTTGTACCTGGTGAATTTACTTCTTTGCTCGTGTAAAACACACAAATTATTATTCTACCCCTTTCCGTGCATAGTTGCATCTTTCTAATACCTTCAATCAAACTCATTCAGACCTTCTTGATATCACTCAGCCATGTTTTCATTCATGAAATAGTCATGATCTATAGAATGACTCATTCTAATGGGACCATTTTTATCTCACATAAACAACATGGCATAATCATCATAAACATAGTCTTGGCTCTTAGCTCATTCTGTAATCATTAATTCCTCTTAACAATATAGATCTATGATATTACTAACACTTTAAGTTAAAATCAAACAAGAATCAAGAGTACTAAGTGGATTGAAATCAAATGATAAAATCTTGAATAACACCAATTACACAAATCAAACACATAGCCCAATAATATTGAGGTGATCAAAGTTTTAAGGGAGAAAATCTTACTTCAAAGGACCTTTGTTTGATTAAATGGAGCACATTGACTCGAATCTCTTGATCTTAGCTTCTGTTTTTTTTGGGTAAAGGTAAGAAATATATAGATTTTACCAAAAGAATGTACAAAGAAGGAGGCCCAGCACCAACAAAAGCAAACACTTAAAAGACAAGGGAGTCAAAAGAGTGTAGGGGTGCCATGATTCCACAAGAAACGCAAAAACGCCAACAGCCACAAGGAAAAAAAACAGCAACAAGAAAAGGAAAGAACGAACAATCAATCAAAGATTGACGAATGCAATCCCTAGCTCTATTGCAATCTTCTATTCCTAGGAGTGTCAGGATGGTGCTTGAAGGACAAAGCTTTATCCTTTATTGCCTTATGAAGGTGCATCTTCAACGCCGGAAGGAAGAGGGAGTGGTTGCGAAAGATGATCATTCCGCTCTTTACAAATAAGATAGCATAAAGCTCCAAAGGTAAAGTGGGGCAAGGATTGGTGGAAATTATTATCAGCAAGATGCTTGGTAACCCAAGCTATATTATCAACCCAAGCTTTGTTTTGCCAAGCTAGTTTACACTTGGCCGCCCAATAGCGTGCAAGACTATCGGTAACACGACATCCAAAAAACAGGTGATCTTAGCTTTTATATTTGTAAAAATCAAGAAATTTGAGAGAGAGAGAGAGAGAGAGAGAGAGAGAGAGAGAGGCCAAATACATGCATATGTGGTTAGTTCTCTCCGCGTGGGGAACGCGATGAGCAAAATAATGATTTTTACTACGCGTTTTTGAGCCTTTTCTATATTCTGATTTTTTTTTGGGTCAGTAGCCTTTTCTGAATTCAACCTGAACTCCATATGGTTTTTCTGCATATTTGATGGTTGGTTACTAATATCAGCTTATGTATGGCTTTTGTTTTTGAATTTATGAAATGTCGTTTCCTGATCTAACTCTCCTTAAAATTGTGACATCTTGGATTTTTACTTTTGCTTTCAATTAAATTAATCGGGTCTTTCATTGATGCGCCTATAATGCTATTCTCAGAGCTGATCACTCTTGAGATAACTAGACTATCTGGGGAAATCATTAATGGATTTTAATGTGATATACTCGAGAATTCGACCAAGACTCAACTACTCGATCATGCTTATCTGCTGAGGTCATTACGATATAGTTATAAGTCGATTAGAAATCAAAGATAGATCGGTTTGACTGAGATGTGTGGCAAAACGTGAGTGATTTCACTAAATTACAAAATTCTCGTCGATCGGCACTAGATTAATTTTTCTATCGTTTTGGTACATTGTCCGTATTTGAATTCTCGAGATTTTCACGACAACCGAGAGTTGCCAATGTGTCAAAGAGGTTCTTATGGCTCAAAGAAAATCGACCACAGGTCATTTGTACTAAAAATTTCTGAAAGCTACTTGGTAACCTAGCTCACACTAAAATCGCGCCAGATTGAAATTAACCGCGAATTTGAATCCGATTTTAGAAATTGAAAATTATGTTATGTCACGAGTCATTTTAAGAACATTGACTCAGTCTCCAAAGATTTTTTTGCAAATCGAAATTTTGGCGGAAAAAGTCGAGATAGAGCCATTTTCGACCAAAAAAATTAGAGGACCGTTTCTGATTTCGAAATTGGGAAGCAAGTGGGATCTAAAGGTGAGGAAAAATGCCAATTTGATCGTGAGCTCGATAATGGAATTTATAGGAGCCGAATTGAATTGATTCGAGAAGCATTTGAGTCCAAATTGGGGGAAAACATTGTGAAATTTGTATGCCCCCATGGACACAACTTGTGGACCACTTCAAGGGCTTCTAGAAGGGGAATTGGTGGCTGGAAATCAAATGTGGAGGACAGCAAGCATGGTGGGGCCATCCAAAGGGACAAAGAGATGAGGAAGAGGCTATTGGTGGCCCCCTCCAAGCAAAACTGGTCCCCCTCCCTCTCCTTCTATCGTTGACGCCACCTTTTTCTCCATTTGAGCACCCCTGAAGTTCAACAAACCAGAAAAGCCGACTAGCAAGCCAGCAGCCCAACCGGAACCGCCGCACTCTACTGTTCGCCGTTGCTGCCAACTGAAGTCGCACCCGAGTTCCACTGGTCGTTGTCCCGGTTCCACCTCTTCATGCGTCCTTGCGCCGTCGTCCTCGTCCCTGCTTGCCGCCTCAAGTCATGCCGGAGCACGTTCAATCGCCTCCGACTGCCGTTGAAGCCCGGAGCCGCCCTTCTGGTCTGTTGAAGCTCCGTTTGCCCGTCTCCAGCCCAACTCGTAGCTCAGCCACCTTTCTCGGCCCAAGCTTAGCATAGAATAGTGTGGGTATCCCAGCCACTATTTAGCCTACTTTCAAGGCTTTCCCGACCTTGTTTGGTGGTCCCGCTTTGGAGTTTGTCGAGCCCCTCCGCGTCCCCGTAGTTTTGATCTGAGCAGATCACTAGACAAGTGAGTTTAACTCATTAATCCATGCTTAGTAAGTTAATGATGTTTAAGGGTTGATTAGTTTAAGTTAAGCTTGGATTAGGTGGTTAGTTAGAACGGATTAGTGAATTAGTTAATCGATATTGCATGTTAGGTGGATAGAGTATTGTAATTAGCAAGTAGACAGGTCGTAGTATTTAATTAACGAGTCTCGGAATTTTTCCGGGCCCGTTTCGGTGTTTAATTAGGCTTTACGAGCCTAAGTGAGCATTTTAGTATTTAATAATTATTTTCCGTAATTATTTAATTAATTAATTATTTTCCAGAAATTAGACCAGGATGGTCGGTGACCGGAATTTTATACTGATTGCAATGGTGTGATCTGTTTATTTAATTGACTGTTATTTCGTGCAAATTGAGTGTGATTTGTGATTGTGGGTAATTATCCCAAAATTAATTAATTTCAATAATTAATTAGAAAACCACCGGGTGTCGGTTGACAATGCCAAAAATAGATTTGTGGACTGTTGAAATTAATGAGATTTTAAAAGGGGAAAATATTGTATTTTGGCTAAGGCCGATCGTGTACTCAGACATGATTATTTTTATCGGGAATGATAAAAATTGTGAAATGATTAGATGATCAGAATGGTATACTATATCAGTTTACGGGTGATATGTCAGCTTAGAATGAGTAGTATACTGGTATATTATATTAGCATGCGGGCCTCAATATGTCAGTTTAGAGTGAGCAGTATATCTGGTAGCTTCTGGTGAGCATTATTAGTATACTTTATTAGCCTACAGGTGATATGTTAGCTTAGAGTGAGCAGTATACTATCTATTTATCAGCTTAGTGCGAGCTATACTATCTATTATCAGCTTAGAGTAAGTAGTCCTAATCATGATCGGACTTTATAGATAGTATTAATTGAGATGACCAGGGAAGGGTCTTGATGACATGGAATCGACCGAGTCGATTAATCGATAGTTCGATATGATTGGATGAATTGATTAGTTGAAGTGATTGAATGGTTATTTAAAATTTTATCGACTTGTAGGAAGGAATTGAGGCTAAGGTAAGTCCTCTGACTCGTGTTTGTGCTTAGGCAGCCCTTATGGCGTATTTTCTTCCTAGTCGGGTAGGGGTTGAACTTGTTGAGATATCGTCTCACCTCGTCGTGGGATAACATTTTTAGGTCTCTAGATGACAGCTCCTCCTGAACATTTTGGACAGCCAAAGAAGGTCACAGAACAGACGTTTTACATTCTGTTGCATAGGAGCCCTAGGGGCTAGACCTATGAGCTGGTAAGGTCCATAGTCTGGATCGATGCGGGTCTACCCAAAAATGTACCCCATCGATATAGATTATGGTACCATCAAAATCAGAATGGCTAGAGAGAGGGTCCTATACCGGAATCTGAGATACCTCTATATGTGCTGGAGATTGCTTTTGGAAAGGGCATAGCAGATCCTCCCGGAGGTTCGATGGTAGATGCGGTAGACCTGGATCTTGAAGATCTCGGAAGTCCAGTGTACTCGGCTGTAGGCTCAAATGATAGTGAGGATGTGGGGCAAGAGGAAGATTAGTGGTTGTTTATAAACCCCCCTTATTTTGTAGACCTGTCATATATATATATATCGGTTTGGTTTGTATTTGACTTATTACGCTCTGTATATATAAGTGTGGTTTGGTTTTGAAAAATTATGGCCCTACTTTCCTGTTCCATCTTGTTGTTGTCTGGGGATTATTTAGTTGCTTCCGCATGCGTATTAAAACGAAAGGATCGGCGATGCATCCTGTGACGTCTCTATTTAATTGACCATGGAGGAATGGGCATGTGCTCGGAGGATCGGGGCGTGACAAAAATTCTATTATGTTTTATTTCTATTTTTTTTTTCTGGACAGTTGGGCCAATTTAGGGGGAAAATTGTTCAAAAAGTCATAAACCTATTGCACTTTTGTTAATTCAGTTATAAACTTTTTAATTTTGTCAATTAAGTCATAAACATTTTCATTTCTTCCCAATTGAGTCTATTAGGCCAATGTTGGCTGAAATTCATTGACGTGAATACCAGCTGTCTTACATGGTACGATTGGGGTTAACGTGGACAAAATGTATTACTTTTAAAATATTTTTTCGAATTTTTTAATTTTCTTTTTCTTTTTTTCTCTCTTCTTCCTCCTTTGCCGGTCGCTTAGCCTTCGGTGATTGGACACAGGTTGCAATTGGCGAGGGTTAGCCTTGTGCAAGACTCGACCTCGTTGGCCTCGAACAAGGCTAGTGAGGGTTGGTCTCGCCGGCTTTACATGAGGTCGCCTTCGTTGGGATTTGGCCAAGGACGACCTACTCAAAGCAAGTGAGGGGGGACCTTTCTGGGTATGAGCAAAACTGACCCTTGCTAGTTGTAGCCTTTGGCCAATCGTCGAAGGCTAGGTGACCGACATAGGAAGAAGAGAAAAAAAAATAAAAAAAATATTTTTAAAAAATTCGAAAAATAATATTCAAAATATAATATATTTTGTCCTCGTCAGCGCTGACTATGCCAAGTAGGACAGCCGACATCCACGTCAGCGAATTCCGACCAAAACTGGCTAGATGGACTTAATTGACAAGAAGTAAAAGGGTTTAGGATTCAATTGGAAAAATTAAAAGGTTTAGGACTAAATTGTTAAAAGTGCAATATGTTTAGAACTTTTTGGATAATTTCCCCCCAATTTGGGTGTGAGTATCTTAGGCTCAATGCAAACGAGATAATCGAGGATAATAAAAGAGCCAAAAAAAAATATTGTAGACTAAGTATAAGGAATTCAACTCATTTAAAGCCCTTTTTTCGTTTCGTTAAATTCTAAATATCAGTATCAAAGACAACTACACATTTTTGCTTCTCTAATGTAACGCTTAAGTAGTTTATGGGCTAAAATCGAAGCCCATATGAGATGTCGGCCTAGCTTTGAAGTTGGATCAGATCAGCAAGCAGACACAAGAGAAAGCGGGCCTCATTTCTTTCCAAAAGAAACCTGCAATATCCGAGATCAATTATCCAAGCACTGTCTTAGATATAGCATTTCTTCTTGGCCATGGTAATATTTCATGGAAGCATATCAGAAACCTACAACCAAGTTTCCAAATTCAACCAATCCATGGGTGCAAAGCCTTATGATTAAGTTTTCTATTTTGGTTTAGATGATATATGATATATGATCTCGCCATATCCAAATCAAGTATTTGATAATTCAATTATGGCCATTGTAATTGTTTCATGATGCCATCGTATAGGTGTCTTTAGTTTCTTTTACGTGGGGTATGGTGTAACTTGACTTTTAAACTTCCAATATTCTAAAATTTTACATTTTAAATTGGATTTTCACAAAGGACCATGTTTCCTTCATCACTAATTAGAGAAAGCTAGCTTGTGGTTGGTGGGTCACAAATATCTAATAAGTCGATATAACAACCATGGAAGGTCACTCAAGTTATTCCATTTTCTAACAATTAATCTAATTCTTCTAAATTTATGGGAAACGAAAAAAAGGGTTGTTTAAATCCAAAGTCGACACACCCTAGACTCAGATATTTTCTTCTCCAAAACTCAGTAGTCTTAGATTTATCAAACAAGCTAGTGATGCTACAGGTACCTTCCATCATATTTATAATCGATAGGTAGACGGCGGCCAACATCTAAATCACGCTTTTCATTTTGATTTGTCTCGATAATTTACCTTTATCCTTGATTCTTTGGAATTTATTCCTAACACGGGGAAAAAAAGGAATTCAGTGGGTAATGTTTTACTTTCTAAAACTGCTGCAGAAGTTACAAGCTTGAGTGCTGCGTTGAGAATGGGAGCTCAATGAACGGACTGAATTGCAACAATTGTGATTGATTGGAGCCGAAAGCGATCTCTCTGTCTCCTTTCACGTCTCCTTTTCAATGTTTCCCGTGGAGAATAGCTATGTCTTGATTCCAGTTTCATTTTCTTTTTCTGAAATCGTCCAATTACGATGACAAGTTCATTTTGATTTGCACCTACAAACCCAATGGCTGTGTGTCATGTCGAACTGAACTTGGACAATGTTTTTCATATGACATCCCAAATTAGATTGGTTGAGAAATGCCATGTCGAGTAATTCATATGTTAAGACGCACTTCCAGATAATCACAATCTTGTGTAGTTATAATACTTCTTTAGAGAGTTTGGATCAAATAAATCAGGCTTGGACATTTCAATGTTATCAAGAAAGGTCTTTTTCTAGTAGGTCTGTGGTTTAAGAATGGACTAGGCCCATACTTGATTCAACAAGGTTAAAGATTGATTATCGGGGTAAATGACTTGAATAAGGTATGGCTTTTAGGAGGTTTCTAGGATGGCAGAAAGGTATGAATGGATTGAACCACATATTGAAAGGGGGCGTATTGTTGGCAATATGGATTAACATTGATGATGACGTTAGTTCTTTAAGTTGGGGAGTTTGTCACATCCTAGTTCCACATTGGTTAAGAGAGGCATTGTCGAGTGACTCATAAGTTAACATTTACTCCAAATGGTCATCGTCTTATGTGGATACTCTTAAGTACTCTTTTTGGAGACTAAACCCTAGTAGATTGGTTGGATCGATGTATATGGTATCGAGCAAATCCCGTGCTGGTTGGGAGAGACCTTGTGAAGTGACTTCATAAGTCAAGACACAACCCAAAATGCTCATCATCTTGTGTGGTTTCTTGGAGTACTTTTTTCGAGCTTCACCCAAGTAGACAAGTCAAATAATTACATTTTAAATCCACGGGGATGCAAGAATTGGATTTCAAGTATGTCTCTAGTCAAAATTGCCTAATAAGTTGTTTCCCTAGTTGATAAGGGTTGTGCAATTTTAAAGTAGCACGACACATTTAAAAGTTGTGTGAGTACGGATGAGTCATGCCCAGAGCAAACAATATTGTACTAGTGGTGGCCTGAGTATGGTTACTTACAAATTAGTATTGAGCTAAGGTGATGATGTTTGCTTCATTTGGTTGTTAGGATTTTTTTGTTGGATATGATAAAGTAGGATAGGATAAAGGTCGGATTAGATACTAATGGGATTTATAATTGATGTCAGTGTTTGGTAAATGTTTGGATATAACATAAGTAAATGAGACAATCACTCTGTCGATGAAGAAATCTTCCGCTCTCAACCACCATCAACTACGCCTTTGTCTTCACGCCGCACATTTTCGACATCACCCAAATCAGGGGCCTCGCAACTTCCTCGAATATTCTCCGAGGAGTCTAAGATGCATATGTAAGAGGAAAGAACGAAGAAAAGATCCAAAAAGGGATCTTCTAAGGGAGGTTGCTCGGTTCATCTCCGTCAATCCACCATCGCCATGAGTCCTACACCTTTAAATTCGTTGCCGTATGTCCTACAACTTCAAATTCCACTGAGCCTTGTCATCATTACACACCATCAGATTCCCCTTTCCACCCACTTTTCTTACTAACCTTCATCGACAATGCCAAGGTTTGTCCAATCAACATCAAGCAGCCTAGAAAGTAACATTCCTCCATCCTTATCTACCCCCATCTTCTTCTACTGTCATTCGCCAATCTATCTCATTTTGGACCAAAACCCAACAACACGGCCATGAATCATGACCTCGCGCTGCCCAGTTTGCCATTAGCTTTGACCCGGAACGGCCATTCGCCAATCACTCAAATCAAGGGATCTCATGCCGGCTCGTAGCTGTTAGTCCCCCATTGGTGGCCCCAATTTCGACGGACACGAGGCGAGCCTGCAATCGTGACCTCTAGTGTTGGCCACGACAACAGAGGCTGCGACCAACATCGAGGTCGAGGGCCAGCATCAGGTGACTGTAGATCTAGTCCCTTGAGGCCAGCAACCTTCAATTTGAGGTTGTGCGTAGGTCTTCAAGGTGAAAATTTACATGCGATTTTCTCTTTATCGGATTCTTATTCTATTTAGATATATCCCACCTTCTAGGTGCGTTTTCTTTTATCTGAATTACATCTGGTTTGTGCATTTCCCCAAACACTGGTATGATATAAATTATCATATCTGATCTACCGAACGAGGCCGTTGGGTTTTGGATATATGTATTTGATTCGACATTACTTATGTGTGAGATATTATATGAATGAGTCACAACCAAAATGGATAATACTATAATAATAGCAAGACTGCCGACTAAATTAATTTATATATTTCCAATACTGCTTCAGTTGTGTCATACACGCAAAAATTCAAACCGTGGGCGCAAAAAGATGAACATGAGGTACATATGTTAGCCTAAATCGTTCAGTTCATAGCATACAGGGATGTATGTATAACTTACAGAGAAAAGAATGGAATGACGAGGGAAAAGAACAAAAGAATCAAATTCTAATTTATACAGATGGCGATCAGTCGGATTTTCTTTTTTGATCGAAACGATCAGTGGGATGTTACCATTATTAATAATAATGAAAAGACGTGGAATAACGTGTGTTACATGTTCTCAAGACATTAAATATTGGAGACTTGACGTGGCTTTGAGCCATGCAATGAATGGAGAGCAAAGGACAAATGAATCCACTTGCGCACGCCAGGGTAATGTGCCGTTTGATTTATTTCAACCAGCTTGGCTTAACCATGACCTTACGCACCATAGTGAAATTGCCCAGTCGATTTTAAATCTGTCATAAGGATATTAATTTAATTCTAAAATTTTCAGTTCTACTAATTTAATTCTAAATTTTTGCACAAAATTTCTATATAATCCTCACACCTTCATGAAATATATGGTACAAATGTTTAGTTGTTTATATATCTTGAACTCAAAATTGTTTATATGAGAAAAAAAATTCATGGACAATGTTAAAAAATGAAAGAACAGGATGATATTTCAAGCCGTGAATTAGTTAGGGGACAACGGATCTCCTCATGACCCCATTAGAACTCTATATCGCATTATGAATAGGACACATTTTGGCATCTTACGTCTAATATGTCAATCGTGTAGTAGGCCCCTTCACTTTCGTTGTGGGCGGATTCATCAGTCATTTTCTTTAATGAATTTGGTCATGTATCATCTACTCCAGCTTTGTAATTGTACCTCGTCATGTCTGCTATTAAAATCAGAATTTCCAAGACGGATTAGTGAAATATATAGGAAATAAATTAACAAATAAGCATGCTCAGCTCTTTGCACGATCTCCACTTTTAGGAATCATTAAATCCTCTTAATGATTGTTATGATGTATTGTGAAACTTCTTTGAAATGGAAGAATCAAATAATTCTATGTGTTGGAACAAAATATCTCCGATTTCCGCCTCGAAAAAATTCTTCTTTTTGGGCCACCCAGGAATTTTGAATTGAATTTTATCTAGTCCATTAGGTTAGGAAAATATTTTATAGGTACGGAATTTATTTACCTAAAGTGGACTTCTCGTTAAAAAAAAAAAAAAACTGAAAAAGGAAGTGTTACATTACAAGTTTGGGTCGACAAGACTCATAACACTATTCCCAATGTCACAGACTGACAAAGAGCTGACAAGGAAAATTGAACTAAGCACTTACGAAGCTAAACTTCTATGAACAAAACTCATATTGGATATTTTTTTGTTAAATTATATTTCGAATTTGAATTTGTCGGTTGAAATCTGACCTAGTAAAAGTCCGGCATATTTTTTGGATGACGTCTGACTTGGAGTTTATCTTTGGACTTTGTCTCAACTAAATTAGCTGGACTCCAAAATTTGGTGAAGTCTGATATTTTGAAAAAGTAGAAAGAGAAGAAGGAAACTAAGGATTTCCAAGTTTGAGTCAACAAGTCTGAGCACAAACATATGCAAGCGAAATCTTTGTTTATGTGGTTTCTCAATTCAGTCGAAGTAAAGTGGGTTTTGCTCGTATTGTACATTTATGTTGCATTTGGATATCTGAAATTTTTATCTAAATAGGATAAGGTCAAACATGATATAGACAGATATGATAATGATGGGACTTATAATGTTTTATACAATGTATCTGGTAGATACCCAAAATAATATAGATAAAAACACGCTTGAATAAAATCTCAATCTTTTCACTCCTCCTCCTTCTGTTTCAAGTTTGAAACACAATCTTCTCCCTTCTCGCAATTCTTCTAAAAAAAATTGGCACCATTTCTTTATCGCTTTCTCAGACCTTGTTGCTTTCCTTAGCTTTCATTCTATGCTAACCGGGGAAGGTTTCTTATTGTATCATAGTCAAGCGTTCATTGTTAAGGCCACGGCCGCAACACAGAGGCCATGACTGACACGAGGAAAAGGCCTCGCCTAAGGAGTCCTCCAAGTGTTGGCCACGAACTCTAGTTTTGATGAACATGAGCTCGTGGTTGCGTTGGCCATGGCCAACACTGAGCACGAGCCCCACCCTCAGGTGACCCTCATTCTAAGGTCCTTGAGGCTAGCAACCTTCGGTCTAAGGTTGTGAGTCTTAAATATGAGATCTAGAGAGAGCAAGACAAATGGGAATGGTGGCTAGGCGGCACTCTAACATTGACATTGAACAGTGGTGGAGCTTGCGAGCTGCTATTTGACTATGGAGCTTGACGGTAGGACAAGACTGCCATGGATGGGATCATGGCTTGATGCTCTCTTGCTCTTTTCTCCCCATGGATGGAAGATCTCTTGCAATTTCACGAAAAAATTGCTTTTTCCTCCTCCATCATCTCTTTGCTTTCTGTTCTTTTTCAAATTTATATGATTCTTATCCTATTTGGGTATATCCCACCTCCTAGGTGGGACTCTCCTATCCAAATTATATCCGGAAAAATCTTGAATTCAAGTCACCCAAACTCTAGATCGGATGATTTTATATCCAATTTGGAATCTGGTCTATCAAATGTAGCCATAGAGTTTCCATCGGAGTGTTTAGTTTTCTCTGTGATTTTCATTGAGAGAATACTGTGCGAGATTGTGAGTAAACACAATTAGGAATCTCTTGAGTGTAACTTAGAGTTGGGAAACTCTTGAGTAATTGAGTGATTAAATTTTGTAACTCTCTTAGGCTATATTTGGCAGTCGGGATAAAATTTAGGATTGGATAAAATATATCCTATCTTGCATTTGGTGTCTACTCAAGACGGATAAAGTCAGATATAAAAACGATATAGATCGCATAAAATTATCCCATGAAAGAGGTATGATATGATAAAGATGGATAGAATTTATAATATCCATAATATGATGGTTATTTTTCCTTGAATAACAAACTTCTTACATCAACAAAATTAAAATCATATTTCAATATAAGTAATACTTGAATTCTAATATAAGAAATTCAAAATAATAAAAAAGAAAATTTTAGTTTTTTAATTTAATCTTTTCCATTTATATATTCAAATTTAATTCAATCTTATAATGTAATTTCAATATATAAATATAAATATAAGTACAGTTTAGGTTTATGTTCAATATATGTATTTATATTCATTTTTAGTATTTTAGGTATATTAATACAGTTTACTATCTAATAAAATTTTATTAGAGAATCAAGGAAGGGAAAAAAAGAAAATGATTAAAAAAAAGAGGAAAAATAAAATAAAAATAAAGTAGCAATAGTGTCGCAAAAGATTTTTACCATATTTGTTTCTAAACTTTAAGGTCCATTTACATTGATATGTCATTCATACCAAATAATATATATAATATGATGTGAATATATTTGATTTTATTATTGTGATTCACCAAACAGTAGATATGATATAACAAAATTCATGAATTCCATATTCTATCATATCCAATCCTATCTTAATTAGAAATATGGATGACCAAACATAACCTTAATTCATAGTGGATATCTCGGCGGCTAGTTCTCTATGTTGAGTAAATTCCAACACTTGGCTTGAATCATGTAAGTTTCTAGCGCCCTTATAGTTCCCTCTTAATTTATCTTGTAATTTTGTTTTCTAGCGTTTGCTATTGGATTGTAAGATCTATTGGCTTCCACATTATTTTACCAGAATTGCCGTTGAAGCTAAGATAGGGTTTCTAGAATTGATTTGGTGCTGCTAGTTGTCTAATTAATATTTGGAATCTTGTTTTTGTCTTTATGTATAAAGGGAAGATTGAAATTGAGAAGTTCAATGAAAGAACAACTTTGGGTTGTGAGGTTTTAAGATGCATGCTCTGTTAACAACTCAAGGCTTGGTGAATGCGATGACAATAATAAGTTGCTAAAATGATGGAATAAGCATATAACGTTGAGTTGATGGAGAAGGTGAAGAGCATGCTTCTATTTAGGGGTGAGCGGGTCTAGGGTGGGTAGGGTCTAGAATTGGACCCTTTACCCGACCATGTTATAACTGGTTCCCCTTTTTTGGACCTTGTACTCGACCATGTATGTATTGGACTCTATACTCGACCCACCCTGTTTTTCCGGTCCAGTTTCAGGGTCAACCCTGTTTCTATTGGAACCTGTTTTGTAGTCTCTCGATATCATATACAACTTCGTATTTTATATTAATATGCGAGAAAATAATGTAATCCTCCTAATTTATATCGAAACATTAAGCACTTATAATAAATAAATACATGAACTTTTTGACTAAATAAAAAATTAAGGATCCACAAGACTAATTATAATAAATAAAATCATAAGGCATAGAATTCGCAACAAACATGGGTATAATATTAGTCTTATTCCCACGAATATTATATGAAGCTATTCATTTATGCAAGCATAAATCCTCTTACAAAAGAGAAATTAGGCGAGCCAATTCGTGTGGTACATAAGAATTTGGTGGCGATGAATACTATCTGTCCGTCGGATAGTGCGAGAGGGAGTCAATGAGGGAGGGAAGCAAGTGAGGAAGAGGAATGACGAAGGAAGAGTGCTGTGCGTGTTTGAGAGAGCCAAGAGGAAAAATGCCGTGTGATTGCGGGAGTAAGAATAGAAATAAGGGGGAAAAATAGGGTTTTGGACCTATACTTACAAAACTGATTCCAAAACCGGTCTAGGAACCGGTTCTTGGGTGGGTAATCAATCGGACCGGTTTAAACCGGTTCCGAATTTTGGGAATCAGTTCCCAGACCGGTTTCAATGAGAACCGGTTCCCGACCCTGTTTTCCGGGTGGGCCAGTCCGGTTCCTGAGTATACCTAGTCTAGTTGCACACCCCTACTTCTATTGACAATTGCATGAGGTGTTGATAGAAATGGTTGAAGAGAAGAATATTGCAGCATTATAAGCAAACTTGAGGCCCCTTAATTGATGAAGGGTTCGAACAATCATTTGTACATGCTAAAAAGGATGTCTCAATTATAGGTGGTTCAAAGCACATCCATCAAAGACCTTTAGATGAGTTTGACAACCTTGTGATGGACTTGAAGGATGTTGATGAAGTCTTGCTTGATGAGAAGCAAGGCATAACCTTTTTGGCATCTCTGTCAAATTTTGAAAACTTCATTTACCCACTTTCAAGGCAGTGAACTATGATTTCCCTAGAAGAGATAAAGCTCGCCTTATTTTTTGAGGATTGGTCGAGGAAGTTATGAAAAAATAACTTGGCATAGAATGTGAAGCAATGTTTGGTTATCCCAAGTAGAGAACGTTGAGTGTGCGGAAGTGACAAGTGGAAAAACTATTCTAAATCTAGGTTCCACATTCATAACCATTCATGTTATCACTATGATGAGGTAGGACACTAAAGAAGAGATTGTTTGGAGGACAAGCATAAAGGAGTTAAGGTGGAGGTTGTAGTCGATGGTACTATTGTTACCACAACACATGATAGTTTTCGTGATGTTGATAATGTGTTAGCGATCATCTACGAGTTTATCAAGTGATAATTAGGTACTAGACTTTGATTGTTCTTATCATGTGACTTCTTAGACGTAGGTATACTATTCATTAGTGTAGGGAGGGTGATAAAGTGCTTACTGAAAAAAATGCTTCTTATAAAGTAGTAGGGTTAAGAAACAATTTAAAATAAGATGCACTATGGAGTGATGAGGATGTTGACTGATGTAAGGTGTGTATGAGAATTGAGGAATAATCACATTGCTAAGTGCTTTAGACGGGATCAAATATCAAATTTTCTTTGATGGTGGAATTTTGAAGGTCTCTCAAGTTGTGCTTATAATGATGCAGGAAGATAAACTATAGGTTATATCTTCTCTTTGGAATGTCAACAGTTGGCTTGCCTGCAAGATTTTCTAAGGTTTTAGATCAAGATATGACATGAGTGAGATGGAGATAATAATTTCAAGTCAAAGGGATCTACGAGGAGATTTTAAGAACTTGAATTTCTCTGGACATTGTGATATTAGTTGTCACAATAAAGTAAAGTTCAGTGTGTCATTCAATGGATAATGAAAATTGTAGGGGGTATTTACTTAGACTTACTAGGGACCTTTCAAGTTTTGCCAAGTATGGTGCCAGTATGTATTGTTCTTGATGGCATTTGAATATATTTATCTTCTCCAGCATAGGAGTGAAGCTTTAGTCAGTTGAAATCGTAGAAAGCAATGTGAAAAGCAAATAAAGAAGAAAGATCATGTGTTTGAGAATTGATAAATGGTTTAATATCTATTCTAATGAGCTTAGCTGGTTTTGTATAGAGAAATGCATAGTGAAACCTTGATCCCGACATGCCACAACTAGATCAAGTTGTAAAATTACATAGAAGATCGGTCACACTCTACTCCATTGCTGGGTTAAGTGAAGATTTATGAGCGAAAGTAGTGAATTTTTAATATTGGTTAGTGAACAAATTACCATAAGTAGCAATTGAGTGGAAAATTTCCAAGAAATTGTATTTACGTAAAATTGTTGATTACATCAAGTTAAGAGTATTCAATTGCCTTACGTATGCTTTTTTAAGTGATGATGGTGTTGGAGCTAAGAGCAAGTAAGTGCATATTTCTAGGTTATGTACATGAGGTGGAGCGATACAAGCGTACTGTGCAAATTCACCTGGGTCTATGTTCAATAAAGAGGTCACCCTTGATAAAAACTGGTCTATTTCGAAAGAGGAGTGAAGGATCAATTGCATAGAACAATCGGAATGTGTTTAGAAAAATGTGGTGATTCAAGAAGAGCCCAAAGATGTTTATACTGAAATAGATGTGATGGTATTTGCAGAGTCCTTAGATTGCATAGTAGCTGATAGCTATTCTAAGAAGACAATTAATGTGACACCTTAGAATGTTATCTGTGACATGTGTTTTTTTCTTTTTCCTGATTTTTACTCACTAACTATTATGAGAATGCAAAAACACATTGAGCATTCGCAATGTCCGATACAAAACGATCACATGAATTTAATAAAATATGTATACATTTTGTTTATATTAACAACGGTATTACGATACAATGTTTAAGCAAAGCACAAAATACATAACTATTGGGAAGGGTTGGGGTCACCTAATTTCAACACAATACTCCTATGTCCAAAAGCCTATCTGTACAAAAGCCATGCTAACTAATACTGATCAATAACTTTGCCCATCGACGTGCCGTCGCCAATAAAATCCCTCAATGGTCCATCCTACTCGTCATTGATGTTCTGGTACGAAGTGACAAATTGATGGGGAATCCACTCTAAAAGTCCTACATCAAGCCATGCAATGGAAGTATACTTAGTATATACTACAATCGATTCATATACAAGCACATCTTCATAAATATAATTGACATGCATGGGAGCTCCAAAAAACAGTGATTGTGGGAAATCCACCCACATGTCCAAAAAAATAAAGGAGTGAGCCAAATAAAATTCCTAAGTTTAAGGTGGGAGATCATCTCACTACTTAAATTAGTAAATGCAAAGTACAATGGTTTAAGTATACGAAATAGCCTTGAGAGATGATTGGATAAATAGATGCATTAATTTACCTAGTATGTTATGTCAATGGAAACCATCAATAGTAACTCATAAGATCATTCACCTCAGCGCATGCACATGGCATAAGATACTATGAGATGTTATCACCAATTAGTTCATTAATAGACATATATATACATAGTTATGCATTATATTAATTATTTCATCTCATTTCATCCCAAATCCCAGGACATTTCAACTCTAGGACATCCCAACACATGAGACAACTCTATTTCGCTTGACTCTCAAAGAATCCCAATTGACAAGGCATCTTTACTCTGAGACATCCCGAATACTCTTGGGACATCTCAACTAACAAGCATCCCGACTTTGGGGCATCATCTCCCACCAATATGTGGGTGTCAAAACATAGCATAATGATTTTAATAGGGAAAAGAACACCCGAAGTGTCAAAACTTGGTACGGAAGAACACTTGGGTGCAAAAAATTATGAAAGTGATACTTACGTGCCAAAATCGAAACAAAATAGATCAGTTAAGTGCCAACCGCAAAAAAATTTGGCCAAAATGCTAACATGGCTAGACAAGTGCAAAAACGATGTCATTTTGTTGTTGATGTGGATATATAATTAATATAAATATTAATTAAATACAATTTAAAACTAAATTAAAAAATTTTAAAAAGAGAAAATGGAGATTGCAGGCGGCAAGGGCTGAGCCCTCCTTATGCCCTCATCGCCGGCTCCCCAACATCGTCAAGAAATGTGGACGATAGTGGGGGAGGGGTCAGTCGAGGCCCTGACCAAGGGTCAGTGACCTTGGCCGATTGACCTGAGAGCCCTCATTAGATCTGGGGGAGGGTCACGGCTCTCCCCCAGATTTGGAAAGGGTTGTCGACCCTCGCTTGGCCACCCTCCAACGTTGGCCGAGGTAGCCGACACTTGGCTAGGGCCAGGGGGTGGTTGGATGAGGGCCGACAATTCTCGTCGAATCTAGATGAGGGCTTGTAGGCCCTCGCCGTAGGTCGGCCAGGGTCGCCGGCCCTTGGTCGATGACCCTTGCTGATCCTTCCCCCATTATCATCGGCCCTTCCTAGAGATAGTGGGAAGGCAGCGGCGAGGGCTTCTACCTCCTCCTTTTTTTTAAAAATAAATATAAATATTTTAATATACTTAATATTTATATTATTTAAAAAAAACGACGTCGTTTTGGTGACTTGTTATTGACTCAGCTCTTTGGTTTGCCACGTAAGTGAGTTATATTATTAAAAAATTGTCATGTAGGATTTGCCAAACTTGGCATTCAAGTGTCCCATTTTTCAAAAAAAGTGATACTTACGTGTCACTTTTACAACTTTTGGCATTTAAGTATCACTCCGTGCCAAGTTTTGACACTCTAGGTATCATTCCTTTAATATATAATCACATAATAGAATTTATTTTCTCTTACATAGTCATTCTCAAAATCAACATTCCATGCATGACATCATTTTATGCAAATCATTATCAAAATACAACCGTCGTGTCTTCTCATGGATTAGATACAAAAGCATTAATAACAAACTTACCTCTTTTTTCATTTCTCACACAAGCAATGATAACATTCTCAGATAATTAGCAACGTGAATGTCGCAAATCCAATAAAATGATAACATAGACATCGACAACTCATAATCAACAACGTAAACATTGACATCTCCAAGAATCAACTATGTGATTAATCAACAACACTTAGCCAGTAAATTAGTAACTTTGTCGGTATTATAAAAGCATCATTGTCTAGTTTAATTTTGCCATTTATTCTTTTTACACTATCAAATCTTATGACATTAATTAATCACAAACTTGGCACGTAGAGCCCCATTGGTTTAAGTCAACAAACACAATGTAATATTATCATTAGAAAAAAAATAAGTTAGAAGTCGACAACTTAAAACGGAGATTGGTATCTCAATAAAAGTCAATGAATCAACAACAATTTAATTTAATCGGCCGATCACTTAGCAAGGATTACATGAATATCATATTCAAGTCCAAATTCTACGTCTCTACCCTTTTTCTCAACCATTATATGACCATGTTGGGAGGTTAATTGAAGTCAAATGAACGTGACAAATCAACATGAAATCACCAAAACTTTCTTAGATCATACTAAAGTTAACAACCGTCAAATAACTAAGTCAAGAGTATTAAGTAGATCATTCTAATTTAATCCTTTGACTTTTCACTTACCTCGAAAAAAAGACTTAAGCAGATTAAAGCTTTAAATACCTTCAAAGTAAAATAGTTGAGAATATAAATTAATAACTGTCATTCTTTGTAAGTAACAAAATTAGTTTAATAAAATGAAAGAAGAAACCCAAAAATTCACCTCGTAAACACTTGGAAATTTTGATTTGGAAGCTTCAAAAATACGAACGTGGGACCTTCACCTTTTCTTCAAAAGATTGGGAAAAAAAAAATAAAGAAGATAAAGTGGAATGAAATCTCTCTTTCTTTCCAAGAATGAGTTAAAGCTCTTTAATTAGAATTGAGATTCTTGAAATGGCTTCACACAATCAAGAGGGGATGTATTTAGACCTTAATGAATTACAAAAGGACAAGAATGCTTAACTAGGGTTAAAACTAATGATAATATTAGGTTAAAAACATGCAGTGAAAAATAGAGGTGATGTGGTCAAATTTAAATATTACAAATAGCTTCAACACCAAACTAGATATTTTGATATTTGGTTTATTAGTACATGAACAGGGAAAATAATGTTCATTCTAAACATTAGTAATATGGGAAAATATTTTAAACTCGTTAAAACATTCGGCAAACATTATCGGACTCTAAGAGGGACTCAACTCAATAAATTTCCAACCTACCACTCATCCGATACGCAAACTTAAAACGTATCAGTTTCTATTAACAACCAATATAGTGTTACATGCCTCAATGCCACTCTAGATTATCAACCCAAATACAAATGTTTGTTAATTTAACACTAATGGAATCACTTTCTGAAAACTATAGGCACGGAAAAAACAATTTGAGCCTTCCTTTACTACCACGTTAATAATATGACCAGAATTTTCATCAGTGACATTTATTGCATTCATTTCCTACATATTAATTAATATGACAATTTCCGGATGTCAAAATTAATGATGCTTCGGGGTGGTCAGAGGCAGTGAATGAGTGACATTTTATGCGTATATTGAGATAGGATGCATTAGAGACAAATTTGGATATGCAAACGTAGAGAGTGAAAACTACATGTATATTGCGAGTGATTCGAAGGTGTTATTTTGAGAAAGCAATAAGGCACTTCAACATTCTATTGAAAGATTTGTAAGTGCCCCACTTGCTACATAACATAAAATTTCACTAACTGTCATGGTCTACTTGGATAGAGGTAGAGCATTTATCCCATGCTTCACATGCTAGTATTGTTAGTTGTCTAAGTAATATCATGGATAGTATTAGTTTGATCTTTCATATGTTATTAGGAGAATGTATGCAGCTAAACCAAGTATACATTGTAATATTGTGAAATGGATACTCTAGTTTTGTCAGGGAAGATAATGTTAGGGGTATTTTTCAGAGAATGTAGCTCATGTAGCGTGGCAGTTGTTTGTAGACCTAGATTAGGTAGGGAACCCGAAGAAGTTGATTTCTGAATAGTTTTGCCTTAGCTTTTGTTATTTGTGATATGAGTAGGTAGGTATTGTTAAGAGACTTGGTGGTTTCCAAGACAATTGAAGCCGATCACATGGCGACAATGGAAAGGAGTTAAAAGAGGCGGTGTGGTATAATGACTTGGTGATTGATGCGTGTGACCATTTGGTGATATGATATGCAGTGGAAACCATAGATATTATGGGAGGACTAAGATCATTCCCAATCAATATTTCAATGTCAGGAGCACCATGGTAGGAGATTATATGTCTATGAACAAGTTTTTGGCCACGGAGGATACTGCTAACATGCAGACCGAGTCCATATCTCTTTACAAGCCAGAACTTAGCTTGGGCTTGGTAGAGATCTATGGTGGTCGAGCATATGTTGAGGTGTTAGGAAGTCGCATTGTTGATGAGCCCTAGGTCTTGGCTATAATCATTGAGCCAAGGTGAATATATCTTAATTTATGTCTCGAGTTTAAGGTTGTTGATCAGAAGTTTGACCCAATACAAGTTCGGCCTTAATTTTGGATGTCATTGACTTCATTATCTCCATGCAAATTCGATGGGTTCCAAAATTTGGTAGTTTGATCATGGATTAAAAAATGGAAAAACGAAAGAAGAAATTAAGGTTTATAAGTTTGAGTCGACAAGTCATGTGGAAATATATAGACGTAAATCCTTTCTTTGCGTGGGTTCTTAGTTCGGCTGAAGTAGAATGGATATGTCTGTATTTTAAACATATAGTTTCCTTCATATTATTCAATTTCTCTCTGAGAATTTTCTTGGTGGGAATATTAGGAGAGATTGTAAGTATACGGGTAATTGTACACTCCACTATTCTCCATATACGTATTGGTGGGAAAAATGACACTACAAGTATTATAACTTTCATATGGCGCTCATTTGAGGGCCATAACTTCCTTTTCGATCACTTAATTAATATAATTTATATATGTTACTCACTTGGATATCATAACTTTTTTCTAGTGCTATATATTTTTCAATTAATCACTTGAGAATCATAACATTTTAAAAACGTTCGCCAAAAGTGTTATGCCACTTTGGATTTTCGGCACTTGGGTGAACATTTACATTTTTGTTTTTGCACTTAGGTAGTCAATTTAAGTTATGACATTCAAATTTAGTTTTTTTATTGGAAATTAAAAAAATTATGACACTTAACTCACCCATAGGCAGCGCAGTTGGTTAAGTTCACTCCTTCCAGCGCATGGAGGTCGATGGTTCGAAACCTTGCATTGCTAGCGATTTAAGTGGGGGGCCCTGGCGGTAGGTTATTGGGCTAGCTCTCCCCGAGGTATAGGTGCTGTAGGTCCTCCATCGTGGAGGCCTTGAGACCCCGAATCGACATAAGCCGATAAGGGCATGCTCCGGTGGATCATTGGTCACCAAAAAAAAAAAAAAATTATGACACTTAAGTGAATGCCGTGTGAAAATTATGGCACTTGTAATATCCTTATCTCTATATTGGTTTCTTTGCGGTTCAGTTTAGTGTCCCCATAGAGTCGGTATTGACATTAAGATCAAACCATATAAAATTTCTAGTGTCCAACTATTCAATGTTGATTTTTTTAGGTAATTTAATTTTCTCACATTTGAGATTGAATTGCAAGCTCCGTTGACTTCCGCATTTTTTTTTTCTGACAAAGCCTTCAGTACGGAATATTAAAAGTCGGTATTGAACTTCAGTCAAAGAATATATGCTTTCCCTATTACGGAAAATGTTTTGCAATGTCGGACAATCACACATAAAAACATGTAAATTTCACAAATATTATCCTTTTGCAATTTCTTTGTAATCGGAATACATCAAACGAACCGCTCATGAGTACTCGATGATATTTTCCAAACTAAAAATGACCAAACTCTCATGTTCGAGATATCATTTAATGTATGCGAAGATGACAACTACATAAATTACAAGAAAAATACGAGGTCAACGGGGTTGTACACGCGTGGATAAGCTTGGACTTAGAGGGACGGGGTGGCTCTACATTAAATGTATCTATATATTTAATATTAATTATTCTTGGTCAATGCATATTACAAAGTTTCAGCTTCCGGTATAGAAAGGGTTGACATGGTCCAGCATAAATTATTGCGTATGGACAAAGAGTTTAGTTTATTTATATTAGTGTCCTTATATATGCGAGAGCAGGTGTCTTGTTGGCTTGGCAATGACGCAACTGATTTATGCTCCGTTCGTTTCGCGGAAAATAACTTCCAAGAAAATATTTTCCGAAATTTCCGGTGTTCGGGTGGACGGAAAATACACGGTCAAGGAAAACATTTTCCGGTCAACGGAAAATCCTCTCTTGACATTGTGGAAAATGATTTCCTCTTTTCAAAAGAGGAAATCATTTTCCCGGCCTCTCTCTCGCTCTCCCTGTTGCAATGGCTTGACGACGTCCTTCTCCGGGATCAGCCTCCGCCCTCCCCGGCCGCTCCTGCCCGCCTGCTCCGGCCGGGCGCCGTCGCCGCCGCTGCGCTCCGCTTCCCCGGCGGCTCGAAGCCGCTCGGGAGGATCCGGCTCAAGAGGGAGCACTGCGGCGGCGCCGAGAGGCTCGCGGGGAGCCCGCCGTCCAGGCCGCTCGTCGTGCGGTGCGTTGGATTTTTCTTGCCAAGTTGTCGTTTTTCGCCAAGCTCTGGCGAGCTCGGGTGAGATCGGCCGAGCCTCGAGCTCGCCGGATCTGGCGGCGGAGCTCGTGGCTCGCCGGATCTAGCGGCGGAGCTCGCGGCTCCCGATCCAGGCGAGCTTGAGCTCGTCGCCGAGATCCGGCGAGCTCGGGTGAGATCGGCCGAGCCTTGAGCTCGCCGGATCTGGCGGCGGAGCTCGCGGCTCGCCGGATCTAGCGGCAGAGCTCGGGCTCCCGATCCAGGCGAGCTCGAGCTCTATCACCAGATCCGGCGAGCTCGGGTGAGATCGGCCGAGCCTCGAGCTCGCCGGATCTGGTCACCGGGTCTTGGTCGCCGGGCGGCCGGCCATTGTCGGCAGGAAGGAGGTGGAGGTGGCGGCGGCGGAAGGAGGAGGAAGAAGGAGGAGGAAGGAGGCGACGGCGGAGGAAGGAGGAAGGAGGAAGGAAAAGAAAAAGAAATAATAAAAAATAAAAATTTCGATTTTTAAAAATATAAATAATTAAAAAAATCATTTTAAAAAATATAAATAAATAAAATAAATATTTTCCAAACAATTAAATGAGCTAACGAACGGTGGAAAATATTTTCCACTCAAATTTTAGATTTTGGCCGAACATCGGAAAATAGAGTCATTTTCCTGGAAAATGACTTCCAGGAAAATGTTTTCCGGAAACATGATATTTTCCGCGAAACGAACGGAGCCTTAATTAGCATCTACAATCTATATCTATAGCATGATACATGCACTTTCGACCACCAATGTGGGTTTAATGAGGTCTATACTTTGTTTAATATATTATTTTTTTTCCTTTTCATATAATGTTTAGAGTTTGACTTTTATTGAATCTCAAGTACTCAAAACCTATCAACATTCAAATTATTTTAGGATCTATCTACCGACATAGCTAGACTCATTTATAGTATTTTTCATAGTTTTTTAAAACTTATTTTTTTTCTTTTTTATTTTAAAATGCTAGGAATAAGTTCCTATTTATAAAGTCCAATGTCCAAACAACACGTCTTGCATATTCCATAGTACCAAAGAAAACAAGCTAGTTAGACCATATTCGTTAGTTTAAGAAAAATGCTTATGTGACTGTTTTTAGTTTATCATGAGATGAACTAGTTGTTCTAGGCCACAAAAAATTAATAATAATTAAAATATTTGTGAATTCTACTCTTACAATAACTCAAAAACTATTATGTTAGTAAAGCCTTAGTTTGAATCAATTAAAAGTAAGGCAGAACCTTCTTTTTGTTACTTGTTACTTGTCTCTTGATTTTCAAGCCTAATAACGATTGAAAAAAAGACTCTATAAGTGTCATAACTTTAATACGGTGTTTATTTTAATGCCAAAACTTTTCAATCAATCACTTGATAGTCATAATTTGAACAAACATTTACTTGAGCGGTGTTGGCGATTTTCTCTTATCAAAATATCCAACATAGCATTAATATTTACAACATGTGTGAGAATTTTTTTTTTTTAAAGTTATGACACTCAAATGATGGATTAAAATGTCATGTCACTCAAATAAGCAATTGACAAGTCATAGTATCAAAGAGAACGACAAACAAAAAATTTATGATACTCAAATAAGGGCAAAAGAACACCATACGTGTCAAAACTTGGTACAAGAGGACACTTAAGTGCCAAAAGTTAAGAAAGTAATATTTAAGAGTGCGTTTGGTAATACTTCTGTTCCCAAGAACAATTTCTGATAAGAAATGATTCTTTTTTATTCTGTTCCTAGGAACAATTTTTACGCATTTTAAGTTGTTTAGTAACTGTCCAAAATTTCAATTCCTGGAATAGAATTGTGTTTGGCATCGTGCTCAAAATTTCTACTTCAAATTATTTTCTTTTAATTTTTAAATCATTTTATTATTTTTTTTCCTTTTTTTCTTTTTTTTTTTTCTTCTTCTTCAAGTTGTCGGTCGTTGACCTTGGGATGATCGGTGACTGGCCAAATGAGGGCTGGCGACCTCACCGGAGCGTTGCCAGCCCTCGGCGAGGTTATGTCTCGTTGGCCGCGCCTCCTCGACAGTTGGGCGAGGCTCAGCCGAGCCTCACCCAATCATGCGAGCCTTGTCGGTGGTTGGGGGAGGCCCGCCCTTGGCCACCGACGAGGCTCGACCTTGCCAGATCTGGGGAGATTGAGTCTCACCGGTTGTTGGGCTCGCCTCCGGCAAGCTCACGGACCGATTGTCAACGACCAACGGCGGCGGCGGTAGCAAATGAAGAAGAAGAAAGAGGGAAGAAGAAGAAAAAAAAAAAAAAAAAAAAAAGACGAGAGAAAATAGGTTGCTTGATTATAGAATTATTCCCGAGATCAAAGAATCAACATTTTTTTACTTCTTGATTCTATTTCAAATCTACTTTCAAGAATAAAAATAAAGAAATTTGTTCCTTGGAAAAAAAAATTTACCAAACAAATTTATGTTCCAAATCTACTCCTAGGAACAAAAGAATAAAAATTGTAACTATTTGGCAAATTATCAAACAGAGCCTAAGTGCCACTTTTTTTTTGAAAAATGGGACACTTGAGAATTACATTCAGTGAACCCCACCGGAAATCTTACATGGCAATTTTTTATTAATTTTGCTCATTTACATGGCTCACCAGAAGGCTGACTCAATAAAGAAACACAAAAACGACATCGTTTTGGCACAAATTGAATTTTGATATAAAAATTAATTAAATTAAATTTAAAACCAATTTTTTTATAAAAAAATAAAAATGAATGAAGGAGATGAACACTAGCCAGCAGCTCAGCTGCCGCCGCCGCCATGCCGATGCCGAGAAGGTGGGGGAGGGTCAATCGGGGTTGCCGAGCCCGTAGGGCGTTGACGGTGGCGGCAGTGAGGGCCGAGCCCTTAGTCGTTTGTTACTATTCATCTTCCTCATTCTTTTTTTTAATTAATTTTTATATTAATTATTTACCCACGTCAACAACAAAACGACGTCATTTTGCACTTGGCTCATCGGAAAATTGTCACATCAGTGTTTTGGCTGGATTTTTTTGTCGTTGGCACTTAACTGATTCATTTTGTTTCAATTTTGGCACTTAAATGTCACTTTCATAAATTTTGGTATTTAAGTGTCCCATTGTACCAAATTTTGGCGCTCCAGGTGTCTCGGACTCCTCAAACAAGAAATTGACAAAGTCATAGTATCAAAGAGAACAACATACGAAAATTATGACAATTGTAATAATCTGAATTTAAATTATATTATTTTCCTTTCATTTTTGTGCCTTTATTTTGGCCAACATTTTGTCAAAAAAAGAAAGTAGATTTCCCGCAATCAAACCGGCAAACAACTTATCCGATTCCCGTGGGAAATTACGGGTTAGAGATAGCACATTTACCCTCCTAGTAATAATGCTATCGTCATGTTCTCATTTCCCTTTTGTGAATACCCATAATACAGTCTAAGAAATATCTTTTAATGAAACAGTAGGTTTTATCTTGTAGATCTTTCTCTTTTTATAATAATTATGTGTTATCCAGTTCAGGCCAATTTTCTCGCATCTTGACTAGTTTACCTCTTGGGCAATTTTAGGGGCGCACTCTCCTACGTCAACTTGGTGTATACAAGATTTTTAAGAAGTACTCCAAATAACATATGAACCAAGGCTAGAGGTAAATAGTTTTGTGTTCCTTACAAGTTCTACCTGAAACCTGCAACCTACCCGTCGATATAAGTTCTTTATTTTTTGGAACCTAAAACTTATCCGTCGGAACTTGGAACCTAGATTCTACCCTATCACAGGTTTTGGGATTTAACGGGTTTTTTTCTTTTTATTTTTAGTTAAGCAAAACGAAAGTGAATAAAAACAAGAATAAAAGCTTCTCATTTATTGACAACAACAATCCATAAAAAAATGAACACGTCAATAATAAAAGGTTCAAAACATGTAAAACAAAACCTAAATTATAGAACTTCAATCCTCAATCATCCATGTAAAGTTGTTCCAAATTCTAACTACTTGAAATCAAAAGAGGGTTCGACCACAAAAAAAAAAGAAAAAAGAAATAAAAAGAAGCAACAATCATAGTTAATCATTTAATAATATTTTTAAATATAAAATTACTAATAACTAAACTAAAATAATGATTAGAAAGCCTCACCATATATATTCATTCATCTTCAACTAATAAACTCTATTTATCGATGATAATCTTCTCATTAAGACAATCCATATCTAAAAAGAAGAAGAAAAGAAGAAGAAGAAGAAGAAGAAGAAGAAGAAGAAGAAGAAGAAGAGATTAATTATAACATTCGCTCATTAGATATATAAAAGAAATTACAATATGTAAAGATATAAAAATAACTTCAGGTTCCGGTTCAAGAGACAAATTGGGGATTTTACTTTAGGTTCCTGGTCAAGTTACAATTCCCGGTCTCGATCTCGGCTCTTTGTTTCGGTTTAGTTCCTATGGGAATCAGGAACCAGCGGTTCCTATAAAAGTAGAACTAAGAACCGAATCATCTCTTCCTAAAATTTGAAACCGGACTGGTTCTATGTTTTAGTGGGAAGTATTTTATGGGTATCGGTCATAAGGCTGACATGTTTTAATTGATCATTACACTTCCCGGTCCCGGGTGATATGTTTCTCATCTTAGTAATTCCTAGTCACTGAAGTTTGACTGACTTATTGCATAACAAGTCACTGTCAGTTGATGTTATCATCGCACGAAGTGACCTGTATATAGGGGATTGTTGAGTACTAGACTTTAAAGGAACTCTTGGAGAGTTTAATAAATTTCATGGGGGGATTTAGTTTCGGTGAGACATACTGTTTGGCATCTGTCGGTTGATTCTTTAATTTGAATTGTTTGCTTTCGCTCTGAATGCGTACGGATCGATGACCGAACCATGTAATTCTTTTCTAAGGAAGAATTTATACCAACTTTCGCATCATGATCATCAGTCAATTTCCTAACAACCTAAACTAAAAGTCGCAAGAAACTATCTCATAAAACTGTCACGTCACACGTTATCTAGACGGCTAGGAAATTTGTAAATTGTTTATCATCAAATTGATCCTTATCCCTGTGTGTCATGCAAAAACTGTGTTGGAATGTGATCTATTTTTTTGCCCGTGGATCCATTGCGCAAATAATTTTCTCATCTGTTATGCAAGTAATGGGAAAATTACCATTTCAATCATAAACTTATTATACGGATATTAATTTAATTTTATAATTTCTAATTATGCTAACATAATTTTACATTTTTATGCGAAATTTCAATATAATTTTTTTGACCAATTACTACAGGAAATCATTGACATTAGGGTCCATGTAGGACGTAATTTTGAGTAAAGTTGTTCACATCAATGTGCCATCTAAGATGATGGGTGATGACTGGACACCACATTGGCAATTTCCGATGGCAATTAGTATGCAAGATTATATTGAAAGTTTGCATAAAGATTTAGAATTGCATTAGCAAAGTTAGAAATTTAAAGGGTAAATTGGCATCCATAGGTTGAGAATTAATTTGACAATTATCCTCGGAAGTAGTTGTGATGGATAACAACAACTGAAATTTATATCTCCTCTCTAAGCAACCTTGGTCTGCTGGAGCACTCGCATTTGATAGGATCTTGAACAATGAGGAGATTAAGGCATATAATTATCTAGCTTAGTTCCTTGATGACTTTGACTGAGGAATACAATTAACCATGAACAATTTGCCTAGGAAAAATTCATAAAAATTCATTAACAAGTCCAAGTCTCTCTAAACCCTGGTTTGGGACAGTCCATGAATAAGCGTTCGTTAGTTCTGAAGATTAAGGCTTTGAATACCATCTGGTGGGAGAGTCTATGTACGAGGGCTATGGCATTTGGGGATGATGACACACTTGACAAATAGTAAGAACTTATAACAAATGAAGGGTTAATACTACGAAGAACCTCAAACTAATACATTAGTAATAAAATTACTCAAAACTAATCTTTTAATTACCAAAATCTCCAAACTGATACATATAATCACCAGACCAGCCATTGGATAATCTTCAAACAAACTGATACATATAATCACCAGGCCAGCCATTATAATCTTCAAACATCAATTTAACACGATCACCAGAGATCTGGTTGTGCATACAAATAAATCTTCTTTGTAATGGTGTATCAAATATTCTTTTCGAAGTTCTAGGCTCAAGTCTAGTTGTCAACCTCCTTTAAACTTGGAATAATAGTTGAAGGAATATCTACGTCTTCTTATCCCAGTTGCGTAGCCATGTGAAATACACATTCTTCACAAGTGATGTAGTGCGATGCTTCTATCAGCAATTGGTGAGTTTGTTAAAGCTTCCTGCTAACGTACTATTTTCCATTTGATCTTCCTAAGTACATTATAGTTCAAGTCTTCACTAAACTGTTCACCTCGTCACGGTACCTCCAAGTTTCCTTGAACTTCCCATTCTCTCTAACGTTGTTCACCCTTTATAAAAGTCCATACAGTCTCTACAAGTTTTTCCACTTTGTACTTCAGATTTCATCAATGATAATATAGCATCCTTTATATCAATATTACATTAGACAAAATAACATCAACATTTATCAAGTAATAGATAAAAATATATGATCTTGTCAATTTCAAAATATCATTGGAGGTTATCTCAATAGAGTCAAAAACAGTCACTTCCTTCCCTCTTCCAATCCATCTCTGTCCTAGTATTTTTCGAACCTAGGCATCATAGACTTCATCCGGGGGCTCTCCCTAAACATCTCTTCACCCCTCCTTCTCTTGGCAGGCAACTAGCAAGGAACAGAAAAAGATTTCCTGCGGACGACACTTCACTGTCGAACACCCAGAAGATAGACAAAGGGTCTCCTCGCGACAACATAATCTCATTAACCATCGCAATCGCCGAGTGAAAAATCTCCATCAACGTCTCGTCTAGACAAGATAGGTCATGTTTAAAGGCGAGAGTACCACGATCTCAAGTCTATGGTGATGGTTGCTATAGGCATAGTGATAATGTGGAGGTCAAAGTTGAGATATATTGGAGTAGAATGAGATTGAAGGGAGCAGGCCTAGCAAGTGAGGCTCATATTTGGATGGGAGATTATTGAAGTGCTAACGTGAGGAGTTGTTAGACAACAAACCGCATCGGAACTAATTTGTTAGTGCATTTAATATATACTAGTTGATCAACGACTCATTGATTTAAATTTTTATGAGAACATGAATTTGTCTATTAGGAACATGTAGACCCCCGAAGTGCCAAAATTTGGTAGGGGGATACTTAAGTGTCAAAAGTTAGAAAAGTGACACGTAAGTGTAAAAAATTGGAGCAAAATAAATCAATTAAGTGCCAACAATGAGAAAATCTTATTAAAATATTAGTATGACTAGATAATTAATATAAATATTAATTAAATTAAATTTAAAACTAAATTTATTTATTAAAAAAAAAAGAGGAAGAAAATGAAGATTACAGGTAGCTAAGGGCTCAGTCGTCGCAATCGCCTCCTCACCATCATTAGGGGCGACCCTAGCCAACCCTCCCCCCACCATCGTCAACCCTTTCCAGCGACGGTGAAGAGGCAGCAGCAAAGGTTGAGCCCTCGCCTTTTGCCTCCTCCTTTTTTTAATATAAATATTTTACTTTAATTAATATTTATATTAAAATTCAAAAAAGAAGAAGATAAAACGATGTCATTTTAGTTCTTCATTGTTGACATGTAGGATTTCTAGCTATCTTCGCCGAACGTGGCACTCACGTGTCCCATTTTTCAAAAAAAGTGACACTTTGTAACTTTTGACACTTAAGTATCCCCCGTGTCAAGTTTCGGTAGTCTAGATGCTCTTTTCCCATCTATCAGGAAAAGAAACTTGTGAAATTTCGATGATTCCAAAAACATTATTAGCTTAATATGTTTGTGATAAGTGCAATTGTTCGTCATGATGATAAGAAGTTGCTTGGCAATAGCAGCGGCATGCGCGATGGTGTTGGGTAGTTCTTCTATGGTCTTGGCCATGGCATGGAGAAAGAGAGAGAGATATGGGGAGGTGTTGGGAATGTGGTGCAAATTCAGCAACATATAGTAGATGGGTGTGGAAATAGTACCCTGCACCCATGTGAAATGAAGCGCGGAAACATTCATGGAATCGACCAAACTCCGGACTGATGTCATTCACCAAATGAACAATTTGGTTGACTCGATCGTCAAGGATACAAAGTCTTCGGATAGCACGAGAGACACAGACGTAAGAGTCGACGGAGCAAAGTTAAATTTTGAATTTTGACTCTGCATCACCTGCTCGGACAGCAAACTATATGCACACCACCTCTTGGCTTGGTATATATGTCGTGCCGAGGTCCACATTCGTCCTGATAGACAAACTGTTTTCAATGTTGTGAGGGTTGAGGACAAATGCATGAATTTCAGCATTGTAAGCTCATACTATAAGTAAGATGTGCTTTGCTTGTCATCCATACATTTATCTGTAACATTTCTGGTATTTTCTATTTTCCTCATTTTATTTTCGTCGAAAGTCTTTTATCCCTAAACTTGCATGTAGTTTCAATTTAAGTTCTTGAACTTTTATGCAAGAAATTTTGTGGAAAACCAAGATCCCAATAATCAGGATCACATGCGGAAACATGTAAATTTTATATTAACCTCCAACCATTGATGAAATCAAGAACAGATATGCGGAGCCTGAACGATCGTGAAGTTCTCCAATTATCAGATAATTAGAATAATAAGAATAATGAGAGGGTTTGGCTTAGATGACCTATTTATATGTTCATACAAATCCTAATAGATATAGTCTTCCATCAAGACTAATCATAATAGATATGGGCAATCTCCATAGTTATTAGCAAGTAGATTTGGATAATAAATCCTCAATGAAATATAATGTGGACAATTTTAAACTGAATGTGAGATCATATTAAATTAAATCATAACATTACCTCACTTGATCCCAATATTTCATTGAACGAAATATTTAATCAAATCCACAAAACTTCATGCTGAATATAAAACACATGAATCATGGCAATAAATCCTCTTATAATAAGTATTATCTTCTGCGTATCGCAATGTGCCTCACCAGCCCATATGTGATAACATAACATAATGAACAAACCTTATGTTTATTTTAGGTCAAACAAGGTTAAGAAATAACTAAACGTAAACAACTCTATTGAGAAGAACATCGCAAATGAATAAAAGTTTCACAAATTCTTCCGTATAAAGAAAAATTTACATGATCGAATTAACGTCCATTTCGAATACATGATCCTCATAACTCATTAGTAGCATGCCTTTAGTTAATGGATCGGTTATCATCAATTCACTGCTTGCGTGTTCTATGGCTATTTTTTTCTCTTTAACACGTTCCCTGATAACTAAACACTAAATGTTGATGCGCTTGCTTCAACTACTACTTTTGTGGTTCTTAGCCATGAAAACTGCAGCTGAATTGTCGCAAAACATTCTCAATGGCCTAGTTGAACTGTCACAAAACATTCTCAATGGCCTAGTGATGGAATCCACAACTCTAAGCCCCAATATGAAAATTTTCAATCATACACCATGTGAGGTGACCTCAAAACAAGAAACGAATTTTGCCTCCATAGTGAAAGTGGCAACCAAGGTCTATTTTGTACTCCTCCGGCACACATCTTTGCCAATAAACATAAAAATGTATCCTAATGTTGATTTAAGTGAATCAACGCAGCCAATAAAATCTGAATCCGAGTAACCAACTACCTCCAGGCTATTCGTCCATCTATACATAAACATGTGTCCCTTTGTACCTTGAAAATACCTCATCACATTTTTTGCAGCTCTCCAGTGGTCTAAATCTAGATTACTCTAATATCTTTCCAACATTCTCACAGTAAAAACAATGTCAGGTCGAATGCAAACTTAAGCATACATCAAGTTTCCGACAGCAGAAGCATATGGAATGTTTTCATTTGTTCCCTTTCAAAATCATTCTTTGGACACTGGTTCAAATTAAACTTGTCATCTTTCACAATGGGTGTTATACTTGATGAATAATCTTTCATCCAAAATCTCTCTAAGACCTTATTAATATAGGTTTCTTGAGATAATCTTAATATATCTCAAGGTCTATCCCTACAAATCTTAATGCTAATGACATAAGATGCCTCACCCATATTCTTCATATCAAAATTTTTAGAGAGGAATTGTTTCACCTAATATGGCAATCTCTTATCATTGGTTACAAGTAAAATGTCATCCACATATTGATCTATGGCATTCTCTACAAAACTGAATAAAAAGATGACATCATGAATTCTCAAGTATCATTGGCAGGATGCTTATTTCAAGCCATATAGAGGCTTCTTAAGCTTACACATCAAATGCTCACCAGTACTAAAGAAGAATCTTTCTGGTTGTTTCATGTAAACTACTTCATCTAGTTTTCCATTGAGGAACGTTGTTTTCACATCTATTTGATGTAATTCCATATAAAAAATAAGGAACCTATTCCAAAATAACACGAAGAGAATCTTTCTTAGATACATGAGAATTATCTCCGTCTAATTGATTCTTTTCTTTTGAGTGAATCCCTTGACAACGAATTTGGCTTTGTATCTTTCAATGTTATCCAATGAATCATTCTTAATTTTGAAGATCCATTTACAACCATTGACCTTCACACCATCAAGCAACTCAACTAAATCCCAGACGTCTTTAGATGCCATCAAACTCATCTTTTCATTCATGGCATTGTACCACAAATTGGATTTATCACAACTCATGGCTTGTGAAAACAGTTTAGGATCATTTTCAACTCTGACATTATAGTCAGATTCTTGTAGATACATAATGTAATCACTAGGGATCTTCATTCTAGTAGACCTTCTTAATATTGCATCAACCTTCTCCTAAGGAGTCTATTGTTCAACTAGATGCTCAACAATTTATGGTAATTGTTGAACAGTTAGGTCTACTGGATCAATATCAACAGGTTATGGGTTTTCAATGATTGGTTATTCAACAACTGGTTGAATTGAAAGGAAAGTGGAAGGTTGAGAATCTGAATGATCTTCTTTAGAAATAAGGTCCCTAAATTGATTGCCTCCATTGATCATATCATTTTCAAGAAACTTAGCATTTCTAGATTCTACAAACCTAGTGTGTGGCATGGACAATAAAATATGTATCCCTTGGATTTTTCGGTATATTAAATGAAATACCCACTTATAGTCCTTGGGTCTAACTTCTTTTCTTGTAAATTGTAGATTCTCACTTCTGACGGACATCTCCAAATGTGTACATGTCGTAAACTTGATTTCCAACATTTGAATAACTCAAAAGGCACTTAAGGATGGCCCTGGTCGGAACTCAGTTTAATATGTACACTGTCATTTTAAGAACCTCAGCCCACAAGAACTTAGGAAGTTTGGAGCTGTTAAATATATTTCGCACTATGTCTAATAAAGTTCAGTTTCTTTTTTCTTCAACACCAATTCGGTTCGGAGAACCAGGCATAGTGTATTGGACAATAATTCCATATTCTTTAAGAAATTTCACAAATAGACCGGGTGCTTGTTTGTCTTTAGTATATCTACCATAATATTTTCCATCTCTATTTGATCTCACGATCTTAATTTGCTTATCGCATTATTTCTCTATTTCGGTTTTAAATACCTTAAAGACATGTAGCACTTTGTGTTTATCACAAATCAAGTAAAGATACATGAATTGTGAATCATCGTCTATGAAAAAGATGAAGTATCTCTGACTATTTGAGTTCATTTCTGAACTATAAATATCTATAGGTATAATTTCGAATATTTATATACTACTGTTAACACCTTTCTTTGACTTGTTAATCTACTTTCCCTTTATACAGTCCACACAAATGTAATAATTAGTAAAATCTAGAGTATCAAGTACTCCATCATTTACTAATCGTTTAATTCTATCTATGGAGATATGTCTCAATCTCCGATGCCACAATATAGATGAATCATCATTCATAACACATCGCTTTATGCCAGTATTATCATGAACGTGCAACGCATTATAAATGACATTGTCTTATAAATTAATTCGATAGAAACTATCAAACAAAATACTACTCGCAACAAGTTTAGATTTATATGATAAACTACATGTTGAATTTCAAAATTCAAAGGAGTATCTTAATGGTACAACTTTTGAAATTGAAATTAAATTCCTAAAGAAACTAGGAATATAAAATGTTCTTTCTAAATTCAAAACAAAACCGCATTGAGAACTAATCTACATGTCCCAATAGCTTCCAAACGCGAATGCATCTTGTTTTCTAAATAGATGCTCTATTCACTTCCCGCTAGTTTCTGCTGATTCTAAAAAACCTTGCAAGGATTTTGAAATGTGGATTGTAGAACTAGAATTAATCCACCAAGTATTGTGACCCACATCAATTATATTAGATCATAACAAACATATGGGAGTTAGTTTCTTTTCTTCTTAAGGCAGGCCTTAAATTTGGCATAATCCTTTTTCATATGCCCCTTCTTTTTACAAAAGAAACACTTGGATTCCTTCTTAATGCTAGCTTGGGGATTTAGAGGTATTTTACCTTTTCCCTTCTACTTACCTTGCCCTTTATACTTATGTTGTATTGCCATACGAGCACTTTCTTCTTTTTTCATGAGCAGCATCTCTTTCTCTTGAGCACACATGGTCATGAGTTCATTAATTGATAATTTAGTATTATGAGTGTTGTAAGAGATCTGAAAAGTGACATACTCTTATGGAAGAGTGTTTAGGATATAGTATACAAGAAATGATTCCTATATCCCAACCTCAAGATTCTTTAATTCAGCTGCAACATCCCTCATTTTTATGATGTGTTCACGCACACCTCTTATACTGGTAAGCTTCAACAATGAGAACTTCATAATCAAAGTCATAGCATGCGATCTCTCTTAAAATTAAAATTGCAAATCAATAACCTCTAGCAATTCCTTTGCATTATTATGTTGAATGAGTAAATCATGAATGCTAATAGAAAGTTTTGTGTTTACGTGCATTACATTGAGTTTGGTGCATCGCTCCCATTGTGCATAAAGATTAACTTGAACCGGAGTGCTAGCCTCAGTAGGAGTAGGTGGTCCATCTAACCATATAGTATAATCAATATCTATGCACCCCAATTGAAGAAGAATTAATTCCCTCCTTTATTTATAGTTATCACCGTTCAACTTGAGAATAATTATACTAGTACTAATCATAGGTGGTAAAACTACATTATAATCAAAAGGAAAACTTATATATCATAAATTTGAGGCAAATAAATTTAAATCATATTTTACTAATGTCATATATGGGCAAAAGATCGCTTCAAGTGCCAAAAGTTGGCATAAAGGGACGCTTAAGTGCAAAAAGTTATGAAAGTAACACTTAAGTGTCAAAATCGGAGTAAAATGAATTACTTAAGTGCCAATCCAACCAAAATGCTGACGTGCACAATTCCTGGTGAAGCAAGTGCAAAACGGCATCGTTTTGCACGTTGCCGTGGCTAGACAATGCAAAAGCGACGCTGTTTTGATGCTGACGTGGTAAAAAATTAATATAAAAATTAATTAAATAGAATTTAAAACTAAATTTATTTAAAACATTTTTAAAAAATACAAAAATTAAAAAATTAAAATTAAAATTTATTATAAAAAAAGTAGGGTGGCGGCTGACATAGTATAATTTCTTATAATCGAGGGTCACACAAACGGTTATTGAACTCAAGCCTCTTAATCCTATCTATGGTTATAAGAAATTATACTAAGTTATATTGACTCTACTACCTTAGTATTTACATCAACTCTATTACCTTGATGGTTAAATCGACCTTTTGCTTTGACACGGAAACTCATATTTCTTTGACATCTCTGTCGACAAACACCAAATCTTCCCGTCAATCGACCATACTTTTTTGACTAACTGCCCGCAACATTTAGCAATTTTTCACTCCTATTGCCATCTTATAGGTTTCTCTCAATCAAATTGTCGACTACAACATTTGGACAATTTTTTTGCGTCAAAACCCTACTTCCCACTGGTCATATTTCTGGTCACGATATAATATCTAAAGCAGGAACTCAATAATTCGACAATCCACTAGCGGCCTTTGTCGTCATCTATCTCTCTCTCTCCCTCAAATATGAGATTGCGACCATGGAATTCATGTCGCACCTCGAATTCGAGATCCTAGGCCTGAAGTGCCTTGATCAGGGGTCACAATTGAGGTTGGACCACTTCTGCAATTGACCGCAAGGGAGGAAGCTTGCTTCGTTGAGAGAGAGAGAGAGAGAGAGAGAGAGAGGATGATTCGATAGGCGACAAAGGTGGAGGCATGACTATGGCAGAAAGCGAGTAGTGATGGGGATGCGTAGCACGAGGGCCAGAAGAGCTGGGCTGTAGCGAAGGAAGAGTGCTGGGGAAGTTTTATTTCCGAAATCCAAGAGATTCCAATCCAGGACGATTTAGACAAGAAGATGAGATTAATGCTAGAGAGGCATTCGTTTGACAGGGGAGAGAGAACAAAGGACATAAGAGCGTACAAAGTAGGGTCTGATGAAAGACGCAAACTACATGGAATTCGCTTCTAGCTAATGATGGATACCAGGAGCTAATTTTTTGACATTCGGATAAATTTTTAGTAAAGGCGATGTAGTCACTATATCTAGTTAATGTATCAACAAATAATAAAAATTTACCATATAATAGGGCATGAGCTGGTGCAAATCTTATTAGGACACGATCAGCTGACTATGCCGTAAGTTTTTTAAATGAAACGGTGGCTTCTTAACCCTTCAATTCTTTACCTGAGATGATATAAATGGATCTGTTTCTTAAAATAAAAATCATTCCTTTCTCAACTTGCGATCTGAAATGTACTGTTACTTAACAGTACCGTTAGGCTAGCAAATGCTCATCTTATTATCATAATAAGGAAGGACTAAACACTGAACAGAGCTTATAATCATGAATATATATATATATATATAAATAACGAGAAAATGACAATGGAAGTCCATTGGCATGGACAGGGTCTATGTTCATGCCTAGAACCTCGTGGCCTCTAAATGAGAAGAACTTCTGGGTCAACGGCGCTTGTTTTACACGGAACAGGAACCAATTCCTCCGGATTCTCGAAACCTTAGGCTGGTTTCATCAAAACCTCCAGAACTGTGCTCGCTGTCGTTCCCTCCCAGCACCCCTATAAATCCACCTCGCTCCCTCTCTATTCCCCCACCACCAAGTCCACCATTTTCAGTCTTCACTTCACCAGGTCTCTCTCTCTCTTTCTCTCCTTCTCTTTCTGTCTCTCTCTCTGTGTGGCATGTCTGAGAACTTATTGCATGAGATACGTTTTGGGAAGGTACTTGATGTTTTATTGATATAGGCACTCGTTCTCACACGTTCATGAGGCGCCCACCGCATGTTTGTAGTATTGGCGAGGGCCCTTGCCCTTTGCCCCTCGCCCCCTGGCCACTCGATGGCTACTGTAACCTCGTCAAATGTATTTTGAGTTAACCGATTTTGACTTTAATCATCATGAACCGCAGCCTCAAGATATATAGCAAGACTTCATCCATCCTTCAATGGGCGCGGTCAAAGATCAGGGAGCAACACCGACGGAGCGCCAATTCCAACACGGCGTGAAGCATCTTCACGAGAGTGGCCTCAAAAGACTGCCCACCAAGTACATACTGCCCATCCAAGACCGGCCGAGATCTGAGCCCACTGAGCCGAGCCTGAAGCTCCCTGTCGTCGACCTCGAGCAGCTGCGGGGCCCGTCCCGTCGGGAGGCCGTCGCCTCCATCGCCAACGCGTGCGAGAGGTACGGCTTCTTCCAGGTGGTCAACCACGGGGTCACAAGGGGTGTGGCAGAGGGCATGGTGGATGCAGGGCGGAGATTCTTCGGGATGCCCTTCGAGGAGAGGGCCAAGTACATGTCAGCGGACATGTTCGCGCCGGTCCGCTGCGGGACGAGCTTCAACCAGCGGAAGGACAACGTGTTTAGCTGGAGGGATTTCCTGAAGCTGACGTGTGAGCCCATGCCGGACGTCCTTGCGCACTGGCCTGCTTCCCCTGCTGACCTGAGGTTCGTATAAACCTTGTTCGTATGTATACCAACAGTGTCGAGTGATACAGGAAAACTGTATAAATCTTAATTAGTAATATTTAATTTCTGATTAAGCTCATCTTGGTGATACGGGTATACTGCCATGCATGCATATGTTTGACAGCAAAAGGACTATAATTGTTTGTATATATTTAGATAATAAAAGGAAGAATCTTAATGTAATTATGAATGTTTCTGACAACGTGATTAGTTTGACTTATTAAAAAGAGGATTATGCCGTATTTACTATCTACTGGAAGTGGTAAGACTTGTACTCGAATTTAGTGGGGCCAAAAAAGGTTGAAACCACACATTAAGATAGTGGTAATACGTCTGGTTGCACCTCGATTATTATTCATTTCGTCACATCTGTTGACCCAGCTCACCTAATTACTTTTTGGTGATTCTTTTGCTCCACACTAAACACAAAATAAATTTGATACAGTTTGTTAGAGCATTTCCAGCTCAAATCGTGATAATCACCTATTTGAATCTCACAAATTACATGTAAACTGTTAAGATCGAAGTCCCCAACACATGCCAAATACCTGGACTAGATAGCCGAGTCTACACGTCTATGTCTTTGGATTATACAAAAAAAAAAAAAAAAAAATTACCCAATAAGACTAAAATAATTGACAAAAAGGAAAAGTCTCTCCTCTCTCCCTCGTGGACATGATTTGTCAACGCTATTTCTTTTCTAGGCAGGTGACCTGATTTGTTTACGCCGGAATCCAATTTCTACACATTGTAAGTAGCTTCTGCACGAACCAATATTAAATCTCATAGGCGGTGCCTTGGGGGCTACTCTTCACACGCAAATTAAATTAAATTAGACGCAACTTCACTCTCACATATATGAAAAAACTCTGCTTTAAATATTGCATAAAACGCATAAAAAAACTTGAGTACAAATCTCATACAATATTGCATTAGTGTTTTCTTTATCTTTGTGCGGCTGTTATCAGGAAAGTGGCGGCTACCTACGCGAAAGACACCCGAGACTTGTTTCTGGTGCTGATGGAGGCCATCTTGGAAGGTCTACATGGGTCGAATACAGAGGAGAGCAAGAAGATGAAACCAGAAGAAGGAGATGACGTTGATGACGATGATTATGAGGATATCTTGGAGAAGTTCAAAAATGGCAGCCAGCTCATGGTGGTGAATTGCTTCCCTCCATGCCCGGAGCCTGATCTGACGCTCGGGATGCCGCCACACTCCGACTACGGCTTCCTCACCCTACTCCTCCAAGATGAAGTTGAAGGCCTGCAGATTCAGTTCCAGGAGAACTGGGTCACCGTGGAGCCCATCGAGAACGGGTTCGTCGTCAACGTGGGTGACCATTTGGAGGTGGGTATTCACGAACAAGCGACGCTAAGGAAGATCAGCCTTTTTACTTTTTCGGGTTATCTTGGGCTAGTTTTTATACGTTAGATTGAACTTAGAATCCAAATTTTCGGTTCGATCAAAGGTAAGGTTTCGTTAAAAAAAAAAAAAAATTATCTCCTTGTTGCATAAGACCTAGCGCTTCTAGCCTTTTCCCAAGTGAGAATCGAACTTGAGATCATCGCATGTTTTTGAAGTGCAATCTCTCAAGGTTTAGTAAATGATGAGACGATGTTTAATTGCGTGATTAGATAATTGGAACCTACGCACAAGATAATTCATTTGCACAAAAGCATATTAGCACTCTAGCATTATAAGATGATTTTTTTTTCTTGTTTTTTGTGTTTGTTTTTCTCATTGATTAGGAGGAAATTCGTTCTCACACCGGTCTATCAGTAAATCCTCCCTAGGCATGGAGAAATTATTGTGTGTTTGTGGAGTCCACAAACACTCAAAGATACACCTCAATAGCACCGGCCTGAGTTTCCTAAATGGGAGAATTTGAGCATTTTTCTTCTCCACTACATATAAGAAAAATTCTTCATTGTGGATCGCACTTATCTTCTTTATGCTAGAAAGGTGGTTGTAATTTTGATCACTGAGTTAAAAACGGATTTGATTTTTAATTATTACGAATATAAGTAACATAAATGCAAATAAGTCATATGTATTTGTGTATACATATAGATTATGTTAACCCGTGTTTTTGGGAGTTAATAGATATATTTTATTGAAGAGTTTCAACTTTTAAAAAAATGATTACCCAATTAACAAAACAAGTTTATACATAAAAGTATGTAATACTTTCTTAAATAGTAACTTGACAAGGAGACGAGGCACTCAATTATAGAATCATCTCTGTTAATCAAATTCGTCAATGTATTCTATCCCTACAGTTTCGGCTATTTCTCTTGTAAAAAGAATTAACTTGTTATGGAAAATAATTAAAGGGCACTTATCTTTTCATTCTCCCCTATCTTCAATTTTCACTTCGAAATCTTCCATTTGCACATTGAAAAAGTAATTTATGCACAAAAATACAATTAAAACCTCGTTTTTGTGATAGATTTTCAGCAACGGAAAGTACAAGAGTGTTCTGCACAGAGTCATCGTGAATTCTGAGAGATCTCGAATCTCAGTGGCTTCCTTGCATAGCCTTCCTGGCAAGTGTATGGTGAGGCCCTCACCGAAGCTCGTCAACAAAACTAACCCGCGGCGCTACAAGGACACCAACTTCGGGAGCTTTCTCAAGTACATATCGTCTCGCGAGCCTAAGAAGAAGAATTTCTTGGAGACCCAAAAGGTGACCATGAAAAATATAGAAGAGAATCCCTAGTAGACAAGTTGAAAGGAAATTGCGTGTACTTTGACTTTTTGTAGCATCAATTATTTGGTATTGATTGGTATAGAATAAATATTATTACTTTCTTCAGCTTCTTCAGATTCTATTTTTGTTGTTTTTCTCCGCATTTTAATGCTCCAAAAAGTCTTCGTACATGTGAAATTGTTCAAGTCAAAACATTCACCAACCTTAATCCCATCACCTATATTTGCTAAGTCCTCTTATGAGAACAGTAGCTATAAAAAGAGTCAAATTTCAATGCCACAATATAGTAATTTTGTGATTTTCTATTATTAGTAAATGAGTCTACGAAATATAGTGAATTCTCTCTTACTTCCACATCAAGGTATTCGTCGACGATTGTATATGTTTATTGTTTATTTAAATGATAAATGACATCGAATTGATAGTTCAAATGATAAATGAGAATTGTATCAACGATGGATTTGGATATATAGCAGGGGCAGACCTTTTAACTACCCGTCATGTGTATCTAAGATAGCTTGATTAAGAATAATTGCTAATTGGGAGGTTTGCTTCCGAGGCCCCTTATCCTTGTGAAAAGGTTAGCATGTTGCAGCAGCAACATCATAAATGGAATGAAATAGAGAAATTGTGAGAGGAAGAGCGGGCAATTTCAGTGGACTAGAATGCCCATGCGGCAGACGAGGAGAGACAAGTAACTGTCACGGAGAGTTTCCCAATGATCCGCTACCGAAGATGCTAAAGTCAATTGAACAGTTGATAAATCCGGTCATTCATAAATCCAAAAATCCTTGAAATGAGTGAATTGTTGGGTGCATTTATAGCGAGTGGGCTAAGAAAATTAGCATACAGGATCTCCCCATGTGGTAATCCCAATGTAGGGAATTGATGATTGACGGATTGCCGTGGGTCAGGACAACACATGCAACAACAAATCCACCCAAAATAGATTATGAAAAAGACAAGATTATTTCTAACAATTCTCACGCCGATCCTGTCAAATCGAAATTCTTTAAAACATTCTAATTGGACAGGGATATAATTTAGGATCTTGCCACCAATCCCAAATTATTCTTGCCCAAAGCGATGCTCTATGAAGCAAGGCCCGCTACAAGTCCCTTATAAAAATTGATTAAATTATGCAACTACACATATAACCCCCGACATATTTCCATATGAATATCTATTATATCATTGAAGTGATGTAATAATAATTTCCTATATTTTCGAAACAACAAATTAATTCCTTTATGCATTTCAGTTTTTTCTTCTAAACTTAGTTTCGTTAATGAAAAGCTCATCGTTTGATATGATACAAGTCAAAGATATTTCATATCTTCCATTATATGGGTCTTGTTAATATTACTAGCAAGAAAAGTATTTTAAAGAAGATAGAATTTGCTGGCAAATTTTTTCAGCAAACGTTTCTTTTTTTTTTTTTTTTTTTTTTTTTTTTTTTTTTTGGCCAATTTTAAAAGCAAATACACAACCCAAGGGGAAAAAAACACTTCTCTTATTACAGTGCACGACGATTGGTCCTCAATTGATGTGCTTCTTAGAATCTTATTACCCATTACTGGATATAGTGTTAAAGCGATTATCAGGTTGATTTTTTCTTTTCAAAAATATCAGATGGAGTTGAAAACAACACATTTTTTACTAATGCATTTTATAACTTGAGTCGAATGCTTTTGTGGAATGTCAAAATAGATAGCTGTCTCCATCGCCCTTTCCTTTTCCACAACAAATGTTCATCAACATTTTAATTAATTCACTAAGGTCACGTCCAATCACTAACAGGAGAAAGCATGTGAAACGGTGAGCTGAAGCTCAAAAAGGTCACGTCCAATCACTAACAGGAGAAAGCATGTGAAACAGTGAGCTAGTTGTGCTATCTTCACATTTACCAATTTGTCGACGGCCCTTATGACTATAAACGCTGCCAATTTCCCAGGGAAAACCATAGAATCCTTAGAGTAACTCAATGAAGGCTTGGGGTCCTCTAAATGATTTTTGAAGCGTTGGTATCCATTTCGTCTCCTTCATTCCTTTTGTTTAGTATCATTTAGTACAGTAGTGGTTATATAGTAACTGTATTACGTTATGGCTGTGTTGCGAATTGTTGTAATTTAGGTAATCGGCAATACATATTCTAAAACTACAGTATCTCAAAGTTAGATGAAACAAGTTTTAAAAAAATTCTATAAGCTACTGCAACTTGGAATGTGCTACAGTGGCGAAGACTTAGCCAAACGTCTCAAACATTTCACATCACCCCTTATCACAAAAACTATTATGATGAAACTGTACCAAGCAAGCTCATATTCTCTTCTTCTTCACCAACATCTCAAAGTTAGATGAGACAAGTTTCAAAAAATTTCTATAAGCTACTGCAACTTGGAATGTGCTACAGTGGTGAAGACTTAGCCAAACGTCTCAAACATTTCACATCACCCCTTATCACAACAACTATTATGATGAAACTGTACCAAACAGGCTCATATTATCTTCTTCACCAGTCTCTTCCATTACATTGACTAAGAACTCGGATAATTATCCAATCAATGCCAAACTTATTGTACAAATGTTAATATAGTCCTAAGCTTATCAATTTTGCCAATGTAAAACTTTGAATGAAATTCCAATATAATCCTTTTAGTTAATTGCTAGAGGAAATCACTGATGTGGCAATCTACAAGTTATCCACATCAATGTGCCATGTAGGATGACCAACTATAATTGGACACCACATCAACAATTGGCCGAAAGGACTTCATTGGAATTTAACTAAAAGGTTCATAATTAGATTGGTAAAAATTGAAATGTTTATAACTCAATCAGAATATACCATTGTGCTTGGCCTTTGTCTAGCCAATGTCAATTTGTCAGTCACCATTGAACTCGATAGCATAGTGCTCGGCTTGGGGAGAATTGGAACAGTCGTTGTTCAAGAAGGTCTTGTCGTTAAAGTTGATGTTGGCAATGCAGCATTCATCTAGAGGGAATAAGTTTCAGATGTAATTTTACTTCCTTAATCGAAAGAACTCCTCGACAAATGGCTAAATCTAGATTTAAGCTAATAAACATAAGAAAAATATTAGAAATGAACAGGATGAAACATTCATACAACAAATCGAATAAAACCAACTTAGCATATCCTAAAGACCGAAATGCGAGACGAATCCTGCCAAAATAGTGGAGGATATATAACAAAGTCAAATCGATAGATACCAACTCATTCTAAACAAATCCACCAAGGACAAATCTTGTTATTTTCCCATGCAAATTAAAAAGTTTGGTTACGTCAAATGTGTTTCTACACCTAAAAGCACCTATAATCTGTCTCCATTTCCGTTTTTTATAACAACTCCAGCAAAAAATGAACAAAGTCGAAATTTTACTCTTTATTTTTTTTTATAAATTCCCTGATGATATGTATGCACGCGCGTATATGATTGTAACTATAATTTACCAAAGATAGTTTATTATTTAATGAAATTTGGTCAAACCTTATGGACCTTTCAGAAAATTTCATACTATAATTGTTGGCGTCTTCATGCAGATCTCATTGGTGGCCATCAGCAACTCAACGGCCTTAATTTAATTGAAGAAACTTCGTCACTTCTTTCATATTTGACTTCATGAAAAGGATCGCCATTTTCAGCTAATTCTTAAACAGCAAAGATCCAAATTCAACCGTATTTTTCCTTTTCTCTCCCTTATTAATTTTGGTGGGGAAGTGAATTTAATACACCCGTTGACAAAGCTCCGCAAGCACACCTAAAATTGAGCTAGATTGCCCACTAAAAACTAGGATCATGCACGACAGCTATATAACACCATACTTATAAACATAGTTATCATCATAATTTAAACTATAATTAAGACATAGGTGACATTGCTCTCTGATTTCTGAAGAAATCCCAGAAGCAAACAAATGTGCTCCTATTGACATTTTTTTTTCTTATAGGCAAAGTCCAACCACGAGTTGAAGATCAATGAATGTAGACATTTTGGATGCAGTCCCACCCTATTTTCAATAAATGCCATGCCTATTTTTGCTTCTACCCACATCCCATCAACATCAGTGCCGAAATCTCAGAAAGGTATATGCTTAGAAACTAGAGTGGCGGACATAAATAAAATGTTGAAAACCGTGCAATTAATTACTTAACCTTCAACAACCAAACAATGGACTCCAATACCCTTTCGAATCTTCCAAGAGCTTTTAATATAATAATGACCCTCTATCTGATCTTGAAGAAACGTGATTGATGAGAAAACTTTCTTCTAAGCCGCCTCGCTATGAAAAATTTATAGCCCTTTCCAATGTTTCCATTTCTTTCCTTCCCCCAGATCTTGTAGGTTATCCAATAGAGTATAGATCAGTTACCATGTATAATATAAGACACATATAAGATACGACGTATTTTATAACTTAAGTTTAGAACTCAATTGCGTGCTCAATTTAAAATCATGTTTATAAAATCTCTCTTCGACTGTTCTCAAATCTCCTTTTTTTTGGAAAGGAAATGCCTTCAGTCAGTCATTGGCGGGCCAACTCATTATCGACTTGGGCCAAGTCAACCAATTGGAGGGTTGACCATCACGAGTAATGTCAGTGGCTCGAGGCTTCACTTGGCGGCTCTCTCCCTCTCTCACCTCCAAAGCTACCACCCGATTGGTGTAAGACCCGATGATCATGGATACGGTCCCCATAACTACAGGCAAAAAGGTTGGACTTCATTAAATAAAAGCAGTTCTCAACAAACCTAGCAGCTTCAACTATTTGTCAAACGAATTAATTTTTGGATTATTAGATTAGGCTTCTGGACCAACAAAGAGAATTAACCCATTGTTGGTACCCTGCATGACAGCTTTTCTTGCTTTTGGATGGTATGGAGTTCCAGTTGTATCGCTGGGCAACGACCACCAGCCATGTAATGCATAGAAACCTGGCGTTTGATAGTGAGCTGTTCCGATGATGAGTTGTCTTACCCGACAATGGTGCTTAGCCCGAACGGAAGGGGTTCGTGGATCTGGTCTGTCGATGATATTGTCTGTTGGTTGGGTAAATGAACTTTTTATTTGGTGGGTAGATTGTTCCGTCGGGCCATTTGGTATCAAATGGGCTTGACCCGTGAGTGCATTGTGACCAAACTATTGGTCTTACGCTGGGTGTCTCACTGGAAGAACTGCTTCTTGTTGGGGGTTGTCTCGACATGATGACGCGTACAAGAAAGCAAAGTAAGGAGAGTTAATAAGGTTTTCTGTTTCTTGTACTTTGGTGTTGAGATAGGTGTTTGGAATACAATAACAATGCACGAAGGGACATTTACTACCGGATGCTCGACCTTATTCTCCCGGAGCTTTATAATTTAGGTACGTCATTCAGATGGCGTACCTAAGAAAAACCCAAAAAGAAACGCATCCCATAATCTCGGGTAATTGAGATGCTTTTCTGTTGTCCTGAGTTTTTTAACTGGCACGCACTCGTCCCAGAATGTTCATAATAAAACCCCAAGATGATGGAAACAATAAAATTGTGGATGCCATGAATGAACAAACGAAAGTACTCAAATTAGAAGTGGAGCCCGATCAAAGATGGCTCTTAAAGGGTCTAAAGCACACCCACATCTTGTTAGACCCATTTCATTTGAGCCAAAATGATCAATTTAAGAAAAGAAAACCCTAATCTGTGGCACTGTACAATGGCGGTGATTGGCTGTTGTTGAAGACGATGATTGCCAATTGGCATCACTCAAGAATAGTAGCCAAGGGGTTGAAAAAAGGAAAAGACCTGCCCAGCCGCACGGCACCGCTGCAATAGTGGTCGCCGAGGACCACGACCACGCCTAGGAGGTCACCTGAGCTTGATGTGAATTTGATAACTTAATCGATACATTCTACGGTGTGAGTTATTTGGGTTCAAGCAGAATATGATTTGGGCACGTTGTATTAGATTAATGAAGTCCATATGAGTTGAAATGAGTCAATTATTCTCACCCTTTTAGAATCACAATGACTCATATCCCATCTACTCATTTTTCACCTATAATGATGGCAATAGTCACAAGGTAATACGTTTGATTATTTATCGGATCATAAAAACCCACTTTCCGAAGATCTCTTCCTTCTCTTCAGGATCGAACATCAATTGCAATGATTTGATAAACGGCTCATTGGGATAGACGTAGATAAACTAGAACCCTCCTAGAATCGTAAACGAAGCTTTCTCTTTGTACGACTCGAGAAATTAGAAGATATGTCTATGTATTCAATTCAAATGTCAAATAGATCTATAAAAGCATTAAATCAAATAAATTAGACTAAGATTATTTAATACTTTTTTATTCTTCTTTTTCTTTATCAAAAAAAAAATCATTTGTATTCTCAAAACTCAAGTTGAGTAACTCGGAAATATGAAATAGCTCAAAAGAAAACCCTTATGTAATATATAATGACAGCGGTGATGGTGATACAGTTGTAAATCACATGATGGCAAATGCTGGTAGGGGAAAGTATAACAATGTATTAAAAAGATTGATCAATGAAGACATTAAAGTGGACTATTTCTTAATTAATAAAAGACTAATTTCATTATAATAAATATGGTCACATATACCTTAAGAAAAAAACGTTATCCTTCAAAATTAAAAACATACCTAATTATTTACTAAACTTATAGCTATTCAAACATTAGGCATGTTAAATGGGTGGATCGGATTAGGTGTAGGTCAAATAAAAAAAGTTCCAATCTAAATTAACCTATTTAGCCCATATTAAATAATTTTTATATAATACAATGCTAGTAACCCATACCTAATTCAACTTGGGCTCTACTTTGTAGTGAGCATATCGTGGTTTGAGTTAGAATTCTTTATGGCTGAGTTCGATTCATGATGCCCCTTAGGCAAAATTCGGATTGTTGCCATACCTTGCAACGTTTCAATCTCAATCGTCCTAATCACAACTTGTTCGGAAGCGGACATTTGACAGACGTAGTTAGTTTGTATACCTCAATTCTAGTTTAGCTTCACGTCATTCAATCCGAGTTTGAATTCGTATGTCAGTGTTAACGGTTTATGGAGGATCGTTCCTGGGCCGTTGAGGCCCGTCATAGGGCTATTTTGGGCCCAAGAACGGGCCGAACGTTCTCTATCCAGATTGTTTACGGTTTCCAGAGTGGGAGCATGAGCGTGCTGTTTCTTTCCAGCGTGTAGGTTTAGTTTAATTTCCTGCTTATTTAGATGAAGTGATTGCATAAAATCATAGAAAAGACAACAAAAAAATATATATATAGATAATGTTTAAAATGTTTCTTGCATTACATGATGGGTTCTAGACTAATTCTTATTGCTAGTTATATCATATTGGATGTAGAATTCAATTCTAGATCAAACAAATATCTCTTATCGGACAATCTCACATATATTTTCTATGCATAGCTCAAGGGGATCCCATCTCAGGGCTTTATGATAATGCTTTACTTAAGATATGCCTAGTAAGGCTCGAGTTGACCTTAAAACGTGATTGTAATCACGTTTGTTGAACTAGTACAAACCTCTTTGGTTTGGTTTGTATTTCGATTTGGTTCTAACACCTCTACTATCAATTGCTTATCCATGTGCTTGAGATGCCACTTGTTAGCTATGACATTGGCAGCTTCTTCATCAACACACCTACAACAAATCCTTTTTGTAACAAAGTCTTATTAGCTCTTAGATCTTGTGGTACGCATCAAGAGGCAATCTTGATGTCCTCATCATTGATCATCTCCCATCAGAATTATTTATCGATTACAAACTTAGAGTCCAGTTAGGTAATGTACTAAGATTAGTTTATAATGGTATTCGATTTATCGCTCTTCTACAGAAGACCTTGGAATTCTAACCTTCTACTTATTTCAACCCAAAGCCCACCACCTAAATCTTCTTGTTACCAAGGCCGTAAAAAATGAGCTCATCAATAGAAAGAACTTTTCAAGTAATATTACATAAATTTTTCCAAAGTACTTTTTGATACGACAAAGACAAGCTACCCAGAACGTGTCTTGTCAAATAGAGCAATTCCATGCTCCAAACAAGAATTGCAACGATACACATACCCATCGGGCAAATTTTTCCTCTTTCATAGCATGAACAATTGTGTTTTGATTTACTAATATCTCACAAACTTGAACGATTACTCTTCATGCTCTCGCATTTCCAAACACCAATCCCAGGTGATCTGTGTGATAAAAGATCATCCGGGATCGTTGTAGATTTACTTTGATTGGCGAACCACTAATACTAATCATTCGTCTGTTTAGCAAAGAGGGAAGCTTCATGTCTCTAAGACAGCTTTGCTCCCGCCAACGGTCCAACCGTCGTTCCCGCCACGTCGAGTCGAACAGCAAAACGGTACGCATCGCATCGTTCGTCATCTCCAACCTCTGAGACAAGGATAAGATATTTTATTTTTATTTTTTTTAAATCCTGTCTCATCCTCTGAGCAATTCCGACGTTTCACTTCGTTCGTCATCTTCAGCCTCACGCCGGAGCACGACGCCGCCGCGCCGCCGCCGTTGAACCCTCGCCGGCGTCGGCACCATGCCCGCCCCGCTCTCCCTCCGCCCCTCTCCCTCTCCTCTCCCTCTCCTCGCCCCCTCCCCCCGCAACGCCTCCCTCCTTCGCCCCTGCTCCGTCAGATGCTCCGCCGAGAAGAACGACTCCTCCTCCTCCTCCTCCGCCGAAGGCCCGAAGCCCGGCGGCCCCAAGCCCAGTTCGTGGGTCAGCCCCGACTGGCTCACCTCCCTCGCCCGCTCGCTGGCCGCCGGCGCCGGCGACGGCTCCGGGATCCCCGTCGCCAGCGCCAAGCTCGACGACGTGTCCGAGCTCCTCGGCGGCGCCCTGTTCCTGCCGCTCTTCAAGTGGATGAAGGAGTACGGACCCATCTACCGTCTCGCGGCGGGTCCCAGGAACTTCGTGGTGGTCAGCGACCCCGCGATCGCGAAGCACGTGCTGAGGAATTACGGGAAGTATGCCAAGGGCTTGGTCGCAGAGGTGTCGGAGTTCCTGTTCGGGTCGGGTTTTGCCATCGCCGAAGGCCCGCTTTGGACGGTAATGTCTCTTGGGCTCCTTTGTCGTTGTTGTAGCACGCGTGTGCTTCTCTCTTGTGTGCTGCGAAAGAATGTGCGGTGCCAATTGTTTGAACAGCTTGGTTGTCGGAGAATGGTGTCAAGTGTGTTTCGTGTTTAGACATTTTGTTATCTCCCCTTCTGCAAAAACTGACGTCATAGCAGAAGCTTGGAATGTGCAAATGGTGAAGTAAGTACCAGTTGAAGTTTGGATGAAGATGAGGAATAGGAATGCGAAGTTTTAGACAAAGATAAACTGTCTTAAGGCTTTTGAAATTTTGATTCTAAAATTAGTGGATGTGTCTGTCCTCGAGATTCATGAGCAATCTATAGTGAGCCACACACAACAGGAACCTGACATACCACCGCTAATTAATTGTTATATCAGTTCTAGTATCATTGCAAAATTTTACTTTCTATGATCTCCAAAGGTAGATGTTAGGTGGATATTTTGTTGGTGTTATAGTCTACTATTCTCAAATTGGGAGAATTGCTACATGTATTGGGTATTACTAGCTGAATAACACTAGCAGTAGTAAGAACTTCTCCCTCTAGGAGGTGATTTAAATGAGGAAATCATCTTTTGTATGATTCCCTATATCTGGATTCTGGAACTTTGCGAACAACGGTGTGGTAAAGATTTGTACTGTAGTTATAATTGCTTGAACTCAATGCAAGTGTCGTGCCGACTTTTTTCCCATTTCATGTTTACAAATTTAATCAAAATATCCATTTGTGCTGCCGCATTATCTCTAAGGAAGCATGAGTTAGTAATTTTAGCTCTACTCTTGATGTAAACCTAATTCAGCTGCAGATTTGTTCTGGTTTTTATCCAACTTGGCCACTTAATTAATAGAAAGTTAGCCAATTTTACTCTTTTATGTTATTTAGTGGTAGCTCTGGCCATGAAAAGGTTAATCATGCTTGTGCTGTCATTACAGTTCTTGTGATGTTCCCTTATTATGTTCCTGCTTATACAACTTTGCATGTGGAACAGTGATCTAACCTGGATATGGTAGGCACTTTTAGTATTTCTTAGTAGACCATAATCTTTTGACAGGCAAGGCGCAGAGCTGTTGTTCCATCTCTTCACAAGAAGTACTTGTCTGTGATGGTAGATAGGGTCTTTTGCAGATGTGCGGAGAGATTAGTGGAGAAGCTCCAAGCAGCTGCATTAGATGGCACTGCTGTAAATATGGAGGAAAATTTTTCTCAACTGACTCTTGATGCAATTGGTCTCTCTGTGTTCAACTACAATTTTGATTCACTAACTGCTGATAGCCCAGTTATTGATGCAGTTTACACTGCTTTGAAAGAGGCAGAAGCTCGCTCAACTGATTTGTTACCTTATTGGAAGGCAAGTCTCTCTGCAAGCTTTTTGTCGCTCTTTTTTGCCTGTTCTTTTCCAAATTGGAATATTGCATAAATTTGGATCATTTTTTGTTGTTAATTCAGGTAAACTTCCTCTGTAAAATAGTGCCAAGACAAATAAAAGCAGAAAAAGCTGTTGCTGTAATTCGGAAAACTGTGGAAGAGCTTATTGCAAAGTGCAAAGAGATAGTAGAGTCAGAAGGTGAAAGAATTGATCAAGAGGAATATGTGAATGACGCGGATCCAAGCATCCTTCGCTTTTTACTTGCTAGCAGAGAAGAGGTACTCCTGTTCCGCCCTTAGGATAGGCTTTTGCCACTGCAATTAAACCTGTTCATTTTATTTTAAATGGTCTTGATGTGCTGATGTCTGCATTTTCTTTGGTATGTAAGATGCATAAGACATCAAATTGGGATTTTAAGCCTCCACTGTTCTAAAGCATTTGTCTTTGAATCTGGTCACTGACACTATGGAATGAGTTTTCCTCTAAAACAGCATAATATTGAACTATAAGCTGCAGTTGAGGCCTGTTTGAAGCCATCGACTGTGAATCGAGTGCTCTTGAGTTGTTTAGAATGTCTTTTGCTCAGCTTTATTGTGCAGTGCCTTAGGATTTGGTCTTCTAGACACTAGTTCAGATGGAGGTCAAGGACGACCTAATTTTGAGGGTAAATTCCGCCAATGATTACTAAAGTTTTGTGCAACTTGTGTGATCAGGTCACTGACCTTTGAGGTCAATTAATCAATGCACTAACTTTGTTCTTTTTTGGTTTTGGCTATGGATTGACTTTGACTGGAATTTGGCTACTTTCCAACTAAAAACTAATGTGGTGGCAACTTGGCAAAGAGTTAGTGTCAGAAGATTGCCAGTGTCCGTCTGCATTAGCAGTTTATCAAAATTATTGGTTGGATTCCAACCAAAGTTCATCAATTGCAAATCAGTGCATTGAGTAATAGAAATCAGAGTTTACTGACCTTATCAGAAGTTCTCCAGAACCACTGGTGGAATTTACTCCAAATTTTGAAGATTCATGGTTTATTTTTTCCCAATCTTACGGATGGCTGAGCAAGTTTTGTCATGTACCTGACAAAATCAGCTCCATTGTATTTGAACTCGTGTTTTGGTTTTGTTGAAGTTCGAATTTGCAGGCATGGTACCTTTGTTTGGATTATTTACTTAAGTGAGTCCATGTCTGAAAATAACCACTTGCATTTTATTTTTTTTCCCCAATTTTTCCCACAATCTTCTAGGTGGTTTGAAGTTGGAAGCAAATTCTTGCATGCTAGCAAGCTTGCTATATCCATATTTATCACCTGTTCTTCTTTTTGTACTGCTCAGTTATGACATTTAGGAGCAATCTTTTTGTATGTACCTGTTTGGTGCAGAGATCAAACAGATGCTCGCAGGCTTAGCATGTTGTAGTTTCAGCTGAATAAGACAAAGCAAATTAAATTAGGGCTTGTCTAATAATCCAATTAAGTGCTGAAAATTAAGTAATCCGGCACTTAATGATATTAAACTTGTTTGACAACCAACTCGACAGCTTGAATTTAGTTAAAAAATCTCTTAATGGAATACATAGTAAGGAGTGACTTAATTTATTAAGTAAAAATAGTAATCGATAGATAGCGAAATGAATCTTACCAATTCTATTGCTGAAACATGCCAATAATGATCACAATTTCATGTATGACAATCATTAGTTTTATTTTATTATCAAACCACTTTTAATTTCTACTTTGAGCACATAAAATTCTCAACACTTCATATTCAGTGCTTAAATTTTTGTCACTTATCTTTTAGTTGTATCAAAGGAGCCCTTGATGGGGTCATTGCTTACATCTTTCACTTGATGGTTTGCAATGTTATATCTCATTCCCCTACAGGTTTCGAGCCTGCAATTGCGAGACGACCTTTTGTCAATGTTAGTTGCTGGCCATGAGACTACTGCTTCGGTTCTGACTTGGACACTGTATCTTCTAAGTAAGGTACTTATCCTGTCTGCATGTATTATCATCATTTTGGTCATTAACTCATGTCCATACAAATAAGTTATGCCCTATCAGATAGAAGAGGCTGTTCAGACTGTTGGATTGGCATGATACTTTCACAGATATTTGGTTCAACTTACACTCAAATTATGACCATCTGGTTATTTGTGTTTTTAGGACCTCTGTTATGCATATTTGTCGGCCTATTTGTTAGTGACCCTTCGGTGTTAACTCTCTTTCTTTACGGATGGATGGAACTTCTGAATTATAGCTAGTGTCAATTGTGAGATATTTATTATTGGATATTTATATTATTAAGGATGACTCCTCGCTGAAGAAAGCTCAGGAAGAAGTGGACAGAGTCTTACAAGGAAGGCCTCCTACATATGAAGACATAAAGAAACTAAAGTTCTTGACATGTTGCATAAATGAGTCATTGCGCTTGTATCCACATCCTCCTGTAGGTTGCACTTCTTCCTGTGGGCTTTTTCTTCCTTTTCTCATTCTTAATGCTAATGTAGTCTCATTTCTTTTTTATTATTGTAGGTTTTGATAAGAAGAGCAATGGTTTCTGATGTCCTTCCAGGGAATTACAAGGTTGATCCAGGCCAAGATATAATGATATCCGTTTATAACATCCATCACTCTCCACAGGTCAAAATATTTTGCATCTCCAATATCTTCTCTTCGTTATTTCTTTTAAACTTCATCAATCATCATCCATGTTCCATTTTAAAATCGTGTACTTCATATTGTTGTGATGAATAAGATTAGCTTCCTTTTGATGAAACGAAGGGAATCATCTGTACTTTTATTTGGGCTGATTTAGTTTCATAAACCAAGCTTCATCCTTTTCCTCTCCAGAGAGGCATCCTTAGAAATAAAGTTATAATTGTTTTAGCAACTGTTTTGGCTTCCTTGATGAAGTTGGTAGCAATATCTTGCAATTAAATTTGTTGAAGCCGATGCCTCTTACTTGTATTGTCAGATGCAGATAGAATTCTGTTTCCATAAAGTCTTGATGCTAAACATAAGCACCCTGTCTCATGCAAAATGTTTCTGATTCATGGAATTGCTTGTGTGCCATTCTGTCTCCAATTTGCTAGGTCTGGGAGAGAGCAGAGGAGTTTGTGCCAGAGAGATTTTACACGGAAGGTCCACTGCCTAACGAAACTAATACTGATTTCAGGTTTCTTTTTGTCCTCGTATCTTTTGAACTGAGTGCACAGCCTTTAAAACTTGTTTATTCCTCTTTTTTTTTTTTTTTTTTTTTTTGTTTCTTCTCTCTCCTTTATTGAATGATAGATCATCGTTTCTTTCCTCTTTGTTGGCATTGGTGTCTTTTGTTCTTATGGATCTTGGCATTGATGTCTTCTGTTCTTATGGATCTTGGCATTGATGTCTACTCACAATGATAAGCGGAAATTGCAGATTTATACCATTTAGTGGAGGACCACGTAAATGTGTTGGGGACCAGTTTGCTATGCTAGAATCTATAGTTGCTCTAGCAGTCTTCCTGAAGCGCATGAACTTTGTGCTGGTTCCCGATCAGAAGATCAGCATGACTACTGGAGCAACAATCCATACGACAAATGTATGCAGCTTATGCTAATCCGTGGTTTCCAATTTGATTGTCATGCGGTTCATTTCATTTATTCTATAAACGTTGTCTAATGAAATATTGCGACCAAAGTACTGACGGAATTTTCCTGCAGGGCTTGTACATGAGAGTCAGCCTACGGCAAACTGCACAAGCCTTAGCTTCATCTTCCTCCAGGTGAGCTGCAATGTACAGCACATACACATGCCTAAATTTATGTGCCGCCTCAACAATATATTCTTTCAAGCTTCTGATTCTTTTACTTTAAGAAAGAAATGCCCGATTCTTCTTCGCTAGAGAATATGAACATCATCTCTATGTAAAGTTAAATAGGTCTGGGGGAGCTCGTGAAATGCAAGAATGATATCTCCAATATAAGCAGCTTCAATCCCACATATTTGAGTTGGCCCTTTCGGCTTTGGGGCAAATTTTTTTCTGCGCATACTTAAATCACGGCAGCATCTGCACTCTGCAGCGAGCATTCTTATTGCACCAGAAAAAGAAACGTTGTTCAGGAACCATTTAGATATGGCATTATCTTGGCTTTTGCGTACGTTTGATAGCGATGCTGTATTCACTCGGTTCCGAGGATTTCAAGTGCCGGCAAAAGGTGCCTGCTATAGTGCTATCTATCATGTTTGCTTTCCAAGCTCTGACCTGTTTTCGGCGACCGGAGTCGTGTCCTGCGACGTGAAACTGAGCGAGCTGCCTCCTGCAAATGGCCATCATCCTCGTGGAAAAATGTTTTCCCGTCGTATCTCACCGTTTCCACTGTCATCGTATCTATGATTTATCGGCACTTGCCTGTTCCCACTACTTGCCTCCATGGATGTACTGTGGAGAGAGTAAGTACTTCCCCCGTCAAATATGAATTCCTCATCGCCGCTCGATGGACTGAAGGAAGAGTTGAACTTGTACAACTTCACTTGTATGGAAAATATTCCTCGAGCTGAGGGAAGATCAGCACTAGCGACCTCCTTTTAAGACTTAATAAGAGTCGGACCATCATAAAAATGTTCGAATTGAGTCATGACTACTATGCAACACAAGCAACTTAATCAAGATTCAGTTTAAGAGGAAGGGAGCAAAAACTATCCACGAGACATGGAGTCAAAAAAATGTTTGCGCATGAATTTTAATTTAATGCGCACACTATGTGAGTCTTAGTAAGTTTAAAAAAACGTAAAGTTGAACTGTCTTGTAAAATTTTACTCTTGAATTTCATATGAACCTAACCAAGTATTTGCTCAAGAGAACTTTTTTTCCCCTTGATGGACTCTTGATTATAATTATTCGAATCCCTAAAGTTAATTTTGAACTTTTTCACTTGGCTTCATAAAGATTATAACAATATTTTTCAGTAATGAAAATTTTACGTAAACAACATAAATTTCCACAAGGCGTGTAAATAATATCAACAAAAATCGCAATTTCTTTAAAAGAAATTCAGGAATTTTTAATACATCTAAGGTGAGACTTAAGAGAACGCGATATTAAACGAACTGCTTGTGATGACCTGGGCGCGCGCTTTAAGCGACCATATCGCGGATAGGTTAAGTGATGCGCTTGCCTGAAATCATTTCCATAATGAACTCGATAATGTCTAACAACCCAAATAAAAAAATAAAAATAAAAAATAAAAAAACGGAAGGCAAAGATGGTGTCTGAAGATCATTTTGTCACTAGCAAATTAAATTTCTTAAAGATAAATAGGGAAAATTACATAAAAGTCCATAAACACGAATTTTTAATTTGTTCAATGTGATTTTTGAATTTTAGCTTAATATGTAATGATGTTCCTAAAATTTTCAATTTATTTAATGAAATTATATGAAAAATGTTCAATATTGTCTTTAAATTTGAATTAATTGAATGATCACATCGAATATTTTCAAATAATTTACTAATTAAATTGAATACATACAAAAAAATCTAGAGATCACGTCGAACAGATCGAAAGTTCATTGATGACATTACACATCGTCTTAAAATTCAGAGATCACATCAAATAAATTAAAAGTTTAGACCACATCGCGTGTTAAATTAAATTTTGGACTATTTGTGTCAATATTTCAAATAAATATTAACTTTTTGAAGTACAGTGTATTTTAAAAGACTTATGCAACAGGGGCGTGACCACCTTTCCCAACGAACCCCGACTCATTCGCCAAAGAACAAAACCACCTCTCTCTCTCTCTCTCTCTCTCTCTCTCTGTACTGACCAGAAGCGAACATTTTCATCCCTCCCTCCATCCATCCATCCATCCATCCGGCTATGGGCGACGAGACCTCCAACGCCCGCTCCCCCTCGGCTCCACCGCCGCCCCCGCCGGCGACGCCGAGGACCTCCAGAGGCTCCTCCGCATGATCGCCAGCCACGGCGCCGTCGAGGAGCGTTTCGCCCCCGCCTCCTCCGCCTCCTCTGGCTGCTCCGAGCGGAGGTACTCCCTCACCGAGATCCGGAAGACCCTGGTCACCGACGCCGAGGGCCTCTCGTAACGCTGCCTACGTCTCCAGCACCACCAGGTAATCAATCCAACTCGCCGAAACTCTCGGTCCGCCTCGCTTTTTTTTTTTTTTCTTTTTTTTTTTCTGGGTATCGTCATTTCCGATCGATCTTTTTGCTTATTCTATCGCGAAAATAAAAAAAGCGATAGAACGTCGAGAGTTTTGCTTACCTGAATCGCGAAAGAAGCGTCCACAGAAGAAAGCGTCGGTATGTTCTCTGTACAGGAACAGGATTTGGCTCGTGTTCGGATCGGTGCGATATTACAACCACATTTATGTTCTTATCCCTATGGCCAAAAAGATTAAAAAAAAAAAAGGAGGAAATTTAAACGAATGCGTGATCCATAAAAGTTGAATTGACGATGGCTTATTGCATCAGTTAATATTTCAAGAATCATATCTCTAAAACAAATTAATAATTTATCTCGGGAAGCTAAATTCAAAGTTAGATGGGAAGTTATTGCGCATTTCTCGCCTATCAATGTAATTTTTCTAGGGAGATCCTTTAGTTACTTGTTTAGTAATTCATTAAGGAAATACTAAGGAAGTGCATAATTTAGTAATATTAATTTTAACAGTTGTGGTAATTAGTAAGTTCTAGAAACTTACTGATCAACCTTATTTATGAACTTTGCAATTTAAATGATGAGTGTGTTGTCTTTTAGGATTTGTGCAGTTTTTCAACTTGGCCAAAATTAGCGGAGGAGAATGAGCGGAGGAGGGGAGAGGAGACTGAACGGAGGAGAGGAGAGGAGAGATTGATAAGCTCATCATTAGCCTAAGATCGTGAGAGAAAATGAGAGGGAGAGGGAGCTGAGCAGAGAATATGAGGGGGAGAGGGAAGGGAGCAGTGACAACATGAGAGGGAAATGCACGCATCCATGATGGTCGTGGACATATATATATATTTTTTTGGTCGAAAGTAGTGCTTTCATTCATTCATTAAAACGAGAGTTACATGGAAAAGACAAGTTGGAATCAGAGCACAAAATATTCCAAAGGGGTTGGGGGGTTCAAGCTTCCATGTTGAGGGAAGGATTTTAAGGCGGAAAGCTTTTGCAATCCAATTTGCGGCTTGATTTACTCCTCTCGAGCAATTGACTACATTTACATAGGTCAGTTGGGCCAAAACCTGTTTACACTCCTGGATTAAGTCCTTTACAGCCCATGACTCCTCTGCCCGGCCCAGAACAGATTCCACTAACGTGCGACAATCCTTTCGCAAACTAAAGTCTGTTTCTGTTCTTGTACGTTCCCCACGTGAGTTACTTCTCTCTGTTTCAGCAGAAGCAGTCCATGGAGCAGAGCTAGGGTTTCCACCTACAAGGATGAAGAGGCATGGATTTCTTTGACGAAGCCATCAACGATTACTCCGTTGGAATCTCGTAGAATTCCAGCAATCGAATTGGGCGATATACCTTCCACCCACGAACAATCGACATTCAGCTTCAAAGCTCGGCTTTCCGACGCTATCCAACTCGCAGGTGGGTTTGCCATTGCTGACTTTTCTTTTCTCGTACTCGGATTCCATCGATTAAAGCTTCAATTTTGTGTTAGGGCAATCTCGATTATGGCCTCTGGTTATGGCTTCTTGTCACGGAAGACCTGATTGTCCCTGTTTTTCCAAATCTGCCATAGCACCTCCGCCACTAGCCCTGTATCTGGTGAGTGCAGCTTTGCTTCGAAAAATTCCGCCAACCATTTATCCATTCTAGTGGCCGTTCTTGTACTGGTGCTGATATTTAAGCGTGGATCTGACCATACGTTATGGACTTTTTTACAAAAGAAGAATAAATGCTCGACTGTCTCAGGATATTTAGAACATAGAGGACATAACGGATCGGGTAAGATGCTTCTCTGATAGAGTTTTTCTTTTGTTGGTATAGCATCCTGACATAGGCTCCACAGAAAAATTTTCGATTGAGAGGGGGGGGTGGGGTTGGTAGGTGCCATATTCTTGTTCATAGCACTCGGGATGGCTGGTATGAGGTTGATGCCCTGTTACTGTCTTGTTGTGTGGATTTGGCGTACACGCTGTTATATCCGTTTTTAACTGTGTAATTCCCATTCTTGTTTCCTGTCCAAATCAATTGATCTGCCTTTGGTTGCATGGCGATAGGTATAGACAAGATTTCATTTACAATTCTCCTTTCGAAAAGATCGTGCAACACCAGTTCTTTCCACTCCTTTCTTTTCTCGTCAATTAACTCAGCCACCATTTGAGGATCTTCCTTGTTTTCGGGGCCTCCTAGCACACCCTGTGGTAACCAGTGATCTTGACGGATGTTAATGAATTTCCTATTTCCCACAACCTATCGTATTTCTAGTTCGATGGCTTCCCGTCCCATTAGGATGCTCTGCCATCCCCAAGATGGTTTTTGACCTCTTTTTGCTTTCCATAAGTTTCCATTAGGGAAGTATATGCCTCTCAGTATCTTACTCCATAAAGCTGAAGGTTATTGGGATAATCGCCACGCCTGCTTTCCCAACAATGCTTTGTTGAAGGTAATTAAATCTTTAAAACCTAACCCTCCCCTGTCTTTCCTGGACTTTAGAATCTCCCATTTCTTTCAGTGCATGCCTTTCCTGGCTTCATTCTGCTTCCACCAAAATGCTGCAATTCTTTGTTCAATAGCTCTACAAACCGAGATAGGTATCTTGAAGATTGACATTGCATATTGTGGCAACGCTTGCACAACAGTTTTAATCAAGATTTCTTTCCCAGCTTTAGACAAGAATTTTTCTTTCCATTCTTCTAGCTTCATGTTTACTCTTGTTAGAATCCACGTAAACATCTCTTTTTTGTTTGACCCCATTCGGATGGTATTCCAAGGTATTTCCCTATCCTGTCAATGCTTGGCACTCGCATTTGTTGGGCCATATTCCCTTTCAAAGCCAGTGGACAGCCACTATTGATGAAGATACCTGACTTATTCAGATTTATCACTTGACCCGTCGCATAGTAATATTGATTTAGAACAGCCGCCAAACTTTGACATTCTCTAACAGTCCCATCCATGAAGAAAATAGCATCATCAGCAAACAGTAAGTGAGAAAGAGTAGGACAATGCCTGTTCAGTTTGATCCCTTTGATACTTACTTCCATACTCTATGGCTCTGTGCATTATCCAATAAAGTATATTGGCTGTCAATATGAATAGATAGGGGGATAATGGATCTCCTTGTCTAATCCCCCTACGTGTAGGTGAGAAGTACTTCGTTAGTTCTCCATTGACTTTCACATTAAAAAGACCGTTGACACACATTGCATGGTTAAATGAACCCACTGATCACAAAATCCCATCTGTAATATGCTCATTTGAAGAAAGTCCCATTCCATTCCATCATATGCTTTCTGCATGTCCAGTTTCAATATTGCCTGGAATTTCTTTTTCCTCTTCTTTATCCTCATTTGATGCAACACTTCTTGAACAATGAGGATATTGTCTTAAATTTGTCGGCCTTAAACAAATGCACTTTGTTCATGTGCAATGATCTGTGGAAGCCAAGGTTTTAATCTATTTGCCAATACCTTCGATATGATTTTGTAGTTGAAATTACACAAGTTGATTGGTTGGAATTGGCATATGCTTTCTAGGATTTTGACTTTTGGTATAAGTGCAATATGTCTTGTTGAGGAGGGGATCAAGATTACTTGACCCGAAAATTTTTTGGACCAAAAGCACCACATCCATTTTTATATCTTCCCAAAAATGCTGGTAAAACTGTCCATTTAGGCCGTTTGGTCCTGAAGCCTTTAGGGAGCCTAACTAGAAAACAGCTTCTTTCACTTCCTCCAAAGATATGGCAACCATCAAATGTTCATTCATCTCCGTAGTAACTACTTTGAGGCATTGATTTAGTATGGGTTGGAAATTCCTTAGTCCCACCGAGTCATAAAGAGACCGATAGTAATCCACAATGTGTTGTTTGAGCACATTGGGATCCTTGCTCCAATTCTATTTATCTACCTTCAGCAATGTTATTTTGTTTCGTTGCCTCCTTTATATTGTTGTGGCATGGAAATACTTAGTATTTTTATCTCCCCATTGGAGCCAATTTATCCGGGACCTTAGTCCCCAATACATCTCTTCTTGTCTCCATAGTTGATCAATGTTCTCCTTTAACTGCTGAATTTCTTCCTTGCTGGAATCTCGGGTATTGTTGTTGGTGATATCCGTTAGTCGCTTCTTGAGTCCCTTTATTTGATATGATGCATTAGAGAACTTCTTTTTACTCCATTCAGTTAATTCCTCCGTTACTTGGTGAATTTTCTGTGAAAAACTTTTATGGGCATGATAATCCTCAGCCCAAATGTCCATAATAACATCCCTGCATTCTTTTTCTTCTAGCTAATATGCTTTGAATTTGAAAGCTCTTTTCCTTTTACCATGAATAGGATATAATGAGAGCATAAGGGGGCTGTGATCTGACCCTACCGCTAGTAAAACCAGAATTTCAGCATTTGGAAAGGTGACTCACCATTCCATTGTACATACGGCTCTATCTAATCACTTTTTTCACTAATTCTTCTCCTCCTCTATTGTTGGTCCACGTATACATGCAACATTTACTATCAATATCCATTAAGGAGCATTCATTGAGCATATCTCAAAAGGCTGCAATACGATGGTAGTCTGCCTCCCTTTTGCCTTCCTTTTCTCAATTATACAGAATGTCATTGAAGTCCCCCATACATAGCCACGGTAGTCGGTTAGATGTATGAAAAACATCAAAGTTGTTGCCATAACTGGAGTCTCTCCTGGAAATTTGTTGAAGCATGAAGGAAAGTAATCCTCATAAGATGGCCACTAGTGAGATCTTCACATTCCATATCGATAAAATGATTTGAGCTGCATTTCACTTTTACTTGAACCTCTTCACTCCACGTGAGTGCCAATCCCTCCGCAATTCCTATTGGCTGCACCAAGAACGAATTTTGGTACTTAAGTCTCGTTCTTACCCTTTCCACCATTGTTTCCTTGCTTTTGGTTTCCATCAAAAAAACCACATTAGGCCTTTCAAGATCCACTAAGGCTTGAAGCTCCTGGAATGTCAGGGGGTTGCCCAGCCCCTGACAGTTCTAGCTCAATATCCTCATGATGTCACCAGTGGCTTTTAGGGCTAGCCACCAAAGCCTATTCATTCCTCTCCTTCACCAGCTGGACATGTGTCTCTAATAACTCCATCTCATCGATCATTAACAGACTCGATCCCTCAACCTTCTTCTGCTTTTTTGCTCTTAGAAGCTTTGACCCTTTCTTGCTAGTTCCTCTTGTTTCAGTCAGCCCTACATCAGTATAATCGAGCAAGTACAGTGGTTGTTTCCCATTCCCTGTTTAAATTGCTGGATCCCTCATATCTTCTTCTCTGTGCTCATTCGATGACAGGTTTTTTGCCTTTTTTTTGCTTCGAGTAGGCCCAACAATAGTCTCAGGTCCTTTCCAATCCACGATCTCAAGGTTAGATGACTGAATGGGATTTTCAGGTACATATTCCTCTTCCTCTTGGGTAGAGATTATTTTTCCATAAAAAGCTTCCCAATGAGGGCTCATTTCCCGTACCTCCGCTTTGAGCCAAGGCCCATATTTCCCTGCCTTGTTTTCTGCCTATTCTGTTTTTTTCATAAGGTATTTCTTCACCATAAGAAGCGTAGTGCCCTAGCCTTCCACATGAATAGCAGAAATGAGGGAGGCGTTCGTATTTAAATTCCACCCATAGCTTTTTTTCTCCAATCTTCACTAGATCCCCTGTTTTTAGAGGAGCTGAAAGTTTAAGTTCAACTCTTGCTTTCCCTGTTTTATAAAGCACATTTCCTCTGTTTTCTAACTGAATTTCCTTCATTTTTCCCACTTTTCCAGCAATATCAATATATACTTCTTCCAAAATCCATCCAGGAGGCAAGCCGACAATATGGATCTAAAAATCATAACGCGAGAAGTCATAACAATGCTTAAGAATGTCAGGTACACATTGCTTCAGAACCAGCAAATTACTTGCAAATGACCAAGGACCAGATTTTAGTACCCGTTCTTTGTCTACTTCAGATTCAAAGACAAATGAGAAAAACCCAGGTTCTTTTTGGGAAACTTCCACTAATTCTAGTTTCCACGCCTTCTTCATCGTGTTGCAAAATGCATGGAAATTTACATTCGGCTTCGATAGTAGTTTACCAAAAAGAGTATGTTTGCATTCAATAAGTTTATTTGTTGGGGCTTCTTCCCTTACAGCAACCACATCATCTTCTGACCATAAGTGCCCTAAACTCTTGCATAGAGCAACTATACGAATCTGGTTTTCCTCCTTACTCTCCATTTTAAAAACTTACTGGTGCAGAGTTAGATCTTGGGGAAGTCGTACCTGCTTTGGATGTGTTCCTGAGGTCTGATTGAAGGGAGCTCCAGCACCAAGATGAAGGGAAACGCGGCCACTTTGAGCAATGAAACAGTGCGTGCTTCCATCTAACCTGGCGATCGAGATTTCAAGAGAAGAAGATGAAAGGGAGCTTCAATAGCAATCCATTTGAGGGGCTTTCGTGTTTTAGGGTTTGGAAAAGGAGGAGTTTGGGGAGTGTGGGTGATGGGTGTATCGTTTTTCAAGGATTTGACGGGATGAGTTCTCCATTTGGGGAGAGATGAAGGTTGGAAATCTTAAGATTCAGGGTTTGGTATGGCTATCACCCTTAGGGGATAGGGAAAAGCTCCATCCATGGGAGAGATGCCTCTACCATTGTAGAGAGAAAAAGCACAGACGTGTTCATCATGGACATTTTGTTGCCACGATAGTGTGGCGACCATGAACCAATCCAAAGGTTTCACACAGAAAGATTTAGAAACCACAATTTACAGCCCATGTATGGCCATGATGGCTATTAAACATCCCAACAACGAATATAAATATTTATATCATGGTTTCTAAATCTTTGTGTGTGAAACATCCAGGTGGTTCATGCCGCTTGAAATGCCATACTGGCCAACAAAACAGCCACAACCATAATGGATTCATGCATCTCCCTCATTGTATTTGCTCCACTCCCTCTCCCTCTCATTTCCTTTGAACAGCTCTCTCTCCGTGTCATCTTCTCTCACGATCCCTCTCATTTTCTCTCACGATCTCAGGGAAGTGATGGGGTTATCAATCTCTTTTCTCCTCTCCACCACTTATTCTCCTCTCCTCCACTCATTCTTCTCCGCCTATTTTGGCCGAGGAGTCGAAAAATCACACAAACCCAAAAGACAACACAACCTTAAAAGTAGTGATCAACAAGTTTCTAGAAACCCCAATTTTTACTGGGTTCACGAGTAAAATTTGATTAGTAAGCTTCTAGATACTAATAATTGCCACAACTGTTGAAATTAATATTGCTAAATGCTCTACTTTCTTGGTAGAGCAGACATGTTTAGAGTTGTAATATTTCCTTAATGAGTTACCAAAAAGGCTCTCCCTAGAAGAATTCCTTTTTTGGGTTTCTCGATGCGAAATTGAATAAGCGTTTCTTTTAAGTCAATGTTAAATGTTAAAAAATAAAAAACCATATTTTAATAATATTTTTTGAAAATTTCACTTAAACAACACAAATTGCCATGTGAGGCATATAAATAATTGCAATAAAAATAACAATTTCTTTTTAAAAAATGCCAAAATTGTCACATATAAGGTTAACACAACATTAAATAAATTACTTTACTAGACGCGTGATAAATGCAATTGGATTCATCAATCGATTTGCAAATATTTTGCCATAGCGATATCAAAAAATGACTTCCATGCTATTTTGAAAGTACAGCCAAACATAGAAAAACAATTTATTTTCTCTAAGGATAAGTTCCTTTCAGATACATTTTAGCAAAGTTCAATTTTCGTGAAATAAAAGAGGCTTAAACTGATTTATACAATCTGTGTACTAAGTGATGTGGTAGATCATTTACAATTGAATAGGACCACTTGCCAGTTTGCCAGTTGCCACGCCATTTAGACTTTGTTTGTTTCAAAAAGAAGAAAATCATTTTCCCCTTCTCCTCCTCAGTGCATTCCCATATCGTCTCCACTTGCAAATTTGCATTCGACAAGCTCAGGACCATCCCCTTCACCTCTGCCATTGATCTCACCCCTGCCTTGGCCGATCCTCCCTCTCCCCTGCTCGGCCTCGCTCTCTCCGATGCTAATTTCGTCTTCTAGCCCTTGATCCTCGCACTCGAGTGCGCCTTCGACCTCTTCCTGCTCAACCACGCCCATGCAGAGATTAGTGAGGGTGTTAGCTATGGCAATTAGGCAAGCACTGGTGGAGTTTCGGGCTTGATTTTGAGGCTATTGCAAGGCATGAGTCGGCGGGATCGGGGAGAGGAGGCCATCAAGCTCGACGTGCTTAAGGTTGTGCTAAAAGCCATAGACTCGACTTGCATTTTGATCCGAGGCGATTGCTTGGTGCGTATAGTGAAGACTTGTTGCATTGTGTATCTCAGCGAGGTGGAATCTCGCTCAAGTCTCTAGTGAGGCAAGGTCAAGCTCTCCCAATTTGGCAAGCCTAACCTGCTGGCTTCAGGGAAGCTCATCCTTCACCTATGGCTGGTTGTTGGCAATCAACTAAGGAAGAAGGAGAAAAAGTACCCAAAAAAAAAAAAAAAAACAATAAAAAAATTCGATACTTTTGGTAATTCTTCTCATGATTATATGAAAAATATTTTACATTTTTATTTTCATGTTTTAGTCAAACATCATAAAATTTGGTTTATTTTCATTTTATGGAAATGTCACGTTCTTCAAGAACCGGAGCCTCAATATACAAATCGGCTGGTAAGCCAAAGTTAGTGTATACCTAGGTTCCTCTTCCTGGAAAACATAACAAGAGAAAGATGGATCCTGAAAATCATCTTTGTTATTTGCAAATTAAAGTATTTTCATTCACTCGGATCTCTTTCCTTTTATCAATTTTGTCCGGATCCTCATTTTCTTCCGAAAAAGAGAAGGAACTTATTCGGTGGATCCCTTTTGTTCCTGTTTAGTCCCCTTCGTTTCAGAAGTTGTTTCTATTTCTACATCTGTTTCTTTCTCACCTTCCCCCTCTTTCTTCCGTTTCTAAGGTTTCTTTGAATTTTTTATTAACAATGGGTGATGGAATTATGCCTAAATAGTAAACACAGATAATAAATAAGAGAATACTAAATATTCGAATCATAGAATTTCTTAATTCTAACGCAAGTTACTTATTCGATCATATATATATATATATATATAAATTTTGACAATAATACCATGGAATATTAAAAGACCTAAAAACTTCTCTGTCTCTCAACAAAACCCCTACTGATTCGCCATACTCCCCAAGAAGAAAACCACTCTCTCTCTCTCTCTCTCTCTCTCTTCCTCGCTCGCTACTGACCAGAAGCTAACCTTCCCGTCCATCCAGCCATGGCCGACGAGACCTCCGACGCCCGGAACGCGGCGAGGCTCCGCATCCTCGAGCTCGCCAACATGATCAGCGTCCCCATGTCGCTCAACGCCGTCGTCCGCCTCGGCGTCCCCGACGCCCTCTGGCAGGGCGGCTCCAACGCCCCCTCTCCGCCTCCGAGATCCTCGCCCGCTCCCCCGCCGCCCCCGCCGGCGACGCCGAGAACCTCCAGAGGCTCCTCCGCATGCTCGCCAGCCACGGCGTCTTCGAGGAGCACATCGCCCCCGCCGCCTCCTCCGCCGCCTCCGGCTGCTCCGAGCGGAGGTACTCGCTCACCGAGGTCGGGAAGACCCTGGTCACCGACGCCGAGGGCCTGTCGTACGCCGCCTACGTGCTCCAGCACCACCAGGTAATCCATCAAATTCGCCGAAACTCTCGTCATTTCCGATCGATCTTTTCACTTGTTCCATCTCCGCGGAAATCGGAATCGTTTTCTGGTTTTAACTGAGTCGAAAGATCCTGAAAAGAATCCACCGGCGGTGAACGAATTGGTTCGTGTCTTGATCTCTTAGCCGGATGGGTAGAGATTCGAAACTTCTCGTCAATTGTGAGACTTACCTGGGACGCCGTGGGAGGTGAGTCCTACGGCGCTGCCCCCGGTTTACGTCATTGCTTCCCTAAATCGCGGAAGAAGCGTCGACAGACGAAAGCGTCCGTATGTTCTCTGGACAGGAACGGGATTGGCTCCTTCACGTGGGGATGTCGTACCACTTTTATGAAGGCCTTATCTTGCAGGCCGAAAAAGGAGAAAAAAAAAAAAAAAGGAAGAAGGGAGAATTAAACGATTGCGTGATCCATAAAAGTTTATTTGATGATAGCCTATTGCATCAGTTAAAATGGTTATTTTGTATTAGATCGTTTGAATTTTTAATCAGGATATTATTAGATGTAATATGATATAAAAGTCAAGAATTTTTCTATATTTTCACATCTCATTCGGTTCATTATTTGGTATCATTGACATGTCAATACCAACGAACCTGAAAGTTATACATACGGAGATGCTGAGAATATCTCTCACGATACTTTTGCTCACTTCATTTTTATTTTCTTTTTTTTATTTTTTTATTTTTTTCCTTCTCTTTTTATTGCTTTCCTTTTTTTTTATTTCTTTTTTCCCCTTTCATAATTCTCTAATAAAATTTTATTATTTATTTAGCTATACTCGTATACTTAAAATATTGAAGTAGAAATGAATTGAAATAGGAATAAATAAAAACAATATTATTTTTATTTTTTATTTTGAATTTTTATATTAGAATTCAGATATTATTCAAATATTATTTATGTAAAAAAAAAGTTATTTGAGAAATAATTTTTGTATAATAGATATTAGAAATACTGTCCACATTTTAACTACATTCTTTATGGGATAATTTTATCTAAATTATATTCTTTTTATATTCGACTTTATCTTACTTTCAAGTAGGAAGTAAGAATTAAACACGAGATATGATAAATTTTATCATATTATGAATTTAATCTCGATTACCAAACGAAGTCTAGTTCTTAAATTTGGTAGTCCGTCCTTTCGATGGATTTTTACGAGAGTTCCCTATCTTAGAAAGTCCAACAAAATTTTTTAAATTGATAATTGGATCTCATACGTATATAAAGAGCGTATTAACTTAGCACTTGGAGATATTGAGAAGTTCGAGTGTGACCTGACTTATCCTCGTAGAAATCTTGGTTCATGGGGACCTGAAAGCGGTCGTTGTCTAGTTATAGTCGCAAGAGGTGTCTTGTTTTAAAATGATATGATGGTAGCTTAGCTGGAGAGATTTCCATATCATTGACTTTCCACACTTTATGGAAAAGTGAGTCATGTTGCCTTTTTTCCTCTCCCCCTTTTCCCCCTTGTCAAGGTGGGGGCATTTCAATCACTAGTACCAGGATTAAGGTGCATTGAACGAAATACTTCGATTTCACATCTTTCCGGCACTGATAAAGTGCTGACAAAGGACGATGATGTCCTGGAGTTATCGATCGTACTCTGAGTGCCCGATTCGAAAGCAGAGAGAGAGAGAGAGAGATGTGGTGAAAAAATTGAAAGGGTGGTGAATTTTTCCAGCGGAATGCGATGGCTGTGTGATCGGCATGAGATCACTTTCCGTGATCTTAGTAAGAGGACAGATCACTTTCCGCGTTGCCCGTTCACATGGTCAGATAGAGAACTATCTAGGGATATTCGTTCCTTTCCATGAAGTCATTAATGAGGGCGTGGTCCGACCCATCCGTGCATAGATCAAGCTATTAATTTACTCATTATCTTCTTATTGACCTGTAATTAATATGTAGTTCGGGGAAGATTCTCGGGACATTGATATCATAATTCAGAATATTTTAAAAGCTTGAAATCCCGGCCAATGGCAGCAGAATCTTTCGGTACTTGTAATGCACAATCTTTTTAATTTTATTTTATTTCGCGGCACGTGAGCAGGACGCGCTGATGAGGGCGTGGCCGCTGGTGCACGAGGCGGTGCTCGACCCCGCCACGGAGCCCTTCGTGAAGGCCAACGGCGACACCGCGTACACCCACTACGGGAAGAACCCGGAGATGAACGAGCTGATGCAGCGGGCCATGTCGGGGGTGTCCGTGCCGTTCATGAAGGCGATTCTGGATGGCTACGACGGGTTCTCCGGCGTGGGGAGGCTGGTCGACGTGGGCGGGAGCGCGGGGGACTGCCTCCGGATGATCATGAGGAAGCACACGCACGTCCGGGAAGGGATCAACTTCGACTTGCCTGAGGTCGTGGCCAAAGCGCCTCCCATTCCTGGTGAGATACACGCATGAGTCTTTCTTTTCTTCAAGAAAATATTTCAAGAATCATATCTCTAAATAATAATTTATCTTGGGAAGCTAAATTCAAGGTTAGGCGTGAAGTTATTGCGCCTTTATGGCCCATCACTTTCTTGAAAATGTAGCTTTCTTGTTTTAATTTATTTGACATTGACTTAAAAGAAAGGCTTATTTTATTTCGCACCTGATAGCAAGGAACCTGACAAAGTAGTTCTTCTAGGGAGAGCCTTTAGGTCCTTGTTTAGTAACTCATTAAGGAAGTATTAAAGCTCTCAACATGTTTATTGTACTAGACAGGTGTGTGATCAGAGCTTGAGCATAACATTTGTTAAATATATAGTAACAAGGGCCCTGGTATTTTCATACGAGGCAACATAAGAAATATCTTTCGCATCGCATCGCATCTGATGCTTTATGAAGAATTTAGCAAGGTTAATACGTTTAATGCACCTAGTCAACGAGCGTGTTAGGTTGGATATCAAGTCTTAATGTCCTTACTCAAGTCCACCTATAATATTAAACTTGGGTAATGATATAAATGATTCATTAAACTTTGGCCCATTATGCAATGTGATTCCTAAATTTTTAATTTGTTTATAATGATCCTTGAACTTTAGCTCAATTTGAATGTGGCTCAATGTGCAATATGATCTCTAAACTTTTAATTTGTTTAATGTGGTTCTTGGACTTTTAATACATATTAAATGTAGCTCCTAAATTATATGAAAATTGTCAATGAATAGTTTATGGGCTATATTGAACATAAACTAAAAGTCTAGATTTCATACTGAATAAATAAAAAATTCAGAGAGCACATTGTATATTGAGCCAAAGTTTAAAGACCATTCATGTTATTTTTGCTATTACTTTTTCTTCGTAAAATGAATAGGCTTGAGCAGACCCATTTGGGTGGGCTTGCTTAATTTGTGTTTTGGGCCTTCTTGGCTAAGACAGGCCTAGGCAGGTCTAGCATGCTATGGGGGCCATGATCTGGTCTAGCTGTTCTGCTATTTCAATATGTAGACAAAGTCGTCAAAGCCAGTACATGATCCATGATGTTTAATATTATGCAAAAGAGAGAACCCTTACGTTTTTTTTTTTTCAATAAGCAACTGGCATACACTTAGCAGTATCTTTTTTATTGGTGACTTGCTCTTTTCAATTTGCCTTTACCTTCACCTGCATGCCATGACTCTTGCTGCATCAAGCCCTTTGAAGAAGACCTGGCAATTTGCTAACATAGAGCTGGTTTTCCAGCTGTTACTTTTTCTCACCTTAACTTAACCTATCGAAAAAAAGTAACCTCAGCAAGTTTGAAACTTATGATGCTCCAAGCTTCAGAGAAACATGTCCGGTTGCCGCTGGAATGGGATCTATCGGAGTCGACACACATTCATGTTCTTTTCCATAAGTCAACTAGGAGAAGGACAGAATATCACTAAAGTTTTTTCACCATAATCCATCAAGAAATGGAGGAGTCTACATTAAATTCCACAACAAAACACGAAATTTCACCATCCTTTTTTCATCCACCCTCTCTAGAGGATAAAAACAGTCTTCTGGTGGCTGAGGATCAATTAAAGCTGCGGCATTTTACAGGGGTGACCCATGTTGGTGGCGACATGTTCAAGTCCATCCCTGCTGGTGATGCCATTTTCATGAGGGTACGTTGTTCGCTGAACTCCCCATGTTTGGTTTTGATTCTATTTCACTAGATAGGTAGTTTCGCTGCAATCGATTTCGTGAATGACAAAAGGAATTTGCATCTCGATGTTTATGCCCTTCCAACGTGGACTTAAATCTAATGGAGTTTGCCTCAAGCAGCTGTATGCCAGCCACAGACTTGATGATCATATAGTTCTGTATAACCTAATGACTTGAAGGCTACAGCAGTTAAAATGCGTAGTTGATGCATTTTCTGCTGGAGTAGGAAATCCACCTTTTGCTTTCCTTGGTAAAGCTTTAATCAATGTAATGGAATTTATGAATTCTTTTCTGATTGTCTCCTCATCTTAATCAGTACAACTAGGCACTAATTTAAATATTGGACCGTGTTTGACACTGGTCACGGGTTTTCGATCAAATTCCACCTTTATGAGCACTTCTGGTATTAGAAAACTACTAGTAAATGATTCATTCGATTCCATGTTGCACATGATCGCCCCATCTCATGAGTGAGTTTTGTATTCTTTTCCATCAAGCCAAGTTCTTACACCTCTCAATCCATTCTCTTGGCTTTGTTGTCAATATCGATCTGTGCCAGACACAATGATGGCCTCATGGTATGATATGCCCAGTTCATCCAGTGAGTCTCTAAGCCCAGCTATGGCAGAGATGGACGAGTGAGTGCGATTCCAAGCTGTACGGTATGGAACAGATGGAACCTGCCTCATGTTCCCACAGTGATAAGCTTAATGGGACCTGTTGATTCTTCCTTCCGAGTCCTCTTTCAAATGTCGGCAGTGTCAAGTAGACGTTCGTTTCATAGATCCTTTACTGCTTTAAATGGTGAAATACAAGGGCATGAACGATTGATGAAGTGGGTATGCAGCTTACTTTTGGATCATGAGAACCTTCAGCTTTTAGGTACACCCTCGGGCCTGACATCCAAACCAACCACACTAGGCTATGAAATTACAGAGCCAGTGCGGTTAACTCACCTAACAGTTCTCATGAGAAATGCTCAGATTTTACTTCGACAGCTAGCACCATCTAGAGAAGAAAACAGAGTCCACACTCTGAATTCTTTGGGTGGAAGTTTCACTTTTCATGATTCTGTGGGTTCTGCTCTCCTTTTGCTGGGAAAGATCTTGGCTAGATCTGGCTTATGTGGACCGAGCTAAATTGTGTGTAGCCTATGATAATCAAACTCTCCCTATAATTGCAGTTTTAGCTAAATTTGATTTGTTCTGCCGATGATGTCATTAGTAGGTCCAATCATTTCAAGAATCATAGGCGTACGTTTTGTGCATGTTTTTTGCTAAAAAACGCCATGCACTTTTTAACGCCGAGGATGGAATTGTGGTCACAGTGGATACTGACGACATGGACGGACGATGAGTGCAAGCAGATACTGGAAAACTGCTTCAAGTCGCTCCCTGCGGGAGGGAAGCTGATTGCCTGCGAGCCGGTGCTACCGCAGCACTCAGACGACAGCCACAGGACTCGAGCACTTCTCGAGGGCGACATCTTCGTGATGACCATCTACAGGGCCAAGGGCAAGCACAGGACTGAGCAGGAATTCCAGCAGCTCGGGCTTTCTGCCGGCTTCCCTCATTTCCAAGCATCTTACATCGATCACTTCTATGCCGTGCTAGAGTTCCAGAAGTGAAACGGTGTCTTGGAAGAGGGACGAATTATAAGATGTGGGGCTACTACCGTCAATTTAATCTTCGGGTTGAGGCTCTTTTAACCCCGCACTTGGTAATTTTCATCTATCTGTCTTTAAATTATTCAGCGCCTTGCACCTACCTGTAAGTGAGTATACATGTCCCCCAGTTAGGACAGGCATCAAATGAATTGGACGAAAGCTACAATGGCATTGATCATAGAGATTATGCCTCCTGAATAAAGTTGCAGAGGCTCCTTTGCTGTATAAGCTGCTTCCATCTTTCTTTTCATTCCGGTAATGCAACATGGGAAACGTTCTAATTCCTTATGCTGTGGGATGAATGATTTCTCTTTCCCTATCCCTTCATTACGTTTGTTGGTGATCTTTACTAAAATTGTCAATCTTTCAGTCATTTGGTCCTTGTCAGTAGTTGCGGGGTCGCTCGACATGAGCAAGGGTGTTATCTAGAGAATTAAGGACCGGGATATGTTCACGACGTACAACTCCAGCTAACCTCATATTCATGACGCGACCTGTGCTTGGAGGAAAAGATTGCATAAGTTCAACAATAAGGTGGATGTAAAACGTCAAACCTTGTTTTCGGAGAATGACTGCTAAAAGAATCATGCTAGCTGGCCACCAATTCGACTTCGTCAACCTCGTTTTATTGATGAATGCCATTCTCAAGTGAGGATCGTCGCTTTCGCATAAGCTGTTCAATATGACTAATGTATCGATACTGTCTCCGAAAATCTGTCTCTCTGGCGATGTTTGTCAATGGCCGCCAAACAAATTCCCAAGAAGAGACAATGAACAGCCTAGTGAGTCGGGAGAGATGCTTCAGCAAGCGGAAGAAGGCGACAAAGATCGGAATATGCAGCAGCCTTGGAAGACGTTGTATAATGAGAAAAACAATGTGTGCCTAGGTATTGTAATCAGCATTCGACGTCGTCGAGGAAGAGAGGAGCTGCTTCTGGCCTTGAACTGTACGGGGGATCACATTAGGTAACATCGTTGCACGGATGAGCGAGAAGAGACTCGGTACGTTGTATCATATCTAGGTGTAAGTAAATGGACAAATTTTCATGGAATCCAATAAAATTCATTAGTAAGCTTACTAATTATTGCCCAATCCGAAAACGCAGCCAAGTAAGTACAAGATGAACCAAGATGGCCCATCCAATACATAGTTTACCACTGTGCGCAATTCAATAGACCGCACATATCTCACGGGTCCAAAAGGATTAATCATTGAATAGTCCATGAATTATGACCCTTTTTTAAAATAAAGGTGACCGATTGAATCCTATAGTCACAAAAAGACACTTGAGAAAGATAGTTACGATCTTGCAATTAGAGAGAAGTCAATGAAATCTCTTTTGGGTTTTGAGCGATGTGTATTGATTTTACATTTGTAAGTTAGCCATTTTCATCCTTTGAAACAATCTCACGTAGATCTAACCCGAAATAATCAGTATGGCACAGGGTACCGGTAATTTAATATTATTGCACACATTGTTGCACCAGAACTCATGCCCGGCCCGGCTGATTCCTATCTTGCACTACACTACAACACCACCCAATTTCATGTCCTATTGGTGGCTCACCCTCTCTCTCTCTCTCTCTCTCTCTCTCTCTCTCTCTCTGCTGTGAGATTCTTAAAGTTGGTAATTTAGTTTGGTGTAGAAGACAATAAAACACTAACCCATTTTACAATGACCAGCTAGCTAACTCTCTCTCTCCCTCTCTCCCTCTCTCCCCACCCATTTGCTTTGTCTCTATCACTTATTCCATCATTCCCTCATTGGCGCTCTCTAAGCAATGTATGTCCTTGTTTCCGGGGTAGTTAATCTGGGTGATCATTCCCTTCATATGAAGCTCTCTAGGAGAACTGAGTGAAGAAGCATTGAACTGTAACAGAAGAGAGGATGTTCAGATTGCACAGGAACAGACCTGCCAAATCAGGGGAGAGACTTGATTTCAAGCTCTCTCAGTTCAAAGCTCTCCAGGTACTCCACTTTCTTTCCTGTTCTTCTGTTCCTTTTTTCAGAGTCAGACAAGTTAGTTTGATCTCAAGGGTCATGTGGCCCACTGCCACTAAATCACTCCCTCTTTATTTTTTTTTTTTTTTTTTTTTTTTTTTGGGTCTCTAAAATGGTAAGTGTGTGTGCACTGTGGAGCATATTCACATGATTAAAAGACTTCTTTTTACACAAATTATGATCTTTATCTTCTATGTTGTGATTGATGCAATCTTCTTCCATTGATATGTCAAGCAGACAAATGTTTTAAGGAAGTTATGCAAAGTGTGGCAAAAATCGTCATCCATTACATATGGTTGGAATTGGTATTGTTTATCGTGATAGGTTTGGATTACAGAAACGCTGATCATGGTTATGGTGCAGCTATACTGTGCATTGAAGAAAAATGAAACTTAGCTTCAACCTCTCTTGAACTAGATCCAGTTTGCACTACTTTTTATCAAAATTAATGGGCTACTGCATTTTTCAGCAATTTGATTGACTAATTTCTTGCTACCATTTTTGCCACAACAGGTACCAAAAGGATGGGACAAGCTCTTTGTTTCCATAATCTCTGTAGAAACGGGGAAAACAATTGCTAAGTCGAGCAAAGCATTAGTGCGAAATGGAACTTGTCAATGGGCCGAGACTTTGGCGGAATCTGTGTTGGTTTCGCATGATGATTCTTCCAAAGAGTTGGAAGACTGCCTTATCAAGCTTGTCATTTCCATGGTAACATCCGCAGTGCGCAGATTTTATATATGATGATCAATAGTTAGAAGTTTTACACCTGAAAACATCAGTTCAAATTAACACTAAGTAGTTTGTTCTTACTAGAGCTTTTGTGATCTATCCATTGATGCTTAGTCCGAACTGCTGCAACATAATAGACGTGATAGTTACAATTCCTGTGGCTGTCTATTACAGGGATCAGCGAGATCTGGCATCCTTGGAGAGGCAACAATCAATGCGACAAACTACATCAGTTCCAGCACTTCAGTCCCCATTTCAATCCCTCTGAAAAAGTGCAACCACGGAACAGTGTTACAAGTGAGTCGTAACAAAATGCACATATCTGTTCTTGTTCTTCTCAGATTTGACAATTCAGTGAGGAAAAAAATATCAGGCAATTGCCCGTAACTCTGTTAGATAAGCTAGAGGTACCCTGCAGCATTGAAAGACAATAGAGTACTACACTAGTTTTCCCTTTTATGTCAGGAGCATGTGAAGTACAACATTTATGTAATGAATGAAGTGCAATGAAATCTAAATGAGCAAGTAAAGGAAATAAAGAGAAAGAAGGAAATAATGCAGCAAGTTTCTTCACAGGAAAAAGAGTAGTCTGGAGAGAAGAAAATGTCATTGCCTTTTTCTTTTTCTTTCAGCTAGGAGTTTTCGCTGTTGACATAGCGTTGAGTAAATATCCTACCAATTCTTGTGTCTTTGCGGTTGTAAAATGAACTGAACATTGGGGACAGATGATTTGCATGAATTCCTAATAGGAGGATCATTCAAAGAAATTCTTTGTAAACCGCAATATAAGTTCCTACTCCTTCTGATTGAAGTAGCTTTGACTTGAGTGTACAATGTTTGGTATGGGGTTGATGTCCTAGTGAAGTTTGTGCCTTTTCAGGTTTCCTTAACACAGATTTGCGTGCCTTTTTCATTTGCAGGTCAAAATAAACTGCCTGACTTCAAGAACAAAGCTCAGGTTGGAAACAATTTAGCAGCTTCTTCCCTTTCATTTTTTTTTTTTTTACCTTTCATTGCCTTTCACTAGCTGTCTGTTTAGGAATTAATCATTCATAAATTTAGGGACGATGGATCTAAAGAGACAAATTCTCAAGTCAATGAACTGAACTCAAACAGCCTTGATGGGGAGTTCAAGTCAGATAGGTCTGGAAGCACATTCACAGAGAACGCTGCCCCTTCCTCTAACAAAGAACTCAGGTCAACCTTGCGCTCCGATCATCTTGCAAGTAGGGTAAGTACAGCAATTTCCTCCAAGTGCATCTGTATATTTTTATACTGAATTGCATTTTTCCTTGTTAATTAATTCAATTATACTTAGGTGCTAGGTTTATTTCCTGGAATATGTTTTAAAGTATGATATCTCAGATTCTCTAGTGTTGTCAAAGTCACTATCATTTAATGCTGATACTGCACAAATATTTGAGTCAGGCTCTCATTTACCTTGCTTAAGTCAATTAGCCACGAAAAATTAACTGAACTTTTATACATCTCTGTAGGAAACAAGTCTTTCGTCCTTTGCTTCTACTCAGAGCTTCGGCTCTGCAGAAAATTCCTCGCACAGAGAAGACCTTTCACCTGAAAATCAATTGAGAGTTGACAGGCATGACCAGAGAATTGGAGAGACTTCAGTCAGGTCCCCCAGAGTAGACGGTGGCAATCTGATCAATAGCTCTTCTCACTTGAAACCTCCGTTCTCTAATTCACAGATTATGGGTTCGGGTGATCCGTCACAGAGTAATAAGGAAATGTTATCTGTGAGGATTTCTGATTCCTCTAAAGATTTCATTGAAGCTGCAGAAGACACAATAGAAGAGCTTCATGCGGAGGCTAAAATGTGGGAGCGAAATGCACAAAAGCTAATGCTTGATTTGGATATGGTGAGAAAGGAGTTCTTTAATCTGTCCAAGAATCACAAGGATCTGGATATGGAGTTCTTGGCAGCTAAGACGGAACGGGAGAGCTTAAGAAAAGAAGTCGAACAACTAAAGCTGCTGCTCAACGACTCACTAGTGGACCAAAAGACGGTGGATGATTCAAATTCCCAAAAAGAAGCAGTAAGCCACATTCAAAAGGGGTTGGAGGAGGAAATAAGATTCCTGAAAGAAACAAATGCTGATTTGACTCTGCAGTTGAGCAGAAGTCAGGAATCGAACATTGAGCTGGTTTCTGTTCTACAAGAGCTCGAAGAGATGGTCGGCAAGCAGAAACTTGAGTTGGAAAACATCGCATTCATTCAGTCAAAGTTCAGTGATATGGAAGATTCGCTACTATCAAATATAGCAGAAAACAAGAGTCTAAAGACCCAGTTGCAGCAAACCAAGGAATCAGAGAAGGGTCTGCTAGTTAAGTTGCAATGGATGGAAAAGGTCTCTGAGGATGAAAAGCGTATGATGGATGAAAAAGCTGGTTTGGAAAAGAGGCTCTTGGAATTTGAGAGAGAATACGCAAGTAAATTATCAGAAAAGGAGGAAGAAATTGTCAATCTAGAGGCCAAGCTAACCAAGACTCTTGAAGAAAAGCATTCTAAAGAATCTGCTGACAGAGGTGATGAGTATCTGATTAAAGAACTCGAGTCCCTCAAAGAAAAGGTTCAGGAGCTGGAGAGTGACTGCAATGAGCTTACAGAAGAAAACTTAGACCTTTTATTCAAGCTAAAGAAATTGAACAACTGTCTTCACGTTGCAATTGACTGTAGAGATGGCCAGAAAGATAATGTGGTCAATGGAATGCTCGTTGCAAATGAAAAAAGCAATGAGTGCTTGAAGATGGATACAGAGGACAAAGGTGAAGAATTTGGTAAGGAGTCGGTTGAGGATGGGAACAAGGAGCAAAAAGTCAAGGAGATGTTGCTTTTGAAAGAAGAGGAGATTAATAACCTGAGAGAATGCCATACTAAACTAGAAGCCCTGGTTTCAGATCTTCAGAAGGAAAAGACTGAGCTAGAGGAGAAGTTGCAAATTATGCACACAGAGAGTGAGGTAACCACCAAATGCCTCACTGACGTGCAAAATGATTTGGTGGTTCTAAGTGGCAGCGTGGATTCCCATGTTTCCGCCAATAAAATGCTTGAGCGGAAATCTTCCGAGATAGGGCCAGAAAATGTAGCCTTGTCTATGCGCATAGCAGAACAGGAAGTCCAACTAAGCTATCTGATGGACGAGATGGAAGCAACCCAGTTGGAGCTGGAGAGATCGAGAGCACTGTGTGAGAGCCTCCATGATGAGATATCCAAGCTGAGCATTTCAAGCAAGAAGCAGAAGACTCAGCTAGAAAAAGAAATGAAGGAAATGCAGAACCGCTGGTCAGAGGCTCAGGAAGAATGTGATCATCTTAAAAAAGAAAGAGTACAGTTACAAGCCGATGTTGAGAGTCTTGCCGAAGAATGGAACTCTCTTGAGGAATTAAATGGAAAGTTAAAGATGCAGAACGTGGAGCTGCATGAGGAATTAAGAAGCTGTCTAAGTGGTTGCTCCACGAAGGTTGAGACATTAGAAGAAAATCTCTCTGCCCTGCTTGATGATGTCACAGCAAAAGAAAGAACATTTAAATCAGAAATAGATGCACTTCTCGATGAAAACCGTGAACAGAAGGAGCGGCTTGCCGTGGGAGAGAGCATTTTAAATCAGATATACACAGACAAAACGATTGAAGTCGAGAACCTCAGGAAGGAGATTGAACATTTGACTAATCAGATATCAGATATTCATAATGAAAGAGAGAGAATAGTGTCTGATGCTGCTGAAGAGATATCCAAATTATGTGCAGATAAAGCTGAACTGGAAGTTGCCCTTTGTGAAACTCGATCTGAACTGCAAAGGAAAGATTGTGAATTGAATCAAGAGATTGAACATTTGACTAATCAGATATCAGATATTCATGATGAAAGAGAGAGAATAGTGTCTGATGCTGCCGAAGAGATATCCAAATTATGTGCAGATAAAGCTGAACTGGAACTTGCTCTTCGCGAAACTCAATCTGAACTGCAAAGGAAAGATCGTGAGTTGAATGAGATGCAAGCACAGTACGAAAGACAAGTGAATGACCTGATAGAGGAACTGTCTGCTTCCCAAGAAGACCGGAAGGCACTGGAGGCTACTGAACAGAGATTGTCAAAGCTGTTGGAGAATCACAAATCGAGGGAAGAGAAATTAAGAACCAACATTAATGAACTCGAGCTGAGGCTTACTGTATGTGAATATGACCGCCAGCGACTCATGGATGAATCCACCAACATGAAGGCCCATGTGCAAAAATTCGAGAATCTGCATGATCAACTTTCGGTTTTGAAAATTGAGCTCACTGAAACCAAACGTGATAAAGAGGAAGCCAAAGCTTCGCTGCAATTAGTATCCAAAGAATGTACAGACCTGAAGGCTGAGAAAAATGTACTTGTTGAGAAAATCTCTTCCCTACAGGAGCTGGTAAATGATTTGGAAGATTGCAGGCAGAGCAAAGTGATCTTAGAAGAGAAGCTTCAACGTTTGGAGGGTGAATTAATGGCCAAGCAGGCTAAATGTGATGAGGCTGTCGAGGTGAAAAATGAGCTGAACCGGATCAGGAGAGAGCACAAGCACTATCAGCGGATGACACAACAGCTTGAAGAGCAGAAAGATGAGTACCTGAGAAGAGCCCGAGCCTCTGAAGAAGAACTAAATTCTATGAGGGAAGAGAAAAGAAAACCGAAGCATGTTAACAACACAAGGAGCCCCGGACTATCTAAAGCTCATATGAAAGTAGCAAATTCAGCCACTGAAGATTCAAGCCCGTCAAAGGTTGGGATATTCATATTTAGTTGTGTGAGCGCTTGTCATCATTATACTTTAACTCACGAACTGTATTTATCGGCAGCGTGACATAAGAAAGAAGCCGATCATGAAGAATGTACGGCAACAAGTAGCGAAAGATCAACCAAAGATATCCAACGCCCGGCATCACATAGAGGTAATGTAACACAAGAAACTCTTCGCTTTCTGTGTTTTACCTCACTCTTCTGTGAATTTGGACCTTTCATTAAACCTTCAGCATTCTCATTTCAGTGGACATTCAGTAATTTTCTCTTATTACATCTTTGGTGGTCATGTCGTTCCTTGTAGACGACTCATCTGAAAATTGAAATGTCATCATTGATTCATAATCTCTCTCTTCTGTCCACTTGACAGGACATCCATATCAATAACAGCGATGTTGAAAGCTGCCATGATGTTGGAGTCGATCCTAGGTCAAAAGTATCTTTACTTGAGAGTGATCTTGTTGATTCTGCTGTAGCGGATGACTCTGACAATATTCCACTTAGCAGGTAACTTTATGTGATATCTCGAAGATGTTCATAGTATTAGTGCCTAGATTTCAAATTTGTAATTTGCATAGAAGATCGAAAGTGTGCAACTAGAGAAGTGTTGCCTGGATGCCATATGTATGCCGCATATGAAACTTGTGTTTTCAACCATTTTAGCAGTGGCTAAAGAAAGCCTTTTCCTGCAGAGTACCAGGAGGAAATCCCCCGCCAGACTCTCCTAGAAAAGCAACTCCCGAAGGCGAAGTAGTAATGAGGAAAAAGTTTGAGCGCACAAAGTCACGGCTAGAGTCCGAGTTGAGAGACATACGTGAGCGCTATCTCCATATGAGCCTCAAGTACGCAGAGGTGGAAGCTCAACGCGAGGAACTTGTGATGAAGCTGAAAGCTTCCCAGAGCGCCAAGAGATGGTTCTCCTGAACGGATAAATTTTTCTGGTGAATATTATAGCGTCTATGCGAGTTCTGAGTGTCTTTCAAACATGTGAACAGTCCTGCAGTTTCAATCACTTAAACGGTCGTGAGGTCAAAAAAAAGAAACAGTAAGGCAGCAGAGCAACTGCTAATTGCAGAAGGATTAGAAGAAAGGGAGATCAACACATGCTTCCCTGTCGATGATCACCATAGCCAATGCAACACGCAGAGAATTTTCCATGCTTCCATCGCAAGTGAATCTGTTTCTGGCCGAATCAAACAAGACAAGCGGTGTGTACTTGTATTGCGGTAGATGCGAAAAATGCTTTGTAGTTACAGGGTGAATATGAACATGGGTTTTCATGGCTGTACTAGTTAATAGGCAATTTGGATCTGTCTTGTGTTTACCACAATGAAAATTTTGGAATTAGTAAACGAGCATTATGGAAGAATAACGCTAAATGGTAACTTTTCTTTCCGAGGATTACATGATCTAAAGAGGTTGATAGTACAAATGATGCTTTTAAGTACATGCAACCATGAGCCAGCAGTGCCACCCAAATTAGAACGTTTCTACTAGGTTTGTTGTCTGAATAATCGTCGACCTGATGCAAGCCAAGGGCAGGCTTTCTCAAACAGTAGGATCGGGAGAGTGATTCGCACACGGGAAAACAGGACGAACAGAAATTTCAGCACTGCACAAGCTCAGGGGAACAGTCGTATCTTTGTCAATACAGATCGGATCGACCTGATTCCAAAGCAAAATGAACAAAGATTTCTGGATCTATAATTTCTCTGTTTTGGGTTTTCTGAAATAAGCATTGTAGGATGGTCAAAATTGGGTTGGAAGTGGGTGAAAAATAACGAACAGAACAGGAAAAGATAGAAACTTCGTTGGTTGCTCTTCTAGGCCTTTAAGGAAGTTGAGGGGACACCGATTCTTCTAGATCGATGACTGCAACTCTTCAAGGATGCAAATTTCGAAAGCTCCGACTCTTCAATGACGAAGTGAAAACTCTTTTAAGTTTTCGAGGGTATGAACTTTACAAGGTTCATGATACTTGCTTCAAAGCAAAGTTTTCATTCATAAAAAATCATTCGTTTACTACCAAAAATTGGATGGCTTATATCGTCAAAGAAATAAAAACAGAGTGTTGAAACTAGGAAAATAGTAAATAGCATAGAAATTAGAAACTAGTAAAAGGGTCTTCATGGCTCCAAGGTGTCTTTCAAACTTCTAGAATGGACTCAAGATATTGATACGGCTTCTCGGTTTCGTCGAGCTTGAATGTGGGCCGATCTTCTTGGTCGAGAGAGTTGGTCTTCAATGCGGGTTTCATCACGACCGCCGCTAGCTTTGAGGCCACACATCCCAAAAAAGAAAAGAGGATTTGTCTATCTGTTTAATCCGTGGATTAAAAAAAAAAAATGATATTCCCTTTGATTTGCACAATCAATATCAGTTGTTTTTCAGCTTTTTTTTTAAAAAAAAAGAGCTTTTCTGGTCCAAACAATGGCTTAGAATCAAGGCAACCCAGTAAACACATCTCTCTCTCTCTTTCATTTTTTATTCATGGTTTCTCTAGGGTCTAGTGACTAGGCTAATGAGTAATTACTATATATACACATGAAATAATTAATCCCCGTGCTTCGGGTTAGGCTCTATCCACATAGTAGATCTAATCATCAATCTGGTGCTTAGTTTAAAGACATTTTCCGACGGGCTTGTGCAAGGACATTTAGTGAGAAAGTCCAACCCAACGTAGTTTGGCCCATCCAAGTCCAGCCCGGCTCGAAGATTTTTATACAAAAGTTTTATAACGAGTGGGCTTGGGCGAAATTAGGCCTAATCTTAAAGCCCAGCTCCTGGCTTGCCAATCGAACACCTTGCTACAGAGTAGTGATCATGATCCCTCAAGAATATTCTTGTCCAAAGAAGTCTCGATTCAAACTTCATTTGACTCTGTCCAAATCAAACGCATGACCACTTAATCAGTACCTTTAGGGGGCAGATTCTCCATTGTTAATTTATTTTCACTAAAGATGAAAACGAAATTTGAAAGAAAAAGAGCTTTTTATGTAAGCAAAAAGCATCCTAAACTCTCTTTCAAGAGAAATCATAGAAGAATGATGCTGCTGAAGTCACAAAAGAACACGAGATTTTCCCCTATTAAAATAGGAAGGAGACGCTACAAAGTGATCACGCTAAAAGGTCCACCTAATTTTTCCCTTTGTTTAATTTTAAGTGGCTGATCTCCCACAGACTTTCCAAGAAACCCCCTTCTCAGAAAAAAAAGGAAGACTTGTACCATAAATACCGCATATTCCAAGGGGTCTAAATAATAATAAAAATTACATGCTAACGAATACTTTTTTAAGACATTTGTGTTCAGCATGTTTCATATAGAATATTTTTAATTGTTAAAGCGCCGTAATCGCACTCTATGTAAGAACAATTAATACATTGGAAATCTTTAATATATAGTTTTTTTTTTTTTTTGTTCAAATGGCTATCCAACTGGTTTCTTTGGACTTTCGTTAACAGATTTTCACTACGAAGGAATATGCCCTTTTCCCCATAAAGTATAAAAGGAGGGAGGCTGTGCTCGGATGTGGAGGGCATATCCCTTGGAAGATGCTGCCATCTGCAGCACCTTTTCTATACTCCTTCTAAACCAAAAGGTGACACCTACTCTCTCCTACTCAAGTCACCTCGGCCTTTTATTGCTCTCATGACCAAAAGAAACAAGTATGATCAAATTTTGCCTGCCTCTCTCTCTCTCTCTCTATATATATAGCAGTGCGCCCTACTTCCACAAATCCTCTTGAGTACTACACATAGACTTTCCAAACCCACCACCATGTAGTGCTCCTTTGGCTATCCACAGCCACCCCCTGAATATGAGCCCTCTGGGGGGTGGCTTTGGCCTCTTAGTGTCGCTGTAGACGTTTTTGTTACTGACTATGCTGTGTGGATTGTGCTGACTTTGTCTCTGTGCGCTTGATCCTTCCGATGCTTCTATGATTCCAAGGTCGGGGAAAAAAAAATGGGAGTCGCTTGTTTTGATCTGATGAGAGGAAGTTTATGGATCTCTCAAGATAGGGCAACTTTGGATCCTTTGGCATTTCCGGTGTTCTTATCGGAATCCTTCCGTCGTGTCTTTCGGGCGATTCCCTTCTGCGAGGGAAGGAAGCAACCGTGGAGAGCTGCGTTCAACAGCCCACATTTCTTGTTGTCTTTGCTTCTTTCCCGTTCGCTTCCAAGTAAATAAAAAGAATCGCCTGGAGTTTGTATTGGTCATGTATTTGCAGGGTTTCTGGGTGGGGTTGGTGATGTTTCTATTATGAATAATGGCTGGATTTTGCTCTTGAATTCAAGCTGTGATATTGACTGTCATGTTTTAGAATAAGTCAAAACTGTTGAAGAGATTAGAAACTATGTGCTGCTCACTTGATCTCATCTCATGCCTTCGCTGCATATTTGGGTTCCTCTCTGGTAATAGTTTTGAATTTTTTATTATTTTTTTCGTGGTTGCTAAGTCCATAGATTTTCAATACATGCTAGCCCGAAATTCATGCATTTTTTTTTATCCATATATCCTAATGGTGTCATATCAAACCATTATCTATCGTACTAGTGACTAGATAGCCTGCTTAGTAAGTTGGAGATTTTATCTAGATGGGCTTACGAAACGGACAAAAAATTCCTAGAAAATTCCAAAATATACCTTAGATTGGACACACTTCTTGAAAAAGCCCACATATGAAACTTGTTTCGAACGACTCTGAGATTGGACCATCATATTCTTAATAGTTCTCATCCTTGGCAAGAAAGGCACATGCTGGTGATCATGTGTCGTTCACGTGCCCCTTTCTTGCCTTTGGACACGGGCATCTTTATTCAATAAGTAGATTTCCCTCACTTAAACCCCCAATGCAAAACCCTAAGTTTTCCGGTTCCTTGGTAAAATAATCCTAAGTCGAATTTGAGAGAGGAGAAAATGAAACCGCGACTCTAATTAAAACAATTGAACAACTTAACATTTCAATCAAACTTAAAAAAGCGAGATAAAACCCTAGTTCTAAAAAATTGCGTAAATTTCATTTATCTCACACTTTCTGTATCTAAGAAATCGCGGCCATGGGTTCATCTTAGTCCATGATATCCTCAATTGGGCCCTCCTTCCACATCTGCAATTTTAGCTCTCCATCAACTGACTTAGTCCTATATTCAAAACCCTTGTTCTCTCTTCTTTTTCAATTTCTGGGGGCCCATTGAGAAAAGTGCTACTTAAAGGGCACTTTTGAGAAAATCCGCTCAATCTAGGAGGTAGTATTTTAAAATTTTCCCAAAATTTCTGTACGAAATAATATCAATGATGTAAAGATTTATTTAGAAAAGTGTGTATATGACCTGATGTTGTGAACTCTACCTGAATATTTAAATAAGCTAGTCAGAAAAGAAATATTGATAGCTTATCATCTTAATTTACAAATCAATTTTTTTTTTTGAACTTGTCTATGGAGATTATGTTCATTTATTATGTGTAGAATAATAAACCTGTTCCAATCAACCGTGATGCATTTAACCATCAGAAACCTTTTTAGATTTAGAATAAATTACCCTTTTGATTTCCATAGTATTGGAGGAGTACATTTTGTCTTTATGCTTCATTTTGTTACAATTTTAATCCTTATAATATTCTCTAACGACAATTTAAGTCATTCTATCAGATTCGTGTTTAAAACCCAACAATAATTGCTGAGTTAGCAAGTCATTTCATAAAAAAGACAAATTTAGAAGCATACGCTATAATAATCCTCGTTAAATGTTGTCGGAGAATTCTCATACATGTTCTAGACGGCCAATTTGAGTTATAGTGATGAAGAATGGCTCTAACTCAGAGATAACAATTCATGATGAAGAACGGATCTAGCTCTTATACCAAAATAATTTAGAACGAGTATTGCTTTGCTACGAAATAATGACTAGTAGCTATTGTTCCGATGCCAGTTGATGAAGTTGGCTCTAACGTTAATTTTAAACTGATATAGAACGAAAGCGCATAGAAAAAGGACGAGCAGGAAGCGTAGAAATGGCAGAAAAACTGGATAGCAAGACAGGAGAGAGAATCAGAGAAAGATGAGGAAATGCCAACTCTTAAAAACAAATCAATAATCCCAATATCAATTCATAAATAAAGGCTAATCAAAATGTTGCAAATAATACCGATGTTTCTAGTGTAATCAACAAATCTAAATCGCTAATCAGATAAACATTAGACACTTAACACTATCACCTAAAATTATAATAGGATAATAATTAATCTAAACAATAAGAACATTGAAATAAAATGTAATGGTGGTGTAAATTTAGGTTTGTATCGGTCTCCCCACCAAGAAGAACTTAATTCCAATGAGCCGTATGGATGCCTTTTTCTACCAAGTCGGAGTGATAAAATCGCAAAATTGTGTGAATGTCCTTTCCATAGTGTCAAGTTGGGGTGATCTGGTAGTTTTACAGAGTGGACATGATGGGGTCGATTCATGGATTTTCTTTTCTTTTGATGCATTTTGCTCCAAATGTTGAAGAGCGAGGGAGAGAGTGCATCAAGGTACTTTGCACAAGGAAAATTTGATACCTTGAACCTTACATCTGCACCTACTCGTAAAACAATATCAATCACAGCGGCGGAACGCTGAATTGTTTTCATTCCTGAGAAGAAAACTCCAAACAGAACATCCTCCGAAGTCGTTTTCCTTAGTCAAAATTGTTCTCAACCTAATACACTGTAGATAAGCAAGGAACTCAATAGACTCAAACTCACAAGAATAGTTTTGACCAATTTTCTTTATTTGATCGGTGACAAGTGACTTCAGAATAAAGCAGCAAAGAAATTTTAGCTACTGATTTTTCAATTTCATCAAATTCAAACTTCTCAAAGATCGGACGAATGTTTGGAGAATAAAAAAAAAAAAAAATTGGGACTCGACGAAAATATCAGGAGTCAGAAATTTCTCGTGAGCAATGAATGGATTGACAGAGGATTTATTGTCAAGTTCTCTAGATAGCAAGATCTGAAAGTTCTCATATTTGGAAACAAGTGGTTCGGACGATGAAATCCAAAGATGAGGCTTAGTTATACTTGTCTATGGGAAAGGTTCAAAGCTTGACGGTTGAAAATGTGCCATTTCTTGCGTTGAAAGTGAACATATATGTACTTTCTCTCCCATGATGGCATCTAAATCATGTCAACCTGGATTACCAATAGTAATTTGAGTACCTTTCGTCAATACCATATCACATCAAACAAATTCAAAATAATGAGCAAACTTAATGGGCACTTGACGCATTTCCAAAATAACTAGTATCACTAAGACACCCTTTATTTTACAGACAATTTTTTCTCAAAATTTTTTTTCCTCATCTTTCGGTGTTTGGATCACTTAGGCAAATGAGTCAAGGAAAATCTTTTCATAATCAATAGAAAACCTACATTTAAATTCTAAAGAATGATTTATTCTTTTAAAAATTAGAAATCATTTTCCATAACATAACTAGGCAACGATGTTTGGACTAGAGACCTCAACGCTTGGGGATAAGAACCTCGACACTCATGCACTAAGGTAGGGCTCAAGACCCTGATGCTAGTGCTCAAGTCCTTGACCATGCTTGGGTACCTTGCTCCTAATTTTGAGTTCATCGAAGCTGGGACTAGTTCTTAATGGTCAAGCCTAGGTCCCTCAAGGTCGAGCCCAAGACCTTAGTTCCCATGCTCAAGTACCCAACTTCTATGCTCTAGTCACTAGCCCTAGGGCTCATTCCACAGTGGCTAGACCCAAGGTCACGATGCTAGGTGCTCCAATCCCCAACGATCATGCTCGATTACCTAGCTCTTGCATTCTAGTCACTATTGCTTAGACTCGAGTCCACAAAAGTTGGGCTTATGACCCTAGAGTCCATGCCAAGGTCCTTGGCTGTCATCCTGAGTACCTAACTCCCACGCTCAAATCATTAGTAGTCGTACTTGAGTTATAGAGGAGGGTCTAAGACCTTGGTACTCATGCTAAAGTCCTCACCATACCTCAGTACTTGGCTCCTGAGTGCAAGCTATTGGTGCCCATGCTTAGGAATTCATTTTGACGCTCAAGCCCAAGTTCATTGAAGTTGGGTCGAAATTCATATAGGCTGGGCTTAGGACCTTGATTTTTTATGCCCAAGCCTTGACGGCGATACCCAAATTTTGTGCCCAAGTCATCAACGCTTAAGTCTAGATCCATCGATACCGGGCTCAAGTCCATGGAGGCTAGGCCCGAGACCTTGATGCCCATGATTAGGTCTTAGGTAGATACACTAAGCTCTTGCACACAAGTCACTAGCTCTCGAGCCAGGTCCTCAGCAACCAAGTTTGGGTCCATAGAAGCTAGGCCCAGGTTCCTGAGACCAATCCAAAGACTATGATCTCATCCCACTTGTGTGGCCTAGCCTGGGTCCGTTGACACCAAGCCCAAAATCTTGATGTTCATAATTGGGTATGTGAATATTGTGCTCATATACTTGATTCCCACACCCAAGTCACTATCACTTGTATTGAGTTAGATTCCCAAAGTCCTCAAGAAACTCCAACTCCTCTTATTGAGACCTTGGTGCATGTCATTTTAGAAAAATAAAATCATGGAATTTAACTTCTATTTCTTTTTCAGATTTCAGTAAAACATTGGAAAATATTGTCATTTTCCTAATTTGACTTATATGAAGATATTTCTCAAAAATATCAAAATTTTCACAAACAAATAGAGTCAAAATGAAACTTCATGCAAACTCATGCGAGTGAGGAGCGATTTTGAAAATTCTAACCAGTGAACTTGTAATAAAATTTGAAGACCATTCTAAATAGAGATTTTGCATGCTCTATCAGTAATTCTAGCAAAAGTATGAAAAGCACTACTCATTTTTCTAGTCATCCTATTGTGCAAGCATTTAAAACATATTGAAGAAAGTACATAAAAGTCCTAAAATTTATCGCGAAATTATAATTAAGTTCAAAAACTTAGAAAAAAAAGTGCATAGTCCTAAAATTTATCCAATTTGTGCAATCAAGTATTTTAATTCATCATGTCCAAATTGAATTTCATAAAAATGTTGATGTGCAATTTTTTACTTTTTTTTTTATATCATGTGGCACAAGTCCCAAAAAAAAGGAAAAAAAGGAAATAAGACCCAAAAAAGGAGAAAAATATAAATTAATTACACGAAAAAATTCATATGAAACCATTGTTGTTTCAAATACGATCTTCCACAAAATTTGAGAAGCTATGCGAACCCATTCCCCATTTTATTATGCAGAAAGAGGAGATTGCACGTGCGAACTAAGGACAAGAAAGCGGAAGCGAGCACTAGTAACGAAGCTTGGGCTTCTGAACTTCTCGTGGTCCGATTCGATGGTCGGTACCAGAGTTTGAACATTGAAAATTTCCCATAGAAAGAGTGGAGCGTGTAAATATTTTGCCGAGACCTCGCATCCAGGACGCGAGGATCAGCTCACATCATGCTGTGGTGGCAAGTGGAGGCACCACCACTGCTTGAGGGCCTGTAAGCCCAATCCTAAACCTGGCCGGAGGCTTGTAATGCTAGCGGGCCTCGCTCATGGCCGACGGTTGTCGACCCTTGCCGGTGAAGGTGGGGTGGCAGCACCGCCACATCGAAGAAGAACAAACACCACTTTGAGCAATCGATCTCTTCTTCTTTTATTTATTTTTTCTTCTTAAATTTAGCTTTTTCCTTTCTTATTGTGGACTCACTCGATGCCACATAAGCATCACGTGATTTAAAATATATCAAAAACTCACTTCAGCATTTTCTATCTCTGAAAATAGAAGGGGCTAACTGAAGTATTCAGTTAGACAAGTTTTAAAATTTGATTGTATTTTTGAATGTTTGAAAATTTGATTACACATCCAGCGACAAATTTTTGAACTTTCAATAATCTAATTTAAAAATAATTAACAGGCAACATTTCTTTGTATCTTCGATAGTAGCGACAGGTTTTGTTAGTTAGCGGCCTAACCTGAGTACTCTCTCCATGACTCGATTAGATGCCCCTTTCTTCAAAACCCTAAATCAAAAGGTGCAGGCGAGCTTCACCCTGTGCTTAAACATCAGGAAAGCCATAAATACTAATAGTAATCGCAAAATTCGAGGCCTTTGCTTTGATACCAAATGCATGTAGGACAAAAACGCCATCGACATCAACTGACAGCCATCGACATTGGCTGTTGGCGCCATATTTGGCTTATCAACGGCTTCCCCGGTCAAAAATATATATAACGGTAGACAAATTTGGAAATTCGAAGAATTAGTAAGGGTAATTTTAGAAGAAAAAACTAATTTTAATATTTGGCCAAATGTTGAAAGCCCAATACACAATGTTAGTCTCTACTAACATTGGGTTTTTAACTTTCCTAGGGTTACCATTCGCTGAAAGCCTCTTGGGAAAATTATCAAATACCCTAGTATTTTCTCAAAACGCTTTTGAGATCGAAAGACCCTTGGAAAAGTTGTACTTAGATTCATTAAAAAAGTGACACATGTCCTCTTGACGTGGAAATTAATAGATGAAAAATTAAAAACCTTGTAATTTGCAAAGCCAGTGTGCAAACTTGTTAGCTTCAATAAATACAATCCTTTCCCGCAAACCAAACTCCTCTTTGACTTTTTATCTCCATTATTATTATTATTATTATTTTTTTTCTTTTGTGTTTCAGTTTTAGACAGGGAGTTTCAAAACCTTCATTCTCCTCATATCGCAATCTGCTCTCACTGACAAGGAGATGCTACCCAAGGTATTGCAATTTCTCTTTTAGTTTTACTTTCCTCTCTTTTCAAAATCCCAATTTGGTTTAGAAAATATTTACAACAAATTTATTAGGTTTTCTAATTAGATTGAGGAGGGTTTGGGCGTTTGCAAGGTGCAAATAAGTTATTTTCCTTTGTTCTACATTTCATACATGCTTTAACTCTGCTCCACCTCGACTTTTTTTTTGTCCGCTTCAGTTTCATGAAGGCTTAGAAGGATGTTCAGGTTTTGTCGTTATGAGACGAGGTGGGACTGGATATTCAAAGGGTGAGAATTGGTAATTCTCTGTTCTACATTTCGCACATGTTTTAATTCCTCCGTTCTAACTCAATTTATTTTTTTATTTTTTGGCTTCAGTTTCATGAATGGTTTGAAGGCAGCAGGGTCAAGATTGTCGCCGTGAGTAGTGCTGCCAAATTGGGTCACGGACTCATATTTTAACCCACAATTAAATAAGTGAATCATGTACGGGTCACCTTAAAATTAAAATATGAGTTGTAAATGGGTTTGAAAAGCTCAAACAAAATGGGTTATGTTTGGATCTTTTACAAACCCATTTTCAATTCATTTTTGACCGAACTCTCTCCTTCCTCTCCTCTCCCTCCTCTGCTTCATCTCCATCTTCCTCACGTTCTCTCTCTTCCAACGGACCTTCCTGATCTCCGCCCGAAAGTCCCAGCTCGACTTCGCTGCCTTCGGTAGGCCATGCAATTACTCGGTGGAGTTATGGATCTATGATTGAAGCTTCAAATTGGCAAGGTACAAGGAGATGTTCTAAGGATGGAATCGCCAAATCTTCGGCACATCTTCATCCCCACCTTTGTCCTCTGATCGAGCACAAGCGCAATAAAATCTTTGTAGACCCCTCGAGTTTGATTCCAATGTTCTGCACATATTTGTTGGAGATCATTTGCATTGCAGCAATTGCTCTATGGATGTGTATGGTTACGAGACTTGAATGACCACATCAAGATCTTTGATGAAATTGCAAAAATTGAGCCGCTCATAGGATATAGGCAAATCGGACTTCCACCCCCAGTACCATTTTATCTCGTGCGAGCTCCGTGCGCTGACGGAGATGGCTCGTGACGATCAACAACACATCTCCAGGCTGTCAATTATAAGAAGTCCACCGTTAGGGGCTGCCGTCGAGATTGCCACCGTCGGGGTCCAAAACCCTAAAAACCTTAGCGTTAGGGTTTTCATTTTATTTTGTAAATTTTTTATTTAATTTTAAAGAATTGTTGGGCCTTTTTATTTGTCTTTTTTATTAGTTATATGGGTGGGTTTAGGTTAGATGTGGGTTGGCTATGGCTTAGTAAGTAAATGGGTTAACGTGAGTTAAATGAGTGGATTTGGATCGAACTATTTATGACACACCCAAACTTGACCCAACCTACTCATTTGCCACCTCTTACCATGAGAAGGGGTATTTGTAAGGTGTGAATAACTTATTCTCTTCTATCTATATTTCATACATGATTTAAATTGTCTATTCTACCTCGACTTTTTTTTTTTTTTTCAGTTTCGGAAAAAGAGAGGTGCTCTCGCATAGCTAGGTTTGATTCTGTAGCTAAAAGTAAAAGGTATTGAGTAGAAGGACGCTAGAAGTGTCAAAAATTTTATACGACATTCACTTTCGTGCCAAAAGTTTTCGTCAACTTACTCAAGTATCAAACCGGTGAAAAAAGTTCACTTAAGTACTTCTGACGAGAAATTTTGACTAAAAATATTATGTGGCTTTTTTTCATTAAATGTTAATGCCTAGGTGGTTTTAAAAAAAGGAAAAAAGAAATTCCACCTGGGCAATGACTTGGCCTTTAATCACCAATGTTGCGTTAAAGCATTTTAATCCCTCTTTCTCTCTTGCTCTTTCTTTCTCTCTTATTCGAGCCTTGTTCGAAAATTTTGAAGCAAAAAATATCATGGTTTGAAGGGTAGCCATGATCTTGAGTACCTTAGGTTGGAAAGATGTCATGGTTTGAAGCAAAACATCAAGCGCTAGTGATCAGCGCCAGCAAAGAAGGATTGAGCGAGCGAGAGAAACTTTAAACACTCGAATTAAAAAAACAGGGGAGAAGAGAGGCACGATCGGCGAGAACAAATGACTTCCATTGACGGTGGCGGCAATGTCCGGAAAGCAATGGAGAATGATCACCAACGATTGAACTTCAAAAATTTTTGAGAGAGGATTCCTTGGTGAGATCTGGGTAAGAGAAAGTACGCCAAGAATGCCAAAACTTAACATGGCCAAAACTTAACACGGATTGACACTTTAGTGCCAAAAATTTTAAAAAGTACACCTAAGTGCCATTTTTTCTTTTTAAAATTAGGACACTTAAGTACCAAGTCCAGTGAGAGTAGTTGGAAATCTGACGTGACATATTTTTTTAATAATATAAATGATTTACATGGCTCGTCGAAAAGCCAACTCGGCAATCCTTGTTTAAAACAACATCGTCTTCCATGTTCATTTAAGTGCCAGTCGTGGTTAAAAAAGGACCACTTAAATGTTAATTTATGGTGTAAGTGATCACTTAATGCCACCGTGGTTAAAAGTGAATACTTAAGTACAAAGTGATCACTTAAGTGCCAAAAACGACGTCATTTAGCGTACTCTTGGTGTCTATGTGGCTAATTTTGTTTAAAAGTGTGACACCTCAAAATTTGGCCATTGATTCGGATATATGGAATGGTTGTTTCGTCGACACGCCTATGGTCAATTTACTCGGAACTGATCACTCTCGAGTTAACTAATCTATTAGGTGAGACCGTTAAGGGATATAAACGTGATAGACTAGAGAATTCGATCGGAAATTGACTACTCGACCATAATAATCAGCAAGGGTCAATATGACACCGTTATAATCGAATTGTGATTGGATATAAGTCGATTCGATGGAATTGCGTAGTCAAATTGCGGGTGATTCCACATAATTGCTAAAATGCATCGAACGGCACTAACTTGATTTTCTATCGATATTATACTCGGGACACGTAATTGAAATCTTGCAATTTTTACGACAACCGAGAGTCTTCTACAAGTCGAAGATCCACAAACGTGAATAAAAAATTATCGACCACGGGTCAAACGCACTAAAATCCCTAAAAGCTATATGGTAGGTTAGGTCATACTAAAATCACGTTTGGTCGATTTTAACCACGAAATTGAATTCGATTTTGGGATTCGGACATTCAAGTGTGTCACTATTCATTTATAGGATGTCGTCTTATCTTTGGAGAAATTTTGTTGAGTTCGGAATTTTGCGGAAAAATCGATTTCGGACAAAAAGAAAAGGAAATGGAAATTCGGAGCAAGAAGAAAAATAGGCTTTTTCTACTCTATTTTGGCTTTGTTTGTGAAGAAATAGAGGAAAATGGCCATTTGATGGCCTCTTGACTTATTGGGCCGGAGACTTTGGGGTAAAATGTGATGATGGGTTGATATTTTGGCTACGCATTTGATTGGTTGTGGCCTTGACCTTTTTGTTGCCTCTCTCTCTCTTCCATTTCTCTTTCTTCTCTTCATGCGTGAGTCCCCCTTGCCTCAGCCGACCAGCTTTCTTCCTCATTTTCCCTTCTTTCTTCTCACATTCATTTCTTCCTTCTATTTTATTTCCCTCAGCTTCATCTTCCCCCCCCAGCAGCACATAGCCGCAACTCCACGCCAGCCTGCATCCCCTTTTCCTTGCTGCCGACCACGCCTCTCCCCACGTCCAGCTCGGCCCGTAACTCCAGCACCACACAGCCACCGCTCCATCCATCAGCTCACTGTCTCCACAGCCCCACAGCCGCTGCAGCTCCAGTTCGTTCCAGCTCAGACCCAGCCGTTGCCTCGCGCCTCCAGCTGGTCCGCCCAACCACCAGCAACTCCACCAGCCACCAGTGGCACCACCACCACCACCACCACCGCATCACCACTCGACTAGCAGCTCCACAAAACCGAACTGCCAGCCTTGGCCGAGAGCTTGAGAGGCCATCACAATCTCCATCAAGCCTCCGATCGTGACACGGTAGTCTTGGGTTTTCACCGTTGTCACATTGCCGTCGCCGTGAGTCCGATGCCGTCGAATTCCGGAGTTAACTTCCTAATCATTGATTATATTGTTAATTGCGCTTAGGGGTTGGATTAGTATTAATTATCTTGGTTAGATTAGTGTTAATTAGCTTGGTTAGATTAGTGTTAAGTTGGATTACCTTAAATTCGGATCTGTTTACTGGACACTCGCCATTTGCTATTTTCGTGGGTTAAAATGTGCTACAATTTTGAGGTTGCTTTCCTTCTTGAAAAATATTCTAAACATCTTCAAATATGACATATATTTTACTCAAGATTTTATGGATTGAAAAGAACAAGATTTTAGCTTCGTTTCATGCAAAGCAGAATCTCGGTTTGTGTTGGAACCAGTGACCTTTAGGTGTTCAAAGAATTTTTATCAATTCTTAGGGTTCGATTTTGGAAGGAGTTTCTTCACAAAAATTTTTCATCACATTTTGAAGTTTAACATAGTCAAATTTCAGATCAAACGGATGAGTTTTGGATCTCGAACCAAACTGATTTTGAAAAACGTAATTTCTGGACACGGACACAATTTTGGCAACGGTTTGAGCGATTTACTGCTCTTATTATAGGAAGATCTAGGTCAATGTGTCTCCATAAAAAGTGTTTGTTTAAGTTTCCTTTATAACATATTCAAATTTAAGAATTTTCTGAACTCATTTGGTTATGTTTCTGGAATTAATCTTGAAGACATGCGAGTGGACCTGGTTTCCGTTGGTAATGGCCGATAGTGGTCTTGTGGTTATTCTTGGTATCTTACTTGCTGGGAAGTGCATATTATGTGATTTCGTTGATGTTTGACATGCTGAGAACTTATGCGTGATATTATGAGATTGGTTGTTCTATGTTGGTTCCAATTTTTATTGCAAAAGTTGGCCTTATGGGCAATTAATTAGAAAAACAATGAGGTGTCGGGTTTGGACACCAAAATTATTTGCTCAATAAAACAATGAGGTTTTAAACTAGGTGCGTGCAAATTTTGACAGATTAATTTTGAGTACAAGAGCACCTTTAAATTTATTTCCAAAGGTTTTTAAGAAAAAAAAAAAAAGAGGTTACTCTAAATTGTTTCTAAAAAGAGGGGTTGGACAAAGAATTAGAAAAGAAATATGCTGTCGGATTTGGATGTCAAGTTTTATGTGCTCAATAAAACCGTGAGGTTTCAAACTAGGTGCTTTCAAAGTTTGGCGGGTTGATTTTAAATACGTGACCCCATACGAATTTATTTCTGAAGGTTTTGAACAAAAAAAAGGGGTTGCAAGGTTTATTATTTGAAAATATATTTTTGGTGTTATTGGCTAATGAGGAAGATAACAATGGACTTGAGTGATGGTGTGCTAGTGTGATCACCTAAATACACTGATGCGTATGAATATGTGGGGTAATGAACCTGTCCTGATGTGTATGAATATGCGGGACGATGCTTGATTAAGTTCGAATGCCTCACGTCAATGGATGCCGAGTTGTGGTAAAGGCCGGACTGATGCTCCTTATTGGAATGCCGTCATGATGCGTATGAATACGCGGGATTATGCCGTGCCCAGATGCTCGGTTACGCCGGATAACCACCGACTTTTGAGTTGGCCATGGCCATTGGGTCATAATAACTGGAACACGCCTGAATAGTTGTGATAAGTGTGCCTAATTATGGGACAAAATTGTGTGGCACGGTATGAGATGTGTCATAACGGTTTAGTCTTATAATTGGGACCCATGTAATTATTTGAATGATAAGAATGATGTGTTCTGGTTATTAATTATGCATGTGATATTTATATTGGTATATGTGATGTATTAATATGTAGGGACGCGCCGATGTGAGGTGAGTTTTGTATGGTGCTTGTTTAGGACCGCCTTCAAAGCGAATTTGCGTTATAATCAGGGTTTAGGGTTTTGACTCACTGAGATTTATCTCACTCCGTTGTGGTTAACCCTTTTTCAAGGCTGTAGCATAGAGATTTGTTGAGTGTGGATGTGATGGGCGCGAGATGCGACATCTTTTGGCTTGTGGTTAACCCTATCGTTAGTGAAGTTAGGTTAACCTTGGTCCCTGAAAGTTTTTGAGAGGGGATAGGAAGTGGCCGTGGAAAAGCTTGTAAGTATTAAACTTCTAGGGTTAACAGTTGATAAAAGAATATGTTGTTTTGGCAATATTTGCCGTGTTTTACTATCCCTATGTTTGTTTGTTAGCCGGGTGTTTATTTAATTTGCTTTCACGCGTGCTTAATGGAAAGATAAAAAGAATGGGTCGGCGATACATTCTGGGATGTCGCATTTTTAATCGACCACCAAGGGATGTGCGCGTGCCCGGGATTCAAGGTGTGATAAAAAGAATTGCCATGTCAGTAAAAAATCTCGTCGGAAAATGCAAAGTTAGCACTTTGGCCAGACTTTCTTGCCATTAGTACTTAAATATTTCATTTTTGTCCAATTTTGGACTTAAATGTATATTTTAGAACTTTTGGCACTAAAATATCTCCCGTGCCAAGTTTTGGCACTTCCAGTGTCTACACCTCGATCCGTGTGTATGCTATGTTATGCTCTATTTTGGCTACAATGAGCTCAAGGTGGCCAATAATGGAGATTTTACAGCGACTAACGGCAATCGAAGGATGGTGGATAATGGATTGAGCAATTCATTGATGAAGGAAATTGTTGGAGGTAATTGCTAGTGCATTTGCATCGGTGCCGATTTCCATTGTTCTAGTCAACTAGGAGAGGCGAGTTTTCGAATTGGATGCCTATGAGTGTATGAATGAGGAATTTGAAAGATGTGATGTAGTAAGGAGTTAGGAAATACCGACACACTTTGAGAGCTTTCATGTTATGTTAGATATTTCGACACATGTTCGATACTCTTCAACATTCTTCGACACTCTCTAACACTCGGTCAACACGTGTCGGAAAATTTAACACATAGTCAACTCTCCCATTTTTCGACATGCGAGTTGGAAATTCTGACATGCGAATTCGGAATTCCAACACGTGATCAATTTTAAAATTTTTAATAAATGAGGGCTTAAAATGTAAATATGTAATAATAATAATAATAATAATAATAATAATAAAGGGGAAAAAAGAAAAACCTAATCTTTTCTTTTCTCCCGACTCTCATTTCCCTTGATACACAATTCACTCCCAAGTTTGTTTTTTTTTTTCTTTTCTCTTTCAACACGCTTGACATGCAAGTTTAGAATATGGATTGCTTGTTTTTCCCTTTAAGTTTTATGGATTATTGGAATAAAGTTGAATTTGTGAAATTGAAGCAATGAATGATATTAATAAAATACGGATTAATATTTTTAGTATAAATTTATTCTAGACTCTTTTATTATTATTTATTTATTTGTGAATTTGAATCAAATTAATTTGATTAAAATAGTCATAAAAATGATGATTTATAATGTATTTATAAAATATACATTTAATATATAATGTGTCCCAATGTATCGGGATTCTCTATTTTTTGAGAAATGACGTGTCGACATGTTATGTTGTGTCGTATGTCGTGGGTCAGTGTCGGTGTCAGTGCTACTTAGGTAGGGAGAGGATTTGTATTTTTCCTACACAACATTTTGGCTTTCTTTGCGAGGAGAGACAATCAAGAGGCTTCTTATGACATGCTAACTATACATGCTTCATCCTTGATCCAGGGGAGATGAGCTAGAGTTGCTGCAACATCAACTATAAATGGACAACTTATTGAATGACAATCTTTTAGTGAGGAATTAACAGGTACTCATGTCCACAGGTATAATTCCTCTACTAATTGTTGGCTTTGGAGAATTATGAATTTTATTTGGGGAACTTGGGAAAATGCTTGGTTATCCAGTTTTGGGTTTATATTTGGGTTAAAACTCATGGGTTTATATTTGGGGTAAAACTCATAAACGACATCATTTAGGGAAAAATATAATGAGTGGGCACATCAACGAGCCACGTTAGATAGAGAAATTAATTAAAAAAATATATGGCCATGTTGGATTTCCAACAACCAAAATCGAAATTGACACTTAAGTGATTCGGAAAAAAATTTTGGCACTAAAATGAGCGTCATACAAAAATTTTGACACTTCTAGTATTCTTATGCTAGAGGCATTGCTATCTTCTTTGATGGTTTCCTTTCCTCTTTTCTTAAAATTTCAGTTTGGCTCAGAAGACTCTGTACGCCTAATTTGTTATGTTTTCAATATTAGAAGGCCAGCCTCAAAGGTCGTCACCACAAGACTGGGGTAGCACCATGTGTTTGCAAGGTGTCAATACTATTTCGCATTTATTATTTTAATGGAACCTACTTTTGATTTCAGAAAGGTTAAGTTATTCTATCCTAATTGAAATAGAGTGTGCTTACCCAAAAACTTTTAAGTTCATTGACTATATTCGGCAGATAATTCCTAGTCCTCAATAACTAATTTGAATTGTTCTCAAGATAAATGGGTATGACTTATCTCTTTAGAATTTAATTTTTTTTTTGAATTTATATTTTCTCTTTAAATTATTAGATATTTTTAAAACTTATAGAGGCTGCGAAAGGATTTTGTCATCATACATAATGTTGATAAAGAATTTGAATTTAGAATTGGAATGACATTTGCTAATGATGACGAAGCTGGGAATACATACAATGCGTATGCAATTTGCAAGGGAATTGGAGTGTGAAGAGGACAAGAAACAACAATGGCAAATAAATATTGTGAACATGCACATTTCTTTGTAATTGTGAAAGACACTCTTTATTAACTTCATGAACAAAGGGATGTTTATAGGATCATGAAAGGAACTAGATGTAAAGCTTGCATTAAATTTAAAGTCAAAGATCCAGTTTGGGCAGTTGTCAAGTTCAAGAAGGTTCATAATCATACTTTCATGATGATAAACATAAACACTTTGTAAGATCATATATACACATAACATAAATTAATAGAAGTATATTGACTTTTTTGACTAGATCGGTATAAGGGTTACGAAAGCATATTCTTACCTTAGTGGTGTAGCAAGTGTGTCATCTGAATTTTTGTTCCATCTGATTAGTGAGATAGGAAAATAAAATTTAGTGATGGTAATTAGGTTAGTTAAATTGGCACTATCGAAAATTTGTCAATGGCAAGATTGAAAGATAACGGTTTTTGAACCATAATTTTTGGGACACATTTAATGAATTCTAGACTTAATTTACGATCGTACATGAAAAATTGATACAAATAACCCCATTTTCCTTCATGGGCTAGCCACCTTTCTTTCTTCCTCACTCCCTCTTTCGCCAGATCCTTCTTTCTCTCTCTCTCTCCTTTCTCGCCACCATCTGTCACAGTGGCAAGGCCATTTGGTGCCGCTGCCCCATGCGGCTAATAGGATCACATGCAACGAAGTTTACCTTTAGTATAAAACTTTTTTTTCTTCTCTCTCCCTCTCATTTCTCTCGGCCTCTCTCTCTCTCGCTCTCATCTCTCTCAACCCAACTCTCTCTCTCTCTCTCGCACGCACGCGCTCTGATCGCTCGCTTTATCCCTCTCTCGATTGCTCGCCGCTCTCATTTTTCTCAATTTAATCATGAGATTAAGCTACGTTGACCTGCTTCTAGCCAAGGCAAAGGGTCGAGGTTCAGTTTTCCGTGGGTTTAGGTTCGGTTTTACTCGTCGAGGCACAAGGTAAGTGAAATTACTTTTCTCTATGCTATGTTGATATGCTTGTTGTGCAATTCGAGGAATCTTGCCTTTGATGTGCTGTGATGTTTTGTGTTGTCTTGATTAGGTTCGTGTTGTTTTTGGTTGGATTATATCGTTGTCCGTGGGTTGGTTGAGGTTTAGACGCTGCACAGTGTGCCATGAGGTATCATGGTTATTAGGGCTACAATTTAACCGTTTTAAGCTTAATTTTGGCTTTCCATGTTGCGTTGACGATGCAGGTGAGGTTTAGTGATCTTGAGATGGTGATAGTTCGATTGTGAGGTTCAGTTAAGGTTCGGTGGTGTTGGGTTGGTGATGGTTCGGCTGAGGATTGGTTGAGTTATCAATGGTCTCGGATTGGTGATGGTTTAGTCAAGGTTCGGTTCGATGGTTGGGAGTTGTAATTACTTGGTTTGTACAAGTCCGCTTGAGATGTTGGTATTTGTTCAGTCCTAAATTGTCAAATTTGTGTTAGGATAGACAAAAGAGAGTCTAGTAGATGGCGGTGAGTGAGTCATCAATTAGACCTCGGTATTGAGAATGGTATTTGAAAATGTGTCGAGCCTTGTTAAGCGAGGTGTCCACATGCTTAATGGTAAGATAAATGTGCATGTTTTATGTGATTAAAATACTCATAATGAATATTGTCGGACAGCAAACTGGCGATGCCTCGTGGGAGCTTGGAAGAAATTCGAGATGCCCAGGGACAGGGAACCCTAGAAGCAATCGGACAACGAACCAGCGATGCCCCGTGGAAGTATGGAGGGAATTCGGGATGCCTAGGGATAGCGAATCCTGGAAACCTAGGGATAGTGGACCCTAGATGCCTTGGGGAGGGATGCCTAGGGACAATGAACCCTAGAAGCTCGTGTGGTCTAAAGGGGGCTGGACTTAGGATTTAATTGAAAGTTGGCTACCTTTTTTGAGACAAAAAAAGTTGGGCTAGATTTGTCGCTCAACCTAAAGTTAGTTCTTTTTTACTAGACAAAAAGAAGTTTAGGCTTCTTGAACTTCTTTTTACTAGACAAAAAGAAGTTTAGGCTAGATTTGTCCCCGACCTCAAGTTGTTGCTTTTTTTTCCGGAATTAGCCCTATCTTTTCAGCTTCTTTTTTTAAATAAAAAAAGAATTTCAGCCAATAAGGACTAAATACTAAATAAAATAGAATGAAAATATCGAGGAAATTTGTGAGATGTGGTCATGGTGTGGTTATCCGATATGCCCATGGGTTCTTTTGCTTGGATGTATGGCCAATCAGCGCTGTCCGGCAATCCACCATTATAGATGTTGACCCCAATGGAATTGGCCCTCCAATCATGACAGCCATTTCTACGTAAAAGCAAGCGAGACTGTTGTTCTCTTGTTGATTCATGAAAGTTCATGTTTTAGATGATCTATCTAACTTTCAATTACGTTGGAAATGATTCGTCTTTGTAGTCAGTCGCATCATTGGCTATATTAATTTTATGGATGTACTTGATATATCCAAAAGCACTCCTCTCTTTACTTGCCATTAATGACACTTGAATCTCTCGGCTATTCTTTTTACAAGGTGATTAATATTTTTTTTGCGTGCAACTTGTGAATAAATGAGTTGCTTATAAACAATGTTGCATATGTGGCACATACTTTAGAAAGATTCCCAAACCGAAGAAGTACCCAAGTTTCTTTACTTATTACCAGAGCCGAATGAGGCCCAAACCATAAATACCCGAAAAATTCGGTTCAGGTTGGGTCGGTCTGAGTTAGGTAATTTTGACACCCCTATACTGGAGGTAGCTATTAGAGCGTAATGCATCGAGTTTCATATTTCAAGTGATAGAATTATTCTTTAGGATAATGCCTGCACGCCTTCAATATTATGTTCTCATTTTTCTATCTTCTTTAACACTGTTTACAACACCAACTTGAATGATTTTTTTTTTGTTTGCCTATATGTATTTGCTGACGTGACACATCTTCAGAGACCGTATTGCATTCTAATCTTGACAGGTTATGGCTATTTAACCGTATTTATATCCACGTTGGCATTTTCCGTAAGAAATTTTATCAAAGACCTTATATTGACCCATGTTTAAATAGTTGAAGTATTTGATTTAACAAAAGAAAAGTTTAGAAACTTAATTGTAAAACGAGCAAACTCTCAAGTACTTGTTTTATCATTGCAAACCATAAAAAACTAGTTAAATTCTTCATCACTTGAACTTGGAAATTGGTCGTGATCAATCAACAAAAGAATATTCTCGGGGCCACTTTGTATCTTCTTGAATTTCTAGACTACGTGATAAAAATCTGAGTACAATAGTCAAGGTTGAGAAAATTTTACTTAACAAAACTATTTTGAGTACGTATTTTGAGTTTGGAGATTTTTTTCTAGAGAAATTCAATGAACAAGGCAACAAAATTTTTGGAGGGCTTTGCAAAAGAAAAAAGCACCACTTTGTATGTCTTTCATGTGCAAAGAAACTGTATTACTTGACTTGTTGGAAAGGACAACCAGGCAATTGTCCAAGCATCTTACCGAAAAATTCGTCCAATTAATCCTAACACTAATATTCGGATATCAATCCCATCCTAAATTTATTTTTTTCCTATATTAATCTTAAATTTTTGTATGAACTTTTAAAGTAGTCTTCCAAACTCATTTTTATCAAAAATCACTGAGTGGTGATATACCAGACGACTAGTGATGACTGGACCACAAGTCAACGATTTTTGGTGAGAATTAACCAAAAGGATTATATTGGAATTTGCAAAGACAAAATTGGTAAAATTGAATGGAATTTGCAAAGACAAAATTGGTAAAATTGAAAGGTAGTATAAGTTTGAAACTGATTGGGTAATTTTCCCAACTTGCTAGCTAGAGTTGAGTTCTTTTAGGTGGATGAGAATGAACTAAAACCAAATTTTGATTGAAATCACAATTTAATTCAATATCCTTAACATTAAGATTTACTAATATCTTATCAGAATTTTAGGTCATATAGTTTTTTTTCTTTTCGTAATGCTTATCCGATGAGAAATTAGGTTTATTGATGATACTATATGTATTGATACAATTGCAATGCTTTAGTTAGCCTTTGATTATGAGGTGATGATGAATTATTGATTTAATGTCATGAATTGTTGTATCTTTCCTTATTCCTTTGTCTTTTTCTCTGATTTTCTCTTCTCTGTCTTGTTTTTCATGTGATACTCTCGTTTCTCTGTCAATTTCCCTTGCCAGCCTTTTTATATCGGATTTAATTGTAGATCTGAAACCTTCTACAGCAAATTTGATAATGTGACAAAATTAAAAACTTTAGATTATAGATCTTGAATTGGATGCGAAGACATCATTGATTATCTTGATAATCAAGATGAGATTAATTTTCTTAAGGAAAAAAATTGTGAAAAGGGGCAACTAGCACTAGCAACCAAATTTTAGGCATTATCGTAAAGTCTCACACCTGCCATGAAATGTTCAATTTGAATCATAATTACTTTAAACTATCCGTGACCCAAAAGCTCGAGACTGGTAAGCTCGCCATTGTTTGTTGGAAATCTCTGCACGTGAGATATGAAGTAGATAGGCAATGTAACATGAGATCTTGAGATTCGCTCGCAATTTTCATTGAATTCATAACCTCGTGGAAGACAGGTGGGTGACTATTTTAGCACTAGGCCAATCACCTTGATGGTGACATTATCATGAGATTTATAACAACTCTGAAAGTCAAAACCACAACAATTTTCTTAATAATTAGAAAAATCATTATTACCATGAGAATCTTGACAATCGGAATCATGAGAACAATAATTTTACTGAACTCGAGAATTTTTCATCAAATCATATTTAAAGAAGAAACTTTAACTGAAAATATCTGGATATATATATATTGGTCTCTTAAACATATGATTTCATTTCATGTAGATAAAATAAAGAACAACCTAGATGGTTTATAAAACAAAGAACATCTAAAAGAGATTGCGGGGGGCAGACACCTAGCTTAAAGGGAGAGACGCGCGAGTTTAGACTTTAGCGACCCAAATCTGTAGTTTTATTGAGAACTATATAGCAATAGGCCCACTAAAGAGAAGGAAAAGTGGAAAATAAAGCCCAGCCCTCTAAGATAATTGCAGCAACATCCCACGATATTTGACCTTTCCCTGACATAAGCTAAACTGAAATCTTGTTGTTAGACTCCACAATTGAGACTTGCCTTTTATCTTTCTCCTCCCATTCGTGTGCGAACTTCAACCCTTCAATAATGGCTAGGATTTTGTGTGTAGTGCAGATTGCACCTTCACAGTGCGAGCAAATCCTCCAAGTAACACACCAGACGCGTCCCTATAGACTTTAGCAACCCCTGTTAGCTGGTCCTGTAATTGTACCCATGTTTAACCACTTCTCTTAATGAATTCTTGTCAATTCCCCATTGCCCACTAACCATAGCACGTCTAAAATTGCTTCTCTTCCAATCATTAAACTTTGCTTGCCCCAGGATGATCGTTGACCATTCTTAGCTTGCCAAAAATTAGTTTCAGGAAAATAGAGCCCCTTTAATATCTGACTCCAAAGTGTCGAAAGTTGTTGTATCATTCTCCATGCTTGCTTTCCTAGCATTGTCCTATTGAACATGATAAGATCTTTGAATCCCATTCCTCCATCTTCCTTCCTTGTTTTTAAGACATTCCAATTCTTCTAGTATATCCCAGCTTTTGCATGATTATTTTTTCCACTAAAAGGATGCATTTTTTTGTTTAAGGGCTAGGCAAATGGATATTGCCATTTTGAAAATTGGCATTGCATATTGTGGTAATGCCTGAACTACTGCTTTCAAGAGAATTTACTTTCCTCCCTTAGACATCAGGTTTTCTTTCCAATCTTCTAGCTTCATGTTCGCCCTCGCTAACATATATGCAAACATCTCTTTTTTTTTTAGGCTGCTCAATCCAATGGTGTACGTAAGTACTTCCCTGTTTTGGCTATTTCAAGGGCTCTTAGCTCTTGTACTAGGTTTCTTCTAAGATTCTGGGAGCAATCCAAGCTAGAGAAGATCCCTAATTTGTTCAAATTAATTGCTTGACCGGTGGCAAAATAGTATTGGTTGAGAACATCAATGAGGTTTTGGCAGTCACTTATCTTTCCATCCAAATAGAAGGAGTCATCCTCAAATAGCAAGTGGGAAAGCCTTGGGCAATATCTATTTAGTTGAATTCTTCTCAATCTGCCTCTTTAGTCACTTTTTTCATTATAAAAGATAAAACATCATCAACAAGTGCATAAAGATAAGGAGATAAATGATCACTTTGTTGGATTCCTCTTGAAGGTTGGAAGTAAGGCAGATGTTCTTCACTAAATTTCACACTAAAGGAAACAGTAATCACACATTTCATAATCCATGAAACTCATCTGTTGCTGAAACCCATTTTAAGCATGCACGCTTCTAAGAAATCTTGTTAAATTCTATCGTAAGCCTTATGCATATCTAATTTCAGCACCACCTGGAATTTTTTCTTTCTTTCTCCTTGTTCTTAACTAGTAAAGCACCCCCTACATGATCAAAATGTTATTCCGGATTTGCCTTTCGCTTACAAATACACTTTGCTCTATTTCCATCAATTTGGGTAGCCAAGGTTTTAAACGATTAACCAAAACCTTCGAGATAATTTTGTATGCAAAGTTGCACAAGCTTATGGGAAGATACTAATCCAATCTTTTCGGGTTTTGAACTTTTGAAATGAGTGAAATCAAGATTTTATTCATGTTCAGGTCTAAATAGCCTGATCCCACAAAATCATCTACCAATTTTAAAATATCCATGTGAATTTCCAGCCAATGATGCTAAAAAAATTGTCTAATCATTCCATCAGGCTCCAATGCTTTTATTACTCCTAACTGGAAGACAACTTCTTTAACCTCTTGTAAGATAACTTTTGCTGTTAAAGCATTGTTCATGTCCTCCCCGACCCAACAAGGACATTGATCAATAAGGGGCTGAAAGTTTCGAGGGCCAACCAAGCTATATAGATTATTGAAATAGTTCGCCGTCACTATTTTTAGTCTTTTAGAATCCCTGCTCCATTCTCCATCTGAAATTTGCAGAATACAAATTCTATTTCTTGCCTATTTTGAATTATCGTAGCATGAAAAATGTTTGATATTTCTATCTCCCCATTTCATTCAATTAATTATCAACCTAATTCCCCAATACAACTCTTGTTGTTTCCATAACGCCTCTATTTTTTGCTTGATTTGTTTGGCTTTTTCTTCGTCATTCTTCATCTCAAGGCCATTCGTGATGGTTTCGAGTTCATGTTTCAGGAACTGTAGCTGCCTTTAAGCACCGGAGAATCTTTTACTTCAAGAAGCAAGAGTTCGTTTGACATTTTTAATTTCAACCATAATCTCTAGTTTGCCATAGTTGGATCAATCAAAGTTGATTGAACAATGCTTTCGTATTTGTTATCTTTCAACCAAAAGGCTTCAAACTCAAATCCCTTCTTTCTTTTCCTCGATTCAGCCCATAAAGCTAGAACAAGTGGGCTATGATATGAGCTTATTGCAGTTGAGGCACGGGCTAATGCCATGGAAAGATGCTCTCCATTCCAAGTTGCATAAAACCCGATCTAATCTTTCTTTTACAAATACTTTTCCCTTATGATTATTCGCCCAAGTAAAAGTACATCATTTATACTTCAAATCCATTAAAGAGCTGCCATTAAGGAAGTCTCTAAATGCCACTAGCCTATAATACTCCACCATTCTCTTTCCCACCTATTCCAATGGTAAAGAATCTCATTGAAGTCTTCTAGGTAGATCCAAGGAAGGGTGTTACGCAAACTAATGCCCCTTAATTCATCCCACAACAAGATCATTTTCTAAAACATATAATGCACAAAAGTTATACGCATCGCTAACTTAATTTCCTCAACTTTACGAGTGATATTAATGTAATCCATAGTGAAAGAGTCTATAGAGATCGAGACTTCATAATTCCACATTATAACTAGCCCCCCACTAGTCCCAACTGACTTTACTACAAACAATTCTAGAATTTTAATATATTTTTTTCAGCCTGATCACCATTGGTTCTTTGTCTTTTGTTTCCATAAGAAATACTAAATCAGGCTTTCAAGAGCCATTAAAGATCTTAATTGGTGGAATGTCAGGGGAATGCCCAACTCCTAACAATTCCAGCTTAAGACTTTCATTGGTACCCTAGCATCTTATTAGGGTTAGCCACCAAACCCATAAACCCTCTCCCTTCACGACATGGATAAGGGGTTTCTACTAATTGATTCTCATTTAGAACAAAATGAGTTTCTATTGCGGTATCATAGGACTATATCTTTTTTGCTTCTTTACAACATGTTTGGCATTTTTCCCTTATTTTACCTAAATAATAATAGGATAATTTCCCCTTTTCAGAGATTGGGGATCTTCCATTTTGTCAGACTAGGACATCATCAGAAAAGACATGTTGGAAGTGTCTTGCATCGGATTAGGCTACTCCTTATCCATCGCCTTCCACTTCTCAATTTTTTTCTAGTCAGTTATTGTTAGCAACACGCTGGACAACTTCAATTTGGTACAAAATTTCTAGGGTTTCAAGTATGATTCCGTCTACTTCATCTTCCTCTACCTTTTTCTCATAGCAATGCTTCCTAATGGAGCTAAATTCTCTTGCTTCTGCCTTCAATCAATGGCCAAATTGTAGTTGTTCCAATCTATTTTCAGCCCCGAATTTTCAAAGCAATGGATAGTGTAGTGACCCAATTTACCACACGTATAACAAAAGTAAGGTAATTATTCATATTTATATTATAACCAAAGATTCTTTCTAGTTTAGTTAGCGACAATGCCCTATTTTAGAGGGGCAAATAAATCCAATTCTACTTTAACTCTTCCCAATCTATAGGTAGCTTGCCCTTTCATCTTGATTTTAACTTCCAACACCTCACCTATATCAGTAATTAAACTTCTTAGTATTCTTTTATTATGCCAATCCATAGGAATGTGCACCTAGAAAGATCCTTTTGAAATGTTAAAACACTAGGAGGCGTATTGGGTTCCCATGATTTAAGCAAAAGAATGTGGTTCGCAAAAGACCACAAATCCCCATCCATCACACGCATTATATGCCCTTTCGTTTTAAAAATGAATAGATATAATCCCTGCTCTGGTTGAGACTCCATGCCTTTTTATGGTACTTTGAAAGGCTTGGAAGCCAATGGATGGGTTTGTAAATAACTTCCCAATCAACATTAATATACATTCATTATCCTATTTAGATGATCAATATCATCCATACCCATAATATTATTGACTGACCAAAGATTGCCCAGTTGCTTGTAGAGAAAGGCTAGTTGCGAATTAGCTTCCAAGTCCCCCACGAGAGCTTTTTGTGTGAAAATCGATGTTGAGGGGATGAGAGTAGTAGTAAGTCTTGATATCCACAAATCAAAGCACAAAACCTATCGGTAGCAGCAATAAGCCTTAGTATCAGAAAATTGAGACAAAGAAACTAAGAGTATCAACAAGCCTTGTTGTTTATCAAAACAATAAATGGGGTTGTAGGTGGTATTCAGGGAGGAAATGAAGAGGATTGGGGTTCAAGGTGAATGGTTTATGTTGTATGAAGGTGGGCTTAAGGTTTCGAAATTTAGGAAGAAGGCTTAAAGTATGGATGTAGAATCCACGATGTGCTAATAAAGAATGAATTAAGGTTTTATAGTGGATTTGTGGTGAGGGAATATAGAGCGAGCTAGGGTTTTGCAATAGGAATTGAATTAGGTTTTCTGAAGACCGACATTACTACATTAAATGTAAAGAGAACTCTTCCAACCGAAAGGGACAAGTCTTCATGTTTAGAACCATGAAGTGCAATGATCTAGAATTGCATTAAGATTGGATGAGTCCCTCTTGGCTTGCTTCTTGAAACTTTGGTTCCCGATCTAGAATTATAGTGCAATGATCATGAACGCCAAACTAAGCTATGATACTAATACATGACGGAAGGATCTTAACTCTAATAACAACTAAAGAAGAACATATGTGTTACTCGGATACCAATTGATGCATAATGGAAGCGCATAAGAAGAGAGGTTTAGAACCATAGAGAAGGAAGCATAATCCACTAGAAAGAAAGAGTAGACAAACTAAAGAAATGGAGGAAAGAGACTAAATAGAGTTCTACTAGTCAAGACAAATATCCTAAATGCTTGATGACATCAAATAGTCAAAATAATTGTGTGTTTGTTTTGGTGAAAGTACTTTTCAAAAGTTAATTTAATAGACTTTTACCTATTTGGTTCATTGGAAATGATTAGTTAAACGAAAATATTGTGTGATCAATAAAAACATTTTTGTATAAAATTAGGAAAGTGAATTCCTAAATCTAAAGAGGTGAAAACAATTTCTGGAAATTGCTCATCTCAAATTTTCTAATATTTTATTTTTTGCTCTTCTTTCTTTTATTTTTTTTTTTTCCTTCTTCCTTTGCCAGCCGGTGTTGTAATTATATGTTATTAATGGCTCAACATAAGCTTACACTCTGGTGCAATGGTTTTTTGTCGTGTTAGTGGACGAATTAATGGATGTGTTGATGGATGCATTTCTTGAGCCCTCATGTAGCAGTTTTATGACATTTTAATGGATGCATTTCTTCAGCTCTCATGAAATAGTTTTATGGATGTGTAATGGATGAATTAATGGATGCATTAAGGGACGCATCTCTCAACTCGCGGATGAATTAATGGAAGTGTTAATGAAACATCTCTTAAACTCTCTTGCAACAATTCCAAGACAAATATTCAGTTTATGAAAATGATTATCTTTTGAATTTTCTTTAGTTCGTGGGAGACGAAGTCATTTGGGATTAAGAATTCTTTTTGTCACTCCTTCGAGTGTGCCGGTGAAGTGTTCCACAAATCCTATATGTATAGTGTTAATAATACAAATGGGCTTGATGTGTTGTATCTTGGGAGGCATAGTTGGTGAAGTTGCTTAACATCATTTGCAGGAACTAATCACCTTAAGGAGATTCAGTTAGTCGTACCTCACACCCTATTTAATCTCCAACTAATTTTATTACAATCTAAAAAGTTTCTATATGGGTTGTGATTTAGCATCTTTATATGTAAATATTATATAAACATTGGCTTGATTGTTATTATATAATTGTTTTTACATTCTTGGATTTATTATTTTTGTAATTTTTCTTCCAATACATTAATATTATTTTCTGACAATCTTAAGAAAATTAACTCATTGCTGTTTGTTGAATCAAAAAATCAAGATGGTTAAGAGGTTCATATATCAAGGTCTAGTGTCAAGGTAGCAAACACTAGGGGCCTTCAAGTCAAGACCATCTATGGTGGTATAGGTATGAGTTGTTGGATTGATATACTTGGGACTGTTTTTCAAAATAGTACAGGCTAGATGGCATATGGTTCAATTTTTGGAGAGATTGTTCAATGAGCTTTGCCTAATTTGATGGTATCATCTCTAGTAATACTGAATGAGAAACCAAAAAAAATTTACCAAGGTGGGCTTTAAGTAGTAGCAGCAGAGGATGTTCTTCTATTTGATCACATCCAATCTGGTCAAGTACTTATCGGAAATGTGTTCGATTAGTCCAAATGAGCAAGATGTCATGACACTTGGGGCATTGGAGGCTTGTAAGCACAATGACTTTTTATGCCGAAACTATATCTTTAACTGTTTAGTAAATTTCCCATATAATATTTGTTGTAATATTGAAACTGCTAAATAGATAGGAGAGATCTTACAAAAGAAATACAAAAGTTGGGATGTGGGCACCTAGAAATTCGTGGTTGTCAAATTGCTAAACATCAAGATGGTGGATTTTAAATCTATCATATATCAAGTTCAAGAATTGCAAATAATTCTAATTGATATCTTTGCGAAGGGAATGTTACTTTATAAGTCATTCCAAGTGGTAGCTATTATTGAGAAGTTGCCTCTAGGTTGGTTAGACTTCAAAAATTATTAAAGCATAAATGAAAAAAAGATGAGTCTTGAAAAATTTATTATGTGCCTTGGAATCAAGGAGGATAGCAGAAGGAATGCAAACCCTCAAATCGAACCAAATGTCAACATTGTTGACTCCTCAAACCAAGCAAAATAGAAAGAGGAAGATGTCTTTTCAAGGAAAATACAAGTAAAGAAATATTCCCACAAATTCCAAGGGACGTAGGGACATATTTTATTTGCAATAAGCCTAGTCATCAGGCTAAGGATTGCAAAAGCACCAGAGCAAAGAGATTACCCTACTAAATGTATTGCATGTACCAAAGAAGCGGAAAAATCTCAATTCTGCCCCATACTTATCAAGAAGGGTTTCAAAATTATTTTTTGAATCTGACAAGTTTATACTTTCTAATTAGGATATATGTGGGGAAAATGTACTTTTATAGTGACATGTTCAAAGTCAATATGATTGCCATTGATGTAAACTCAAAATTCTTGTACTCAAAGACTATTAATATAGAGAATTCTTCAATTTATATTGTTATGTCTCCTTATCTATGGAATTGTAAATTTAAACATGTAAACTACACTACAATTAAAAAAAAAAAAAAAAAATAGCAAACTTGGGGCTAACTCCAAGATTTGATTTGGATGCTTGTTACAAATGTAAAACTTATGTTGAGGAAAAGTTTGCTTAAAAAAACCTTTCAAATCAATTGAAAGAACAATTGTACCTTTATAACTAATCCATAATGATTTATGTGATTTAAAGTTTGTAGAAAATAGATGAAGAAATGAGTACTTCACCACCTTTGTAGGTAATTGTACTCGATTTTGCTTTATTTATCTGTTAACTAGCAAATATGAGGTTATGAGCATGTTTATCAAGTATAAAGAATGAGGTTGAGAGCTAACTTGAAAGACTATCTAAGTGCTTAAGTCTGATAGAAGGGGAGAATACAATTCTACCAATTTAAGGGAGTTGTGTGCTAGTTTGGGGATAATTCTCCAAACAACTGAACCTTATACTTCGTAGCAAAATTGAAACTTCTAAATGGAAAACACTAAAGGAGATAGCTAACACTATACTCTTAAGTCCAGGGTTACTTTAGAACTTATAGATGGAGGCAGTACTAACTGCAAACTATATTTTTAATAAAGTATCCCACAAGAATATGATTAATACTACATATTGGTTATGAAATGTAAGATTGCCATCCTATAATTTTTTGAAAGTATGGGAAATGCCTAACCAATGTAATGATTCCTCCTCCTAAAAAAACTAAGTTGGAACCTAAAATAATGGATTGCATATTATTTGTATTGCTCAAAATAACAACACATATAGATTTTTGGTTCACAAATTTGAAAATATGGAAACCCATGCTAATACCATCCTAGAATCAAGGGATGTTAAAAATTTTGAGGATATATATTGAGCGAAAAGAAATCGAAGTGAATCATTTCAAAATAAATTTAGAAAATTATAATTTGAGAATGATGAAATTAAAGCCAAAAAAGTTGAACTTCAAAGGAGCAATATGTTGCAAATTGAAGAATCTTTCGGACCTAACTTTTTTAGATACATTTTTAAAAGTGAACCTCATACATTTAAAGAGGCGATGTCAATTCTAGATGCTTCTTATTGGAAAGAAGTTATTGGTAAAGAAATTGATTATATCCTAAGTAACCACACTTGGGAACTAATCAATCTTCCATTAGGAAATAAACCAATTAGATAGAAATGGATCTTCAAAAAGAAATGTTAAGCTAATGGTTTTATAGATAAGTATAAAATATGATTTGTTGCCAAAAGGTTTAGATAAAAAGAGAGTCTACACTACTTCGATACTTACTCACCAGTAACAAAAATAACATTAGTTAGGATATTAATTGATATAACTTATTATACAATTTGCAAGTACATTAGATGAGTGTAAAAACTGCATTTTCGAATAGTATCTCTAAAAGAAAATTTAAATGAAACAACCTAAAGGATTCAAGGTCAATGGACAAGAACACTATGGACTTAAACAAGCCCCTAAATAATGGCATGAAAAGTTTGATTGTGTGATGATCCAAAATGGGTATAAAATCAATGAGTGTGACAAATGTATGTACACTAAATCCATGTTAGTTGGATGTGTACTTATTTGTTTATATGTTGATAACTTGTTGATTTTTGAAAATAATGATGGGTTTATCAAAATCATCAAGAATGTTCTCAAGAAGAACTTTGAGATGAAAAACTTAGGTATTGTGGATGTTATACTTGGCATCAACAATTTAAGGAATCTTGATGGTCTAAGTTTAACACAATTTCATTATGTTGAAAATATACTTGAGAGTTTTAAATGATTCAGCATTGAGAACGCAAATTATCGTTTTTTCTATACCTAACTTTAAGAATGAATACTGAAAATATAATCAAACAATCGAAATACTCTCAAATAATCGATAGCATGTACAATGCATTAGATTGAATATTGCGTACTTAGTAGGAAGATTAAGTAGATATATAGGTAATCTTGATCACGAACATTGGAATGCTTTGTTGAGAGTGGTAGGTTATCTGAAAAGAACCAAAGATCATGTTCTGCAATATGGCCAGTATCCTACTAGTTTGAAAGGCTATTGTAATACCAACTAAATTTTGAATTTTGATGAATGGAAGTCGACTAGCGAATATGTGTTCATGCTAGGGGTGTCATGACATAGTGGAATTCCTCAAAACCAGCTTTAATAGCATGCTCTATGGAATTGGAGTTTGTTGCTTTGGATAAAACTACTGAAGAAGTAGAGTGGCTTCGATAGTTTTGAGAGGATGTTTCGTTGTGGCCAAGACCTGTGCCTACAGTATGCATTCACTGTAACAATCAAACAATCATTGGAAGGGTACATGATGTGATATACCGGTAAACCTACACATATTCATCGTAGATATAACATCATAGGAAATTGCTCTTAAAGAGAATAGTTTCCTTAGACTTTATGAAATCATAGGAAAATATTGCCAATCCACTAACAAAAGATTTGTGAAGAGAGTAGGCAAACTACACATCGAGGGGAATGAAGTTAAAAGCCTTAACCTAATAAAGAGATTTTAAAGTGAAAACCTAACTTAGAGATTTGAGATCTCACGGACTAGGTTCAATAGGACAATGTAAATTTTGGAAACTCTAGTGTGCTTACTGTCTCCCACTTTTATGATGTAATAGTGCTTCTTAAGGCATTTTAAGGTGACATCTGGATTTTTCGCTCGATAAAATAACGAGCCCCAGATGCTTAATGACCCATGCCATGTTAACAAGCTCGTCGTCGAACTACATCCCTTGCATTGTGTCGAGTCATCACAGAGAAACACTAATTTCATCTTATTTAGGAACGCATCTCCATCACCAAATCATTGCCACTACTCATCGTCAACAACTTCAACATCTGTTTTCATTGCGTGACGTCACACTGCTTTTCAGTCGACATTACTTGCAACACTCTCAAGGACCGCTTGATGACCAGATCAAACAATCAGCAAACTCATCGAACCCTTCGTCATGGCATAAGATAACAAGCAATATAAGAGAGAAAGCTGCCCCATTCGTCACTGGCTTCTTTCTCCTTCCCACAGCTCATCATTGCCATGTCCATTGCACAAAATCAACAGCTTGACTAGCTATCCACCCCCTCCGAAGACCCTTGAACTCTTTGCATCTTTTGAAGATATTTTGAACTTCTCCCCTCACTCCTCAATAGCCACGAACAAGACCACCTTTCTAGCTGGCATAGGATAAGGTAATTGAGTCCATAAAGGTTGCCCAAGGTGGGCAGCGTTGACTGAAGAAAAATGGACACACAGAGAGAAAAAGAGAGACGCCATTCATCTTCTGTTCACCGCCTTAACTTTGCCACTCTTCTTCAACCACAACAACTTTTTTCCAGCCTTCAACCACAGAAGATCATAAGCCAGTAGTGAGTGTCCCATCTCAACAAGGTCACTAGAAAATTTGCCTTTCAAGGCAGCGCCATATCGTCACCGTCAGCCCGTTGTCTCACCGAGTCGTGACCATCGTACATGAGGACCTAAGGCAAATGGATATCCCCTTTTCTATCTTATATTGATCGTTTGTTGTGCAGCGAGAATAGTTTCCTAGAAATTTAAGAATGTTGTTGAGATTTTCATTTAATTGAAGTTTTGACTACATTACTTGTTTAATCGGAAGTTTCGACTACGTTACTTAGTTATACTTTTGAGTTTGAAATAGTCAAGCTCGTGGTTAGATCGTAGGCATGGATGGCCAATATTTGGCACATGTGAAGGTCGAAATGGCAGAAATTTTGAAGGAAAGTCGTGATTGGGGTGAGGACAGGTTTGGTTCTATTCCGACCCTAAAGTTTACTAATTTTGTATCGACTTATGTGGTGCAAATTTCATGAGGTGTTCTCACAAAATGCGTCCCTCATTGGCAGTTCTACGACATACTTTAATTTAATAATTTTTAGATTTCATATGATAAAAATATATTTGAAAAACTTTAGGATTCAAAATCTATTTTTGGATTTACTGGACTGACCACTTTCTGTTTTTCATTTTCTAAAAATTTCTCGGTCCAGAATTCTAAAATATCTTCTCCACAAAAATTGTAGAGTACAGCATAGGCTACCACATATTAATTTTCATAATTTTTCGGTCTCATTTGGTCAGCGAAATATTTATTTTTCTACTCAGTTTCGTTTTGGAGATTTTGACTATTTTGAGCCCGGTTTACAAAAATTATTTAGAACTATATGAGTTGAACTGGATTTTGAGTTCTTCACGAAAAATGTTCTTTTAGTCTTGTCCACCTCATAATAAAGTTTCATAATTTTTGAAGACCGGTTACCTAAACAATTGCCATCGACTCTAAAGGCATGTGAGACACCCTATGAGGCTAGTTTGGGCCTAGAATGTGAGACATTCCTTATAATTCATTTAACATTTGTACGGATGTGTTTATATTAGTATAAGGGATGAAAACATTTGATGATACATTAGTTGCATGCTTGAATTCTTGAATAGTAGTGGTGTTAATGTACTTTAATTGAATTATGGAATTGTTGCATCATGGTGTGAATGTGTAATTGAGAATGCTGTCGGTCCTTGGGAGGACGATGCCTCAGGTTGTAGTAGGGATGCCTAGAGGGATAACTATGTTCCTTCATATGCCTATGGGGTGTAATGCGGTTCCCCTAGATGCTTTGCAATGTCGGATGGGTACGAAATGCCTTAGGGGTAATGGGGTTGCCTAGATGATCATGGTAGAATGAAATTATATAAATTATGACTTTGGTATTTTAGAATTGAACTAGTGATTATCTGTTGGGAAAAATGATTCACCTATATTGGTATGTCATGTACTTCAAAAAGGTCCTCAAATAAGTCGATGAGCATGCGATTTATTGAACTTTCTATTGAAGCTATCTTTGGTGGTGCGATGATTAATTTGTTTGGTATAGATTAGTGGACCTTCTACTTGTTGGGTTGTGACTCACTGGTTGTTGTTTTCATCTTTTTAGATAATTAGAATGTTGATCCCACTTGACTCTTCGATGGTTCGTTACGGGGTGTCAGTGGACTTCACGTGGGAGAAGGACAGGTTCATAGATCTTGATTTTCCTAATACTATCTTTATTTGGATCAAGTCGCATATGGTTGTTGATGTAGGGCCCCTATGGGGCAGGTCACCCTTAGGTTCGTCGAGATGTATGCCCGTCTTAATGGACGCACAGTAGGTCCACTCCCACCATTCTTTGATGGGGGCAAGAGATGGAGGCAACCTCACAACATAAGAGGGAGGTAGGAGGGAAGCAGAATTTTGGGGCTGAAAAGATTTTGACGTTAAGGGTCAGGGTTAGGCAACACTTGTATAGCTAGGTGGGGATGGGTGATTGACATAAAGTCCAGTATAGTCAGTAGTATTGACCTTTTGAATTCCCCAGAGCCCTTCATTTGTCGTCTTATGTACTTGTATAAATAAATAAGAAATGAAGTTGCCTCGTTTAAAGGAAATCACATGTACCCCAGGATTTTCTTTAGTCCCTTATGCTTCCGCTTGCTTAAGAAAAGTAAAATGAGAAAGATAATGGCGATAGTAATTCTACAGTAGCTGTGCCGAGTTAAGGTCACACAGCTCGAGTGGTATCGAAGCATAGGTTTGACCGGAGTGATGAGGTGCATTAACAATTGAAGGAGTTAGGATGACACTCACGATAAGAAACTAAATGCTTGTGTTTGAATTGTTTTGAACAACGGGTGATGGACTGTCCCTCGTAATGTTCAAGTAACAATTATAAGTTACTTGTGTATTCTAGCAATATGCATATGTTGCCGACGTGATCCCACTAATGTTTATGTGATCAGTGACTTAGGTGTCACCGATTGTTTACGTGGGTATAGCAACTTGCAAGAAAGCATGACAAGGTCAAGGAGTTCTTCTCCCCCGAGGGTAGAAGTCACTACTTTGAGGGCAGAGCCTAGACTAAAGGATATCTTGCAGGTACTTGCCAATATTGGGAATCTGATGGAATGACAAACCTAACAACAACAACAACAACAACAACAACTTGGAGTGGAACATCAACCGTAGGGACTAGTAAAGCAATTTCTAAAATTGAAGCCATCCTCATTTACCGGTATGAAGAGGCCCAAAAAAGGTCAAATAATGGATTGATGGAATGGAGAGAATCTTCTGGCTGCTGAACTGTAGTGATACAGAGAAGATAACTTTGGCAAAGTACCAACTGAAAGGGAACGCTAAACATTGGTGGAGGGCCTCTAGGGACACAACTTTCCCGATCGGTACGATAGTATCATGGGATGAATTCGTTAGGGCTTTTTATAAGAAACATTTCTCTGATTGTGCCAAGTATAGGAAGATAACATAATTTGTCTAGTTGGGTTAGAAGGAGCTGATTGTTGACCAATATGAAGCAAAATTTTTTGAACTGTTCAAGTATACTCCCTGATTAGTTGAAGATTAACAGGAGAAAGATAAGAGGTTCTTGAAGGGCCTAAGTATAGACATCTTAAGATAGATGGTGCCCTTGAATATCAATGACTACAATGAAATCTACGAGCGAGCTTGTGGAACAAGAACTGACAAAGGAGCATGTAGAGAGTGAAAGAATGACAAGATTCAGACGCTATATGGTACCAAACTATGTTCCACTAGATAAGAGGCCCCACCCACCACAAGGACGAGCTGACCCTTCACATAAAAAACAAAACTTTGGAAATTATGGAGGAGCCAGAAAAGGCCAGGCTGTGAATCTAGTACTATACCGAAATGAACCATACCAAAAGTGTAGTGGACGGTATGGACTAGGACCTTGTTACAACTCAAGGAGATGTTTTGGATGTGGACAACGGGGACACATTAGGAGGGACTGCCTCAAGGAGAAGACGTAAGCAAATGCTAGCCCTACACAATTGGCACAACAACGTTAGGGTGAGGTATCTCAGTAAGGAAGACCGCAACGACCACCAGCGCAAGGACGGGTGTAGGCAGTCACCCAAAAGGAAGCGGAACCTTCCAAAGACATTATCTTAGGTAAGATTTCTTTAAATGACAAGAAGGCTTATGCATTGTTTGACATGGGTGCCATGCATTCTTTTGTGTCTGAAAGATATAGACGATTGGGTGAGATAGAAACTAAACCCCTTGACACACCTTTTAGTATTTCTACACCATTAAAAGATGCAATATTGTCTACATTAATATGTGAGAAATGCAAGATATCTATAGCTGGACGAAATCTGGAAATAGACCTAATAGTGATGGCCATGTATGACTTTGACACCATCATATGAATGGATTGGCTTCGTAAACAACAGGTTTGGGTGAACTATTATAGGAAGATGATTTAATTCAACCTGCCAGATGAGCCTAGTTTTGAATTCTATGGAGATGAGACAAACCCCTTAATGACCTTTATTTCAATAGTAGAGGTGCATATGTTTCTTAATGAAGGGTGTTCGGGGTACCTAGCAGTAGTAAAGGATCAAACCCAGGAAGAAACCAACCTCGAAGAAATTTGAGTGGTTCAAGAAATTCCGGACGTATTCCCCGAAGAATTACTGAGATTGCCACCAAAACGGGAAATTGAGTTCGTAATTAAAGTGGTGCCTAGAACTGAACCAATATCAAAAGCCCCATATAGATTGGCCTTGGTTGAATTAAAAGAGTTGAAAGTACAGTTATAAGAATTACTCAATAGAGGATTTATTAGGCTAAGCGCGTCCCCATGGGGTGCACTTGTCCCGTTTGTAAAGAAAAAGATGGGTTGATGCATCTCTACATTGACTATAGGCAACTGAATTAGGTAGCAATCAATAACAAGTACCCATTGCCTAGAATTGACGATCTATTTGACCAGTTATAGGGAAGTTCAGTCTTTTCTAAGATAGACCAAGGTCAGTGTACTATCAATTAAGAACTAAAAAGGAAGACATCCCTAAAACTACCTTTAGGACTTGTTATGTACACTACGAGTTCTTGGTTATGTCGTTTGGACTGACGAATGCCTCAACTGCATTCATGGATTTAATAAATAGGGTATTCAAACCCTACCCCAATCAATTTGTAATCGTCTTTATTGACGATATCTTGATATATTCAAAAGGGCCAAAAGAACATGAGCAACACTTGAGGATAATACTACAGACCATTAAAGACCATAAATTGTATGCCAAATTCAGTAAGTGCGAATTCTGGTTGGACTGGGTAGTATTTATAGGCCATGTGGCATCAGGAAAAGGGATCTTGGTGGATTTAGCAAATGTCAAGATCGTAGTAAATTGGTCAAGATCAATGACACCAATGGAAATATGAAGCTTCTTGGGACTTACAGGGTAGTATAGGATGTTTATGGAAGGATTCTCGCCGATTTGCAAGCCCATTGACCTAATTGACTAGGAAAAATGTGAAGTTTGAATGGAGTGATGAATGTGAAAGGAGCTTCCAAGAACTCAAAAAAAGATTGACCATGGCCTCGATACTAGCTATTCCTTTTGGATATGGTGGATTCACGATATATAGTGATGCCTCCCATAAAGGGTAGGGTTGTGTCTTAATGCAGCATGGGAAGGTCATAGCCTATGTGTCGAGACAATTAAAACTTTATGAATTGAATTACCCAACTCACGATCTAGAATTGGTAGCAACAATTTTCACACTAAAGATATGAAGACATTATCTATATGGGGAGAATTTTGAAATTTATATAGATCACAAAAGTCTGAAGTGTCTATTCTCCCATAAGGAATTAAGCATGAGGCACATAAGGTGGATGGAATTGTTGAAGGATTACAACTGTGAGATACTGTATCATCCAGGAAAGGCAAACAAGGTAGCAGATGCTCTCAGTCGTAAGTCGGCTGTGGGTATGGCAAGTATAATGATAGGATAATGGAACTTGTTAGAAATAATAACTAATTCTGAGTTTATGTTAGAAATGGACCATCTCACCAATGTACTGGCTACACTAAGGATCAAACTCGAAATTATCCAGAAAATTAGAATGCTACAACAATCGAACTCTAAAATCATAAAACTTCAAGAAGAGATATTGTCAGGGAAAAGACTAGAGTTCCAAGTTTCTGAGGATGGAATAGTGAGACACCATGGACGACTATGTGTCCCCAATAATGAGGAGATAAGAAAGGAAATTTTATTAGAAGCACATAGAAGTAATAATAATATCCACCCTGGAAATATAAAGATGTATCAAAATTTACATTTACAATACTGGTGGAATTATATGAAAGCAAACATTGCTAAGCATGTATCTCAATACTTGACCTGCCAAAAAGTGAAGGTAGAACATTGCAAGCCTGCAGGAATGCCGAGACCATTAAATAAATTGGAATGGAAATGGGAGCACATAACAATGAATTTCGTACAAGGGTTGCTAAGGACGTCAAGTGGCAACAACTCTTTTTGGGTTATAATGGATCGCTTGACTAAAGCTGCCCATTTCTTAGCAGAACATATGAATTATCCAATGGGCAAATATGTGGAGATATATGTGTGGCATATAGTACACTTACGCGGTGTCCCTATAACCATCACTTCGGATCGAGACTCGAGGTTTATCTCAAACTTCTGGCAAAGTCTTCAGACTACATTAGGGACCAAACTTCAATTTAGTACCACCTTCCATCCGCAAATAGACGGACAGACAGAAAGAGTAATCCAAGTGCTAGAAGATAGGCTAAGGGCTTGTGTAATCGATTTTAAGGGTAATTGGGATGAGACGTTGCATCTAGTCGAATTCACATACAATAATAGCTTCTAGCATAACATTGATATGGCCCCAACACTTGTATGATGGAATGAGGTTGTGGAGAGGAGATTGATAGGACCAGAGCTAGTACAAGTAACATTAGATGTAGTGGAAATCATTAGAAGTCGACTTAGGATGGCCCAAAGTCGATAGAAAAGTTATGCAGATAGACGTCGAAGACCCTTGTAATTTAATGTGGGGGATCATGTATTCTTAAAGGTATTGCCAATGAAAGGCGTATCAAGATTTGGAAAGAAAGGCAAGTTGAGCTCGAGATTCATTGAACCCTTAGAAATCCTTGAAAGGATAGGGAATTTGGTCTATTGACTAGCATTACCTCCTAAGCTGTTGAATCTACACGATGTCTTTCATGTATCGATGTTAAAAAAGTACCGGCTCGACCCTGCTCATATATTGGATCGTGAGGTCTTTGAAATAGACAAAAAAAGTGACATACATGGAAGAGCCAGTACAAGTACTGGACACGAAGGAGCAAGTTCTCTAAACCAAAGTAATCCCGCTTGTCAAGGTATTATGGCAATACCACAACATAGAAGAGGCCACATGGGAAAGTGAGGAGGAAATGAGGCAAAAGTATCCCCATCTCTTCAATGGAACATAAGGAATGTTCAATTTTGAGGACGAAGCTCCTTAAGAGGGGGAGATTTATGACATTCGGATTTTTCACTCGACAAAATAGCGAGTCCTAGATGCCTAATGGCCCACGCCATGTTAACAAGCTCATCGTTGAACTACGCCCCTTGGATTACGTTGAGTCATCACGGAGCAACACTAATTTCATCTTATTTAGGAACGTATCTACATCACTGAATCGTCACCACTACTCGTCGTCAACAACTTCGACGTTTGTTTTCATTGCAAGACATCACACCGCTCTCTAGTCGACATTACTTGCGACACTCTTAAGGACCGCTCACGACTAGATCAAGCGATTAGCAAACTCGCTGAATCCTTCGTCATGGCATGAAGATCATAAGCATCATAAGAGAGAAAGCCACCCCCTTCGTCATTGGCTTCTCTCAATTTCTCACAGCTCATCATTGCCATGTCTACCGCACAAAATCAACAGCTTGACCAGCTAGCCAACCCCTCCGAAGACCCTTGAATTCTTTGCATCATCTAAAGATATTTTGAACTCTTTCCCTCACTCCTTAGTTGCCATGAACAAGACCACCTTTCTAGCTAGCATATCATAAGGTAATTGAGTCCATAAAGGCTACCCAAGGTGGGCAGTGTTGATTGAAGAAAAACGGAAACAGAGAGAGAGAGAGAGAGAGAGAGAGACCATTCACCTTCTATTCTACTGCCTTAACTTCGCCACTCTTCTTCAATTCCCTTGGTAGCCGCTGCCATAAAAGAAAAATATAAAGTCCAGGCCACAACAACTTTTCATCTAGCCTTCAACCACAGAGGATTAAAAGCCAGCAGCAAGTGTGCTATCTTAGCAAGGTTGCCAGAAAAATTTGCTTTTCAAGGCAGCGCTACATTGCCGCCGTCAGCCCCTCTTCATCTCACCGAGTCACAACCGTCGTCCACAAGGACCCAAGGCAAGTGGATATCCTCCATTCTATCCTATATTGATCGTTTGTCACACAATGAGAATAGTTTCCTAGAAATTCAAGAACATTGTTGAGATTTTCGTTTAATCGAAGTTTCAACTACGTTACTCGTTTAATCGGAAGTTTTAACTAGGTTACCTAGCTACGTTGTTGAGTTTGAAATAGTCAAGCTCATGGCTAGGTCATAGAGGCATGGATGGTTGATATTTGGCACGTGCGAGGGCCGAAACGACATAAACTTTGAAGGAAAGTAGTGACTGGGCTGAGGACAGGTTTGGTTCTAGCTCGACCTTGAAGTTTGCTAATTTTGTGCCGACTTATGTGGTGCAAATTTCATGGGGCATTCTTCACCAAAGTTGTCCCTTATTGGTAGTTCTACGACATACTTTAATTTCAGAGCTTTTGGATTTGGTATGACAAAAAGATATTTGAAAAACTTCGGGATTCAAAATCTGTTTTTGAGTTTGCTGGGCCGACCTCTTTCTGTCTTTCATTTTCTACAAATTTCTCGGTCCATAATTCTAAAATATCTTCTTCACAAGTTGTAGAATACATCCTATGCTACCACATATTAAATTTTCATAATTTTTCGGTCTCATTGGTCAGTGAAATATTTATTTTTCTACTCAATTTTGTTATGGAGATTTTGATTGTTTTGAGCTTGGTTTGCAAAAATGATTTAGAATGAGCTAAATCGGATTTCAAGTTCTTCTCGAAAAAATGTTCCTTTAGGTCTTGTCCACCATACTAAAGTTTCATAATTTTTGAAGACCATTTACCTAGACAATTGCCAATTGCCATAAACTCTAAAGGCATGCAGGATGCCCTATGAGGCTAGTTTGGGCCTAGAATGTGGGACCATCCTTATCATTCATTTAACATTTGTGTGGATGTGTTTATATTAGTTTAAGGGTTGAAAACAATCGATGATACATTAGTTGCATGCTTGAATTCCTGAATAGTGATGTTAATGTACTTTAATTGAATTATGGAATTGTTGCATCATGATGTGAATATGTAATTGAGAATGCTATCTATCCTTATGACAATGATGCCCCAAGTTGTAGTAGGATTTGCCTAGATGGGTAACTGGGTTCCTCCAAATACCTGGGGGTGTAACGTGGTTCCCCCAAATGCCTCGTGATGCCAGATGGGTGTGAGATGCCCGGGGGGTAACAGAGTTCCCCTGATGATGATGACACTATGAAATTATATTAATTATGACTTTGGAATTTCGAAATTGAACTAGCTGATTATCTGTTAAGAAAAAGTTTTCACCTATATTGGTTTGTCATGTACTTTAAAAAGGTCCTTGGGTAAGTCGATGTGCATGCGATTTATTATACTTTCTATTGAAGCTATCTTTGTCAATGCGATGATCGATTTGTGTGGTATAGATTGATGGATCTTCTGCTTGCTGGGTTGTAACTCATTGGTTGTTGATTTCATCTTTTCAGATTATTAGAATGTCGATCCCACCTGCCTCCCTAATAGTTCGTTATGGGATGCCGATGGACTTCACATGGGATGAGGATAGGTTCGTAGACTCCGGTTTTCCAAATACTATCTTTATTCGGATCAAGTCACATATGGTCATTGATGTAGAGCCTCCAACGAGGCAGGTCACCCTTGGGTTCGTTGGGATGTATGCCCTGTGTCCACAAATGCATGGTGGGTTCACTCCCACTATTCTCCGATGGGCCAAGAGATGGAGGTAGCCCCACAACGTAGGAGGGAGGTAGGAGCGAAGCAAAAATTTTGGAGCTGAAAAGATTTTGACATTAGCAGCCAGGGTTAGACGACACTTGTACAGCTAGGTGGGGACAGGTGACCATCATAGAGTCCAACAGTTAGTAGTATTGACCTTTTGAATTCCCTAGAGTCCCTCACTTGTCGTTTGATGTACATGTACAAACAAATAAGAAATGAAGTTGCCCAATTTAAAGAAAATTGCGTGTACCCCAGGATTTTCTTTAGTCCCTTACGCTTCGGCATGCTTAAGAAAAGTAAAATCAGAAAGATAATGGCTATAGTAGTTCTACTATAGCCGTGACAAGCTAGGTCGTCACATTTAATTATTCATATAACTCGGAATTCAAAATCTTAGTAAGGTAAGGAAAGATACCTTTGATAGAATGCACATATATATGTGAACCTAGCTCGACTCAATGAAAATCTTTAAAGATTAGATTTTCTAAAGCACGCATGAATCTTGAGAGGTTTAGGGCCGAAAGAATGGACACAACCCAAGAATCAATCTTAAATTGACAATACTCGGTGTGAAATCTATTTTTTGGACTTACATTAGCAACTAGCAGTTCAAGGTTTCGCCCATCAACTAGTTAAGTAAGTTTGATAGACTTTCACTAAAGTGAAAGCTATTTACCTTGATGCAGTTTATCTCCATAGGCACACTTGGAATTCTTTGAATTTAAAAAAAAAAAATGTTATGTTGAGCTATTAGTGTGAAGGATTGTTGTAATTATAAGTTGTTGATGACTCAACATAAGTTCACATCTCTTTAGCTATGTGCGATATTTTTTGGTTGCATTAATGGATGAATTAATGGATGCATTAATGGGCACATCTCTCAATTCTAGCAGCTTTATGCTCGCATTAATGGACAAATTAATGGACTTATTAATGATGCATCTCTTAAACTCTTGTGCCACAATTCTAAGACACGAAAATTATTATCTTCGGAGTCTTCTTTAGCTTGTGAGAGATAGAATCATTCGGGATTAAGAATTCTTTTAGAAAATCACTCATCCAAGTGTATTAGATTCTATAAGTGTTCAGCAAAATCTTGTTTGTATAGTATTAATACAAAGGTGTTCGAGGTATTATATCTCGAGAGATATAATTCGTGAAGCTGCTTAACATTGTTGACATGAAGTAATTGTCTTAAAGAGATTTGGTTAATCGTACCTCACCTCCTATTTAATTTCTTATTAATTTTATTACAATTGAACAAGTTTGTATTTGGTTGTGATTTAGCATCTTTTATGTAAATATTTTATAGACATTGGCTTGATTATTATATTATTATTATCGCTTTCTTAGATTTATTATTTTTTTGGTTAAAATAAATATTGTCACGTATTTTTCCTCCAATACAAGAATATTATTTTCTAACAGCTAGGCCTCGGCGATCGGCCATAGCCACGGGCCAATGTGGCTCGACTTGGTTGCTCTCAGGTGAGATTGAGCCTTGCCGGATATGGCAAGGCTTGAGCTTGCCTAAGGTTGGTCTCTGAGGTTCGACAGTCCATGGAGAAAGAAGTTAAAAGAACAAAGACAAAAAGGAAAAAAAAAGTATTAAAAAAATCGAATTTTTTCATGGTTTGTGATAAATTTATGAGATCGAAATCATTTTTCCATTGAGATCCAAACAACATAAAACATTTTCAATCACAAATCATCAAACAAAGGAAAACTAACAATTTTCTTAAAAAAAAAATTTTCGGAAAGTTTTTTTCTTTATTATGAAATTTTCCCTCAAATAAATGTAGCTTAAGCTAGGAATCTAAATCGACAAGTCTGATGAGAAAATCCCATCGTACATTACATAAGTATTTTCTTACTGATAAAGAGTCGTGAAGTGATAAGTAATAAATGACACCAACAAAATTATAGAAATATTAATATGAATCGGTTAAATTTATGTGTAATTACGTCTTTACAAGTTATAATATACTCGTGGTTGAAAGGTGAAAAACCAACGTAAAAAAGAAGAAATTTATAGAAACAAGTTATAAATAGTAAAAAGAAACAGACATATTGGGTTTTGTTTATTTCAAAGAAAACGAACGATTTTAAATATTTTTTAGAAATGATCGCTTATATCACTTAAAAAATAAATGAATTCATCAATTATTTCAAGTGATATAAATAATTATAATTAAGAAATATTTTTAAATCATTCATTTTTTTCGAAATAAGTAGTGGAGCTTTTCAAATGTATTTTTTTTTATTAAAGAGCTTTTCAAATGTGTTTTCTACCAAACAACATTTCTCTCAAAATTACTTTTTAAAGTATAGTTTATCAAATGGCTTTTGTATTTGTCTAAAGTTTTTTTTAGGCTAAACTGCTTTACATTTTTTGAATAGATTTTCAAAATGTTGAACCAAATACATTTTAAACGAGAGTCTCGTGATAATGCTTTGCTGTGGGACGGCAGGGAGACACAGAGAAATGGATATTCACCTGGTGAGTGATTTTTTTAATCGATCGACGGGGGCATTTCGGTCAGTGTAGGTGGCTTTCAAGCTGCTCGTTTTTTATATTTACGGATCTGCCATCGTCTCTCTCGCTGCATACTCCTCCCCCTCCGCTTCCCGAAAAGCGCACACACACTGATCCACTCTCTCTCCTCAACGACTGTGGTCTCTCTCTCTCTCTCTCTCTCTCTCTCTTATTCTTCCTTCATCTTGAAGCTTCCATCAAATCCCCCCTTCGCCTCCGCACCTCCGAATCCTCCGCCGGCAAAACCCCCCCTCGTCCGCCCCCTTCTCGACCCCGATCGCTTCCCCGGCCGCGCTCCCCTCCGCCGATTTCGCATGGCCCGGGGCTCCGCACTCGGTACGTGGCCGTCGCCGTCTCCGGATTCTCTCGGTGCCGGTTCGCGCGCTCGCGCGGCGTCGTTTTGATCTGCTCTCTTTTGGCGATTTTCGCAGGTTTCTGAGCCGGATTTCGCGGGGGGCGAGGTGGAGACGATATGAAGCAGGAGTGGGATTCGGAAGGAGGCGAGACGCGGTTCCGCGCCCGATTCGGTCGGGATTCGAGGGGCGGCGGCGGCGGCGGCGGCGGCAAGAGGCTGAACGGTTCGTCTTCCCTGATTGTGTATGCTAGGAGGGTTAAGCCGCGTAATGGCTTCTTTGTGTGTGCCGAGGCTAGCGGCGCGGCGAATGGTGCGATCGAGGAGCGGCAATCGGATGTAGGTTCGGATTTTTCCGGGAGTGAAGCGGAGGTGGAGACCGATCGGAGCTGCTTTCTCGACGAGGAGCCGGACGGCGGACTGGTGGAAGTTATTGTGCAGGAGGATTTCAGTCGCGCTGTAAGGGGGCGACGGTCTCGTGAAGGAACGAAGATGCTCGGAGAGCTCGATGGATTGGTAGACGTTGTGATTCTAGAAGATGGTGGCCTGCACGAAACGTCTCCGGTGCGTAAGATCGAGGAGGGACGGATTCTAGCGAGTGCGTCGCACGCTGTAGAGTGCGAAGGGACTCCGAAGGTGGAGGCGGATGCAAATGCCGAGACCACAGTTAGGGCCGCTCGAAATAACCCGGAATCGAAAATGTCGAAGACGATTGTGTGGAAACAGGAATTGGCGACGGTCACTGATCTCTTTGATACTGGTTTGCTCGACGGGGTAACTGTCGTTTACATGGGCGGCGGCAACGCGGTACGTAGTTTATGTTATAAATGATGACCGACATGAAAACTGAAGACTCATGAGTGAGAATTTGCTCTTGGCGTTATAATGCTCGAATTCTGACGGTTGCATACAGGTGTCTGGGCTACGAGGAGTAATCAAAGAAGGAGGGATATTGTGTTCATGTGTTAGTTGCAATGGATGCAGAGTAAGTGCGGGGTTCTTTGCATGATGGGCTTCATATTAGTCAACATGGTATAACCCATTAATCAAGTTTATCTTTCTTATTTACTCCTAATTTCGGGAATGTGTAGGTTATTCCACCTTCCCAATTTGAGATACATGCATGCGGCGCTTACAAACGTGCTTCGCAGTACACTTGCTTTGAGAATGGAAAGAGCCTGCTTGATTTGTTGAGGGCTTGCAGGGAAGCTCCCCTTCACTCGCTAGAAAGTACAGTCCAAAGTATTATTCATCAATCGCCTGTGGAAAAATCGTTCACTTGTAGAGGGTGCAAAGGTATGACTATGGCTGCTCTTGTTATTTAGGATAGCGTTCTCTGTCAGGCAGCCTCATGGCATGAGGATCCTAACTGAACTCTCTCTCTCTCTCTCTCTGGTTTTCCCTCTTTGATTCCTTTTTCATGTTTCAGGTAAATTCCCTGCATTATCTGTTGCCAGAGCAGGATCTTTGTGTAATTCATGTGTGCAGTCAAAGAAATGTCAAAGCACACCCAATAACAAAAGTCATTCAAGGGCTAGGTATGCCTATTCTAATAGTCATACTCTGTAGCTAGTAAATTTCTGATGCTATGAACCATGTTGAATCAGTCTGGTCGGGCTTATTGGTGATCTTCCTGTATACGTTGACAACCATCTGATTTGCATAGTGTCTAATGGACTTTCTTTTTCTTTTTTGATTGTCATGCTCTACAAGCAACAGGAAAATAGCCTAGAAAGTAATTTAATACATCTAGAAATGTGTTACGTCATTATAACCATCAATTCTATCAGCTTTGTTTTAATGATATCAACTAGTAAGATTTTTTATCTGAGGAATTCAAAATGTTAATGCTAAGAAAGCCTTCTGTTAAGAGATGCTGCCTATGTTATTCCAGGTTAGCAAGAACAGTTGTAACCTCGGAGTCCTCTATGAGCCCTCCAATGAGTTTCTCTTTGCTTGGTGGCAGTGTGGGGATAAGAAAGACACGGTGAGAATGTTTGCTCCCTGAGAAGTATGTCGAGATTGTATATTGAGATGTTTGCATGTATTTATCTCAGATCTGCGAACAAGCTTCGGATGTCAAAGTCTGCTGATAATGCTTTAGCGGCTATTTCTTATCCAAAGAGGACTCTGTGGAAAACATCCAGAAAGTTGGAATCCTCTGAATCTAGGTAAATTTTGTTTCAGTGTAGTACACTTCTATCTTGAGTGTTTGCATCTTATCCTGCCTTGCTCATTGCTTTACAACAGGTCACCTGGAGCAGATCTAATTTTGAAAGCATCTCGAAATGCATGTGCTCTTATTTCTCCACAAACGAAGAGTCAGCTGAAGATGAAGTTAGTTCCATTATAATGCTTATCTCTCATTCAGTGAGGCATAGTTTTGCAAGTCCCTGTTTAGTGATTAGTTCTTTTTACAAGGGTGTAGTCTGTTTTATGTTGAAATGGATGAAGAAAGATGGATGCAATATGACCTACAGCATAGTCTCTCTCTCTGTTTTTTTCTTTTTGGTGAATTTCTAGCAGGCACATATCATTCATCAGGCTCTTTCATGTTCTTTACATCTGACTTCTCCAGTAAATTATGCACACTGCATCTCTATATTTCTTTCCTGCTTGTCTCTTTGTTATTAATGGCGCATCAAAGATAGAGCAAACATTTTGCCTATCTCATGTTGGATTTATTGTCGGGATCGGAGTCTGTGTTGTCTCTTTCATCTGCACAAGTCAGCTTATTGTTTTGTTTAAGTTTTTAAATATGACGGTCATTCATAGAGACATCACTGTGCAGTCCTTCTGATTCGTTGCATAGATAAGACTTTCTTGTTGAATCTGCCATATTCTTTTAGTTTGTTTCTGGTCACATACATCACATTCAGCATCTAGGTTTTTGAAGATTTCTTCAGTACTTCTCATTTCAATATGGAAGAGTCAATGGAAGACAGCTTTAAAGTTCAATTCTATTTTCTCCCCTTCAGATATTTTTGGTTATCATGTTATTCTTTCTCCAAAGCTTACAGTTATCTCTCCTATTTATTGGTGAATTAAAAATTAGAGCAAATATCGTGCCTTTGTTGCATTTGATTTTTAGTTGGCATTGGTGACTTGATTGTGTTTCAGTTATGCAAGTCAGCTGATATAAGTTCTCAAGAAAGAAATGCCTGGCATTGATAGAGAGACAATCACTGTGCATTCTTTATGATCCTTTACATTTTGCCATTAATTTGAGTTTCTTGTTGAATTTTCCATATTTTCATATTTTGTTTCAGGTCACCAAAATTTGTTTCAAAGGTCCAGTATGTGAAGAGTTCTTCAGTGCCTATCACTTTACTAAAGAAGAGTCAGTGGAAGATAACTATAAAGTTAGATTTTATTTTCTTCTCTGGATCTAGTTCATGGATTTTGGTTATCCTTCATGTTATCTTTCTTGAAAGTTAACAGTCTTCTCTTCAATCTGTTTGCTGTCATCTTTCTGAAGAGATCAGAGGTTGCACAAATTGGTTTTTGAGGAAGATGGGTTGCCTGATGGAACTGAGGTGGCTTATTATTCACGAGGACAGGTATGCTTACTAAAAGGGTACTCAAGTGCGCCGAAAACACAATTGCCAATTTGAAATCGGTGGTTTTTTGTGAACAGAAATTACTCGAGGGTTACAAAAAGGGTTTTGGGATATTTTGCAGATGCTGCAACTGTGAGGTACTAGTTTCTTCCTTTAAACTACAGTTACTACAACTTTTGAAGAATGTACATATGTTAGCTAACATTAATATGCAGGTTAGCCCCTCACAGTTTGAAGTTCATGCTGGCTGGGCTTCTCGCAAGAAGCCGTTAGTATTTCCTTTTTCCTTTTGCCTCTTACCTTTTCTTTTGCAAGAGAAGCCAACTGACTTATCTGTTCTGTTTTTATTTGACAGCTATTCAAATATTTACACATCCAATGGGGTTTCCCTCCATGAATTGGCAATCTCTCTATCGAAAGGGCGAAAATATTCTGCCAAGGATAATGACAACCTGTGCATTATTTGTGCAGATGGGGGGAACCTAGTGCTCTGTGATGGTTGCCCAAGAGCTTTCCATAAAGGTGATTCCTTAGTTATTCTGTATAGTTGAAGAATGTACATATCAAGCTGTACACCGAGCCCTCTCTCTGTACAATAGTAAATACAAATATTTGCTGCTACATTGCCACAGCCCAAGTAAAGATTGTAATGGGAATATTTTACCTGTACACTATAGAAGAACGAGATACTGCAAACTACAAATATACCTATGTTTCAAGCACGGATATTGATCTTCTAAGACATTTTTCCCTTTGATTCCTACCATCGGTAGAACAAAGTTCTAAGTGGCCAACATTTCAATTTGCGTCTAATTGAACTATGGACATGGTAGGTTCCTCTTCATGTATTATTAGAAACCAATCTGCCAGTCACCACTTGCATGCTGTTTGATCTTAATTCCAAGTCCAAAAGGAGTTATGTGTATAATGGTATTCTCATGCATTGCTAAAAGATTAAAACTCCATCAGTCTTGCATTGTATCCATCTAAATATATATATGACTTTGGGGATTGCTTTGACTTTGACGCTATATGATAAACTCGGCTGTTGGTTTTCTTTTCCATTCTTTTTCTTTTTTGGGGATGAGTTTGGGCGACAGCCTGAAATCTTTCCATATCATTTGTTAAAGTCCAGAGATTCAATTTTACTCTGTTTCTCTATTAGTTAGGATTAGATGCTTTAAGCATTGACTTCTATGAAGCTTTTTTTCTAGTCCGGCACGACAAGATCCTTCCACTCCCCCTTCTTTTATGCCAGTGTGTTCATGTGATGTATGTTTCTATTCTTATAAGGTTTTCCTGGTTTTCATTTTAGTTGTTTTTTAGTCTTTCCATGTCATTTGTTAAAGTCCATATAGTCAATTTTATTCTGTTACTCTATAAGCTAGGATCGGATGCTTTAAGCATTGACTGTGATCGAGCTGTTTTCTAGGATGGCATGACAAGATCCTTCCCCTTCCCCCTTCTTTTATGCTAGTGTGTTCATGTGATGAATGTTTTTATTCTCATAACGTTTTTCCTGGTTTTCATTTTGGTGCTTTTTCCCTAGTTTTGGATGCAAGGCATATTGCAAATCCATGCATTGGAGATCTTAGTTACTTTGCTGCTTTAGGGATTAGTGGCTTAAATGACAGACCTACTTCCTTATGATTTTTCCTTTTCCGTTACCTATGTTGCAGAATGTGCTTCTCTGCCAAATATTCCACGTGGTAAATGGTACTGCAATTATTGTGAGAATATGTTTCAAAAAGAGAAGTTCGTGAATGAAAATGCTGTTGCTGCTGGAAGAGTTTCGGGAGTTGATCCTATTGAGCAAATAACACAGAGATGCATTCGTATTGTCAAGAACATAGGTTGTGAGGTCACTGGATGTGCACTATGCAGGTTGTTGTTATAGCCACAAAAGTTCGTTTGGCTTATGTTTTGTTTATGAGGATCTTTTAAGGTTTCTATGAACTGTGTTGCACTTTTTACATGAATGTCATATTACCTCGTAATAACACTTTTCTCTTCAATCTACTTATTCAATAGCTTTTTGCTGTCGTAATATACAGAGGTTATGATTTTAGCAAATCTGGATTTGGTCCTCGCACCATCATTCTCTGTGACCAGGTGGTTTCCCTTTTCTCTGGTCTTTAAACTGTGGATTGAACTTAGCAATGTGGAATCAAGAATCTTTAGATTCATTTTCACATAAAAGCTGATACGAATCTCTTCTTGGCTTTACCTTCATAGTGTGAGAAGGAATATCATGTGGGCTGCTTGAGGGATCATAGAATGGCCATTCTTAAGGTATGGATTAAGATGATTGCATCATGTTTTCACTTTACACTGCTTGTGCAGGATCTTCTTTTACAATCTACTGGATATCATCAAAATGGCGACGCAATTCTTTTGACAGGAATTACCAAAGGGGAAGTGGTTTTGTCGTACAGACTGCAGTAGGATACACTCCACGTTGCAGGGCTTGCTTGTTCGTGGTGAAGAGAAGCTCCAAGACTCTCTTTTAAATATTCTAAAGAAGAAGCATGAGGAGAAAGGTCTTACAACAGTCAACAATTATGATGCAAGCTGGAGGCTGCTGAGTGGCAGTTATGCTTGTTCTGAGTCTAGGAGATTGCTTTCAGAGGCCGTTTCTATATTCCATGTGAGTAAACCCCTGGCTAAATGTCCATTTTGATTTGTTTGGAGTACGGTTGTCTACTTAAATAACTGGATGCACTAGTGGAAACCTGTGGAAGATGATGTTCACTATTTGATTAACTATGAGAAAAAGAGCTCAGTACTTCATTATTAGGTGCATAACATAAGTATGGTTTCTCTTGTTTGCTATCTCTTGGATCAAACACTAGCAAGTGGAGAAACCTGTGAGAGAAATGGTTTAGTAATTCTTGTGACAACCAGAAGTGAAAGTGGAAACTCATGGTTAGAAATAAAGCCCTTTACAATTCTTCAGAATGTTTTAGCTAATAGCTATTGAAGGAGTAGGTGAATTGGCTATAGTGTTCTTGTAGTCCTCTTCAACTGTGCTACTGTGGAGTTGAAATTTGAGATGCTACCAAGTAATAGCACCTATGAACGAGTAAGTTCCAGAAGCTCCCACTTTTAGGGACGTAGGATACCGATGTTCCGGAAAAGTGCAAAAACAGATCCCTCTTGGTTATGTGGGCCATACGGTGAATAAGTAGGAACCATGAAGGCATAAGTACTATAAACTCACATGCAATTTCATCTAGACTTACAACATTTGCCTCTTTGGGGCCCCAATGGTGCTAAGATTTCCCAATATATGCCCAATTTTGGTTAATTTGAGGTGGTGTTTTATTGTTTAACTACTGTAACGACCTTTTGTGATTTGCACCTTTTAGCTTACATTTGATGCAAACTTCACCACATGATATAAGTTGGATTCATTCCTTCTGTTGAGGCATGTTGGTTCTGGCTGAAGATCAAGAAAATGCTAAACAAAGATGAGTTATAGCTTATTTAGCTGAATGTTTTATTGCCAAAAATCGATCTGTTGCATCTTGTAACATTCCAGCAGATGTAACCATCTTTGAAACCTAAGCTGGACATTCTGTTTTAACAGTGTTTAGCAGGAACTTGTAGATTCAGTTAATCAATCTCTTGAGCCTTCATTAGGGTCAGCAGAAATTGATTCTTCGCGTTCCTGGATTTGGTGAATAGTTTGCTTTAATGTCGCTTTCATTATAAGATTGCCTAGTAATTTCATGTTTGGTCTTGGTTATGGACATCGCGTGGGCAGGCTCAAGATGAGCTTAGGTATGGAAATTATGTTTGGCAGTTTTTCTGACCTGAAATCCCTAAACCCCCAGATCATCAATGTCACGTTGTTTTCCAGCAGGAACCTCCACCTTGACACTGTTTATCGTTAGAAATTTTTGAAATACCGGCAAACATCATGCATTTTCCCATAACGTTTTTCACTTTTTGCTGTTTCGCCAATCTGTGGGAAAGTAGGTTTTAATATTTGAAGCTTTATCATCCTGGTCATCACTAGTAATTTTGGTAACGATTATTGAATTTTGGTAATGATTATTGTATCTGAGCTAATTTCAAAGATTTTCTTGTGTTGTCACACTGTTGTGAGGGTGAAGAAAAGAATTGCACCAAAACTTTAAGTACCTACCTCAGTTGTTGAAGATTATCGAGTAAACCAAAATTCATTGTACCTTGTGGACCATAAAAGCAATTTTTCTTTATGATCCCGATGGTTCTTGAACCACCATATGTCCAATACCATAAAGCTTTGTTTGGGAATTGAACGAGAAAATCAGGATGGAAATGCCCAAAACCTTAAAAGGTTCCCTCCTTTCGCCTCTCACAGAAAATCAAGAGTTTCCCCATCCACCCATTTTTTCATACCATCTTTTCTCTTATCATTTTCCAAACACCACATAAATGTTTATTACTGGTGATGTTCCAGTAGACTTAATGCTCAAGCTTAACCTTAGAACTAAGGTCCATATTTTACCCTGAATATCAATGACATAAGCTTGTGAAAAATTGTAAAGTTACCTATAGTAGTAGGATAGTTTAACTATCGCTAACACAATGGAAAAAGAAAAATGGAGCTAAGAAAAAGTTGCTGACGTTCCTTCCCCTCCCCCCTCCCTCTTCCTTCCCAACACCAGTAAATACTAAATAATGCCTACCGAATGAAAATTACCAACATTAACACTTCGTTATCGCTGACAGTGTTGTATGTGCATACATTGGGGCTTTGCTATCGATCATCCCTTCTTTCACCCTGACCAAGTTGTTGAAATCTTCAACCATGCCCATTGTTAAATTGTGGATTGAGTCATGAATGGTAAACCTCATTTTCTGAGGTTATTCAGCTTTGCGGGTGATATATCGGAGAAAACTTGAAGGCACTGGCCCCCATCCCCCCACTGGGATTTTGCTTTGGAGCTCTGCACCACTTTGGGTTATGTGGTGCATTTGGAGATCACGTAATAAAAGATCTCGGGTGTAATGATGCTGTGGCTACTTTTTTCTACTGTTTTATTCATTGTTGGTCATCATGCTCTAGATTGTGCCTATAGTGTTGTTTATTTTAGTTTGTCTCTCTTTACTCTTTTATGATGTACTATATTATTCTTTTTACCAAATACACTGTTATGTATCATTTATACTTTGATTCTGCAGGTATATATTCATTTCAAAAGAATGCACTAATGTCCTTTGCTGATTAAACTGACAGTCACATTTCCACCATTTTGTGGGAACATGCTGCTGGCAGTGCCTTTTTATGTTGTTTGTGGTTGTAATTTTTGGATTGCAATCACAAAACTCTATGCCTTTCTCAGGATCTTGGCCAGCTGTCATGTGATCTGGCCGAATGTCTGTTATTGGCAATATTTTAGTAAAATAATTGTCAAGCCTGACCTTGCCTTCGCAGTCCATCTATTTCTATTTTTGGTTTATATAAACAAAAAATTGCATGTAAAAATGTTTGGAAATATAACGCAACACTATCAGAGTAACCATTAATTAGAGAATTCAACCGTAACTTTTCAGGAATGCTTTGACCCAATAGTTGATCCTACGACGAACCGTGATCTCATTCCTTCAATGGTGTATGGGTAAGTCTCCAGCCATTAGGGTTGAACTTGTGTATTGCCATCTTTGACTCCGCAACTGAATATCTTAACCCTTTAAATTTAATGTATGTGTGTCTGCTTGCATTATCTGCAGAAGGTGCACGAGGAACCAAGAGTACGGTGGAATGTACTGCGCAGTGCTAATTGTCAAGTAAGAACCTTTGCGCACCTCAAAGCAGATCAACAGGAGTGAAGGGATTTTGATTTTTTTTTTTTTTTTTTTTTTTTTTTGTGGTGCAATTATTGCAGCTCAATTGTTGTATCAGCAGGAATTCTTAGGATTTTTGGACAAGAATTGGCTGAACTCCCCTTAGTAGCGACAAAAAAGGGCAGTCACGACCAGGTTAAATTATGTTGCTCTCTTCAGGTGTTTTGATATGGTTCGGCAGTTCTGCCTACCCAAATTATCTAGTAATGAAATTCCACTTTTCATATTTTAAGAAAAAAATTTAAGGAAGATTGACTTTTACTACAAAGACAATCTTATGTTTGTGTGGGGTCGGTTGCAGATCATGTCATGCCGTTGTGCTTTCTTTTGTTTCAAATCTTCTTGAAGCTTGAGATATTCTAGATCTTTCTTCAGAGTCTACTTCCACATCTTTCCCTGTTTCTTTTAGTGGCTATTTGTCCGCAGAAATTACCTTTTGCAATGGTATGTCGGCTTTCCCCCCAAAATGAGGAATGCTACTTTTTGTAATTCAACAAGCACTTACAATCTCATCTTGGATCAGGATGCATGAAATTCTCATTTATGCTGTAGAGTACTGACCAGAACAGTTCTGGTTTCCAATAAATTCTCGCCACTACTGCATTAAAATATTTGGGACTACACTCTTTAGGCAGCCCCTTCTTATCCCTAAAAAATAGAGATTTTCATTCTTTCTTTGGGTTTCAGTGTGATATTTGAAGCTGTGGACATGACTTATATTCTCTGAATTGGTGATGCAGTTTGGGATTTGAGCAGTTTTCATCAAATTTAGGGAGACTTTACTGTATATACTGAATGTCTATCTTTGATGTGAAAAAAGAAACGCATGTCAGCAGTTGCTCAAAATGTGATTGTGCATGTGGTTTCTCTACTCTTTTGTAAAGCACCATGCATGGTTTGCCTCATGTCCATCAGTTTCTCTGTGTCATGGAATCTAATCAATTTGATGAGGTAGTCATATAAATGTTAGCCACTATGAATTGTTACTCAACTGGCTTTGATCTCATATTTTCAATCAGGGCTACTTTCAACTACTGTTCTCTTGCATTCAGAAACTGCTGGGTTTCTTGAATGTAAGGAGCCTTGTGCTACCAGCTGCTGCAGAAGCGGAGTCTATATGGACTGACAAATTTGGTTTTGTAAAGATGGAACTTGACCAGGTGTTTTATCGGATCAATTTATCTTGCACTCTATTATGTGCTTTCTTATCACTACTAACATGGATATTTTCTTAATCTGCAGCTCACTAGTTATAGGAAAATCTGCAGCCAGATGGTCACTTTCAAAGGGACATCTATGCTGCAAAAACCAGTTCCGAGGTGCAGCTTTGACGATGCTGGAATATGTTAGTTTCAGGATTTCCTTTTTAGAGTTGTTTATTGGCAGAGTTTAGTTGGGTTCTCTCTTGTACATGCTTTCTTCACCTTCCTTTTTAGTGTTGCAATTTTGTATATTATTCACAATTTTTGGCCCCCCTCGACCATTAAAAAAAAAAAAAAAAAAAAAAAAAGTCACAGGTCACAGGGATAGGTTGAAAGGAGGGGGAATTGGAGGAAGCTTGAACTTTGCTTTTTTGTAATGCTTAAAGGAAAAACGTTCCGAGTAAGCAAAGGTTCAATATGATAGTTATGCTATTTTGCCGATCCATTTCTTTGGAAGCTTAAGTGTTCTCGCTTTCGATTTCTTTTCTTCTATTTCCTGTTTGGCCGACCGCTTGCATTTGCTGTCTGATATATGACATGTATTGTGATGTGCGTGTAGGCAATAGCAATGCACCTAGTATCTAGGATCTAATCTGATTTCTTAAAAGTAAGGTGGTAGTGGTGTGGTGTCCTCCAAGGTCAGGAAATGTCAGATCCATTATTGGGGAGAGATGTTATGGATGCTTAAAAAGCCCTTTCAGGTCGGCCACTGCACTACATATTATTTTCTCTAGCCATATGGATCAATCCCACGACTAACTGGCAGTATTTATTCTCCACAATTGTCAAACGAATCAGATCTTTTTGATCTTAATGTCGCGCTGAGCAGAGCTTTTTTTTTTCCTTCAAAATCTTAGGATTACAGTTATCCGGGGTAGAGTTATAGCGGAACTGATGAGATGCTGCTGTTTAGTGGGATTCTTGGTCTCAAGGAAAACTGGAGCAGAGAGGGCTGCAGATTAGTTGCTCACTGTTGTTCCATCCATGTATCTTAGTGAGATATTTGTTGTCATCCTTCTCCATTTCAACTTAGTTGTCACTGCACAGCAGTTTCGTAGAATATGCTGGACCATGACATTTGAAATAAGGAAATAAGAGATGAAAATCTCAAAAGCGTTCCTGACCAAATTAGGTCAGGAGCATGCTATGCATAGGAAATTCTATGTTGAAGTTCGACTAGAATGACGATCATCAAATTCTTATATGCCTGCGCATCGATGGGACATGGACATAATAAAAGTCGGTCTTATATGCCTGTGCATCGATGGGACATGGACATGATGAAAGTCGGTCATTTGCAACACAAGTTTTGTGCGACGTGACACAAGGTGGTGGCTAAATAAATACGGAACAAAGGCCCTTCTAGCTAATTGAGGTTTTTATCTCCCTTCTTGTCTTTTGCACTTGTTATGTTCTGAAGCTCGTGCTTCTACCATAACTCTTACTTGAATGAGAATGTTATAAATTTCTTTTCAATAAAAAAAAATTATAAAAAAAATAAATACGGAACAGTCTTGAGTATGGGTGAAACACAACACGATGTGTTCGGTGCACTCAGGTGAATGCACTTCTTATTCAATCCACGATTCATATCTTGCCTAATTACATGAAAACTATATGACAGCATCAAACGGCTTCCTGGGTCGGTCCTGCCATGATGTACTCCAACACCCTCGACACATCGGAGTGGGAAGACCCTCCCTCCTGCATCGCCTGTCTTGCCTTCTCCCCAAGTTCAGCTGCTCTCTTCCTCCTCTCTTCTCCTTCTTCATCCTCCGACACCAGCGCATCGATAGCCCTCACGATCTCATCTTCCCTCACCAAGATGCCGACCTTCCTTTCCTCTCCCCATCTCATCGGCACCTTCGTGCCCACTCGGACTCCGATTTTCAGTATGTCCACCACGAGCGCCTCATTCGCGAACTGCTCGGAGAAGAGAGGCCAAGTTATCATTGGCAGCCCTGAGGACACACCTTCTAGGGCCGAGTTCCAACCGCAGTGCGTTAGGAATCCTCCGATCGCTCGGTGAGACAGAATGGCGACCTGGGGAGCCCACCCTCTTATCACAGTCCCTCTTTCTTTGACCCTTTCCTCAAATCTTTCCTCCACTAACCAGTTCTCTAATTCCGAATCTCCCTCTCCCCTTTTGATCACCCAAACGAAAGGCTGTTGCGATGCTACTAAGCCCCTCCCTAGCTCCATCAGCTGCGATGGGGCTAAACGGCATAGACTTCCTAAGCAGGCATAAATCACTGATCGTGGCTTCATTGAATCGAGCCACGCCATGCATTTTTCTGCATCGCTCGAGGCCTCTTTTCCTCTCTGAAACATGTCGGACTCGTCTTTGTTGCACAAAGAAACTGGTCCGACGCACCAAACTCTTTTCCCAATCGCCGTTTGGTATGCCTCGATGAACCCATGCTCCAGCTCAGCGAAGCTATTGAGCACGACCCCTTGAGCTGCCATTTCAGCCTCCTGTATCTTCCCACGGAAGACTTCGAAATCCTGTTGACGCACGGTATTCCCTGGAAGCTGCGCTTTCGTGATCTTGAACCCCTTTGGCATCCCCGGCACCTCAAACGGTTCCATGTCGGAAGCAATCGAATCCGAGCATTTGGAGTGTTTCACATTATGAGCGCTCAACACGGAGAAGCAACACGTTGCATGAAAAACAAATCTCGGAACTCCAAATCTTTGGGCGGTTTCGGATGACCAAAATATGTATTTGTCCGATATTATGCAGCTAGGAGCAGGAGTTTGTTCTCGAAGGTGCTTCTCAATTGGTTCTTGCAATTTTCCCATTGCATTATAGAACTTGGCCAGTAGCTCTGGCGACGGGAGGATATCGAGATTCTCGTACCCAATAGGGAGCCCCACTTCTTCACACGGGAAAGGGATTTCCACGAGCTGGATTGGCATTCCGAGTTCGCCACATCGATCCACGGTGGTTCTGAGCCTGCGGGCATTGACAGGGGTCGTGTATATAGTAGCGACCGCTCCCCGCAAAGCGAAAATCCGTGCTATGTCCACCATAGGAATCATGTGGCCCTGCGCCAGGAGCGGAATGAACACGATGTGAACGGATTGGGATGGCAAAGACATGATGGAACGGAACTGTTAGATCGATTCAGGGAACGCGGCAGGAGGCGCACTGGGGGAGGAATTTGTTTACACAATGCTAGGACTTTCAAAGATAAAGCTGAGGTGAAAGTTTCAAAAAGTGTGATGATGGTTTGGTTGAACTCCATGCTTTATATGCATAAGTTTCACCTGATCCTTCCTTGGCAGGTGTGACTGCTTAAAAAATCGGGAACGTTACTCTCGTTTCCAAAGAATGAGGGCTTTGCCGACTGAGGTCGGTCTTGAGTTTTCAAGTGAGCAGTTTTGACTTTGAACCATTCTTGATAGAAGTCAAGGCTGCACTTTGCTCGATTTAATCATGCACAACTGCCAAGATCTGATACAACTGCCATTTGTTTATTTTTTAATCAACAACAAAAGACTTGACCACCCACCCATTGGTGGTCACGTGGTTTGGGCCTTTTCCCCTCTAATTGAGGAAGGGGGAGGTTCGAATCCCCACGGTCACTTGTGCGACTCACCTACGGCCGGGTCAGGTGGGTGGGCTCGGTTCGCTCCGGATTTACGCCGCCGGTTGCCGGCTATACGACGGTTCCTGAGCCACCAAAAAAATAAAGGACTCGACCAAAAAACAAAGAATAACAAAAACAAAAGAGACGAGCTCGGGAAGCTGCCTGGAAGCTGAAGCTTCCTGACACGATGTTTGCTCGAACCACGTTTGGACAGCAATAGAATAATCTAAACATCCCGAGGAATTATCCGGTGAATCCGGCATATGTACTAATTTAAATTTGAATGGTTAGATATGATGGGATCTGAATGGAGTCCATTTTTAGTGGTTCAGATTTAGTTTGATACATACATATTTTACTTTGCTAATAACTTACTCAAAGGTTCATTTTATTATTGAATAACATATCATATTAAAAAATTCCGATCCAGCTTACTTCTTCAAATAGCAGTTAACTAATAGCGAATCAAGAATTCGAGGTTAGGCGAACAAGACAAAAGAATTTTTCGCCAAATTATCATATAGATAATTTTTTTGGGAATTTTTTTAACCTATTATTGAGGAATTGTTTGGACATAGGGGTTGGGGCACCACTAGCCACCAAGGTTTGCGATCTTTGAAACCACTTAATCGAACCAGACTAGGAGTACCGGTTCCTTATTTTCGGAATCGAGAACTGAACCACCAAGTTCTAGGACTAGTCGACCGGTCTGGTTCAGCTCCAGGCAATCCAATAGAATCAGTGAATTTGCATATCTCGATTGAAAGTTTTGGATTAATTGAATTACCAATTCATGTCGCAATTTGAAATTGGGATTTCATCCAAGATTTGCTAAGAGACTAAGAAGACTGAGAGATAATGGGGCCATGATTGTAGGGACATGCTCGAAAAAAGGAGGAGGATTTAGTGAATTCTTTTTCATAAATGGTGGACTCACAAACTTAAGGAAGGTGCAATAAGCGAGGGGGTAAACAGTAAGTCTTTGCAAGAAAAGAAAGAAAGTAAAATAAAGAAAGAAACAAGAGACCAAAGGAGCAAGTTGGATGAATCGATGAAGCAATATGAAAGAAACAAAGATTTGCTTCATCATCTAGAATAAAGCGATGCATGAGAGGAGATTCGGGTTTAGGTTTACACTTTACTTCTTTAAGAACTAAAAGAATAAATAAATTTAATTAGTCCAATTTCATTGGTCCGATTCCCACCCCGAAACTAGGAACACGACCGAAAATCACTAGTTCCAATTTTATGGAATCAAGAATCAGATTTCCACTATCTAGAACCACCCAAAACTGATTGGTTTAGTTTGATTGCGGTAGTTCTATATACTCAACCCCAATGATCAATCACGCAGTGAGTAAGACTTTACACAATCACAGCCTTGGCTCCTAGAGTAACTTCGAATAAGAGACTCTAACACGGATGCAACTAGTGCGAGCTTATGTGTCTGATCACTCAATCAAATATCAAGGCTTTTGCATCTTCTTCTTATTTTACATTTTCCTTTCTCTTTCCCCTTTTTTTTTTAAAGGGGAACTTGCTTAAATTGCAGCCTTACAACGTGAAGACTGAAATTTTCTATCGACGAACACGTTGGGATCACTGATAATGAGGTCTATAGATGAGTCCATCTGGGAATGACTTCTTCTGAAGATTTGGCCTCAACCCTCTAAAGCTTTTCTTTCTATACTGACAGCCCTGCTGGGCATCACCTAATGCGGGTTTGCACGTCAAAGTCTTTTTGCGTAATTGCGTGGCGTTTGTGGCATGTGAAGACCCTCTCCGTGGACTCCACTCTTCGGATGAAAAAGACAAGAAGAACGAAAGGCGTTAGCACTACAACAACCACGCCTTCGGTTGCTGTGATCAGACTGATAGAATAAATAAACATTGAACAAGTCTTATTTGATGGTGATCTTCTAAGAAGTATCGATACTCTTCGAGAACTTTCGTGTTGTGTCGAAGTCCCGACACGACATGCGATCAATAGATGTTGAAAAATTCGACACGTGATCAATTCGCCCGACATATGAGTTCGGAATTTCAACACGCGTTCCAACATGCACAGGGTCAATTTTAAAAATTTCCAATAAATGATGCAGATATAAAAAGAAAAAAGAATAAAGAAAAATAATAAAAATGGAAAGAAATGATTAATTGTTGAATTGAAATGATGAATGATATTAACAAATGGTGGATTGATGAATTTAATGTAAAATTCTAGGCTCTTTTTATTATTTGTTTATTTTTGAATTTGAATCAAATTAATTTGATGATATAAAAATATATTTAATATACAACATGTCTTAAAGTGTCGGATTTCTTTTTTTTTTGAAAAATGATGTGTCGACATGTCGTGTATTAGTAACAATGCTACTTAGATGATCCCACCAAATCTCACATAATAATAGAGCAAGAAGTTATGAGTTCAAATCTTTCTAGGCTCATATTTACTTCCCCAATTATATATTTGCATGCTTTAAACTTAGTCTAAAGTCTAACCTATGTGTGAAGGGGAGTGTTAGTTTAATTAAATAATGCTTTCACCTAACAACTTATTTTTTTTAGAATATTTGGTAGTGGTTCCAAGAAATCTCACATGGCGTTAGAGTAGGAGGTTCTGAGTTTGAATCTTTTTGACCCCATTTGCCTCATCAATCAAATATGTTCATGCTTAATACAAAACAAAAAGAGTAGTGCTTTCTAAGTTTGAATCTTTCCAAACCCCAATTTATCTCCCCAATTAGATATGTCCATATTTAGAACTAGGCGAAAAGACCATTGTTTTCATCTAACAATTTGAGTTTTTAAAATAATTGGTAATGGTCCTATCAAATCTCACACATAGAAAGAAAACTGTTTTTATAGTGTCTTTTGGTATTCAAAAGAAGAAGAAGAAGATACTTTTGCACCATTTAGAATGAAACTATGGCCTTCAACATAAGGAATAGCGACATAACCATTTGAATTTTGTAATGAAATGGTACAACTTTTAGTATTTTTTTATAAGAATTTGGTTTTCTACCAAAAGTATATAATCAACTAGTTCTTGACTTAGGAACTACACCAAGACTGTCTGGTCGAGGAACCGGTGGTTCTAGAATTGGTATAAAAAATTAATTCACATTGGAACTGGTCACCTCTAGTTAAAGTAATATGGAAATTGGAAAGTCTTCTTTGTGTTTTTTTATTGCATGACAAATAGGCAACCGATAGAGAGTGTTTCTTATGTAATTCTAAAACATTTAAGAAGTTATCTCCTACCTAATTTGGTTCCAGAATTGGCACCGAAACTGATTCACATTGGAACTAATCACTTCTAGTTAAGGTAATATGAAAATTGGAAAATTTTTCTGTGTTTTTTTATTGCGTGACAAGTAGGCAACCGATAGGGAATGTTTCTTATGTAATTCTAAAACGTTTAAGAAGTTATCTTCTACCTAATTTGGGACGAGATATCGCATATTTCTCACTTAAAACGCTAACGCCGGAGTTAGTGCCGACTCACCATGCTTAACTACGCTACCTTTCTTCTATATGTGATTTGCCCATTCCCGCTCCTTTACCATCCTTAGCGCTTGTTAGGAGTCACCTTGTCCTAGTCCTCTCACTCCAACAATCTGTCCCTTCTTTCGGCCTCGAGCCACGCACTTGCTGGAGAAAGATCCTGCTCTGACAACATTTTAAATGACCTGGTCCCATCCACGTTCGCGTAATCTCTGAAAGATTCAAATATCCATTTAAGATGGCGGTCATTTTTTTTTTTTGATCGGAAGATGGCGGTCATTTAAGACGCGTCTTATTTACCAATTATTCGAGAAGGTCTATGTTGTGGACGTGAGACTTTGTCTAAGGAAACTTACAATTTACAACTTCTTGCGAATGGGCAGAGGTATGGAGGCTTCACGGGTCTCCAGAAGCTGATAGCCAACTCTAGTACGAACCTACCTTTTTCATCATCATGCACAAAATAATTGGTGTCCACGGATTCTGACATAGACCGTGACCCGCCTTCTGGATCACGCCACGGAGTTGAATTCAGTTTTGCATGAGATTTTAGTCCTGACAATAACATTCAAACGCGGTCGAAACTTAGGCACTAACATACACCTCGTTGCTTGTTTGAATGGTTTTACTTCAATCATCCTACTTCCGCTAGCCGAAATAGGAAATAAACGCGAAGATTCCCAAGGGCGGAAATATCGGGAGTTTACATTCAAATCTTTCGACTTTCACAATACTATTGTCGTGATGTAGCAATAACACACAATTGCGTTGCAATAGAATAAGAACTTTTTGTCGATGGTTCATTTATTAAATGACGATTGTCATAATGAAATAACTATTTTGGCAACAACCATATTTGTCTTGGGTCATATTTTTATATACTTATCTGATTACGAACCTATAGAGACGGCATAATTTTCTTTATCATCCAAATGTGTCTCGCTCATAGTCTTTACTTTTGATCGGATGTCATCCATCAAGTTTGATTGTGCCATTTCATTCATTGACCGGGTTATGCACGGAAAAATTATTAGTTTGTTAATGACATTATTTGAGTAAGTCAACATATATATAAACTTTACTTTTATGCAATGTTTGAGCACTCTATAATGATAGAGACAACTCAACTGAGATGACAATGTGAACGTGACTATGATAACCAAAAAATTCCCTGCCTTTTTTGGTTCTTTTTGGAGTCAAATCGAATTTCCAATGGAGGAATTTCAAGGATAATATAAGTCCTCAAAATGGAACTAAAGAAAACAAAAAAATTATGAGGGGGGTCAAACTAACTTTCTTGAATAACAAACTTCTTTAAATTTAAATTAAGTTCTTGCATGTATTGTGCAATATACTTCAATGAATTAGATATACTTAATTCTCCTTCTTTTTTAAGAACATATATTCTCTTCTAAGTGTTTCGGGATAGCGACGAATTGCATACCCTAAATTCTCATGACTCGACTTGCCAAAAAGATAGTCCGACATATCTCATGAAATAAGGTTAAAGATAAACATAAGATCGGAAAATTAAATTTATTGTACTTTTATCTGTTAATTATAAAGGTTAATGAAGATGGAAATTAAATAGATTTAGAGTTTATTTCGAAAGATAAAGTAAACTGTTGTGCAATTTCGTGGGGAGAGCATTCTTTGCTTTTAAGAAATCAATTTCCCATTTTTTAGAGACAAGCACACAAACTTTATAGATTAAAGAATATCGTATTTTACGTTTCGTAAATAGATGTTGCATATGTTCTTTGTATTTGGATTTTACCCTACAGTTTGATCAATATATGTATCTTACATTTAATTTATCCCTTGACTGAACCAATAGTGAAAATAATCCTATAAATGTACCGAAAATAATGATCTTAAACGTTTATTTATGAACCGAATCAGTCCAATGCTTGATGGTTTTGGTGCGATTTTGTAGAACTCTATTGGATGTTTAACTATACAAGCGAAATTTGACAATGAAAAAAAGGATATAGGAAGGAGTCGATTTCTCGTACTGATTAAAGGTTGTAGAAAAATGGAATGTTTGTACTTACTTTTGAAAAATCATCTAACAAGTCTAATGTCTCAAAGAAAAGTAAACACAAACACAATAGTAAAAACCCCCTACGAACTCTAAAACGCAAAATAAATAATAATAATAATAATAATAATAATAATAATAATAATAATAATAATAATAATAATAATAATAATAATAATAATAATAATAATAATAATAATAATAATAATAATAATAATAATAATAATAATAATAATAATAATAATAATAATAATAATAATAATAATAATAATAATAATAATAATAATAATAATAATAATAATAATAATAATAATAATAATAATAATAATAATAATAATAATAATAATAAAAAAAAAATAAAAAAAAAATAATAATAATAAAGCAAGAAAAAAAGACATCGACTTACTCCAATCGTCAAGTCCCATTTGTTTTAGTGTATATAGATAGATTGTTTCTAAGGTTGGTTTTGTTTTGATCAAAAAGACTTTCATGAAATGATTTTCTGAGCTTTAATATGTTTGGTTTGTTAAAAATGAATAATCAATCAAAAAGACTTATTCAACATTGAGGAAAATGATTTCTCCATCCCCCCAAAGGCCACAAAAAAAAAAAAAAAAAAATCGTTTTCCCAGCCACGTCTTCTTTCTATTTAGATGCTTAACATGATGTCACTCTTTGATTATATTTTTGGAAGGGAGAATTATTCTCACATGAAATTTTATTAATTTTTTTAATTATTCGCATTTTTTTCTGGCACCCCTTTTTGGTTACTTTATTTTGATAATACAAAAGCTTAAATTTTATAATTCATATATTAGCAATATCTTAGATAAAGGTTTCGATATCATCTTAATATATTATACTAGGGACATGATATAATTATGATGCAAAGAATGATTTTTGATAGTAAGGTTTAAGTATAATTTTTTTTTTTTGGAAAAAGTACCAAAAAAGTTATAAACTTATTGCACTTGAGCTAATTCAGTCTTAAATATTTCAATTGCACTAATTGAGTCCTAAATCTTTTGATAATTTATCAATGTAATCCATCTAGCCAATCTCAGCTGGAAATCGCTGAATAGATGTTGATTATCCTATATGGCATGACATGCATTAACATGAACAAATTTTATAATTTTTGATATTTTTCTAAACTTTTTAATTTTTTTTATTTTATTTTATTTTATTTTTATTTTTTTACAAATTTGGGCTAAAGGCCGTTGGCCAATATCACTATACATAGGCGATAGCCAACGACCCTCACCTAGTCTAGAGGAGGGTCAACACTCTCCCTTATTGGCTGACAAGGGCCGCAAAGCCACACAAGCTTGTGAAGGCCTTTACTAGCAAAGGCCTCTACGCCCTTGCCAGCCACAGGTGAGGGCAATGCAGCCCTTGTTGGCCAATAGGCAAGTGTGGCGCTCTCTTGCATTTGGGTGAGGACGATGAGAAGTGGAGGCCCTTGCTCAGAATTTGCCTATGGCCGATCAAGGTTGGCAAGTGGGTCGCTGGCCCATAGTTGGGAAAAAAAGGAAAGGAAAAAAAATTGATATGATAAAAAAATTAAAAAAAAAAACTACGCTAGCGTTGACCGTACCATATAAGATGGACGATATCTATATCAATTTTTTCTAGTTAAAATTAGTTGGATGGATTATATTGACAAATAGTCAAAATATTTAAGACTAAATTAACACAATATAAATATTTAAGATTAAATTGATATAAATATAATAAATTTAGGATTTTTTTGTACTTTTCCCAAAAGATTTTGTACTCTCACTTTCAAGTACACCATCAAATAGCTGAAAACCAACAAGTTTTTAAAATAATTTTCATGAAACTTTTTTTTCCTCCGTCAAGAAATTTCTTGGGAAAGAAACACACTCTAAATTACAAAAGTTGCAATAACTAACACCACCTTCGTATTACAGCATAGCCTATTAGTAGGCACTGAAGTGAACCAAACGGGTGTCGAAACACCTTTTGGTAGATTAGCTTTACTTTCATGTCAGTTCATATGTACTTTTTGGCAAGTTTATATATTTGACATTTTGTGACTTATTTTAGAGTACTTCAAAATCCATTGACGATATAAGACTCGTTGATCTATTCCCTATACTCAAATGACTGATAAATCTGTTCTCAAGTTTGAAACTCATAATCTTGTTGCATGAGAACTGTGGACATATTCATTGGCCGACTTCAAATTTTGAAGCTTTGAAAACATTGATTTTATTGTTTGCCATATATTATTCCTCGGAAAATCACATTGAAGGTATAAGAGGTGATAACATGAGTGGTTCCTGAACTTTTCTTTGATGTTCAATGTGATATATGAATATTTTTTGTTCAATTTAATTTTTGAACTTTAAAAACCTCATCAATGTAGTCCTTTTATTAAAAAACTCCTAGCCCATTTGTTAACATGGCCATCATATTTGTGAACTTACTATTAAATTTGTCATGTGTGTGATGCCAAAGAAAGTGTAGATAAGTAGGAGGTAACACAAGTGAGAATTTAAATGGATAGGTCGCTCACCACCCAAGATAATCAACCTAAGAGATAAGAGCAATACTTGCCACCTGTAGAAATCCACCTAAGGGATAAGAGTAAATAAGAAAACTTATTTTTATCAAGCCAAAGGCTCAAATAATTTTATGGAATAAACCAAGTCATGCCTTTTCATTCATCACGACATGCTTATATTTTATGGAATAAACCAAGTCATGCCTTTTCATTCATCACGACATGCTTATATAATTGAGAATGGAACAACCCTCCAAACATGAGTAATTTCCTACAAACATTGGAAAGGCATAACATAATAAAATCCTAAGAACTAGAACTTTGACTCTTGGAACCTTCATTACTTTTAACACTCATAAAGACCTAAGAACTAAGAAATGCAATAATGATATTTATGAGACATTGAAAATATGAAAGATATAGTTGATGTAGGTCTCCATGTTTTGCCGATTTCTAAAGTTGCTAAATTAATGGCCTTTAAGGGGTGCTCCAGCATCATATGCCTCTGTTGCATGTAAACTCATCCCTGAGTTTCCATTGTTTTCTTCTTCATGGTAGGGAAAAAGATTTGCAACATCGAATGTTGCTAACATAATATATTCAACATTGATCATTGTCTCATAACATCTCTCTCCATTCAAAATTTTTCTTTTTTGACAAGAAAGAGTGTTGTGTCTCTTCCAAAATGACCAACTAATCCGCCAACATGGCCCTCATTGATAATGGCTTCCTTGAGAGAACTTCTTGGTATGCAGAAACAAGTATTCTTGAAAAGAAATCCATCTTACAACAAGAATTGCCGATTAAACCCTTTGAACTATCTTTCCAAATTTTTCAAAAGTCTAGATCATCTTCATAAAACTCTTTGATCATGTCAAAGCCTAAAACCTTCACTTGCATTGTCAATAGCAAGGAATGCCTATAACTTAATGCATCCACCACGTGATTAAGAGTTCCGGCTTTATGTTTGATAAGAAAGGTGAAAGTTTGAAGAAACTCTACCCACTTGGCTTGCTTATTGTTAAGCTTATGTTGAGTGTTTATGTACTTCAAGGTTTCATGATGACTAGAGAACAAATTCCTTGAACAATAGATAATATTGCCAATGATCCATATCTCTAACAATAGTATAAATCCCTTATCATAAGTAGAGTAATTCTTGAAGGAATTATTTGATTTTTCAGTAAAAAATGCAACGGGCTTTCCTTTTGGCTAAGAACCACACTAATTCCCACATTATAAGCATCACAATCAACTCTAGATTTAGAGGGTAAATAATTCCTTCCCCATTAGATGGTTTAGGGTTCTCTCTATTTTGAAAGGGCCCAAGGTGATCATGACTTCATCTTGTTGAAAGTGTAAGCAAATTGCAAAGTCCTCCCAAGAAGCAAATGGCAAGCAATCATGGGAACAACATCTCTCCATACTTAATCATTATGTTTTATTTCGATGGAGAAAGAACAAGACATAGTTAATCAACCCTTACCTAATTCCCTTTGCGAAGCCAATAGAACTTGTAAGATTGTGGGTGTTTCTCTGTCTTGAGGTGCAACTTATCCACCATTGTTGTAACCACTACATCCCCACAACTTCCTCTATTGATGATAACGTCACACACCTTTCCATGAGAAGTGCATCAAGTATGATAAATGTTTTTGCAAAGCCACGTACCGTCTTCACCAGGAGTAGCATTGAAGATTCCACAAAGGATTAGAGACTCTCCTTGATCTCCATTAATAACTCCATCTCCCTTTAACCTTTCATTCGAATTAGGTGAGTCTTAATGTTGCTCTTCTTATAATAGAGAGAGAACCTTACGATTTGGATAATTGGAGGCACTATGTCCAACACTTGGCTTTTGAAACACTTGACAAAGTGAGGGCGATTGGAACTTGATGATCCATCATTCTTAGGAAGTGATTTTGAAGCAGCTGCCCTAGTATTAGAAGTAGAGGCACTCTCATTTTTGGAATAGCCTTCTTTGTTCCAAGACCAAGAGCTACTACCACGTGCTTCTTTAAGTTATTGTTCCACCTTAAGTGCAAATTAACAAACATCATGGTAAGTCCAATAAGATTGAAGTTGGACAACATTACCGATTTCCAATCGAAGTCCACCAAGGTAGTAGGCAACAATTTGCTCCTCAATCTCAAAAACATCACAAAGAATAACGAAGTGATCAAATTCTGTTGTATATTCTTCAACAAACAACTCCTTTTGTTTGAAATTGTGAAACTAGAGGAGGGTATCTTGACAATAGTTCATCAGTAGGAACTTCTTCTTTAATTCTTTCTTCATCTTTCCCAAGTTACAATGGGGTTTCTTCCTTCACGACTTCTTTGTTTGTTCAAGTGCTCCCACCAAATAGACACGTGCTTTTTGACTTTGATGGCAACTAGCTTCACCTTTTGCATTTGGTATTTCTTTGTAGTGAAAGAATCTTTCTACAGTGTGCAACCAATCCATAAATTCTTCTGGTTGCATCTTCCCTTCAAATTCAAGAATATCAACCTTTACATAAGAATCTTGCTCAATTCCATGGAACCTTCATTACTGACATCAAGGATGTCCTTCCTCACTTTAAGCATGACATCGATTACTGGCGAAGGGATTGATGTCCTCTTCATCAGAGAGAGCATCTTCTGAATCATGACGCAAACCATCACATTCCAGAAGTTTGACACCTTGCAAACACTCTTGTAGTTGTTGGCTTGTCTCCTTAAATCATCCACCTCCATGTCTCACTCATCTCTTTCTTGAGCTATAAGAGACTCAATGTTTGGTCCACGTTGATGACGACCAACCATTTAACCTTACTCTCATACCAATTTGATGCTGGAGAAAGTGTAGAAAAGGAGGAGGTAATGAGAACTTAAATGGGTAGGCCGCTCGCCACTTCTAAGTAATCAACCTAAGAGATATGAGCAAGACAAGAAAACTTCTTATTCTTAAGCCAAAGGCTCAAATAATTTTATGAATTGAACCAAGTCTTGCCTTTTCATTCATCATAGCATGCTTATATAATTGGGCATGGAACAACCCTCCAAGCATGAGTGAATGCTTGGACGCATTATAAAGACATAACATAACAAAATCCTAGGAACTAGATTTTTTACTCTTGGAACTTATTACAACTACGACTGACAAAGACCTAGGAACTAAGAAATGTAATAATGATATTTATGAGACATCGAAAATATGAGAAATATTGCCGGTGTATATCTCCATGTTTTGACAATTTCCAAAGTTGCTGAATTAATGGCCTTCAAGGGATGCTGTGGCATTAGTATAGTATCTATTGAGTTTACATGTGACTTATGTGTGAGTGTCTATATATATATATATGAAAACAAAGAAGGAAAAGAAGATTTGCTAACTTTAGAAAATGAATTGACAGTTCACGTCAATATTTTTTTCCAATAAGTGCTAACATGATAGTCCATATCATAAGATGAATGTGACATAGCAAAATACTTGATGGAAGGATTAGATAGAGTGGATAGTTTTATGGACTAGAGTGAACAAAGAAAGTTCATAAGACAAAGTTCAGAAATTATATTGAACATTAACGAAATGTTCGGGAACCACATATGCCATTATCCCAAAGTATAAACATGAAGCGGCTGTATTACCTACATGACATCAGTTAATTTTATCAAAACTAGTTTCACTTCGTCTTTTTTATTTGATGTTCCAGATCATTTGATCCCAAAATGTTAGGCCTACATGTTTTAATGGTCCACTTGATTTCGGCTCACATGGGCCGGAATCATGGGTCAAGCGTTGCTCCTCCTTCCCATCTCTTAGTGGGTTTGGATACTTGAGCACCAACCCATATTTCGCATAATGGAGGCCCAAATTATTCCAGTTAGTGGGGATTGCAGGCCCGTTTGTAATCCTTTGCATTAGTATTAACAACGATAAAAGTATGCGAGTACCTCACTAAGTCATATGATAAGAATACCCTGAATATAGTTACTATTCTTCTACTGATGAACCGGTAGTTACACACAAGACGGTCTTTGCATCATCAATGCAATCCTTGGTGACAATTCTTACATTTTCTCACGTGTCCATCATTGTGACACTGAAAGGTAGTTACACCCAAGACGATCTTTGCATCATCGAGGCTATCCTTGGTGACATTTGTTACATTTTCTCACGTGTCCATCATTGTGACACTGAAAACACTTTGCGCAACTTTTATAATTTAATAGTTTGACTTCCTACTTCTGCCTTTGCCACTGGACCCCAGTTATTCATCTCTATCCCAAATTACTAATCCCTATGCTACATCCTATGCCAAACTATCATCACCCAACTTCCTCTACTGCTCCTTAGGAATCAAGATGGAATTAACCTTTTCTTGAAGTAATCTTATATGTAGCCTTAGCAGTGAATCAATAAAGTTCTCTCAATACTCTAGTAAAGAGCCAACAACATCATGTCTTGTTTTTATCATTTAGTACCTCATTGACATTCTTTAAATCCATCATGAGTTTGTAAAACTCATATGAATAAGCTTATATGTATGTTACTTTAATAAATTAGAACTGGAACATCCACTTCAATGTGTAAATGCGCTTATTAAACCATTCGCCACATAAAGGGTCTCAAATTTGCCTACAATGCTATGGCATCCTTCTCCTCAGCCACTATAATCGACATCTCAATCGCAAAATTTTACTAGAATTCATCAACCTTATCTACCTTTTTCATCGTTTACAACAACATTGTCATCCAACGCCTTACCAAATCTTGGATTATAAATAGGGCACGCATCTTAATACTTCACAACCTAAAGTTGGTCTTTGCTCCAAAGATGGTTGCAACAATTATATTTTAAACATTTATCAACAATCAAAAGCTCTAAACTTAGCCTAAGCTCTTATACCAATTGTTGTGAAATAATAAGAAAGCTCACGATGGTGCAATTATTTATCGAACCCAAGAGGACAAAATTACAATAGAAATTCATGAGGAAAGTTAAAGAACACAAAAGATTTATGTGGTTTGGTCCAAATATTAATATCTATCCTACGCGTAGGGCCAACCATAAAGAGTTCATTAACAATCATAGAGTTATAGAGTTACGATTAATTGCTTAATTGCTCATTTGTTTCCAAAGTCCCAATACACATATCTTCACAAGCTTCTGTGCTTTTCATTAAGTTCAGCTGGAAACCTTAAGAGAAAGTCTCACAAAACCGTTTTCTTGTTCCGGACAAAACAGGTAAAAGATGGAACTTAAAATCGCGTGCTCCCGAGTGTGCATTGCATTATCCGGATGCCTGCAACATAGCCAGTGCTGAATAGCACTCCCAGAGCATTAGTCAAGCAAACTTTTGATAACAATCTATGGCTTTTTTCCACTTCTGAATCGCAAACAATTCGATTTGGATTAGTCGTTAGTACACGAATGCATGGGTAGAAAAATGGAAGGTTATGGCTCTTGGTCTTTGCCCTTATGCTTGGCACTAAAATTATTAAACCTTATCCAATGACTCTAAGACTAGAGGTAAGCAATTCTAGATTGCACATGGAGCTTGGAACCTACCCTATATATCTAGAAACTTGGAACCTACCTTGTTACAAATTTCAGGATCAACCCAAGTTCCATCTATACTCTTAACTGAACAATTGTAGTGAATTATCACCTCAATGACCTTCATTTGTTACAATTTATTGATCATAACTCATATTTAGACATAACAAAATTATAAAATATAAAAAAAGTAAAAGTATTGGTCATGGATATTGCCGAAAATGGATATTCAGACTAGTAGTTTCTAGTTACATGCTCATCATTAGACACCATAAAATGTCGTAGGATCACATGAAGACATATAATAAGAAAAGTACAAAAATTTGTTCGAAGTTCTCAGCTCCAACTTACCCGTTAAAACAGGTCCCCAATTTTTTAAACTTGTAACTTACTTTACATATCATAAAATCGGACTAGTTCCCACAAGTTTGATTCTTAGGTTCCCAACTCTACCTTGAAACCATGATCGCCCCTATTTATGATTGTTTTTTCTATTAGAGATTCCAGTGCAAGAGAATCCTAAGTCAGGCGATGCATACAAGCAGCAACTGTTGCTGCTTGTCCGAGTTTAAGAAATGAGTATTAGTTCTTGTCTTTCCATGTATATCTTGTATTTCATGAAATTAGGAGCAATTAACTCCTTTTGTAGGGGTTATCCTATCTAAAATTTTAGGCATTAATACACATCGCAATCGTGGATGAATATCGTAGCAGATTCCCAATATACCATTCAAGATTTTAGTTGGACAAAAATAAAAGCAAGATGTGCTTTTATGCTTTCTGACATCAATTTAATTAATATTCAATTTTTTGATAATTATGGAAAAATTAAATGGAATCTACAAGTCAATATTTAGTGTTACATTTGGTACAATGGAATGGCATGGAATGGAAAGGGGGAGTGTAATGAGAATAGAATACAATAGAATGACAATTCCTATATATTTGTTTTGTAAGAAAAATGTAGTGGGAGCGAAGTTGTATGAGAATTTAATAGATTTAATTTACATGTAAATTAATCTTTTCATTAATTAAAAATATTAACTGTAATTTAAAAGTAGTAATGATCCATTATAATTGAAATATCTTGAACGTAATTCAGAACCATTAATCATTTAATATGAATTATACTATTCATCAATCATAGTCTATAACTCACAATTAATCCGTAATGAGCTATAAAAACACTATTTTTCTCAAAATATCCAATCATATTACATAATAAAATTTTGGAATGCGTACCAAGTTTTTTTTTTTTTTATACTAACTTTCCAATAAATGATCAATAATAATCAATAAATATTTGTTGTATAATTTATCAATTAATTTATGGGTAAAGAAAAAAGAACAGAACGCAACGAGTATTGTAAATATTTTCTGAATTTCGAAACTTGAAAAAAAAAATTAGAGCACTTGAATCGAGAAATCTAAATTTAATAAAAAAAAAGTAAAAAGACAGTTTGATCTGCAATAATCTCAGTTTAATTTGTACAAATGAAGAACCATCAAACACAGGGAAAATTTCAAAGGACCTGAAATACTCTCATTTTCTTAAATAAAGGCCCGGAGTGCCCCCATTTTCTTAAATAAATGTTTGAAATGGATATTATTGCAAATAAGGGTCTAAAATACCCATAACAATCTCAAAGAAGGGCTTGAATTCATCGGCTGTGAAAGGCAATTTTGACTTTTAAAATTTTCAATTTTTAATTTTTTTCTTTCTTTTTCTATTTTTAATTTTTTTTAAAAAAATTATAAAAGGAAAACATAAGGCAAAAGGCCATTGCCCCATAGCAAGTGGGGGACAGTGATGGTTGACAAAATCGCCAGCACCTAGGCAAAGGCTAATGGGGGTCATCGGCCAGAGGCGAGGGTTTGTTGGCCCTCGCCAAAGTGGGAGAGGGTCATTGCCCTCTCCCAAAATTGGGCGAGGGTCACTTGCCCTTGCCCCGAGCTGAGGGAGGGTCCTCAGCCCTCACCTAGTGCCTCTGTTGGCCTTCATTGCCGCTCTATTGGCAATGGGGCAGCGACCACTGGGGGAGGGAGTTTGTGTTTTTCCTTTTTTTTAAAATTTTTAATCTAATTTAATTTAAATTTGACTTGTGCTTTGATGAAAATATCCTTAATTGGCTAGAATATTTTGCTCACCAGTTAGCCGGTGAGCTAAACTCTTATTTGAAATAATCATAACTACTTTAGGCCTTTATTTGAGAAAATAATATCACTTCAGCCTTTATTTGGAGAAAGCAAGTGGCATTCACATGTCTAGAATCCCGTGATTATGTTTTCTCTGAAAAGATTGCTGCCAAACATTTAAACTCCTTCGAATAACAAAATAAAATAAATAATAAAACTAATTATAAAAAAGGTTGTGGCCATCACTCGACTCTTCCGTACCAAGAAATTTCCATTTTTTTTTTTGAATGAGTATATTCTATAATGATGGGTATATTCTACACCGTTTGAAAAGTAATCGCAATTACGTAGGGGATTGATTGCACGACAATACTTCTATAACATCTAAAGCACGTTACTTTGTTACTTATACGACTGAACAATTATTTTGACCTTCCAAGGAAATTAGTCGATCTTATTATGTCGATGTCACGTGTTTTACTTTTTATTCACGAAGCATCATACCAGAGTGACGCATAGCACAAGTTACTATAGAGTAGCAATGTCTAAATTGGCTAACGATGAACTTTTGTCAAGTTGAATTGGAATTGCAACGCAGTATACTCCCAAGTTTAGAATATATTGATCTTGAATCCAAAAGAAAAAAGAGTAGCAGCACGGTCGAATTGCTTATTAGTGTTAAGTCTTTCGCAAGAAAAACTTGTTTAGTTGTTTTGAAGAAGCATGCACCTATCTAGAAGCAGCAGCTAAAAAGATAAGATTAAATTCCATTTCGTGTTTCACTGTCCAATTGATCTTTTAAAAATTTTAGAAAATGCATCAATCGTCCATAGCGTCAGTATCATTATCCTAACTAGATGCTCTTCTTCTCAAATTTGAACAAATCAAGATTGAGGATATTTTACTAATTTTTTCGCCAAGTGGTTAATCACTTGATTTGAATTTAGCAGATTATGCATTCAGATTATAGCATTAGCAACTCATGGGGGCAATGTCCATTATTTGTGGTTAGAGCCTTACTCGATGCACATGGACGTGACAATTTATGTGTATATGTGGAAATTAGTCAAGTAATAAGATTTAGATGTCTGATGCCATCAAAGTATCTTAATTTTTTTTTTTTTTAAACCAATGACACCCTTCATGGTAGGAGTGTTCATCACTTGACGCCCTTGCTTAGTATGTTCCTAGATTGTAGTTCGCCCTAAGTCAACTCTCCTTTTTCATGGTAAAATACAAAATGTTTCACCTAGTAGAAAGTGAAAAATCTTTCACCAAAAAGAGGGACTTTGGTTTTTTGTGATAAGGGGTTTTGTGTTGATTTTAGACAGGAAAATTTATGAGTGCAAAAACTAAATGAAAGCAAAAACTGTAAAATGCAAATGCTGGAAGGTAAGTTGCAGAACAAAAAATTTGCAGGAATAAACTGAATAAAAACAATGAGAGGTATTAATTATTGTACCAGATCCTTTATAACAAGGGTTAATATCGCGAAAAATCTCAAACTGGTCTATCTATAAAAAATTTATCCCACATTAATTTTGCGATAATAAAAACCCCAAACTAGTATACTATAATAAATTTACCAAAATTAATTTTTTGACCATTAAAAATCTTAAATCGGTATATTTATGACAATTATATCCTCTATTAGTTTTCGTTAAATTAAATTAATACCACAAAAAATCACAAATTGACATTAAACTAGTACACACATCAACTATCATGTATCATTTAACTTAATAATTTTACTGTGCAATTTGATAAAAATTAACAAAAGATAAATTTCTCATGAGTGTATCAATTTTTTTGGTCAAAAAAATTAGTTTTAGATAAATTTGTCATTGATATATCAATTTAAAGTTTTTCGTGATATTAACCCTTATAACAATAACCGTGGGGTATTACATCCAGGTAACATCAGTTACAAGCAAGCAGTAATATCTCAACTGCGGTTACTGCTACGCCTCCTTGGAGATATTAGGTGTGTTTTTCATATCCTGACAATCATTATCGACAAAGAGGTTGTGACTTCCAAAGTCATTAGAATAGCCAACCGTCATTTTGGTATTGGAATCATCGCTGGGCATAACAATTGATACTGCCCCAACTAAAATCCAACTAAAATCGACACTCTCCTCATACTTCATCACTTAAATAAATTCTGGAGTTGAACTGTCTATAACCTCCATCGATTGTTGATGCTCTTCATCGGTAGCTCTCTTCGTGTCGGCTACTCACTCCTGCAAGACGATCTTCATGCCGACCATCTTAATTGTTGCTAACTTATTCTAACCAATCATTACCACAATCGACCGAATTTACCATTCCTCGATAATAGAATTGTATAAGATCGATTTCAATTTCACCGTGAACATGTATAACTTACTGCGGATACATTTAGAATGTGGTATATCGAAATCTTTATGACTGCATTGTTTACTACACTTTTCATGAGACTGCCAAAAATGAATTGATCGATGTGGTACGTACGACTTGGGCCACAGTGCATCAGGCACCGAGGCCTGCATGCGGGCCATGAAAGCATGTGAGAAACATAAAGACCTCATAGAAAATCATAGGATAATATTTTCTTTCAACAATATCCTCTGATAGGGAATTTTATCTAATCAATTTTCTAGATTTTATAGATAGTTTTGACTTTGGGATAGCGATAGTTTTGACTTTGGGATAGCAAAGTCAGCATTGGTCACTTGGACACGACATATATTTCTCAAGAGAAATCAAAATCTAACACGATACGATTGTGATGACGCGAATTATTTGAAAGAAACCGGCGTGAATCATGTTGACAAGAATTATTGACACAATTATAATGACATGACAAGAATTGTCAGGTCCATTCTGATTTAGATGAAAGAAACCTTTTGTGACAAAGTATGTTGACCCCATTCTCCCCAAAAGCATGTTGTCATAGTTTGGTCCTTCTTCCACTTGCCTTCAACACGTGAAATCACTCTCAAAAGGTTTGGCCGAAGCAATGGGGACCACAATGAGTGTAGTCTTAGCTAAGTGGGGGTAATCATAATAAATGGACCACAAGAGACGCTATGGAGAATGACTGACTTTGTAAGGGTATCCTCTTTTGTCTAGGTGAAAGATTTGTAAGAGTTGGTCCAAAATCAGTTTGAGGTACTCTAATTCCGTTCATTATGTTGTATTGTGCCTAAAGCTACAAGATGCATAACTGTGAGGTACTCTAATTGTGTTTGTTATGTTGTATTGTGCCTAAAACTACAAGATGCATGTTGTTGTTGTTGTTGTTGTTGTTACATATTTCGTGTTAATATTTTTGTAATCATCATTAGATTTTTTTGCTTATTTTTCCATAATTATTGCAAGGGTTTTAGGTTGTTGTAGACTACTCGGGGGCAAAAGAGTGATTTGGTAAAAAGAAATCAAGAAGACTCACAATTTTGCCAGCGAAAATCACATGTTAGGCACATGCAAGAGAGAGGATAGTTGGAGGGTTAATGGCTGTGACATAATGAAAATATAGGGGAGGTTTTGCGTAACTTCCTCTAGAATTGTTCTAACCAGAAAAAATTTCCCTAGAATTACTTATGTAATAGCAAAATTACTTATTGAGAGAAATGGTACCTTGTACCACATGGCATTTGCTTCTTCAAGAATAATTGGGCATCCTTTTTACTTTTGCTTTCCGCTTAACCTATATGGTGGGACACGTGCAACTTTGACTTTTTCTTAATCTTAACTTAAATTCTCATGACATACAAATTTTCACACGTAAATTCATATGTATTTTTTGGTAGACATCATGGCAGCAATAATGTAATTTTTGTCTGATGTGCCTAATTATAATGTAAACAACATGCTGTTCCAAACAAATTAATTACACGTACAACCATATGCAGGTAATTTTTTCTCATTATTCAGTTTTGATGCAGGCACGACCATTCCTAGAAAGACATGCCGTCAATGAATTGATTTATTCGCTTTAGGTACATTACATCATCTAACTCATCCTGTGTCGTAGTCATAATTAGTAAAGTTTCTAACTCAAATAACACAGGATTTTTTTTGTTCATTGGATTGATGCTGCATTTGTCCAGTGAATTGATGCTGGTGTTGCATCCATCCACCATGGACTGACAATGAATGGATTAGCAGCCATGGCAGCCGCTATATAGCTGCGATGATGACCGTTGTGACTGTCAGGATGGATCAAATGGACAAAGGTTGCTTCGGTCCAGTGACTGATAGAACATCAATTGGACCGATGTAGCATCATTTTGGTCATTGTGGACATCCCAGCTATTGTACTGCGTCGATATGAATGATCCCTACTTACACATAGGATTTCCAAGTGTCAAATTTGTCACTCTCTTTTCGAACATACTTGAGACCCTCTTGTTTGAAAGTGAACTGGGAAGTGCAAATATAGACTTTCCAAAGGTCATAACCTAGAGTTAGTAGCGCTCTGTAGGGCTCTCTCTTCCTTCTTGACTCAGTTTTTCGTTGTTATAGTAGGACTTTACTATAGGAAATATGGGAGTGAAGTTGTTAAGAGGAGAGCTTATGGGTCAAAACTGCCAAGGCGTGTGAACAAAGAAAAAGTATACTCCTAACAAATTTCTCCTACTAACTGGTTTTGTGTATAGATCATTGTTACCCATGTTTCAATCTGGAATCTTACCATGGATGGGTTTGAGGATGAGGATCAAAACATTCGATTGGAAACTTGGGTGTGCATGACAAAATTTTTGTTTCTCTATTTCTCTGTTTTTATATTCTCCTAATGATTTGGAATGGAAATCCGTTTGATAACACAATTTCATCTTTCTATTTCTGGAAAAGATTTCTATTTCAGAAATAGATTTGGAGCAGAAATCATAAGTTAAAATTTTTAGCTTTTTTATTTTTGAAACGGAAATGAGAAATCAAAAATTTTCTCATCGTTCACTATCGTCACCGCCCGTCGCCCACTTGCCACCCATGGGATGCCGAACGACCGCCGCTGGTTGCCGTCCGCCCACCACCAGCCCCGGCCACCAGCCGCCGACTGTCGACCACTAGACGTCGGTCATTGGCCACTGCACTCCGGCTGCCCGTTGCCAAGCGCCAGTGGCCGGATGCCGAACGCCCACCAATCATTGGGCGCCCATCGCCAATCAGTGGATGCCAGAGTTTCACCACCAACCACCAGATGTTTGTCAGCGACCATCCGCTGCTTGCCACTGGCCGCCGGATGTCGGCCGCTTGCCACCCGCCATCGAACTATGGCCACTGGCCACTCGCCGCCGACCTCTTGTCGTTAGACTCCGGATGTCAGACGTTAGATGTCGAACTTTAGACGTTGGACGCCAGTTGCCGATCATCGGACTTTGGACTTTAGCCGCCTGCCGCTAGTCACTGGACTTGGCGCCGGACGTCGAACGTTGGACTTCGGACTTCGACCGCCTGCCGCCAGTCATCGTACGTCGAACACTGGTTGCCGAACGTCGGACTCCAGCCACTGGATGCTGGTCGTTGCTACTCCTAGAAATAGAAATTTTATTCTATTATCAAATAAATTTTTATCTTAGAAATATAAATTTTGAATTGTTATCAAACGTGTTTCTTTACTCAGAAACTCGTCCATGGAATAGAAATTAAGAAATCAATTTCTGGCTAGAAATTGATTTCTGTTCCATAAATTTTGTCATGCACGCCCTTAGAAGCCGAGGTCCAAATACAGTTTCTCCAATGCTTTTTTTATAGTGTCATATCATGAATGGATTTACTGATAAGCTGCAGTCTTGTCTCAAAATGATTCCGAGCGTGATGCATACCCTCATATAGACAAGAGATTCTTCTTTTGCTTTGGAAGATATAACGAAGAAATTGCATAATCAATGTTTCATCTATATTTAAACAAGCTACTTGGGGTGCGCATGACAAAATTTCTGGCCAGAAATTGATTTCTCAATTTCTATTTTAGAAATTGAGAAGTAAAAAATTTTAACTTCTGATTTCTTCTTCAAATCTATTTCTGGAATAGAAATCTGTTCCAGAAATAGAAAAATTAAATTGTGTTATCAAATGGATTTCTGTTCCAAACATGTTCCAGGGAATAGAGAAATAGAGAAATAGAGAAATATAAATTTTATCATGCGCTCCCTTGACATCTAATTGCCATTGTTTTGATTTATAATGGAGACGAGAGTTGTTATTGCTTCTTAAATTTGTCGACGTTACTAATAACTTGCTGTTGTATTAATTCATTCTGAAAATTGGCGTCATTACATGATTCAATTCTTATGCAATCAGTCAAATATTTCTAAGAATTTGCTTTGATGAGCCACTTTTAGAGAATCAAATTTCAATGCTTTTCTCATCGGTTAGGGGCCGATCAAAGGTGGACGATTGCCTAACCTCTTGGGACGGCCAATGGAGTGCCTAATGTAATTTAATTAAGTGTTGGTAGTTTTAGGGACAGTCCTCCCGGTCCCTAGTGTAGCATCACAGGGATAGCTGGGACCATCAGCTATAAAAATAAGTTGAGGGGGGCAGAATCCTGGGGGCATTATGGGATGTGTGTCTCTAGGAGCGGCAACAAGATCCGTCCCTAGAAAGCTCAGTGCGAGGTCTCGTTTAAGTAAATTTCAACAGTAAATAATTAACATGGCAGCACCTTAATCAAAAGCTAAGTCTAGTTAGTCTGAATTTATTCGTAAATCAAACTGTTAAGTTATGGATCAAAGATGAGAAATAAGAGATGCAAAAGAGAGACAAAGGGACTGATTGGTGGGCCCTGCCTGGACACGTGGTGAGGACAGAATGGAGCGTCCTATTGCCTATGGCAAGACTAACTTACATAATATTTTCTCGACTAAACATAATACATGTAACTATACCGTGTTAAATTATGTTTTGATTTTTAATTGTCGAGGTAATCCGACCCGGTTGGATGAATATTCAACTTTGACCGCGTAAAGAGATTCAAGAAATAGAGCTTATATGCTTAAAACAAAAGGGACTCCCTGACACTACAAGATAAAAGGGGCACACTCACTTCTGGTTGCCTATTACCTTTTGGGCGTACAGAAAATAAAGCAAGTGGTTCTCAGTGAAAGAAAGAAAAGTAAAAGGAAGAAAGGGTTTTACTTTTTTTCATCTTCTTTTTGTGTAGCCGAACAGTGTAGCATTATGAGAGCTCCTTCAGTAAAGCGCGATAATCCTGCGGTAGCTCTCCTTTAGTGCACCTTAATCAAAAGCTAAGTCTAGTTAGTCTGAATTTATTCGTAAATCAAACTGTTAAGTTATGGATCAAAGATGAGAAATAAGAGATGCAAAAGAGAGACAAAGGGACTGATTGGTGGGCCCTGCCTGGACACGTGGTGAGGACAGAATGGAGCGTCCTATTGCCTATGGCAAGACTAACTTACATAATATTTTCTCGACTAAACATAATACATGTAACTATACCGTGTTAAATTATGTTTTGATTTTTAATTGTCGAGGTAATCCGACCCGGTTGGATGAATATTCAACTTTGACCGCGTAAAGAGATTCAAGAAATAGAGCTTATATGCTTAAAACAAAAGGGACTCCCTGACACTACAAGATAAAAGGGGCACACTCACTTCTGGTTGCCTATTACTTTTTGGGCGTACAGAAAATAAAGCAAGTGGGGCTCAGTGAAAGAAAGAAAAGTAAAAGGAAGAAAGGGTTTTACTTTTTTTCATCTTCTTTTTGTGTAGCCGAACAGTGTAGCATTATGAGAGCTCCTTCAGTAAAGCGCGATAATCCTGTAGTAGCTCTCCTTTAGTGCCACCGCACGAAGAACATAAAGAAAGAAGCCAGACGTGCATTCCTTCGAATAAGAGCTGCTCGAAGAGGAGAACACGGCGTTCTTGGGTTTTCGAGGGAATTGAACACGGTGATTTTGTGCTGAGGTTTTATATTCATTTGAATTTATTTATTCATAAACACTTTCAATTTGAGGATAATTTAGGTGTAGGAAACACTCAAGTGTTGAGCGATTATAACCCTGATTCTCTGTTTATAGTGGAATATTGCTGCTAACTCTCCCTATAAATATAAGTACCGATATTTAGACCTTTGGCGTCTTTTATTGTTCCTCATTTATTTCTGTAGTTCTATCACATTGAATTAAAATGTAAAATCCTAATTAGTTTCCGAGTTAATATTACAATAATTGGTATCAAAACTTGAGGATAGGATTTTTTTGGATTTTGAGTTGGGGTTAATTATAGTCTGGAAATTCTATTGTTGTGAAAGTAAAAATTAAAAAGTTTAATAGAAAGAACAACTTTGGGTTATGGAGAATTAAGATAGAGGCACTATTAATAACTCAAGGTTTGTTCAAAGCATTGGAAGGCAAGGATAAGCTACCCGAAACAATGAAAAATGCCGAAAAGGACATACTAATGAGGAAGGCATGGAGAATAATCCTATTGAACCTGTTGGATGAAGTGTTAATAAAGGTAGTCAAGGAGAAAGACATTATAGTGTTGTAGGCAAAACTTAGACACTTTATGTAACAAAGGGTTTAAACAATCATTTGTACATGTTGAAGAGAATGTTTCAATTTAAATATATTGAAGACACATCTATCAAATCCTACCTAGACGAGTTTAATAAACTCATGATGGATTTAAAGAACGTCGATAAGATCTTGAATAATGAAGAACAAGGCATGATGTTAACAGCTTCCAACTAGAGTCATAGGTCATAGGAGTACTTTACTGATTCACTATTACAGGGATATATTACAATTACTTCAGAAGTAGTAAAGTTTGCCTCGTTCTCTAAGGAATGGTAGACAAAAATTTGAGATTATAGTCTAGCGTAAGATATAGTATGAGAACTAGTGATTCAAGATAGAGATCAACATTGAGGATCCACTAGCAGCAAAAGTAAAGGAAGGTCAAAGTCATGCTAGAGAAAGCCCAAGGGACATGTGAAGTACTTTCAGTGTCATGAGAAGGGCCTTATCAGGAAAGATTGTCCGAAGTTGAGAAACTAAGGTGACAGGCAAAATGCCACAAGCAGCGTGGCAAATATTACTAAGGAGAGTATCACTAGTGTAGAGGCTGTCCTGTGTGTGAATACTAGTTTGTCCAGAGACAAATAGGTGCTAGATTCGGGATGTTCTTATCATATAACGACTCATGAAATTGGTTTACTACTTATTAGACTGTAGATGGTGATAGAGTTATGATGGAGAATAACGTAGCCTCCAAGGTTGTGATAATAGGGATAGTTTGGATTCGGAAGCACGATGAAGTGGTGTGCACACTAATAAATGTAAGGCATGTACCAAAGTTCAAGAATAACCTTATTTCTCTAGGAACACTAGATGACATCAACTCTAAGTACACAGCTAAAGGTGGAGTATTAGAGATCTCTCGAGATGCCATTATAGTGATGAAGGGGAAGAAAGATAATACTCTCTATCATCTATTGGGAGAGACCATGGCAAGAGCTGCTGTAGTTTCATTAGGTGAGTTAGACTTTGATTTGACTTAGTTATGACATATGTGGTAATGGCACATGTGCAAGGCAGGTATGATAATGTTGAGTAAGAGAGAATTGTTGAAGGGTTAGAAGATAGGGAAATTGGACTTATGTGAGCACTACATTTTTGGGAAGTAATGCTGGATTAAGTTTACTACAATTATTAATTCAACCAAGCAACCTTTTGAGTACATTCATTCAAATTTCCAAGGCTTGTCTCCGATTCCTTCGAAATGAGATGCTCAAAGTATGCTAAGGAAAGTATGGGTATACTTATTAAAGCACAAAGCTAACATGTTCGATCAATTGAAAAAATTTAAGGCATTTATAGAGAAGCAGTCAAATTAACAATCAAGTGCTTGAAAAACAATTATGGCATGGAGTTATATGGTAAAGATTTTACAGATTTCGACAAGAGATGAGGGAGCTTAATGCATACTTTCGAATATACAACTAGGCAAGGAATTTTGGGCTGAAGTAGTAAATGTGACCAGTTACCTAGTTAATCAATCTCTATTATCTACTATAGAGTGGAGGATTAGTGAGGAAGTATGGTTTGAGAAATCTGTTGATTACTCTGGATTACAAGTATCCGGATGTCCTGCATATGCTCATGCAAGTGATAGTAAGCTTGAGCCAAGGGTGAAAAAGTGTAAATTTTTGAGTTATGTAGATGGGGTGAAAGGCTATCGACTATAGTACACTGATCCTAGATCTCCCGATTTTCTAATCAACAAAGATGTTATCTTCAACGAGATTGCAATGCCTCAACAAAGGATTCCCGAGATACAACTGGCCGAATAGATAGACATGGCGTCAATAGTGAGATGGAGCTTCAGGTAGAGACCTTAAAGACCTCGGAGGTAATACAAGTTGAGACTACATATGACGTTGTAGTTCTTAAAGTTCGTGATACTAAACAACTAGTACAACCACAACACACTACAGTCGCGGGCGAATAGAAAAGACAAATTAAACCTCTAGTACGTCATGGCAATACATATATTGCTTATACAATTGTAGTTGATGAGATGAAGACATATGAGCTTCTGTCTTACTTTTGCCTATTGGAATCAGATATGGGAATTGGTCAAGATACCCAAGAGCTAGAAGAATGTTGGAAACGACTGGATAAATGAAAGGAGGGCATTCTCAATATTGAGGTAGCAAGATACAAAGCGAGACTTGTTGCGAAGGGGTGCACACAACGGGAGAGCACCGACTAAAATAAGGTGTTCTCTCTTGTGGTAAGACATACTTATATTTGTGTTTTACTTGCCTTAGTTGTTGTATAGGATCTTGAGCTAAAGCAACTTAATGTGAAAATGCCATTTCTTCACAATCAGTTGAAGGAGTGGATTTATATGAGGCAACTATAAGGATTTGTTATTTCGGATAAGGAAGACCATATTTGTTTGTTAAAGAAATATTTGTATGGGTTGAAATAGTCTCCTAGACATGTTATAAGCATTTTGATGCTTTCATGGCTAGTTAGAATTGTTCAAAAAGTTAGATGGATAATTGTGTTTATTTTAAGAGATTGAATGATGGGTTTTTATGAGGCAGCCATAAGGATTTGTTATTTTGGGTAAGGAAGACCATATTTCTTTGTTAAAGAAAAATTTGTATGGGTTGAAATAGTCCCCTAGACAATGTTATAATCATTTTGATGCTTTCATGGCTAGTTAGAACTGTTCAAAAAGTCAGATGGATAATTGTGTTTATTTTAAGAGATTGAATGATGGGTTTTTGATTTATTAGTTATTATATGTTGATGAAATGTTGATAGTAGTTAAGAATATGTTTGATATTGATGTGTTGAAGAGGCAATTGAGTGATGAGTTTGATATGGAAGATTTAAGTGCTGCAAAATAGGGCTGCAGGAGATTTACGTTTATCTCAAAAGAATATATTGAAAGGATAATGAAATGTTTTAATATGCAGTAAGCGAAATCTATGAGTATACTTTTTGTGAAGTACTTCAAATATTTTGATAAGTTATCACCATAGATTGAGGAGAATGAGGAGCATATGTTCCGTATTTTCTATTCTAGTGGCAATGGGTAGTACTACATATGATGTGGTATGCACTAGGTCTAATAATTCATAAGCTATGAGGATAGTTAGACATTAAATGAAGGTCCAAGTAAAACTTATTGGGAATCTATGAAGTTGATCATTAGATATTTAAAGAGGGCAATAAACATTGGTATAGTGTACAAGAAGGACATCAATGACAGTGAGACAACTAGTTATATGGATTCGAATCACATCAATGACTTGGATGAGTATCGGTCTTTGGCAATACGAAATCACATTGCCTTGTCTTCGACTGAGGCAAAGTACATGTTGAAGTAGGCGACATGGCTATGGGGTTTTCTTTCGGACTTTGGGTTAGAGCAAAAAAAATGTCGACATGCATTGTGACAACCAATGTGCGATATATCTAGTATATAATCCAGTCTATCATGAGTGAACGAAACATATTGATATCAGGTATCATTTCATCCACGATGTTTTCAAGAATGTAAAGGAAACATTGATTTTTTTTTTTTTTTCTTAATGTATCTATTGAAAGTGCTAGTATGAACACCTAAAGGGGGGGTGAATAGGTGTAAAAACAGATTCTACAAAATGTAATGAAAATCTTCACTTTTAACTTGAGTCTGAATAACAACAGACTTTTGAAACTGAATTCGAAGAGTAGTAGACTTTAAGCAAGATCAACCTTTAGCAGTTAAATAGAAATATGAACAAAATAAAGAGATTCAAGGAAAAGAATAAGAACACAAGGTTTATAGTGGTTCGGCTTAATCCAAGTCTACGTCCACTCTCCCACGTTGATAGCCCACCGGCTGGATTTCATTATGAATCAAAAGAAATGTTACAATCCCACGTCCTCGATTCTACAGTGCAGAGACTCTACTACACTTCCTCGAGGTTTTACAAAATTCTCTCTTTTGAGTACAATGAATGCTCAACAAATGAATTAGCAAAGAGTATGGAGCTTCAGACTTTGAAATTTTTCTATCTCGCACACACTTGAACAATTAGAGCGTCTTCCTTTTATACTCCTCCATGCCTACATAACGGTTGACACTTTCCAAAGGAGTTCGTCTAATCTACTCGTTGGACCGAATCAATTAAGGAGATCTCTTATTATTTAAGGAATATGAAGATAGCCCACCAATCATGTTCGCCCATACAATCAGGATCTAGGTTTCTATAAGTAAAACCTTCAAAGTATGCTTCACCAATCAACGGATCTTTCTTACTCGATTTACTTGTCATACGAATAATAGATCTATATGTGCCTTCTCCAACCATGAGATAATCTTCGATCAAACAAATCAAATCCTTAAGGATAACGTCGTATCTGAACAAGACTTTTCGATGATCTAGAAACTGTCAACGAGAGCAGACTTTAAATCTTGAGTCTGGCGATCTTCAGTCTGGAAGTCTTCAGACTTTGATAGATGAGTCTGAAAGTCTTTAGACTTGGAAACGTTTTGTCAGCTTCAAAATATAGAAGAAAGATTTCACCAACATCTATTGATATACATAATTAGCTTAAATAGATACCCAATTACATGATGAGGGCAAAATTGATTCCTTAAATTAAGAAAAGTATCATTAAATTGAAGAAAAAATTTAAATTCAAAATTTTGAATTTAAATTTTTTATAAAGGCGGAAGAGATCAAGTTTCTAGATATTAGGACAATATATTATCATTTCCTTGCAAGTGGAGCAAGGTTGGCTAAAGGTGACACTTGGTCTGCAAAAATCTGATGCGATTAGAACTCATATGTTTTGTGAAAAGATATGCAATTTGATCTTTCTTGGAGATAAATTGAATATGAAAATCTTATGCCTAACTAGTTCCTTGACATAGTGAAATACAACAACGACATATTTCGTTCTTGAATGGAAAATTGGATTATAGGCACAAAAGATTGTGGAAAATGTTATCACACCAAATGGTGGGTGGCATGAGGAGTGGGCAATGCAGTTTACATAACAAAGAGCATAGCCAAACTAATTCAACTACAATATGAGATAGACACCGATACTCAGTTCAAATGAAGAACATGCCAATGTGGTTTGCTTCTTAGCACTCTAGGAAATGCTGAATCCACCAATTGAAATCAATCAATGGGGTAGCTAACCCAGTCAACATTGCAATAAGCAGTGAGTTGGTGTTGGCCTAGACGAAAGTGAAAGTTGTGAGTGATTGTGCCTTTCAAATAATGCAAAATGCGTTTGATTGCCACATGATGATCCTCAGTAGGAGACTTTAGGAGTTGGAAAACTTGATTGATGGCAAAAAAAAATGTCAAGACATGCCAGAGTAACATATGGCATCTTCTAACAAGACTCTGATAAAAAATGGGATCCGATAGTGGAGGGTCATCACTTTGTTCAAGTTTTTGAGACACTATAGGCATTGGGATTGGTTTATATCCGTCCATATTTGCACACTTTAGAACATCCATAATATACTTCGACTAATTAAATTGTATGCCTCCACAATTACGTGTTATCTGGACACCAAGAAAATAAGAAAGAGGTCTAAAATCCTTCATGTGGAAATGATGGCCAAGATATGAGATTAACCATTATAACATTGAAGTATCATTGCTAGTGAGTATGATATTATCAACGTACAAAGAGGAGATTTACGATTATATGCCCTTGGTGGAAGATGAATAATAATGAATTGGAGTTGAACATGGTGAATCCAAAATCATAGAGTTTTGAATTAAAATTTTCATACCAAGCTCGAGGGGCTTGATGGAGGCCATAAATATATTTCTTCATGTGGTAGAAGGTTTGCTCGGATCAACATAGGCTGGAGACTAGGATATGAACACTGTTTCTTGCAAATCACCATGTAAAAATGCACATTCGACATCAAATTGTCGAAGTGGCCAATTGTGAAATATTGCAATAGATAAAATAATTCAAATGGTGGTAGGTTTCACCACGAGACTAAAGGTCTCAACAAAGTCAACTCCTGACGATTGATGGAAACCTTTAGCAACAAGGCAAGCCTTCTAGAGACCAGTAGAGCCATTCGAATTTCATTTAACTTAAAATGCCCATTTACAGCCCCCTACGATCATAGTAGGATCATGATGGACCAAATACCATGTGTTGTCGCTGTTGAAGAGAGGTAAATTTTTTATGTTGGAGAAAACTCCTTAACTGTTTTGAAGTTGACAAAACCTTTCCAAAGTTTAGTCTAAAGACTTCTAGACTTTAGTGTCAAAGTCTAAAGATTGCCAGACTTTAGGTTCAAAGTCTACCCACACCGACAGTTTCTAGACTAAAAAATGAAGACTTATCCAGATGCGAGATTATCTTTAAGGATTCAATTCGTATGATTTATGGATAACTTTATGGCTGGATTTAGCACCTACATAATTGATTATTCTTATTGGAATCAATTCCGATATTCAAATATTTTGAAAGGCAAGTAAACTTGAAATGTTCTACTTATGAAAACCAAGATCATGATTGTATGGGCGAACATGATTGACGGACTTTCATCACAAATCATCGAACGACTTGAGATCTCCTTAATTGATTCTGTCCAATGGGTAGATTGAAAGAATTCCTTTGGAAAGTGCCAACGGTCGAGAAGGCATGAAGGATTATTTAAGGTGGACTCAGAGTGCGTGAAAGAAAAATTTCAGAGTCTGAAGCTTCCTAGTTCCTCGTTATTCCATTCACTGAGCTCAAAGTTGTATACAAAAGAGAGAAACTCATAGTGAGACTTTGTGAGAGACCAGTATAAACTCTTCATTGAGAAGTCGAGATCACCAAGTTGTAAAATTTCTTTTGATTCTTAGTGAAATCTAGCCAGTGAGCTATTAGTATGGGAGAGTGGATGTAGGCTTGATCTAAGCCGAATCACTATAAATCTTGTGTTCTTATTCTCTTCCCTAAACTCCTTTATTTTAATCCATAGCTCTAATTAACTGTTTAAGTTTAAACTCCTTTATTTTGTTTGAAGTTTTATCTAATCGCTAAAGTCTGAATTCATCTATGATTTTATAAAGGCAAATTATTTCTACTGAACTTTGTAAATATTTTTTTTCACACCTATTCACCCCCCTCTAGGTGTTATTACTAGCCCTTTCACTTGATCTATGACATGACACCATTGAGGATCCTTAACCGATTGGGAGTAACATGTTGGTTCAGTGATATAATTGACATACATGCAAGTGGAAGTGGGTGAAAGATGTGGGAAAATGCCTTTCATTTGGTAATACTAGACTTAGACCATAAAGAATGAAAAGGAAACTTTGAACTTGTTTTTCCTTTTGTGTATTAATCGATGTACAAAAATAGATACACGGTTACATAATGAAGGCAAAATTGATTCCTTAAATCGAGAAAAATATTCTCAAATTAAGAAAATACTTTTAAATAAAAAAATTAGGTAGAAGAAATCAAGTTGTTGGATGTAGGACAATATGTTATCGTTGGGTAAGGGTATGATTGTTGTGAAGAAGATAGCAACAATAGAAAATCCAGCAGACATGATGATTAAGCCTGCTTTTTTTTTTTTCTAATGAAACTCAAGTTATGCTTGAGTACAATTGGTGTCCATAGAGAGTTAGTATCCCTCAAGGCATTAGAAGAGCGGTATGGATGAGGAGCATTATGTCTTGGCTTCAAACATCAAGTTTAGGTGGATAATTATTAAATTATATTTTGAATTTGAATTGTTTACATAATCCCACGTGATTGGTTAAATATTCAAGTTTGATCACACAAAGATCATAGTAATGGAGCTTTTTATATACTTAAAAGTTAAAAGAAAAGGGTTACCCTGGCACTTCAAGACAAAGTTGCCTATTATTTTGTGGGTGTACAAAAAGAAAGCAATTGGGGCCAAATGAAAGAAAAGAAAAAAAAAAAAAAAAGGTTTTACTTTTTCCATTTTCTTTTACGTAGCCGTACAGTGTAGCATTAAAAGAGTCCCTACAAAGTGCATATAACCCTACAGTGGCTCTCCTTTAGGAGCCGCCCTCGAAGAACAAGAAGAAAGAAGCCAGACGTGCGTTCCTTCGAGTAAATGCTGCTTGACGCGGAGAGCACAGCGTCCTTGGGCTTTCAGCCACACGGATATGAACACGGTGATTTTTTGCTATGAGTTTTTATATCTCAGTAGCTTAATATTTTGAATAAATTTATGTACAATTGAATATGTTGGGAGGATCGGATTTGGAATCCCTTAACAATATACAGGGAAAGATATCAAGATTTTGCTGTGCATTTAAGTCATCCATCTTGCATATTGTTGGAAGGAATATTTAATGTATAGGTGAATTCAATTGAATATGTTAATGGGATTGGATTCACTTCCTCTCGAATTGTTGTATATGGAGAAAATTATCAAAACATTCTTAAATTTATTACAAATTTTCCAATTCAGTTCTAAACAATTTTTTTTTTGCTAATTCAGTTCTAAACAATTTTTTTTTTTGCTAATTCAATTCTAAACATTTTGCATTTATTTCAATATAATCCATCCAGTCAATTTTGATAGGCTGGTGCTTACGTGGACATTGACCAGCACTGGCCGTCTAGTCAATGTTAACGTGTCATTTTTCAATAAATATTTTTGATACTTTTTTCCTTTTTCTTTTTTTTTTTTTCCTTTCCTTCTTCTTTTGGTTGGTCGCCGGCCACTAAGGAGGCTCATTGTTGCTAGGGAGGCTAGCCCTCGCCCTTGTGTCACAACATTGAGTGAGGTCGAGCTTGCCTAGCCATGGTCTATGAAGCACGAACACATTGCCCGTGCTTCCGTGTCGTGTCGGACACGTGTCGGAGCGTGTCGGACATGTTGACATGGTCAGACACGCGGTCAACGCGTGTCGGATTTTCCGACACGTGGTCAAACACGTTTTGACACGCGTGTCCAAAAGATGGAGGGTGGAGGCGAGGGCGAGCGAGTAGACACGAGGTTGCGAACGACGGCGCCCTCGCAATGAGGTTGCGAGCGATGGCGAGAGACAAAAGAGGAGAGGAAGGCGGTCGTGCGGCGAGGAGGAGGAGGAAAAGGAGGGCTGGCTAGGGTTTTTGATAAGAAAACTCAAAAATAATTAAAAAAAAAAAAGGGGGATTTGATGGCATGACTTTTAATTTGGGGGAGTGACAGCTTATCTGTCACTGTTAGGTGGTGGGGAGGGAAATAAAAGTGTAATAAATTTGGGTGAGGCTTGTCCTCACCAAATCTGGGCGAGACTAGCCTTCACCCTCGTCGTTGCCGTGCTAGGCGAGCTCAAATTCGCTAGGGGTGGCTAAGGCTCGCCCTTGCCATTGCCGGTGATGGCGAGCCTCCCAATGGCCGGCTAGGTCGACCTCACTGGCCCTAGTCTCTGGCTAGTTTGATGGCTAGTTAGAAGAAGGAAAGAAAAAAAGAGAGAGAGAGAGTAAAAAAGGAAAGAACTATAACACATCCGCGTTAGTTAATGTCCACATTAGCACCAGCTGATCAAAATTAACTAAATGAACTGAATCAACACAAACGCAAAAAGTTTAGGATTGAATTAATAAAAAATAAAGATTTAGAATTAAATTAGAAAAATCACAATCGATTTAGAGTTATTTTGCTAATTTTTTCATTGTCTATGTTGTCATTCACAATAAAATACTTCAATGAAAAAGATTCGGAATAAGTTACTATCACCCACCTCCAGCGCTGATGTCCATAACTTTTATATACTCTCTTTATATGGGGCGGCAGTTGCAGAAGCACGGTCTCAGAAAGAGACAAGTAATAAAAATCTGGAGTTAAAGACAACACGCCAATCACGCCATCTCTCTCTCACGCGTGAATGTCTTGCTCCTCCATGTGGCTAGATACCACACAGCCGCGAACGAGTGTTGGGCCACGTTCAACGGAAAATATTCTTGTCCGATGCTTAATTCATTGGGGTTTTATTCACAATTGTACCTAGAGCGCCGATTAAATTGATTAATTGAGAAAACTTCACAAATTTCAATATGATGAGTATCTCGTGCCACACTTAATTAAGATTTTGGAAAGTGAATTATTTTTCGTTTAGTATATATTTAATCCCAGAGGACCGTGATCCATGTCATCATTTGTCTGTTGCATGGCGAGGACAATGCTGCGGTGTGACAGCTGAAAGTCGTCGGAATGTCGAAGATGAACAGGTCATATTGGCGCTCTTTACCAAAAAAAAAAAAAAAAACAGGTCATATTGGCGCAATTCCCATGATCACTTTAGTGCTTTTATTTCAAAAGTACCCTTTTGCAGCCACTAGTAGCTGCCTATCATTGAAGCAACCCTTACTTGAATCGAGTGATTGCATAAACCGGATTGGAATAATTAGAAATTAATCAATGTCATCTTCGTCCGCCTAGATGCAGCGGGTCCAGAAAATTTCAGTACACGAACTAGGTTCATTGAATAATTTCTCGTCTTTGAAATGGAGAAGATTCCAACCAGTACGAAATGCTTGCCACCCATTGAATTTTGTGGACTTTAGCATGCGCGCGGTTGACGCGATGCTATTGCGGCGCAAACCGTACACTAAACCATCAAGAGTGGAAGGGTTAATTACAGCAAAAGCACAGAGACTTTATTAATCTCAATTGGAGCGTGGGTAAATCTAGGCAACTACAAATAAATCTAGTTGTGGAGGTCATCTCCACGATACAATTAGTAATGTCTCGTTAATGTGATTACTGATCTTTTGCGAGTCAGCGCCTGTCGAACGTAATGGATCATTCGAGTCATGTTGATGTAGGATGACCCATTTTTCTGGACCGCCTGCCTTGCGGCCTCGCCCAACTCCTTCGCCCTCCGCCTCCTCTCGGCGCTTTCCTGTCCTTCATCCATCAGCCTCCTGATCGCACGATGCACGGCCTCCCTGCTCACCATCACGCCGCCCTTCTCCTCCTCCACCCACTCCACTGGCCTCCGAACCCCGATGCTCACCCCGATCCGGAGCAACTCCGCGATCTGCTTCTCGTTGTAGAACTGCTCGGCGAACATGGGCCAGGTTATCATGGGCACCCCGGCGCTCGCCGCCTCGAGGGTCGAGTTCCAGCCGCAGTGCGTCACGAACCCGCCGACGGACGGGTGGGAGAGGATCATCACCTGAGGGGCCCAGCCCCTGATGATGAGGGCCCTCCCGGCGGTCTTATCTTCGAACCCATACTCCAAGAGCCACTTCTCTAGCTCCTGTGTGGAGTCGCCTTTCCTTATGACCCACATGAAGCAACGGCGCGAGGCCTCCAGCCCCAAGGCGAGTTCCACGAGCTGCGGGGCCGACACGTGGCAAAGACTACCGAAGCACACGTAAAGCACGGAGTTCGGGTCCTTGGAGTCCAGCCAATCCAGGCACTGGTTTGGGTCGATGGAGGAGTTGTTGCGTCTGTCGAGCTTAGCTGAGCCAACCGCTGGAGAGAGCGACAGGGCCCAATGCACCACAGTTTCTTCACGACCTTTTGATAACCTTCCACGTAATTCTTCTCTAGCTCCTCAAAGGAGTTCACCAGCACGCCGTCGGCGGAGAGCTCGGCCGCCTTGAGCTTGTCCAGGAGGTCCTCCAAGTCGTCGTGGCCGTCCTTCATCATCTGTGGCAGCTGGGCCTTGGTGAACTCGACCTTGTCCGGGAGGCCCGGGACGACGAACCGCTCATCATCGCCCTTGACCCGTTCCATGACCTTGGAGCTGGTGATGCTATCCGAGTACAAGAGGGTGAAGCAAGAAGTGGTATGGAACACGATCCTCGGAAGGCCAAACTTTAGGGCGACATCAGTCGTCCAGGGAAAGCAAATGTCAGTGATGATGCAACTGGGTTTGTCCTCCATGGCTTCGAGGTGCTTCTGGATGGGCTCTTGCAGCATGTTGCTCGCATCAAAGAAGGTGGCGACGAGGTCCGACGAGGGGAGCGAGTCGACGTTCTCGCAGCCCTCGGGGAGGCCGGCCTCTTTGCATGGGAAAGGAAGAGTCAGGAAGTGGACGTCGAGACCCGATGCTCGGGCGTGATCCAAGACATATTTGTACCGGAGGGCGTTGAGGGGAGTCATGACGACAGTGACGGAAACGCCGTGCTCGGCGAGGCGCTTGGCCATATCGGTGAAGGGGAGGAGGTGACTTTGGGACATGAGAGGGATGAGGAGGAAGTGAAGCTCTTGAGCTTCGGAGCCCATTTCCTCTTTTTTTTTTTTTTTTTTTTTTACTTTTCTTCTCTTTCTCCTTCTCTCTCTCTCTCTCTCCCTCTCTGTTGGGTTTTTTTTTTTTTTTTTTTTTTTTGGGGGGGGTGTGGTGGTGGTGGTGAAGTGGGGGAAGATGAAGAAGAGTTGATGGAGAGGGCTGAAGGGCGGTGGTGGTGATAAGGTTTGAGCGAAGGTGGCGAGACATGGTGGTGGTGGTTCCCAAACATTTATGGAGCAGCTTTCATTGACTATAGAGCTTCTAGAAGGAAAAAAATTGTGACGTCGCACGGCCATTTATGGTTTTAAATATCCCCTGCCTGGAAGTAGGTAGGGGTTGATAGCCCTATGCTGACCGGAAATCGAGCGCCTCGGGTGCAACATATGTTTCAATCAAAGGTTTGAGATTACTATTTTCATAATTGTGGGCGAGGTTTTATCTGATGCATGTATAAGGTATAAAGATATTATATCCTTAAATAAATATGGTGTGAAAAAATTAATAATAAATGGGTGAATATGTTCCATGTCCCAAATTTGACCGATTAACTACTTGATGGGTCATTTTTCTGAAAATGGTTAGGAAATGAAGCCCCATTCTCGAGTACTTCTTTTTCTTCTGTTAAAAGGGATCTTGAATACTCCGACATTTGAAATGGATCATACTAGTTTGACAATAGTACAACCCTTTGAAATTGGACTTGAGTGACTATGCATTCTCTTATATCTGAAAAAACTCAAAATGTCAAATAGAAACCAACTTATATATATTGACGTGTACAATAACCCTGTTCATAAAGTTAATACTTCACCAGGTCATCTGACCCATAATGTCTCAAAGACACCGCATTCACCACCATATACAAAAGCGCACGTTCAAAAGGGATTATGCATACGTTCAAAAGGGAACATTTGACACCTCAAAACCGTATGCCCTCGAGATGTTAGCGATATAAACCTGACATGGATCAGGCGCCCGGCTAAGAGGGGCCGGACGTCCAACTATGCAATCTTGAAGAGAAAACATTGACAGTGAGAAAATCTTTCATAAACAGCACCCACCCTGCTATCAAGAGTTTATGTCATAACTACTTTTAAAAAAACCTAATTGAGTGAAATTGAGGACAAAAAGACGAGAATATATATATTAACGTAATTAAGAGGAGACTTGATAGTGATTGTAATTTTCTTGATTGTTTTGAAAAATTTCTTTCTGCCGTCCTCTATAAAGTCAGTCAAATTGATCGACTACACGTCAATCTGGAGTTTGATTTTACGTTATCTAGTATCAGCGTTCAATAATTTCCATCCCCGTGCTGAAAAGGTTCTAGAACAACGGAGGATCCTTTCTTTTGTCCGGGCTTGGATGAGAAGAGATTATCTTGAGATATTCAAGACAATTCTGAATTTGCGACGTACGTGCGGTGATGTGAAATCTTCGTGTCCGTGTGAACCGGGAATTGGACTTGGTTTCTTTAATCATTTTGTGTTGATCTCGCAAGCTTGTCCATGCACAAAATAGCGAATAGATATTGATTATACAGATTGTGTAATTGAAATTATATAATTTCATATTTGTGCTCCATGATATGGATAGTCTTACTTTTTGCGAACGAGTAACTAATTATTTTAATGACGGGGTATACAGAACTCACAAACAAAAGTTTCCGGTTTATATATTCAAAGACAGATCTAGAATTGAGAATAATTTTTTTGTAAAAACATATTATCCGGTGATCTAGAAGAGATCATAAATAGTGCATGAAGAGTATGGAATCCACTTATTTCAACATCTAATTAATTGTATAAGATAATTTGCTAAATAGACAAATTAGTAGGATTAAATGTGCTATTATTTACCCGAAAAGTTCGTATATCATTAGCATTGATCGTAAAAAATATCCATCCTGAACTGAAAAAGGGAAGCTAAGCTTTTTCCGTGCCATTTCTTTTTGTATTTATGCTAAACACCATTTATTTACAATAAATTCAAAACTGATTGGGTAATTTTTCCATCCTTTAGAGCAAATCTATGAATTTGGGTAGTTCTAGTCATTTTTCTCATCAAACATAGGATATTTTATTAGCTTACGAATTTGCAACCATGATCGATAAATTTTCACTTGCTAATAAGATGAACATCCTATGATCTTCTAAAACGGTTCACTTATTTGAACTCATAGATAATGTCTACCTCGCTCAAAGATAACCAAAGTTTCATTAACCAAATAAAATGATACAAGGTCGTTTGGAAGAAAGTATCGTACAGCCTCATTTTTGTTAATAATGTAATTGACATTGTTGAAAATTAGTCAAATTTTTTTGTTGTTGATTCAGGATGAAACTCATCATCTCTTGATTGGCTATAATTGATGTATTTTCATGTGGTATGCAATTTACACACCTTTTTTCATACAACTGACCTTCATTGTCACTAATTGGGCAAAATTCGCATATTCTAATCAATGATTACAGACACAGGTTATGTAAAAAAAGAAGGAAAAAAAATGTGCATCTAAATTTTTTCCCCTAATTTATGAGACTTTAGTCTCCTGAGATTCCCTCCCTTAGTCCTCATTAAGGCGAAGCTACAGATTGTTTCTAGATGGTAATCATTGGAGAGGATACAAAGATGTGGAAAGGGCCAGCCGGTGGATACAACTACCAGTAGTTGACGGGTAGTCTAAGCGATAGGAAAGTTTGATTATTAGCTTTCCATCAAAATCGAGGGAAGGTAATTAAATATTTCACTAACTACAAAGACATAACATGTCGTTGTCTTTTCCGGCTGGTCGCTTTAATTTTTGTAATTGGATTCTAGAAGGTGCACACGGCAAGGTGATTTCTGTTTTGCATCTCATCATAAAGTTTTCACATTTCCCTACACTTTAAATTGGGAAAAAAAACATTAAAAACAAGAAATTTTATTCACTATGACATATTTATCCTATTTTTTTGTGACAATAAAAGTTGAAATATTTATTCTTTGTTAAGGTTCCATCAATGGATGTCGAAAGATAAATGGTGTTAACATGATCAGTGAAATAAAATTGACGTTATTTTGATTAAAAAACCATCCGAGGGAATCTTAACCGCGGGTACAAATTTGAAATTTTCAATATTATAAAAAATGATTTAGAGTAAATGTGTTATAGTTGGCATAATTTGAAGTTTTTAATGTTATTAAATAATTATGATAAATATATCACGGTAGACATAGATTTGCGCTTTTTGTGGCTTTGCCCTTAACTATACTTGACAAAAGAATGTTTAGTTTTCAAATACTAATTAAACTATTTTTTTTATGAGAGTAGTCAATATACTGAAAATTGCAATATCGTGATTATTTTGTACGTCATAATTTAGTGAGTTCTTTTTGCTACTTTATTGGCGAACGCTCATGTGAAAGCATATGATATTTGCGCCGGAAAAAACATTTTACTAGTAGTAACTGCCTAGTGCTGTTAAGACAGCTTCATACTTCTAGAATGCTTGATTGTGACGCTGGGGTCAGAGAAATTCAGCAACTGGCCGGCCCTCCGCCTGAATTTATGCGTATGTAATCATTGCATGTGTATGAAATCATTGCGGGGATGGATGCCCAACCATCTATGACTACCCTAGACGAATCCATGAGGTTCGGATCAAATTCGAAATACCATTTATGGCATTTGAATGAATGACTTCCGATTCCTGAATTAGAAATCTCTCTAGCTCCATCAACAATATCAATCTTAAGGATTCATATTTGGAGTAGTCACAGTCTCCTTTGTGTTAAAAGCACATTCGAAAAAGAACTCCAGCCCTTGAATTTTCAATGATAATTTTATGCATCATACAAATAGGACAACAACTGAGAAAAAACCGAACAACCCAAGAGAAAATAAACGCACAGATAAAGTTGACATGAAGGATTTATATGGTTTGATTAGGCGCGCCAACTCCATAGGAAAAGTTCGCTGAGGTGTTCCACTATAACCAAGGCGAAGAGAATATAATCGATGGAATCACACTCACCCACAAGCGTTTCCCGACCTTGGCTACACCTGAATAAGTCCAACAAGAATCTGTTAACATATTGGGGGATTCCTCACTCGCTCAATTGCTTTTCGTGGCTCTCCAAAACTTTCTATAATTATTGATGCTGCAAATGAAAAAGATTGAAAACTTGTGGTCATAAAAGACTCTGTACGCGTTCGGACATTCGCCTGAAGTGCGCCGGACGTTTGAAATATTCTTGGTGAAGATCCTAATGATAGACGCTAAATGCGCAATCCCATGATCTCCATAATTAGAACAAAAACCCATATAATTGAGTAGAAATATTAACGCACATATTTTGGAATCCATCATTCTTGATGCAGAAGTGGAAAATCGATAATTCAAGCGCAAATCATTTTTCTCTATTGCTCTTTTTATCATTGGCTCAATGAGACGGCCCCCTCACTATCGAGGTTTCATGAATCATGTATAGGCAAAATTAACATAAACATAGCGGAAACAAAGATGAAATATTTCTATACATGTATCTCCAGAAATGTTGTTCGTGTGTTTTAATAAAAAACCTGAATATAAAAGGGAGTTAAACGAATTACCTCTCGAAGTGCGCTTTAAACGAATTGGTTAGGATATTCTTTAGTTCGAGTCCCACAAACGTCGGACCTCTAGTTCAGACACATCACCAATGGATGTCAAATGGAAGAGAGAACTTGTGGATAATCACCACTATGATTGTGCTAGCAATCTCATGGAGATAATTCTCCGTATCCTTGATGTTTTAGCCACGGCCCAAATGAGAGAGAATTCTCTCATGTACACCAACACACAAAAAACACACACACTTAGCAACCGTTGCTTATGCCCTCCTTTTATAAAGTATCTAAAAATGCCTTACAATCAGCAACATTTACTGATCGTGACAATCAGTAACTGTTGCTATGTGTAGGAAACCATCCCACAATCAGCAACGAGACGATCAACAACTATTGTTGATCGTTCATGCACGATGGTTCATGCATGATGGTATGCCATGCACTTCCTTTTTTTTCTTTTTAATAATTAAAAACACGCACATGTGATGTGCATGTATGATGGTTAGCAATAGTTGCTGACCATCATGCCATGCACTGCCTTTTTTTTTGTTGTTGTTATAATTAGAAACATGCACATGTGATGTGCATGTATGATGGTTAGCAACCATTGCTAACCATCATGCCATGCACTTCCTTTTTTTTTTTTAATTATTATTTTTATAATTAAAAACATGCACATGTGATGTGCACTGCACATGGTTAGCAACAATTGCTGACCATGTGCACATTTTAATTAATTAAGTAAATGAATACATAAATAATTAATCAGTCTTTTTTTAATTATATAAATAAAAAAATAAAAAGGACATAATCATTATGTGTGCATTTAGAGTACATTAACATATATCCTACACACGTAGGCCCATGACTATAATACAAATTAAATTAAATCTCATTTAATTTAATTTCAAATCGACTCAATTCGATTAAAGTAATTGTAAACACATTTGCAACATTATTTCTTCCTTGTTCCATATTATCCTAATTGTTTATGGTGTGTGAAATTTTTAAGTTTATTACTAAGCTGGTAGTAAAAATTGTATTAACACATTAGTACTCCCAAAAGAATTAATTGTTCTGATTAATCTTTGAGTCCTACAAGCCATAATTGACATCTAGCAATATGTCATGGGAGTACTCCCAGATAGTGTGAATGTTTTAAGAACATAATGAACCTATCAGTTTTAGTTACAGTGTAATTCAATCCCTCTGTCTTACTATGTCCCGATTGAACAAAGACCATGAAATATTTGTCAAGTCATCAATTCAATCATATGCACAAATCTAATTGACATGCATTTTATTTGAGACAGAGACAATTTATTCTCGATTACAACTCTGGCCGAGGATTTCAATGCATTGTCATAATTAGATCGCATGGGACATCATTATTATACAAGAGATAGATTCCATATTGCGTATACATCCAACTTCATATATGAACAAACTATGATCATAAGGTATAAAGACGGATCAACGACCCGGCATAATGTGCACCCCTTGAATCATAGTTGTTCAACACACAAATTAACACTGTGCCTAAGGTTTAAGGATTATTTATACAAGACCAAAGCATGAACAATTATACATTGATCACACTAAAAGCATCCATGTCGCTAATCATTCCATATGCATCACGTAACTCAGGTATCACAATATTCAATGACTTGCAACTCATCATTCCTTTAAGTATCTAATACTTAATGGTGAAGTTAAGAACACACCGGTCTCCACATTATTATTAATATCCACTCAATAATGCATCAACCAGGACCAGTTTAAAGATTCGATCTAATTATGAACTTGTCACATATATTTTAACATTTTAAGAATAGGTGTAGTTGCAACTGATCTTATGGAATCATCCGTAAATACAAAATAATTAGACAAATGAATGTATACGTCACTGTCATTAATTAAATAATAATGATAATACAATTGAAATCACTAACATGTAACTATTACATGGTAGCTTTAGGGCATGCATCCAACACTCACCCTTTAACGCTAGGTAAACGCTTCTTTGTGAGGATAATTGTGAGAAATTAAGGTTAGAGGAGAAACTTGAGTACTATTTATAGATTTTCTAACCAGATTCTCTCATTATAGGCCAGATTCAACTCGGTCTACACTAGCCAACCTCATATTAGATTAATTAAGAAATCTTCTATCTCACCTTAGACCAATTACGTAAAATGGTAAATTATAATATTAATTAATGCAGCCCACACTAGGAAAATTCTTACATTCTCCCACTTTAGCTAATTAATTAAAAGTGTACTATATGTGCGTACCTTGATCTAAATATAATTCTTAATAGTCAATTTTATCCCATAAAATCTCAAATATCAAATGATGACGGTAACTGCATATATACACATAGAGTTTTCCATGGTCACAAGTGCTTTCAACTTTATTAATATAGATTCAATGTGATAGTATGTCAAATGTGATAACATCTCTCATAAAGAGATCTCATTTATCAGTCACTATTCTTTTACCTTAATGTCACAAAAAACTTGTGTCACTAAAAAATATTTTTATGGTTCCAGTGAACCCACATATGCCTTATTTTTACGGTTAACATTTATTTATGTGTAACAAGACATATGCTCAAGGCTAATGATTGAATGCCCCTAACCTTCACTCAAGGTTTATACAATACATAATGACAATTCATTTGAAAATATTTTATTGAATGTAAAAGTTGATATATATCAAAACGTTACTAAATGTAACAAACACAGATGTAAACTTTATTAAAGAAAAAATAAAAATAGCTCTCACTAAATAACAGTAGTCCAAGATGCTCTTAAGCCTATGCTAATAACATGTCGCTCAAACACACATGGGTGTAAGTCTTTAGTTAGTGGATCTACAACCATATCATCTATAGGAATATGATCTACTACAACGTCACCATTCTATACTGATTTCTTTATGGTCAAAAACTTGACCTCCACGTACTTAGACCCCTTGAGATTTCTATTGTTATTAATAAATAATACTGCAGAATTATTGTCACAGTATAACTATATGAGCCTTCCACAAAATAAAAAACGGTTAACTCCCTAATGAGGTTTCAGAGCCAAATAGCCTGAGTAGCAATTGAAAAGCATGCTATAAACTCCTTTTGCATGGTAGAAGAAGATATAGATTTCTGTTTCTTGATATTCCATGATATTGCACCTCCTACCAATATAAATATATATATTGTCGTCAACTTCTTATCATCTTGACAGCCAACAAAATCTGCACTTGAATACCCTACTAACTGCAAGTCCGGAAATCTTCTTGGCAGCAACCTAGTGATTGCATCTTGGATTTAACTAATATCTATCTAGAAGTCCTGTCGTAAAAGCAATATTTGAGCTAATGCAAACTTGAACATACGTGATACTTTCAAAAACACTAAGATAAGGTACATTCTTCATTTGAGCTTTTTTAAAATTTGAATGAGGGCATTGTGAGAAACTCAAATTATCACCCTTAATAACATGAGCATTTTCTGGATTGCAATTGTGCATATTGAATCTTTCTAAAATACGATCAACATATGCCCTCTGAGACAAACTTAATGAATGGCAAGAACAATCCTTCTGGACCTCAATGCCAAGAACAAAAGACGCCTCACCAAGGTCTTTCATTTCAAAATTTTTTGATAACATTTGCTTTGTCTCATGTAGTAATCCAATGTCATTACTTACAAGTAAGATATCATCTACATAAAGTATGAGAAAAATATATTTCCTCCTACTGACCTTGCAGTATATACACTTATCTACTTTGTTTTCAATAAATCCGAATGAAGTGACAACACTATGAAATTTTAAATACCATTATTTAGAAGCTTGCTTAAAGTTATGAATAGACTTTTTCAATCTACATACAAACTTACCTGAGTCATCTGTTGCAAAACCTTTAGACTGCACCATATAAACCTCCTCATTAAGGTCTCCAGTTAAAAAAAACAATTTTAACATTCATCTGGTGTAACTTCATATCAAAATGAGCTACTAAAGTCAAAATCACTGTAAAAGAATCTTTAGAAAAAACTAGAGAAAAAATTTTAACATTCTTAGCTACCAATCTAGCTTTAAAATTTTCAATCTTTCCTTTGGAATCCCTTTTAGTCTTGTATACCTATTTGCAATGGGCTTCATTCAATAAGTTCAAAATGAGCATAGATTGCATCTCATCTTTCGTCGTAGAATTTTGTGCCACAACATGCTCAGTTTATAGCGTAGGAGGCTTCATAATTGTCTGCATAGGAAGAGATAGGGATCCAGTAATCCCCACCATACTGTTATCTTCAATAGTTTCTAAGTAGCTACCCCTTTTAGTTACATTAAATTCCAGAAATTTTGCTGTCTGAGATTCCATAATTCTTGTACCTCCATTAGGGTTATAAAATTGATACCCTTTTGAAAAATCTGGGTAAGATATGAAGTAACATCGAGTAGTTTTAGAATCCAACTTACTCAATGTTGGATTATATAATTTTACTTATGCAGGACATCCCCAAACTTTAAGATGATTCAAGCTAAGATTATGTCTAGTCCACAACTCAAAAGAAGTCAATGGAACTGCTTTAATAGGACCACAATTTAGAATATAAAGTGCCGTTGTCAAAACTTCACCCCATAGAAAATCAAGTAAATTGGTTCTACTAATCATACTCCTCGTCATGTTTATAAGAGCGTGATTGCACCTTTCGGCCACTCCATTTTGTTCAAGACTTCCAAGCTTAGTAAATTGAGCTACTATTCTAGAATCCTTTAAGTATTTAGCAAACGGCCCTTTAAGTTGTTTAGCATGACCATGCCTGCCAAAATGCTCACCACTACGATTAGATCTGACAATCCTTATAACTTTTCCCAATTATTTCTCTACTTCAGTCAAAAAAATCTTGAATTTGTCAAGAGACTCAAATTTTTCTTTAATCAAGTATAGGTATCCATACTTGGAATAGTTGTCAATAAATGTGATGAAATAAAAATTTCTGCACAAAATTGTTGTATATGGTCCATTAATATTAGTGTGAATAACCTCCAACAAGTTAGAATTTCGAATTGCAGTTTTCTTTCTTATCTTAGTTATCTTACCTCTACAACGGTCTACACAAGTCTCCAGACCACTTTTAAGAGTATGCATGATGTCAGCCTTTATGAGCCTTTCTACTATTTCTCTTGAAATGTGACCAATATGTTCATGTCATAATGCATAAGACTGTTCCTTAGGTAGAGGCCTTTTGGAAACAACATTTTCAACTGAATAAGCAATGCACATATCGTTGGGAGATAAACACAATCGGTACAATCCACTGGATAAATTGCAACACCCAACATTATTTGAATTATAAAACATAGAAATACTATTGCTCTTTATTTTAAAAGAATATCCACACACATCCAAATAAAACACATAAACTAAGTTTCACCTAAAGGAAGGTACGTAAAAGGTGTTTCTCAGTATCATCCTAAAATAAGAATCTAAAATCAAAATAACATTTCTCACAAACTTGACATCAACTTTAATGTTGTTTCCCACAGTGAGATTTGATTCATCCTGATTTGGCATCCTTCGATTTATGAATATCTATATGGTAAACGCAACATGATTAGTTGCATTGCTATCTAGCCACCAAGAACTAGACGGGGCTTCAGATATGTTGGATTCACAAACAAATGCCAAAGAATCATTACCTTTTAGGCTTACTCTTGGTTTTCTTGGACAATCAAGCTTTATATTTATTGCAACATTTCTTTACGTGTCCCTTCTCCGTACAAAAATAGCAAATAACACAATCCTTCTTGAAGAATGCTTTCTTAGGACCAAAACTGTTAAAAGGACTAGCAACTTCAGAATTTCCTTTATTGTTGGAAGAACTAGTAGTTTTAGAATTATCTTTATGAGTATAATTTTTCAATTTCTTATCCTTGTTGCTACCAGAACCAAAAGCATAAAGGGCAATGTGCCATTTATCTTTCTTCAATTTTTCTTCTTCTGCTACCACCCTTGCAATCAGGTCATTAATTGACTACGTCTTATCTTGGGAATTATAATTGATCTTGATAATTTCAAAGTTAGGAGTAAGAGTATTTAGAGCTTGATGCACAATGCAAGTAGTAGGAATAACAACATTGAAAGCCTGAAGTTTTGTTTGCATATCTACCATAACTCCACAAAAACCGTCATACTTCATATTAAATAGTGTTTGTAGGTGTGTTCCTATCTCAGCATTAGACGAGACATGATTTCTAACCACAAAGGCTTCCATATCTGTCTAGTAGTGCAATCTGCAAGCAAACCACTTTTTAAATGTTCCTAAATCAAACGCTTCATGGGCAACAAGTAAATTTGATCACTCTTTTTCCAAGTAGCAAAATGTGCTTTATGAGCTTTTATACTCTCGGTAGTAATATCTATCTGATCGGCAGTAAGAGCCATAAGAAGACTTGCCATTTCCATAGCAAACAAAATATATTCTTTCTATCTCTTAAAGTTTGAACTAGCAAGAATCTCAATAGTAATGTAGTTATCGTTTACAGAAAAGCTGATTGAAAAATAAGTAATGTATATAATTAGTATCATATGAGTACTGTGTAACTTGACGTACAAGTACACATCCAGAGAGTTACATGTAAAATCATATAATCACATTTGGACAGAATACATGACATGCAGTTATACACTCTTCAAATGACAGCAGCTATGAAAATATATTCTAACTTTCGTGAATTGATTACCTTTGGGTACATAAACCACTAGGATTTGTCACTCCTCCATCACACCATCATGTATCCTTCCATGAACTACTACATAGTCACCTCCTTTGGGAGTATGATTACAGATTAGATCAAGAGACATCCCATCATTATACGAGACCGATATTTCTCAAACCCAATCAAGTGTGTCACTTTGGTGGTCACAACTCAATTGAATCCTTAAAACTCTCCCATACCGGGGATATAAACTTTGCTTTTCACATATACTAAATACATGTGATTTTAACTTTAGTGACATGGGCAATATATCACTAAAATCACATATCATGCTAATTACACTTGTTTATTTATTAATATAAGTTAAACTTTATATATATTAGCAATGAATCACACTCTTTATAAAATTTATGTAATAACATATTTGTAAACCAACACCTGTATTTCCAAAATCATAGAAAAATACAAGAAAAATACGCGAAAATATACTAAAATACACGTATTTAGGGTTTTGTATGTATTTTTACAATCATAAAATCATCAAACATGTAAAATAAATACAACAAAATGTAGAGCATGACATACGAGCTAGTAGCCACCAACCACGCGCCCATCAGAGGCTCCATGTGCCCACATGCGCCGTCTAAGTGCGTGACGCATGGAGTACACATGTGGGTGGACAAAAATCCTCGATCCGGTCCTACTAGTTCTGGATCGATCGACCGGTCCAACCGGTTGACCGGTCCGATCCATAGTAACCCGGTTTGGGTAGGTCAACGGGTCACTGGATTGGGTTAGGTCGCGGGTTGCCATCTACTGACGTCAGCCCTAGTGCATGCAACGCACGCACGAGTGGCACCCTGTGCATGAGAGTGCGTGAGAGCGCGTGAGCATGCGTGGGGCATGTGCTTGACGCCTTGGTCGTGTGTGGTCGTGTGTAAGGGTGCATGCGGCCATCCTCGATGGCCCGTCGACCACAGTTTTGCTCATTTGACGAGCCCATTCCGAATTTGTAATTGAATTTGATTTTTATTGAACAAAAAATCACGAAAATTATGAAAAATAGGTCGAAAAGTCTATGTATTCGAGTTCTAGGTTATGGTTGCTCTGATACCACATGATAGATGCTAAACGCGTAATCCTATGATCTTCATAATTAGAACAAGAACCTATATAATTGAGTAAAAAGATTAACACACCTACTTTGGAATCCATCATTCTTGATGCAGAAGTGAAAAATCGATGATCCAAGCGCAAATCATTCTCATCTATTGCCCTCTATATCACTGACTTAATAAGACGGCCCCCTCACCCTTTAACACTAGGTAAATGCTTCTTTGTGAGGATGATTGTTGTAAATTAGGGTTAGATGACTTGAGCACTATTTATAGAGTTTCTAACCAGGCTCTCACATTATGGGCCAGGTTTAACTTGCCCACGTTAGCCAGCCTCATATTAGATTAATTAAAAAACCTTCTATCTCACCTTAGATCAACCCCATAAAATGGTAAATTATAATATCAATTAATGTACCCTACATTAGGAAAACTCTTACATCTAAACTCAAGTAGATGTTTGAATGAGCTAGCTTCAGAAACACAATATCTTCTCCTTGTATCGATACTTATTTCGGATGTCCACCACTTGATTTAGGACCTACGAAACATGTCCTCGCTCATTATGGATCTCTTCGCTCGCCTTGGACGTCTTTGATCCAATCTCGTGTTGGTTCCAAATCAAATTGGATCTAAACTTCGAGCCACATTCAACAAGTCTACACCTCAGTGATAATTCCAACTTCTAGGTCACTGATTGTCATCTCTTTCAAGCCTACTTGGACCTCCTACATAATGACGACAAAATTAGATTAGGTTGAATTTAGATCTACCTAACTAAAAATAAGAGATGTTGTCATGAATGACGCTACTGTAATTATAATAAGATCATGAGATCATTTGCCCAAATAATTGCCACATCGGTTTTTCAATGCACATATTCTGTTTGAAGTTCTCTCTATCCTGGGTGTTATCTAGTGGAACGGTAACAAATCAAATAGACAATCTTATGTTTTTGAAAGAAGAAGAAGAAGAAAAGAACAAGAATGGCGAATTCCTCTCTCAAACATTTCCACAAACGCATTTACTAGAGTAAAAGACGCTCTCTCCAACAACACATCCAACATATTTATAACTATCTAAAAGCTTAAAATACCTCAAGAAAGTTCTTCAAAAGTTCTAAACCTATTATATGACGACTATTTTAGTCATAAACTTTTCAATTGTACTAAATTTTTGGTGACTGCCGGAGGGAAATAAAGAAAAAAAGAGAACGGAAAGGAACAAATAGGAAACGGTGAATAGTAAAGCAGAAAAATGAGATTACTCAATAACACATTAATTGAACGTTTAAGAAACGCTGTTTACCACATGATAAAACAAAATAAGAAGATGAATTGAAAAATGAATAGTAACATCTTGTGTCAGGGAATTCATCAAACAACTTATCTACTCTTAGCAGCTTATAAGTCATGAAACAATTCCTAATCAGAGATTTTCATTTCAGGAACCTTGTAGGAAAAAAACCTTCCTCCTAGCCTGAAAATCAAAACCTTCCTTCTGCATTTTTTTTTTTTAATATTCAGAAGAACCACCCCAGTACTTTTTAAAATGTGCCAAAGCTAATCCTTCCCTTAGATTTTTATTATTGCTGGTCAATTCTTCGTCATTGGGGCTCGCCATGATGGCAGTTGGAGCTTCTTCGAGCTCGGGATCATGGCCGCTAGTCGAGCTCGGACGTGGCGGCTGGAGCTTCTTCGCTGTGGTGGGGGGGATGCCAGAGTTTATGGGTTTTAGTTCATCTTCGATGGGGTTTAATACAAATATAATCCATTAACTTTAATATAATATGTAATATGATTTCTAAATTTTTAATTTATTTAATATAATCCATGAACTTTACCTTAACGTATGATGTGGTCCATGAATTTTTAGATTGTTTAATGTGGTTTTTGAACTTTTGATACATGTTCAATTTAGTTTTTAAATTATATGAAAATATTTAATGTTGTCCCTAGAGTTGAATTTATGGAATGACAATATTGAATATTGAATATAGTTTAGGGACTAAATTGAATATGTACCAAAAGTTTATGGATTATATTAAATAAATTAAAAGTTCATGTACCACATTGCACATTAAGCTAAAGTTCACGGTCTACATTGAACAAATTAAAATTTCGGTGACCACATTGTATATTGCATCAAAATTCATGGATTATTTATGTCATTATTCCTATTTATTATTACTAAAAGTGAAATCCATCTAAGCACAAAGGATTTGTATTCACATAAGTAATATTTTATATAAAGTCTTCGATTTTTATGAAATAAATCTCCTTGCCTAATGTGGTGCTAAGCTTTGTTCCTTCACTAGCGACGGCTTCAATGCCGTGAGATTGGGAGAGTTTGCAAAATCCTAATCCCATACCGAATGAGAGATTGCTCGTGAGCTTAAGTAGATAAAGCATCACCGTCGAGTAAGGATGTTTCTTTGCACTTTAAGAAAATAGAAGTACTTGCGGGTTTACACGAGATCAATATTTATATAGCATGAAAGTTCATCATGCATCACGAGTGATGCACGCACTTGAGTTGATTCATTCAAGTCTTCAAAAGGATTACCCAAATAATGTAGATTTGAGGTGGGCTTCTAGCCATTATAAATCACAATAATCTTCTTCCAATACACGTGCTAGAAAAATATAAATTTATTTAGGACTCAACCGATTTCAAATCCAAAATGTCTAGGACTCTACTTATCTCCATATTTCCCCCCTTATTTATCCTTCTAAACTTTGTTTAATCCAACTATAGTGTATAAATTGAGGGAATCAGAATTTTCCCTCCTCTTCATACTTACAAAAACTTGAAATTTTTCGAAGCTTTCCACCTTGGTTTTATTTTCCCTCATTTTCCCTTACTTTTCAAGCAAAGCTGGTCTGCGATATATAGGTTGAACAATAAGAACTTAAGAAAAATCTCCACATATTAGGAAGTGACCACGATTTTGTGTCCAAAACATGATATCGACTTTGACAGTTTCGGAAAAATTTGAATTTAGGATTTCTTATTCTTATATCATGTAAATTTTGCTAATTGTTCTAGAAGTTATAATTGTTAGATTGAACTAATGGTGAATGGCGTGAACGAGTAATATATTAACATACCTGTTGATGATGATTATCGTGCTAATATTAACATATAGATTTGTCTATTGCAAGTGTTGCTGTTATAGCTTGTCCTCACGAATAGCCGTAGGTTTCGGTCGTGCTGTGCCACCTCATACGATTGAGCATGCGCGGATGAGTCAGGTTACTGCCGTGATGCACTCACCTCATTTAAGATTAAATAATTTGATAGTAACAACATCAGATCGAACATACGTCAGATGCCGTCTAGAGGAGAGTTGGATAGAAAAAACATTGTGACTGGGCTCCGAACGAGACATCCCACCTTACCTGATGTCTGATATCTTCTTGCGTCGGCAGACACCCACAAGTTTTCTGTGGAGAGTCCGTGCATAACCAAGACTAAATTGGCAATAATACTTTTCTCCGACCGTACCTTGTGATCTAGAAGACCTGAAAGATGACAATTCAAGACATGTCTCCGTCGTCATTTGGACCTTATGCTTATGGCATTTCACGTCCTTAGAAATATTCGCGTACTTGATTAAATGCAACCTATGGGTTTGGACTTAAGAGGGGAACAATGGGGCCATGAAAGCGATTTCCCGAATGAGAAAGATTGTCATTGGCCGTACATGGAGACACAAATAGTCACACGTGAATAGTTGATTGTTTCTTCCTGATTGTGGTCCGGCTCTCTTTCTTTATGATCAAAGGAATGGCAAAGTTGTTCAACAATCTATATGTTTGACAACCATTCTATTTTCTGAAATAATTTTTATTTAAAAATAATTCTTTTTTATTTTATTCCATGGATGAGCTTCTAACTATTTGAAGGCATCTAATAATTGCTCAAAATTTATATTCTCGAGATAGATTTGTTAAAATCTCAAATTCTTTGTAAATTAGAATTTCTTTTAATTTTTTTAATACTTTTCTTATATTTTCTCTTTGTTTTTTCTTTTTTTCTTTTTCTTTTTCCATTCCTCTTCTTCATCTCTAGTCAATCGCCAGAGTGGCCGGGGATCAGTTGGGCAAGGTTAGCCAAGGCTTGGCCTCGCTAGATCATTGGTGACTAGGTGAGCTCACCTAGCCACTAGCGAGACTTGACCTTGCCTAGTCGGCGTGAGGTCAACCTCGCCCTAGCTTGGCAAGGCCAAGTCTTGCAGTGACTAGCAGCGAAGCATGGTGAGGCTCCACCTTGCTGGTGGCTGGGCGAGCTCGCCTAGCCATCGGCAAGGCTTAACCTCGCCCAGTCGACACAAGGTTGGCTAGGGGGCAAGGCCAAGCCTCGCCAAGCCTCATCCTAGCCTGGCGAAGCTTTGGCGAGCCTCGTCGGACTTGGCCTTGACTTGGGGAGGCTACGGCGAGATCACTGGACCTCACCCAGCCGGTTGTTGGCCATCGCCGTGGCCAACGACTAGCAATGAGGAAGAAGAACAAAAAACAAAAGAAAAGAGAAAAAAAAAAAGGAAAATTTGGCTTGATTCTAAAATTATTTCCAAGAACAAAAAAGTAACTTTTTTTCAACTTCTTGATTTTGTTACAAAGCTATTCTGGGAACGAAAATGTTATCAAATGGATTTCTATTATTTTTTGCTCCTCGGAACAAACATACCCTTAGTGATTGTGAGTGACTCTCTAAGTACTGGAAACTATGATTGTTTATCATTCTAAAGACAATGCCCTGCTAGCTGCTACTAATAGTGAGAAGCAGCAGATCAGACCATGAAGTAATGGAACTAATGCAGAAATTTATATGTTTATTTAAGAAACTTGTGCAAAAAGACATCTTCTCCTCTGAGATTTTTCATCTGTCGCGAGATGGGGTTGATACTGAGTTGATGAAGCTCTTGTAAGAGATCGATGACCTGCAGCGTATCTTGTGTTAACACCGAACTTGTTGCATAATGTCTTCAATCATCAGCGTCATGTTGAGATATGAAGAACCTCCTTCTTCCATGGCCATCTTCGCTCTGTGTCCAACATTGGCTGCTCGGTTTCTTCTCTCCCGCGCTTCGTCGTCTCCTTCGTCCATGAGCTGGTTCACCGCTTGCTTCACTTCTTCCCTCTTCATTAACACCCCGAATTTCTCTTCCTCCCCCCACGTCACGGCTACTTTGGACCCCAACCTCACACCGATTTTCAGCACCTGAACAACAAACTTCTCGTTGTAGAACTGCTCAGCAAACAACGGCCATGTTATCATCGGCAAACCAGCGCATATCCCTTCGAGTGTTGAGTTCCAACCACAGTGTGTCAAGAAGCCTCCGACTGCAGGGTGTGACAGGATCAGCACCTGAGGCGCCCAGCCTCGGATCAACAAGCCTCTGCCTCTGATTCTCCCCTCGAATCCACTTTCTGATATCCAATTCTCCAACTGAGATTCGTTTCCTCCTCGTACGACCCAAATGAAAGGTCGGCCACACGCCTCCAAGCCCAACCCAAGCTCCATCAGTTGCGGAGCCGTGAGTCGGCTCAAGCTTCCAAGGCATGCATAGATGACGGAACGTGGTCCCCGTAAGTCGAGCCACTTCAAGCAAGGGTCATCATCGACCGAGGACTTGTTGCCTCTTTCGGCCTTGTCCAGGTTGTCCTCATTGCACAGCGACACAGGACCGATACACCAAACTTTACCCCTCACACGTCTGTATTCACTTATATATGACAGCTCCAATTCTTCAAAAGTATTGATGACCACACCGTATGCACCTAGTTCTTTTGCTCTTATCTCATCCCGCACATCTTTAATGTCCGACGGACCAATATTCACAGCTCCGGGAAGCTGAGCTCTTGTAAGCTCGATTCTATCCGGTAAGCCAGGCACAACAAAAGGCTCTGACTCAGAAACCGTATCAAACACCTTGGACTCAACTATGTTGTGTGTGCACAACAGTGAAAAACAACTAGTGCCATCAAATACTAGCCTCGGAATCCTGAACTCACGAGCAGTCTGGTCCGCCCACATCACATTCTTATCTGAAATTATGCAGCTCGGGCGAGGTTGTAGCCGATGGAGCAATTGCTCAACCGGTTGCCGCAACATGCTAATGCCGAGAAGCAGATTCTTGACCATGCCCCGCGAGGGGAGGGAGTCCATGCTTTCGCAACCTTCAGGCAGGCCAGCCTCTGCCGAGGGAAAGGGGACCTGCAGGAGCTCGATCCGCAGTCCGGACCTGGCGGCGCGGTCGATCACGGACACGAAACGGGCTGCATTGATGGGAGTGGTGACAACGGTGACGACAAGGCCACGGTGGGCCAGCAACCGGGCCATGTCCATCATGGGGATCATGTGGCCGTGGGCTAAATGGGGAAGCAGAACAAAGTGAAGCTCTTGGTATTGGGAAGCCATTGTCGCTCCGATTTAGGTCGAAGAGAAGTCCGTTACCTACGGTCCCTTCAAATCCTTCCGAACTCCATCAAAGGGCTAAGCATATGCCCAAGTGACGCTAGCCTTGGAAGCAGACTATTCCCATGAACCTCCAAAAAGAGGATGGATATTCTCACACCATATAACTGCCCTAAGACAGTAAAGTTCCCGAAATTTGGGACAAAAGAAATGCCTACTCCAATGGAATCGATCGCGAGGATGGAGTAGAATTCGCTCAAGGGTCACAAACTTAAGCTAGCAAAACAATGCAAAGTAACCGATTGATAGATTGCTCCCGATCTCAGGATGATAAATCGAGCAACTGCTAAATTTTCATTGCGACAAAGAGAGAGAGAAGGCAGGAGGACACTTACCTCTTTCCTTTTTTGGTGGTTTACGAGGGAAATCAGAACAAATCTGGTTCTGTTTCTGCTGATCAGTCTCTGCAAGTCGGATGAGTTCTCACCTGATTTCTCTCAGTCCCGAGCTGAGAACGGAGACGATGAATGCGGAAACAGGATTTTTCCGCCAGAGATTCTGCGTCCACCAGACAAAAGTGATAATATGGGCTGGACACTTGCCTTGGGCCTCCTTGTTCTCCTTCATGAATCACAAGTGTTTGGGCTTGACGCACAAGAGCACTTTATTCACAGATTTAAAGATAATCCGCCTATGTTTGTTTTACAAAAAATATGACATTTTTTTTAAAAAGATTTTTTGAGAACTCATTTTTTTAGAAAAATGACAGTATCTTCTTGAGAGCGGAAAATGAAATGGAAAATATTTTATGTCGTTCAATAATAAAAATCAAATTTGAATTTTCAAAATAGACATATTATTTGGACTTTAATGACTTGCGCATGGATAGCCAAGAAACCTAGCACAAGCACCAAGGTCTCAAACTCGAATCCTCAACTTTTGGAAACGAGCACAGGGCCTTGGGCCATCAAAACCGAGCTTGAGAACTTGGTGCCCATGCCCAAATAGCTCCTAGCACCTCGGCTTGGATCTATAAAGGCTGGGCCCAAGTCCCCGTTGCTCGAGCCTAGGTCCATCAAAGCTAAACCTTGAACACTGGAGCCTGGGACCGAAAGCTTGGCTAGTGCTTGAGCCAAGGTCAATCAAGGCTGGCTGAAGACTCTAGTACCTATGCCTGCACTCCTAGGAGCCGATCCCTCCCTCCTTCTAGCCTCCCTTACCAGTGTTTGTTGTTGCCATGTCCAGGCCGACCACACCTGCGTCCAAGCCTCCGCTCCCCTTTGTAGTCTTTGTGGCCATATCCTTCTCCATATTTGGATTAGTAGCATTGCCGGCGTTGCGTCCAGCCTCCAATTTGATCCAGTTGCATTGCTAGCACCACATTCAAGCCGACCTTGTTACGCATTCAGGTGTCTTTGTGGTAAGCTCTCTAGATTTAGCTATCCACGGCCGAACATGTTCAGGCATTAGCGTCACTCGTCCATGGTTTGACCATTGCTACGCATTCAAGTGTCTTTGTGGTTCATTCTCCAGATTTATCCATCCATGGCCAAACATGTTTAGGCATTGTCGGTCTCGCTTGTCCATGGACGTGTTCAGGCCCCTGTTATCTTCCTTTACCTCCATTTCTCCACTTGTATTTTTGCTGTTTGAGCTTGCAGTTCATGGCTATAGAAATTTCAACCTCGCCGTCAAGGCTCATAAACATGGACAAACCACTCTGACTAGATCTATGAACAAGCCGTTGTTACCAGATTTGGACAAGCGACCTTCGAGCCATTGATGAGTAAGGCTCGTGGCTATGGACGAGGTCAGATTTGCAGGCATGTCTCCAAATTTGGACCAGTAGCGTCATTGGCCAACATGGAGCTTCAAATCGCATTAAGATTTGCCATCCGAGTCGTCTATGCTTTGTTACTACTATGCAATTCAAGCCGAGGCACCTCCTCCGTCGCCCTTGTGGTCGACTCCATTTAAAACACAGAACGATAGCTTTGTGACATCAACGGTTGTGGTTCTTTCTCAATTTGTAATTAATTCAAAGTACATAAATGCTTACTGCATTAAGTGTTGACGTGGTACTATAGAAATACATTTGAGAGAGAGAGAGAGAGTATCTCTTAACTCTTGCAAAAGATTAAGGGAAAATTTCAAATAAGGATCCAAAGTGCCATTCTTTTCTCAAAAAATGACCTGAAGTGAAGTTTGTCTCAAATAAGGACCCAAAGTGCTTTCATTTTCTCAAAAGAGGACCTGGAGTGGAGTTTTTCTCAAATAAGGATCCAAAGTGATCATTTAGTCTCAAAGAAGGACCTCATTTGTCGGCCGGTGAATAGATGCATCTCCGATGCATATTCCGGTAGCCTAATCAGGGGTATTTTTGTCCAATTTTTTTTTTTTTTTTTGGTTGTCTTGTTCTTTATTATTAGGAAAAATTTCAAATAAGGACCCAAAGTGCCATTCTTTTTTCAAAAAATGACAAGCGAAGTTTATCTCAAATAAGGATCTAAAGTGCCTTCATTTTCTCAAAAAAGGACCTGGAGTGGAGTCCGTCTCAAATAAGGACCCAAAGTGATCATTTAGTCTCAAAGAAGGACCTCATTTGTCGGCCGTGAATAGATGCATCTCCAATACATATTCCGGTAGCCTGATCAGGGGTATTTTTGTCCAATTTTTTTAAAAAATTTTTGGTTGTCTTGTTCTTTATTATTATTTTTTTTGGGTCAATGGTGACACTGTTCATCATCTTCTTTGTCCCCTATTCGTCTTCTTTTCAAGAACATCGGACTTGGGAAGGGCCGGCGAGGGTTAGATGCCCATCGCCGGCAGTAGACAAGGGCCACCAAGCCCTTGTTGGCCGTGGGCGAGGGCTTACAGGCCGACCCTCGCTAGATCTGGCGAGGGTGGCCTCGGCTGCGGCCAGCGAAGGCTGTCGATCCCTTGCTAGCTGCGGGCGAGGGCTTGCAGGCCCTTGCCGGCCCTTATCAATGGCCGGTGAGGTGGGCGAGCCCTCGCCCAAGGCCGGCGAGGGGTGACCTTGCTGATGGTCATGAGGGGCGACCTCCCCCACCTCCGTCCATTGCTCCACCGATAACCTCGTCTTTTGCGAGGACTATGACTGGGACGCCCGCGTCGCTTTCTTCATCCCTTCCTCCCACCACCGCTCCCAAATCGACGACTTCTTCGGCTACCCCTTTTGCCATCGAGGACCTTCTTGTAGGGCCTTGATTTGGACAGCCCCCCTACCCCATGGCCAGCGAGGGCTCGATGGCCCTCGCCTGCTGTCAGCGATGGGTGTCGAGCCCTCGCTCGCTGCCGGTAATGGGCGTTGAATTATATAAAAATGTTTAATGTCAGGGATTAGATTGGACATTTATTGATAATTCAGGGACCAAATTGAACAAATTAAAAATCTAGGGATGAGATTGCACATTAAGTGGTAGTTTAGGGACCAAATTAAGCAAATCAAAAGCTCAGGGATAAAATTGAACATTAGATGAAAGTTTATGGATCATTTGTGACATTTTCCCTAAAATAAAAAAGGACATATGGAATATCCACATGGAAATAACCTTTAAAACAGGTCAAATTGTGGCCACCGTAAAAAAAAATAATAATAAATAAAAGATACAAAACCACTTATTCTCTCTACTTTTGTGATCAGTGCTTTCATCTCTAGCTGACCCCTAATTTGTTTTCCTTTTTAAAGATATATATTGACTTATAATTTTAGTAATCCAACTTAGTTCCATGTCATCAATTAATGATCCATGTCATCATTTAACGGTTTGAACAAACGAAAGGACTAGATGGAACATTTGTTACTAATGTAGGGACCAAATTAAACAAATCGAAAGCTCAGGGACGAAATTGGTCAATTTTCAAATAGTCAATAACTAGATCGGACATTTATCAATAATTCAATGACTAAATTGAACAAATTAAAAGTCTAAGGACGAGATTGCACATTAAGTGGAAGTTTAGGGACTATTTGTGACATTTTCCATTTTTTTAAATTTTTTTTTACGTATTCACTGTGGCAGACAAAATGATGCCATATATAACACTAATCCTAATTTTTTTTCGACATCTAAAATTCAAGTGTACTGTCTAATGTGTATCTAGGCATATGCGAAAAATTAAAACAAGTTTCACACTTTTTAAGTCACTTTGAAATCTTAGTAGCCTAATAATAGGGGGAGAATGGTCCCTATTAATGGTGTAGTGATGGGTCATATATGTTTTGTGTTGATATTGACTAGTGTAACATGCCAATTTAAACTGGTTTTGCAGTCTATTTCAAGTCTAGCGGGCTCGACACAAACGCGACACAATTATCAATCATGTTTGCGGTGTCGATAGAAAGACATTTAGCGCCCGATCCAAACCTGCTAATATCATGTCATGTCAGAAATTGTCAATCTCTATGAAGGCACCCAATAAATTTTTTAAACAAAGTTTGATTAGTTGTTTGACTTTGTGATATGCGGACTAAAAACTTTTATTCAATCAAATTGAGCGACCTTTTGTTTTCTTTTCAAGTCTATTTTAGCCTGAGGTCAGACTCAAGATGCTTGAAAATTCTGGTGATAGTAAACTGTGATAGTAAATTTTGGTGATACTTATACAAGTGAGATAAACAAAGAGGACCACACTTAATAAAAGAAACGACTTGATTGCAATCATCTTGTGCCAGTAAAAGAGGAATGGCTATTGGTCAATATTATAGAGGAAAGATGGAGTTTTTGTCATTACAACCAGTCAAATATAATCTCTCAACCAGTAAAGAAAATTCGTAAACATAGTTACAAGTATCACAGTTTATATAAACCGAATGAAAATGTAAATGAATTTATGAAAAATTCATAACGCTATATAAAACAAACATAGAAAAGCAACAGACTGCACACACCATAACAACGATTGGGAAAACTGATTAAATGAGATCAATCAAGATTCTAACAACCACAATGCAATTTCAAACTAACTACAAAATAACTCAATTTGTTATTCCTACAAATCCTTCACTTGTTGCCTCAATCTGTTGCTTACTTGCTTGACATCTTCCACAAATGCTTTGATTTCAAGGTAGGAAGAACCTCCTCCTCCAGTAGCCCTTTTGGCCATCTCTGCAAGCCTCGTTGCTCTCTTCCTCATCTCTTCACCTTCTCTGCCTCCGCTCATGACCTCCTCGACACTCTTCCTCACATCCTCTCTCTTCACCAACAGTGCAGCCTTCCCTTCCTCACCCCACTTTATGGCCGCACGAGCCCCTACGCTCACCCCAGTCCCCAACACCTTGACTATAAACCTCTCGTTGTAAAATTGCTCTGCAAACAACGGCCAAGCGACCATCGGCACGCCTGCGCAAACCCCTTCCAACGTCGAGTTCCATCCACAGTGTGTCAAGAACCCTCCGACTGAAGGATGGGAAAGAATTAGCATCTGTGGGGCCCAACCCCATATCAAAAGTCCCCTATCTCGGACTCTTCCCTCAAGTTCCGAGACCCATAGCTGGAAATCATCATTACTTGTGGTGATCTCTGATTTCCTGATGACCCAAATGAATGGCCTCCCTGTTGCTTCTAGGCCTGACCCAAGTTCAATCAGTTGTGGAGCTGTAAGGCAACAGAGGGAGCCTAGGCATGCGTAGATCACTGAGCTTGGTGGCCAAGAGTCAAGCCATCTCAAGCATTGGCCTTCATTGATTGAAGACCTGTTGCCTCTGTGAGCCTTGTCTGAATCTCCCGCATTGCAAAGAGACACTGGCCCAACACACCAAACTTTGTCACCCTTTGTCTTCCTATATTCTTGGACATAGGGCTTTTCCAAATCCTCAAAGGAGTTGATCACCCACCCATAGGAAGCCTTCTCTGCTTCTACTATTTCTTCCCTCAATTCGATCAAGTCCATGGAGCCACGGTTGAATGGGCTAGGCAACTGTGCTCGGTTTAGCTCTATTCGGTCTGGCAAACCAGGCACCACAAAAGTCTCCAGATTGGATTGCTGCTCGTACACCTTCGACATCATTATGTTGTGAGAGCAAACAAAACTGAAGCAGCTCATCCCATCAAAAAGTATCCTAGGAATCCGAAACTTACTCGCGATTTGGACTGTCCAGGGGAGATGCTTGTCAGAGATTATACAAGTCGGAGGAGGCTGAATATCCTTGAGGATTTTCTCAAGGGGCTCTTGCAACATCCTAGCTGCATCGAAGAAGTGGCGTGACATGTTGCGCGATGGAAGGTCTTCCAAGTTCTCACAGCCATTGGGCAAGCCCGCCTCAACGCATGGGAATCGGATTGAGAGAAGTTGGATCTCTAGGCCAAATTTGACGTTATGAGCAGTAATAAGTGGGTCCAATCTAAGGCTATTGACGGGCGTGGTGACTATGGTGACCGCCACTCCATGCTGCGACAGAAGCTTGCCCATGTCTACCATGGGAATTTGGTGACCAGAGGCCATTAGTGGGATCAAAACGAAATGAAGAGAGCTTGGAGTTTGTGAAGACATTTTGATTGAGCGACTATGTAGAGCTGTTGGTGGATGAATCTAGTACTTATATCAAGACCGAGTTGTCCAATAATGTCCCTGAGCAGAGCTTGGAGTTTGTGAAGACATTGTGATTGAGCGACCATGTAGAGCTGTTGGTGAATGAATCTAGTACTTATACCAAGACCGAGTTGTCCAATAATGTCCCTGAGCCTCAATAACTTACTAGGATAATATCTCGTGGAGATCTCTGATGGGATTGAAACTGACAAATAGTTTGGAGATCTGTGATTGACTGGTGGTTAGGTGTATTAATGACAGTTTTTCTTTACGACAAATAGTTCGGGGGAAAATGACAGTTTATCTTAATGCCTGTCCGATGGGATCTCTTCTTAGTGATGATTGGTTACTTGGGAAGATCCTTTTGTTGGTGTATTAGAAAACATGTAGCTTGTGCTTTTGAAGTTTTTTAATTTTATTTTTAAAAAATTTCTGGCAGCAAAGAAATGTTAATTAAGGTAAGTCAAACCAAGCACGGCGGGGCACCGGTGACTCTTTGAAAACAGAGCCGGGTACTTCACGTTTGTGTGTTACGTGTTCTTGAACGTGACATTTGGGAATCTCTTATTAACAAGTGGTCGTGTAAAAGGGTCTGTTACACTTTATCACTTGCTTTTCTGATGCAAATTGAGTCATTCCTAATACACGGGACGCATAAAAGGAGGGCGAAAAGATTTCACATAAAATAATTTCTTTGAAAATGTAACCGTACAGTCCATTTTTTTTTTTTTTTGATAACCCAGAGAACCTGCGCACCGTACCAACACGGACAGCCCGACAGGCCCGGGTAACGGGGGGTAAACCCTGGGGCGACGCTAGCGAAGGACTCACCACCCCGACGTCGCACTTAAGATCTCGTGCGGCCAGCGGGATTCGAACTCCTCTCCTCTTCGCAAAGGATCATGGAAGCCTTATCCAACTGGGCCACCGTAAACGATGGTTTAACCGTACAGTCCATTCATTTGACTAATTTTACATAAAATAATTTCTTTGATATTGTTCCCAAATAAAAGGAACTCAGTTAAAAAAAAAAATCAAAGAAAGGAAAATTCCAAATAAAAGCCTAAAGTACCCTTATAGGAAAGCAACAAGGTGTTAGTGCTAGTATGAATACCTAGAGGGGGGTGAATAGGTGTAAAAACAATTTTTCGCAAAGAACAGTGAAAATATTTTATTTTAGAAATAGAATCTGAAGAATAACAGACTACTACGAACAAAATAAAGAAGTACAGGGAAGAGAATATGAACACAGAATTTATAGTGGTTCGGCTTAGATTAGGCCTATATTCACTCTCCCACGCTGACAGCCTTCTGATTGGATTCCACTATGAATCAAAAGATAATTTACAGTCTTGTAATCTCGACTTCACAGTGAAGAGTATCTACTGCTCTCTCACGGAGTCAAACTAAAGGTTTATCTCTTTTGAGTATAATTTAGAGCTCAGAGTAAGAAGTAACAAGATATTGGGAAGCTTCAGACTTTGGAATTCTTCTTTCACGTACTCTTTTGAACAACTGGAGAGTCTTCCTTAAATATTCCTTCATGCCTTTTCGATCATTGGCACTTTCCAAAAAAATTCTTCCAATAAATTCGTTGGACAGAATCAATCAAGGAAATCTCGAGCCGTTTGATGATTGTGATGAAAGCTCGACAATCTTGTTCACTCATACAATCAGGATCTTGATTTCCATAAGTAAGTTCTTTCCAAAAATACTTGCCCTTCAAAAAGATTTGATGAATCCAGATTGATTCTAATGAAGATTTCCAATCTCGTAGATGTGATTTCCAACCAGAAGTCTACAAATAATCCATACGAACCAATCCCTTGAAGAAAGAAAGATAATCCCTTATCTGGAAAAGTCTTCATCCTTCACTTTCGTTCAGTTTGGAATTTATCAGAGTAGACAAACTTTGACCTAAAGTCTGTAAGTCTTCAGACTTTGACATAGAATCTAGGCGTCTTTAGACTTTGATACAAAATTCTGGAATTCTTCAGAATAGACTTTGAATAAGTTTTGTCAACTTCAAAACCTCAAAGGAGTTTTCTCCAACACAAGGTGCACACGCCATAACAATGATCGGGAAAATAGATTAAATGAGATCAATGAAGATTCTAACAACCACAATGCAATTTCAAACTAACTATAAGATAATTCAATTTGTTATTCCTTACAAATCCTTCTCTTCTTGCCTCAATTTGTTGCTTATTTGCTTGACATCTTCCACAAATGCATTGATTTCAAGGTAGGAAGAGCCTCCTGCTCCAATAGCCCTTTTGGCCTTCTTTGCAGGCCTCATTGCTCTCTTCTTCATCTCTTCACCTCTTCACCTTCTCTGCCTCCACTCATCGCCTCCTCCGCACTCTTCCTCACATCCTCTCTCTTCACCAACACTTCAGAAGTCCCCTATCTTGGACTCTTCCCTCAAGTTTAACGACCCATTTCTAGAGATGTCAAAATGAGTCTTAAACCCATATATGACCAATTTAAATAATAAATTAGTCATATATGGATCACTTACTTTTTGAACATACTAGTCATATATGGGTTTAAAAATATAAAGTTTAAGATAAATGATCTTAAATGGGTTGGACTTAGAACCCATTTCCAACTCAAGCCTCACAATCTCTCTCTTCCCTCTTTAACTTTATAAAAATATTTTTATAAAAATCGAAGTTATAATTATTTTTTATATTTCTTTTTTCTTTTTTTTCTTTCCTGTTTTTTTCTTCTTCCTCCTTTCTTAGCCGGTGGCCGGCATAACGACAGCTAATGACCAGCCAAGTGAGGCTCGAGTCTCGCCGATCTGGCGAACTTTGAGCTTGTCAGCGTCGAGCGAACTCGGCTAGCTCAAGGCTCACTTGATGCCGACCATTGTCGTGGTCGGCGATTGGCCAAAGAAGAAGAAGAAGAAGAAAAAGAAAAAAAGAAAAAAGAAAATTTATATTTATATTTCTAAAAAATAAAATTAAAAAAATAATTAAAATTCAATTTTTAAAAATATAAAATAATTAAAAATTTTGATTTTTTAAAAAAATAAAATTTATAAAATTGTCCATTAAATTTGTATTGCATAAAGGTATTTTAGCGATACAAATTTAAAAAAAAAATATCATAAGTAATAAGCTTTCTTATATTTAGTTAAATGGGTCGGGTATGAATCAGGTATGGGTAAAAAAATTTACATTACAATAAACATAAACGGGTTAAACGGGTTGATTTGAGTCAAACCATTTATGACCCAACACAAATTCAACCCGACCCACCTGTTTGATAGGTCTACCCATTTCTGGAACTCATCATTACTTATGGTGATCTCCGATTTCCTAATGACCCAAATGAATGGCCTTCCCATTACTTCAAAGCCTGACCCAAGTTAAATCAGTTATGGAGCTGTGAGGCAACTGAGGGAACCTAGGCATGCATAGATCACGGAGTTTGGTGGCCAAGAGTCGAGCCATTTCGTTCATTGACCTTCGTTGATTGGAGACTTGTTGCCTCTGTGAGCCTTGTCTAAATCTCCCTCATTGCAAAGAGACACTAGCCCAACACCAAACCTTGTTGTGAAAGCTAGTACGAGCATCTAAAGGGGGTGAATAGGTGCGAAAACAAATTTTGCAAAGTAAAGACAATAATTTTTCTTTTGAACCAATTCTGTTCAGCAATAGATTATGAAAAGGAAATTAGACTCTAATAAACAAATATTGTTACGATCAAAGTAAAGAGTTTAGGGAAGGAAGAGAATAAGAACACAAGGTTTATAGTGGTTCGGCTTAGTTCAAGTCTACGTCCACTCTTCCACACTGACAGTCCACTGGCTGGATTTCACTAAGAATTAAAGAGTTGTTACAGCATAGCACTTCCTTGATTCCACAGTGTAGAGACTCTACTACACTTCCTCAAGATCACACAAAAGTATAAATTCTTTTTTGAGTACAAGTTTTCACTCAATAATTGGATTTACAAAGAACAAGGAGCTTCAGACTTTGGAATTCTTCTATCGCTCACACACTCGAACAACTGGAACGTCTTCCTTATATACTCCTTCATGCCATCACACTCGTTGGCACTTACCAAATGAGTTCTTCCAATCTACCCGTTGGACAGAATCAATTAGGGAGATTTCGAGTTATTTAAGGAATATGACGATAGCTCACCAATCCTGCTCGCCCATACAATCAGGATCTAGGTTTCCATAAATAGAACATTCCAAGTATACTTCGGACTTTGATGACAGAGTCTGCAAGTCTTCAAACTAGACTGATGAAAACATTTTGTCAGCTTCAAAACACACAAGGAAGTTTTCTCCAACAATCTCCTCCTTTTTGATAGTGACAAAACTTTCCTGCAGATTTGGATAATTTTGACCTGCAAAACAGAACTCAAGCACACATGGATATCTCACAAAGATAATTGACTTAGTAAAGACAGCATTGAATCTGTATCCACAGGAAAAAGGTTAGTCCTGTAAATAAACAACTATCTTTGTCATGAAATACCAATAACCAAACAATCAAACAATCCAAATCCAGTCACAACCAAACAACCAAACAAAAGTCAAAGTCAAACAAAAAGTCAAGTTTCAAATCTACATTAAACATCTCCCCATTTTTGTTAACAGCAAAAAATGAAGACCCGAAAAAGATAGATTTAGAAAAGAGTATGAGTTAAGGCTGCTTGGGTAAGCGAACAAGCTCATATTCCCTCATTGAGTGCACTGTCTGTTCAAGCTTGTCAAAACTCTGCTTCAGCGCCTGAAATTCTTCACCCTGCACGTAAGACTGAACTTGATTCCTTAACAAATCCAGCTATTCATGAAGAGACACTGAAGTGGCCTTAATAGCGTTCTTGAGATCCAGCATCTCAAAACTCATAGCATATTGCTGACTCCACACATCCAAAAGAATTTCTAGCAGTCTTGAAAAGTCTGTTGTTTGAGCAGTTATATCGCTTGGACCAGCAGAATGAAACTCAGGGAAATTGAGAAAAGATGGAGTCTCAGTAGGAGGTCTATCTTCTAGATAATGAGAGGCATGCACTTCTTCTGGGTCTGCTATAGATCGACTTACATCACTAGCAAGTAAGGATGAAGAAGTACCTTTTTGACCATCAGCTCCCCCTGTTTTGATGCCCTTAAGAGAAGTAGGTAAAGCTTCCTTAGCCTCAGAATGATGCACTCCAGTAGACTCTTCTTCTCTTATCTCGGAATGACTGGACAGAGAGATAGCCAAGGTTGGCTCGATAGAGTTTTGAGTACCCTGATCTCCTTCATTCTCTACTTCTTCTACTTCTTCTTCCCTTTCTTCTTTAGCTTCTTCCATTTCTTTCTCTGCTTCCTCTTCCTCTTCATTTTCTTCTTCTTCTTCTCTTTTTTCCTCTGTTTCCCTCTGTTCTTCTTCATTCTCCGATTCTTCTTTCTCTCTTCCCTCTTCTGACTCTTCTCTTCTCTCAGGAAGGCTGACAAAGGTCTTCAAATTTTCCAAGGCAGAAATAGTAAGCTCATCCTCATTTTCTTCATCTTCTAGAATGAGAGCTCTTTTTTTCTTTACAGGAGCAATCATGGGCTCCTTGCCTTTCCTTTTAGCTGCAACAGAGTCTTGCTTTGCCTTAAGAAAAGATTTCTCCTTCATTCGTTCTAGCACTTTGTTCAGCTCTTTTAAGCGCATCTTTGACACTATTTTGAACCCAATTACCATCCGAGTGATGGCTTTTAGACTCAATGGTGCAAAGATATGAATTTTGAAGTGCCTAAAGAGTCGAGTGATAATGGCAGAAAAAGGGAGCTGTCCCTTATCCTTAGTCACAGTTCGAAACATGTGGAACAGAATGGTGTGAGGCAGAGAGAATCTAAAACCAGTATTGATTGCACACATCAATTTTGCTTCTGAACAAGAAACATCAGTCTTGGATGTCGATTTAGGGCGAATGCAATTTATCACAATTTTGTGCAAGAGAATATTCGAAGCATTCATCCTTAAATAAGAAAGTTTTCCTTCAACATCCCTATCTCTTACCAAAGACAGAATAGCATGAGCAATGGACACACTAATCAGTTGAAAACTCGTTCTTTCCACCCCGATTATGTCGGCCAAAATGTCTGTGTTCACCAAAACTTCTCTGTCCTTCATAGTGAAGATAAAACTGTGTGCATCCAAAAAGGATAGATTCGAATAAAAGTAAGCAGTCAGCTTTGGAAATCCAGCAGTAGAATTAGAACAGAACTTTTCCAATTGCAATAGCGCAAACTTTTCTCTCAGATTGATTTTTATTGAATCCAGGAAATCAAAGTCAACAGTCCTGGGATTCATCACCCATCTCTTCAAAAGACTTGCATAAACCTTTTTATGATCCTTGGATCTAAAAAGATTTGAACCATCAGTAATGTTTGCAGCCACCCCAGACCTAGGTTGAAAATGAGAATACAACCGTTCATCATCATCCAGAGATTGTGGTTGATTCGCATTGCTATAGTGTGGGTCACTTGAAATATTCTGAAATACTTTCTTAGCCGATCCTTTTTCCACAACTCCTAGCCTCTCCAAATTTCTCATAAACAAGGTTTCATTCTTGAATCCCCTATCTTTTAAGAACTCATCAATTAATGACAATGGCGTATCTCCTTTCTTCAAATTTGAGTAGAGTTTGAAGGCATTATTTGGAGTTAGAGTTCTTACAGGATTAACTTCTTCTATTACTTCATCGGCTGCTTGATTCGAGGAAGGTTGGCGCTGCTTACTTGGACGCAAAGGAGATTCCTCTTCTTCGGTTAAGTCAAAGTGGATAGGACCCTCAGGCATGCGGCGTGGTCCCCTGCTTGCAATCCTTGATGACTTTCTTGAAGACATTGCCACTTCAATGGAGAGAATCACTAACTTGTTCGAAAAGATGAAAACTTTCGAACGAATCGAGAGTAAAAGTGAAAGAGAATAGGAATATTGTATTCTAGGGTTTTTGAGTAAAAATGAGGAAGACGACACAGTGGTATATAAAATAAGTAAAGCGGGGTAAATGAAGCGTCGTAAAAGGAAAATAAAATGATGACTTTTTGAATAATAACTTCCCTTTATGGATTTAACTGAATTCCTTTTAAAATCGATAACTGCCTTTTTGAAATAAATGGTATTTTAAGAAAGATAAATCAATCAACTAATCAGATAAAAGAAAATCGTATCTTTTCAAATTTGAAAAATTAGAATAACTTACAGATGAGGCTTGAGGTCTTCTGAGTCTTAGCATTGAAAGACTTTTAACTTTGAGTCTTGAGAGTGTCTAGACTTTACTGAGCAAGAGATATGATATTTAAGTCTGGTACGAATAGACTCAAATTGATTTTTCTCAGAGGTTTTGTAAATATATCCGCGAGTTGATTCTTAGAGTCAATGAACTGGATCTTCACTTCTCCATTCTGAACGTGATTTCTAATAAAATGATGTTGAATCTCAATGTGCTTTGCTCTTGAGTGAGAATAAGATTCTTGGAAATATTTATTGCGCTAGTGTTGTCACATTTGATCTCAGTGCATGAATCTTCAATTTCAAAGTCTTTTAGTTGTTGTTTTATCCACATAATTTGTGAATAACAACTTCCAAAAACCACATATTCTGCTTCTGCTGTAGATAGAGCTACGGTACTTTGTTTCCTCGAAAACCAAGATACTGTCTTGTTCCCAAGCAATTGACACATGCCCGAGGTGCTCTTTCTATCAACTCTGCATCCTGCTAGGTCTGCGTCTGAATATCCATGAAGAGTAAAGTCTCATTCTTTAAGATACCAAAGACCTAAATTTGAAGTAGATGCAACATATTTGATGATGCGTTTTGCAGCACTTAAATGAGATTCTTTGGGATCTGATTGAAATTTGGCACAAATGCAAACACTAAACAAAATATCAGGTTTAGAAATAGTGAGATAAAGAAGTGAACCGATAATACTCCTGTAAAGTTTCTAGTCAACTTTATTTCCTCCTTCATCTTTATCCAGTTTCAAAGAGCTAGACATTGGAACTTCAACCTTTTTGCAATTTTCTAAACCGAACTTTTTAACAAGTTCTTTAGCATATTTCTCTTGGTGAATGAAAATTCCTTCCTTCAATTGTTTCACTTGTAGTCCGAGAAAGAAAGATAGTTCACCCATCATGCTCATTTCAAATTCATCCTGCATAGTCTTAGAAAATTTCTTACAAAGACTTTTGTTAGAAGAGCAAAAAATTATATCATCAACATAAATTTGAACGAGCAAAAAATTATTACCTTCTCTTCTGATAAATAAGGTTGTATCTACTTTACCTTTGACAAAACCATTTTGAATTAGGAAATTACTCGAGGTGCTTGCTTTAAACCATACAGCGCCTTTTTCAGTCTGAATACAGAGTCTGGTTTTATTGGGTCTTCAAAACCGGGAGGTTGTTCCACATATAATTCCTCTTGGATAAATCTATTCAGGAATGCACTTTTGACATCCATTTGGAATAACTTGAAATTCTTATAACAAGCAAAGGCAAGTAGTAATCTAATTGCTTCTAACTTTGCTACTGGTGCGTAGGTCTCATCATAGTCTATCCCTTCTTCTTTCGTATATCCTTTGGCCACGAGTCTTGCTTTGTTTCTTACGACTTTTCCTTTCTCGTTCATCTTGTTCTTGAAAACCCATTTAGCTCCAATAATGGATTTACCTTTTGGTTTAGGAGTTAATTCCCAGACATCATTGATACTGAATTGCCTGAGTTCTTCTTGCATGGCTTCAATCCAGCTTTCATCAGTTAAAGCTTCTTCTATGTTCTTGGGTTCTATTTCAGAAATAAGAGCCACAACACTAGATTCTTCACGCATTTTGGATCTTGTACGAATTCCCTCTTTAATGTCACCAATAATGAGTTCTTTAGGATGACTAGACTTGTGCTTCCAGTTGCTGGTTGATTTGTTAGACTGTTGATCATTTTCTTCATTTGATTCTTCGACGATCATTTGTTCTTTGGTCTTCGAAGTCTCGAGCTGCTCTTGTAGATTTAGACTTTGTAGAGTCTGGAGCAAGTTCAGGTTCTTCAGGTTGAGTCTGAATCGATTGATTTTGCATATAGTCTTGAAATTTGACATTCATCGATTCCTCCACTGATTGAGTCTTTTTGTAGTATACTCTGTAAGCTTTGCTTATGGTTGAATATCCAAGGAAAAATACATTCATTTGATTTTTCTTCAAACTTACCAATTTGATCATTTGCATTTTTCAATATAAAACATTTGCATCCAAACACATGAAAATACGAAACAATTGGCTTCTTTCCTTTGAATAACTCATAGGGAGTTTTCTCCAGAATAGGCCTTAAGAAGACTCTATTAATAATATAGCATGCTGTAGAAACTGCTTTAGCCCAAAAATGAGAAGAAATGTTACTTTCAATTAGAAGAGTTCTAGCCATTTCTTGCAAGAATCTATTCTTCCTTTCCACAACTCCATTCTGTTCTGGAGTATAAGGAGAGGAGAATACATGCTGAAAACCAGATTCATCACAGAATTTAGCAAAATCTTGATTTTCAAACTCACCTCTATGGTCTGTCCGTATACTAGAAATAACATACCCTTTCTCATTTTGAACTTTCTTAGCAAATTTTATAAACTAAGAAAATGTTTCAAACTTACTTGCTAGGAAATATACCTAAGTGAATCGTGAATAATCATCCACAATTACTAGGCAGTATTTCTTACCTCCAATGCTCTGAGTTCTGGTTGGTCCAAAGAGATCCATGTGTAATAGCTGCAGTACACGATTAGTGGACACTTGATTTATTGGTTTGAATGAATTTCCTACCTGTTTTCCTAATACGCATGGTGTACATAGGTCAGACTTTTGGCATGTCAAATTGGGTAGTCCTCAAACAAGCTTCTTTGTAGAGATCTTGGCTATTTGCTTTATGTTGATGTGCCCAAGCTTTCTGTGCCATAGATTTGCTTCCTCTTGAATTGAGATTAGACATTGGGATTTATCTGGTTTAATATCCAAGAGATAGATATTCTCATGTCTTCGCCCCGTAAAAGTCTGAGAGGAGTTTTTACTAGTTCCTGAATATATTCCTTCTTGAAAGTTGATTTTGAAACCGGTGTCGCACAGCTGGCTAATACTTAGCAAGTTGTAGTTGAGTCCTTTTACTAAGGAAACGTTATTGATAGTGAGACTTCCAATCTTTACAGTTCCGTATCCCACAATTCTTTCTTTGCTATTTCCTCCAAAAGAAAATTTTCCACCATTAACTTGCACAAGCTTTAAAAAGCAGTTTGAGTCTCTTGTCATATGTCTTGAGCATCAATTATCCAAGTACCATTTTACCTTTTTCTTGATAGTGACCTGTATTTAAAAAGAAAACTCAAGCTTTCTTTGGTACCCATATTTTCTTGGGTCAGCAGAGTTAGTAGTATAAACAGTTTTTGCCCAATCCTTCTTAACATGCTTCCAAACCATAGGACATTCTTTCTCAAAGTGTTCTGAGCTGTTACACTTAGAACATTTAAGACCTTTGCATGCCTACGGGTTTTACAAAAAAATTTTGGAAATGATTTTTGTAAGAATCTTTTGTAAGTCTTTGTTTAATTCTTTCCTTTATCTTAGGAAAATCAATTAGAGAAATGGTTTCGCAGCAGTCATTCCCAAACCTGATTTGTTGAAGTAAGGTCTTTGTGCAAAAATAATTTTTTCCAGTTTCTCGAGATCCTATAGAAAACCTTTTAGAAATACTTGAGATATTATTTTTTAAGAATGCATTTTCTTTTGAAAGATTATCTGCATTTTCTTTTAAAATAGTAACACTTTTGTCTAAACTTTCGACATTTTCTTTCCAAACAATTTTCTGTTGCTTTAGTGCATAATTTTCCCTTTTAAGTTTGGAAATCCTTTTGAGAGAGGTTTTGAGACTAAGACACAATTCATCAATATATTTAGAAATTTTAGTAGGAATTTTTAAATTACTTACCTCGATTTCACTATCTAAGTCTGAGTCTGTCTCAGAGTCTGAATCTGAGTCTGATTGTGCCATGAGACAAATATTAGCATAATCATCATCACTTTTCTCACATTTAGTGTCACTCCAGGTTTCTGCTTTAAGTGCTTTTCAATATTTCTCAGTTTTTCCTTTCTTTCTTTTCAGCAGGGGATAGTTGGGTCTGATATGTCCCTTTTTCTTGCATTCAAAGCAGACTACATCATTGTTGGATTCATCATCCTCAACTGATTTATTTTGTAGTTTTTGAGAACTTTGTTTCTTTGGATTGAATCTTCTCACATTTCTGTTCAATTTTCTGAACCTTCTTATCATGAGAGCAAACTCTTCATCGTTCATATTGTCTTCAGAATCTATGACATCAGAATCATCATTAGATTTTAAAGTAATGGATTTCTTACCTTTAGGATCTTCATCTTCCTTGATTTGCTCAACTTCATAAGACTGAAGAGTGCCAACCAATTCATCAACAAAGAGTGGCATGATTCTTTATGTCTTCCTTATTGAGGTCTTTATGTGATTCCAATCTTTGGATAGTCCACATAGTAACTTGTTAACCTTCATGGGTCCAGAGATTGGTTGACCTTGATACTCAAGACCATTCACGATTTATGTAAAACGACTAAACATGTCAGTAATAGATTCTCCTGGTTTCATCTTGAATGCTTCATATTGACCGAACAGAATGTTGATTCTGGTTTCTTTCACTCGATCAGTTCCTTCATAGGTAATGTGTAATCTATCCCAGACTTCTTTAGCTGTTTCACAAGAAGATATTCTGTTATATTCAGTAGGAGATAATGCACAATATAAGGAATAAATTGCTTTTGCATCAAGAGCTTGTCTCTTGGCTATCTCTTCTTGAGTCATTTCACTAGACTCAACAGCTTCTTTTCCTCTTTCTAAGACTGTTGTAGCTTTAGGAATGATTCCTTTGTCTACCACGTCCCATTCCAGAGGATCCTTTGATCTTAGGAATGCCTTCATCTTGTTTTTCCATATGTTGTATTCCTTTCCATCAAAATAAGGTAGTCTGGTATTGCTTTGCCCTTCAACCAAACCTGGAGCCAACATACTAGCCATGGATCTTTAACTATGAAGTAAGAACACTTTAACTTAAGTGAGTACACAGGCTCTGATACCAATTGTGAAAGCTAGTACGAGCACCTAGAGGGGGTGAATAGGTGCGAAAACAAATTTTGCAAAATAAAGACAATAATTTTTCTTTTGGACCGACTCTGTTCAGTAATAGATTATGAAAAGGAAATTAGACTCTAATAAACAAATATTGTTACTATCAAAGTAAAGAGCTTAGGGAAGAGAATAAGAACACAAGGTTTATAGTGGTTCGACTTAGTCCAAGCCTACGTTCACTCTTCCACACTAACAGCCCACCAGCTGGATTTCACTAAGAATCAAAGAGTTGTTACAGTATAGCTCTTCCTTGATTCCACAGTGTAGAGACTCTGCTACACTTCCTCAAGGTCACACAAAAGTATAAACTCTCTTTTGAGTACAAGTTTTCGTTCAATAATTGGATTGACAAAGAACAAGGAGTTTCAAACTTTGGAATTCTTCTATCGCTCACACACTCGAACAACTGGAACGTCTTCCTTATATACTCCTTCATGCCATCACACTCGTTAGCACTTACCAAAGGAGTTCTTCCAATCTACCCGTTGGACAGAATCAATTAGGGAGATTTCGAGTTATTTAAGGAATATGACGATAGCTCACCAATCCTGCCCGCCCATACAATCGGGATCTAGGTTTCCATATATAGAACCTTCCAAGTATACTTCGTCAATCAACAGATTCAAAATCCATGAATCAATCTTAATTTGAATAAAGGATTCCAACATGCTATTTCCAGCCAAGTGATATTCTTCAGTCGATAAAATCAAATCCTTAACGAAATACTCAGATCTAGATAAGTCTTCTTCGACAGTCTAGATACTGTCAATGAGGATAGACTCTGAATCTTGAGTCTGGCAGTCCGGCGGTCTTCAGACTTTGATGACAGAGTCTGCAAGTCTTTAGACTAAACTGATGGAAACGTTTTGTCAGTTTCAAAACACACAAAGAAGTTTTCTCCAACACTTGTCACCCTTTGTCTTCCTGTATTCTTGGACATAGGCCTTTTCCAAATCCTCAAAGGAGATGAGCACCCACCCATAGGAAGCCTTCTCTGCTTCTACTATTTCTTCCCTCAAATCGACCAAGTTGATGGAGCCATTGTTAAATGGGCTCAACTATGCTTCGGTTAGCTCAATTCGGTCTGGCAAACCAGGCACCACAAAAGTCTTGTGATCGGGTTGTTACTTGTACACCTTCGATGTCATTATGTTGTGCAAGCAAACGAAATTGAAGCAACTCATCCCATCAAAGAGAATCCTAGGAATCTGAAGCTTACTCACGATTTGGACTGTCCAAGGGATTATACAAGTCGGAGGAGGTTGAATATCCCGGAGGATTTTCTCAAGGGGCTGTTGCCACATCCTAGCTGCGCGACAAGTTACATGAGGGGAGGACTTCCAAGTTCTCGCACCCCTCGGGCAAGCCCGCCTCGGCGCATGGGAATTGGATTGAGAGAAGTTGGATCTTCAGACCGGATTGGACGCTGTGGGAGGTAACAATTGGGTCCAATTTAAGGGCATTGATGGGATGGTGACTATGGTGACTGTCACCCCATGCTGTGACAGAAGCTTGCCCATGTCTACCATGGGAATTTGATGACCAAAGGCCATTAGTGGAATCAAAACGAAATGAAGGTAGCTTGGAGTTTGTGAAGGCATTGTGATTCAGGACCGTGTAGAGAAGATAGTGAATGAATCTAGTACTTATATCAAGACAGTTTTGTCCACTAACGTCTCAGAACCTCAGTAACTTACTAGAATAATATCTCGTTGGAGATCCGTGAGATGGTCAATTTCGAGATCCGTGACGAGATAGTCAGGTTCATCTATTAATGTTCACACCCAGTCGAGGGAAAATGACCGACAGTATATCTTCATGCCTGTCATTTGGGATCTTTTCTTAGTGATGAATGATATTTACCTGGGAAGATTCTTTTGTCGGTGAATTAGAAAACATATAGTTTTGTTTTAATCATATTTTTAATTTAATTTAAATAAAAATTGTATTGAAAATCAAATTTGAACTTGCAATGTTATAGCCATGTTTTGGCCGCATAGAAGAGAGTGAAAAAAAAAACACACGTCAACATTATCTATTAGTTAAATTAGACAGAATTAATGAAATGACTCGATTGCACCGATCTAATAAGTTTAAAACTTGATTGCATTTTTTTGCAAGTTTTAAAATTCAATTACACTCGCAATATCTAGTAAACGTATCTTCTTCTTTTTTGACATCTAAAATTCAAGTGTACGTAGTGTGTATCTACACATGTGGAAAACTAAAACTAGTTTCACATTTTTTAAGTCATTTTGAAATCTTAGTAGTCTAATAATAGGGGGAGAATAGTTATTTTAATGGTGTATTAACAGATTATATACGTGTCATGTTGATATTGACCCGTGTAATGCCAATTTAAATTGGTTGTGTAGTCTATTTCATGTCCTGCGGATTCGGCATGAACACAACACAATTACCAATCGCATTTGCAATGTGACCTAGACTCGATACAAAAAAAAATTAGCCCTAATCCAAACCCGCTAATTTCATGTGCGGGCACCCATTAAATTTTCCAAATAGAAGAGGGTCTGATAAGTCATTTGACTTTGTGATATTCAGACTACAACCTTTTCTCCAATCAAATTGAGCGACCATTTGTTTTCTTTTCAAGTCTAGTTTTAGCCTGAGGTCGAGCTCAAAATGCTTGAAGATTATGGTGATACTAGACTGTTGTTTAATACAGTTTTGCAATCACTTGATGTGCAATGTGACAAGAGAAGTGTTGTGCTAGATGGAGTTTTCGTCATTACAACTAGCAAAATACAATCTCTCAATCAGTAAAGATAACTCATAAACATAGTTACAAATATTATAGTTTGTATAAACCAAATGAAAATGTACGTGAATTTATGACGAAATCATAAACACTATATAAAACAAACATAGAAAAATAACAAGATGTAAGGGCCATAACAATAATCGGGAACAGATTAAATGAGATTAATCAAGATTCTCACAATCGCAATGCAATTTCAAACTAATAACAAAATAACTCAATTTATTATTCCTACAAATCCTTCACTTCTTGCCTTAATCTGTTGCTTATTTGCTTGACATCTTCCACAAATGCTTTGATTTCAAGATAGGAAGAAACTCCTCCTCCAATAGCCCTTTTGGCCTTCTCTGCAAGCCTCAATGCTCTCTTCCTCATCTCTTCACCTTCTCTGCCCCCGCTCATCACCTCCTCCACACTCTTCCTCACATCCTCTCTCTTCACCAACCCTTCAGCCTTCCCTTCCCCACCCCACCTTATGGCCGCACGAGCCCCTACGCTCACCCCAATCCCCAACACCATCACTATAAACCTCTCATTGTAAAATTGCTCCGCAAACAATGGCCAAACAACCATCCACATGCCGGCACAAACCCCTTCCAGCATCGAGTTCCACTCACAGTGTGTCAAGAATGCTCCAACCGAAGGATGGGAGAGAATTCGCATCTGTGGGGCCCAACCCCATATCAAAAGTCCCCTATCTTGGATTCTTCCCTCAAGTTCCAAGACCCACATGTGGAACTCATCATTACTTGTGGTGATCTATGATTTCCTAATGACCCAAATGAATGGCCTCCCCAATGCTTCTAGGCCTGACCCAAGTTCAATCAGTTGTGGAGCTGTGAGGTAATTGAGGGTGCCAAGGCATGTGTAGATCACTGAGCTGGGTGACCAAGAGTCAAGCCATTTCAAGCATTGGCCTTCATTGATTGTAGACTTGTTGCCTCTGTGAGCCTTGTCTGAATCTCCCATATTGCATAGTGACACTGGCCCAACACACCAAACCTTGTTGCCCTTTGTCTTCCTGTATTCCTGGACATAGGCCTTTTCCAAATCCTCAAAGGTGTTGATTACCCAACCATAGGATGCCTTCTCTGCTTCTACTATTTCTTCCCTCAAATCGCCCAAGCCAATGGGTCCACAATTGAATGGGCTAGGCAACTGTGCTCGGGTTAGCTCGATTCGGTCTGGTAAAACCAGGCACCATAAATGTCTCAAGACCGGACTCTTGCTCATACACCTTTGATGTCGATATGTTGCGCGAGCAAACAAAAATGAAGCAGCTCGTCCCATCAAAGAGAATCTTAAGAATCTGAAGCTTACTTGTGATTTGGACTGTCCAAGGGAGATGCTTATCAGAGATTATACACGTTGGAGGAGGCTGAATTTCCCAGAGGATCTTCTCAAGGGGCCCTCGCATCATCCTAGCTGCATCAAAGAAGTTGCGCGATAAGTTGTGCGAGGGGAGCACTTCCAAATTCTCTCACCCCTCAGGCAAGCCTGCCTCCGTGCACGGGAATCGGATCGGGAGAAGTCGGATCTCGAGGCCGGGATCAGCACTATGGGCGGTAATGATTGGGTCCAATCTAAGGGCATTGAAGGGCGTGGCGACTATGGTGACCGTCACTCCATGCTGTGACAGAAGCTTGCCCATTTCTACCATGGGAATTTGGTGACCAGAGGCCATTAGTGGGATCAAAACGAAATGAGGAGAGCTTGGTGTTTGTGAAGACATTGTGGGATTCGGCGACTGTGTAGAGCTGTCAGTGAATGAAGCTAGTACTTATATCAAGACCAAGTTGTCCACCAAGGTCCCCGAACCTTAATAACTTACTAGGATAATATCTCATGGAGATCTGCGATGGGATGGAAAATGACAAATAGTTTGGGGATCTGTCATGGATGGTTTGGATTATTTATAAACGTTCACACCCATTCGAGGGAAAATACAGGGAGTTTAACTTCCTGCCTGCCAGATGGGATCTTTTCTTAGTGATGATGCATTACTTGGGAAGATTCTTGTTTTGGTGTATTAGAAAACATCTAGATTGAGCTTTCGAATTTTCTTATTTTTAATTTTTTTTTTGGCAGCAAAGAAATGTAAATTAAGGTAACTCAAAGCAAGCACAGAGGGGCACGGGTGACTCTTTTGACAACACAGTGGGGTGCTTCACTTCTGTGTGTTATATGTTCTTGAACGTGACATTTGGGATTCTCTTGTTAACAAGTGGTCGTATAAAAGGGTAAATTACACTTTATCACTTGCTTTTATGATAGAAAGTGAGTCGTTCCTTATTTACAGGACTCATAAAGGAGGGCGAAGGGATTTTAAATAAAATAATCTCCTTGAAAAAGTACGCACAGCCCATTCATTTGACTAATTTCGTGTGGAGTGCTTTAAGAATGCCTAAGTCCGCACTAAAGGTGTATTTGCAGTAAGTACAAGGTGCAAATTAACACAAGTTGAGATAGTTTAGGGGTAATACTGATAAGGAAAATGAGTAGCTAACCGTTTGGTCATTTCCCGAAATGAACGGTCCAATATCAGCCGCAAGTTTTGAAGTTGGACACCGGGAGACTCACTTCACCCGATAAAGGAAAAAATATAAGGTGAATGTATAGTGAATACTGTATACTGATTCACAAGTTTTGGTGGATCGACCAGAAAAAAAAAAAAATTATGTAGGCTTACAAGATTTAGATTGCAACTCTTAAAATAATAGTTACTATTCTCCGGCCAAAGAAAAATTTTGGTGGATATTGTTGCTAAATAAAAGGAACTCAGCAACCAAAAAAAAGAGAAAGTGAAAATCTAGTATAGTTTGAGCTTCCAAGTATTAAAGGATTTTTTAATCAATTGGCACATAACCACGGAAAAAGGTTAATTAATCTATGCTTCTTTAATTGCAAGAAAGTAGGAGGTACTCGTTGACGTGAGATTGTAGTTGGTATCCGTCAATATATAATTTAGACATACAATACTTACTTCTTCTTTTTTTTTAAACTAGTTCCAATGGATAGAATTCGTATTATGAGCAATTTAATTGGTTGGTGCTTAACTATTTTGGTACTCTCGCATCTTCATCTAAGAAATTAGAATCGACAGAAGATTTTTTTTTCGTCTACTAGATCTTTTCTTTAATTCATTTATTTTGTGCATAATTTATGTCATTGGTCATGAGTTAAGGTCATTGGAAAGTCTATCTAGAGCAATTTGATCTGAATAAAGTAATGATAAGCCATTTCATTGCACAATGATTTCATTATTAGTAACAAAGCCAACATTTCAAGTGTTTTTTCATTGTTGAAATTTAATAAATCTTTATAATGGCATTTACAATTTCTTTTAGTTAGTGATAACATTTTTCTATTTGTAATTGTCTAAATTTCGGCATTTAATTTTTTTTCTTCTATCATATTCAACAAAATTTCACGTATTAGGATTTTTTTATAGTTTCTCATTCAGATTGGTACTTCTTAGGCCTTTTTAAATCCTCTAATCCTAAATTAAGCCAAGAAAAAGAAGAAAACAATGTGAAGTAAAAAAATTCCGAAATTTGAGAAAGCAATCTCCCAGTTTCCTCCATAAAAAATTGCGGCTGGCATTTGACCGTCATAAAAACCCCCACCGTTATGTTAGCCGGGCACCAAAATAAGAAAATTCTATTAGAAAAACTAATTTAACTTGACTTTTCCTATGACAAAAGTTTTCAATAATTGGACAAGATACCCTTTAGTTTCCTTTCTGACATACATTTATATACAAGGTAGAAAATGGTATGGTGCCTCTCCCTGCTTGGTCATTGGGTATCCTCTCGTTTATGTTAGAGCTCTTTCTCGCGATATGCTCGAGTCTTCTTCAATGTCTTCCTCTAAATTTCCTTCTTGTTCTTGTTTCTTCTTCTGTACTTCACGTTCTGGTTGCATCACCTTCCCAATCTTTACATCGACCCTCTGATTCTATCTAATTTCATCCTCGTTGAACCCTGTCTTGTTGGCTTGACTTGCATGTGAAGTTTCTAGCCTTCCCTGTTGTTATCGAAGTCTTTCTCTTCTTCTCACCCCCGTCTGTTTGCTACTGGTATTCTCAATTTGTCTTGTTTTCGCTGTTTCAGTGTTGCATGTATTCGATCCTTGTCATGCAACCCAAGAGAGTTTGTTTTCTGAACTGGGTTTCTGTCAATTAAAGAATATCGATGACTTGACGATTCGTTATGGCTACGGATGAGAGTGACAGTCCCTCGCGCATTGCTGCGCTGTGTCACCATCTGGGACGACTGTGTTCGAAACAAGAACTGGAGGTTTGGGACGACATACCTGCATCAGACAAGCTCAAGGAGTGTCGCCTCATCCTGGTGGGTAACATCTTTACAAATCCTGCTGTAAATCTACCTGCATTTCAAATAGCGATGAAGAAAGCATGGCGTGTTGATCAAGTTGAGATTTCTCCTAGCGATGGTGGGTTGTACATCATTAATTTTAGATCTGAAATGGAAAAACGGCGAATATTAGATGGGAGCCCTTGGTTATTCTCAGGTCATTTGGTCCATCTGCGTCCCTGGCAACCAAATACTCCTTTACACTGTTATGATTTCTCAAAGTGTGCATTCTAGGTTCATGTAATAGGCTTACCTTTGGAGTGGAATACACAATAGCTTCTACGTAGGGCTGTGCAGCAGGTGGGATGAGTTCTGGAAGTGAAAACTGATACATCTGGGAGGGTTCGAATTGAAATAGACCTGAAAGCACTTTTAAGGTCAGGAAAGCTCATAAGAATCGAAGGAAAAACTCTGTGGCTGGATTTTCGCTATGAGCGTCTATCCCACTACTGTTATTCTTGTGGAAAGCTAGGTCATTATGCAGCTACATGTAAAGATTATCCTTATGAGGAAGCTCAATTTGAGGGTCGAGAGACAATGGCCCATGGCCCGTGGCTAAGAGCAGAGGTCAGACAGCTTAGCCCCTATTGGGATACTTTTTACAATCCTCCAGAACATATAGAGCAGATGGAGGAGGCCGTACCTGAAACCCCTTCAGCTATGCAGCTCCCTCTCCCAGCTTTACCTCCCATCGTTCCTGCTTCAGAGGCCCCTGTTTCGACTCCTGTTATCCCCTCAGAGACCTCCTCTCGGATGGACCTAGTCAATCCAGCCACGTGAACAATTGACTTGGTACTGCAAAAGCCAAGTTGAAGAGCATTTAGCATCCTTCATCGGACATCCCTCAACAGAAGAAACCAAAAATCCCTAGAATGATCACAACTGTGGGATCAAGCAAGAAAAACAAGAGATATTCACCATATGAAACTCGACCTGGCTACTCTTTAGATTTGGATGAAACTCAGCTTTTGGATACCCCTGTGTTTGTGGTAGAAGCTCCTGCTCCTTGGGCTTTGGCGGCTAGCCCTCAACAGCCATCGCTCTTCAAATGAAACTACTGAGTTGGAATTGTCAGGGGTTGGGCAATCCCCTGACAATTCAAGCCCTTAAGGCTTTGTTAGCCTCAGAAAAGCCCGATCTAGTTTTCTTAATGGAAACAAAGAATGTAGAGTCAGTTGTGAAGAGCTTACAACATCGGTTTCACTTCCCTCACTCTTTCTTGAGGGATCCTGTAGGCTTGTCTGGAGGACTTGCAGTGTTTTGGACTGACCTTTTTGATATTACTGTTTTACACTCGGAGGAGAATTTTGTAGATCTCATAGTCCTTGATTGACAGCTACTTCGATGCATTTAACATGCCTGCATGCCCCTTCAACTTATCAGGCTAGGCAGGAGTTTTGGGATACAATCAGGGCAATCTGTGCAACAAATCCTTTACCTTGGCTGTGCGTCGGGGACTTCAATGATTTCCTTTTCCCTTGGGAGAAAGTAGGCAAAAGACCAGCTATTTACTCTCGAATGACATCCTTTCGAAATTTCAAAGGAGTACTTACCGATGTGTTTACATGAAGTGTTCCAGCTCATTCGGCCTTCCAAGCTGAGATCTACGCTCTTATTTTGACCATCCAACATCTAATCCAGCAGGGGCTTCATCTCGAATGCATTGTGGTCGAATTGGACTGCTTGTTCTTGGTGGAGATCGTTCTGGAGAAGCAGCTGCCGCCATGGACGGAGCGCAACCTCTTCGCTGTTCTTCACGATGTGATCTCTCGATGCCCTAATCTCTCACTCTAGCATGTTCGCAGAGAAGCAAACCTAGTAGCTGATTGGGCCGCCAAAGCCCACCGGGATCAAGGCCTGGTCCGTAACTGGCTTATTTTCCCTCCGTTTACCTTCCAGGATATTGTATTTAGTGATGCTTTAGCATCAGGTTGTATCTCCTGTTGATCTAATATATGGGTAGTTTCGACCAAAAAAAAAATGGTTTAAAGAAAAACATTGGCTAGGAAAATTGTGATACGATAACTTTCTTGAATTACGGCCTTTCTATGTGAAAAGATCAAATCCTCTATACAAAAGAAGATAAAATGAGTTTGTTTTGTTACCTGTGGAAATTCTCAGTCACACTTGCCAAGAGTACAAGAATTGCTTTAATGGTCTTGATATGATTGAGACCAATTTTTGAAATTGCTTTTCTATTGAGAGACATATTCTTCAATATGAGGTGGGTTGATGATCGAATGCCTTCTTAGGCTAAAATAACATCATTCAACATTTTGGGATTGGAGTACCCGTTGTTAAATTCGCAAATTGTCTCTATTATCTAATGGTGTAGCGTGTTGTTGGTATATTAGGTGTCTTGACCTCATCCATATTTAGGAAAAATGACCTGCCAACTTGCTTATATTGCCCACAAATATGAATTAATTAATTTTTTCTCATCATTCACAATTTTTTTTATATATATAAATTAGGCTTGTGCTATTTCTAATAGGGCTGTGCAATCAAACCAATTCTACTCAAGAACTAGATCAGCCAGAAAAATAGGTCCACGAATTGATTTCCATTGGAATCGGTCCACGAACTAGTTCCAAATTTTTGGAACTGATTATAACTAGTCTAGGAACTAGTTCCAAATGAATATCCACCAAGGAATCAAATTAGACTGCCATGTTTTGGAATTAGTTTATAAGTTAAAAAGTCAAAACCCTAATTTCTTTTTCCCCTAAATTCTAACCTTAGCACTCTTTTGTCCTTTGTCCTTTCTTGAATCTCTTTGCCAGTTTTTCCTTTTCCCCTAAATTTTTATAGATTAATGTAGAATGGAGTTTTATAATTTGTGCTTTATGTTAAGTGTTTGAACCTTTTATCATTTTTAATTGTACGTGACTACGTATTCATCCTATATATTGCTGTTTACTTTGAATTATTTCGTTACTCATAGTCTCATATGATTTTGCTATAAAAAAATGAACTAAAAAAGAAAAAAATAAAATAAAATAGGTTCTCGGATAGACCCTAAAACCAGATTGGAAAAACATGGTAGGTTTTAGAATTTGTTCCAAGCAAATAGGTAGGTTTCAAGGTCTGGAAACTAGTTATAATGGATAGGTTCCAACTTCTAGCTCCAAAACCTATCTACCTCGGAACCAATCACCCTTAATTTCCACCCCTTATTGGCTTTTGATATCTCCTATCACATTGAATTGACTAAATTATCCTTGCAAGTCTCACTTTTGATTTAAAATTATTTCTCATTGTTTTTATCTTCTTTTTAAACTTATCCACATCATTTCCAAACAATTTTTTTCACCATAGCCATTTCTTCTGCACTCATTGCATTTCAACATTTCCGTCATAATTTTCTTCTTTTAAATTATCTCCATTATTATAATCTCAAAAAGTACTAATCATATATCAAAGTAAAGAAATGTTAGTTTTATCTGCAAACTATTTCCTTTATGTCCATGGAGTATTTCCATGATTGTGAATTTTTTGACTTAATTTTCGGTACAAATTTATGCGAATCTACTCAAAAATTGAACGTTATGGGTGATGTATGCATTATACACGATTTACTCAAAGGTTATCCTCTCACTTGTGCTTAAGTTATTTTTTAATAATATTTTCCTAGTACAAAAAAAAAAAGAAATATACAAATAATTAACAAATAATTAGTTTTTTTTGGCAAAAACACAATAATTAGTTAATTATCTACCAAATAAACTATTTTTCGGAGAAGAACTAAACAAATTTTGTTTCAAATGAGAAAGAAAACAAAATAAAACCAAAAAAGAAAAAAGAAGGCAAGCATTAGTCTTAAATCAAGAGTGGACCTCATTTTAACCTTAATTATTGTTGTTTGTCAGGAGCATAGTAATTTCGTCTCTAATAGAATTGAAACAAAAGAAACAGAAGAAATAAAAGGTAAGAAATATTCTTGAATCAATAGTGGAACCCGAGAGGAATAATGTAGTCATTTCAATGTAAATTGGAGTATTAGAAGCTAATGAGGGGGTGGATATAATGTGAGTCATAAATTATTGTTGATAATGAAAATTTTGTATTTACTATTTATTTTAAGCAATACAAATGATAATTTTTAGAACTATGTTTTCCAACTCATTTATTTTTCAAAAAACAAATGGCTAAATAAAAGGTACATATGTACCACATAATTTATAAGAGCTTGATGTAGTCAAAGTCTCACACAATTTGACTACAATGAAGGTGCTTGTTCTATGGAATAATCCAGATGAAAATCAAATAACAAAGTGTAAATCTTACATGATATTAACTCCACAAAATTTCACTAAAGTATTGGGATGAACATCTATATATCTTATATCTTATGAGAAATGTAAAGAAAAATGTTCGAAATTCGCTCTTGTATGAAACTGTTTAATGAATTTATTAGCAATTTGATAAAATTCGGGATATGATAAAATTTATCTTGTCATGTGTTTAATGCTTGCTTGGAACAAAATAAAATCGGATAAAAGAGAGATATAGTTGGATAAAGTTATCCAAGAGGCAAGTGAGATAAAGATGGATAAAATATCTAATATCTATAATGGAAAAGTTATTTTTCTCAACTAATAAACTTCTTAAATGAATAAAAATTAAAATAATATTTAAATTTTAATATAAAAATTAGAAAAAAATAACAGCAATTTCGTTTTTTTATTTATTCATATTTTTATTTGTATTTTCGAATTTCTTTCTATCTTATAAGATGAATTCAATATATATACTTAGTATTCATATTTATTGCATATTTAGGCATTTTAGTATTTTAAGTATATTATTATCCTTTACTATTTAATAAAATTTTATTAGAGAATGATCAAAGGAGAAAAAAGAAATAAAAAAAGAAGAAAAATAATTGAAAATAAGCATATACAAATGAAGTAATCAGGAGTGTCATGAGAAATTCTTACCGTCTCCGTTTATGTAATTTTTAAGTTCATCTACACCGATATGCTATTTATACCAAATAATGAACATGATAGGATGCGAATATATCTATCATTATTATTGTGATTCACCAAATAATATATAGGATATAGAAAAATCTCCGGATTACATATCTTATTCTATCCAGTTATATTCTGATTAGAAATCTAAATAACTAAATATAGTATATTGCAGATTAATTACCAAACCCGTCACCCACGTACTGCTGCAACAGCACAATCTCACGAACGAGCCCAGCCAAGTTCAGACTCGAGCTCCCTCCAACCTCCATTGCCTTCTTCGCCTTCTCCGCGAGTTCCTTGACTCTCCCCCTCCTCTCCCTCCCTTCATTCCCATCGTCCATCAACTCCTCCACGCCCTCCTTCACGTCCCTCTTCGTCACCCTCACCACCGCTCCCCCTGCGCCCGAACCCACCGGATCCTCAACCCCGAGGCCCACCCCGACCCTCGCCACCTCCACCACTAGCCTCTCGTTGCAGAACTGGTCACCGTACATGGGCCACGTCAGCAGCGGGATCCCTGCGCAGATGCTCTCCAGCGTGGAGTTCCACCCGCTGTGGGTCAAGAACCCGCCGATCGATGGGTGCGACAGGATAAGCGCCTGGGGAGCCCAGCCTCTGACCAGGAAACCTCGCCCCTCGATCCGCTCCTCATACTTAGCCTCTGTGATCCACTGCGCGAGATCTTGAAACTGGCTTCCTCGGAGAACCCAAACGAATGGTCTCTTTGAGTTTTCGAGTCCCAACGCAAGCTCTTTCAGCTCGGGAGGGGTTAGGTTGCACAAGGTTCCTAGGCAAGCATAGACCACAGACCTGGGCTCCTGTATGGAATCAATCCCCTCCATTCATAAGTTTCCTACATGCTTCCCTTGATTTATCAACTTTAGCCTTACATTCAATTAAGACAATGCTAGTCATACAAAAAGTAATTCACAAAGTCCCATGACAAACTCTTAAAAAGCAACGAATATAATCCGCTGGTTTAACTACATAAAGACATCGCTTTGGGCACCATATTATTCCTAATTCAGTTTTGTGACATCTAACCTTACTCGTTGGATCAGTATAGAAAGTTCCGACTCGCTTCATATTGCACAAACGATTCACTATTTCCATCACAAAAATACTTCTTTTATAAGGAGCGACAAGAAAAACATTGGTGCAAAGTAATTATGGAGGTTGGTTCGTCTCATATTTCTGCATTCTAATGAATTAAGGAAACAAATGAGAAATAGCTAGAAAGAGACTAGCTTTTTTTGTTTTTTTGTTTTTTCTCGCTTTTCATCATTACCTGCTTGTCAAGCCATTCCAAGCACTTCTTTGAGTCAACTGCAGCCTCATTACCCCTCTGAGCCAGATCGAGATGGTCCTTATTGCACAAACAAACCGGTCCAATTCACCAAACTCTTTTATATCCTCTCAACTTCTTTTACTCTTCCGCGTATGCCGGTTCGAGTTCCTCAAAGCTATTCACGACCACTCCATAAGATGCCAACTCCGCCTCCGTACACTTCTCGAAGAACTCTGCCAACCCTGGATGAGCCGACACCATCGGGAACTGCCGTTCCGTGAACTCAAGCTGATCTGGCAAGCCTGGAAGAATAAACTTCTCAGAATTACTTTTAGTGATATTGACTCCATCATTGTTATTCTTGAGACTTCTAAAGCAGTGCAAGCACAAGAGGCAAAGGCAACTTGTGCCGTAGAACACGATTCTCGGAATGTTAAACTTCTGAGCGATGTTGAGGGTGTAGGACACGCACATGTCGGATATAATGCAGCTCGGCCTAGGGTTCAGTCATGGAAGAGCTGCTCGACTTGTGGTTGAAGCATTTCGATGGCATTGAACATCTTGAAAATCAAGTCTGCAGAAGGTAGTATGTCGACGAGGTGGTGGCGATAGTCTTCGGATATTCCTGCTGCTTCATATGGCAACTCTAGTTCCACGAGGTGGATCTGGAGGCCGGAGGTTGTGGAGCGAGCGAGGACGGGTTTGAAACGAGCGGCGAATCCTGGGGTCATGATCAGGGTCACTATGAGTCCTTGTTTGGCTAACAAGCGCGCGATGTCGATCATCGGGATCAAGTGGCCTTGAGTCATGAGGGGGAAGAGAAGGAAGTGTTGTTGGTGGGTTTGAGGGGCCATGGATTGAAGGATAAGAGTGTGGTGCGGGAATGGTGCTTTAGCTTCTATCACTTGTATCTTATGTATTTATTGAAGGACGTTACCCACAAATAAGAGATTGGCCTAGTTTGGGGAAGTTGGCATACTAAAAACGGCTTTTGTTTGGATACCACGTGTTCCGGTAATTATATGAGATAAAAGAAAAACAAACTACACGCCAGTTTGAATTTTATTGTATGACATCTGCATTTTAGTTAATGAAATGCGTGAAAATAACCTTTCGCACGCTAAATACCGTGAGGGGCGTCGACCCTTAGACGCTGACCAGGACTCCGCATGGTTATACTGTGTCATCCAAATGACGAGAGAGGTCGCGCATGAAAATGGTTTTCATTCCGAGATCTCATGCTAGTTTCTTCAGACACTAGACCTAAATTAATTACTTGACTGTTCCCACTAATTGCCGATCATTTGTCAATAACCCATAATTCTTGACCAACTCTTACTAATATACTAGCACGAAAAGAAATCCATTTTTCTAAGGCGGAATAGGAAAACCATCCAACGTAATCACGAGATATTGTGATAGATTGCTTACCAACCAAAGCTGAAGATTTCGATCCTCAAAACCTTATCTCGCTCAGAATATAAAATTCCATGATCTATAGAGCATAGCCCATGTAGAACAAGCTTATACAATAACCTGATGTTGGATTAGTAATGAGGCATTTGGTTTGGATGCAAAAAATTGAGTGTGCTTAATCACGTCTTTTCACTTGGAGGCCCGTCGGTCACCATGTATGTAGATCCTTACCCATTGATCATGGATTGGATGTTAGGTTAGATCTCTGTGGATCAACTGAGTCCACAAAATTCAATACCAGGTGCTATGCATAAAACGAGAGACCTTCGCAAAATAATTCATCTTCATTTTATTTGTTTGATTAAGATATCCTAAATTTAGGAGTGTCAGTTGAATTCAATTTCATCTCCCATCAACCTGCACAAATGGAGATGGAACTAAGTTTACACTCAATAAAAATAACCTGCACAAGCCAATATGTAATATTAGCACAAATGGTGCCAAACCTTTCATTAATATGCAAAATCATTTTGGAACTTTAAATTCGTATAATATAATCCGTAAGTTTTGGCCTAATGTTCAAAATCACTCCTAACTATTAGCATAGATTTTAATTTACTCTTCGATGATTAAGGTAAAGGCACCTAGGTCTAGGGATTACTCAATGGACCCAAGTGTGGGCACTAGGGTCTCAAACCCAACCCTTGATGAATTCAAGCATGGGCACTGAGGCCTCGAGCCTCAACCTTGATAGACGATGGCTTTGTCATTAGGGACTTGAGCTCAAGCACTAAGGACCTAGACATGGCCTTTGAGGAATCTGGTCTGGGTGTTGAAGATTCGAGATTGGATAGTAGGATCCCATGCTTGACCTTTGTGGACCCATGCGCTAAGGACCAAGGCATGGGTATCAATGTCTTGAGCTCTGCCTCGATGGACCTAGGTCTAAGAGCCAGAGACCTAGTCTTGGATGCTGGGGTTCAAGAACATGTGTTGGGATTTTCATGCCCAAGTGTAAAGTTTCGGGTCTAAGCACTCATACATAATGAGAATGATTTTCGATTTTTTAAAGAAGAAATCACATTCCTAAATTTAAATAGAGATTTTCCACTAATTATAAAAATATTTTCCATTGGCTCCTTTTTCGAAATGAAGCAAATGCTAGAAAACGAGGAAATGTTTTCCACGAGACAAAAGAAGCCTTAGTTTGTGACAATATTTTTTTATTTGTGGTTATCCAAATTTTAGCATTTAATTTTTTTTTTTTCCACATTCAAGAAATTTCACTTACTGGGATTTGTGAGAGGGTGATTCAGATTGGTGCTTCTCGCGCTTTTCAAAATCCTATAATCCTAAATTAATCCATGGAAACAAAAAAGGAAACGAAAAGAAGTTTAAGGAAAACGAAACCGAGAAAGCAACTTCGTAGTTTCCTCCATAAAAAAATGTGAAAGGCATTTGATCGATTGACCGTCCTAAAAAACTATTTTAACTTGACTTTTGTTAATGGAAAAATTTTGGTGTACGTACAAGCTCCCTTTTGGAATCAGTTTCGTGGGTGTAAGACTTTCTTAGGCTAAAAATAACATTATTCAACGATATAGAATTGGAGGGCCGGCTAGAAATTCACATGTTGTCTCATACTATTTAGTGGTGTAGCATGTTGTAGACATATTAGGTCTCTTGACATCATCTCATATATTAGAAAATAAGAGCGGTCATACACTTAGATTAAAGATACATATGTACCACATAACTTATAAGTGCCAGATGTTGTCACAAGCCTCGACATAATTTGAATATGATGAAGGTGCTCCTTCAATGGAATAATCGAGAGGACAATCATCAAATAACAAAGTGTAAATCTTACATGACATTAGTTTCATGAATACATCACTAAAGTATTTGGATGCATATCTATATATCTTATGGGAAATGTCCGGAAATTTTTCAAAATGCATTCTCTTAGGGCGCGCATGACAACCATTCTGTTCCAGAATTAGTTTCTGGAATAGAAATAGATTTTTCTATTTCTATTTCTGGATGAGTTTATGAGCAAAAAAATCTGTTTGATAACGATACAAAATTTCTATTTCAAAAATAGAAATTCGTTTGATAACATTATAAAATTTCTATTTCTTAAAACAAAATTTTCTTTTTTTGGAGCAAATGAGATGTCCATTCTTACAAATTTCATATGCTTATGAACCCATTGACCCAAATACAAAGTAAATTTTTTTTTTTTTTTATAGTAAAGTCTCACTTTTTTGAAAAAAAAAATACAAAGTAAGAGTTGTTATATCAAATTTTCTAAATTTTCACACAAAATTCTTTAGCATCCACCTAGATAGGCAATTACGGTCAAACAATATACTTATCAATAGTCTTCATACAATAGAAAAAAGAGATTAATATGCATTACTTTTGAGCATGATAGAAAGTTCTCAAAACTCTAGTAGAATGAAGGTGGGCAACTATATTCTAATCCCCTTCATGCTAGTGTGTTACGTCGATCATCGCCATGGTTTATGATATTGAACAATCATTTTAGAAAGAAACACAAAGAAGTGTATTGGGCAATTTGCGGTAAATTTTACAAAATCGGCGAATTTTACGAAGTGTAATAGAGTTTGTCATAAAGAACCATTACAAATAAGGGAAATCCTCAAGTAGAACATCACATTACAATAATTGAGATAGGAATCATCAAATACAGTATCACATTACAAAAGGAAAGATTGAAAATCCCCAAATACAAAATAATAGAAATACATTACAAAAGTTGAAAACACGATTTCATGGAATCTCCGGCATATTATGATCCCTAGCCATCTTATTGGAAATACTTTTTCTAAGCATATTCATTTTAGTAGAAAATTTCATGGAGAAATAATTTTTAGAGAAATTATTTATGATTTTTGTTCTAGAAATAGAGAAGTAGAAAATTTCTACTTTTGATTTCTGTTCCAAATCTATTTCTAGAACATGAATCTATTTCAGAAATAGAAAAACGGAATAAGTTTATCAAACGGATTTCTATTCTAGAAATAGGTCTAGAATAAAAAAATTGTTTCTGGAATAGAAATTCTGGTTTATCATGCACCCCTTATTTGACCGTTTGATGAACTTATTTGCAACCTGATCATATACGGTATTGCAAATTAATTATCAAACAAATTACCCACGTGCTGCTGCAACTGCACAATCTTATGGACGAGCCCAGTTAAGTTCAGACTCGAGCTCCCTCCTAACCCCATTGCCTTCTTCGCCTTCTCCGCGAGTTCCTTGACTCTCCCCCTCCTCTCCCTCCCTTCATTCCCATCGTCCATCAACTCCTCCACGCCCTCCTTCACGTCCTCCTTCGTCAACCTCACCACCGCTCCCCCTGCGCCCCACCGCACCGGATCCTCTACCCCGAGGCCCATCCCGACCCTCGCCACATCCACCACTAGCCTCTCGTTGCAGAAGTGGTCCCCGTACATGGTGCACGTGAGCAAGCAGGATCCCTGCGCAGATGCCCTTTAGCGTGGATTCCACCCGCTGTGGGTCCAGAACCCGCAGATCGATGGGTGCGACAGGATAAGCGCCTGGGGAGTCCAGCCTCTGACCAAGAAACCTCGCCCCTCGATCCGCTCCTCATACTGAGCCTCTGTGATCCACTGCTCGAGATCTTGAAGCTGGCTTCCTCGGAGAACCCAAACAAATGGTCTCTTTAAGTCTTCGAGTCCCAACGCAAGTTCTTTCAGCTCAGGAGGGGTTAGGTAGCACGAGGTTCCTAGACAAGCATAGACCACAGGCCTGGGCTCCTGCATCGAATCAATCCCATTCATTCATGATTTTCCTACATGCTTCACTTGATTTATCAACTTTAGCCTTACATTTAATTAAGAGAATGCTAGTCATACAAAAAGTAATTCACAAAGTCACATGACAAACTCTTAAAAAACACTGAATATAATCCGCTGGTTTTAATACCTAAAGGCATTCCCCCCTGCACCATTTTATTGCTAATTCAATTTTGTAACATCTAACCTTAGCCGTTGGATTATATAGAAAGTTCCGACTTAATTCATATTGCACAAAAGATTTACTATTTCCATCACAAAAATACTTCTTTTATAAGGAGCAACAAGAAAAACTTTGGTACAAAGTAATTGTGGAGGTTGGTTCGTCTCATATTTCTGCACTCTAATGAATTAAGGAAATGAATGAGAAATAGATAGAAAGATAGAGAACAGCATTTTTTTTTCTCCCTTTTTTTCTCGCTTTTCATCATTACCTGCTTGTCAAGCCATTCCAAGCACTTCTTCGAGTCAACTGCAGCCTCATTGCCCCTCGGAGCCAGATCGAGATGGTCCTTATTGCACAAACAAACCGGTCCACTCCACCAAACTCTTTTATGTCCTCTCAACTTCTTGTACTCTTCAGCGTATGCCGGTTCGAGTTCCTCAAAGCTATTCACGACCACTCCACAAGAGGCCAACTCCGCCTCCATACACTTCTTGAAGTACTCTGCCAACCCTGGATGAGCCGGAATTGCTGTTCTGTGAACTCAAGCCGATCTGGCAAGCCCGGAAGAATAAACTTCTCGGAATTACTTTTAGTGATATTGACTCCATCATTGTTATTCTTGAGGGGCAAAGGCAACTCGTGCCATAGAATACGATTCTCGGAATGTTAAACTTCTGAGCGATGCTAGTTTGAACTATGGTGGATTACACCTGCATGTTATTTAATGAAATGCGTGGAAATAACTTTTCACTTGCTAAAATGAAAAGACACGCATGGATATATTAAGAAACACGATAAACTATTAGGTACCGAAAGGGCATTAATAGAAATATTAAAGTAACCCAAGTCCCCTAATTTTAGAATCTCTAATTGCGTTGATATCGAGAGATCACTACCAACCCTCTATTGAGTTTCCTAGCTAACTCTAAAAAGCGAGGCTAATGATGATTTCTAGAATCATATATTAGGTTGTTTAATGCAACTAATAGTAAAATGAATATGTTGTGTGGGGTATGGGTCTCGACAAGACTCACTGTATTTTAGCATACTCAACATGAAAATGATCCTAAAGGATGAAGTGATACCATCTTTATGGGTAAAAATACTATTAAGAGGGCTATCATGGTAAGCATACCCCTAAATTCGTTATTTACACCCAATCTCCTTTTTTAAGGTGTACCGTATGTGTGAAAGTGAATCATGACACAATCACACTGTCATGAGAGGTGCAAGCTTAGGAGAGCTCACAACTATGATTGAGCAAACTCATGTGGTTGATTCCAAAAGATGAGGTGATGACATCTTTTGGAGTAATGTGCCATGAGGGAACTCTCATAGTCGAGTATCTCTAAACCCTACCTTCATGCCATCCCTCGAAGATCCCTAGGCACTAAGGTTGAGTCGCGACACTAGGTCCAAGGCCAAGCCTTAATGGACCTGAGTGTGGGCATCAGGATCCTAGGTCTAGCTTTGGCACTGAGGTATTGGCCTTGACCTTAATAGACCTTGGCTTTGCCATTAGAGACTTGAGCTCGAGCATCGGGGACCCAATTATGGCCTTTGTGGGCTTTGGTCCAGGTGTTGAAGATTTGAGGTCAGTTAGTGGGATCTTGTGCTTGGCCTTTGTAGACCCATGTGTGACACTAGTTTCCTAGGCTCAACCTCAACAAACCTGAGTGCGGGCATTGGGGTCACAAGCTTGGCCTTGATGGACCCATGCAGGGGAACTGGAGACCTGATCATGGACTCTGGGGATTCGGAAAGAGCATTGAGGTTTTTGTGCCCAAGTGTAAAGTTTAGGTCCAAGCACAAACGTATAATGAAAATAATTTCCAATTTTTTAAAGAACAAATTGCATTCCTGAATTTAAGCATAGATTTTCCACTGATTATGCAAGTATTTTCTGTTAACTCATTTTTTTAAACGAAGCAAATACCGGAAAATGTGGAAAATATTTTCTTGAAAATTTTTTGTCATGAGATATACGGAGTCTTGATGGAGTCTTGATTAGTGATAATATCTTTGAACCTGTGGATATCTAAATTTTGGCATTTTTTTTTCACATTCAAGAAAAAAAAATTTTGGTCGGAATATTCAAGAAATTTCACTTACTGGGATTTGTGAGAGTTTCTGATTGAGATTGGTGCTTCTCGCGCTTTCAGAATACTATGATCCTAGATTAAGCCATTGAAACAAAAAATAAAATGAAAGGAAGTTATTAAAAAAAAAAAAAAATTGAAACGAAGAAAGCAACCTCCTAGTTTCCTCCATAAAAAATTGTGGCCGGCATTTGATCGTTTGACCGTCAAAAAACCCCTGCCGTTATGCTAAAACATCTAATAGAAAACTAGACTGACTTTTCCTAATGGCAAAATTTTGTGCACATACAAGCCCCCTTTTTGAATCAGTTTCATGAGTGGATGATCGAATCCTTTCTTAGGCTACAAATAACATTATTCAACGATATGGGATCGGAGGACTGGCTAGAAATAATATGTTGTCTCATATTATTTAGTGGTGTAGTGCGTTGTACACATATTAGTTCTTTTGACATCATCTCATATATTAGAAAAAATGACTGGCCATAGATTTAGATTAAAGGTTCATATGTACCACATAAGTACCGGATATAGTCACAAGCCTCACATAATTTGAATACGATGAAGGTACTCCTTTGATGGAATAATCGAGATGATAATCATCAAATATCAAAGTGTAAATCTTACATGACATTAGTTTTACGGATATATCACTTAAGTATTTGGATGGATATCTATATATGTTATGGGAAATGTCCAGAAATTTGTCTAAATGCGTTCTCATATTAGACCGTTTGATGAACTCATCTGTGACCTGATCATAGACGATATTGCACCAAACAAATTACCCACATGCTCCTGCAACTGCAAATATCTCATGGGCGAGCCCAGTTAAGTTCAGACTCGAGCTCACTCCAACCTCCATTGCCTTCTTCGCCTCCTCCGCGAGCTCCTTGACTCTCCCCCTCCTCTCTCTCCCTTCAATCCTCTCGCCCATCAACTCCTCAACGCCCTCCTTCACGTCCTCCTTCGTCACCCTCACCACCGCTCTCCCTGCGCCCGAACCCACCGGATCCTCTACCCCGAGGCCCACCCCGACTCTCGCCACCTCCACCACTAGCCTCTCGTTGCAGAACTGGTCCCCATACATGAGTCACGTCAGCAGCGGGATCCCTGCATAGATGCCCTCCAGCGTGGAGTTCCACCCGCCGTGGGTCAAGAACCCACCGATCGAACGGGGCGACAGGATGAGTGCCTGGGGGGCCCAGCCTCTGACCAGGAAACCCCGTCCCTCGGTACGAGGAGCCGCTCCTCGTACCGCTCCTCGGAGATCCACCGCTCGAGCTCTTGAGGCTGGCTTCCTCGGATGACCTAAACGAACGGTCGCTTTGAGTCTTCGAGCCCCAAAGCAAGCTCTTTCGGCTTCGGAGGGGTTAGGTTGCACAGGGTTCCTAAACAAGCATAGGCCACAGAGCTGGGCTCCTGCATCGAATCTGTCCCATTCATTCATGAGTTTCCTACATGCTTCACATGATTTATCAACTTTAGCCTTACATTTAATTAAGACAACGCTAGTCATACGAAAAGTAATTCGCAAAGTCGCATGACAAACTCTTAAAAAGCACCGAATATAATCCGCTGGTTTAAATATATAGACATCTCTCTGTGCACCATTTTATTCCTAATTCAGTTTTGTAACATCTAACCTTAGCAGTTGGATTAGTATAGAAAATTCCGACTTACTTCATATTGCATAAATGATTACTATTTCTGTCACAAAAATATTTATTTTATAAGGAGCGACAAGAAAAACTTTGGTGCGAAGTAATTATGGAGGTTGGTTCGTCTCATATTTCTGCACTCTGATGAAATGAGGAAACAAAGGAACACCGAGGACTTGGGCATGGTCTTCGTGGAATCTTAGTCCGGATGTTGAAGATTCGTGGTCGGGTAGCGAGATCCCATGCTTGGCCTTTGTGGACCATGTGGGGCACCGGGGACCAAGGCATGGTAATCAGTGTCTTGACCTCAGCTTCGATGGACCTAGGTTGGGAGCTAGAGACTTGATCCTGGAAGCTGGGATTCAGGAGGGAGCGTTGGGGTTTTCGTGTCTAAGCATTAAGTTTCGGCTCCAACCACCCATACATAATGAAATTGATTGCCAATTTTTTAAAGAAGAAATTATATTCCTAAATTCAAGCATAGATTTCTACTTATTACGAAAATATATTTGGTTGACTCCTTTTCTGAAACAAATCAAATGTCAGAAAATGAGGAAATGTTTTCCACGAGACAAACAGAGCCTTAGTTAGTGATAACATTTTTCTACTTGTGGTAATCTAAATTTCACCATTTGATTTTTTTTCTTACTGGGATTTGTGAGAGTTTCTGATTGAGGTTGGTGCTTCTCGCGCTTTTCAAAATCCTATAATCCTAAATTAAGCCATGAAAGAAAAAAAAGGAAAGGAAAGGAAGGAAAAAAAAAACAAATGGAAAAAGCAACCTCCTTGTTCCTCCATAAAAAAATGTAGCCGGCGTTTGATCGTTTGACCATCATAAAAGCTAATTTAACTTGACTTTTCCTAATGGCAAAATTATGGTGTACGTACAAACCCCCTTTTGGAATCAGTTTCATGGGTGGATGATCGAATGCTTTCTCAGGCTAAAAATAACATTATTCAACGATATGGGATTGGAGGACCGGCTATAAATTCATAATAAATTCGCATGATGTCTCGTATTATTTATTGGCGCAGCCTGTTGTAGGTATGTATACCAAGTCTCTTGACCTCATCTCGTATATTAGAAAAAATGACCGGCCATACATTTAGATTAAAGATACATATGTAACTCATAAGACGCAGATGGGACACAAATTGAATATGACAAAGGTGCTCCTTCCATGGAATGATCGAGATGACAATCATCAAATAACAAAATAGATCTTACATGATATTATCGGGATGCATATCTATATATCTTATGCCAAATGTAAAGAAAATCTTTTTCAAAATACGCTTGTCTTTGAGACTGTTTGATGAACTTATCTGTCGCCTGATCACTTATGGTATTGCAAATTACTTACCAAACCCATTTCTCACATCCTGCTGCAACTGCAAAATCTCTTGGACAAGGCAAGCCAAGTTCTGACTTGAGCTCCCTCCTACCCCCATTGCCTTCTTCGCCTTCTCCGCGAGCTCCTTGACTCTCCCCCTCCTCTCCCTCCCTTCATTCCCATCGCCCATCAACTCCTCCACGCCCTGCGTCACGTCCTCCTTCGTCACCCTCACCACCGCTCCCCCTGCGCCTGACCCCGCCAGATCCTCAGCCCCAAGGCCCACCCCGGCCCCTGCCACATCCACCACTAGCCTCTCGTTGCAGAACTGGTCCCCGAACATGGGCCATACCAGCAACGGGACCCCTGCGCTGATGCCCTCCAGCGTGGAGTTCCACCCGCCGTGGGTCAGGAACCCACCGATCGAACGGTGCGACAGGATGAGCGCCTGGGGGGCCCAGCCCCTGACCAGGAATCCTCGTCCCTCGATCCGCTTCTCGTAGTTGTCCTCCGAGATCCACCGCTCGAGCTCTTGAAGCTGGCTTCCTCGGATGACCCAAACGAATGGTCGCTTTGAGTCTTCGAGCCCCAAGGCAAGCTCTTTCAGCTTGGGAGGGGTTAGGTTGCACAAGGTTCCTAGGCAAGCATAGACCACAGAGCTGGGCTCCTGCATGGAATCAATCCCATTCATTCATGAGCTTCCTATGTTCTTCACTCGATTCATCTGCTTTGACCTTATATTGAATTAACAATGCTAGTGATACAACAAGTAATTTAGAAAGTCATGTGACAAACTCTTAAAAATCCGCTGGTTCAAATACTTACAGACATTAGTTGTTGGATTAGTATACAAAGTTCCGACTTACTTCATATTGCCCAAAGGACTTTCTATTAGTAACGTGAAAGTACCGGAGCAAAAAGCATAGAAGGCTGAGACGGAGTTGATTCTTACGCCTTGGGTAGTCCATATTAGTTTGGTTTTTAACCAGTTTTATGTTGCTCTTCGGATGATGCTTGAGTTATATTCTGCTTTAGGATTTGCTTTGTACATCCGACTATTACTTTATACTCTACACCATAAAGCTGCTGATATGGAATTTTAAATCTATCTTTCCTAGGATATAACAAGTTACAGAAATCTTATTTCTAATGTGTTTATTTATTCGTTTATATGAATACATCATTTTTCCGTCAAGAAAATGGTGCAAAGTAATTATTGAGTGTTTTTCCCCTTCATATTGTCAAAACTTTAATGAACGAAGGAAACGAATGAGAAATAGCTAGAAAATAAGAGAATATTTTATTTTTCTTTGTTTGCATTCCATCATTACCTGCTTGTCAAGCCATTCCAAGCAATTCTTCGAGTCAACTGCAGCCTCGTTACCCCTCTGAGCCAGATCGAGATGGTCCTTATTGCACAAATAAACAGGTCCAATGCACCACACCCTTTTATATCCTCTCACCTTCTTGTACTCTTCAGCATATGCCGGTTCGAGTTCCTCAAAGCTATTCACGAGCACTCCATAAGAAGCCAACTCTGCCCCCGTACACTTCTCAAAAAAATCTGCCAACCCTGGATGAGCTGACACCATCGGGAGCTGCCCTTTGGTGTACTCGAGCCGATCTGGCAAGCCTGGGAGAACAAACTTCCCACCAGAACTTTTAGTGATATTGACTTCGTCACTGTCATTCTTGAGACTTCTAAAGCAGTGCAAGCACAGGAGGCAAAGGCAACTTGTGCAGTAAAACACAACTCTCGGGACATTAAACTTCCGGGCGACGTCGAGGGTGTAGCACACACACATGTCGGATATTATGCAGCTCGGCCGAGGGTTCAGGTCATGGAAGAGCTGCTCGACTTGTGGTTGAAGCATTTCGATGGCATTGAACATCTTGAAAATCAAGTCTGGAGAGGGTAGCGTGTCAACAAGGTGGTGGCGATAGTCTTCAGGTATTCCCGCGGCTTCATATGGCAACTCTAGCTCCACGAGGTGGATCTGGAGGCCGGAGCTCAGGGAGCGATCCAGGACGGGTTTGAAACGAGCAGCGAATCCTGGGGTCATGATCAGGGTCACTATGAGTCCTTGTTGGGCTAACAAGTGCGCGACGTCCATCATTGGGATCAAGTGGCCTTGAGCCATGAGGGGGAAGAGAAGGAAGTGTTTGTGGTGGGTTTGAGAGGCCATGGATTGAAGGACAGAGGGGGGCGGGAGTGGTGTTCTAGTTCTTGTCACTTGGATCTTAGCTATTATAGAACGACATTACCCATAAATAAGAAATTCGCTTAGTTTGTGGGAAGTTAAAATAATAAAATGGTTTTATTGGGATGCCACGTGTTCCACTATAGATTATATCTGAGATAAAATAAAAACAAACCACATGCTACTGTGAATTTTAGCGCACGACATCTGCATGTTATTTAATGAAATGTGTGAACAATCTTTCACCTCTTTCGCAAAACATGAACGATTTGAGAATTTTATCAAAGTAATTGATTATGTCACTTAAAATAATTAATTAATTATAAATATTTTCATTATTAACAATAATTTATATACATGTTTTTTTCATGGACGATGAAAATATTTTCATTCAAATTTTTTTATAATTGACATAAACCATCATTTTTGGAAATTATTTTTCAAAAATTAAGTTTCCCGTGAAACAAAGAGATCCTTTCTAAATACAATTTGGTTAGTTAAAGTTTGTGTTCTCTTATGTAATTAAAGAAATGGATAAGTGCATTGAAAGTTATAAAACTTATCATGAAAATGCAGTAGTCCTAAAACTTTCAAAAAATATATATCAAGTTCAAGAATTTATCACGAAAGTTTAATCGAATTCTAATAAAGTCTAAAACTTATCACAAAAGTACAATCGAGTCTTAAAATTTTGAAAAAGTGCAATCTTTGTAAGGACTTCAATTGGACCACTATGATAAATTTTAAAACTTGATTGCATTTTTTTGGAAATTTTAGAACTCAATTACACTTTTTGATAAGTTTTATAACTTAAAAGTGCTTTTTGAAAGTTGTAAGATTTCATTGCACTCTCGTGACAAATTTTAGAATTTCTAATGCACTTGTCCATTAAAGAAATGTAGAGTTACAAAACACTGAGATGAGAGAGATTGTGTATGAAAATGGTTTTCATTCCGAGATTTCATGCTAGTTTCTTCAGACACTGAACCTAAATTAATTACCTGACCATCCCCACTAATTTCCGGGATTATCTGTCATCCAATAATTTCTTGAGCAGCCCCACTAATCGCAGGAATTATTTGTCGGTAACCAATAATTTTTTGACCAGCTCCACTCGGAATCGAAGCAATCATTTAGAGTGCATGTGTTTTTACAAGCATGCGGAATCAAATATACAGATATCGTTCCACTGTTTCCATTATTAAATTAAGACTGGGCAATCTTTCTGTAGATTATGAATCTGATCTTTAGGTAGCCGGTCATAGCTTTTTGATACTTACCAACTCTTCAGACATATAATAGAACAAAAAAATCTTTTCTTTTTAACATGGAATAGCAGAACCATTTAACTCAATTAGGGAATACGATGACAGACTGCTTCCCAACCAAAGCTGAAGATTTCGATCCTCGAAGTCTTATCTCTCTGAGGGAAATTTTTTCCATAATCTATAGAATATAGACCGTGTAGACTAAGCCTATAACATAACTTGATGTTAGCTTAGTAATTAAGCATTTGGTTTAGGCGCGAGAAATTAAGTATGCAAAATCGCGTCTTCTTTTAAGGCTATGTCTGTCGTCTTGTGTACTCCTTGCCCGATATTGCACATGGATGGGGACAGTAAGGTACAGCCATGAGATTCCGTCAAGTAAAAAGGTTTGAATAGCATGTGCTATGCATTAAAGACGAGCTTATCACTAATTATTTCATCTTCATTTGGTTTGTTTGACTAGGATATCCAAAATTTAGGGATGTAGATTGAATCCAATTTTGTCGCCTATCATCATCATCGTCATTATCATTAATAAATTGGGACAAATGTTTTAGACATCTATATGATCAAGTAGGGATAATCTATAGGGCATCAATCCTCATGGATTGATCCATCTATGGAGGCACCTCGTCCAAATTTATAATTTTAAGGGGTCACGTTCTTTTTCAAAAAAAAAATATATATTTTTTTAGTCGGCTCTTTCAAATTTATTTTATTTCATTATTCTTTTGGTCAATAAGTTTCTTTTCTTAATAAACTTAAACGTGACTTTGTCTTATACTCTCGTATTCCGTTGCCCTCTTCGTCCTTCCGAATTGCTTGGTCCACGTTGAGAAAAGGACGAGCAGTTCTAACACTTTCTTCTTCCCCGAGTTTTTTGTTGTCCCAATAAGGAATTTGACGATGTGCCGGAGAATTTCTTGTCGAGCAAGCCGGTAGGATAATTGGATGGGCCCAATGTTTCAAAAAAGTATTTACTGTTGTATATGTAATGTATAATATAGCTAAAGGGGTCGAAAGGGCCAATCCTAATACAAGAATTATAGGTGATGGAACCTAGTTTACACTCAATAAAAGAAACCCACGTAAGCCAATATGGGATAATAGAATAAATAATTAATAAATTTTGATTCAATGTGCAATATCATCTCTGAATTTTTAATTTCTACTATGTGAACTATCAATTTGGCCTAATGTGCAATATCATTCTTAGACTTTTAATTTGTTTAATGTGGTCTAGTAATGTTCAATATGTTCTCTATACCATCTAAAAATGTTTAAAAATTTAAGGACTACATTGTACAATATGATCTTAAATTTATATATGGATCCACTATAGCCCTAAACTTTTGCATAAAATAATGATAGTCCTTCCGATCAATTGTCACACGAAATTGTTTATGTGATGCTCAGTCATCGCCAACTATCCTATCAAACACAATTGACAATATAACATAAACACATTTAGAAAAAAGAATGCCTTTTTACTTGGTTTTTTGAATTTCAGTTTTTTTCTTTTCTTTCTCGTTTTCTTTTTTTTCTTTGTTACCGTTCATCTTCTTTCAGATGAACGTACAACTTCTCTCAATTTTGGAGAACAATTTCGAGCTGTCTTCGTTGACTTGGAAGTGAAGTTCTTGCACATGGTGCATTTACGAAGGCTAGGGCTAGGGTTGAGACTCTTTTAATGGGAAAAGTGTCAAAAAAGTCTTAAATATATTATATTTGTGCCAATTTAATCCTAAATTTTTTGATTAAAATCCAATTCAATCTTTCTCACTAATTTTGACCGGATATTGCCAACTTGGGCATCGAACACTGCTGGCTAGGCCACATGGCATCGTTGACATTGATTGGACAATTTTTAATAATAATATTCATTTTTTAATTATTTTTCTAACTTTTTTTTTTTTGCCTTTCTTCTTCCTTTTGCCAATGATTGGAAATCGGCCATGGCAAGGCAAGCAGGTCTTGCTTGGGCGAGGGTCAACCTCATCAAATCGAGTGAGAGGAGCCCTCGTTGGAGCTCACCGTCGGTCAGCCAAGCCTTACTCGTGGCGAGCAACGGCAACCCTTGCCTAGGCAAGGCCAGCTTGCCTTGCCATGGTTGATGGCAAGCCATCGCCGGTGGCCAATGCCTATCACTAGCAAAAGGAAGAAGAAAGACAAAAAGAAAATGAACGAAAAAGTGAAAAAAAAAAATCAGAAAATAATTTTTAAAATTGAAAAAATATTAAAATATCATTAAAAAATTTTCACATCAACGCTAGCGGTGCCATGTAGATTGATCGATGCTGTCCAACATCTATATTAGCAATATCCAACCAAAATTAGCTGTAAGGACTAAATTGGCATTATGTTAAAAGATTTATGATTAAATTGGTATTAATAAAAGGTTTAAGATTTTTTTTTTTGTTAGTCTTATTCTAATTCTCAGCTCACTCTCAAACTTTTGCTTTACCTTTTTGTAAGATGTAAGAGTCGAAACCTACATCTAAAACTAATTGTCCCCATCTCAACCACCTCCTCAACCTTCCCCATCCCATGTAAGAATAGTGGTCATTGGAGCAAACTCCAGTGGTTGGTTTAAGATTAAATTGGCATTATTGTGATAGGTCTATGACCTTTTTTTGTCACTCCCCCTCCCCCCTTGCTTCTCAAAAAAAAAAAAAAAAAAAAAAAAAACTGTCGCGGGTCTTAAGGAGTTGTCGCGCAAAATACCCTTCAACAACACCATTATTTAACTTCAAGCTTCTATCCATCATCTCTACCTTCTTTTCAAGTGAAGTACATTTGGCTTTGAGGAATCGGATATTCCGCCGCAACAGAACTCAAGCCCTGCAGATTTGGTGCTTGAGCTCCATGCTGCGGCGGAGCTCAAGTAGCCAAATTTGGACTCAAGCTCGATGCGATGACAGAGCTTGAGCTCTTTAGATCTTGGGGGCTTGAGCTTGATGTCGCAACAAAGGTCGAGCCCCCCAAATATGGGCCTCGAGCTCTCCAAATATGGGGCTTGACCTTGAAGCCGCAGCGGAGCTTGAGATCATCCATCTTGGCCAAGATGGTGGAGCCAATGAGCTCGACCGCAAACAGAGCAAGGGGGAGTGGTGTGCGGCAACGATGGCGAAAGTTATAATTAAGCCTGTTCACGAATGGATTTACTTAGTAAGTGGAGCACTTCATTTTATTTCAATGTTCCTTATTAAGAAGAAGCTGAAGACTCGTGATGTAATATCCTCAATTTCAACTCTTATTTTAGCTCTGATTAGTATGCAAAGGACCAGTACGTCAATGATGGGATTAGGTCATGAGCTGGCATGAAGGCCGGTCATGAGTCAATTTGCCAATTGGGACCCGGCAACCAAAGGTATGGGTATAGAGTATTCGATCATGGGATAGTTATTCGACCATAAGAATTGGCCGTGAGACGGTCATGTACCATCACAGATTGGCAAATGGTCATGACTCAATTTCATCCAGTCATCGCACCGATCGCAAGTGATTTCGCCCGGTCGTTATACCAATCGTGGACGACCATGAATCGATCCAATTCGATCGGAAGTTGAAATGGATCAATCAATCCCATACAATTACATGACAATCAATAATCAATTATAAATAGAATAAACTCAATGTGAATCTATTTCGGACTTGCCAATTACAAAACAAACCGATAATCAACCGTAAGTCCTAAATGTTTTGACGTAGATCCAATTCAGTCTTTCTAACTAATTTTAACTCGATATTGCTAACGTTAATGTGGAATGGTGTTGGTAGGCCTACACGGCACTGTTGACATTAACTGGACAATTTTTAATAATAATATTTATTTTAAACTATTTTTTGACTTTTTTTCTTGCATTATTATTATTATTATTATTATTATTATTATTATTATTATTATTATTATTATTATTATTATTATTATTATTTGCCTTTCTTCTTCCTTTTGTTGATGACCGGCCATCGGCCATGGCAAGGCAAGCGGCCCTTGCCTAGGCAAGGGTCAGCCTTGACAAGTTTGGTGAGGAGAACCCTTGTTGGGGCTTGCCGTCACCCGGCCGAGCCTTGCCTATGGCAAGCAACGACCCTTGCCTAAGCAAGGCCAGCTTGCCTTGCCATGGCCAATGGCAGGCCATCGCCTGTGGCCGATGGACATCACCAGCCAAAGGAAGAAGAAAGGCAAAAAAAAAAAATGAAAGAAAAATGAAAAGTAAAAAAAGAAAAATAATTAAAATTTAAAAAAATATTAAAAATATTATTAAAAATTATCAATGCTAGCTCCAACGGTGCCACGTAAGCTGGTTGACGTTGTCCAACATCCATGTTAGTAATATCCAATCAAAATTAGTTGAAATGACTAAATCATCACTAGATTAAAGGCTTTATAACTAAATTGGCACGAATAAAAAATTTAGGATTTTTTTTTATCAGTCTTGTTATAACCTTCAACTCACTCTTAAACTTTTTTCCTGCCTCTTTGTCAGTGGTAGCAATGTCATGTAGGCCCATTGACACTGTTCGGCATTTATGTTAGTAATATCCGACAAAAATTAGCAGAAATGACTAAATTACCATTAGATTAAAAGATTTAGGATTAAATTGCACTAGTAAAAGATTTAGAAATTTTTTTTATTAGTCCTATTCTAACACTTAACTCATCTCAAACTTTTGTCCTACCTCTTTGCAGAGCCCTATGTAGCACCGACACGAACACGCAACACGCAACACGACATGACACGACACACCGACACGTCATTTCTTAAAAATAGAGAATTCTGATACGTTCCGACACATTATATATTAAATATATTTTTATATATAAATACACGAATAAATAATAATAAAAATAGCCTAGAATTAATTTACACGAAAAATATTAAAAAAATTGTTTAAAGAAAAATGCTGAAATGATATTTTTAAATGTATTTATTTATCATATATAGCATTTTTTATTACTTATTTCATAGTAAAAGACTTTTTTAAAAAATAAAACAATTCTAAAAAAACAAAACTGAAAATAAAAAAATTGATCCCATGCGTGTATATTTATAGCATTTTTTTATTACTTCTTTTATTACTTTTTTTTTTTATATTTATATTTTGACCCCTCAAGTATTATAAATTTTTAAAATTGACCTCGTGCGTGTCGGAATCGCGTGTCGGAATTCTGGACTCGCGTGTCGGAGAGAGTTGACCACGTGTCGGATTTTTTGACACTCGTTGACCGCGTGTCGAGATGTGTCGGAGCATGTCGGACACGTGTCGGAGTGTCGGACATGACACGAAGGCTTCCGGAGAGTGTCGATGCTACATAGGTAGCGCCTAGGAGTCAAAAGACACGCCTAAGACACTTAACTCATCTCAAACTTAACTCTTCTTCCTTTTGTCGATGACTGGCCACCAGCCATGGCAAGGCAAGCGGCCCTTGCCTAGGCAAGGGTCAGCCTTGACAAGTTTGGTGAGGAGAACCCTTGTTGGGGCTTGCCGTCACCCTGCCGAGCCTCGCGTATGGCAAGCAACGACCCTTGCCTAAGCAAGGCCAGCTTGCCTTGCCATGTCCAATGGCGAGCCATCGCCTGTGGCCGATGGACATCACCAGCAGAAGGAAGAAGAAAGGAAAAAATAAAATGAAAGAAAAATGAAAAGTAAAAAAAGAAAAATAATTAAAATTTTAAAAAATTTTAAAAAATTATTAAAAATGATCAATGTTAGCTCCAGCGGTGCCACGTAAGCTGGCTGACATTGTCCAACATTCATGTCAGTAATATCCAATCAAAATTAGTTAGAATGACTGAATCATCACTAGATTAAAGGTTTTATAACTAAATTTGCACCAATAAAAAATTTAGGATTTTTGTTTTTTATCAGTGTTATTATAACCTTCAACTCACTCTTAAACTTTTTTTCCTGCCTCTTTGTCAGTGGAAGCAATGCCATGTAGGCCCGTTGATGCTATTTGGCATTTATGTCAGTAATATCTGACAAAAATTAGCAGAAATGACTAAATTACCATTAGATTAAAAGATTTAGGATTAAATTGCACAAGTAAAAGATTTAGAATTTTTTTTTATTAGTCCTATTCTAACACTTAACTCATCTCAAACTTTTGTCGTACCTCTTTGTAGTGCCTAGGAATCAAAAGACACGCCTAAGACAGTTAACTCATCTCAAACTTAACTCTTCTTCCTTTTGTTGATGACCGGCCACCGGCCATGGCAAGGCAAGCGGCCCTTGCCTAGGCAAGGGTCAGCCTTGACAAGTTTGGTGAGGAGAACCCTTTTTGGGGCTTGCCGTCACCCGGCTGAGCCTCACTTATGGCAAGCAACGACCCTTGCCTAAGCAAGGCCAGCTTGCCTTGCCATGGCTAATGGCTGGCCATCACCTATGGCCGATGGACATCACCAGCAAAAGGAAGAAGAAAGGAAAAAAGAAAATGAAAGAAAAAATGAAAAGTAAAAAAAGAAAAATAATTAAAATTTTGAAAATTATTTAAAATATTATTAAAAATTATCAATGGTAGCTCCAGTGGTGCCACGTAAGCTAGCTGACGTTGTCCAACATCCATGTCAGTAATATCCAATCAAAATTAGTTGGAATGATTGAATCATCACTAGATTAAAGGTTTTATAACTAAATTTGCACCTATAAAAAATTTAGGATTTTTTTTATCAGTCTTATTATAACCTTCAACTCACTCTTAAACTTTTTTCCTGCCTCTTTGTCAGTGGTAGCAATGCCATGTAGGCCCGTTGACGCTGTTCGGCATTTATGTCAATAATATCCAACAAAAATTAGCAGAAATAACTAAATTACCATTAGATTAAAAGATTTAGGATTAAATTGCACCAGTAAAAGATTTAGAATTTTTTTTATTAGTCCTATTCTAATACTTAACTCATCTTAAACTTTTGTCCTACCTCTTTGTAGCGCCTAAGAGTCAAAAGACACGCCTTAAACCAATTCCCCCCCAAAAAAAAAAAAAAAAAAAAAAAATCTCTCTCAACCTCCTAAAAGGTGGAATTCGAACCCTCCACTTCACCATTCCCACGTGAGAAGAGTGACCATTATCGGTTTAAGATTTAATTGACACTAATGCAATAGCCTTATGACCTCTTTTTACATTTCCCCCTTTTTGCTTTAAAAAAAAAAAAAAAAAAAAAAACTGTTGCTGTTTCTCCAGAGCCTTGGATTTTAGGTCTTAAGTAATTGTCGGGCAGTATACCCTTCAACAGCACCATTATCTAACTTCAAGCTTCTAGCAATCATGTCTACCATCTTTTCAAGTGAAGGACATTTGCCTTTGAGGAATCGGATATTCAGCCGCGGCAGAACTCGAGCCCTATAGCTTTGGCACTTGAGCTGCATGCTGCGGCGGAGCTCAAGTAGCCAAATTTGGACTCCAGCTCGATTAAATGACGGAAATTGAGCTCTTTAGATCTCAGGGACTTGAGCTTGATGTCGCAACAAAGGGCAAGCCCTCCAAATATGGGGCTCGAGCTCGAAGCCGCAGCGGAGCTTGAGATCGTCAATCTTGGCCAAGATGGTGCAGCCCCTGAGCTCGACAGCAAACAGAGCAAGGGGGAGTGGTGTGCGGCAACGATGGCGAAAGTTACAATTAAGCCTGTTCACAAATGGATTTACCCAGTAAATGGAGTACTTCATTTTATTTCAATGTTGCCCATTAAGAAGAAGCTGAAGAGTAGTGTGGAAGGAAAAAGAAAAGAAAAGAAAAAAGTCTAGGAAAAAAAATCATAAATTTCGTTGAATTACTTTATGCGTCATAATTTTGATTAGATTTTTTTACGTCAAATAGCCAGTTGTGCCACTTAAATCGACAAGCAATGAATAATTTACTACGTAAGCTATTTTTGGCGTAATTGGCCAAAAGAACCACATTTAAGGTGTGTTTATTTGAGTGGAAGTGTTTTTTCAAAATTAGTTTTTTGGACTTTCACCAGTTTGATTCACTGAAAATGACTAGTTATCCGAAAATATTCATGCATAAAATTAGAAAAAATGGATTCCTTAACCAAAAGAGATCCAAAATAGCTCATATCAAATATTTTAATATTTTATTTTATTTTATTTTCATTTCTTTCTTTTTCCTTCTCCTTCCGCCAGTCACCGGGCCTCAATGATCGGCCACAGGCATAGGATGGCGAGCTCACTAGATCCTAACGAGTTTCAACCTCACTTGAGGCCAATAAGGTTAAGCTTGCTAGATCTCGACGAGGGTCGATCTCTTGTAGCTTGTCGTCATCTGTTATTGATGTCAGCACAACAGCTGGCGATTGGTGAAGGAAGAAGGAAAAAGATAAATAAAGAAAAAATAAAATAAAGATTACTTATAAATTCAAGGAAATTTTGCTTGAGATACAGTAGTGAAATCGAAATCATTTTCTAAATTAGATCTAAACATTAGAAAACTTTAAGAAAACTATCCACTTTTCTGAAAAAAAATATTTCTCGAAAGGTATTTTTTTTATCATGAAATTTTTTCCCAAAACAAACACACCCTAAAATTTCACACAAAGGTTTATAGACAACATTAATGTAATTGAATGTAATTGAAAGGTTTAGGACATTAAAATCCGTATGATATGCATAGGACTGAAGTGGTAATTTTTTCTACCACAGTGTCATATAGGTCGATGTTGTTTGTCTTGTGAAGTTATTTTAATTTTATTCAATAAGAATTGCAAATATAATTTATATCCTCCCCCCCCCGGTGGTCATCATATCTTACCGTTCTAGACCTAAATCCACATTCACCACTACTTAAGAGTCAGAATGTAGTCATTCAATTTAATAAGGTTCGAAGGTCTGAAATTTCTACTAAACGAACAGCAATAGTTATAGAGGTTAGAATTTGGATCCTTTAAAGACAAAAATAATCGAATACTACATTGCTCCATAATCTATTCGAGTTCGCACATGATTCCTTGTAACCCTGACTCTTTTACCACTGCCTTCGCCATGATCACCCATTGCCTTGCGCTTTCTCCTTGTTGTCATCGGTCGACTGCTTGCGCGCAACTACTGGCGCCTCTGTCTCGATTGCTCTCACACGCTCTCTCTCCAGACAGTTGCTAGATGGCAAGGACTACTGTATCACTATTGGCTGCCCGCCTCAAGATACCGTAGAGTGGAGATCGTTTGAGGTTGAGGATCCCTGATTGTCACTCAATGAAGGGTGTTATTATAGCAGTACTGGTGATTGTTGAAGGAGCATCCAGGGTGCGTTTGTTTCGAATTTGGAAGAAACTTTTTGTCTGATTATGGTCATCCGGGTCAAGATTGGCCAGAACACACAGAGACAGAGACAGAGAAACACGGTGAGAAGATGTCATTACTGTCAATCGTTGATATAGTAGAGGAGAGAGCAGCAGAGGTGGCGACAACAGCCAGGGTGTGAATGCACGGTGGTGGGTTATAGTTGGGCTTTGCAGTGTCCAGAACTGGGGTATTGGATAGACGTGCTGATTTTAGACACCATGCGAGGCACATGTCTAACCAGCAGGAAATAGGCTTCCGACAGAGGCTTCCAACGGTTATCCAATAACTCAGTACCTAGCCTGAATGTGTTCCTTATTTTAATGTGACAGTCCCTGCATACTCTGTCCCACCCAATTGAAGAGAAAGTTTTTCTTCCCTCCCCCATGAGAATACCCTTGAATTTTATGTCCCAAAGTTCAAACAAAGTAGTTTTAGGAAATACTTAGGTCCATCATGATTATAGTTGGGCTACTCTCAAGAAAAAAGGAGAAAAAAAGGTAAAAATCATACCTTTGATAAAAAAATGTTGAACTTTAAAATAATGATGTGTGGACAGCCTTTGTAAACACCAATATTTTAGTCAAGGTTCGATCAAATTTGACCTAAAATGGAATTATGTCAATATTACGGTTAAAAAGTACAATTGAGTCATTGATTTTGAGAGCATTTTAAAGGTATTCAATGTCCCCCCAAACTCTGGCCTAAAAAAATTTCCCCCAAACCGGATGGATGCATCTCTGGATATCGAGGCCTTTAATGGTAAGCCATCTGATCTAAAGGATGTCGTGAAAATTGTGCTTTACCTAGATCAGGTGATGAATTCACATTGATTTAATAACAAATTTGATGCCTCAAGAATCATGACGATTAAAGTTTTAATGGGAAAGAAATCGCAACTTTCTACTGTGGTCGTCTGTTTCAACCCAATTCACGGAAATCTATGATCCTAATGTTTTGCCGAAAATTGGACAGTACTTTTAGAAAGTTTAGGTCACGAATTTCTAGTGGCGGCAAAAACTGACCCAATTAAATGCCAGACAAAAAAAGAAGTGATAATCAGTTAATAATTGATCAATATTGGAAAAATGTAAAATAAAGCGTAGGGGATTTCTGAAAAAGGCAACTGTGTGTAGCCACCAGGCTGTCATAATTCACAAGAAGAAGCTCCTCTTTAATATTCTTTTAGTCATCCTAATGCCATCTCATGCATATTTCATGTGCTTGGTCTCACACATTGCATGTTTCCGAAAAAGAGCATGGATGAGACACGACATGATGGAGCCGAGTCTCGTTCACCCCATGATGGAGGGATTTAACTTGAGGGCAGACGAAGAAATTTTCATTTCTTAAAATACAAAAAGATGTCTACGTTCTTTACGCTAGAAGATCTAACGTTACTACGTATAAGAATTTAACCAAATAATATGGTACCGAAAAGGCATCATTAGGTGCTCAACCTTTTCCATGCATAACTGAACTCTCGAACCTTAAAAAATTTTCACCTTCGGACCAGCCGACATTTCTAAGTGCGATAAATTATTGATGAGGACTCCGGAAATGGTCCGATGATTTGGATCACCGCAGCTCAGTCCAACTTAAGGAAGGAAAGACTATCGGCTTATAGGCTTTTGGGACGAAATTTTGGTTTTTTAAATTTTCGATTTCATTTTTCCAATTTCTCTCCTCCACGAACTTATACTTTCAGAGGACGCGCTAAAAAGGAAGTAGATTGAATGTGTCAACTTGTCGCTTAAATTGAGAGGATCATAATCCTATTTGTTGTTTACGGAAATTTTAAGAAAGTCATAAATCTATCCGTTGCCTTGACTTTTACTTTTTACTTACGCATTTTGACATTTTCCTTTCAAATTGAAACATTTGATACTTTTATAAAATATAAATCTTGACACGTAGATTTAGATATTAATATGAGTTCTTAAAACTTTAATAATGTTTTATGTTTTGACAGATTATTGCATTAACTTAAGCTGAAAAAAATGAAATTGACTATCCACTAACCTGTATGAACCTTCATAATTATCAAGAAATTTGTAAATCTATTATATGAATATTAATTTATTCCTAAACTTCTCAATTTGAAAAATTTACCCTTAAATGTTTTGATGATTTGCAAATGTTGATGTAGACACCAATCATCCTATATGGCATGATCAATGCTGAAATGAATTGTAATTTTTTAAAATCTATCTATCTTTTTCTTTTTTCTCTTTCTTTTTTCTTATTTTCCTTTGCGGGCCATTGGTAAGGGTGTCATGGCTCTCATGTGGTGAGCATGATAACTCTTGCTAGATCTACGCAAGGGGCCACAAGCCCTCGCTTTTGTTGGCGAGGGCATCAGACAAGGGCCACAACACCCTCAAATGACCTCCACCGGCTCTCATGCGGCCATGGACTGGCGGAGGGACATAGAAGAAAAAAGAAGATAGAAAAAGAAAAGAAAAGGAAAAAAAAGAAAAAAGAAACTCTAGAAGGTTCAAAAATTGTACACGACAACAATTGTTGGTCAAAATTGGTTGGGAATGACTATATTAGCATTAAAAGGTTTAGAACTATACTGACATATGTATAACAAGCTTAATATGTTTTTGCTAATTTTCCTTATTTGTTCCTATGCTACATAAAAGGCACTGCTTTTCATTATCATTTCAATTTCCAGAAGGCCTATCCTAATCTGTAATTAAAACCCAAAGTCACAATAGCTAAATCAACATGTCCAAAACATAAGTCCGACTTCTCACAATCTGAATTCTCAATCCACAAATTATATTGGCATTTGAATGCAAAATCACCTACGATTTTTCGTAAAATCCATTATTTTTTTCTCGGAAAATAGATTTTTATTTCTCCAAACGGAAAGTGACACTTTTTGCCTGATCTCTCAGTCCAGAAACGAGGATACGAATAAGTTTAGGCCAACCAACACAACCCATGGAGCTCACATTTTTATTTGGTAAAAGGATGGTCCATTTTACATCCGGAAAAAGAAAAAAGGGAGAATACATCACGGACAGAATGTGATGAGGAAATCAGACCCGCCGGCACTAGTGAAAGTACTGCTCTTGTCGTCGTAAGCGTAGCTATAAGCTTGAGGGCACTGGTCCTTGAAAATCTTCGAGTAGTTCGTCGGTCGGCATTTGTCTGGCGTCCCGTAATCCCCGGTGCAGCAATACTGGGGCTCATTGAAGGCCAGGCACGCGCTCTTGCACGCCACGACGCTCCCGTCCGACCCCTTCACTGCGAGATCTGGCGGACACACGGAGTTTATGTTGGCTGGGCAGCTGGTGGTGCTGCCCCCACTGCCGATGCCCTCTGGGGTTGCAGAGATTGGCAGGTTGAAGCCGTCCACGAGACTGATGTCGTAGAAGTCCTGGCCGGTGCCTGCCGGCACAAAGGTGAACTCTGCCAGGGAGGATGGCGGGATCGCCCCCGCGCCATTGCAGGTCACCTGGCCAGAGCCGCAGTCAGCAGTGGCGCAGGTGAATTTGCTGGAGGCATCGGTGGCACAGCCCGTCCGGCCCCACACCCGGCCAGACCAAGTGTCTGGGACGTTATCGATTGTGAAGGACGCGCCCTGGGCAAGCTCGAAACCGGTTGAGGATAGCTGCCCTCCGCCCCCACCAGTCAGTGTCCCGGGCCAGACGGTGTATGTGCACTTGTTGGTGAACCTCAGCGTGGCCGCGCCGGCTCCTCCTGCAAGCACATACGCAAGCCATACAATTGATGTACGTAGATTAATTATTTCACTCCTAGGACTTAAATTTCCGAATCCCAGAAAGGAACACAAAACGAAACATAGGATTTTATCTAGTTTCCGAAGATGGTAATGTTTAATTTGAGTGCAGAAGTTTGCAACAGTTGAAAATAGAGGGATTATGCAGACGACGTGCTTACTTGCGAGGAGGACTAGGAAAGGCAGGAGGAGGTAAAAAGACCCTCTTGCGTCCATGATCGGAAGCTTGAGATCTGTTTCTTTCTTCGTTGTCTCTTATATTCGAGGAGATGAAGGATGCCGGGGACGCTAAGCTGAAATGACTTCTTGAATGTACCTTAGGTGACAGAATAGAAACAAAGAGGTAAGATTTATATATAGAGTGCTTGAGTTGAATTATTTATGGTATGCCTTTTTCTTTTCTGGTGTCAGCTAAATCAGGAATAATTGGTAACTAATTCATTTTTTAGATCGTGGGTTCTTCAAAACTATATGGTACGGTTTTAAATAGTAGGGATGAGAATTAAAGTTGTCTAGAGAAAAGAACCACTTATGAGCAGAGGGAAAAAGGGGAAAGAAATCCCAAAATCTGATTATTAGACTTTGGATATTATTTTTCGAACCTCTCTCACTTACGGACTCTTCTACTTTTAAGGGGACGCGCTACAAAGAGAGTAAGTAGAATCGGTCGACTTTTCCCTTGATTTGAGATGATTTTAATCCTATTGGCTATAAATGCAAATCACAGAAAGACATAAATGTAAGATCAAAACAATAATTCTATGCAAATCAAACCCTAAGATGTGCATAAATACCATACCCAAAATCTTAGAACAAGATGATTTTCACAATTTCATAATACACGACAGGCATAACTTGATCCATGATGATTTCTTGTGAAGAAATCAATTGTAGATGTCTTTTGAAGAAATAGGTTTCTCTCTTGACCCCTTTAGGCTTTGTGACATTCTTGATGGAGAGAAAACTGCCGTTCTTTTCTAGGGTTGAGAGAGGACTAGTTTCTAATTAGAGCCTTTTCTAGTTACACCATTTATGAGGGTGTACAATAATTAGAATACACCTTTCTATGACCAATAGGAATTTAGCACCTAATAATTGTTAAACCTAAACCACATACAGGCTATTAATCACATAGGCTACTGTTGACACCTAATTTTTGAGCGCATATAAAAAAAAAAATTAAAAAGTTATGAGTCATTTCCGTCGACCTGATACGTGCCCATGCACTAGGGTCTCTCTACCGCTGAAATAATTTAGGTGTTTTCTATCTTTGAATGCAACCTCTTCGAGGCTACATTTAAAGAGGGGCAACTGTTTACACCTAATTTTCAAACGAATATAAAAAGAAAAGTATTTAAAAAATTAATTAATTAAAATTTAAAATATAAAAACAAACAAACAAAAAAAAACAAAAAAAGGGACGTGAGAGGCCGGGTTGGGCCGAATCTGACCTTGGCCGAACTCGCCCTTCCTTCTTTCCTCTCTCTCTCGCATGCGCGGCCCGGCCCAGCCTTCCTCTCATTTCGACCCGGCCCACGCTCGAGTCTTCTCTCTCCTCCAGCCATCTCTACGCCCGAGAAGACCTAGGGAAGGAAAAAAGCAGAAAAGGATTGAGCAGAGGAAAAGGAGAGAACCGGGGGGCAGACCCGAAAAAAGAAAAAGAAAAAGAGAAAGCAGAGAGGGAACGGAGAAACGAGAGGGAACGGGAGAGAACGCAGAAACGGAGAGAGGGGGGGACTAGAGAAGAAGAAAAGAACACAGATAAACAAAAAGAGGGGGAGCTCGAGAAAGGAGAGGGCTCGAGAAGGGAGGAGGACGGTGGCCAAGGAGAGAGGAGGCCTCGCCACCTCAACCCGACGTCGCCCGAGCCGCCGCCCTCCTGCCCGACGCTGTCCGAGCTACCGCCGCCCTCCATCCTGACGTGGCGCCTTGCTGATCCTCACTGAGCCGCCACTCTCTGCCCCTCGAGCAATGCCCGCACCTTCACACCGTTGCTGCCGAAGCGCCGAACATCCGTGACCACCGGCAGCAGTAGCCTGAGCCACTACGGCACCCCACCTTAACGCCAGAAGCCGCCACTCCTGTGCCTGCTGTAGCCGCAACGACCTCGACGCCTCTCTTCGCCCAGTGCCCGCAACCCGCAGCCGCGCGCACCTTAGCCTATCGTCGATGCCGCAGTAGTTCGCCACCACACCTGAGCGACGCTCGCCTCCACCGCGTCTCTGCCTTTGCTCCGTCATACCTCTACCTGCAGAACCCGCGTTTGCCGTCGCCTACCGCTGCTATTCTGCCACCATGCCGTCTCCCGCTGCGTCCAAACCATCGCTAAGTCAACGTCGTTGCCGCCACCGCCGTCCGTCCGCCTAGCAATGCCTCAGCCGCGAGCAAGGAGAGGGACATGCATAGAGTCGCGGCCGGGTAAGATTTGGGCCCAAAACCAGGTCGAGCGCAGGTTGCAAACTGGGTAGGGTTTTTAAGCAATTCATGCCGGATTTGGGTTGTTTTTGCATTTGGATTGGTTTAGGTAGTGGGCTTGTGGGCTTTATTTTAAAAAAATTAGACCTGACTGGGCCTGCACATCAGACCCAGCCCGGGCTGGGCCACGCAGAAACCAGCCGAGCCCTTTTCAACAAACTGGGTCAGACCCAACCCGAGGATCTGACCTGGGTTGTTTTTAATATATTATAATATTATAATATTATAATAATATATAAAATAATATATAAATATATATTTAAAAAAATTAAAAAAATTTCGAAAATCCAAAAAGTGTAGGATTTGGTTAGGGATTGTCATATATTGCATTTTTAGTGTAATTAAGCCTTTATTTACTCGTATATTGATTATATTGCATGTTTAGTTTGCATATTTTGTTATTTTTAATTGCACGTGTTTAATTTTATGGTAATTAGAATCATGGTAGCTATGATTGTTACTTTAATAATTGTGCACCCGTATGATCACCTCACATGTTAGTTGATAAGTATAAAATCAATCCAAATTGCCTAATAAAAATATTTTCTTTTAAAATGAACAAGATTAGGTACCGAAAGGGCACTAATTGATCAATTAGTGTAATCAAGTCCCTAACCCTAGATTCTCTAGTTGCGTAGGAAGCGAGGTACACTCTCATGCCTCACTTGGTTTCTAGCCGACCTCAATAGGCTAGTGGCGACTCCTTTTTGCGAAATTTTTAAAAATACTCCAATGTCACGCGAGGTATAGGTTTGGGAGAGCCTGTGCCTAATCATGAGCCTTAGGTCCGTCTTTTAGGCAATACCCCTAAATCTATTCCCTCTTCCCGAGAGTAGGTCGCGAAATCTATTCCCTCTTCCCGAGAGTAGGTCACGACAGCTTGGCGACTCCACTGGAGAAATTCTTAAAAATATTCCAATGTCGCGCGAGGTATGGGTTTGGTAGAGCCCACGCCTAATCATGGGCCTTAGGTCCGTTTTTTAGGCAACACCCCTAAACTTGTTCCCTCCTCCTGAGGGTAGGTCGCGACAGCTTGGCAACTCTGCTGGGAACTTAGTTTTAAACCTTAAAGGACTTAGGCCAAAATTAATCTTGTTCAAAAATATTTTTGTTTGGCAGCGAGGATTCTAAGTACGCCCTTAACATTAAAGGTGTTAAATGTTTTTGTAGAATTGGAGGTATAAGGGGAAATGTTTGCTCACCTTTGTCTTGCAGGGAGGTGTAGGAATGTATGGTTTATTTTTTATGTACAGAGTGTTGTTTGCCTATAAATTGTTGTTGTGCATATATCCTTTGCATTGCACTACACTTTAGCACGCACAACCTACCGTCGGACCTAGGCCGCATAGGATCACTTAGGATGGTATTGAGGTGAATACCACTCCGACTACAAGCATATAGTACGAGTCGTCCATCTCAACCATGAAATTTCTTTCTTGATGTCAGAGGTCCCTACCCTGGTCTGTGAGCATGCGACACGAGTCGGTTCTTTGACGAAGCTGGAGTCATGGGTAACACAACCTAGCCGCGAGCTTGTTAGTTCAGTCCTGTGATCCCATGGCTCCATTTTGAGCCATATAGAGTAGAAATCGAACCACATCCCATGTGCATGTCTATGTGATTTTAAAAAAAAACAACAGAGACAAAGGTCGACACCCATTGTAAGTATCATTTTCCTTTTTATTTGCTTATTTTGTATTGAACCTTAATCTTGAAATTGGCGGACATCAATTGATTGCTCTCGGTGCTGTAGGCTTATAATTGACAAAAATTGGCAATCATTTTTTACAAGTGAACATTGAATGCAAGTTCTAAACACTTTGATTTAGCCCTGTTGAACACATGGTTTTGTTTAAATTTCTAATTACGGGCTCGAAATCATTTTGAAAAAAAAAAAAAACTTTCAAGTTGTGATTTTATATTGGGGTACAAAAATTGAAATTGCATTTTTTATCAAATTCTCTCATTCTCACGTTTTGAGACTAAAATGCAAATCATTTTGTGTAAAAATTTCTCAAAATAGAAGTCATTTCATTTTTCTATGAGTAAAATCACAAATCAATCTTTAAAAAATCAATGACACTTTTGCATATGAAACTTTTGGAATAAAAGTGAACATTTGATTGATGGCCGTGGATTGATTATTTTAATGATGTCTTCTCTTATGATAAAGTCTCGACGAAATACTAAAACCCCGTAATAAGGACTGCGGGGCATGTACCGTCGCCTCGATTTTATTGTAAAAAACGACCTCATTGAGATATCATTTTTTCTCATTCACATACTAACATTATCGTGTTTTTGCAGGTTATGTGTGGTGCTCCTTGACATTAGGACAAAGATGATTTTTACTCTTATCTATACAAGAGTTTCTTGTATTTTATCAATGTTCTTATTCTTGTTAAGAATCATGTTTTCCATTTTGAGTTTTGATTGCGAATCCAATTGTTGCTTTTGTAAATCGTGCGACTCACATTTTTAATGATGGAATTCAGTTTCATGAAAATCATCATTTAAAAAAGAACAAAAACAAAAAAACCAAAACAAAACAAATTCATAAGTGTTTCAAGTGAACCTTTACGTTTACCTTCCAAAATGAATTTCAAGAAAACTTTACTTAAGACCCTCTCTTCACGTGGTCGCTTTCTTAGGTAGGATGAGGTGTTTATTTGAGATCGGCATCTACCCATTCTAAAAGATAAAAGTGTAGTATCATGGAACCCGAGAAGCAAGCATGCGTCAAGAATTCGTCAACGCCAATCTTCCAATAGAGGCGGAACGAAGTTGAATTCCGTTATGAGAAGTTTCTTTATTTGGAGATGCCTTAGGTGCCAAAATAGCCCATCAATCTCGTTCACTTTGCATGATGAGACAAATGGAGGGAGTTGCCAAGCATCCACAAAGGCGAATTCGAAGGAAGAGTAAACTATATCGATTCAAATTATTCATTTCCGATACCGTTTCTGACATAACTTTATTTTCATTGTCAAGGAGACATCAAGAGTGCCAAGTTTTGTAACGTTCCAACAAATGCGATGGAGCGTTATTAAGTCATGTTCATCTTAAACTAAGAAAGATTCAAATGAAACAGAGAGGCAATATTACCCCTTCCTCCATAAGGGACACCTTGGGATGTTGATTGCTCGACTTTGGAAAGGGATGTATTTCGTCCCTAAACTTTTTTTTTTTTTTTTGGTAAGATTCGTCCCTAAACTTGATTCTCTTTAGTATAAAAAGATGACATATCCTTTTCTTTGGTATAGGACAGACTTGAACAGAACAAAGGTTTATCAAATAAAGAGTAGGAGAACAACGTTTGATTTAGAGAAAAATCTCTCCTTCCCCCACCAATGAAGTGTGCTGGAACAATATTGTCAAATTCATCAAGAAATGATGTATCATTCCTCAATTGAACCTAATTAAGTATGTAGGTAACCCATTTCATCTCATCTTCTTACAGGGTGATAAATAAATAAATAAATAAATATATATATATATATATATATATATATATATATATATATATATAAAAGTTACACCTTGACCATAGAAGCAGCGCCTTCCACCAATGAATCATGCTACGACTTGACTGTCCATTTTGGCGTAAAGGGATGTATATAGTTCCTAAATGATTCATAATCAAGCGAGGAAGTAACATGTCCAATCTTTTCTTTGCAGGCAATAAATGGGCAAAGCATCTAAAGAACAATATCCTCAAATGTGGAAACAGGGAGCACCCACTCTCCTTTCAAAGCAAGATCTTGAAAAACACATCTCATGATCCATATATAAAATTTTCAAGCTCCTTATCAGCTAAACATCTCTTCAAAAAGAATGTTTGAAAAAAAAAAGCAGGAATTGAACTTTGTGAATTGTTGTATACAATAAAGAAGTGCTTTTTATGGATAAAATCAGGGCCACATAGCCATTTTTCAATCAATTCTAGCGACTTCAGGCAAAATTCATACCTGAAGAACGAAAACATGTGAAGGGTAAATGGTGTCGATTCCAATTGCTCATTTTGATAGCATCTCTGACATGATTCTTTCTTTCCTTTGATAGGAAGACATCAAACACTTAAAGGCAAATGCAAGTGAAGGGTAATGCCAAGTTACCAAATATCCATGAGAGTGAATCCAAGAGATGTTAGCCATCAAAGGATAAAAGCGAGCGAATGGTAATAATGTATCATTTCCAACATTTCAATCTCTAAAGATTTTTGCAATAACATATTCTTTTACATTATTTACTGTGTTATCGAGTCACCATGCTGTAGGTAAGTACCCTTCTTCTCAATCTTTAAAAAAAAAAAAAAACGGAGAATTTCCATTACAAAAAAAGAACCTTTTGCGCTTTCCTAGAGACAAGCACAAAAATGAATAATTGAAAAAAAAATCTATGAACTTTTTGAGCATCATTGTTATCTCAAAATTGTTTTCTCGTTTTGTGGGTTATTCATTTTGAATCAAATTTCCCTATGGAGATTGATCTACTCAGATGATCTCGGCAGAGTGAAATGGAGACGTTAATCATGCCAAACAAGAAGCGCTTAGGATGAAGAAAGGTAAGCCATTTCCAAACACATCCTTCAAACACTTTTGAGAGTTGAGTGAAAGGCAACCTTCTCTTAAGACGAATGATTCATTCGCATTGAGCACAAAGATCGAAATGATAAAAGGGTTTCCTTCATCAATCCCTAGCACTGTACTAATCTCTTGCTAGCCCTTTGAGCTAAATAAAGATAATCCTTCAAAGCACCCCTGTTGAGAACAACCCTACATTGGGGCAGCATAGGAGGTTACGGTCGTGTTGTAAAGTGAAAGATTGAGAAAGATTCTGTTACTTTCATGTGCATCAATCTTATGGTGATAGCTTCAGGGGAATTCTCATCAAAGCTTGACTCATCCCAAGGTGAAGAAGGACATTTCCTTCTCTATCCAAACACTGATATACGTTGCTTTAACCAACTTGGGCCTGATTGTTCATTTCTGAATCCCAAGCGGTGATCATCTCCATTCACCGGGGCAAGGCATAAGGAATTGACCACATACAATTGACAGTTATGAGAAAATGTGAAAAGCATCTCGAAAGTCATAAGAGCTCTAAAAGTTCAAAGAGCAAAAAGTTCGACAAATTATGGGGCATGAAAAAGCAATATGCCTGGTAAAAGTAAGGCCAATGCTCGTCAAGAAAAAGAGCCAAAATGCTACGTTTTTTGTGAAAGAAAAATTATCAAAGTCCAAATGCTTGCGTAAAAAAAATCATCATTGCAAGAGCAAAGGAAATTTTAGAAAGGAGCAAAGCTCCAATGCAAAAATGACTAATCAAGGGACATTCGAGATGTGCTATGTTTCAAAAGCCAAATGATTTTGAAAGGTTGAGTGACCTGGTCACGATGCCATGATGATCACCGACTCTTAAAAAAACCTTTGAAAATTTTAAGCCTTTCGAGCCTCTCCCGAGCCACCATTACAACCCTCTTCCGAAGTCTCTTCTAATTGGGATGGTTCAAGTGAAAATGAGAATGCCACAAAGAAGCTACCGCTTGAAGGAGTGGAAGTAATTTTATCTTATCTTATCTTCCAAGTTCGCGACTCGTAAACTAGATAAAGATAGTGACAAGTGTTCATTTATTGGCCTCAAAGCAATAATCCCTTTGTATAAGCCCATGACCAAATCTATATCGCGGTCCATTCAAAAGACCCTTTTGATCGATTAGATTGTGCTCATCGCGAATGTTTTTGAAGGCCTTTGACATGGGTTACGCGAGATACCCTTAGCAATCAGTTACTTCCCACGTGAATAGATGAGATTAAGCAACCATTTTATCAAGAGTATGTGAGAAACCCTTTCTGACTAAGAAGCTCTAGTTTGGCATGCTTAATGAGCCTTTTTCACGAGTCGTAGCCGTTCTGATAAGAACTTGACTCCCGGAGAATTTGATGATTAATGATATATTCTCGAACAAGATGACAGTTTTGCGCCACATGATGCTGATTGACATCAAATGTTTTTTAAAAGCAGTCGAACTTAACTTGATTAGCTTGTTCAATTAATGCTACAATATTGTCAATACGTCTCTTGATGGTGTCCCTAATGACATTTGCTCAAGTTAAGTTTGACAGGATTCCCCAGTGAAGTCATGCAGCTTTCAAGGGATTAGTGGATGTTTCCCTAAAGACAATAAAGGTTCATGGTCAACCTTAAACCATGTCATCTACAAAAGTTCATGAGTTTTCCCAAAACCATGTATTTTCAGTCCGGTCAAAACCCGTTGTTACACGTGAGACTTCATCCCTCTCCTTCTTCTCATGACCCGGTGGACTTCTGTAGCCTGGAGTCCCTCATTCTTCTGATGACCCGGTGGGCTTCTGTAACCTGGAGTCCTCTCCTTTTGCCTGGAATCCCTCTCCTTCTTCTTATGACCTGGTGGATTTCTATAGCTCAGAGTCCCCTCCTTCTTCTTATGACCCAGTGGGCTTCTGTAGCCCGGAGTCTTCTCCTTCTTCTTATGACCCGGTGGGCTTCTGTAGCTCAGAGTCTTCTCTTTCTTTTGATGACCCGGTGGGCTTCCGTAGCTTGGAGTCATCTCCTTCTTCTCATAACCCGATGGGCTTTTATAGTCTGAAGTCCCTCTCCTTCTTCTTATGACCCGGTGGGTTTCTGTAGCCCAGAGTCCCTCTCCTCCTTCTTATGACCCGGTGGGCTTCTGTAGCCCGGAGTCCTCTCCTCCTTCTTATGATCTAGTGAGCTTCTGTAGCCCGGAGTCCCTCTCCTCCTTCTTATGACCCGGTAGGCTTCTATAGCCTGAAGTCCCCTCCTTCCTTTTATGACCCGGTGAGCTTCTCTAGCCCAAGTCCTCTCATTCCTTTTATGACCCGATGGGCTTTTATAGCTCGGAGTCCCCTCCTTCTTCTTATGACTCGGTGGGCTCCTGTAGCCCAGAGTCCCTCTCATTCTTCTTATGACTCGGTGGGCTCTTGTAGCCCAGAATCCCTCTCATTCTTCTTATGACCCGGTGGGCTTCTGTAACCCGGAGTCCCCTCCTTCTTCTTATGACCCGGTGGGCTTCTGTAGCCCAGAGTCCTTCCTCTCTTCTTACGACACGGCGAGCTTCTGTAGCCCGAAGTCTTTCTTCCTCTTATTGACAAGACGCACTTCCATAGTTGTGAGTCATTTCCGTTGACCTAATACATGCCCATGCACTTATGGTCTCTCTACCGCCGAAATAATTTAGGTGTCTTCTGTCTTTGAATGCAACCTCTTCTAGGCTACATTCAAAGAGGGGTAGCTGTTGACACCTAATTTTCGAGCGCATATAAAAAGAAAAACATTAAATAAAATTAATTAAATAAAATTTAAATTTTAAAATATAAAAAAAACAAAAAACAAAAAAAAGGGACGTAAGAGGCCGGTTCGGGCCGAATCTGGCCTTGGCCCAACCCGTCCTTCCTTATTTCCTCTCTCTCTCTCGCACGCACGGCCCGTTCCAGCCTTCCTCTCCTTTCAGCCCGACTCGCGCCCAAGTCTTCTCCCTCATCTAGCCATCTCTGCGCCCGAGAAGACCTGAGGAAGGAAAAAAACAAAAAAGCATTAAGCAGAGGAAAAGGAGAGAACCAGGGGGCAGACCGGCAAAAAAAGAAAAAGAGAAAGCAAAAAGGGAACGGACAAATGAGAGAGAACGGGAGAGAGCGCACAAACGAAGAGAGATAGGGGGACCGGAGAAGAGGAAAAGAACACAGAGAAACACAAAGAGGGGGAGCTCGAGAAAGGAGAGAGCTCGAGGGAGGAGGAGGACGGTGGCCGAGGAGAGAGGAAGTCTCACCGCCAAAAACCGACACCGCCCTAGCCACCACCCTCCTGTCCGACGCCGTCCGAGCTACCACCGCCCTCCGTCTCGATGTGGCGCCTTGCTGATCCTCACCGAGCTGCCGCTCTCTGCCCCTCGAGCGACGCCCGCACCTTTGCATCGTTGTTGCCAAAACGCTGAATGTCCGCAAGCACTGTCAGCAGCAACCCGAGCCACCACCGCGCCCCGCCTCAACGCTAGAAGCCGCCGCTCCTACGCCTGCTGCAACCGCGACGACCTTGATGCCTCCCTTCGCCTAGTGCCTGCAATCCGTAGCCGCGTGCACCTCAACCCGTTTTTGACGCTGTAGCAGTTCGCCACCGCACCTGAGTGCCGCCCGCCTTCGCCTGTGACGACCCGACACCGTCCAAGCCGCCGCGCCTCCGCCTCTGCTCCGCCGTGCCTCCACCTACAAAACCCGCGTTCACCGTCGCCTGCCACTGCTGTTCTGCCATCGTGCCATCTCCCACTGCGTCCAAACCGTCGCTGAGTCAACGTCATCGCCATCATGCCCGTCGCCACCGTCGCCGCCATCCGTCCACCCAGCGACGCCTCAACTGCGAGCAAGGAGAGGGATGTGCATCGGGTTGCAGTCGGGTAGGGTTTCGACCTAAAACCGAGTTAGGCGTGGGTCGCAAACCGGGTAGGGTTTTTGAGCAATTTGGGCCGGATTTGGGTTGTTTTTGCATTTGGGTAGGTTTAGGTAGTGGGTTTATGGGCTTTATTTTAAAAAAATTAGACCTGACTGGGCCTACACATCAGGCCCCGCCCGGGCCAGGCCACGCAGCAACCAGTCGGGCTAGGCCGATCCCTTTTCAACGAACCGGGTCGGACCCAACCCGGGGACCCGACCGGGGTCGTTTTTAATATATTGTAATATCATAATATTATAATATTATAATATTAAAACAATATATAAAAATATATATATAAAATAAAAATATATATATTTAAAAAAAATTCGAAAAAAATTCGAAAATCCAAAAAGTGTAGGGTTTGGTTAGAGATTGCCATGTATTGCATTTTTAGTGTAATTAGGCCTTTATTTACTCATATATTGATTATATTGCATGTTCAGTTTACATACTTTGTTATGTTTAATTGCACGTGTTTAATTTTATGGTAATTAGGATCTTGGTAGCTATAATTTTACTTTAATAATTGTGCACCCGCACGATCACTTCACATGTTAGTTGATAGGTGTAAAATCAATCCAAATTGCCTGATAAAAATATTTTCTTTTAAAAGAAACAAGATTAGGTATCGAAAGGGCACTAATTGATCAATTAGTGTAATCAAGTCCTTGACCCTAGATTCTCTGGTTGCGTAGGAAGCGAAGTACACTCCCATGCCTCATTTGGTTTCTAGCCGACCCCAATAGGCTAGTGGCGACTCCTTTTTGCGAAATTCTTAAAAATATTCCAATGTCACGCGAGGTATGAGTTTGGGAGAGCCTACGCCTACTCATGGGCCTTAGGTTCGTCTTTTAGGCAATACCCTTAAACCTGTTCCCTCCTCCTGAGGGTAGGTCGCGATAGCCATAAGAAAATCCAAGATTCTCTCACTTGGCCCATGTGATATTATTCAATTTCAAGGTTTAACAATAAATCATAATGCACAAAGTATAAGCTAAATCCTTTCTCCAATTGTCCAAATCACAAATCATCATTAAGTAAGAACTTATAAGGATCATGACGGTTGCATATCATTAGTTCAACATAGTCCCTTCCATGTATCATAGTATCAATCCCATACTTAACATGATCAATAATGAGAGATAACATAATGGTCCAACAATAATGTTTCTTTTCAGAAACAAATCCCGTTAATATTCACATAATTCATTCATGTATATACCAACATAAGGAGACAGGGTGCATAAGTGTGACATCCTGATTTTCAGGTTCTATTTTCAATTGAAAGAGATGGGATTTTCATCGACGCGCCTATAGTTTTATTCTCTGAACTGATCACTCACGAGATAACTAGTCTATCTGGTGAAGTTACTAAGAGATTTTAACGCAATAGACTTGAAAATTCGACCAGAAATCGACTCCTCGACCGTGCTAATCTGCAAGGGTCGTTATGGCACCGTCAAAATCGATCAGAGATCAAAGATAGGTCAATTTGACAAAGGTATGTGATTAGTGTGTGGGTGATTTCACCTGATTGTAAAATTTCTATCGAACGACACTAAACCGATTTTTCTGTCATTTCTGTACCCTATGTTCGTATTTGAAATTTCAAGATTTTCACGACAACCGAGAGTCGCCAATGTGTCAAAGGTGTACAATGTGGTTCGAAAATAATCGGCCATGGGTTAATTGCACTAAAAATTCCTAAAAGCTACTCGGTAGGTTAGGTCACGCTAAAATCGTACTCGGTTAAAATTAACCGTGAATTTAAACCCGATTTCAGAAATTGAAAATTCTATCATGTCACAATTCATTTTAGGAATGTCAACTCATCCTTTAAATATTTTTCTGCAAACTTGAGATTTAGGCAAAAAAATCAAAGTAAGGTTATTTTGGACCGGGAAAATTAGAGGGCTGTTTTTGGTTGTATTTTTGTCCGTCAAGTTGGTTCAATTGACGAGGAAAAATCACAAGAGGGATGAGGGCACCTTGGTTGATTTTATGGGTGCCAATTTGTGTCCAATTGGAAGAGAATTGAATCAAATTGAAGAGGGAAATTGTCCAAATTCGTAGGTTCAAGGGGGCAGCAACTTTTGGACCCTTTGGATGGCTTCTATGAGAAGTTTATGAGTGGATAAGGGGGCTGCTCGTCAAGGTTGAAGTGGTGGGGCTTGTGTGATGAGTAGAAGGGGATTTTTGTGAAGCCTTTAAGGCCAAATAGGTCCCCTCCATCTTCAGCAGCTCCTTCTTCTTCCCTCAGCCCCACTTTATCCATTGTTGAAGTATTTTTGAGCTTGAGTGAACTAGAGAAAAGCTAGCTCCTTCCCCTTAGCCCGTCGACCGCCGCCGGAGCCCCCCCTCGCTGCTCATCTGCCTATTGCGAGCCTGCACGCCGCCCGCAAGTCGTTTGCCTGCCCTACTCGCATCCCACTCATCCGCCATCCCTCGCATGTCTTGGCCACTGTCTAGTCGCCGTTCGCTACCGTCCAGCCAGTCAAAACCACTGCCTGGCCTCGCTGCAGCCTCCGCCAACCGTCCCGTGCCATTTCAGCCCATTTGATCTAGCCTAGCAGCCCGAAGCAGAAGCCGAAGCTTAGCCCTTGGCTGAGAGCTTGTGGCCCATTTTTAGGCCCATCCATACCTCCATTGGTGTCACCACAGGCTCGAGTGTCGCTCACCTCTGCGTCGCCGATGTCATGGACTCATCGGCCTGCTAAACCGGTGAGTTTAGTTGCTAAACTCTGCTTAGGGAGTTAATGGCGCTTAGTAGATAATTAGTTTAGGCTAATTAGGAATTAGGTGGTTAGTTAGTTTAGATTAGTGATTTAATTGTTTAATTATGCATGTTAGGTGATTAGAATAGACTAATTAGGGACTGGATAGATTGTACTATTTATCTAGTTAGGTTCGAAAATTTTCTAGGCCCATTTAGGTGGTTAGATTAGTATTTCCAGCCTAAGTTGGTATTTATTATATTTAAATTGCATTATTTAATTATTTTTACAATTTATTTAATTATTTAATTTATTCCGGAAATTATACCTGGATAGCCGATGATCAGAATTTCGTGCTGAGTTTATGCAATTGAATATTAATTTGTGCAAATTGAGTAGTGATTGGAATTTTGGTTATTTACTCCAAAATTATGAAATTTTGTTATTTAATTAGAAAATCCCGGGTGTCAGACACCGAAAATGGTTTTAAATACTATATCAAATAGTGGGATTTTAAAAAGAATGGTATCAATTTTTCTAGTTCAAATTGACCGTGTACCTACACACGACTATTTTACCATGTGTTTTTAATATGAAGAAAATAGGCCAAGTACATTATTTTAATTAGGACATTTGAGTGCAAAGCACAATATCTTAGCCGGGATTGGATGGGTGCATGAATGATATGAGAACCCGTTACGAGCCTTTAGGGTTGGGCGATGCTCCTTCGGGAATGCCCCAAGTCAACGAATGCCGGTAGCAGTGGATGCTGGACTGATGCTCCTATGTGGAATGCCGTCTAGATGTAAACGTTGATGTGCTTAATGGCCCGGCAACGCCAAAAGACCGATGACTGTTGAGTCGGTCGTAGCCTTTGTGTCGTAATCAATTGGGACGCATGATTATAAGACAAAATTGTGTGACACGGTATGGGACATGTCATAACGATTTGGCCTTATAATCGGGACCCTTATGTTTATTGAGATGAAAGTGGTGGCATTCCAATTGATTGAGTTTGATTACCATATATAGTTGTGTATTTGAACTATGCTGACCTGTAGAGAGGATCTGAGATAATGTGAGTCTCTGTGGTTGTGTGATTGTGTGGCTAGGTGTATTTCCTTCCTAGTCGAAGTTTAGGGGGTAACTTGCCGATTCATTGTCTCACCCCGTCGTGGGCTCAAATCTTTTCAGGTCTTTAGATGGCGGCTCCTCTAGTATGTTATGGTCAGCCTCGGAGGGTGACTAAGCTAGTTATTGACTACCTTGTTCTCGGAGGCCACAGGGTCTGGGTCTATGAGCTCGTAGTGACCACCGTGTCAGTCAATGAGGGCCTACCTTAGAGGGTACCTCATCGATTTAGGGCGTGGTTTCGCCGCGAACTCAATGGATATTGAGTTGGTCCCCTCCAAGGTTTTGAGGTCCTCGCTATGGTAGTCGACACCCCTTTTGGCGAGGGTATAGCTGACCCTCCTGATGGTGTTGTGGTGGACTCGGCACCCCCGGAGCCTATGGAGTCCGAAGGATCGGTGAACGCGTCCGACTAGTGGACCGTAGAACAGTTCCTTTTTTAGGGCTGATCTTTTTGGTAGATAGACTAGTATTGTATATAAACTCAGCTTGTTTATAAAATGTGGTTTTTGTGAAAATTGATTGTCCTACTTTTCTACCTCAAGTTGGTTGTTGTCAGGGGATTTGTTTATTCGCTTCCGCATGTGCAATAAAATGAATGGGTCCGCGACACGTCCTGGAACGTCGCAATTTCATCGACCACCGAGGGATTTGCGTGTACTTGAGGTTCGGGGCGTGACAATAAGTGTATCCGAAACAATACATAAGTGATATCGAAGTGTCAAGTACATAAAGAGAATAAAACTTTAACACAATTTCAATAATGGTTTTCAATAATGCCCATTTTTTCGACATGTTCACTATATGTCTTTAGTGGCTACCCTTTAGTTAACAAATCTACAACCATAAAATTGGTGCTAATATGCTCAATTGACACTCTTTGTTTCTGAACTTCTTCAACAGCAAAGTATTTCAATTCCATGTGTTTAGCACCCTTCGAATACTAGTCATTTTTAGAGAAGAAGACTACAGTGGCATTATCTCAATAATTTTTAGTGGCATGACAATACTGTCAACAATTCCAAGTCCAGAAATAAAGTTTCGTAGCCATAATACAGTGGCCTTAAAGCAAGCCACAAACTCAGCTTCTATAGTGGATGCAACAATGACAAACTGCTTTCACTTTTCCATGAAATTCTCTTCTAGCTAAAAGGAACAAATATCCATACATGGATTTTCTAGTATCCACGCACCTAGCAAAGTCTAAATTTGAATATCATATCACCTCAAGATGGTTTGACCTCCTAAAAGTGAGCATATGATCTTTTGTCCCTTGCAAGTATCTTAATACTTTCTTTGCAGCTTTCCAATGATCCAATCCTGAATTACTTTGATATCTGCCTAGTATTCCGATAGAAAAACCGATGTTTGGCACAGTACAAGTCTGAGCATACATCAAGCTTCCAACAATAGATGCATAAAGAATTTGTTCCACTTGTCTGCATTCCAATTCATTCTTTGGGCATCACATAAGGCCCAATTTATCTATGTTATGAATTGGAATAACACTTGCAGAGCATTTTTCCATCTTGAATCTCTCTAGAACTTTATTAATACATGCTTTCTAAGACAACCCTAACAATCTTTGTAATCTATCATGAAATATTTCAATTTCAATCACACAGGATGCCTCACCTGTATATTTCATTTCAAAGTTCTTAGAAAAGAATCTCTTGGTCTCATGTAATAAACCAAGATCATTATTAGCAAACAAGATATTGTCAACATGCAGAATTAAAAATATAAATTGCTCCCACTAACCTTCAAATATATACACAAATTAACATTGTTTTCCTTAAATCCAAAGGAAATGATAGTATCATTAAACTTGGGATACCATTGTTGGGAAGCTTGTTTAAATCCGTTCATTGACTTCTTAAGTTTACATATCATGTGTTCCTTTCCTTCAACTAAAAACCCATCTAGTTGGTCCTTATAAACTTCTTCATCTAAATTCCCATTCAGAAATGCAATTTTCATATCCATTTGGTGTAACTCGAAGTCGTAATGAGCCACCATAGCCATAATGATTCTCAGAGAGATCTTCTAAGACACAAAAGAGAAATTCTCTTTATAATCAACATCATCTTTCTGAGTAAAAGCCTTGGTAACGAATGCAGCATTTTATTGTTCGATATTGCCATTCAGGTGGCATTTGGTTTTAAAGACCCATTTACAACCGACTCTTTTAAAACCTTCAGGGAAATCAACAAGGTCACAAGCTTCATTGTGATCCATTGATTTTAACTCTTTTTTAATGGCGTCAAACCACTTAGCAGAATTAACTCTTTTCGTGGCTTGTGAAAATGAAATTAGATCTTCATCAATTCCTAAGTCAAATTCAAACTCATGTAAATAAACCACATAATCACCGGAAATGACAAATCTTCTTTGCCTTTGAGACCTTCTTAATGCCACTTCATGTGGTTCATCTATTGTGGGTTCATTAATAGCAATTTCATGATGGAGGGTTTGGTCATTTATTTGTTGTTCTTGTATGTTGTCAAGCCAAGTCATTCAACAATTGTGGGAACAACAACCTAAGAATGAGTTATAGGTAAAGGTACTTGTACCTTAACTTCTTGAATTTCCACTTTTCGTGGTTCTACACTCCCGCTAGTTTCACCATTTTCAATGAGTCTTGCATTTCTAGTTTCATCAATTCTTGTACTATAGTTAAGATAGTAAAATCTATACCCTTCGGATTCTTCTAGATAACCAATGAAGAAACCACTAGTCGTTGTTGAGTCCAATTTCTTTTCATGAGGATTATAAATCCTTACTTCTGCCGGGCAACCCCAAACATGTAGGTGCCTCAAACTGGGTTTCCTTTCCTTTCTATCGATAGTTCAAAACAAGTCTTTGGGATTGCCTTACTAGGAATCCTGTTTAACAAATACATGGTGATTTTCAAAGCATGCATCCATAATGATAAGGGTACAAAAGAATTACTTAACATGCTTCTAGCCATATTCATTAATATACGATTACGCCTTTTTGCAACATCATTTTGCTGCAATGTGCTTGGCATTGTGTATTGAGAACAAATGTCACACGTTTCAAGGAATTTAGCGAATGGACTAGAGCATTGTCCGGATTCCTCATATATTTCATAATATTCACCACCTCTGTCAGATATGACAATTTTCACCTTTTTGTTTATATTTCAACCTCATTGATAAACACCTCTAATGTGTTTACCGATTTAGATTTTTCTTGCAACAGAAAGGCATAACCATAACGTGAAAAACCATCAATAAAGGTGATAAAATACTTTTCTCCACCAAACGACGAGGCATCAAAAGGTTCACATATATCAGTGTGTATTACTTTAAGGAGTTGTGTGCTTCTTGTGGCCGCTTTCTTAATTGTGTGTTTTGTGTGTTTTCCTTTAATACAATCCATACAGATACCAAAATCAGTAAAATCCAAATCATGAAGGATTTCATTCTTTACTAATCTCTACATTCTTTTTTTGGATATACGACCCAAACATTTATGTCACAAGTAAGCTGAACTTTCATCCACTAAACCACATTTCGAACCAACATTAAGATGCAAGGTCAATAGAGTATGAGCAAGTAAATTATTAAGCTTTAATTTGTACAAACCATCACAAAGCACACGGGAACCAATGAAATGATTATGTTTAAATAAACTAAAACATCCATTTCCAAACTTAAAAGAATATCCAACTATATCAAGTTTCAATAATGAAACTAAATTTTGAGGAACAGAAAGAACATAAAAAGTTTGGAAAAGATCTAAATAAACTTTTCACCTGGATTTATGGTTTGGGTCGTAAGGAATCCCTATTTCGTATTCAAAACATGAGTGGCACAACCAGAATCAATCCACCAAGTATTATAAGGAACTTTTGCCAAGTATGATTCGAAACATACAAAAGCACTAGGCGTACCTTTCTTTTCAAACCATGCCTTATGTTTTGAGCAGTCTTTCTGATAGTGTCCAGGTTTTTTGCAGAAATGACACATCATTCTTTTGTTCCTTCTTATGGATTTGGGCAGATGACTCATTAATCTTTAGTGGTCCTTTATTACCCTTTCCATTCTTCCTTCTTGGTTTTCTTTTAGCTCCTGGTTGACTTATGAGATTGACAAAGTGGATTCCTTACTTCTTAAGCCTTGCTTCATCTTGAATGAGCATACTTTGCAATTCAGTCACATTTCACTTATCCTTTATAATATTATAATTTATTTGAAATGGACCATACTCAAGGGGTGAGGTGTTTATGATAAACTGCACAAGGAAACTTCCATCCACTTTCATTCCCATGGAACTTAATCTTGTTGCTATATTTGCCATTTCAGTCACATGGTCATGCATGGTATGAGAACCATCAAACTTCATGATGGTTAACATGCCCATTAATGTCCCAGCAATTGACTTATCAGCATAATCAAACTGAGAACGACATTCCACTAACTTCATGAATTCCTTAACATTATCAATTTCAGGAATGGTTAATCTTAGTCTATTTGATCTTTCCCAAGCCTTATGGAAAGAACTTTCTTCACTGCTGCTAGAAGCAGTAAGAGTACCGGGCTTATCATTCATGAGTGCTAAATCGATCAAGAACACCTAGGTGAAACTTGACTTGTTCACCCCATTTAGAAAAGTTAAGCCCATTGAACTTCATAATAGATGAAGCTTGCGAATGAAGAGAAACATAAACAGATGCTGCAAAATACCTAGAATGCTCACACATTAATGCTTTGAGTTGTAACTTAAACACATAACATAGATTCAGACAACAATCACACAACATTAAATGTACATTGAAGTTCTCCTTTGGGTTATACAACAATGTACAGCCATAAAACATAATTGATGCTTAAATCTGCTTTCACATAATTGGTAAATATATATACTCCAATTAGACATGCTTGTGATCTTTGGATATGCTAAACATATCTAACCAAGTATACTAATTAACCACTATTATGTTCCTGATTATAAAATTAACCAATCAACTCTTAGCGATCCTTAAATATTTTATAATCAATGAACTTTAAATTACGCATAACCAAGAAAAAATATATAACATCATCTCATCTCGTTAGTAGCATCAAATAAAATGAGTAATTGAATTTTATTTAATTTGACATCTATGAGAAACTTTCTAATTTGGCCACTTTGCTGACTAACGAATTATATATAATATAGATATCAAATTAAATAATCATAAAAATAATTATTTAAATTGAATAAAATACAACTAATTGTACAATTAAGAAAATTGCAGTGATCCATTTGTAAATTTATACAATAATAGGCCCACACTAAAGACATACACATATGCACTTTATTCAACATCAATTTCCTCAACAATTAAATTGCAATGGAAAATAATAGGTCAATCAATTCAACAAAAACTAGATATGGCACATAAATAGTGGACAAATCAATTGCAACAAATCTATTGATAGGTGACAAATTAAACTACAATATGTTCATATGCAATAAAGAAAATCTCCAAAAGCATAGCACATGAATGACCACCAAGTGGGCAATGTGCCTGGTGCTATGTGCGTCCACCTAGCACAGAACCATACATCATGCGCTGCCGTCATTGACACATCCATCATGCGCACCTTTCTAGTGCACCCACAAGCCGCGTGTCCCAACCTTGTGGGCCACAAACACATTTAATCAATTTTTTTTATATTTTTTCTCGGGCCAATAAATAAATCTCACAATTAGGGCAAACATCAATAAATTTTTCTCATCAATCAAACAACCAATGGAAAATCACAAGTTCTCAAACCATGCTTTGTTCCAAACTCCTCCAATTAAACCATTTTGGTGTAGAAAAACATGCCCATCTTCAGCCATCCGAATTTCCTCTTATTTTCCTTCCATTTCTTCATAAAATAAGTCATTTGGACAGCCAAATTAGTCCCTTTCACCTCCCATCCGAATTTCCATTATTTTTTCTCTTTTTGCTGAAAACCGATTTTTCCGCAAAATTTCGGACTCGACGAAAATTTTCTGAAAGATGAGACGATGTCATAAAAATAAATCGTGACACGCTCAAACGTTCGATTTTCGAAAACGAATTCAATTTCGTGGTTAAAATCAACCGAATGCGATTTTAGTACAACTAACCTACCGAGTAGCTTTTAGGGATTTTAGCGTGTTTGACCAGTGGTTGATAATTTTCAATCCACATTTGTGCATCTTCGACTCGTAGGCGATTCTCGGTTGTCGTAAAAATCGCAAGGTTTCAATTACGTGTCCCGAGTATAATATCAACAGAAGATCGAGTTATTACCGTTCAACACGAATTTTGCAATTATGCGAAATCACCCGCAGTTCCATTGAATCGGCCTATACCCGTTCGCTAATTGATTATAACGGTGTCGTATTGACCCTTGCCGATTATTATGGTTCAGCAATCGATTTTCGATCGAATTCTTGAGTTTGCCGTGTTTATATCCCTTAATGGCTTCACCTAATAGATTAGTTAACTCGTGAGGGGCCCTACTCAGAGCCGAATGACCATAGGCGCGTTGACGAAATGCACATTTCATATTATCGAGATAGGGTCGAATTTCAGGATATCACATTGTCTTGAGAAATTTCAACAGAAACAAGTGAAACAAACAGATTCTGACTGATAGAATTCCAGCAAAACGAAGCAGAATAAATATGTGATGGGTCATTGAGATGACTACGGCAGAACGAGTATATTCTAACTACTCAGAATGAAGCAAAAGAAGCAAAACAAACATGCAATGGGTTATCAAGACAAAGATGGTAGAATGGTCAGATTCTAACTACCCAGAATAAGGCAGAAAGAAGCAGAATAAACATGCAATAATTCATCAAGAAAAAGATGGCAAAATGGTCAGCTTCTAACTACCCAGAATGAGGCAAAAAGAAACAAAACGAATATGCAATAAGTCATCAAGACAAAAATAGCAGAATAACCAGATTCTAACTACCCAGAATGAGGTAGAAAGAAGGAGAACGAACATGCAAAAGGTTATCAAAGCAAATACAGAATGACCAGATTTTAAGTATCCAAAATAAGGCAGAAAAAAGCAGAACAAACATGAAATGAGTTATCAAGACAATTATAGCAAATTGAGCACATTCTGACTACCTAGCATCACACAAAATGAACTAGAATGGACCAAAGCGAAGCAGAATGAACTTACAAGAAATTATCAAGCTACTTAACAACCACTACCCCCACATCAAGACTTCACCTCTCACCCAATCAACTAATATAGAAGTAACTGAGTAGATTTAAGCTAACTTAACATTAGAAATTTCACTTACCTCGAACGAATGCAAACCACGAACTATCAATTGTCTCTACCACCTTAATTGCACTTGCAATAATCCATACTTAGTTTAAGTGTAAAAGAATTTAACCACAAATTATTATGTTATAAGAACACACGTCCATGCAAACCTTTGTTCAATGACATGTGGCACTTCTAATTTTAACTAATAAATTTTACAAGGGAAAATGTAGCAAGCACAATGTACTCCCCTTCTTCTAGCAATTAACACAAATTCTTCAACAATATTATTATCAATTAACTTAAACTTACGCAATTAATAATAACCATTAATTAGTAAGACTATAGTAATTTAATTAATAACGTTCTATTATTAACACACAAATAATTTGATTCACACGGCGAACCCAAAACGGTTTATGTTCATGAAAATTAAAGGCTATGTCCCACGAAATCTACGAATTCGATTAAAGTCTCCGTGTACTTGTATGAATACTAAGACAAATAATACTTAGTTCAAAATCTATGTATCATTATCATAACACGAATTTCTGAATAATACATAATTATAAATACATATATTCCAAATATCACATCAGCCAAAAGAGTAATAGTTGATGGAGTCTAGGGAGCAAATGTTGTCATTTTCTCCAAAAGAAAGGGAATAAAGAGTCAAAGTCGAGTTACTTTTTAAATCAAGTTGGGAAAAAGCAACACATACTAGATTTTGTAGCAGTAATATTTTCAGGCAAAGACTGGGGCATAACATGCTGAGATAAACCACCATTACTAACTGTTACATCAACATCTATTATTCCAGAGTTGTGTTAATACACGAAACTAAGACAAACAAGTGGAGATATACAAGACGGAGAAAGGGAACTTACCATAAATTGCTAAGGGAACTGGGGTAAACACCACTCCAAAAATTTTAGGAGTCGAGAGACGAGGTTCTTCACTTGCATACCCTTCCTTCATGGTATCAACAGGGCTGCCTTGATCAGAAGAGTTATTTAAAGTCTTAATGTCTACAGGACCAGATTTGATGGGAACTAGAGCTAGATTTTCAACAGAAAATTTGGGTTGCTTCCTCATCGAAGAATGAGAGGCTCTTTTCTTTCTCTTGAGTTGGGACACCATGACATCTAGGGTATTTTTGTCTTCGATATGCAATGAAGATCCAGACACATCTAACATATAAAGGAACAAAATAAGGAAAGGTACGATAAGCTAGGGAGAAATGCTCAGGAATACCTTTGATAGTGTCCACTTGATTTCCGATTGGCTTTTCTCTAATATCTTCTTCCTCCGATGCCTCTATGGTAAAAGGATCTTCATGTTTTATGAAGCTGATTTATGAATATTAGTACTCCCTGAAACCCCAATTTTGAGCACCTTCAACACTGTTGGAGGGTTAGGTTCCAAACTATAGTCAAGTACTACCTTGCCCTTGTTGATTACATCTTTCGGCCTTGAGCCACATTGCTTTATTCATTGGAAGGCCATTTTGTTGTCGTCTTCATAAGGATTCTCGAATGAAATGAAATCTACCAACTTGTGGAAAAGGTTCGAGGTCCAAAGAAAACCAAGTGCACATCAATAAAGTTATTTGAGAATAGCAAACAAAAGGATTGAGATGCAGACCCCTAGAGTGCCATAACTTTGCAGAAAAGAATACTTAAGTGCCATAACTTACGAAAGGTACATTTAAGTGCCAAAATTAGAACAAAATAGATCACTTGAGTCAAAATCCAGCCAAATTGCATACGTGGCATTTTTTTCGGCGAAGCGAGCCCAAAACGACGCCGTTTTGCACGCTGACGTGACCAAATAATGCAAAAACGGCGTCGTTTTGGGCTAACGTGGTAAAAAATAATCTAAAAATTAATTAAATTAAATTTAGTTAAAATATTTAAAATTAAAAAATTTTAAAAATTAAATAAAAAAAAAATAGGGGGAGGCGGTTGAGGGCTTAGCCACCGCCATCGCCACCACCTCCCCGCCATCACCGAGAAAGGCCGGCGACGGATAGGGGAGGGTCGGCTAGGGTCGCCGGGCCCTGGCCAGGGGCCGGCGATCCTGGCCAACCGGCGGCAAAGGCTCGCAAGCCCTCGCCCCGGATCGGGCGAGGGTTGCAACCTTCACCCAGATTCGGCGAGGGTCGGCGTCCCTCGCTCGGTCGGGCCAAGGGCCACCACCCACTAAGGCGACCCCTAGCGGGCGGCGGCCCTTGGCCCGGCCAAGCGAGGACCATCGACCCTCGCCCAAATCCGGTGGGGGAAGGAGGAGGAGGAGTGGAAGTCGTCGTCGAGGAGAAGGAAGAAAAAAAAAAGGGGGAGGAGGAGGAGGGAGACGGCTCGGCGGCCCCCCGGCCGGTGGCGAGGGCTGTGTGCCCTCGCCCAACCGAGCCCGGCAAGGGCATGCAGGCCCTCGCCGCCGGTCGGGCTGGGGCCACCGGCCCTCGGCCGGGCTCGGCGGCCCGGCCGACCCTCCCCCACCTTCTAGCGACGGGGGAGGCGACGGCGGCGAGGGCTCGGCTCTCGGCGTCAACCGCCCCCTCCTCCTCCTCTGTTTCCGTTTTTTTTTAATAAATATAAATTATATTATTATTTTGTTTTAAATTAAATTTAATTAATTTTTATATTATATTAAAATTCATATTATGCCAAAACGACATCATTTTGGCCGATTTAAGGGTTCTATTTTGGCCAACACCCGAAACGACGTTGTTTTGGGGTGAATTAGAGATGACTCAACTCTCCGGCGAGCCACCTCGGCGAGAAATATTAATATTTAAATGCCATGTATGATTTTCAGCTAGCTTCGCCGAAGGTGGCATTCAAGTGTCCCACTTTTCTTCAAATGTGGCACTTAAGTGTACATTTCGTAAATTATGGCATTTAAGTGTCCATTTGTGCCAAATTATGGCACTTATAGTGTTCTTTTCTCCAAAAGGATCATCTTGCTTGGATTATATTTTCGCTTGTTCATAGAATAAGCAATTGGCATTGGCACAGCTTGAAAAAAACTAAATCGCCTAACGCAGTACTATGAAGAGTAAGCTTCAAATCCATGATAAAATCTTCCCTTTAAACAAAGTCATATTGGAAGATCGACAAAGGTAAGTATGCATTAATAGAAGTGAAAGTAATTGTCCAAGTACTTGGTATCTAAACAGAAAAGGTAACAAAACTTTGGAGCATCGTAAGGGAAAGATTCGACATGTGCTGGGTCAAAATCCAGGATGTTGTTGAAGGTAATAAGCAAAATGAGGGATATGGTTAGGAACCTTTAAGGGTCAATAGCTAAGCAATCGACTGGCCAAATATACGGGTTTTAGTTGCTTGGATTTTGGCAATGAATAATGTGGGAGATTATGAGAAATCTTGTTGAATAAGAAAGGGAAATAAAGGGCCATCCATGCTTGCAGATTTTAAAATGGACTAGATAAGACTCTATCCTCCTTAGACATCATCCAAAGGGTGGCATGGGTAATACTCCTGCATAAGGCAACCAAGACAAGTGGGCCAAAAGAAAATCGTCTTCCCCTCACAAGGTTTGAGGCAAGATTTAAGTAATCTTTTGAAACCTTGAGAGTCAAGCTAAAGAATACATATTTTGATAGCTAAGAAAGTAAGAAAGTGACGCTCGGTAAGGTCAATAAGGCTAGAGGTTTTGTAGAATCAATCAAGGAATTTCCCATAAGCAAGGATGTTATCAGGGATGTATTCACACTGAAACCTCCAATGTCTCCACAAGATTTCCAAGTGGGATAAACCCAAACATAGTAAAGACATCTAAAAGGGTTATAGACATGGGTCAACATGGAAAGAAGAAACAATTGGTTGAAGGAGACCAGAAGCAGACAGCAGAGCCCAATAGGCCCCCGTCTAAATCATGAGACAACATACTAACCTTGAATGCCGTCTCTATGTTTGCATTCTTCCATGATAATAGATTTTCGAGGTCATCCTTTAGTCGCAAGTACCAAGAGTGAAATTCTTCTTCAAACGAAGGAAAGCTTCGAAATTTAGAGGGGACAGATGTCTAAATATCCTTGATGGAAGAATGTTGTACAGAAAGTTTCTCATTCCTTATGGTTGGGAAGCAAGGTTTGAGAGGTGATGGAACATGATCATGATCTAAGAGATAGGGCCAAGAAACAGCAGCTTAGAGTTATCTTCAATAGTGCTCGGCAACCGAAAATGACAATAATTAGCCTATTCACTGCGATGAATGTCATCAAAGCATGAGATAAAAGATTCAGAGGGGAATTTGGGAGTTTTGGTTGCCATGGAGAAAGCTTAGGAACATAATGCAAAGGGTTTAGGGTTTAAGGAAGAAGACAAAAGAATATAAAGAAAGAGACGGTAGACATATACTCATACTCAGAGTAGAAGACGACAATTCAAAATTATGATATCTGCTAGAAGCTAAAGTGATGTGTCAAGATATAATAGGAGCTGTTGATCCTTATCAGCTATGCATAAGGAAAAGTGATGTCAAAAAACAAAAAGGCATGATCATCATTCGTAGCAGATCGCGCGTGAAACAAGGTCTTTCCTTTAAAAGAAATAAATTTTCAATTTACTTATGTTAAAAGGAGGCATATGTTAACACTTAAAATTAATCACGCCGTCACATGCTAGTAATGTAAGTTTTGGAATAGTTTTGGTAGTAAACTTTGAAAGTAAAGCTTTCAAAAACATTAAGGAATGAACTAAAATAATGCGCAAAAGAAAGGCAATTAGAGATCAAAGACCCAACTAAGGAAGCAAAGGGAGTTATTATTAGCGGATAAAGCCATGATCGAAGCAATTACAGAATGGACTGGCTGAAGAATAAGAAATGTCCTAAGAGTCAAAAGCAGCAATTCAAATTGATAACTACCCAATGGTCATGGGACATCCTTATAAATACCTCAAGTCCTCCAGTGAGAAAGACCCTGTGACATCATGATTTTTCAGATTCTGATTTCGATTGGATAAGTTGGGCCTTTCATCGATGCGCCTATAGTGCTTTTCTCTGAAATGGCCACTCGTGAGATAACTAGATTATCTGGAGAAGTCATTAAGAGACTTTAATGCAATAAACTTGAGGATTCGACTAGGAATTGGTTACTCGACCGTGCTCATCTGTAGAGATCATTTTGGCACAGTAAGATCGATTAGAAATCAGAGATAAGTTGGTTCAATTAAGATATGTGGTTAAACGTGGGTGATCCCACTAAATTGCAAAATTCTCGTCGATCGGCACTAGATTGATTTTTCTATCGTTTTGGTACCCTGTGTTCGTATTTGAAACCTCGAGATTTTCACGACAACCGAGAGTCGCCAATGTGTCGAAGGGGTTCATTGTGGTTTGAAGAAAATCGACAACATGTCATTTGCACTAAAAATTTCTAAAAGCTACCTGGTAACCTAAGTCACGATAAAAACACGCCGGATTGAAATTAACCGCGAATTTGAATCCGATTTTAGAAATTGAAGGTTCTGTCATGTCACAATAAATTCTAGGAATGTCGACTCAGTCTCAGAAAATTTTTTTGCAACCCGAGACTTTTTGGGAAAAAGTTGTCCTAGGGCTATTTTTGTCCAGAAAAAGCCGGGGATCATTTTTTATCGCGCAATTGGGATGCAAGATGGTTCAATTGGTGAGGAAAAATACCAATTTGATTGTTGACTCAATAATGTGATTTATTGAGGCCAAATGGGATTGAATTGAGCAAGAAACTAAGTCCAATTGGTGAAGAAATGTTGCAAATTCGTATGTCCCCCACCCTCACCACATTTTGACAATTTCAAGCTTCTAGAGGAGTTCATTGGTGGTTTAAGGACGGCTAAGGAAGGTGTGGGTGGTGTAGGTTGGTCAAGGGAACACTTGAATAGAAAAAAATGGCCTATGGCCCCTTGTTCCCCTCACCTTGTTCCTCAAGCCAGCAGCCATCACCATTACCCCTCCTCTCTGTTTTTCGCCCACCAATAGAAGCAAGGAAGACCAGCAAGGCCGCTGGACTGCCCCTCACGCCGTCACACGCCACCATCGTCGCCGGAACGTCACCTCGCCGCCCGAGCGTGCTGCCTGCGCACATCCACCTTGCCACGCCCAGCTCGCTTCATCCAGCTTGTCCTTGCATTCCAGCAACCATCTCAACCCATGCCGGAGTCATTTGGCCCGCTTCCAGCCCCCGTGAGTGCTCGTCAAGGCTTGGTTTGGCCCTTTCCACCTTTCCCGATCAATTCCCGCCTTAACCAACCCTGTTTCCTCTCTTTTGCAGCAGTAAACAGAGAGTTTGTTAGTGGGTTTTCCAGCAACCCTCAGTCCGTTTTGAGGTGGTTCCAAGTCTCGAAACCTAGGCCCGCTTTGGAGACAATCGTCTCCCGTCGCGTTCCCGTCGATTTGAATCGACCGGCTCGCTGAACAAGTAAGTTGGCTCACTAAACCTTACTTAGCATGTTAATTATGCTTAAGGGTTGTTTAGATTAGCTTTAGTATGGATTAGTGATAAGCTAGAATGGTTAGATTAGTCTTAGAATGGATTAATATTAATTTAATTAGTGAGCTTTGTACAATTGATGAGGGATTAGTCGAATCCAGTAGAATTTTTGTAGTTCGGATTTCTGGACTCTCGCCATTTGCCCTTTTTGTAGATCGAAATGGGTTATGATTTTGATGTTGATGTCTTCTTGAGAAATGTTTTAGACATCCTCACTTACAACATATATTGTTTTCAATATTTTTAGGGATTTAAAATAGGAAGATATCAACTCCATCAATTTCAAATAGAGCCTCAGTTTTCGCTAGAACTGGTGACCTTTTAGGATTGTAGGGATTTTTATCAACTCTTAGGGTTCTAATTTCAAAATGGTTTTTTCACAAAAGTTGTTTTTCATATCTTCTAGTTTAACATACTCAAATTTCATATCAAATGGACATGGTTTAGACCTCGAACTAAATTGATATCGGAAAACAGACTTTCTGGAAAACAAACACAGTTTTGTACTAGATTGAGCGATTTACTGGGCCGAATATAGAAGAATCTGGGTTAAGGTGTCTTCATGGAAAATGTTCATTTATGTGTATTTTATAACATATTCAAATTTGGCAATTTTCCAAACTTGTTCATTTAGATTTCTGGATTTAAACTTGGAGACATGCGAGTGGGTCCATTCTGCCGGTTAGGGCCAGTTATGATTTTGTAATGATTCTTGAGGCTTTGACTGCTGGAAATTGCACATTTGATGATATATGGTTGGTGGACGTAGTAGTTATTATTCGTTCCCGGCGTGTGTTGGTAGTTATTAGTCGTTTTCGGTGTGTGTCGGTAGTTATTAGTCGTCCCCGACGTGTTTCGGTAGTAATTAGTCGTCCCCGGCATGTGTCGGTAGTTATTAGTCGTTCCCGACGTGTGTCAGTAATTATTTTCTTCCCTAGCGTGTGTCGGATAAAACTGCACATGTGGGTAGTAATAGTTAATTAATTAGAACGCATGTTGAGTTGAATTGATGAATCGGTGTGTGTCGATAATTCTTGCTTTGATGTGTATCGGTAGTTCTTGCTCATGTGAGTAGTGATTTAATTGTGCTTCTTGCTCGTGTGAGTAATGATTGGTTTGGACGTTCTAAATTGGTGTGTGAATTTGCTATATACACATGATTGTGATATGAACTGTGCTGACCTGCAGGAAGGAATTGAGGCCAAGGTAAGCCTCTGTGATTGTATGATTGTGTGATCAAGACGTCTTAGGCGTATGACCCTCCTAATCAGGGTTTAGAGGGTGGACTTGCTAAGACATTGTCTCACTGGTTATTGAATAACCATTTTCAGGTCCTTAGGTGGTAGTCATGGAAGGCCAAGCCCCAAAGTCTGTGGAGGTGGAGTCCAAAGGATCAACGTATGTGTCCGACTAGTATGTCATAGGAAAATTCCCGTTTAAGAGTCAATCATTTGAAATCTTGTGGGTGTAGACTTTTGTATTTGACTCGGTGTGTATTTAAAAGCATGTTTGTTTGAAAATTTGTTATCCTGCTTTTCTATCCCGAGATGATGACTGTCAGGGGATTTATTATTTGCTTCCGCATGTGCAATAAAAAGAAAGGGTCGGCAACTCGTCCTAAGAAGTCGCAAAATTTTTATCAACCAAAGAGGGATGTGCACGCACTCGAGGATCGGGGTGTGACAGACCCTCCCAAACAACACATCAAAATACTTGTATCTTATCTTTCAGTTATCTTAGCCTAGTCTACTTTAGTTATAGCTTGAGATTCTCATCGTTGATTCAATTTCGGTGAGTGTCAATATCTCAAGTGGTGCTATTGATCATATTCCAATGCTATCCTATTATACAGCGTCATCGATTAGATTCCAACGTTGTGTACTCATATCCCTCTCAAAGCAATGCCTTCTCGGTGTTATTTCTACTTTACAGTATCGTCGATTAGATTCCTACATTATGTCCTCATACCTATCTAGGAGCAATGCCTTCCCGGTGTTGGTTCTATTGTTTAGCATCATCAATTAGATTCCGAAGTTGTATTCTTGTATCTTTGTATCCATCTAGGAGCAGTGCATTCCCAATGTTGTTTCTACTATCTAGCATTGTTGATTAGATTCCAACGTTGTATCATCGTATCCATTTAGGAGCAAAGCCTTCTCGGTATTGCTTCTACTGTCTGACATTGTCAATTCGTTTCCAACGTTATGTCCTCATATCCATCTAGAAGCAGTGCCTTCATTGTGTTTTTTTTCTATTGTCCAACGTTATTAATTAAATTCCAACAATATGTCCTCGTTCATCTCGGAGCAATGCTTTCCTAGTGTTGTTTCTACTATCTAGCGTCATCAATTAGAATCCAACATTGTGTCACCCACTTGATCTTAGTCAGTTCTCATTAGCATACTGAAGTAGTATTTGAATTAAGTCGTTGATTAAATTCTGGCACTTGTCATCATTAGTCCCGAGTTTGTATTGAATGATTTCATTGGATTCAAAGCTATATAGATGATTACATTTAACCCTCTCTATCTAATACTAACACAGAACTTAAGGCTTCTCAAAAAAAAAAAAAACCAATAAGTAACATTTGGTGAAAGATATTTCGTTGTGGGATTCAAAATCAACAAAACAACTACTGCATCGCTTTTGGTTGCCCGCCTAAAGATATCGTAGAGTTGAAATTGTTTGAGGTTGAGGATCCCTGATTATCACTCAATGGAGGGTGTTATTATATTAGTACTGGTGAATGTTGAAGGAGCATTTAGGGTACATTTGGTTTGAATTTGGAAGAAATCCTTTGGCTGATGATGGTCATCCGGGTCAAGATTGGCCAAAACACATAGAGACAAACAGAGAGACAGGAGGAGATGTATTAAAATCCATCGTTGATATGGTAGAGAGAGAAGTAGAGGTGGCAACGACAACTAAGATGTGAATGCACAGTCGTGGGTTATGGTTGGGCTACTCTCAAGAAAAGAGGAAAAAAAAATTAAAAACCATACCTTTGATAAAAAAAAAATGTTGAAATTTAAAATAATGATGCGTGGACAAACTTTGTAGAGTGTAAACACCTAAATTTTAGTCAAGGTTCGATCAAATTTGACCTAAAATGAAATTATATTAATATCACGGTCAAAAAGTACAATTGAATCATTGATTCTCTAGAGCATTTCAAAGATACCCAATATTCCCCACACTCTGACAAAAAAAAAATAAAAAATTCCCCCAAACCGGATGGATGCATCTCTGGATATCGAGGCTTTTAATGGTAAGCCATCTGATCTAAAGAGTGTCGTGAAAATTGTGCTTTACCTAGATCAAGTGATGAATTCACATAGATTTAATAATAAATGCGATGCCTCAATAATCGTGATGATTAAAGTTTTAATGGGAAAGAAATCGCAGCTTCTTACAGTAATCTGTTTCAACAAGATTCACGGAAATCTATGATCCCAAGATTTAATAACAAATGCAATGCCTCAATAATCGTGATGATTAAAGTTTTAATGGGAAAGAAATCGCAGCTTTTTACAGTCATCTGTTTCAACAAGATTCACGGAAATCTATGATCCCAATGTTTTTCCGAAAATTGGACAGTACTTTTAGAAAGTTCAAGCCAAATAAATGCCGGACGAAAAAAGTGATACTCAGTTAATAATTGGTCAATTTTGGAAAAAATGTAAAATAAAGCGTATGGGATTTCTTTAAAAAGCGGCTGTGTGTAGCCACCTATGGCAATCATAAATGACTCTTTAATGATCTTTGCAAGGAATATCCATTATCTATATATAGTCAATAATTGAATCCAAAATAGGAAACCTTCTCCAACTTGGCAATTTATTCAAAATAAGAAATTTACTTGAATTAAGGAACTTTTTTTTACTGGAGACATATTTTAATAATATAACTATCCTATCAAAGATGGGTATTTTAGTGTCATGCCATGCGCCTGTTTGTCATTTTAGTCATCCTAATACCATCTCATGCATATTTCATGTTCTTGGTCTCACACGTTGCATATTTTCCAAAAAGAGCATGGATGACACACGACCCGATGGAGTCAAGTCTCGTTCACCCCATGATGTAGGGATTTAACTCGAGGGCGGATGAAGAGATTTTCATTTCTCAAAACACAAAAAGATGTCTACTTTTTTATGCTAGAATATCTAATGATACTAAGTATAAGAATTTAACCAAATTATATGGTACCGAAAAGGCATCATTATGTGCTCAACCTTTTCTATGCATAACTGAACTCTCGAACCTTAAAGTATTTTCACTTTCAGACCAGCCGACATTTCTCGATGCAGCCAGAGAGGGTAAAAATCCCTACAGGAACTCGTAGCTTTTGGGACACTATTTTACAAACGGCGTGGGAGCGTTAGTACTATGATCGGCTCAGTCTAGCGGTTCCTCTAATTATTTCAGTAGCTTATAACTTCCGGCCTCTATATACCCATTTGCCTGTAAACATAACCATCACTTGGTTAACAAGAATAGACTCTATTTGTTTCTCGAAAAATAAATGATTAAAAATTTGTTTTTAAAAAAATAATCGTTTGTATCACTTATAAAAATTAATAAATGAAAAATATTTGCATCATACTCAAAAATCTTAGATATAAGTTGTTGTCGATAATGAAAATATTTTTGTTAACTAATTATTTCGAGCGATATAAATTATCAATTTAAAAAAAAATCAAAATTCATTTTTTGTGAAATAAACAAAGCCTAAAGCAAGTGAAAACACCTCAATTTTCAAAAACTCTTCTCTGACCACACCCAAAAAAAAAGAGTCAAAACCTTTTAATTCTTAGTCACGTGGTGCGGCAAGTTTGATTAAGTTTTCGTTGGCTCTTTCATGCATAGAGTTGGCTCAATGTTTTCATTGTTTAATTAAGTTAATTTGCCTCAATTCATGTCAATGTTAGGAGACCAGGCTTGAGATTGAACCAATAGTTTAACACTTCATTAGCTTGAAGTGTCACCGAAATGTGGATAGAATTACTTTTTAAAACTATTGGTTTGTGATTAAAACCATGGATATTGTTTTCTCTGTCATTATGATTTATCCATCTGCAAATAAAATTTTGGTGGTCCGTATGCTTTTTGTCCTTTGACTAATCTTATATAATCTATCTAACTCAGCATTAGATGTCGATTTCCGGAATTTGGAGCGGACGTGCATATATCAACAGTACATGCAATATTGTATTCGCTTGCTTGCTGCATCTAGCATTTGGTTTTCGGGATATTAGTGCCCATGTTGACCTAAGAATATGAAACAAGAGTTTTGCCGTAGAGTGTAGCTATTTATGCATTGTTACTAGTATTATCGTTTCACAAATCCATCTTGTGCTCTCAAAATTTATCAGTCGACCGTGTAATGTATTCTCGTCTGTCTTCATCAGCTATATTAAAGGACGAGGATCTGAGGGAATCAATGGATCTTTGTCATATCTTCTGATTTGGCTGTCTGGTTTATGAGAACCTCCCGGTTCCTGAGTTCCTTGTAAGGAATCGTTAGCTCTTCAGCATTACGCATGTCAGGACCTATGGCAACTGTTGCTAATGCTGAAGGGGCACTTTCTTCGGCAGACAGAGCAAGATCTTTGATACAACTTTATTCAATGACAAGCAACGCCTATCCACGTCAAACAATGGCGAAACAGAGTCCGCCAGATTCAGAGTAGGAAGTGCGCCCGACTCTCATTTATGGCGAGCTAGTTGTTGTGAACCAACCATGAATAGGGTAGCAATTCGTGTTGGTGTGTAATGATAATTTTGTAATTCATGTCCATTCATATCGATCTAGAACATCTTAAATTTGATTTTAGCTAAATAATTGAATTATGCTTAAAATGTATATATTCATATCAACTTATAAAGTTGAGCTTATCGTGTTGTGTCAAGCAAATGGATTGTATTTAATATTGTTGGCCTTAACCATGAGCAATAAGTTTGAGAGTGGAGTGCCAAAACCTGAACTCTTAATCTATGCTCTAATACCATTTTAAGAAGTCCAATTTAGGCTTCATTTGTTTTGAGAGATTTTTTTTCTGAAAAAAATATTTATCTCATTTTTCAGCATTTGGATCGTTTAGGAAAATGAGTTAATCAACATAAAACATTTACTTAAATTTAGAAAAATGAATTTTCTCTTTTGACAATCAAAAATCATTTTTCAAAATATTACTCGATATTGGTACATGGACCGGAGATTCTGCACTTGGGCTTGAGATTGACTAAGTTACTATGGCAAATAAATAAACGTACTTTAGACCCAAAAAGAAAAAACGTTCTCATGAAGTTTTTCAAAAGTAATGCTAAATATGACAATTCTAACCACTCAAATTTACCAAAAATAGAACCGATAAATAAGGCAATAAAAAACATAAATGGCATGGAATAAAGCAAGTAAATCAGCGTGAACCATCTTGGGCGATATTAAAACGCCTGGATATTAAATTGACAGGGCAGGACACTGTGAGCAAAAAAGGAAAATGTCCAAAAATACTCTTACAAGTTTCTTAAAATAGAGAATATTTTTTTGCGAAATTAAGGGAAAATTCCAAATAAGAATCCGAAGTGGACCAATTTTCTCAAATAAGGATCCGAAATTAACTTTGTGTCAGATAAAAACCTAAACTGGACCCATTGTCTCAAATTAGGACCCGAAATTATTGAATCAATTCCAAATAAGAACCTAAGCTTACTAGTCAGCCAAATTCGCCAACTATCAAGCATGTGATATTTCTGACGACTGGAGTTTGGACAATTTTTTTCCAAAAGAAATATAAGGAAAATTAACAAATCCTATGGTAGAATTGATTTTAACGTGTGTGCTTTTTGTAATGAAGTTCCAGACTCCATCGATCATCTATTTTTCAGGTGCGGCACCTCGGCTTCTCCGGCCTTCTTTTGGGCCGCCGGGTGTAATCTCCCTTGGAGGAATAGATGCTGGAAAGAGGTGCTCCTCTGGGCCAAGAAATTCTTATCGGGATGGATTTCTACCATAGGATTGCTCGCTTCTCTTTTGGAGCTTTGTGTCATCTTATATGGAAAAAGAGGAATGCAATCATCTTTCGTGGTGAATCTTTAGTGATTCCAGCTCTCAAAAACCACCTTCTCAAGGTGGTTAGAGATAGAGCCATCACTTTCAGCAAGGTTCCTCCATCTCCGAGAAATACAAGACTTCAAAGAGGCTGGGGTCTTGATCCGGCGATCTTCTCTTCTTAAGCTGTCTTTGCTTTGATTCGCCTTGTGGCTGTTTTTGTGGCTTCTCCATTTCTTTGCTTTGGCGTTAGGACCGAGGTTCGCCTTGGCTGTTTGTGTTTGTCGGGTTTTCGGTTGTCTTCCTTGTACCCTTGTGGTTGCTCTTCTAGCTGGTTTGTTTTGCATCGGATCCCCTTCACTCTTACATTGTTCGTGAGAGTGTAGGTTTTGGGACCGATCTTTTGTACTTTTGTCCTTGCTCTATATATTTATTACCATTACCAAAAAAAAAAATTAACAAATCCTAAAATAGAAACCAAAAAAAAACCCTAGGTATTCTACGGTCTTCCCATTCCTTGTACCCGTCCTCTGCAAAGTCAAAGACCGAAGTTCTCCCCATTCCTTGTACCCATCTTCCGCAAAGTTGAAGACCCAAATTCTCCATCGGTTGAGACACGAATTAAAAAATAAGAAGAAAACCATATGCTTCTTTCTTTGTTTGCGGAGACCCAAATTCTCCGCCGGCTGAGGCACGAATTAAAAAACAAGAAGAAAACCATAGGCTTCTTTCTTTGTTTGCGAAGACCCAAATTCTCCGCTGGCTGAGGCACGAATTAAAAAACAAGAAGAAAACCATATGCGTCTTTCTTTGTTTGCAGAGACCCAAATTCTTCGCCGGTCGAGCAAGGTGAGGAGCGATGAGAATCGAGTCACGACGACGACCGAGCAGCGATTTGGTTGAGGAACAGCAAGGGAGAAGAAAGAAGAAAACGTAAACATCTAAATGAATAACCTAAACTTAATTAATTCAAAATTTTCCATTTTTTTCGAATCACAAATTTCTAACAAAATTGCTCATATTTTAATCGATGGAAAATGTCTGTCGGCGAGCTAAGGTCTTTAATAGAGATTAACTTGATTACTTTGGATCCTTATTTAACACAAAATTCACTTCAGGTCCTTCTTTAAAACAATGGGTCACTTCGGATCCTTATTTGATACAAAATTCACTTTTGGTTTTTATTTGATAAAATAGATTCACTTCGAATCCTTTTTTGAAATTTCCCCCGAAATCAATTAAGCATAAAAGTTCAAGTCAATGGATTGGAGGAGACAACATGTACTTCAAAAAGTTGAAAATCACATGTTTAATGGCCGGGGGATTACCCCAATCATGTGAAAGGAGAAAGGAATCACTGACAGCTCACCGAACTCTATGTTTTGTAAATAATAATAATAATAATAATAATAATAATTTTGAAAAAAATTCCTAAAAAAATTACTTAAAATAATTAGTTTATAAAAAATATTTTTTAAAATATTTTTTATATCAATAAAAACTTACATTTAAGTATTTTCGTGAATAATATAATTATTTTTGCTCATTCATTTTTATGAAAAGTATTTTCTAATTTGGGTTAATATTATCAAAAAGCTTCAAACTTGTATACTTATAATGAATTTGCCTTAATTTAATTTTTTTGACTACAAAAACCTCAAAACTAGTATATTTGTGAAAAATTTACCTTTATTTAGTTTCCGTTAATTTAAATTAACACTACAAAAAATTACAAATTAGTACATTTGTGACGAATGTAGGGTAAAATCTCAAACTAATACACTTGTCATCCAACTCATTAATTTGACATTAAAATTTCATGGAAACTAACAGATGATAAATTTAATACAAATGTACCGATTTGGGATTTTTAGTAGTCAAAAAATTAATTTTGGATAAATTTATCATATATGTACTAATTTGAAAATTTTCATAATATTAACTTTTAAATTACTTATTTCCTTCGGAATGAATGAAAATTACTTGAAAAAAAAAGGATTCCTCGTAATCCTCAAGTCCACTCGATGAAATTACTAGGGGTGATCGGGTCTAGGGTCTAGATCTGGACCCAGTACACAACCCCGTTATAATCGATTCTCTTTTTTTGGACTTGTACCTGACCCTGTTTATATTGGACCCTGTACCCGACCCACCTATTTTTTCGATCCGGTTCTTAGGTCAACCCTATTTCCACTGGAACCTATTTTGCAACCTCTCAATATTCTATACAACTTCGAATTTTATATTAAAACGTGAGAAAATAACGTAATCCTCCTAATTTGTATTGAAACATTAAGCACTCATAATAAATAAATATATGAACTTTTATACTAAACGAAAAATTAATAATCCACATGACTAATTATAATAAATAAAATCATAAGGCAAAGCAAAATCATAACATTGCATAAACATTGACAACAAACGTAAGTCTAATATTAGTTTTATTTCCACAATTATTATGTGAAGTTATTTATTTATGCAAGCATAACTCCTCATACAAAAGATAAATTAGGCAAGCCAATCCACGTGGTACACAAAAATTTGGCAGCGACAAACACCGTCTATCCATCGGATAGTGTGAGAGGGAGCTGGTGAGGGAGGGAAGCGAGTGAGGAAGAGGAATGATGAAGGAGGAGTTCCGTGCGTGTCTAAGAGAGTCAAGAGGAAAAGCGTCGTCTGATTGCGGAAGTAAGAATATAAATCATGAGAAAAAAAATAGGATTTTAAATAGAAATCAAGGGAAAAAATAGGGTTTTGGACTTCTACTTACAAAATCGATTCCCAAATCAGTCCGAGAACCGGTTCCCAAATCGGTCCGAGAACCGGTTCCTGAGTGAGTAATCACTCTGAATTAGTTCCCGGATTGGTTTAAACCAGTTCTGAAATTTAGGAACGTGGACCGATTTCAACGAAAACTGATTCCCGACCTTGCTTTCAAGGTGGGCCGGTCCAGTTCCTGATATATCCGGTCCGGTTGCACATCCCCTAGAAATTACCTTCCCCGAGCGGCTTGCAAGTGACAAGAGTACGAAACAATTCTCGCTGCCGGCCCAAAAGTAAAAAAAGTCAACACCACTGTTCCAATTCTGCTCGGAGCATCTGCAAAGTCCAATCTCCGTCTGAAATCTCCATAGCAGAGAGAGAGAGAGAGAGAGAGAGAGAGAGAGAGAGCAGAAAAAGATGGAGCTGGAGCGGCTGAGGGAGGCGGTGGAGGAGGTGGAGCTGGTGGACGGCCACGCGCACAACCTGGTGGCTCTCGATTCCACCTTCCCTTTCGTGAAATGCTTCACCGAAGCCGAAGGCGAGGCCTTATCCTTCGCGCCTCACTCTCTCCCCTTCAAGGTAAAAGAGTTCTTGGTTGAATCTTGACGTCGAATGTGTTTCGGTGGACAAGGTAGGTGTTGCCCAAAGAGTTGGCCAAAGGATTAGTCGTCCAGGTAGCAGCGTAGGAGCCCTGCAGGAAATTTAAATTTGAATGTACTTGTTAGAAAGTTGACTATTTGGCTTAGATACGTATCCTTGGCAGGCGCAGAATTTTAGTTGCTTTTCTTCTAAACTTTACATTAAGTCTTCGAGGACGGAAAAAAACTCTTTGAAGTTCGAATTATTTTCCACCTTAATTGGCAAGAAAGAAGGTGCTGACAAGTTATTCATACAAGGACTATAAATACACGGATTCGTAAGAGATAAACTTTTGGCATGAATTTCGTATGTGACAGGCAAAGAACAAGATGGCTTCTTAAAACTTGCATCATAACAACTCTAGTTTGTCCATTCAGAGAAATCTGAGGGATATCGCCAAGCTCTATGGCACAGAGTCATCTCTGAAGGCAGTTGAAGAATATCGCAGAACAGCAGGCTTGCAGTCCATTTCCTCATTATGTTTCAAAGCTGCAAGAATATCTGCTGTCCTAATCGATGATGGACTGCAGTTGGACAAAAAGCATGACCTCAAATGGCACAAAAGTTTGGTTCCAGTTGTTGGCCGTATATTGAGGATTGAACGCTTGGCAGAGGAGATTCTTAATGAGGTAAGAAATGCTGTTTCATGACCTCAACTTGTTTGTGCATCGTACCTTCTCGACTTATTAGTTCGGTGGATCACCTTCTAATATTTCATTCTACTCCAATGCTTTTATCATATGGTTCTATTTATGAAAAACAAGGAGGACCAATTTTTTCTTTTTATGTTCTGGATCAGGTTTGCAAAAACTGAAAATCCGCTTATATCGCACGGTATCATCTTTATAAGCTGTTCTAGTTTTGAGGAGCCTTGTGCTTCGGTCTTCAGCCTCCTCCTACTCCTCCTCTTTCTTTACCAATTGCCCTCAGCTGTTTTATCTAAAGATTCGGTAAATGGCGTCAACCATGTAGAATTTTCTTCTCTTTTTTCCATTGTCTTAATCTATAATCTTTTCATTTTCTCAGGAGATGCCAGCTGGATCTGTTTGGACTTTGGATTTATTCACTAAAATCTTTGAAGAAAGACTAAACTCATATCCTTTTTGTTGGTCTTGAATGTATCTGTGATTTGTCCTTTGCTGGTATGAAGGTTAGTTCTCTTCTGGTTTTCCCTTGAATCCTCGTTGTCACAGTTGCTCGTGAGATATATGGATTAAAAACTATTGCTGCATACCGAAGTGGTCTAGATATCAATACAAACGTTAATAGCATAGATGCTGAGGAAGGCCTTCAGCATACTCTCTGCGGTGAGTATTGCACATGAATGTGGTTTACTGTGGTTGATAGAGTACAACGAAGGGAAAAAAAAAAATTACTGATCATTTCTCTTTCCAGTTGGGAAACCTGTCCGCATAACAAACAAAAGCTTCATTGACTATGTCTTGACACATAGTTTGGAGATTGCTGTGCGCTTTGACCTTCCCTTGCAGATACATACTGGGTAATATTTTTTGTATTGTTGAATGGCCTTAATGCTTGGTTCATTAAGTTGGAAATTGATTAATTGAAATCAGTTAGCTTTTCCAGAAAGTTGATATTCCAAGCATGTAGTTATTTCAAAGAAGGTGAAAAAATTACAATCATATTACTATTCCAAGCACCTGCTGATCTCTTTTATGCAGTGGACTTTTATCGAGGGCTAATTGCTATACCTGCTGAAGCTAATTCGATGAAGCTGCAGGAATTTTCCCTTTGTCAACTAACCCATAAACCTTGAGACATGACAAATTGCTTATTTTGTCATATCAGTTGTCAAATACAGAATGTGAATATCTGCATGTTTTCTCTGGTATAGGTTGTCTATATTGACTGAATTGTTCCTTTTTTTCCTCATTCGTCTCTAGTTATGGAGACAAAGATTTAGATCTCCGCCTGGCTAATCCCCTTCATCTAAGGACTCTGCTTGAGGACAAGAGATTTTCCAGGTGCCGTATTGTCCTTTTGCATGCTTCATACCCATTTTCGAAGGAAGCGTCATATTTGGCCTCTGTTTATCATCAGGTGGATTTGCTGACCCCCGGAAAATTGCATTCTAGACTTCCTCCACATTTTAGAGTCACATTATACTATGCTGCTTTTAGGTATATCTCGATTTTGGGCTGGCAGTTCCGCATCTTAGTGTGCATGGCATGACATCTTCAGTCAAAGAGCTTTTGGATCTGGCTTCAATAAAGAAGGTGCTATTTGGCTTGGACTCTATAAAACTATGAATTCACTTAGAACTTTAGTGTGCCTGGGCATTTGTTAATGTTTTGCACAGATGATATTCTCTTTTCTTCTTCTTTTAAGCTATGTCAAGATTCTTTTCCTATATGAATCAGCTATGAGTACTTTGTTTGGTTGGACTAATAGTACATTTACTAATACAATTATGCAGGTGATGTTCAGCACCGATGGTTATGCCTTTCCCGAAGCTTATTACTTAGGTCTGTTGAAGCAATTATTACTTTTATCAATGCTTTAGCTTGTTAAACTTGCCTGCAAAACCTACTGCAGTCACCTTTGTTTCTCACATTTTAGTAATCTGCTATTCATGGAACAATTGTGACTATGCACTACTTTCATTAGTTTTGATGTCTCAGTGAAGGAGGTTAAAAACTAGTAATAATATTGTCCATAATCAGCATAACTAGATTGACCTTTGAGGGAAGAGAGTGAAACAGAAATAAAATGTGGCTTGGTGTCAGGATCTTGTTATTAGTATATGAAGATTATTAATGTGATAGACATTCCATAACTCACTATTTTCTGTGCACAAGAAGCCCCTTAATGTAAGTACTCTATCTTATCCATAACTGCAACTCAGGTCTACCATTCCTCTAGATCAAATGACTTCTTTTCTGAGGATTTTTAGCCCACTGAAAATGATGACATAGCTAAACATCAAGATTTGCATTATTAACCGAAACTCAGTTTGTTGTCTATGGCTGAAATCCTGGGATCTTTGTTGCTATTTTTTAACCTTTTGGATAATTAGTATGATCTAATTTTTCCGCATGAAATAATTATCTCGATGGTTATGAATTTGATATTTTGAAAAGCTCTGATTAAATCGTTGAGCTTTTGATGAATAATTTTGTATTTTTCAGCACATCTGACCTCATATTCATTCTATGTAAAAGTCAGATATAATATAAATCAATGGCATTAATTAAGTTAATCAGCATGTCTAGATTGACTTTTACTTTTTACTTTTCACTTAACTTAAATCTTGCAGTGCAGGCACTTTTAGGTTTTTTTAGCTGAAATACTTGGAACTTTCTTAACATATAAATGTTAACACATGGATTCACATATAGTTTTTTCATAATTTTTTTGAAATCTGAATAATATTTTGAAATTTTGGCGGGAAAGCAGAAAAAGTACTTTTTACTTGCCTTTAAGTGGAAAAAACCATGCCTCTCTGAGTTATGTAGGACTGATACAACGGCTTTATTGAAGATGATTTCATATATTGTCCTGTAGAGACAATTCTCTTATACTTTGAGGTTTTATTCCTGTAGGTGCAAGAAAAGCACGTGAAGTTGTCTTCTCCGTTCTATGTGATGCATGTGCTGATGGTGATTTGTCAGTTCCTGAAGCTATTGAAGCGGTGCAAGACATATTTGCGAAAAATGCAACTGAATTCTACAAACTGAATTTAGCCCCTAAGTCTCTTGTTTCAAAGCATCCTCTATCCCCCATTTTGACGATCAATAATACGTCTATTACCGATGCCTCACTTGTTCGCATCATCTGGGTGGATGCTTCTGGACAGCACAGATGTCGTGTGAGACTCTCTCTCTCTCCCCAACAAAATTGCTCAACTTCTTCTTGAATGGTTGTCAAAGCGTAAAGAAACTTCGATAGTTTGGGTTTTCTATGCTGTACAGTAAATTAAGGATCGGTGTAGGCTTCAAAAAAAAAAAAAAAATGGTGGATAATTAATAACGGTGGTTCTTCAACAGATAATGGGATGTTTCTGTTCTTCCATGAAGCTTTACCTGTAGGATAGTGATTCACCAGGTGTACCTTTTGGGGAGAAAATTTTCAATTCTGAACAACTTTTGAGATGTGCATTTGGATTAATCCTGCTCATTATTTAATTCACATCTCCTCAAATCTGTCATATGTATTGGTGATGTGGTGGTAAAATAGGTCTTTGTCTTTATTTCATGCAAGGAAGAATAGCTGAGATGTAGTCTCACTTTCATTTGTATGTTGAGATAAAAAAAAAAAAACAATTTAGAATTTTGTCTGTTGAACTTACCACTGATGTGCTGCTTCCCTGAGCAAAAGTTGCCTTGTAGAGCGTCCCAATGCCCAACCTTGAATTATAGCAAACTGCCTTTTGTATACATACTCTGCAAGTCCCTTCACTAATTACTCCTAGCAATCTTTTTGAAGACTGCAATGTTTGTGCATCGCTGCAATGCTGGAGTGCAGCACTTCATTAATTAATAACAGCCATTCTCCCTTTCGTGTCTGGTCTATACCATGGTCTCTATTATGCATTAGCATTTGATGTTTCATCCTATCTTTAGATGACCGCACACTGATATTTGCACTCAATGAGCAAAAGAATCTCAACTGGCTTCTGGTCTCTTAATCAAGAAGCAAGGCTGCTTATTTTACAGACAAAATCAGGGAAAGATAACATCTCTTATCATGGTTGGCTTATATGGACTTGGATTGTTAAGCTGTTTCTTGACCAAATTATTAAAGAAGCTTGTTAGATTTTCAGGAAACTCAATTTTCAATGTTCAAGAGATTCAGGACTGGTCCAGTTGTTTTTCCTTGATCTAGGGCCATAAGTTGATAAACTGTTTCTCTTTGGAAAGAATAATAATCCTATATATGCTACTGTTTGAAATTTATTTCTCTTACTTCTGTTGGTGATATTTTCAGGTTGTCCCCACAAAGCGCTTCAATGATGTTGTTGTGAAGAATGGAGTTGGCTTGACTCATGCATGTATGGGAATGTGTTCATTTGTTGATGGTCCGGCTGAAGACACCAATCTAACTGGTGTGGGTGAGATCAGATTGATGCCTGATTTGTTAACAAAATGGCAGATTCCATGGTATGACCAGTTTTTTTTACCAACCAACCATCTCTTGATTGTATAGTTATATTAATGTGTTTCATCTGAAGATTTTCGTTTTCATCCAAGAGTTCCCATTTTGCTGCTTAAGCTTCATGCTGACATTGGCTATTTGTGGAGTTGTTTATCACTTTGGAAACTTCCATCTGTGGTACCAAAAAATGAACCATCACAGCATAGACAGCAGGCTTAACTAGGGTTGGCAAATGGTTAATCATGGTAACGTTGGACAGTGCTCATAGATGGCATCCTCATCTATTAGAGATTTTTGAGGGGACAATCCTGAATTATGAGATTATGAAATTATGACAGAATAAGTAATATTACATGAAATGAACCCTTTCGCTTCTCCAAATAGGAAATAAAAGGCTTATATTCTAAGATACAGAATGATGTTTATTGCTGAGTGGACAACAGTAAATTGATTGATTGCCATCAAATAGCCTTCACACACTGGGCTTGTGCAAGTCTGCCTTTCTCTCAAGATCTTCTAAGTTCAACTTTTGTATACTACTCCTTCAATATTGACCATGAGGTAAATAAAGGAGATTCATCTGAAAGTTTCATGTAAGATCATTGGAAATAAATGTATCTCATTTAAAAGTGAGTCTTTTTTGCAGAATGTGCAAATTGTTCTGAAATTTGATGCAGGCTAAACTTATGTTTGGTGATCTGTGGCTTGTTGTTAGCCATGATATGAATACTATTAGTACATTGATCTCTTATTTAATATTTTCCTCCATACTTCCCAATAGGGAGCCACGTGAGGAAATGGTTTTGGCTAATATGCATGTCAGACCGGGAGAAGCTTGGGAGTTCTGCCCTAGAGAAGCCTTAAGAAGGGCTTCCAGGGTTCTGAAAGACGAATTTAATTTGGTAAGGCAGATGGAATCTCAATCTCATTTGTAATGCTGCTATAAGTGATGAGTAATTCAAACTCTGTATTTTTAGGTGATGAATGCAGGGTTTGAAAATGAGTTCTATCTCTTGAAGAGCGTGCTAAGGTACTTTCGGCATCATTGCTTTTAACATCCAAATGGCTCTGCAGCAGGACATGATATATTAAAGCATTTGAGTTGCACAGGGAAGGAAAAGAAGACTGGTTGCCAGTGGACTCATCACCATATTGTTCTACATCAGGATATGATGCAGCTAGGTCAATATTTCATGAGATTTTTGCTGCACTGAGTTCTTTGAATATCCCAGTTGAACAGGTACATCTCTAAGTGATGGCTTTCAGTGCTGATTGACAATGTGCCAATGTAGAAATGAGCTTGCTTGTTGCTCAGTGTTATAATTAACCTTTTTGCTTTGTCAAATTGAAGACTGACTCTTCTGACCCAAGTATCTTAAACCTACTAAACATTTCAGCCATGTGTCCAAATTTGACTGGGATATTGACCTAGCTAGCCCCTAGCCTCTGGCTTGTGAAGGCATATTACACTTGGAGTTGAAGATCTTTTCCATCATTCCAATAATATATTGTAATGTATGACATGAGAAGGGATCTTATATGTATATAGGCATAGGGCGTGCTCATACTCTTTGCATTGAAAGCATTGAGCTCTTTCTTCAGTGGAGCTAGAAGCGCCTAATGGTCTCAGATCTTTCACTTTCAATCAGCAGATTGCAGTCATCTGATGAAAAGAAGAACCTTGATTCTACGGAAATTACATGTGAAAAATACTGGAACCAAACTATTTTACACCCATTTATTTGTTTAACCCATGTAGACTTTGCAAATTGTTGGGGTATATCATTTGCTTTTCAGATAATTAAGGCACCATGATGTTGAGCAGTATTCAGTTGCCAGTGCTAGCTCATGTTGTCTTACATTTTGATATTTTTTCATCTCTGATTGGTATAATGTCAAGTGATATTGCATGAAATAGATCCTATGTTACTTTCTGGTGACTGCTGGTGCGCTTGCTGCCTCTCCCTAGACCTTTTTTCCAAATATTTGCCTTTGCTAAATAGGTGCATGATTCTGCAGTAATAATCACAGTGCTCTTACTAGAATGTCTTCTCCGCAATACATTTAGTTGCATGCAGAAGCTGGGAAAGGCCAGTTTGAAATGGCTCTGGGGCATAAGCCCTGCAACAGTGCTGCTGACAATTTGATTTTCACTCGTGAAGTTGTGAGGGCTGTAGCAAGGAAACACAGCCTGTTAGCAACTTTTGTTCCCAAGTAGGTTGTTTTATCCTATTCTTTTTAATAATCAAAGATGCTTTATTGATCTGTCAGCTCTGGGCAGGAAATTAGAGGTACACATATCTTATAAAGACTATGTATAATTAAAAAGTGGAGGCTAGTTTAATGTGTCTCACTATCCTTTCCATTCTAATCCACCCCCCTCTCCCCCCTCCAAAAGAAAAAGCTGCTTCATGGTTTTAAGAAGAGAAATAATGATGGTAAAGTGACATTACATGAGTACAACAAATGTTTCTTATTTTGTAGGTATGACTTGTATGATATTGGTTCTGGATCCCATGTACATTTAAGTCTCTGGAAGAATGGAGAAAATGTTTTCATGGCATCTGATGGATCGTCACAGCATGGCATGTCCAACATAGGAGAGGAGTTCATGGCAGGGGTCCTATATCATCTCCCTTCTATTTTGGCAATTACTGCTCCAGTACCCAACAGGTTGCCATCTCACTGCATGTTTTCTAGTGCCTTTGTATTTTTGTTTTTAGAGGTCGATGATTGAATGCTGAGGCTAAGTTCAGTAGACGGATGCACTTGGAAATTCAGGATGTAGATCGTCTTTTTGTCTGTCTGGGCTGCAAAACAGCTTGGTTTTAGCTCTACCAATACAATTTCTGACTGCTGCTAAAGATGAGATTTGCATATGCATGTTATCCTCACTAATAAAACTTAGTTCTAACAGGTCTCTTTGAAGCCAATACTTTTGGTAGGGGAACCCGAATAACAATTTCCTCTAAATCACTATGGTGGTATTTCCTTAGCAGAACTAGAAACATAACTCGATTTATAAGATTCAAATTCTTGATGGCCATATAGGAAAGGAATGATATGATTCAGGTTCTTTCTTCACAATTCTCGCTTGAAGCTTGTCTAACAACAACTTGAAATACATATCCTGTAAATGAGCTTCAGTCTGAATTTAGTTGTCATGATCAGTCCAGAGGAAAAACTAGAGCATAAGTGATCGTTAAAAATACTGTCAATGTGCACCAACATCATGATGCTTGTCTTATCTGTCCATAAGAAGGTTAAGGTTAAGTCTGTGACACTATGAAGACCTCTACATCATTGAAACAATTTTCTTAGGAATTTACTGAGAAAAGATCCTGTACTGGGTTGTTTTAAGTTCACCTTGGAGGGAACGTCTGCTTTCTAATCTCGTTACTAGTTTCTTGTAGTTGGCAGAAAAGAAATGTTCATGGATTTATGTCTCATGCTTTTGCTCACGGTTGTGATATGTAGCTATGATCGAATACAACCAAATACATGGAGTGGTGCTTATCAATGCTGGGGGAAGGAAAATAGAGAAGCTCCGCTGAGGACAGCATGCCCACCTGGAGTAACAGATGGCTTAGTGAGCAATTTTGAGATTAAATCATTTGATGGGTGTGCAAATCCACATTTGGGCTTGGCCGCTGTAATCGCCGCTGGTATTGATGGGCTACGGAACCACCTTCCATTGCCTGAACCTGTTGGTAAGATTCTATAGTCCTTGTTCTAGTTATGTGATCTTATTCATTTTTATTTTTTTTTATCTTAAGAACTTATTATAAATACGCCAATTTCTTATCTAAAAATTATGTCCCTTACTTTTACCTTCAGTTTCCTTCTTTTTTTTTAGCTGTAACAGATAACAAAACTCACTTTAGGTAGGTAAACCTGGGTCTCGAAATATCATGATAACTTCATTAAGTCATGCTGAAGCCGAGTGGTGACCCAACTTTTGATGATATGTAAAATCAACGCATGTCATTCTCCTAGCCTAATTCACACACACACACACACACATGTTGAAATTATCCACAAGAAAACATTTCAGTTGCAATGGTGTCATTTTTGCTGCAATCCATAGCTTGGTGATGGCTTTTGAAAGAACTGGCTTCACTTGTAAAAGTTGTGCTGCATGGAATAGGGTTTTATCAGTCTTAGGGTTTTATAAATGCTGCTAAAATGTTGGGGGCCTGGGGTCAAAAGGCACATTTGCCACTGAAAGACATTATGCAAACTTCCCTCTGATTGTCTAAAGGAAGGTTGAATGAAGCGTCTTTACTATCCCTGCAACCAGCCTCTGTGTAGTAGATTTCTTGCATTATTTTGACTCCAAGACATTGACATGCATTTCTTTCTTGGAATTAGTTGAACTCCCTACTAACAATTTTTTTTTTTTTTTTTTTTTCATTTGGGCAATTTTACAGTCTATTTCTTTGTCATCAACTGACACTTCAATAATGCATTAATGAGACAGGTACTAATCCATCTAGCCTTGAAGGAAAGGTTCAAAGACTGCCTAAATCTCTTGCTGAATCTTTAAAAGCTCTCCGAAAGGACAGTGTTATTAAGGATCTCCTTAGTGAGAAGCTCTGGACAGCCATAACTGGAATTCGCAAGGTAAGTCCGGTGTATCCAATCCTTATGTTGACTAAAATCCTAGAAATTACCACTTCATATTATTTATCTAAAAGCTAAAGCTACCTACTATGTACTAACGACTTCTTGAGAAAGTGTCATGTGTCAATGCTTAAACTGTTTCTTCCTCTGAATATATTATCTCATGGTTCCTATCTGGTAATGTCATGACCAATTGTGAAGCACACTCAAAGGCTTGTTCATTGCCCACTCTTTATTATTTTTGGGTTGGCAGAGTTAATATGAAGTCACATGTTTTAAGGAAGGTCTTGTTTATACAAGATATCTGGTTAATGAAATCACTGGAATTGCTTTGCTCAACTTATGGCTGAACTGAGGTGGGCTCTGTTTTATCTTCTAATGAGTTATGGTGTGCGTTTCTTCATGATGCAAAACACAGCTAAAACAATCGAAAACCGTTATTGGAGACTTTAGTGAGTAGTCCTGAAATTGCTATTTATCTTTTTATTAATTTGGTTGTTTATTAGTATGTTTTTTCATGCAGCAATCATCAATTCAATGTTGCAATCACTCCTTTGTCCTGCAAAATTCATTGAACCTGTCATATGTATTACTTCTTTTATAATCTGTATGCCTACTTCAAATAATAAAATACCTAAGTGACAACTAGCTTGGGCCTCACTCTGCAAATATTGTCAGATTCAGATGTCCTCTATTTGACAATCCATTATTATTATTATTATTATTATTATTATTATGCAAACTGTTTTTTGATTCTAGAAATGAGGAATTTGTGGAAATTTGACATTGCTGGAAAATGCCATTGTGTGTGGATGTGTGCATGTGTTTTTTTCAGTTGGGATATTAAGTTTATTAAAGAGCACTAAGAGGGTGCCTCCCTCTTACAACCTGAAATCAGAAAAGATTTAAAGCTAGTTATATTGGAAGTCACATAGAACAGATCACTGGAAAATCCTTTCTTACAGAGAACTGAGTGATGTAGAACTTCGAAAATGTCGTCTTCCCCTTCTGGTACGCATTTTGACAACTCCAATGAAGTTGTGCATTAGCATGATGATCTAATTTTAGTTTACCAGTCTGGCTTGTAAATTTATCTTGGCTGATTCTGTTGTGCGTGTAAAGAGATGCACAGTGGTATTTAACTGCACCAATGAATGTACTGAAGATGCACGTGTCTCACAGGCGGAGATTGAACACTATTTGAAGAATGAAGATGCGTACAAGCAACTTATACACCGATATTAACCTGACACATTTCTACACATCTTGAAGATCAGGAACAACCATCTCTCCAGATGAACTGAGCTGCAGCTCATGCCCTATGTGAACATTTAACAGTGTTAGCTCAGTAAGAGAGCCTTATAAAGTTTTTGTTGTGTTCTGAGATCCTCCAATAAGTTTCAGGCACGTCCTGCCAAGATCTCTTCGATCCTATATTGCCATCTAACAATGGTGCTGTGCTTCTGGTGCGTACTGCTGCTTGTGCTATAAATTAATTTCGGTTTTACCTTTTTTCGAGCTTTGATCATTCTCCTCTAGGCATCTGATACCCATGAGCATACTCTAAAACATTCCATTCTCTGTTTGGGCAAACAAATAGTTCCGTGATGTACAAGATTTGCTTTGGATTGTGTAGAAATTGGAATGGGCAGAATGCATTTGCAATCCCCTATTGACTCTGTACATGGAGAATGTCATGATAATGACGATAATTAGGACCTTGAAATAAATTGTTGGAGGTCATGTCATCGTGCTGCAATCTTTTTTTCCTAAATTTCTGTGATTTCAAGAGGTGAGTTTGCTCTTGCTGGTTATACAGGTCGCTTCGTGTATCCTCTTAAACCGTGTTTCCTGATAATTTCATGATGCATTTCCTCTATTAGTCATTGACCCTTTTTTTATGGTAAATGCCGGAAGCAAGATTGAACTTTGGCGTGTCTGAGCATGAACATGACATCTTCAACTCCATTCTAGAAACGCAGGAGGGTCATACTATGTCAGTCAAGCCTCGCAAAATGAACAAAAACCAATGTACAATGCGAAAGAACATGACGTCTATGAATCTCCGGTCTCTTTTTAGTCTCTAAAGCCCTTTGATTGTGAGAAAATATGCAATCATTTTGATGGATCGAGCCAGTTATGCTATAAGAAATCAGTGACATTCATGCTGGCCCTACCTGTTTTCATCTTTCTTTATTTTCTGAGCGGCTGCTGTGATTGCCCGAAATAAACAAATTACTGAGATCTCGCATTGGTTGGGTGCATGACATATGCCACAATGCCTGCTTGAGTGCGAATTTGATCAGGTCATTCAGTAACGAACCGGTATAGTTTGGGCCGGTTTTGGACCAGCCATCACGGCATATGCTCACTCCTAGAGAATTATACTATTGATAATCGACCATGTCAAAAATTAAATTGTTTGGTGCAAGATGGCATGCGTGACAGCAACAATTTTCACTCCTTTTTCAAAGCCTTCTTCCCCTTTCAATTCGCAATTGGAATCACCAGATCGAGAGTAGTGGGAGCCGTGAAAGCAATAGTAGAATTCAGGATGGAGACAAGCCAACCAACAAGAATCCGTTCTCTCCGAGTTTGGCAATCACTAATCTGCTCAGACACGGCACATGGCGTTCCTGCGAGGCGAAGGACACCGACCAGCGGCATCGAGGAGCACTAACGAAAGGAGTGCTGATGATTTCATGGTTGAATCCAACTGTAAAGAAAGTCATCAAAAACTGGTGGAGCAGGCTCATGTGTTTTCATTCGTTTGGTACACACGACAGAAGCGTGGCGTTCTCTCTTGAGTGTGTCTGATGATTCGTGTGCTCTTGATCAGTTTTTTTGGATCTCATCAAGATGGACATGTCATTTGATAACACAATATTGAAGCAAAAGCATAATGATACATTCCATGTATCGAAACCTCAATTCAAACACGACTACTCTAACATTTTAAATATACAATACAAGATTTTATCATGATTCATGACCTGTTTGGACTAATAATTACTTTGTGCATTTTTTTTTTTAATCTTGCCACACATGTATTTTGTTTTTTAATTATCTTAAACAACTGAAGTTTTCACGGTACATAAATCATGTTGGCACACAGATTCATAAATAGACAATTTTATCTTTTCCCATTGCAAATGTGAAAGATATTTTATATTTTTTGCTACATTTTGCTTTTTATAAATAGAAAACAAAGGGGCATTCGGAGTTACTTAGATCCTGCTCATATAACTCTCGACTCTTTTATTCATGAGAATATCGGAATCCACCCCAAGTGATTCCTTGCTTAGGTATCAATCAAGTTCACTGTTCTAAAGTTTCTTTTTTCTTTTTTCTTTTTTAATGTACTGCGACAAGCAAGGTTTTATTGCTAAGTCATTTAGATACTTACGCATCTGTACCATACAATCACTAGCATGAGCAACATTGGAATGCATCGCTTTGTGGTGTCTATATTTAGGTATAAACAATTTTGGTTGGGACACGATCGATTAATTATATTGATACGCTCACTTTGATATGATCAGAAGTTCTTTGAGTAGTTCTAAGTGCATGAGATACTGCACTGATCTCATTAATCAGGTAAATTGTGAGTCAGAACCTAAGTAGTTGCAAACAACGGAGATCTTTTATGCTTCAAAATGGAAAAATGTACTCCCAACATGCACCTAATCCACACATACACACGCTTAGCCGCTAACTAAGCTGAACCCATGAAGATAAGTTGATACACTTGTTTAACTACGTAAATTTTGACAAGTCAATTTCCATTTACGTGGAGTGAACAATGGCTTGATATTATTTATCGATTGTGTCAAACAAGTTGGTATGATCTTGGGCACATATTGAAGATATAAACATGATCGTTTCTAGAATAGTGTGAAAATTTGTCACTTTAGCCATGTTGAAAAGTATGACATGATTAAATCTCGTTTGTCTAATCATTAACTTGCGAAACTTTAAACGATACCCTCGTATATATGCCGAACGAAGAGAGAACGGGGAAAAAAAAACGGTTTCCATTTTGTGTGTACTGAATTAAGAGTATTTATCCATCCACTTTGCAAATGCTTCAAAGTTATTGAAACCTTAATATAAAATAAGGCATTTCAGCAGATTTTCAAAACAAAATTAGTATATTTCCCAATCTTAGACTATTTTCTTAGATCTAGCTTTCCAAAACGGCATTGTGTAGGATACTCATTTACGTTGAATTTTCATGTTGGATTCACATTACATGCCATTGTTTGCCACATTTGTTTATGCATAAATAATTAACAAGGCTATTGGATGAAAATTAATAGATAGTAGATTTGTCTTAAGTGTACCGATTTTGAATTTCTAATGACACAATAATTAGTTTGAAATAAATGTGCACAGGTCTACTAAACCGACATGGCTGGGTGGATAGAGAATATCTAGGGGCAATACAACTTTTGTAATACTTAAGGTGTTGGAGATATTATAAATAAAACTAGCTTCACTTACTATAATAATATGTACCTAGTGCACAGGGTTTATCCACCTTCCTAATTTTATTTCGATTTTATATCTCATCCATTCAATTTTTATTTTTAATGTTTTACTGAAGGGGCACTTAGAATAAGCCTGGTTGGCTAGTGGCTCATTTTCTCATCCATTTATCTCCCTGATTTCTTGGTCCACAAATACGTTCCCGACACGCACGTACAACATCCACCGATTGCATTATCATGGGCAGCACGCGAATATTCCTAAAAACATGAAACGTTAAAGTGACCAAACCAAAAAGACATTTTGTACCTATTGTTCACGTAAGTATTACCCAAAACCCTAAGTCTCACCACATCGTCACAATTCACCATGCCTGTGTCGAGTCGGGCAGATGGCATTATAAAGTGAATTTAGGAGTGTCGGGTACAAATTAGGTTTTGCCATTCATAAAGTTGATTTTTTTTAGGGAGATATTTCTCACTTTTTTTTCAGACCTAAACCCTCGAGATATAATCTGTGTTTAAGTTTGATGGATAAATAAATAAAACAGAGCACTTAGCATTGCTTGGAAGTGGGCGGTCGCCGGCAAGAAATATAGACTATTGAGATGGTCGCCAAGTTGGAAATGAAAAGCTTATCAATAGGCACTGAAAATGACGTTTCATGTTGTAGATTATATTGATGGACCCACCATATTATTGATTAATTAACCGACATCGCCATAATTAGAAATATATATTTATATCTATAGATAGATAGATATATAAATGGCTGTCAAGAGCTTCAGATTTTTTTATTTTTATATGTTGTTCATTTGTTCTTATTGTCACCTGTCGCTATAAGTTGCTACCGACCCAATATTGTTTCGTGATATAAATGAGCATCGCTATTCGAGCTGAATCAGAAAGCTGGCGTCGGAACATACTCAAATCTTATATTCCCTTAATGGCAAATTAATTAGTGATGTGATGATAGAGCACAAGGCTACAAAAGGTGCATGAATCGGCATCTCGAACTTGGGGTAAAAGCTAGAAATGGTGGTTACGGCTCTCGAAAGATTGGTTCAGTGATTAAATGCTTAATTTAAATTCGACAAATTTTGTCATCTGATCATAGCATTACCCACTCATATTAATCTTTGGGGGTCACGCTTATTCCCTCTATAGATGGAAGCGTCATCTAAAGCATGTAGATTGAAACGGTTTATGTGTATTTATAAGGACATGTCAATCAAAACAGACTCGCAAATTTCGGGTAACCTGTTTTATGAAAAGCAAATTGGTGCTTACAAATGCGACGTACTTGAATGTGTGCCATACATCCAGTTTCTTCTATTTGGTTTCTTTTTTTTGCTTTTCTTTGCTTCTTCTTTTGGGGGTCCTTTTTTCCGATGTATTCTTATACTTGTTAGAAGGACGGTCTAAATCCAACGTTAGCATTTCCAAATTGATTATCAAGATGTCGGCCTTCCTTCCGGTTAGATGACTTAGAAGTGGTTAATGTCATGACAATTACTTAACACGATACATCAATACTAAATAATGATAGCATGTCAATTAAAGAAGATATTGTTTTTTAACTTAGATGTACTGAATCCATCTCTATCAAAACACCATATGCAATTAACACTTGGAAAAGAAAAAGGGTCATAGGCAATAGCTACTTCTGGTCTTCGGCTGCTGCGTCCGATCTTTATATTCTTGTACTTGTTACAATATCGATCTAAGTCCAACATTAGCATTTCCAAATTGATTATCAAGATGTCGGCCTTCCTTCTGTTTAGATGACTTCAAAGTGGTTGATGTCATGGTAATTAGTTAAACACGATAAGCCAATGCTGAATAGTAATCACATGTCGATTAAAGAAGAGATCTTTTTTGAACATAGATGTACTGAATCCATCTCTATTAAAACACCATATGCAATTAACAATCGAAAAAGAAAAAGGATCATAGGCAATTGATACTTTTGGTCTGCGTCTCTGTCCGATCTTTATGATTGATTTTAGATTTTAAACTAGTTTTCTCGTTTTAGTTTATTTTAATTCGGGCACATCTCCAAAAGAAAAATAAAAACTGAGATGTTCAATGATAAGGCGTGGAATCTACATATTTTCAGTAGGCATACATGGCATAAACCCAATCTCTACACTAGGATGATTAGTTCCCTTTCCGATTCGGTTCCACTCATAAATCAAGAACCGGACCAAGAGGACTCATTCCCAAAATTGGGAACTAGGGACCGAACCGGATCAAAGTCCAGTCCGATTCAATGGAACCGGTTGCTTATTTAACATGAAGATGAAATTAAAAAAATAAAGAGGGCGATAGATTTTGACTTTTCTCTGGCAAAAAAAAAAAAAAAAAAAGAGGTCCAACCAATTAATTAGACAAATATTACATGCTTTTCTCCCGCAAATTTTGGAAAGCATAATTGAAGGAATTAAATCCTTCAGACTACGTAAAAAGGGGCAACAAATGTGGCAGTGATAGAAGAGGGAAGCAAAGGAGACTGTCTCCATTTTGTTTTGGCAACAGATTGGCAAGGGAATGTGATTGCAAGGGAAAGAGCACACAGAGAGGGATATTCTCTTTGGAAGATAATGGAAGAGATCAGTCCACAAGGTAGGAATAACGGGAAAATACGAATATAAAGAAAGAGAGCAACAGATTTAAGCTCTAATTGGAGCAAATCCATGAGATCATTCACGCCGCTCTCTTCCTATATATAGATGGTCCAGTCCAATTTGATCTAGTTCTCCTTTAAAATAGAGAATTGGACTATTCGGACACCGGTTTTATTTTTAAGAACTAGGAACCCTAGCAGTACTCCTAAGAATCGGACCAAACTGGCCGGGTCGGTTTGGTCGGTCCATCTTACTCACCCCTACTCTATACTCAAAAAGAGATGAGCTACGTCCGGGTCCGGGAGACATTCTCAAAAAAGAGTCTAAACTAGAGCTAATTAATATATCAAATGAATTTGTCCTCACTTAAACAGTTAAAAGTAAATAAGTTATGCATCAATCATATCATTATTAACTGCTCAACACTTTTTGGCCTAATACACTTTTTTGATTGGCTCATCAATCTCGGCACTTACGTTACTACACCATAGCATCGCCTTCACCCATCGTCTTTTGCTTCAAGTCGAAATGCGCAAGATGGCATTCTTCACCAGCAACGGCATTGATTTCGGTTAATCATTTGCTTTAATGAGTTGAGGACTTTATCTCCTTTTACAAGTTTTTATATTCATTGATTAATCAATTTTACATGACTTTACCATATATATATAATCAATAGCCAATTTTCGTTATTTGATCTTTTTATTATCGAGGCTATTTTCTTCCTTTCTTTAGTTGTGCTTATTCTTTTTCTCAAAATATCTTACTAAGTTCTATTAAAGTTGTTACATTTATCAGACTCTAACAAAATTTCCTCATGAACATATTATTATTGATTTATTTATTTTCTATTATTAGTATTTTAGTAACTTTAGTTTTCTCCAATCTTCTGTTGTAACTTTTGTTTTCTTCAGAAAAATGAGATGAAGATATATTTTTTACTCCTTAAATAAGTAATGTTCATTGCACATGGAAAAATTAACCGGAGTGTCAACAACCATAACAAAATAAAAGTTCAGATCGAAAGTGTGTGCCAAAGGCGCATCATTCCTAAAATTTGGGGGTTTTTCATAATTTCTCCAAAAAAAGAAAAAAGAAAAAAAAAAAAGTGCTCCTCGGTATGCTATATGGACCTCTGAAGCTTTTTGTTTTTGTTTTATTTTCACCGAAAACCTATGATGAATTAAATATTTGAAGAAATGACCGGGTAGTACTGCGCCCAGAAATGTTGTCATTGTCTTGATCTCCCAAAAGATAATGACGGGCCCTTTTTCTTTTTAACGTTTTGCAGAACCTTAGGCAATTGATAGTTTAGCCATCACGGTCACAAAAACCACCATTGGGCAAACCAAATGTATGTGGGAAATTCTTGATCCGATACAATCAAAATTGTTTGATTTCTACGGGATCCAACTAGGGCCTAAATGAGATTTACTCAAAAATTCATATAACATTCATAAAATCGACGGTTATGATAGATAGAGTCCATGTAGAATCAAAATTCAAGTAAGATGTTTGCCATATTTATAGATCCAAACGGTGAAAATGAGACTCAAAGAAGGGCTACAATATAAACCTTTCTCGCATTCCATTTTATGAGGCAAGGCAAGGCAGCTCCTAGAAATTTATTAGTTGGCCATATTTGGTAATGATCAAGCAATAAATTTTTTTGTTTAATCGATACAGCAACGGAATTGATAAAAAGAAAAAAGGGGATATTTAAATAGGGCAATAAACTCTTTTTCTTCTAATCGAGCCATTCCTCAAAGAACAATGTTTCATCAAATCGATGTGCCTCTTATTGTAATTTATGTATTAAGTATTAAAATGCAAAACGGCTTCTTGAATTCTATTTGCGACCACATCTTGGGTATCTAAATAAGATAGAGCCTAAGATTGAAGGCCGTTAAAACCAATACAGAACCTGGAAAGAAAAACCTTTAAATATATGTCAATTAAAAGTATAATTTTTTATAAAGACATAAGGAAAGAGCCGGTTTGCTTTCCCAAAGCAAAAAAATATAACTTATTAGGTGTTAAAATACAAAATATTATTTACATCTGAAAAAAAATAATATTTATAAATCAATATGTAAATTGAGTATATTCTAAAAGTTCATAAGGAAAAATTTAGAATAAGTCAAAGTACATGCATCGCCAATTTCGAAAAGAAAAATATAATATAAAAGTAAAAATCACACCAACCGGGTGTTGGAAAATAATTTCCTTGGCAACTTCAAAGAAACATATGATAAGACAAAATCAAGCAAAATTAGCACTCTAGCACTCAAAAGAGAAAAACGAACTTAGCTTTCAATAAGTCGAAATTCACAATTTAATCCAAATTTAAAAAATTGTGAGAAAATTATATGCGAACCTGCGTATTAACGTCTACAGATTATAAAAGTTTAAGGTGCTTTATATTGAAAATTCAAATGCTTTTGTGTCGACAAAATTTTGAGTTAGTAATAAATAATAAGTAGGAAGTTATCCGAATGGTCCAGTTGGGAAAGAGAGGGTTGACCTAATATGGGTTTAGCAGTCTTGTCGGTTTTCGGAAAGGATCCCACACGAACAGTGGAAGACAAGGACAAAAAGAAATACAAAAAGGCATTTTACTTTAATATTTCTACCTCTGTTCCTCATCTTAGACCAAGAAATACAATACAGGTCAGAGCACCCATCTCATTATTTTATTTCAATTTGAGCAATCCGTTACTGTCAAAGTACAAAAAAAAGTATCTTTTGAAAAATATAAGGAAAGGTCGATCTATCTCTGGCCTCAGGGGAACCCTTTTAGATGAGCGTGGGGATTCGGATCCATTTCGGTCATCCTCAATAGGGGACTAGTTTTCCACATCAGAACCTTCCAAATTGTGACAAGCACAGAACTCTCTGGCTCTCTTTTCTTCTTCTTCTTCTGCTCTGTAACTACCCCACAACTACTCTTCTCTCTCTTTCTCTCTCTGTGGAGTTGGGTACTCTCTCTTCCTGTCCATGTTGTTCTTCTTGTATGAGCTTATCATGGCTTGCTTGGTTTTCTTTACCATGTCTGATGCATTCAGGAATGAATTTCAGATTTTTGTTGGGTTTTTAAGCTTCTTTTTTCTTTTTGCTATTCCAAATGGGTTTAATGCGGTTTGTTTCAGGTTCTTGCCTTGCTATCATATGATTTTGACTTTTGAGTTGCTTTGGAAATTGGCGAAGATGAGCTGAGAAGGGCGAGATTCTCGGTTCCTTGGGAAGTCAAAAGGCAAGTTTGAGACTTGAGAAATTGGCAAGGCCAAAGGCAACTGATTGCTTTTCTCTTTTAATTGCTTGTCTTGGTTTGAGCTCCTCGTTGTGCCAGCTACAATTGGATTCATGTCCGTAGGAGAAAGATTTCATCTTCAGATCCATGAATCAGCTGTATGCCAGTCCAGTAGCAGAGCTTTTCTTTTCCTTTTCTTTTTTCAAATTTAAATTCAATCGGTAGGAATAAAGCACATTTTAGTTTTGTGCCTATAGTTTTGCTGTTAAATGCCTGGAAAATGGAAAATGTATGGTGAAGGGTATAGAGTAGATGCAGTTCATATTAGGAAATTTGTTAGTCTGGTTATGGAGTTCTTTCTGAGTTCTGCTGTCCGTTTGCTTTTTGTCCTTTGACTAAACTTGTACAATCTATCTAATTCAGCACTAGATGTTGATTTCCGGAATTTGGAGAGGATGTGCATATATCAACACTACCTGCAATATTATTGTATTCGCTTGCTTGCTGCATCTAGCATTTGGGTTTTGGGATATTAGAGCCAGTGTTGACCTAAAAATATGAAACCAGAGTTTTGCCGTAGAGTGTATGTATAGATCCATTGCTACTACTATTATCATTTCATAAATCCATCTTTGTGCTCTCAAAATTTATCAGCCGACTGTGTAATGTATTCTCTTCTGTCTTCATCAGCTATATTGAAGGATGAGGATTTGAGGGAATCACTGGATCTTTGTCATATCTTCTGATTTGGCTGTCTGGTTTATGAGAACCTCCTGGTTCCTAAGTTCCTTGTGAGGAATCGTTGATCTCTTCGGCATTATGCATGTCAGGACCTGTGGTCACTGCTGCTAATGCTGAAGGGGTACTTTCTTCCACAGACAGAACGAGATCTCTTGATACAACTTTATTCAATGACAAGCAATGCCTATCCACGTCAACCAATGGCGAAACAGAGTCTGCCAGATTCACGGTTGGGAATCTCTCGCTTCCTAATGGGGAATCCTATTCGGTTCATTGCTTGGCAATGCACCTGAGGGCTTTGGGACATATGTCTGGTCGGATGGGTGCATCTATGAGGGTGACTGGAGACGTGGGATGAGGCATGGGAATGGAAAGATCAGCTGGCCTTCTGGAACTGTTTATGAAGGGGAGTTCTCTGGCGGATATATACACGGGGAAGGGACGCATATTGGCATTGAAAAGTTGACATATAAGGGACGGTGGAGGTTAAATTTGAAACACGGGTTGGGATACCAAGTTTATCCCAACGGAGATGTATTTGAGGGCTCTTGGATCCAGGGAATGGCCGAAGGGCCTGGTAAATATTCTTGGGCTAATGGGAATGTATATTTTGGGAACATGAAAGGTGGCAAGATGTCCGGTAAGGGAACTCTTACATGGGTAAATGGCAATTCGTTTGAAGGAAGCTGGTTGAATGGCATGATGCAAGGATTTGGAGTTTACACTTGGAATGACGGCGGTTGCTATGTCGGGACATGGACACGAGGCTTGAAGGATGGGAAAGGATCTTTCTATCCTAAAGGAAGTCAGTTTCCACCTGTTCAGGAACTTTACCTAAATGCCATGAGGAAAAGAGGGTTGCTTCCGGATATGAAGAAGCCGAATCACTCGCATATCCATCATGCTTCATCTGTGGACATGGGGCACATGAAAGTCGGTGGGGACTGGGGGGTCCGTCGACATTCGTCCTCCGACAAAATGTCCAAGGGTAACCTCCTTAATCTGGAACAGTCTCGAGGGAGTAATGTTTCCCTACAAAGGCGCTGGAGTCTCGAGGTATCAATCGAAAAAGTAATCGGACATGATTCCTCATTGGGGTCATCTGAATCTTTCTTAGATGGAGGCGAAGAGGCTGAAGCAGACATCCCTATATTGGAAAGGGAGTATATGCAAGGTGTTTTGATCAGCGAGGTTGTGTTGAATAACAAGTTCTCGCCTTCATCTAGGAGAGCAAGACGGCGGCAAAAGAAGTTTGCCAAGGAGGCTATAATGCTAGGAGAAGCAATCTTTAAGGGCCATAGGAGCTATGATCTGATGCTCAGTCTGCAGCTTGGTATCAGGTACACTTGAAATCACTAAGATTAATAAGCTGCAAGAAACTTCCTTAATCTCATGTACTAAAAACTTCTGGTGTATGTCTCTATACGACAAAAACTCATAATTTCACTTTTTTAACTTGATCACTTATATTTCCTAGTCCTTTGCCTGAAGATTAAACAGCATAACATAAAGTGAAAAAAATTATTGAGTGAGATGAAGACTACAGAGTGTGCACCTATATTGATGGTCCTCTTGGATGGTGTCACGACAGAAGAAAAAAGAAGTAATAGTGATGTGACTCAAATTTGCTTTATGTGGTGCCTAAAATATTGAATTAGTTTACTATGGCTGGTACATGGCTGTAATGTGAATCTCATGCAAACTTTCAATAGGTTGATTTCACTGAAAACATCAATGCTAAATGGTAGCTCTATCCTTCAGGTACACTGTGGGGAAAATCACGCCAATACAGAAACGGGAAGTTCGAGCATCTGATTTTGGTCCAAGGGCGAGCTTTTGGATGAACTTTCCTAGAGAAGGGTCCCAACTGACACCACCTCACCAGTCTGAAGATTTCAAGTGGAAGGACTATTGTCCTATGGTTTTCAGGTTAATTATTTGACTATTTTACTTTGTCCAAGATATAGTTTGAAGTCATTTATGGACTTTACCTGTTAATCAATGTGTATCCTTCATGTGAAGAAGCATGCAATGTTTGACTGCTTGATTTAAGCATGCTGGAAAGTCAAGAGTCCAATTAATACTTATACATGTTGCCTGCCACGTTATCAATTCAATTTTGTTTTTCTCTTTCATCATGCAAGAACTTAAGTGCAGGGCCTACTCACAAACAAAACTCCTTGTCAAATTGTAGATTTTGAATCGGATTAATTTCGTTGAGGATTGCAGAGCAGACTATTTTTTCAAGCATAAATGAATTTATTTTCCACCTTGTGTGCTTATTCACTGAAGAGTGCAATTTCTGTCCTGGACGCTTGGTTGTCTTTCTTGTGCCCTTTGCTGGATGTTATTGGAGTATAGGATTTGTCAAACTTATCAGGAACATGTAATTTACCTCTTAGTTCTTATTTATAGTTTATTATGTGCCTTTAGCATAGCTTTTCAATCTCATTAACGTGTTATGCAAGAGACAGTGGTTTTCAAGTTATATATTTAGTTTTCGACATACCTATAGCTTCAGCTCACTAACTACAATTTATCTGTCTAGTAATCAAATTTTTCTGTCAAATTGTTAATAGGAATTTGAGAGAGATGTTCAAAATTGACGCTGCTGATTATATGATCTCCATTTGTGGAAATGATGCCTTGAGGGAGCTTTCTTCACCTGGCAAGAGCGGTAGTGTTTTTTTCTTGTCTCAAGATGACCGATTTATGATTAAGACCCTCCGGAAATCCGAAGTGAAGGTTTGCCATCTTTACTTGGATTGATTTTTCTTAGTGATAAGTTTGGTTGGTTCTGAATCAGAAGTTTGATTTCCTTCTTGGAAAGAGTTTTCTCTAGATCTGTACTACTTAGATTAGTATATTCTTTATGAGGGATTTTCCCCCTATATCACGGTTTTAGGTGTTGACCTTTGATCTACCAACAATGATATTTTTAGGGTCTGTCCTCTTTACCATTTATAGCAGAGCTCTAATTACAAGTAGCCTGTGAGAAAGCACCTAAATTATAATTTACATGGACAAAATTCTTTGTCCTGGGATCCATGTGTCCTCATAATTTTAGCTGAAAATAGGGATGCAGATTGACATCTTATGAACTAAAAATTCACATATTAGCTTCTTTTCATACTTTCTATTCCTTGTTAGCAATTTTGTTTTGTCTTGTCTGGTCTATGTAATTGGTGTAAGCACCTAATGTCACATATAAATTCTGTGTGGAATGTCTACCAGATATAATCAATTTGTAGTTCAACCACAAGATTGCTTTTCGTCGAGACAATGGACGCATTTTGTCCATCTGCTGCAAAAGACTGCTTTTGTTTTGTCCTGAGAATGTAGGGGAAAAAGAAGTCTACTGCTGACACCATGCCTGAGAAGTCCTCTCTAGTAATTTCAGTGTTCACACATTTCACTTGGGCTTTGAGTGCCTATTAATTCAAGCGCACTGTCAAGAGAAGTGTTTTTACTTAATAGGAATGTGCTAAAAGATAAGCATCAACTGCTCGAACTTGCAATTGTACAGTCTTTCATACCAGTGATCCTTCTCTGCTCTCCATCCTTTATCTTTCTGTCATTGTTTTCTCAACCACGACCTTTTTACTGTATAAAACTTGTATGCTTTGAACTCTCTTTGTTGTTGAAGTTTTGTATTTCTGTGATTCGCAGGTTCTGTTGAGAATGCTTCCAAACTACTATCATCATGTGCAGACATATGATAATACGCTTATTACAAAATTCTTTGGTCTTCATAGGATTAAGCCATCAAGCGGTCAAAAGGTAAGCATCAATATGCAACTTAACTATGACTATCTCTGCATCTCTGCTCGTCTTAATTATTCTACATATAACTTTTTCTACAAGCATCATATGTCAAAGAATGCTCTTTACGTGATAAATAGGACAAAAATCTTTTGTGTAATGTGTGGAGGGTATGAACTCTATTTTTTCTTAACATAATTAGAATCATCTAGCTCATTCTTTGTGCAGTTTCGCTTTGTAGTGATGGGAAACATGTTCTGCACCGAGTTGAGGATCCATCGAAGATTTGATCTGAAAGGGTCTTCGCTTGGGCGTTCTGCAGATAAAGTTGAAATAGATGAAAACACAATACTTAAAGATTTGGACCTAAATTACTGTTTCTACTTGCAACCTTCTTGGCAGGAGGCTTTAATGCAGTAAGTGATGAAATGCACTTTAATCATGCTATTGTAATCGTTCTTTTTGTCACTTGTATTCACAATGCTGGGTTATTGTCTAGATAAAGAGATATCGACATTATAAATATTTGATTTATTCTGGTGCAATTGGCTAGAGTATATGATGAGTTGTCAAAATTAAATGTTTAAAGTCAATACATGATGTAGATTTTCTACTTTGATATCCATATAATTGCCTCATATGTTCAGATTTTCTGTTGGAGCATGGGATTCTAGTTATTAACAATTCACTACAGATGGTATTACACTCTGATTATCATTAGGTTAAAAAACACAGGCTGTATTTTGGAATATCTCTTCATTTTAAATAGGTAACAGTAGATCTAGTAATTCACATTAAGACTCTGACCCAACATCAGAATTGACATATCTTCCTGTAGAGAAACTAAAGGATGAAATCTCTCTCTCTCTCTCTCTCTCTCTCTCTCACTCACACACACACACACACTAGCAAAGGGAAAAAGTGAATAGTATTTCAACTTAACTAAATCCAGGCATCCTTTCTCAGATCAGCTAAGTTCAACAAAGCTTTCTTCAAAATGAGGCTCTTTTTGGATTGCTGTAATATCAAAGCAATGTATTACTTTAACCGATGCCTTAATTAGTTTAGCGGCCCTAATTCCTTGATATATTCCTTCTTCTTCAGTCTACTCACTCTTAAGGACCAGGGCATCTCTCTACTGTTTTCCAGTTCTTACATGGAAGAACCTTCAAATAACTCACTCTTTACCTTAGATTCAAAACATGTGACCTCCTTTTCCTAAAAGTGCATTTGCAATTCATATATACAGTCCTTTGAGTATTTCAAAGAGTGTCTGGTGCATCCTCACGTCTGATGTGCTCGTTTTGTAAGCCTGTTTCTCTGATTTTGACTATCAACTTCTCCATCAGGTAGCGCCTGGTCAGACAATATTTGAAAGTTAATTCAAAACATTTGACGTCTTCTGAGTCTTCCTATGAGAAAACAATTGTGTAACTTCTGATACCTTGTTCTTTTAGGAGAATTCCCTGTGAGAGAGAACCATTCAGCATAGCTACATCAGAGCATCTGGCACTTGTAGGACAAGTTTTTTTTCTTTTTTGGTAATTGTATCAATGTCTTTACTCTTTAAACAGTTGTGAATCTCATGATTAAAGCAAAGAACCGCCTGATTGAACTTTTTTAATTGCTCAAATAACCTAAAAAAAAGTATTGTGATAAACAGTATGATGATGTATTAGGTTTCAGAATGGGCTAGCTCTTTTGAAGACACTATTCCGTCAACTTAAGCATTTAACACCGTCTTCTGCAGGCAGATAGAGATTGATGCCAAATTCTTAGAAGCACAGCACATAATGGATTATAGCCTTTTGTTAGGTGTACATTATCGAGCTCCACAGCACCTACGTCCTAGCGTCTCTTATAATCCAGGAATGACAGCAGACGGGTTGGGAATTCTTGCTGAGGAAGGTAAGTGGTATATGCCGGACACTCTGCTTTCGGCTCTTATAGGCTGCCTTTATTTGTATAAAATATTCTCAAACCATCTGCAAGTCTTCTTTGCCTTACCTTGTATCGGATGACTCAGCAAGGAATTTATTCATACACACAATCATGAGATTTTTGGTGCATGATTATCATCCTTTGTATACACTTAAATTCAAATTATGTCTAGTCTCACTTTTCACCCTTGTGAAGGATTAAAAACTAGTCTATTGATGTTACTTTTGTCATGATCCAATGACAGATACTCTAGAGGATGAAAGGTACCCACAAGGCCTAGTTTTGGTCCCTCGTGGAACAGAAGATGATAGTATGGTAGTGGGTCCTCATATTAGAGGTAGCCGGTTGCGGGCATCATCCGCTGCTGGTGATGAGGAGGTGGATCTCCTACTTCCTGGTACAGCAAGGTATGGTTTCTGAGTACCTTGAGTCAATGATTGAATGATTACAGAGGATCAACGCATGATGTCAGACTAGACTAGGAATGCTTCAAGTGGTATAGACATTACATCACATGAGGTGCTTGATTATTTATCCAACACATTTGCAGCTGCAAAATAATAAGTCTTTAATGCGAGATTAGAGAGTTAATTCGATAAGAATGATGGGAGCCCAATGGTTGAGATTGGACCTCAATTTGTTGAATCTGACGAAGGCCATGATTCTCTTGTACTTCTTCAGCCGCTGTGCAATAGTTGAACAATATTCCATGTTAATTTCTGTGCAGACTCCAAATTCAGCTCGGAGTCAACATGCCTGCGAGGGCAGAGCAAATTCCAGGAAAAGAGGAGAAGCAAATGTTTCATGAAGCGTATGATGTTGTCCTCTACCTGGGAATCATCGATATACTGCAGGAGTACAATATGAGCAAGAAGATTGAGCATGCTTACAAGTCCCTCCAGTTCGATTCCTTGTCCATCTCTGTGGTGGACCCAAGGTTCTACTCCCGGCGCTTCCTTGAGTTCATCAAGAAGGTCTTCCCTCCGAATGCCACTGCTTAGACATGTTGAGGGGATGCAAGCATGACTTGTCGGACGGACTCTTGGATATGATAGACCGTAAATGTGGTGAGCTTTGCCAGTACATTCCCGAGCTTCTTTGTGAAATTTCTGTTTATAACTGCTGGGAACCAAAAGGCCATTTTGGCTGCCACAAGCAGAGTTCTTTTTCTTTCTTTGTCATTAATTTTTTCCCCTCCCCTTTACCTGACAGAGACTTCTTTTCTACCGTCATCTTTGGGAGAAAAATCAGTGACATATTTACATTCTTCCCTGTCAAATTTATTTGCTCGGCATGTCACAGAAGGACAGGAAAAATTATGTGGCCAGATCGCATCAAACTCGGAGTAATTGGGCTTTCTATGCTTGTAGTCTTCCTTCACACAGTGACTTGTGCTTTCAGCTGGAAAATCCATCCCAACTTGTCTTTCACCCAAGAGAGGGGGAAAAAATCCAATATGAATGTATCTCCTTATAAGTTTACCATCTGGTAATGAGCCAGTCTAATGAAGGTTCGTCGGAGTGACGGTCTGCTGTTACCAAAGCGTTAAAAAGGTTTCGGTTTCGATTCATTTAAGCCTTTTTCGGCCTTCCCGTGGTGGCTTTGCCTATTCGAATTTGAGCACTGATCTGACCTTCGGTTGTATAGATACCAAGATCTCGCATCTCATCTTTGAGCATCCATTGAGGAGAGTTTTGAGTGGCTCTTCTCAAAGGGTCAGCATGAGAGTTCTCCGGTCAGTCAGAGAGATTAGTTTCTGGTTCTGACTCATCATTTTCAGTGCGAGTCGCTTTCTACAGAAGGTTTTGAAAAGCACCTCCTTTTGAGAAGTTCTAGGCACAAGGAAAAGAGCGGTTCAAACACGAATTCTTCCCACCGCCCTCCATACATCGTACAGCGCAATTCATCTGGACAATCATGGGTCGTGGGTTGGGTTCCCCGCCAGCCCCACGCCTGACCCGCCGTGAAAATGATGCGCCACTCATCATCATCAACTCACTTCTGCCTCTTCCCCTTTGGGGTTTGTGATGGCGATGTGAAGCTTTTCCCCACCCTTCGGGGATTTGCTGAGATTTGCACTGCACTAAATGCTCCACCAGATGAGAAAATTACAAAAAAAGACAAGTCATATATCCATCGTAATTAGATCAACTCAATCATATTTTTTTTTTTTAATATTTTGTCAATTAAATTCATTTAATCAATTTTAATTGAAAATAAGTGGTTGCCAATAGTACCACGTAAAACAATTGACTCTAATATAAATAATTTTATAATATTTAGGTAAATAAATTTTTATAATCTTTTCTTCTTTTTTTCTCCTTTTTTTTTCTACCAAATTTGGCAAAGGTTCAAAAGTGAAGGCCAACCAACCCTTGCCGACCATAGGCAAGGGCTTCACAGCCTTCACCTATGACTGGCAAGAGTTGGCCAACAACTCTTGTTGGGCTTGAAAGAAAAATAGCAAGAAAAGTAGGGAAAAAAATAATAAAAGAACAAAAATTTGCAAACTTTTAAAAATAAATTATAAAAATTATCTATGTTAGCGTCGGCCTTCCCTTTTAAAACGATCAAGATCCATATTAACGACTTTCAGTTAAAATTGACCATATGGTCTCAAGTGACAAAAAATAAAAATATTTATGATTCAATTGACATAATTGAAAATTTTATAATTGAATTAGTACATGTAATAATTTTTAAGACTTTTTTGATAATTTTCCAAATATTTTAACTTTAGAACGAAAATCAAGGGAATTCACTACGTTTATCGAGGATGAACTCTGCTGGTGATTTGCATGATTGCAAAATGAGTTGTTGAGCCTCAAGGATGCTTTCGTAATTTGGTCACTTAGTAATTTCTCGTACCTTTCGCTTTTCCCAATATATATTTTTAATAATCCAAAGGACAAGTACCTAGATTTGGCTTCCGCTCCAAGTGATAGCTTTCCTCCGACATTTAAGTAACATAGACTAGTTCTTTTTTGTCACTTGTCCCATGGAACCATACATTGATTGAGAAAGCATCATACTAACAAAACATACTCCATCAATCTCATGAGCTAAGTAATTTCGCGTTCGTTGAAAAAAAAAACTCCAATTATTCATTCGATTGAAGAAATAAGATAAAGTTGTAATGAAATAAAGTCGTGATAAGCACCACACTGTTTTAATTTAAGTAATATAATATAGTCACATTGTTTGATTCCATGAATAGTATATGTAATACAGGAAGAATAGCATCAAAGTACCCAAAATCGATTTGCAAAGGATATAATTATGATCAATTTAGTAGTTAATCATAAATTCTTGAAGTTTAGCACATAACATGTGATTATGTTAAAATAAATATCACACAACATTTGGTATAATACTCCATATATAATATCGAGATATTGCAATTATATGCACGCAATTTTATCTATTATTTAATAACTCGTGTAGGATGACAATTAAAAATTAGTCACATAATGTGCGGTGATATTTAACATGTTACATTAGTACATAATTATATAAAAAGTGTGAACAATAATTACCAAAATAGTAAGTAAGTTAATCATTCTTGTGTGAATAATATAATATTCAACTATGAAAATTTTGATAATCATTACTTAATGCTAAACAACTAATATTATGCCAGTTATTATATTATTTTTTTAAGTCGAATAGTTATAATATTAGTTATTATCTTATGAATAACTTTCCATGTTGCCAGGACTCCACAATTTATCAATTCAATTATTTACCTATCTTTAAATTCTTAATTAATGACTACTATTAATATAATATTTATGTAATGCATTATTAAATTAGTTATAATTATTGCAATGTCACATCGATAAAGTGAGAGAGAGAGAGAGAAAGGCGATATTTTGATAATAGTTATTAATAGTTATCACAACTTCAAACTACGACTCATGTGAGGCGGATGAGGCGATGTGATTGGCATCAAAACCTATGTAGCACCGACACGGACACGCGACACGCGACACGACACGACACGACACGCCGACACGTCATTTCTTAAAAATAGAGAATTTCGACACGTTCCGACACGTTATATATTAATACATAAATAAATAATAATAAAAATAGCCTATAATTAATTTACACGAAAAATATTAAATAATATCATTCATTATTTTAATTTGTTACAATAATACATAAAACTTAGAGGAAAAAAACATTGTTTAAAGAAAAATGCTGAAATGATATTTTTAAATTTAGTTATTTATTTATCATATATAACATTTTTTATTACTTCTTTCATAGTAAAAGACTTTTTAAAAAACTAAAACAATTTTAAGAAAACAAAACTGAAAAAAAAAAAAATTGACTCCATGCGTGTATATTTATAGCAATTTTATTACTTCTTTTATTACTTCTTTTGTGTATATTTATATTTTGACCCCTCAAGTATTAGAAATTTTTAAAATTGACCATGTGCGTGTCGGAATCGCGTGTCGAAATTCTGGACTCGCGTGTCGGAGCGTGTCGGAGAGAGTTGACCACGTGTCGGATTTTTCGACACTCGTTGACCGCGTGTCGGGACGTGTCGGAGCGTGTCGGACACGTGTCGGAGTATCGGACACGACACGAAGGCTTCCGGAGAGTGTCCGTGCTACATAGATCAAAACATGACCATCATAGAATAGACTCGATTAAGTGCTTTCCTAAGGACTTGTGCGCGAGCGGTGAAATTTATTGAGCAGCGGGGATAAATTTATTTGGGTATGTATCAGGATGCATCAGGTGCGATGTCCATCTAGTGCACTTTAGGGTTTCCTCAGGAACAGTGGCTCTTAAACCAAAATAAGAATAAAATTTTCAATTCATTTTCCCGCATCATCCTTATCTAAAGGATCATGTTGTAACTATTATTGCTTTGACTATAATAGGGATTACGCCGTTAATACTGTAAACTAGTACCGTAATAAGTAGTCAACCTACGATAGACCCCTAATGAAATAGTTATCATTTACTTTGTAAAAGTATCGTAGTAACATTAGGGATCAAATTGAGAGATAAAGGATACTATTCGTAGAGTGCTACCAATTCCTTATGGGTCGCGTGCCTATGTGAAGCCCACGACCTAATTGACAATGGGCTAATAGGGAGTTTACGGATCCCCAAATTAGTCGGGCGAGGTCCAAATCATTCCAAAAAAAAAGTTAAAAAGAGAGATATAAGATAACTGACCAAGTGCTCTTGGATCGGGCACTTTATCCTACAACAGTACCATGGAGTCTCCTACTTGAACTCGTCCTCTCCCACTAAAGCGAGATGTGACCGATTTAACCGGCTCTTAACAAAACAATGGCTTTCACTACATTTACCTTGTTTGAATAATCTAACTATAGAAATGCTATTATGATTAGTCAGGATTAACGTACCCTAATCTTATTCTATGCATGTAAGGTCACGCATGATGATATTTTATCTTTAGTTTGAGCATGATTGGTGGAGACCATGATGGGCGAAATGGTTTAAATTGCAAGAATATAGAGTTAGAACGAGAATGAGGCATTAGAATATTTAAATATCAAATCATGTCTATATATCAGTTTAAGTTTTAAAGTAATTAGCAGTAATCTCACAAAATCTCATATAATATCACTACAAGAAATTCTAAATTCAAACTTTTCGATACCTATTACCTCCTCAATTACATATTTCTACACTTTAGGCCTCAGGGAATAGTCCTGGGCTCTTGAAGAGCATCTAGTTGGCTAGACTACCAAGCATCCAACTATGGTCCAATGCACCGGTGGTGCATCCTTGTTTATCTAACAAATTCCAATTGTATAAATTATTTTTGGTCAATCCTCCTAGAGGAAGCCAACTTGGTTTGAGTTTAAAACAGTAACACTTCGCGTATGATGATCTTTGAAGCCAAGCAATCAATAAGAAAGTAACATTCCATAAATTTATTGGTTCTAGTATGAATGGCTTCATTTTCTATTGGTGATAAAGATAATTTAGTGATCCGATGTGTAGAAGCAGCCATTCCAAGATGTCACCTTGCCGACTACGTTGTTTTGGTGAAAATCGGGAACTTTTGGACAATATTTTGTTAGTTTATAGTTGTTATTGCTTAAAAAACAAGCCAATGAAAATTTTTGTCATTATTAACATCAATTTATGCTCAAACACTTTTATCGACAACAGATATATTTTCCATAAACTCGTTTTCTCAAATGATATAAAAATAAGAAAAGTTCTTTGCAAACAGTCTTTTTTTTTTTTTTTTGGTGGAAGGTAAAAGGGATTGTTATTTGAACACCATACCAGATTGACACCATAATTATTCAAAACCATTTAAATTGGGTGCAAATTACCGCGTTGACATCACAATTTTGCAAATCCATCTAAATTGGGCGCTAAATATCAAAATCAATCAACATTACACAACTTTACCATTGAGAAGCCGAAGAGAAGTTTCCAAAGAAGGAGACACGAGAGAGAGAGAGAGAGAGAGAGAGAGAGAGAGAGAGAAGCCAAAGGATACAAGCATACACAAGCACATGGGCAATGTCCTAATGTTGACCATCCACCAACATGGAGGGAGATCGGTCGTGTGTTCTCTAGCACTTAAATGAAGCTTCGTGATCTCGACCCAACCCGCTATTCTTTTCAAAACCATCGACGACGACACTTGACCGGACGCTCGACGCCCGACGGTCGGGACAACGTTGGCCAGGCATTTACTCAAGTCGAAAGAGTCCACATGACACGCGCATCGCGACGACCCAATAATCTTTTTCCCCTCCTTGTCCTCCGGCTTCCTTGATTTCTGCTACTTGTCATGTCTGTTTTGGTCTTTAGCACTCTGGCTGTCCCAAGAGGTTTTTTCACCTGTTTACAGCAATAAGTTTAACCCTCGAGATTGGCATAATCGGTCGAGACATTACTAAGTATCTAGGTAAAAAATTGGAGGTCTTTTGCCCGAATCGCCACTGAGCTGTGTGCAATCTCATCTAGATTGGGGCCATTTGCACTAGTCAAAAAGGTATGAACTTAACTGATTCATAGAATTGCGTAAGATGTCCTGAATTTTTGGGTCACCGGACCTCTGCACTCGTGCCCTTATAAAAAGACCAAGGAGAATGATCTCAACACTTCTATAGTGCAATTATGGATGGCTTGATTGTCCAAGACCCTAGTAATGAGGGTTGTAATCAAGTTACTCACTAATGAATTTCACGCGTTTCAATGAATAAGAATGAGGGTATTTGGGAATAAGTGACTTATTGTGCACTCTATATCATCAATTATTTGAGGAAGGCAAATCTTGTATGCACACATGTCAATTCAATTCTAATTTTTTTAATTTTACCAATTAAGTCCTAAAAATTTTGACAATTTGACAATTAAGTTCATTCGGTTAATTTTTGTCAAAAGCTACTGATATGGATGCCATGCTCTTTCATGTGGTACAGCCAACATTGACATAAACATTTTTTAATAATATTTTTAAAAATATTGTGAATTTTTTCTATTTTTTTCTTTCCTTTTGTTTACTTTTTTATGTTTTCAGAGAGCCAACAAGATCGCTAGTAATGAGCGATTCCAAGTTCTGTATAGATTCCACTTAGAACCCGAAACCTACAAGTTGAAATAAATTCCTCATTTTTTTGAACCTTGAACCTACCATGCTTATTGTAAAACCTAAAACCTACTCTGTCACATGTTCTAGGATAGGTTTCAGAGTCTACCCAGGTTCTATCTATATTATTAATTGAACGATTGCAGTGTATTAAATCCTTTAATGATTGCCACTTGCTACTACAATTCACTGACTATAATTTATATCTAGATACATGAAAAATATGAACATTTATAAAGTAAAAGTCTTAGTCATAAACTAGAAGCTCAGACTAGTGCTTCCATATTATATATTCATCATCAACCAACATAGAACATCGCAGGATCACATGAGGACAAGAACTAAGAAAAACATTAAATTTTGTTCTAGGTTCTAGGTTCTAGGTTCAAGTTCCTTCAACTAAGAACCTACAACCTATCTATCGAAACAAGTTCCTCATATTTTGGAACCTGAAACCTACTCTACATACCTTAGAACATAAAACCTATATATTCACATTGATCCGGTTCTCAGGTTCCAAGTTTTACCAAAGAATCATGCTCACCCTAATATTCGCCGGTCAATTCTCATCGACACTGAGCAAGCGTCGTGACGCCCTCGTTGTGGCTATTGAGGGCTTGGTGAGGGTTGTGACACCTTTTTCAATCAAATCGAGGGCACAAAAGCCCTCGCCCATATCTAGCGAGGGCTGGATCTGGGCTAGGTAAGGGCATCGCAACCTTCATCAACTCTGGGGGAGGCTTGCCACACCCTTGTCGGCCACTAGGCAAGGGCTTGACAACCTTGGCCAACCAAAGTGAGGACGTTGCGGCTCTCACCCAAAGCCAACAAGGGCCACGATGCACTCGCCCAATGCTAGCATGGGTCAGCCGATGACCTTGCCATCCCTTAATCCACAAGAAAAAAAAAAAGGAAAGAAAAAAAGAAAAATGCTAAAAAATTATAAAAATTTCAAAAATTTTGATATTATTATAAAAATGTCGAATTTGGCAATAATAGTGTCACATAAGATAACCAAGATCCACGTTAGCAATTTCCTACCAAAATTGGCTGAATGAAATATAGCAAAATATGAAAGGTTTAAGACTCAATCGATAAATTTCAAAGATTTAGAACTCAATTGATAAAAGTACAGTGGGGTAAAACTTTTTGGATAATTTTCCTTAGGGTTGTGGTCATCCGCATTCGGATTGAGATAGAACAGGATAAGGTAGGATTGGAAATCATCTTAATTAAAAAAAAAAAAAAAAAATCACATCATATGTTTGGTGCAATTCAAGTTAGGATTAAAAATATTTCTAAATCTCATTTGCCTAGTGTAATCTCCTGTGATATTCAAATCTTACCTCTTGAGTTTCCTCACCAACTCGTTGAACCCACTCTTTTCAGCTCTTTCTGATTTGTCTCCTTCGCAACCACTTCACTAGATCCACTGCAGGCTGTACTCCTTGCTTGACTTCACTGCGTCGGAGACCTTCGAACATCAGCAAAGATGACCTTCGAGTCGCCGAGGGCATCAGGAGCGACCAGGGGAGGTGTCCAGGCGATCAATTTGATAGACGAGTTAGCGGACAATGCAAAGGTGAAGGTGGCGATGGGGTGGTGGATGATGCCACACTCAAAGTTCAGAGGCCACTTGACATCGGAGCCGATCTAGGGGTAGTGAGGTTCGCTAAAAATCTGGAAAATTCTTGATTGTTGACTTGTAATTTACCTACACTTAATATCTTAGATTTGGTTTTAATGGAGGGGTATGCGTTTGTTTTGGCAAGTTGGGGTCTAGAGATAATGCAAGGTTATTCCTTGTCAGAGAGAAAAAGTCACTATTGTTGCACTACCATAGATTGCCAATGGTGGCAACGATTCATTGTTGTAATTTTTGGGGACCAATTTATTCTCATCGCCAAAGCTAACAGAGACAATAATATTTTTGTCACATTTTATGGGCGGACCCGAATTGTGGAAGACGAATAGTGATGACTTCTCTTTTTCACCTTAGCCGTCAAAACAAGATTGGCCGACTAATGGCGACAATCAGCTAGCTGACATGACAATCGGTGGCGGCCAAAGGCAATGACAATCGGTTGTTGTGGAGGTGGTCCTTGTGCGGTGGCCAACAAAATCAGATGCCTTACTTCATTGTTGGAAGATAAGTGTCACATTATTTTTAATTTTTTTATCCAATATGGTTTTATCTCACTATCTATTCTGGATTTTCTATCCGGCATTTTATTCGGATATATCCTGAGTTATTTGATCTTAAGGACGTTGCTAAACACTAGATGAGATATTTTATATTTCTATCCGGACTCAAATCCGGACTGTCAAATGCAGGTTAGGAGTATAATATGAACTGAAAATTTTGCATGTGATGAGATAACGTGAATTAACAGAGCATGAATGTGAGAATAATCACCGGTGGGAGCAGAGACAAAACCTAGAAAACGATCACTGACGCATGGACATAATCCCACATGTTGGTCGGTGTTCACTGGTCATTAGAAGACACAATAACTAGCTAACACATGAATACAATCCCACATGCCTGTAAGTGCTCCTTTGACCCTCACCCAAAAAAAAAAAAAAAAAAAAAAAAACCAAGAAAAGTTATTAAAAAAAAAAAAGAAAGAAAAGAAAGAGAGAGAGAGAAACCCTAAAACTAGGTACGAGAAAAGTAGTGCTCCGGGCATGCACTGTCATCGGAAAAGGAGGAACTCACACATGCATCATTGCATACAGAAGAGACCCCTGCATAAAGAATTTGAAAAATGAAAGGTGGACTGATGAATTAGGGTCTTATTTTATTTAGTGAATAAACACAAAATGATGGTGTTGGTTGGCTGATCAGGCTCCAGAATGTTGCTTTTGATGGGATGCCAGGGAAGAAGCAGGAAGATAATTTGAAAAATTTTGGTGGGCTATGCTGTAATGATGCTTGTGATGATATTCACGCTTAGGAGAGCCTTGGAACTCCTCCTAAAAGCTTATAAAGCAGCAGCCATTCATGGGCGATGGGGTAGTGTGTCCGGGCCAAAGGCCACCCAATAATAATGTTAAACACAATAAGAATTTTTCTCTAAAAAGGTGAGTTTACCATGACAAGTACGTCATATATCAATAGTTTTTCTATTTAAATGCTTAACAAGTGTCTTGAAAAAAAGGTGACAATCATTCACTACTGAGAAAATTATTCAAAAAGTTTTAAATCTAATATAAAAAGGTCAATATAGTTATGAACTTTTTAACTGTGCTAATTTAGTACTAAACATTTTAATAATTTGTCAATTTAGTTATAAACATTTTAAAGATTTATCAATGTAGCCCTTCTTGGCATCTATGCAATTATATGTTTAAAGACTAAATTGACACAAAGAAAGGTTTATGATTAAATTAGCAAATCATCAAAAGGTTTATGACTAAATTAGCATAACTGAAAGGTTTAGGACTAGATTGTTGTTAAATAAGCTTATGAATTTTTGGACAATTTTCTCCACTTCTTGAATATGACATGAATTTACTGAGAGAAATTTGATCCCGAATTGACATAGCATGATCAACTCAATATTTACATATTTTTGATGAATTTGAACCCCTTAAAATAAAATTGTAATGACTTTAAAAGTGATTAACCTTAATTAACATCCTTTATCAAATGATGAAATGAATTCCACTGGATAATTTTCCCAAGGGGCTGCTCCAATGGCAAGAGTGTTCATTTTATTTTTTTTTAATTGCTCAAAGGCTGAATTTGAATCATTATATTTGGCACATTTCTTTGGAACATGTCAAGGGAACTATATCTAAATATAGATATAGAAACTCCTTATAGGTATTTGATTTGTGTTCTTTTCAACGTTTTGATATTGGTGTCTATGCATGGCGATGGCAATAAGGACATTAAATCTAAACGTGCACCACAAGTCGCTAGGAGATCTAGGCGTATGCTTATCATTGAATCTGGTGATTGGCCGCTGATAGTTTACAATGTGGGATCTAATTTTAGAGAGATAAAAGTATGTTTCTAGTTGCAAACTGCGTTTTGTTATTTTTACGATGTCACGTGGTTATGGTTTGAATATACAAATGAGCATTGGGAAAATACAAATGCTGTTGACCTAAAGCTCCTTGGGGAATTACAAATTGTGTTTGGTAAAAAAATCATTTGTAAAGTCACTTTGTCCTAAATAGTGTTTGGCAATTTTATTTTTTTTTTTTACAAAGGGCTTTTGGGTCTAATTTTTCTTTTTCTAATTAAAAAATCAAACCCTCCGGTAAGTCAGCTCCAGCATCGGTGGTTGTTGCCCAAGGTCATGCGATCCTTGGTGAGGGTCGTCCGACCTTAGGTGTACCTAGGTAGGCAGCTAGCCAAGGTCACATAACCACAGGCGACGATCGGATGGTGTCAAGCGACCCTGATAGCCATCACGGACCTTGCCGACCTCTCGTTGGCCCTTCACTGGCCCGATCTAGCCTCACCAGCCACCTTCACCATCTGTCCTTGCTAAAAAAAGATGAATATTTAACAGGGGCAAAATCAGAAAATAAGGAATTTGTGAGGGTAGTTTTAGAAGAAGAAAACTAGCTTTACTGAAAGCCCCTTGGGAAACTTGTCAAATACCTAACATTTCTTTAAGGGGTTTTGGAGGCTAAATACACTATTTTGCTTTGTTCTACAATTATTTGATATTTACTAGGCTTGGAAATCTTCTACGTGCCTCTTGAGCATTATTCTAATATATGAATGGCATCTTTCTTTCGATCAAACATAGTGAGGTGCAATGTACCGTGGGTTTTACACTATTCTACCGTGGGTTTTACACTATTCGATTGACTTTAAGGACATAGCTTATCAAGGTACATAAGCGAATAACTTCTAGATGACGAGAAGTCCAAAGGGATCTTCTTTATGGCCATAGCCATGCAAGAATTTTTTTTCCTCAAAATTCTCTCGTATGTCCTTCAACGACCTCAAAGACCGTAGGCAAAAGTAAAGGAAGGAATGATACGTTAACGTTGTCAGGCAGTCTCGGTTTAGTCTAGCCGTTTTCTTTAGCTTCTGTCGCTAAGGCATCATTTGATGCCCTCTCTCTTTCTCTCTCTCCTTCTCTCTCTGTGATTGCATTGCTTCTCACTCTACTGGAGTTAAAGACGCAAAGTGGAGAGAGAGAGAGAGAGAGAGAGACGACAGGGAGAAGAAACACTTGCCCACCAATTCAGGAACACGCATCATCTTCATCGTTCAACGACAGCAGAGGATTTACAGAGGGTGTCCGTCATCGTCTTCGTGGTGTTCAAAGTTGGTTTTTTGGATGCAAAACGATAATGGGTTCTTCAGGGCAAAGCGGTGGCTATGATCTGTCGTTCAAGATCTTGCTGATCGGAGACTCTGGCGTCGGCAAAAGCAGCCTTCTTGTCAGCTTCATCTCTTCTTCTGCTGAAGATCTCGCTCCGACCATTGGTACTCACTCAAAAGAGAATAAAGTTTGATGCTTTCGTCTCTTGATTCCTCAGTCTTTTTCCATGTCTATGAGAAAATTTCTGGGCAATGGAGCTTCGGTTTCATTGCTGCAGCACGCCATGTTGAGACTAGAATTCCGATGGATTGATGATCATACTTGTTGGCTTCAGCTGCTAGCAACAGAGAAGTTGGATCTATGGCTAAATTTCAAAACTTTGAGCGAGTGCATGCTCAGTAATAGTTTTTAACTGATGTTGCCTTGTATAAGATCGCATAAAAGCTCCCATTTTTGGCTCAAATTTCTTAAGTTGGTTGGCTTCTGTGATTATGACCTCAAGAATGTGACTAGCCAGTTTTCCTGTTTTATCCACTTGTGCGGCGATTTCGTGGTAATTTGCTGTAGTTTTTGGTTTAGCATTGCTGGTTGGGTGATTAATAGTGGTTTGAGATCGTCAGGAGTCAATACTTATCTTACGGTCTCGATTGAAATTCGGGCAGGAGTTGATTTCAAGATAAAGTTGCTCACAGTCGATGGGAAGAGACTAAAGCTGACAATTTGGGACACTGGTAAATGAACTCGAATGCTAGATAGATTTTAGCTTTTTACTCAGAGTCGGTGTTACATTCTAACATTGGAAAGACAGTATTGCGAATGTTGTGGTCTTTGATTTCTTGTCAAGATTTAATTCAAAGTCCAGAAACAACATGATGATAGTGATTATCTTGTCAAAACATTGATTTCTGTTGCAGCTGGACAGGAGAAGTTCAGAACATTGACAAGCTCCTATTACAGAAATGCCCATGGAATCATTCTTGGTATGCCATAGATAGAAATTCCTGTGTGATTAACTAAACATGCAATTAACAGCCTGATTGCATCTCAGCATGTGTTATATTCTGCTGCAACACAAATTATTTTTTATGCACTATGTAATCGTCAAATGCACCAAAATGCTGGAAACTTGCCCTCCCTCTGCATTGATGCCTGTCATCATAATAATTGAAAAAAAAAATGGCCTTCACTGCTACATGCTTGATGTGGGGAAGACAAGCTTGTCTGCTTGTTCCTCACTAATGTTTCTGGCCTCCTATTGGCAGCCTAGCATCGTATAAATTTTTTCTTTAATTAGCTCTACTAGAGTCCTCTTCTGCTAAATGACAATGGGCTCTGCAATGTTAGCACTGCCTATTGGGGTGGGTTGGGAAGACTTGAATGAAATTCATGGATCGGAGATCCAGAAATGTCCTCATCAATGCCAAATCGGGCAAATTAGAGAAGGAAGCTGTTGATGAAATAGCTATTGGACAGTGTAGCATCATCAAATGGATGTGGCAATTAGGATAAAGAAGATATGCAACTTAGATTTGGTGAAGAAAGGAAGCCCCAAATCCTACAGATGTATCGATATACTGTCTACACTCTAGTTTATAGCTTTGCCTATGTTTGGCACATCTAAAGTAGCTGGCCAATTGATGAGATGACATGGCAGTTCAGAGAGATATATATATTGTATAGTTGGCAACGCTGTTTGATCAGGGAAAGCTTTTTTTATTACAATCATTCGTTATTGGTTCTCTCTCTTATTTTCTTGGTTTTTACTCGCCGGCTATCTTCTTCTCTACTGCTCAAAGTTGAGTCAAATTTAGAACTTGGCCTATGAAAATGCTCTTAGATATGAAGACATAATGCACTCTGTTGACTTTTGCAGCCTCTCACGTAGATCTATTCTGATTCTTGTTGACTTTTTTTCTCTTTGGCTTAGTTTATGACGTGACAAGAAAAGAGACCTTTGCAAACTTATCCAATGTATGGGCAAAAGAAGTGGAACTCCATTCTGCTAGTCAAAATTGTGTTAAGATGCTTGTCGGGAATAAAGTTGACAAGGTAAATTCTGAAATTTCATCTGTCTCCTCTAGTTTTCCCAACATCAATATTGTGGAATTAATGTGCTTCTTGTATTGGTTCCTTTAAGTTATATGTTGTGTTTCATATAAATGTAAATGGATGACAAAGTTCAATGACAAACAGCGGTGGAAACCCTCTAGCACTATCGTTGAGTCATTGCACTTCTTGTTTGAGAGACCTCTGATCTTTGCTTTGGGGCTTTCCATTTTCCTTAATCTGCAATATTCATATGGAAATGCCATTAGTCAATCTAATGCAGGTATATCTTTAACTATTTATCTGTTCACTGTGTGCCTCCAGGATTCTGAAAAGGCCGTGAGTACAGAGGAGGGAATTGCTCTGGCGAAAAAACTTGGGTGCTTATTTCTAGAATGTAGTGCAAAAACTAGAGAGAACGTGGAGCAGTGCTTTGAAAAACTGGCCTTAAAGGTACTCCTGATATCTTCCATATGCTTGTCATTTGCACATCTAATGTGTCAAGCTGGAAAATAAACTTTTATTTATAACTATACAATTTCACTTTTGTTTCCTTCTTGTTTGTTGATAATCTCTTCTAGACCAATTCACTGAAGCATTGCTGTGATATATTTGCACGATATCGCTTTTTGGTGACCCTGAATATCATGTTCTTTTTAAATAAATATGCAAAACCGATGGTTTTCACAGAGTCGAGTTAACTTGTCATTTTCACCTTATATCCTACCTTGCTTTGCTGCGAAAGGTTCTAAATGTGAAAGATCCAGCATAACTGCAGTAACTGGGTTTGAGGAGCTGTCTCTGTTAAAGATACTGCTTACCATAGATCCACAATTTCACGCATGTCAATTCTGTGAAAAGGGAATGTGGGAAATACTGGAAGCTCCTCTTGCAAAGAAATGAATAGGGATACGATATTTTTGGGTTCACGCTTAGTTGGTCTAATTTGTCCTGTAGTCGCAGCTTGTTTCTGTGCACTCTTATGGATAGTGTCTAAGTATGAAAGCGCACCTGTATAGCTAAGACGTGCATGCATGAGCAGTTATTTTGTTGGTTGATGTGCTGAAAACAGTGTTACTGATCAGCCAACAAATAATCCCAGATTTTGTGCCTGGGTAGATGGAGTTTTGTACAACATTTGACTAACTTATCTTTGCCTCGTCCGATTTCTTATAGTATTCAAGAGTGAAACTACAAGATATTTCATTAATTAAGTTAAAATTTGATCCTAAATGGGAAATAAAATCTAATCTTTCCACGCACCTTAAGCAGGTTACCATGGTTCACTTTAAAAAAAAAAAAAAAACAAACGACTCCTTGAGCACCCTTGGAGTTGTCCACGGAGAGAGACATTCGCATCTAAGACAACCAGATAAATCTAAGCCTAACTGTTGCTGGACACACGAACCTCTAGCGGGACTAACATCTGATTTCAACATTCGAACAATTTATGTTATCATCTTCCTCTTGCCAGATTATGGAGGTTCCCAGTCTCTTGGAAGAAGGATCAACTGCTGCAAAGAATAAAATTTTGAAGCAGAAACAAGAACACCGACCACCTGCTAATGGCAGTTGCTGTTCTTAGTAGGCTGCTGCATGGCAATAGATTATGTGCCAAAGCTCTAGTTGCGCTCCAATAGAAGGTGAAAAATCAAACAACTTGAGTGGAAAGGAATCTGCAGATTCACTCTTGGCCATGTTATGATCTGATTATGTAAATGATTGCTGCTTTTCTTTTGCCTTATTCTTTTTCATATTTGATCTCCTTCTTCTCTTGTAATTTAACCCTGCCGTCGTGGAGTGGCTTTAGTTGTACCGTTGTTCTATCGATACTCGTTCGTGTGTTAGCTCGTGTACATTGTTGCCTCACTGGATCATGGTTATGCGACATGCCGCAGGAACAAGTATATTGTATGTATAAATTCTTTTCCATTCAATGCAAAGGTTCCGTGCCTTTCCTGCCCTGAATAAAGCTGAGAACTCTCTCTCTCTCTCTCTCTCTGTTGCCCCACTGCATCGTGGTCATGCGACATGCCGCAGGAACAAGTACTTTGTATGTATAAATTCTTTTCCATTCAATGCAAAGGTTTCATGCCTTTCCTGCCCTGAATAAAGCTGAGAAGCCTCCCCCGCTCCCGTTCCCCCCTCTCCGACCACTCCCTCCAACTGAATACATTCTAGACCCACTGAAATCCTATTGGTTTAAACAGTTGATAGCTATACAAGGGTTTTGTCGGACCTGCTCATTTGATACCTAATCATATGGTACCTAAATTAAGTAATTTTATGACACCAGTGCAAATTCAGGTCTCTCTAGTTCAACTAGGACCTTAATGCCTGAATTTCTATATTAATTAAGATCGAGAAAATGAAGTACTCAAATTCATTGTCCAATCCACTCAGCAGAATATGGAGTTTCTAGTCTTTCATAATAAAGTAATTGATGGAACTCCCATTAAAAAACTTTCAACAGATTGATAGATCACTTCGGAATGACAAACACACCAAACATTCCGGATTAAGTAAAGACTTTGGGTTTCCAGCAAACAACCACTTCATCCATTTCATTAGGGGTTGATGATCTTTTAACAATACTTTCTAGGGGTAGTTAGGAGAGGCTAAACAACAAAGTTTGATTTTGGAAAATCATCATCATAATGAGAATGTACATGCAGCAGAAAAATTACGCCAATCCACTGAGGTGTGGTATGCTACGAGTGAAGATATGCAACAAGAAATGAATCCTAATTTTAGGATGACAAACCCATTTAATCAAATCCATATAATGTCTTTTTTGAGAGCTAGAGGAAATGCATCTCAAATAAACCAATTACTAGGTATGAGAGAATTAATATCAGATCCTTTAGCACAAATTATTGATTTACCCATTTAAAGCAATTTACGACAATCTTTTAACAGAATATATTATGGAGACCACAAAAGAGTTGTAGATAGTGCTGTACAAACATCAAATGCTGCATATCTTAGGCGCAGACCTGAAGTACAACACATTATTGTCCGCACAACAGATTGTGGCATCATACGAAGGGGTTTCTGTGAGTCCACCAAACGGGATGATAATATTCAAACTTCTCGTGTTGGATCTTCCGACTATGAATGGAGTATTCCCAGAACTCAATGCACAAGGGGCGAAAATAATTAGTTTAGAACAAAATAAACGAAAGGGTATCACACTAGGAATGATTAGTTTCAAGGTAGGCCGATTCCGATTCACCTATGACCCCGACAGATTAGAAACAGGAACCGAACTGGTTGATTTCGTGCAATCTTTGCACAAGACTTGTTTGGCATTAACATCATATAAATAAATTGAATATTGATAATATGAAGTTTTGATGGCAGATGTAATAATGATGATCGGGATCCTGGCCTTGCACCTCTTTATACATTAGAAAGACCTGTGCAGATTATGCCTTCGGTGAAGTCCTTTCAAATACTGGAAATGCATTGGCATGAAATGCAGCATCGCAAACAATCATATATCAGCAACTTAAATGCAAAAACAGTTTTGAAAACTGAGATCATAATAACCAAGTTTTTGCAAAGCATTCAAACTAAAGAGATCGCAGAATTTGGAATAGTTTTCTCAGCAATTCACAACAAAGTCAGGGAATACAGTCGAGAAAGATCGATTAGCACTCACACTATATTGCAAAGATAGTATAGTAACCATTAGAGAAATTCCACCCCCCTAAAAAAGAAACAAAAAAAAATTAGAATGAACAACCATTGAAAAGAAAAGAAAGTTCTCATCGAATGCGGACTTCATTCATCAATCTAAAGGGATTGTTGAATAGCAAAATCAGCACTACCCCGAGTCACAAAAATTTGAAAATGGCGATTATGATAGATGATCTTTTTCATTAAAGAACTGGCTATCCTACGGTAGGTAGATTATCCACCCCCACCACAAACCTGAATCTAGCAGAGTCGCTGAATCCCACGTGAACGCCAAGACAGGTAAATAGGATTCTATGAGTGAAAAGCATGAAGCATGCATGCTATAGCAGAAAATGGCAGAAAAACCTATGCCAGACTTACTCAGATACATATACAGAAGAAAGGACCTCCAGGCATCAGCCATTAATCTCATTGACCCAATAACAAAATCAGTCAAGCCTAAGGAAGCATCCTGAAAACCTCAATTACCACAGCCCAAATAAATCAAAAACTGATGGAGAATCACAAGAAACTACTGACAGCTCGTAGCACCACTGGCAGCTTCCAAAATTCGTTTAGCTTCAGTGTCTGGTTCAGGTAGCTCACCAGGGGTCTGGAAATAGATAATATCAGAAACACATTGAGGGGGAGGAATGCAAGTGGAAAAGTCATGTAGGTACATACCTTCCCATACATGTTTGTCTTTGTGATATCAGCTCCAGCAGCAAGCAATATTCTTATAACATCCACATGTTCACCCCTCGCAGCATGATGAAGAGGCTGCAGGAAAAATTTACAGCAGCTTCTCTGAGTTCTTTTTTTTTTTTATAACAATTGTTATCAATTTCTAACTATGATAAGAAGCATTATAGCACATGGATTCTTATTTTTCTTAGTCGAGAATGGACATCTAAAGTTTGCCTCAGCGATTTTATGTTCAAAGACATCATGCAAAACAAAGTTTCTAGTTGATTTGAGCTTACTGTATCTCCTTCGTCGTCATTTGTCTCCAACATCCTTCTCACGCATTCTCTACTCCTTGCTCTGTTGATTAAAAACTGAACTATGTCGACATATCCTGGGCCATTAGAAAGAAAGGTACCACAGACAAACAAGTATGAAAACAAGGCCAGAAAAGTCCATGGAGAACTGTTGTACATGCATATTAGGAGATCATCCTACCCCCAGCACAAGCATCATGGAGAGGAATCGCCCCATCTTCATCCTTGGCTTCCAAGCAAGCGCCTCTTTCCAAAAGTAACTAGACAAGCAGACTAATTTCAGCTTAAGGAACTCAAGGAACAATGGACAACAGAAAGATAAGGAACACAAAAACCAATTGACAAAAGAACTTTTTCTTTTCGACCTGCACACAAGGTAGATGTCCATATAAGCAGGCCAGATGCAAAGCTGTATCACCATCTTCCACTGGCTCGTCGATACTGCCATTTAAGTTGTCTATGCATAAATGTAAAAAAACATTCAGCTAGGAGGCTTTCAGACACCAGTATAATGATCAAGTAGTTCATTCAAAACCACCCAAATGAATAAGATCACAATAACACAAATGATAAGTAACTATAATCACACGATCTGTCGCATCAACCCGCAAACTAGAACTGCAGCTTCAGAAGAACATGGGTAAAAATCTGTCTGAATCAGCTCATATATAAGGCCTCATCCTAGAGCACCGTGCATAAAAGACCAGCTGCACCACTAATTCTCCAACAATTATGACTGCTTTTTGATCTGCACATCGCAAATAACTTTCCACAGCAAGAAGACATTGCTTTGGCTTGAGAAATTCTTCCTAAACCTTTTCACGATCTTTTTAGTGTCAGTTATACCGACAGTGCAACCAACAACAACTAATCTTGCCATTACCTCCAAACATCGACTGCTGAACTTCAAACCCTATGGACAGCATCTTCGCCATAACTACCAAGGCATGTTTCTGAACTGCAATTCGGCAGACCGATTGTTATCTCATTGCAGGGCGCAACACCACCAACCAATACCTACAATAGCCCTTTTGCCAGGGTGAGCACTGAACTCTGTCCTTGCCCATGCTATTCTCACCGGTGCATCCAACTCCAACATGCGACACTGCAACCACTAAACCCCTCCAATCTACACAGCATGACAATTTGCATCTTCACACAAGTACGACGGGCCTCGGGTTTCGATCAAAAGATGGTTCGCGGACACACTAAGCAAACTACGAAATTTGCTTAGAACAAACTACCGAAACTAATCCATCGCAATTGCTAGAAAACGAATTACGCGATTTCCCAGAATCGATCGAGCAGCCAAAAGAACAAATCCATCAATTAGCAGGCGAAAATTTTAAACCAGAGAGAGAGAATCCCACAACCGAGAAAAGAAAACCCAAGAAACGGAAAGACAAGCAAGACCCAAGTCGACCCACATATCCATGCGAAAAACCCAATTTGCAGAAGAGAGAGAGAGAGACCGAGAGCGAGGCGGAGGGCGTCGACGTCGCCGTCCTGGACGGCGGCGGAGAGGTCGCGGAGGTGAGGGGGAGTGTAGGAGTCGGGGTCGAGGAGGCCGTCCTGCTCGAAGAGGGCGTAGTTCTGGTCGTCCTCGTTCTCGTCGTCCTCCATGAGGCCGTTGCGCCGCCCCGGGACCGCCATTCCCTCCGCCGCTTCGCCCTCGGAGTGGATGGATGGATGGATGGATGGAGAGAGAGAGGCTCGCTTCTGCAGTTCGAACGGGAAAAAAGGGCTCTCCTTTTTCTTTCTTCTTCTTATTGGAGAAAACAAAGGAGGAGGGTGGAAAATCTCCCCACGGCAACGCCTAAATATCTGCTCACTTTTTGTATCTTTTTGGGCCAGGTTTATGGTCCTAAGTGATCGGGTTGGGCCCTAATTGCATTTGGTTGTCTGAAGCCCTGAATCAAAGATTCCCCCGTCTCTTCGTTTGGGGAGGATGTCAATCTCAGATCGATCGCAAACCAAGTCACTCTGTGGTCGAATGAGATCGCGGGGCTCAATTTTGAAGTCAATGGTTCATGATCATTCTAGACCAATGCCAACTCAAAACTTCTTTTAAGATATGGCTATCGCAACACTTTTGCACTTTGTTGATGCAATATCCTTTCTGAAAGGAATGGTGAAGGAATGCCAAATTTGGCAAACCTGTAGAATCAATATTGTTTTGCATTGGGGCAAGTTATTAACCTAAACAAGTCGGGCATATTCTTCAGTAGCAGCTGCCCCCAACAACTAAAGAGGAACATGGCAGCAGAATTTAGAGTCTTGATCATTGAGAAGCCTGGAAAATATCTCGGTATTCCATTGGGTCGGGGACAATTGAAGAAAGATGTTATCATGGGTCCTAGCAAGAGTGAATATGAAACCTAAGGGATGGAAGGTAAAGCTAATAATGAAAGGGGGAAAGGAAATACTTATTGAAACAATAGTGCAAGCACTACCATAATATGCAATGTCCATAGTCAAGATCCTTATCTCGATTTGCAGAGTGATTGAGCAAAAGATTGCATCTTTCTAGGAGAATCATGTCTGACATTCTATCTATAGATAGTGTCTAAAATTTTTGCAACACTCCTAGTTTGATTACACTTCCGATGCGCACTCTGATTATCATTTTCCTTATTAAAATGTTGACGTCATACATAGTCACTATGACTAGTGTCACGATCCCCACTCCATCCCTAGAGTTATACGATCCCAACTCCATTCCCAAGGTTGTGACAAGTGACGGGGGTTATTTTCATGACATTCTAGGCATGTCGCCGACCCGTATTTCTTTCTTTTGTTATCTTTGAGTTATGTACACACAAAAGCGATGCAACAACACCCAATCACCATAACATCAATAAGTAGTAGGAAAACACATGTGCAACCATATATACATGGCAAACTACTTATATTTATATATTTCACTTCCCATATTTACAAGCCTATGTGCTCGGGCTAAGCTAGACATTACATAATCAAATCAATCCCTTCCAAAAATTCACAAGGCTTCGGGGGACACCTACCTCCCGGCGGCAAGATACTAACAAAAGCTTCATCCCTTAGGAGAACTGGCTACCTAGGTGTCATCTACTAGATTGTCGGGCAGGCCATCGTCCTCCCTTGGTCCAGCAGCCCACAGAATCCTCAAAGAGGTCCGAAAGGGTCCCCATCCAACCACACGTGCCAAGCTCGATAGTTGTGAGGACAAGGTTGTCGTAGCCTTCCTCAACCCAAATAGTAGTAGCGACCCTTTGGTATACGATATCCTCCCTAAGAATATCCATAATTGCAACTTCCATGCTCATCGGCACCCCAAAATGCATGAAGTGTGCGGTTGGTGAATCTATACGTACATGTCTAAAAAAAGACAACAAAAGAGTATAACTCATTAAGTAAACCCACTAATTTTTTTTCGGGTAGGAGTATGCCTCACCTTTCAACAAGCACATAACTTGTCCAAAACATTTATCAATGGCAAATCAATAGTAAAACAAAAGCTATGTCCTGGTTAGAACATGAGAAATCCTCAATCAATAATATGCAAAGCGTCAGTCAAGATTCACTACATAACATATGGAACTCACACCTCACTTAATCATATGTAAGCATAAACCAAAATCCATTTTATAATATGAGGAACTCATGCAAATGTGACATTTATTAATAGCCAAAATCCATCGATTCTTTTGGAATCTATCGGGCATCTAAAATCCATTGGACATACGTGTGAGGGGCTAATTGTATGGTATAGTGCTTTGGACAATTCCATTGCTGGGCTTTAGCTCACTCTTGTGGTTATTTACATTTTTTAGATCTTTAGCCATGGATGCGATTCCTATCGCCCATTGCACACTACAACGCCCTAGTAGAGATTAAGGGGTAGATGTTCGAGTTCACTGACCCTCATTTTCCCACTACTTCTTTTATTTGCTACACAACCACACTTTGGGTAGATGCAGGTCCACCAACCAATGGCATCGCCTATTACTTTATGGCGCTCTACACCAATATTAGAGGATATCTAAGTGGTCCTCTGCCCTTCCCTATGTAGGACAATGACCACCGTCGATGATGGTATCGATGGGGAGTTGTAAGTGAGAGTGGTTATGTGAGGTGGTAGGGATCCATTTTTGGAGGCACGGTTTTGACACTTTTTGAGATCAAACTGTGTGTAGCTAGGTGATAGGTTATAGATAGTTTAAGGGCATGGTTGATGGCCATATGGATAGTTGGTGAGAGTGGTATACGCTTTTGACCTCCTAGTATAACTCTATGATCACCCTTGTATATAAATAATAAATAAGATAAAAACTTGATGCATGTGTTTTCTCTAATGTTCATCCTTGATGATTAATTTCGTCTTCCGCACGTGCTAAAAAGTGAAAGATTAATATGTCATGTTAGAAAGGTGGCAAACTAGGATGCCATAGCTTGGATGTGATAATCCTTTTTGGTATTAGAGCCTAGGTTTACCCATGGCGTGATAAGGTGTGCTAGTAGTGAAGGTGAATAGGATGAATGTATATGGTTGAAAACATTAATTACATGTGTTTGCTTTGTTTTGAGAAACAAGTAAGGTATGTTACTCAAGTAATATCAATAACAAATGTTACTTATGATGTTAGTAACAATTCGTTACTTATTGCTCGATAAGAAGCAAGTAGCTACATTGCACTTTAGTCACTTATGATATAATACTAGTAATAGATGTTACTTACTAGCTGGCTAATGGTACATTGATTGTCAATGTGCAAAAGCTTTGTATGACAGAATGAGGAGGTCGGGTTGATCGACTTCCGGAGGTTTTGACACATGATTTTTAGTTGAGGCGTCATTAAAAGATAAAAAGTCGAGATTAGGGTCTCCGATCGAGACAGAGCCCATTTCTCAATAAACAAATTGTCGTTTTTCATTTCTTTATTTGATTTTGCCATTTTTAATTGATTTCCTAATCATTTCTAATAAAAACCCGAAAAGTTGACTTTTGGATTGACTTTTTGGTCAAAAGTTGGCTTTTTGCACAAACAAGATGTCAAATAGTCCTAATTTAACTTTAACCAAGTTAATTTTTAAAAATTTCAAAGATTTGACTTAAAAATCAACCTTTTAAGAAAAATCAATTAAATTGTTGACTTTTGGTTAAACCTTTGATAAAAAAAAATTTGAAAAAAATTAAAGCACCTTATTTTAGTGTCAATTTCACTTTAGTGAGGAAAATTTAACAAAAACGGATGAAGGGCCTTGTTTTCCAAATTTTTTGATTTTAGTTTCGAAATCAACAAAAAAATTACTTTCACTTTGGTCATAATTAAGTCTAGTTCTTTTTACAATATTTGATCTGGGGACTATTTCTCATTCACTCACTCACTCAATTTTGAAAACGGTCATTTTGAAAGGCAAATTACCATTTTTAGTCCTATTAGGAGGTCCGAATCAATCTTTCTTGATTTGAAAATAGACACTTTTTTTGCACTCATTTTCTTGAGATAAGTTCAAATTTAGGGTCAATTTTGAGAAATTCACTTGAGAACTTCCCAATTTAAGGAATTTCACTCTCTTGAATATAGGAAAACTGAGTTGATGAGCTTTAATTGAAGAAATTCAAGTAGACCTACTCGAGACTAAAGTTTAATTTCGTAAATCAAGGTCCAATTTTTATATTAGACCTCACTTCATTTTTGGTCTAAAAGTCGTGACGTCAATTCAAGGTCAATTTGGATACAACATATTATCCTAAGCATGGGCAATTAGTCGAATAGGTGTATCACAACATTAATTGAATTCAATTTCAACTAATTTGTAGTTTCAAGCAAGGAATTACAAAATTGTCCATTTCAGCCTATAATATTCAATTATGTGTACCCATGGTCTAGGTCCACCATTTTTCATAATGATCAATCAATTAGGTCAATGGAAAGCCAATAAATTGCATTTATGTGGTTTAACTGGCCTAATTCAATTAGAATGGGATTGTTTCTCCTCAAATTTGATAAATTTTCTTTTCAATTTGGTCATGCTTCAATTAATGTTGCGATTTTTTCAATATGCTTTACACTACATCATAAATGTTTCAAGTCAAATAAATCCTTGTCAAAGCTTGGCCTTAATATAAAACAGAGTCAAGGTATTCTGTAGAATTTATGACCAATCGACCAAAAAGAAGTACGATTAGATATGAACAGGAAGTTAAAAAGACGAGTGCTGGAGAATCCATTGGCATCAAACAAGCTGCAAAAATTAATTAGCTTCCTCTTTCCTTGTGCAGCTCACAAAAATGCTCTCTTTCTCTCTCCCCAATCTTTAAATAGAAGAAGCCACGAAGTGGACTGTTGTAGGACTCAAGAACAAGCCTAACCCTCTCATCTCCCTTGCTCGCTATGTCTCTCTCTCGATTGTCATGGCCTCGAAATGCAAACATCGAACTCCTTTCCATGTGTGGCTACATAAGGACACATCCTCGGCAAAGAGTTGGATAGGCAGTGTGCGAAGAGGGATGGCAACGTCGAAGGAGGAGAAGAATCGTCCGGACCATCCAAGTCCTATGATGAAGCAATAAAGCACAAATTCCTAAAACTCTCACGAATGAAAAAGCCGACTCCAGACTCAGAGTCGTCTTTTGTATCAAAGTCTAAAGACAAGACTCGCATTGTCAACGTTGTTGTTGGCGACAAAGAGGTCACACCGGTGAAGAGTCGACTAGATCTCAAGAGTTGAAGAAGTGGCCCATGAAGAGGTGAAGGAAGGGTAGTGACGCTAATGATGGAGCCAGGGATAGGGCCACGACACAACATATCAAGGAGGGGTCGATGAGGATTGGACACCTCTAGAGTGAGAATGATGAGATCAAGCTCCTTAAAGGAATGATCAAATTCCGCAAGAAGAAGCAATTAGAGCCCTTGACCAACGTCAACATATTCAAACATTTTATCGACAAGAAATCAGTGAGGTTTGAATTCTCTCCCAACAAATCGCAAATCTTCAACAAGATTAGAAAAATGAAAGCCAAGTTCAAGGTGTAAGGTAGGGCGTGTGTGGAAGAAGCCCCATGATCAGAAGGTTTCTAAACATTCCCTTGTCCTCTAGGATGGTGGGAATGGCGGTGTGAAAGTGCACTTGTCTTTGAAGAAGATTAAGGTTTCGGAAAGCACTGGCATGATTGTTGAGCACTGTTGAAATTTAATCAAATAGACTCAAAGAAGAAAACACACAAGAGAGTTGTTGCTGTAACTCTCGTCACAATATTCAATAGAACATAAGGCTATTAAATAGGCAGAACATCCAAACCACTTTGCAAGAAAATAGCTATAGAACAACAACAACAAAGACCCACTAATATACCCCACTAACCAGAACATGTGCAGAAGCTAACTCCTAAAAACAAGCCATTTCCTATTGACTAGGACTCCACTATTACATTATTGAAGACACGTAAAAATTGAAAGTTAACTACTTGTCAAAGTTGTCGAAGGAGTTTGAGGATAGCGATTGGGCCAACGAATCTTCTCTATTACAATTGATCAGCATGGGGCTAGGCAAGGAAGTTGTGAGGATTGGTATGGGGATGATCGACTTGTTGGAGATGGAGGGATTAAAAGAGAGGTGGCGGCAATTACGCTTGTCCGAACTACAGCTTACTAGTGATAAAGCGACGCTCATGAATCTCTAGGTGAAGCTGTTTATGCAATACAAAAGCCAGGGTTTACTAGAAGAAATAGGAGGTATTGAAAGTTAGAAAAGATTTTGGGGGCTTGGGTTTTAAGAACCTTGTTGCTTTTCACAAAACCATGCTACGACAGTAGGCATTGAGACTTATACGAGCCCTTTTAGCCTAATGGAGTCAATTGATGAAAGGACTATATTTCCCAAGTGGGGATTTTTGGAATGCAAACAAAGGGTTGGCAAAGCGTACAAGAAGGTAGAGAGTCGTTATATCAAAAAGTCATGTGGTAAGTGGGAGATGGCACTAAGATTAAAATTAAAGAAGACAAGTCGTTGAATCGGAGACTTTTTGGAGGCTCGATAAATTGAGGGGAACCTCAGCTTGTGGCCGAATTGATCAATCATGAATCTAAGCAATGGGATATACAAAAGATGTCAATGCTCTTTGAAGAGAACCTAGTGCATGAAATTCTTGCCATTCCATTTGGCCCTATTGTGAGAATTGATAAGCAAGTTTGGAATGGGAATAGATTGAGATCTTACTTGATCATAAGTGGATATAACAAAATCCATACAGCAGACACCCGTACCAGCAAAAACTAGGCCTCCACATCATACCAGCCTCTAAATACACAATGGAATGTGATACAAAATCTCCATACCCACTCGAAAATTAGATTTTTTATGTGGAGTTTATGCAATAATGCACTTCCTATGAAGGAAAGCCTATATAAGAGGAAAATGTTACCTAACCTGATTTGCCTTGTATGCCATCAAGCTTCAGCAACCCTAGATCATCTCTTGGTCTTGTGCGACTAGACAAAAGATATATGGTCAGATCCAAGACTCAAAATTAATTCATTCCCTCAGCATTTAAAAAGAATTGACAAGCGGATACTAGATATTCTCACCTAAGGTTGTGACCCACCATTGAAGGAGACCCTTTGGTTTATCTGGAAGAAGTGAAATGCCTTGATCTTCAAAGGCTGGTCATCAAATCCAAGTGATATAATGGAAGCGGCACTTGCAAAAAACAAACCATTCAGAAGATGGAACCCATAAGCAAGAAATTGAAGGAAAAAGGTAATCGAGCTACTAGTGTGATGGGTTCCACTTGAGAAGAAAGTTTGGAAATACGACATGGATGGCTCATGGTCCAGTGACTCACTTGAGGGGTCCATAGCCGAAATCTGCTAGAACTTCGAAGGTATTATCACCAATGGGTTCGCCATGAAAGACCATGTGTCTTCAACACTTGCGATTGAAACCCTAGCCCTCTGTGTGGTTTTGTCGAGGTTGGCAAAGACACACAAACTGAAGACTTCAGTTGATCTGTGCGTGAAAGTGGAAGTAGTTACAAATCGTTTATCAATTATGGAGTGCTTATCAAGTTGAATTCAAAGCTAATGGACCATGCAAACGATTATTGAAGATTGCAATCTATTTTGGCCCAATTCAATGGAGTTTCGATTAGGTATGAGCCATGTAAAGTTAATTTGACTATGGATTGGATGGTTAAAGCTCATTGGAAAAATATATTCCCTCTTAATTGGCTAACTAATCCCCATTGCCAACTATGGGATTTATTATATACTGATTCCAAACTTTGTCACGCTTCTTTCATGGTTTAATAATGAAAGCTACTTCTTTGACTAGGAAAAAAAAAGAAAAAAAGCTTGTGGATTGATTATTTGTAAGTGAGCTAGAAGTTTCCTTTTTAACATGGGGAAAAAGACAGTAACATATCATAACTTTTGTACCAATGCATTCTGTGATCATAATTTTTCAAACGATCATTTAAGTACTAAAACTTTTAAAGAACATTCACTTAAGTGGCATCAGTGATTTTCTTTAATTGAGAAACTTAAGTGGCCTTAATTTAAGATTATACCATCCGATATGACTTTGCCCATAGAGCGATGTCATTAAAAACATTTTACACAACGTTCTTTTAGCCCAATTCTTGCCCTAATTAGGGGGTTTGGGGCTAAATTAGGTTTCAATTGAAAACATGACCCCCCATTGTCATACCCATCAATTAGCGGATTTAGGGCTAAATAAAGAGCAAGAATGATAATGTTTGGTTTCTCAATGGATAATTTACCTGCGAATAACACCTACGGATTGAGCCTTCATTGCATCATTGAACACTTTCATTGAGTTCCTAAAGACTTTAACTACCCTAGAGTTTGACTACATTGATGGTTGTAGGCCAATAGTTTCCGTCTCATAGCAGGTGGAATATAATGTTAGCACCTTCATCTGGTCACATGCCTTCTTCAACATCAAATAAGGGGAAAATTGTTCAAAAACTCCTAAATCTATTATAAGGCAATCCTTCCAATACTAAACCTTTCAATTGTATCAATTTAGTTATAATTTTTTTGATTATTTGCCAATTTAATTTTAAACCTTTCAAGTGTATCAATTTAATCCTAAACTTTTTTTACAATTTGTCAATTTAGTTATAAACATTTTGATGATTTGCTAATTTAGTCATTCCAATCAATTTTGATTAGAAATATGATGTCCCAATGTAGACATCGCTATCTTTTCGTGGCACAATCAATCCTAACATGGACAAATTTTAACATTTTTTTTAAATAAATTTCTGAACTTTTCTTATAATATTTATTTTTCTTTCCTTTCTTTTCTTCCCTTCTTCCTCCACCAGCCACCATCAAGGCTTGGTGACCAATGGAGGTTGAAGGGTAAAATAAAAGAAAGAAAAAAATATAAGAAAAAATTCAAAATATTTATAAAAAAATTTTAAAAATTAAAAAATGTGAAAATTGTCCACGTCGATATTTGTTGTGCCACGTAGGACATCGACGTCCACCTTAGTAATTTATAGTTACTATTGGATGGAATGACTAAATTAACAAATTATCAAAAAGTTTATAATTGAATTGACAAATCATATAAAATATTTAAGGCTAAATTGACACAATTATTCCATAAAAAATTGGCACAATTATTTTCCATAAAAAATTGGCACAATTGCAAAGTGTAGGCTTAAATTGGCAAATTATCATAAATTTTAAGACCAAATTGGCACAATTAGAATATTTATAACTTAATTGGCTATCGTACAATATTTTTAGAACTTTTTCGATAATTTTTCCTCAAATAAATGGAATTCCACCCAGTTTTCGCGTTTGCCGGCAGTTTCTTTGTTCCTTTCCACTTTGCATGCACAACACCTCCATGTCTTGTTCCCATGATGCGCTGGAGCTAATATACTTGCCCCACCTCTGTATACAATGTATGGAATCGTGCGACTCATGCAATCTATTTTGCACGCAAAGATTAATTAAGTGGCACATGGATCGTGCACTGAAGAAAATATCATTGCAAACCGGCATGAATTGTGTGAATATAGTTCTAGTGACGGCCCTGTTCACACTAGCATTGTCTAAAGTAATGGAAAAAACTTCATTTGATATGCAAAAGTCATAGATTGCTCTCATGATTTCTACACATATATTATTTGAATCATGTGGATATGGCAACATCTTGAACAACAAAATTTGATGGTTCAACTCCTGAACTGGCCAGATCCAGTAGGACTAGGACATAAGAATATGCGGAGCCAGTTTGACTTGTTCGTGAATCCAAAGTCAATGAGACTCGAAAGTTACTTGTGGATAGAAGATGCACTAATCATACTCTTTTCTCTTTGTGAAGTCTCTCGTAGTTCCTCGTGTTCACTGACTACAAAATAAATTTAAAATGCTATGGCAGTATGCTTTGCACATACTACACAAACCTCGAATCTTCAGCTCTTTGAACAAGCTACTGGTGCGTCCCATTGCACTAGCGAAGCTTGTGTTGAGCTCAAACATTTGAGCGTTATGTTTCTATTGGTGCCTCATCAAATGGCATGTCTCACCTCCTGGTTTGGGTGGATAATTTATTCCCACAAATTGCCCATACCGCGAACTTCGTACCAATCAAGGAGGGCCTTGATTTCAAGTCTCTTCCAAACGCAAGCATTTGTTGTTGCGAAGTCGACGAGACATCAATTGAGGTTTGTCAATAATCAACGTCGGGGGTAGGGTTTTGCCGAGGGGAAGGGTGTCGGCATCACCTTGGAGAGGGGGTGGTGGCCCATTGTTGCCCCTGCATTTCTGAATAAATCATCTAGTTATTGCGTCTTGCCGTGGTCATTGTCGTAGCATTCTTATTGTTACTCAAATGGAGTGAGCATTTAGGGGGGTTCCTTGCGCCACCAAGGCAGCGGAGGAGTTGAAGCGTCACTACCAACCAGGAGGTGTTGGCTCGCCATTTGGGAAGCAGGTTTAATATCGACCGTGTTCCATTTCAAGATCAAAATAGTGAGAGAGATCATATACACTAAGCGAAAAGTTGTTAGGAAGTCTAAATTTTTTAGAATTCATGAGTGAGTGATAATTTGTGAGAGAGTGGTAAAAATGAGAGGGAGAGAGGTGTAATTTTCTGATAATTTTTTCAAATTTTCTTTTACGATTATTAAAGATGCACATGATAACCATTCTCTTTTTAACTAGATCTATTTTTCTGTTCTCAATAACAGGCTAAAAATAAAAATTTGTTTGAGAATGTAATTTCATTTTTCCATTTTTGGAATAAATTTTTAGTCCAATAATAGGTTAGGAATAGAAATGAGAAGTAAAAATTTTATACTTTTCTATTTCTGAAATACAAATGAAAAATAAAAACTCTTCTCATCGCTCACCTCGCTACTAACCGGCTGCTCACTCGTCACCACCCGCCACCTCCAGTGGTCATCTATCGTCCTTCGTTGCCCTTCGCCGTTTACTGTAGCTTAACCGCGAGGGAGAAATTTTGTGTTATTATCGAATAAATTTTTCTTCTGAAAATATAATTTTGTATTATTATTAGATGAGTATGTTTGTTTAAAAACTAAACTAAGAAATCTATTTCTAGGCAGAAATTATGTACTCTAACACAATGACATCGGATTTCTTTTAAGGTTCATATGGCCCTAGTATACATGGGCCCAAGTACTGGACTCGGCCCACTCAAAAAAAAACAATTTCGGGCTTGCACCATCCCATCAGGTCCCCTGGGCCAGGCCAGGCCCAATCCCTTTTTTTGCTGACGGGTCTTCAGTTTTCCTAGTATTGTTAGTATTATCCCATTTTTTGTTGATAATTAAAAGAGCATAGCGTGCTGTATCTCTAGCAAGAGTGTATATGTCAATCTTAGAAGACGTGCTAATTCTTCTTTGAAAAAGAATAAATAATTGAATCACGTCAATTCCACAGCGGAGTTTTGGTGCCAAAAGGCAGATCGAGAAGCGAAAGAGAGAAAGAAAAGAATAACACAAAGTTGCTTGTTAGTAATGGCAATCCACCAAGGCCAGAGGAGACGTGGAGAAGACGAGAACTTGTTCCTTGGACGCGAAAGCGTACTCGCCGGCCGCCTCCCGTTCTTCCTCCTCTGTGGCCGGCGCCGGCAGATTAAGATCCAAATCCGGCAATCCTTGGCCCTGTCTTCCCTTCTTGATCTCGGGTTCCGTGTGGCTGGCTCCTGACCCGGACGTCACCGGCCTGTGCCGCCTCATGTGACCCCCCAGTGCTTGACCCGAACTGAACTCGGCCCCGCATATCGAGCATTCATGTACCTTGTTGCTCGACTTGTTCCCGTAGCTCAACATGGCAGGGCCTCCGGCAGGCGTGATTTGCAGAGAAAGAGCCGTGCATGCATCAACGATCGGCTGTTTGTCGCCGGTATCGTTGCCCTTCATCGTGACGTGGATGGGCTTGTTGTTCTTGTCCTCGTCGTTGAGCCTGGGCTTCTTGTGACTGGCTCTGTGCCCGCCGAGAGCTTGGAAGGACGGGAAGCTCCGGCCGCAAGTCTTGCACGAAAAGGTGCATGATGCGTCGACCTTGTCCTTCGGGGCGATCGGTCCTTGGCCGCGGGCCAGGAGTATCAAGCAGTTGGCCATGTCTTCCTCTTCTTCTTTGGTGCTCTCGGGAGAGTGGCGCGACACTGTAGCAGTAGCGGTCGTGGTGGGATTGGAGTCTTCGTCGTCGTCGAGCTTGTGGCGGGTGATGGCCGTCCTTGCTTCGGAATCGGAGCTGCTACTGCAGGCCATGGTCAACGCGAGGGGAGACGGCGGGCGTTGGCGCCTGGTGCGCTTGCCCTTGAACTTGACGGTCGTGGCGTCGGTGTTTGTCTGGTGACGATCCGGCGATTCGTTGGACACCTGAACTTCCATCGTCATGATCCAGAGAGAGAGAGAGAGAGAGAGAGAGAGAGAGAGAGTTCCTGTAAAGGTGGTGGTGGGGGGGTTGATTTATATATATTGGCAATGATTGGTGTGAGCTTGAGTCTAAAAGCCGCTTTCTATTCTTTGGTGCAAGTGAGACGGTGCAAATATGTTTTTTTTTTGCCTTGCCAACCTCGCATTCCCAACCTTGGAAGTCATATCCATTACATAAGGCCGACGTAGGAGAGTACAAATTCAAAAAGTATACTAATCAACTAGGGATATTACCATCTTAAGACCAAACAACAGGGTGGCTCGGGTAGAAGCATTTTATGCGATAAATATAGTCAAAGTCATCACCATTTTTTGCGTGCTATAAATTTCATCCTACTTGATGAGGATGTGTGCAAGTAATTGCATTGATTGCTTACATCGCATCGCATCCACTTCTAGTATTTTCTTTTTTGGGTTTAGATGATTGATACCATTTACTCATCTTCTTGGTCTTTAAAGCTTAAAATTCGTCTGAAGCATTTTAAAGAGTAAAATCTTGAATACATCGAGACGCCGATACGGGGTATTGCCTTTTAGATCGCTCGGGAAGGTGAACTAGTCAAGGTGGATGAATACCGGGCTAGATACCATTTTATGGTTTATAAAAAAAAAAGAAAAGAGAGACTAATTGACGTACTTCAGCGATGTTCTAAGGTTACAAGTCAACTAGAGAGGGGGGGTGGGTTATTCGTTGGTTTTCTGGGCATGGGACGGGACTATTCGGTGGCTTCGAAGCAAGCTCCTTACTTTTGGCCAACGATTCTCACTGGAGGATTGGTTTGCAAGCCTGGAACCCCCGACCAGAATATGTGCTCCTCACTCCATTTTCCGTTTCCTTCTTTGCTTATATTATATTATACATGGTTCCAGTCAGTTTCGCCAATTCCTGCTTGATTGGCCACCCATTTCGTCCCACCAATTTAATACCAAGTTACCAACTCGGACGCTAGCTAGCTGATCATTCTATTCTTGCAGATCTCAGTGCAACCTGCTGAATATTTCCGATAGGGACGTAACTAAGCACACCATCTACATTAAAGAATGATAAATTACTCGTGCAAAAACTGTACTTGAGTTGAATATTTAGATATTTGCGATACATCTTTCACTCTATCCCGCGCTAATGAGTTCTAGCTCATGCATGTATTAGAGTATAAAGTTTAAAGTAAAGTGATAATGATACTTCGTTGTGAAAATATCAAGTGCAACAGGGCACACTCTAATGGAGATTGTTGGAAATTTTTATAAGGGTTAGCAGCATAACATCTAAAGTTTGTGATAGATAGACTGTTGTGAAGTAAATAGAACATATGAGACAATACTAGACAGGTCATATATACTCGAGTGATCAACTTATATTGGTTTAGCACACCTTGGTTTCAATAAAAAAAAACGTGGTTGGACGGTTAGTGTAGGATAATACTTTACTATAGAGACAAATAGGTTGTGGTCTTCTCTCCAATTCTAAGGCTGAAAGACATACGGTTTATCAATCCACAGGACAGAAAGTTTAAGTTAGACTCATACGGTTGCATCTGTATCGATTGAGATGATGATCGGCTAAACAAGGTATGTTCTTTTGGTTTGAGTCTAGGTATTCTAAATACTATATAAGGGTATTAGATCCTTGATTTTCTTACAAAAGATACCATTAGTTAACCAGTGAAATCATGGGCAGTTGACCTTTCACTTTTGTCATTTTCTTATATTTCATTTTGCTTGTAAAAGATAGCACCCGGTTGTCTTCCCAATACAAAAATAACATCCAATAATGGTGACGATATTCTATGATCTGCCAATAATTAAGGACACTCATTGAGGGGAAGAACTAACATATGGACACATGTTTGCTGTTGGAGAGCATAGCAGCAAAAATCTAGTGGACCACAGAAGCACGTTCAGATGGATTGAAGAACCAGAAAGAATTAGTCCAACACTCATCCATCCACTTTATATTAGGGGAGCTTTTTTTTATCAGTTATATTAGCAAAGTTATCCTGCAGTTTTCAACACAAATCACATAATAATATTATTCAGTAAGCTTGTTACATTACAATAAACTGTATCTATATCGATATATCGTGAAAGTTTTATCTAGATATCATCTTTGTCTCATCATATCTAACAATTTTAGTGTACCGTGACATATATGATATGCTCACGAAGTTTTTTTTATAGATTTACCCAGATATATTATGGCATAATTTTTCTTGTACGTGTATAGTTAATTCAAAAACAACTAAGTATTTTTTCTGTAAGATCGATTTGAGGGTGTGTATAAAAGTCCGGTTACTTCATTAACACAGATATCGATTGATTCTTTTTCTTCCCAATCTTTAATGGGCTTATTGACTTCCATCAGCAATACACATGCAGCTTCAAGGAGCTCCACTCTCACTCTCTCTCTCTCTCTCTCTCTCTTCAAGGAACATGTGCATTTATGCTTCGGCTGGTGTCCTGTGTTGTCTTCTAACAGCAAGATTGACTTTTCTTCTTCTCTTTTTTGTCCGTTTCTTCAATGGTAATAGAGAAAAATAGAAGTTAGCCCGCTAATTTTATGTTGTGCGTCTCTAGAGACAAAACTTGTTCACAGTTTCAATATCTGCAGTCATGTTCTTGTGATCTAAATTCACGATCAACGTTATAGCTGATTTTATTTGGATAATATCTATGAACCTCTAGGATTGGCATAATTTATCCAAGCATCCTTGAGAAACTTTCGATTTAAAACCTGAAATTCATTTATTCAAATTCCACCAACTATTTTGACCAAAAAAAGAAAAAAGGAAAACCCACCGACTGTGTTAACTTGGCTCTCAATCAGAATTACCTGTATAGATCAAGAGGTTGGACTTAACAGAATTATGCCATTGAAAAATACATGAATAGTAACTTCTCTTGTCTTTCTAACTGAGCGGGGAGAAATTGGGATTTTCTCGATTCTTCTTTTTTTTTTTTTTTTCCTGTGGTAATGGAAATTGGAGAGTCTATGTTTAAGTGAGGTTTTGTGGATTGGGATACTGATTCTCTCAAGGGTGCGAAGATTCTAGGCGTAGGAGAGCTTTGTCTCGTCACGACAGACGCCAGCATCGGCAGTAGTAGGGCACATTAGTAGCAATCCGAACCAAAGTAAAGCAAAGCATCGATTCATTTTTTTTGGCAACATGGGATTCGGTTGGTGAACTTAACCACCACGACTTCCTCCATTATTCTTGCTTCTAGAGCTCACATTACTTTCTATGTAACTTCGCACGACTCTTCCACTATGCCTCCACTACTTGGAAGTTGGCACCACATATTCCCCCAACTATGCAATTGATTGAGTAAAACCACCCGAATTATATAATTATACACAAAATAATGCTTATATACTTGACTTTGAATGAAACAATTGTCGAAATATTTATATTTGGATAGGTTAATAGGTCAAGAAGGGTGGCCACCACTGGTGACTTCCTTTATACTCTACCATAAAGGTCCTAGACCTGCTATGAAATATTCAATTTAAGTTGTAGCTACTCCGTATCACCCATAACTCGAAAGTCCAAAGTTTGTGAGAATTGTTGATGTAAATGTCAATCATCATACGTGGAACAGTTAGTGCTAACGTAGATTTTTTAATTAATTTCAAATATTTTTTAAACTTTTATTGACTTTTATTTTCTTTTCCTCCTCTTTTCCTTTTTTTCTTTTCTTTTTTCCTTATTTTCCTTCACTAGTCAACACTCTCTGTGATGACAGGTGGAGATCGACAACCACAAGTGGTGCTAGCCTAGCTTGGGCAAGACCACTCGCCATCACCAAAGGTCAAGGAGGCCATGATGAGGGTCAGGATGCCCTTGTGGACCTGGCAATGGCGATGGTTTAGCGAGCTATGGCAAGGGTCGGGTGAAGGTCCTCCCATTGGATCCGGTGAAGGGACCCTCGCCCAGCCCTCTCTAGCCCTTGCTAAAGACCAATGAAGGCATTTTGGCCCTTGCCCCTCACCGACAACTAGTGACTTGTGTCGACCATCACGGAGGTTGGCAATTAGCAAAAGGAAATAAGGAAAAAGGAAAAGAGAAAGGAAACCAAAAAGAAAAGAAGAAAAAGATAAGAAGAACATTAATAAATAGTTCAAAAAATATTGAAAATTATTATAAAATATTAACATTAACACTAGTCATGCAACTTAGGATATCTGGCTTCTATGTCAACAATTTCTTACCTAAATTTGTCAAATGAACTCAACTGGTATCAATGTAAAAAGACTAAAGAATGAATTGATCCAATTAAAAAGTTTATGACTGAATGATATCAATGAAATGGTTTAGGAGTTTTTTATGTGCTTTTTCCCTCAACACCACACTAACAATCTAACATATTTGTTCAACTCAATGTTGACATGGAATAAAGAAATTATAACAAAATCTCCCCCCGCCGCCGCCCCAAAAAAAAAAAAAAAAAACCCTAAATATTTTCATGGAATGGTTAGTCTAAATTAACAATATTAGGCCCAGACAAGAGATCGATGATCTATCGTGTACTTTCGAGCTTATTTATTGAGGACACAGTTTGAAATGATTCTTTGTTTGTCCTTGATTCCCGTGAAGTAAGGAGGTGCATGCACAGATATGAGGTCAGGGTTCATGAATTTACCCGATTTGAACATTATAGATTAATTTTTTTACACAGAGCTCTCTCGTGTAATTATAAATGAAGGCACCGAGATTCTCTTGATTCTATTATATTAATCACATTGAGCATCTGTCTGTTGGAATATAACATTGTATATTATATATCCTATACGGACATAGCAGGCAATTCCCAAGTGCAGAATTAGAACGCCACCACCAAAGTGATTGGCCTAATATAGAATCACCTTTTTTTTTTTCTATAAAGTCATGAGTTTAAGTCACACTGTGAGCGAACCTTTGTATGATCATATCTTATGTGAAGAGATTTCTTAACTATTAGCATTTTAATTAGGTTATAATGACAAGCTCGGTAAAGCCTTGTGTGGTGTGGATTAATTATGGTTTAAGTCGAATATTCTATAGATAGTGGAGGACATCAGTGGTAACGCACAAAAGGTGTCATAACTGCTGATCTCCCCTACCCTTTTAACCAATGAGAAAGGCAACTTTGAGCCATGTGGCGCCAATTATGTAGATGCAATCCTCTTCACTTGGGGGATCAAGTGCACACGTGCTCATCTTTGAAGGTTTTTATCACAAACGAGGTTGTGTTGTTATCTCTAGCAGCATAAATAAGCCTGTCACAATTTTTAACCTTACATTTGGCCCTTATTTTCACGTTGTTATTCTTGATAAAATCAATATTAACTCTTTCAATGACTGCATATTTGTTGATAGCTTCCTCAAATTGCTTAAGGCCATCAAATGGGGGAAAACTATCTAAAAAGTCCTAAATCTATTCATGTTTTTCCCAGTTGATTTTATCTAGCTAATTTTAACTAGAAATCGCTGACGTCGAAGCCAACCATCTCATTAGTCACGGCTGGTGCTAACGTGAATAACATTTAATAATGTTTTAATATTTTTTGAATTCTTTTTCTTTTCTTAACCCCAAGCCAACAAGGTAGCAGGCCAACTCTTCTCGCCCATAGGCGAGGGCATTGGCCCTCACCTAGATCCAAGTTAGGGCCACAACCCTTGCCCTTTGGCCAACAAGGGCATTGCGACCCTCGCTTGGATCTACACAAGGGTGCAGAGGTCCTTGCTCATGGTCGGCGAAGGTAGCGATGTCCTCACTTAGACTAGGAGAGGGTTGCTAGCCCTCACCCATGGCCGGTGAGGGTTCACTAGGGTTAGAAAAAAAAGAAATTAAAAATTAAAAATATTATTAAAAAATGTCTACGTCATATCGTCCGTGCTATGTAGGCGATTCTAACTAAAATTAACTTGATGAACTTAATTAGCAAAACATAAAAATATTTATTGAGAAAATTGAAAAGTTTATGACTAAATTGACAAAAGTACAATATGTTTAAGACTATTTGGATCATTTTCCCATCAAATAAGTGTCTACAGGGTTTCATCATGTGTGCTCTTAGTTCTTACGGCCACTTCTTTCTCTAACCACTTATCACTCATGATAGAACTCCAATTATAGTCACTGCACTCAAAGTATTCTCTCCCAAACTCCGCATTATCTTCACATTGGCTATTGTTAGTGCCTCTTTCCTCCTCCTTTATGGTTCTACTTCGTTTAAAACTTCCACATTTATTTCGCTAGGTATCTCCAGCAACAACTCAAGAATTTTAACTTTTTACTAGCCCCCTTGAAGTTCTTCTTCATGTTCATGAATTTGCCCGTTAGTTGAAAATTACAACTGTCTAATTTCTTTCTACATATGTCAATCTCTCAATTGACCCATCACATATGCCCTATGTAGCACTGACACGCGACACGTGACATGTGACATATCATTTCTTAAAAAGTAGAGAATTCCGACACGTTCCGACACGTTATATATTAAATAAATATTTTTATTTTTAATTAATTTGATTCAAATTCACAAATAAATAAATAAATAAATAAGAACTTACAATAAATTTACACTAATAATATTAATAAATCTATTCATAAAAAATTTAAAAACATATTCATAATTAATATGTGTGCATATTTAAAAATGTATTTTTTAATTTAACAAAAATTATTCCCCTCAAACCCTCTCTCTCCTCATTTCTCTCTCCTCTTCTCTCACGCCACCACCCCAAAATTCCCTCCCCCTTCGATTTCTGCGAATCTTCCCTACTCTCTCTCCCCCTCCCCTTCCCCCTACGCCCCCACTTGCTCCTTGCACCCCCATCAATCACCCCCAGCCCCCTCGGTTTCTTCCCTCTCTCTCTCTCTCTCTCTCTCTCTCTCTCTCTCTCTCCCCTTCCCTTTCCCCCTACGCCACCACCTGCTCCCTACGCCCCCATCACCTGCGCCCCCATCAATCGCCCCCATCCCCATCGGTTTCTTCCCCTCTCTCCTCTCTTCTCTCCCGCTCCCCTTCCCTTTCCCCCATGCCACCACCTGCTCCCCTACGAGGCTGCGCCCCCATCAATCCCCTCCATTCCTGTTCTTCCCTTGCTCTCTCTCCCCCTCCCTCCCCCACGCCACAACCAGCTTCCCGCCCCCTCGTTTCTTCCTCACGATCTTCTCAACTCTTTCGGTCGCCTCATCGCTGTCGCCTCCGGCCCTTCCTCCTTCGCAGCAGTTGCAGCCTCGCCTCAATTTATGCTCTTCCTCTTGTTGTCGCGGCCTCATCTCCTCTTCCTCGGCCTCGCCTCTACCCATCATCGTCTTCTTCAACAATCTCTCTCTCGGACACGCGTGTCGAGAAAAGTTGACCATGTGTCGGATTTCTCGACACGCGTTGACCGCGTGTCCGAATGTGTCCGAGCGTGTCCGAGCGTGTTGGACACGTCGACACGTGTCGGACACGACACGGAAGCCTCAGCAACGTGTCCGTGCTTCATAGCATATGCCAATAGATAAACTCGAGACCCTTGTAGACCGACTAGACCCATAAATTGGGTTAGTTCTCTGATATGAGTCGTAACTCAATACCTGCAAGTAGGCCTTTCCCTACGGCTTTTCTTTTTTCTCTCTAGTCCACCATTGATTTATCTAAAGCACATGCTATTGCACACGTCTTCACCATGTTCATCAGTAAATAACCTCACATTTACTGCCAATATTAGCCCAGTAATTACGATAAAATATGACAACAAATATAGCAAAATGATCGTGTCGTGTTCATTACATTGAAATAACATATTTACTTAAACTTCCAAATGTCAATATATTGCATACACGAGATACTGTGTATTTATGTTAGTAATGTTGAATAGGGGTGTGCAACTGAATTGAGTTTACTTGGGAACAGACTAGACCACTTGGAAAATAGATCTAGGAATAGGCTCATTTTTTAATCGGTCTAGGAATGTGTTCCATTTTTTAGGAATCGGTTGAAACCTGTCTAATTCCCAATTCCAAGTAAAGTCCCACCCGGGAACTGGATCAATTGGACCGGTTTTGAAATCGGTTTTTACTAGTGTTAAAAAAAGATTTGTTAACCGTTTTAGATAAATGAATGGCTTATTGTAGCAGTTGTGGGAATGAGACTAATATTAGACCCATGTTTGCTACTAATGTTTATGCAATTTTAGGATTTTTACTTTGTCTTGTAATGTTTGTTTATAATAATTAGCCTTGTGGATCCTTAATTTTTTGTTTAGTCAAAAAGTTCATATACTTATTGATTACATATGCTTAATGTTTCAATACAAATTAGGAGAATTATGTTGTTGTTTTCTCGCATATTTATGTAAAATTTGAAGCCATGCAGGATATTGTGTGGTTGCAAAATAGGTTCTAGTGCAAATATGGTAGACTTTGAAACTGGATTGGAAAAACAAGGTAGGTTCCAAAATAGATTTCAATGCAAATAGAGTAGGATACATAGTCCCAAAAAAAAAAAAAAAAAAAAAAAAACAGAAGAACTGGTCATAATGGGATAGGGTACAAGATCCAGGCCTATAACCTACTCACCTTTGAACCGATTACCCCTAATGTCGACACCCGAATTTTGATCGATAAATCAAATATGCATAAAAAACAATGCTAATATAGAGGGAAAACATATAAGTATATTGGAAGTCCTAAAATTTATTACGAAAGTGCAATTGAGTAATAAAACTTTCAAAAAGAGCAATTAAGTCCTAAAACTTATCACAAAAGTTCAATGAAGTCTTAAAACTTTCAAAATATCAAATCTAGTCCTAAAACTTGTCATGAAAGTGCAATTATATCCTAAAAATTTGTAAAATGTGTAATCAATGGAAGGACTTTGATGAGACAAAATTGAAACCAATGGCAGAAAGCGCTCCTCCACTTGATTTAGCCCCCTTTAATTGAAGTCCATCAATTTACACCCACAAGCTTGCTCACCAAAGAAGCCACGACATGATAATAAAAGCCCATTTATTGCAAACCTCAGCCCATGAGTAGCAATAGGAACCTGAAAGCCCATCAAGAGCAAAAGAAGCCCACATTTAGAGAAGCCCATTTCGGTCCCTCCCTTCTCTCTCTCTTCCCCCTTCGCTCAACGCCACTGAAGAGGAACTCGCCGTTCGCGAAGAGAAGCGAAGGGGGAGCGCGCGCGCGGTGATGGACGGTCGGGCGAAGAAAATCTAGGAGCTCCTTTTGCGCCGCCGCCTCCGCCGCCGCCGCCGCCGTAGTACACCGCTCGTCTTCGCCGGCGGTCGTCAATCGTCGACGACTTCTTCGGGAAGTGCACGGAATCAGCCCTGTTTCCATCCGCTGGTTTTTTCCACGTCCAGGTTTCGTTTCGAATCCCCTTGGCTTCGAGCGTAAACCCTAGCCACGACCCACCGCGCAGCTCTGCTCCGCTAGGTAAATTCCGATACACGGTTTCTCGCTTCTTCTTTCGCTGTGTGTTAGTATTTCTTGGTGGTTTCTGAGGTTTTTGCCGAGAAAAAAACGGCGTTTGAAGGGAGAAAGTTCTGCAAGAATTGGGCAAGTCGGGCCAAAGCGATATACGTATGATGCATTCGTTAGCGCGATGAGAGGTTTTTTTTTTTTTTATTTTGGGGGGGAAGCGATGATGTTATGGATTGTCTGTAGTCATGGTTTTGTGAAATTGGAGGTCTTGGATTGTCTTCATTGAGCGAATGCCAATTTTTTTTGCTTTTCTCTTTTTGGGTTTTGAGACTGAGCGGTGATGATGATGGCTTGGCATACCTAGGATCAGAAAGTTGGGGGCTTTATGCGAGTTGACGTGGCCTGTGGTACCGTGTTATTTCTCTTTTTGTCTGGAACAAGAAAGGTTGAATCGAGAGCTTGAGATCGAGCGTTGGAAAGTCGGTTTGTGAGTTTTGGGAGAAGTTGTTGGTTGTGGCGAGGCAAGGGTATTGTTGAATTGGGTTTTGAGGTGTACTACCATTTGGCAACCCGAAATAGCTTCTTGTGTCTGTTCTTTGCTGATGCCGAAGTAGCTTGCCCTGCCTCTGAGATTAATTCCGTCCGTGCTTGTGGCTCTGTGAGGTTGTTTCCATTATATGCCATAGGAGGTATTTGAGAAAGAAAATTGCTGGTAAGTCGCATTATGCTTTTGGTGATTCTTAGAGGAATTGCAACATATGGCCATTTTTTGTTGTCTCTTGGGGATTTTCAGAGAATGAAAAATATATATGTCCAAGGTGGAATCATGGTTTTGGGAATATTTAGAACAGTTCTTCGTTTATGTCTATGGTCTTTCTCCAGTTGTCATCCAATGCTTATTTTCAGAGCCTCTCGAAGAAAGCTTGTCTATGTTTTTAAGAAATGCAAGTTCTGACTAGTTTATAGGATATTTCTGACTGTGGCAACAGACTTGAAGCTTGTCAAAATGGATCCTTTTGAAGATTTATTTCCTATACCTGCAGTAAAGCGAGGTAAGAAGGTTTTTGTCTTTAATGTGACTTACTGTTGATATCTAGCATGATTTTGGGGGGCTTAATGTCAAGTTCTTGCTAGGTACTGCTGCTGGAAAGTTTCAACCCAAGGGAAGACTGGCATTGAGAAAGCCAACATCTTCATCGGGGACTTCAATCCTTCCTGGTAAAGACCAGAAAGAGGCCGTATCACCAAGTACTGCCGTGTCAGACACGACAAAATCATCGGAGAACATTGGTCCAAAAGATGATAGCTTGACAGATCCCAATGCTTCACCTTTGGTTTCACTTGATAACTTTGAGAAAATGGTGCCTAGGAGCAGTGAAAGTTCACAACTGGCAGTGGACCACATGGGACTGGTGAATACTTCATCTGAACTTGTGGTTCAACTGGATGTTGGTACCTCAGATGCCCTACCTTCTGATGTGGTCATGCCAAATCAAAATGTTGAGGATTCTTTTGTCTTTGAAGAATTTAATGGAGAGGTGAGCTGGACAAAATAAAACTGACTTAAATGTTTTGCACTACAATGCTTCATAGATTTCTAACCTAGAAGATGCTTTTGGCTTTAGATGGATGCAGGGATGGATGATGATCTCATTAGCAATATACTCCCCCAGCCACTTGCAACCAGTGGTATGAACTATGATATGTATTTTATTTGTCATCTTTCTGTTTATCAAACTGAGTTAATGTTTGTCTGAACCAAGTGGCACTTTTCACAATTTTATCATGCTCAAGGCTCATGGCAAGTTTTCAACCCAAGCCTAAGCCTCAATTTGATCACACTTGATGTTTTACAAATGCCCATGTCTTAGCTGAGTTTTGGGTTTTGTTTTATGAGGTTGCATTCTCTTGACTAGTACTGCTAATAACTGCAGACAGAAACATGTTTTCATGATGAGCATTAGCATCAAATCTATTGTGGGACTCATTTGCCCTGTTGGTTGTTGAATAATGGTGATCATATCACTTTTTTTCATTCACTGACTGCAAGGCAAATGAGTCCCACAATAAAGTTGCTGCTGATGCTGATCATAGAAACAAGTTTGTGTCTGCAGATATTAGTGATACTAGTCAGGTGGATACAACCTTGCTGTCAGAAATAACAGCCATTCTTCCTTCAAGGGACATAAATGGAACAAGAGATTCAGATCATCCAGCTTCTAATTACGTTGAATCGATTGGAGCCAGTGTAAGTGATGCTGCACAACCTCACATCCATTCTAGTTTCTGTGAAAAGGAGAACCAAGACATGGCAATTGATGGGCGAGGTGCTGCTTCTGTTAGTGGGGATTCTTGTATTGACAAGGACAGGTCAGAAACAGAGGTGACTACCTGTACATGTTTGCATATTTCTCTCTTTAACATGGAATAATTGACCTTAATTTAGTGAGTAAATGTTGGTTCTGTGCAGGGAGCAAAGACTTCCCCTGATGTGCAAACTACAGATGGTTCGTGTGAGAGAATCACTGCATCAGGCATTGGTATTGGCTTTGCTTATTGAGTGCAGTTCACTTGCCACTTATTTGCTGCATCTGCTGTCTAATTTATGCAAAATTGCTAATTCTAGGAAGGTCCGAGAGAGAAGATATATTGGAGACTGAATTACAAAGTGGAGAAGGGAAACGTACTTTTTGCATCACTAATTCAGAAGTTGAGCCTGGTAATCTGCCCCAGGATCTAGTTCTGTGTGAAACCCATCTTGATCAAGGCTCAGCTCCTGCCTCCATACCTGATGATATTTTCGATTACTCATCCGTAACGCTGGAAGATAGTACTTTCGGAAATCCAGCCTTTCATGCACCATCACACTCAGATACACTCATCTCAACACATACGGTGGATGTTTCTGATGTGCCTCCTGATTTGGTAATCATTTGACTGAAGTGCTGGTTTTCAATTGTATCAAGACAGCAATGAAACACATTGGCATGTAGACATTTAGTGATTCAGCTATACAGGAGTCTTGTCTTTTGATACTATTTGTACGAGTTTGGCATATGAGCATACATCTCTACGGTAGAAAGCATGAGTGCACAAAGTTTAAGCCGGCTTATGAAGGCGTGGCTTAATAGTATGCTTTTAAATCTTCACTTGACATGTAAGCCGGAATTTGGTCAGGATCAAGCCATTGAAATTGATTGTAATACCTCTACTTTTGAAGTGATCACAACCTTCTGATCTGGTACGATGTAAAAATTAATATAATACATGCAATTTAGGTGAAAGTTTAAGCTATTTGATGAAGATTTAGTTTACTATCAAAATGCTTTAACGTGCATGTCTGATTTTATCTTTGGGCCCTACTTAATCTTTTAACTGGCTTGTGCAGAGTCACCACCATATAGAAACTTGGGCTGCGTCGGATATTTGTTTGATCCAAGATAAATCCTGTATGTCTAATACCATGAGTGAAGGGAACATGTCATCAAGGCAGTTGAGAAAGCGTCCTACTCCAAGCCAACTTGTTGATGCGTATGATGACGAGGCTCACTCTGATGGCAACAACTCAGCTGAAGCTCATTCTCATAGTCCCTCCAATGGAGATGAACCATATGAAGGCGATGAATATAGGCCACGGAATTCCTCTCAGAAGAGAAGTACACCAAGAAAGCCAGAAAGACCATTGGCTAAGAAACAGAGAGAAGAAAGAAAGAAAGAGGCCAATAAAGCATCTGAAAAAAGTACTGGAGAACCTCGCAAGAAATTCTCTCACTCTACTCGACGTGGCAAAAGATGTGGTAATAACATCTATGGGTGTTTGAGAATTTCCTGTTTGATCTCTCTCTCTCTCTCTCTCTCTCTCTCACTCTCACTCTCACCACATGCATATCGTTACCTCTTATATAGTGGATAAGGTTCTGCTTCAAACCCCGGAGGATGAAATTGACTATCGAAAGTTGCGCATTAAGGATCTAATTCTTCTTGCAGAACATAAGGAGCGTTTAATGGTATAAAATAATATTTTTTAGTTTTTTAATGGTTATTTTGAATTCTGATCCAGAGACTTGTTGCTATTCTTCATTCTGGTGCTTATGTGTGTTGTTTTGCAGGTCAAAAAGGCAAAACCATCAAAACTAAATTCAAGCAATCAGAGGTATCTGAATCCACTGTGATATTTGCCTCTACTATTTTATTTGACAATGCAAGAAGTTATTGCTGAAGTTTGTTCATAATTGGTTTAGCTGATTGTTTTTATACATAGTTTCTTGGAAGCTCTTATTGGATGAACTCTGGCAATTTCTTTTTCCAATAACAGATTTTGAGAAACAAAATATGTGGTGGCTTGTGTTGAGAGAGTGAACATTACCCTGTGGCACTGGGCTGTCTGCTGTGAACATGACGCATCATGCCCACATGATGCATAATGTCTTTTGCGACCTTCTGAGATCTTGGAAGGAGTCAAAAGCTGCTTATACTGTTTTTAATTTCTGATATAGGCAATCGTCTGTTGATGCATTTTCAGAGCAGGATATTGTATAATAATGATAACATCTGATTTGAGTGTTAATTAATATGTCTAGCAGAATGCCAAGTAAATGGAAGAAAAATCAAAAGCTGATTAACATGGCCACTTCTTCATTGAAAGTAGAAATTTTGGAGTCTGTTTAGATTCTACAGTTTAATTTGAGTCCTATGCCCAGACTAACAGTCAGAAAAATTAAGTTGACTTGATTGTAGTGCATATGCTAAACGGCCAAAATAGAGATAATGGAAACCTGGAACATGGCTTTTGCATTGATTATGCGCTTAGTGAAATTATGCTGAGTACATCGCGGTTAGGAGTCTAATTGCATACCAATGCAGTGCTGACAAATCAACTCAAGGAGATGCTTCTCATAAGGGAGGTGAGAGTTTTCCTTCTGGGCAAGGAAACGAAGCCAGCAGTAGTGCTGAACCAGCTCCTCTATTTTTCAATTACCAGTCTTTCATGGAGAAAACACCTCGCACTAGGTGGTCAAAGCAAGACACTGAATTGTTTTATGAGGTGCGTGGAATCAAATTACAACACATTCTATTTGCTTTGTAAATCTTAATCTTCTGAAGGGAATTAGTTGCATATGAACTGCCTGGTAATTTTTTTTCCCCAATCCCCCTCTTTGCTTGAGCATTTGAAAGAAGTGGCACCTAGCAAGTAAGACTATTCTATCTTTATTGGAATAAATTCTGTTTTTTTCTCTTTCTTTCTTGCTTTTGTTTAAATTGAGAATTGGTACATTATTTCTTCAGCAAAATTGTCAGTTTTGATTAGGGTTTAGAGTTCCTTTATATCTGAGACATAAATGCAGCCCATTGCTGGATCACCAGTTCAATACTTAGCTCAATTCCTCACAACTTGTTCCAGGGTATAAGGCAATTTGGAACGGATCTCTCAATGATTAAGGAACTCTTCCCCAAATTGACACGCCAGCAAATAAAGTTGAAATTTAAGAAAGAAGAACGTCAAAATCGGTTAAGGCTTTCTGAAGCTTTGGCCAGCCGTGCAAACAGTGAGACATCTCCTGCTTCGTTGTCTATTTTCTTTTTCCCTGTTTATAGCTATCAGAGAAAAATGTTAGAAAATGATGTGGCATTAATGAAGACAAGATAATGGGTGGTCCTGAACTATTTATTCTCTTTACACCTTAATCTTTGTGTTGAAAATGATATCTCTACCTTTATCGTAAAAATAAAAAAACCCGATTTAACCAGGAAAGTTAATTTTGCAAAAACCAAATGGAATATATGAAGTAAATTTGATAGATCATCAATAGAGAGATCTTTAAACTTTTAATTATAAAATCACTGACCTATATATGTAGTAATCATTTAATCAAATCTAAACAAGATTAACTATGTTTACTATATATACCCTGTGAGCTAACTATACCTGACACGTATAATTTTCTGATTTCCTATTGTAAAGGTAATTAAAAATGGACAAACCACTAAAACTATGCATGCTTCATAGTATATTATTCAACTAAAATCCTCATAGTGAAGATAATGGCAATGCATGCATGACACCTTCTATCTTTTTTGCCTGTAAGCCTTGTCAATTCTATCATTCTTACATCTTTAGTTTCAGAATAATATTCTTGTATAACAGATTATCACAATAACCTCCCCCATTCTCTCTGCCATTATCAATGTCCGCTCATTTTTTCAAGTAATTTCTTTGACCTCCCCGTCCTGGTGCAGAGTCTCTTGTTATTTTCACACCACTCCACTTGTATTTGTTCGCGGGGATTTTTTGTTTTGATGTGGATGGTTTGAAGGATAATACGTTTGACATTATTGTCAGTTTTACTTGGAACTGCAAGTAGAGATCCATTCTCTTGAATCTTTATGCATGATCTTCTTCAAGCATAATGTCATTACTAGAGCAATTTCTTTGTGCGTTAGCGTAGTTGCGAATTGAAATGGTTTCACACTGCTCTTTTCCCCTGGTTTTAGTCATTCTTTGTGGGTTGCATGGGATATACCAGATTCAGGAACTTCTCATTGACAATCATTACTGAAAACTAGTTGTCTTTCTCTATTGCGTTAGAATTGTGCTTGTCTAAAAATGTCTTAGGTTGCCTGTCTTAAGCAATGTTGGAGTATCTTCTTTGGCTTGTCAGGTGTTGACTTGTCAATGTGTGATATTCCCCTACAGACCACAACCAAATTGTTCAGTTAGATCTTCGGTATACTTTTTCTTATTTTAGCAGGAAATCAGATGTTATGTAAGTGAATGTCCATTATATTGTGTTATTTCTGCAGATCATTCTCATTTTGAATTGGTGATTGAGCGTCTCCAAGCTGCTGCCCGAGCAGGGAAAGAGTCAAGTAAAGATGTTTCAGCAAGCATGACAGCTGAGGAAGAGGATGGGGAGTCATCACCTGAATCCAATGTATGTATAAAGGAAAAAGCTTTTAAACTGAAGTGTGCACAGCTGTCAAACTAGATCTGTGGACTATTTGGTCAAGTAATTGTTTGAGTTGACAGTTCAACCTGTTCTAGTGGTTTGTCCGCCATTTGTGTGGTCGTTGATGGCTTGATGAAAACAGTGACGATAAATGGTATACCTGTATGAAATGTTGCCACAAAATCATGTAGGTCAGATGTTGAGTGTGCACATTTAAAAGTGGAGGGCTAAGGTTTGTGTCTCACTCTGTACAAGTTTCGTATTTTAGGTAACAATCTGGTTGATACAGTAAATGATGAATTCATATTTCGTACAACAAATGGAATGGTGGGTGAGTGGCATGTGTTATTTTCACTTGCATTGCATAGAGGGATTGGTTCCCGTGGCTCATCGCTGACTTGTACATTATTCCATGATCAAAACTCAGTGAATCAGTTTAATAAGTTTGACTATCTACTGTCACTGGATGCACCGGTGGACACCAAATCAGTCTGCTTTTTGACCTGCTAAACTATTGCTCAATCCTAGTTGGGTCATAATCCTAGGGAAGTCGTTAAATGTAACATTAAAACTGAAGTATGTGCATCTTAAGTGGTAGCAACCCTAGCAATTGTTTGTTGAGCCCACAGGGCTGGAGTTCAAATATCGATGCCGTAAAAGCTGCAGTTTTGTCTTTGGTAAATCAGGCTGTTTATTGATATGTTTCTTGGGTGCAGGAGGAAGCAGAAAACCTGCAGAAAAGCTTGAGAAAGATGAGGAAATAGGAGATGAAGATGGTAAAGGTGATGCTGAGGTTCATAATTCTTTGAAGTCGGATGAAAGTGATGATGACCTTTTCAATTGCTTGGGTTCTTACAACAGTGAATTTTAATTAATTATTTCAGATGTTGCTAACCATAATTGTTGGCGAACATTGCTCGATACACAGAGCAGCTCATTTTTGTCTGTAACTTGTCATACTTTCAAAAATTATTTTGATTTGATCAGAGGGAATCTTTCAATTGTCGATATTTAGAGTATGTGATTTAACCTTGCCAATAGAACCGATACTTCTTCTAGCGATCTTCTCATGGTCCTGAAACGCATGGCTGCCTGGTTTCACCCCTGATGTTTTTCATGGTTTTTGGCTAATGACAGCTTTATGTAACCGCGTCAGATTCAATAAAAGTTTGCTAGTCGCTTGAGTTATGCCTGTCCTGGATACGGTTTAAATTCTTATGGTTACCAAGGGAAGCCATAACCTGTCATCATTCAAGTGTGTCGACAATGAGATACTGGTTTCTGACGGCAGCTTCGACTAAATCAAACGGCATTAGCATTTTCTTCGGTTCTCTTAGATTAACTTATCAACTCATACCTGGTCGAGAAGCTCGGATTGATGCAATATTTTTGTGAGACCTGCATTTAGTATTTTTCATTCGACTCGCAAAAACCAACTTTGATTGCAAAGATGAGATTCCCAAGCATGTTCCTGTTGTAAGCTTCCGAAGCGTGTTCCTGTAGTGAGCTGGTGAAGTTGTTCATCTGAAATTTCTTGAAGAATATGGTTCACTTTGTGGTTTTGAATGCGCTTCTTTTGCAGAAGTGGGTATCATCCTACACTTTGACATAAACCAAGTGTGAATAAACACTGAAAAGAGAACCGAAATCTCACCTTCACCTTCCAAAAATAAATAATGCAGAAATGAGGGAGATCTTTATAGGGCCCTTACTCTTTCACAGAATGGATTTGAAGATGCGTCTCTACCGTACAGGATGTATGGTTAGAACCGAAATCTCACCTTTTCTTTTCTGAAGTGTTCACCTTCCAAAAATAAATAATGCAGAAATGAGGGAGATCTTTATAAGGCCTTTACTCTTACACATAATGGATTTGAAGATGCGTCTCTACCGTACAGGATGCATGGTTAAATTATAGAGTTAATAAAATATAAAAACTCAAACCGATACTGACAAATTTACCCATCACTAATTTTTTTATTTCAAAAACTCCAAATTGGTATACCTGTGACAAATTTACTTTATATTTGTTTCTGTTAAATTTTATTATCAAATTATTGAGTTGGATGATACGTAGCGGTTGATGAGTATACTAATTTGTGGTTTTACCATCTATTTGTCATGGGTATTAGTTTTGTGGTTTTTCGTGATATTAATTCAATTTAACGGAAGGTAATATAGCTGTTTGAGGGTTTTGACAATCAACAAATTAGTTTGGAGTAAAATTATTATAAGTATACTAGTTTGGAGTTTTTTGTCGTTAGAAATTAGTTTGAGAGTAAATTTGTCATATGCGTATCGGTTTGGGGTTTTTTGTGATAAAAAAAATTAGTTTGAAGTGAATTTGTCATGTGTGTACCAATTTAGAGTTTTTTTTTTGTGGTATTAACCCTAAAGTATATGCACCTTTGCTTGCGGAAAAAGATTGGGTCAACATGCAGATAAAGTGGCTAGATAAAATTTGCATTATGGTGATTGGGTTCATTTGTTCGCAAAAAAATTTGTTGTCACAAAATATTTTTTCTCATTTTCTGACACTTAAATCGTTAAGAAAAATGAGTCATAATTGATGGAATTAAATTCAGAAAAATTACTTTTTCTTTTAAAAGTCAGAAATCATTTTTTAATATATGATTGGACATTGGTGCCCAAACTTCATCCCCAACAACTAGGCTAGGTACGTGGTGCTTGGGCTGAGACCTTGACGCTCGTGCCTGGATCCTCAATAGTCATGCCTAAGTCCTTAGTGGCAATGCTTGGGCTTAGTCTTGACCACCGACCCAGGTCCCGCTCTTCTAAAAAGTTTGCAAGTGAAATTTTTCAAAAATGCAGTTGGATTTCGGAGAAAATTTTAGGATCGATACATCCCAAAAATCAGGTCGAGCAAATAACCGTTGTCAAAAGTAATGATAAGTCCTTTGTTAAAAATCTTATTGCCATAGTTGTTACCATATCAAAAATTTTATGAGTTGGTCAACAAGGTGGAACTAATCAATTGGATTAGATCATACAATTCTTGATAGGATGGTGGTAGTTAAAAGATATGGTATTTTAAGGGGAGAAGTACACTATTGGTGCCATAAGTTGTGTACGGCGCTCCCTTTGATATCAAAAGTTTTCATCGGATCACTTAAGTACCAAATCGGAGAAAAAACGATCATTTTGGTGTCATCAGTGAGAGATTCCGGCCAAAATGATTACGCGGCTTTATATTTGAAAAAAAATCGAAATGGCTTTTAAAAGACGTCGTTTTTGTCTTCCTTAAAAAAATGATGTCGTTTTGCCGTCCTACGTGGGTGGCCTCACAAAAACGATGCCGTACAACTCATTTGAGGAATTATTTATTTATTTATTTGGGGATTGAAATTAGGGTTTTTTTGTTTGCCGTTGCTCGGCCATCGTCGCTCGATTGCCGTCCCTCGGCCACCATCGCTTGGCCGCTATCTCTAGCCACCATTGCTAGTCGTCATCCCTCGACCTCTATCGTAGTTGCTCGCCACAGCAAGACAAAAGAAAAAAAAAACGAATAGAAAATCCCAAGGGAGAGGGAGGTGTAAATGGCAAGGGTGGAGGAGGGGATGGCGGGGCCATGGCCGCTGCCATCGTCGCAATTGGCTTTGCCGATGACCTCCATGGCGTTCCAAATCTTCGCGGCTACCATTGGCCGGATCGCTCGTGCTTCTGGAGATTCTTCGAGCTCGCGCTTCCTCTGCACCCGGTGATATTCCTTGGGAAAAGGCGGTGGTGGGGCTGAGATTCGGGGATTTTGAAAGGTTGACAAGGTGATTGAAAATGGGGGAAAACTACTAGGGGAGGGCAGAGGCGAGCGAGTGGTTTCTTTTCTAGAAAACTACTGGTGTTGTGCTGGTGCGTTGCTAGTGTTGCTGGTGCTGTTCTTCGGGGAAGAAGACGACGCCTTCTCTCTCTCTCTCTGTCTCTGTCTCTCTCAATTTGGGGATTTAGGATTTTGAATTTGGGGGAAAGACACAAAACGGCGTCGTTTTGTTGTTTAAATGTTGACTATACTCTTTGGCGAGCCACATTAGCTTCAAAAATTAATAAAAAGTGCCACGTTGGATTTCCAGCCAACCAGATCGGAGTTGGCGCCAAAGTGAGTGTTTTTCAAATTTTTTGGCACTTAAGTGATCCAATAGAAACTTTTGGCACCAAAGTGAGCGCCGTACACAACTTATGGTACAAATAGTGTACTTATCCCGTATTTTAAGATTCGGCAGTCCAATGTGGGCAAATAGAATATCATTGCCAAACTCTTGATGGGCACGATCCGATCATACCCTTCAATAGAACTTTAGCTAAGTAATATTTTCAGTCAACTTGGGTCACACCTTATGTCAAAATTTTGGTGCCTGTACACAATATATAGCACTACGAGTTTATATCAATATCTCCAAAGGGATCACTATCTATTTAGTATGCACACATCTTAAAGGTATAGGATAACCGGCACCTCTCTGTTGGATACCTTCTACGGGTAGATAAGAGTGTGGATAGGGATTGGATAAACGTAAAAACAAAGTGACACTCGACATTAGCAAAGAGACAAGGATCCTCTGTCCCTTGTCCTCTTTCATCTCTATGTTCCACCAATAAATGAACTGCTGGGGTCAAAACCTCCCCATGCTCGGTTCGATTTAGCGTGAAACACCAGTTTTCCACTAAACGAACTACAGATAAATAAGCACCATTCAACCACGGTGTATCAACTTGTGTATGGAAATCCTTCAGCATATATTTGATGGGGGCGTAAGTTTGCAACCCAAACATCAAGATAATTTCAAATTAAAGCATAGGTCGACGAGGAAGAGCACAATACAAGACTCAAGTTATAGTAAGTTCAACCTCGGAGTATTAAAAGTGCAAAAAGTTACGTATGATACTTACTTTAATATTTAAAGTTTTTTTTAAATCACTTAAGTATAACTTTTTTTTTATAAAAAAGATCAATTATTTGAGTGGCAACTCCGATCTCGAATGTGATAATATTTTAATATTTTTTCTTATGACGTGGCTTGCGGTCTGACTCTGCATAAAATGCCCAAAACGATGTCTATAACGAGTTTAACTTGCCTACGCGACCCAAAATGACGTCTTTTAGCAAGAAAAATTAATTTCTTGCTGAACGACCGAAAGACAGGGGACGCAGAGGCGAAAAGAGGAGCACAGCAGGGAATTTCCCTCTCCCTTCTTGTCTGAGCAATTCATCAAAACCACCTCAAAATCCACCGTTATTGGAGACGATTCGTTAGGTGTTCGATGAAATGTCTGGGTGAGGTTTGTGCGCCCCGTCCAATCTGGGCGTTCATTGATTGATGGACGTGTTTCATGGCTTTCTAATTTGAGACCAAGCGATCTTGACTGAAGAGCACTCTTCTTACAGATCTGAACCGTGTCGTTCCTCACCCTCTCTCACCAACCCGTCACAGATTTGGATCATGTCATTCATCGATTCTTGGCGTCGTTTATTGAGGTTGTGGCACGGCTCGTAGGTTTGGGCGGTGATGGCTGGGTGAGCATTGGTGAAGTTATAGCCAAGGAGTCCGTGCGTAGCGTGAGGTGGCGAGGGCGTAAAAGGGAGAAAAGAGAATAAAAAAAAAATAGAAAAAAGAAAAAATGGCGTGGAGGGAGATGAGGAGAAACGTACACAATGGAATGCCATTTAGATCAGTTTTTTAAAATGTCTAACTCAGATTAAAATTTCAATTACAAATGCTACGTATATATTTTGGTCGAAATTTCTTACCAAAAGCACTTAAGTGATCTAGCAATACTATTAGTACTAAAGTGAGTATCACATACAACTTTTGATACTTCCAATATACTTCTTCCTTGTGAAATTTATCCAACTAAACTTTATCATGGGACGTGCAATGTTGGTCTCAACTTGAGGTGCATTGGGATGCCCATTACACATAGGGGTGAGAGAGATGCAATTAGGAAGAATGGGACTTGAGATCTCCAGCTCGAAATAGTTGAATAAGATCACTCGATTTACAAGTCTTCACTTGACGTAGGCTGACAAAATACTACCTAATATTAATTATTTGATTCTTACAGAACAAATCTAGCTCTCGAGTAAAACTGGAAATCAGCCTTTGGTTACAGTTTGTTTCCAATGCAATTGGTTCAGTTCCTCGACTAGCAAGACTTCACTTGTCATTAGCTAACGGAATACTACCTAATATCAATCATATGATTCTTACAAAACAAATCCGGTTCTCGAGTAGAACTGGAGACCAGCCTTTAGTTATGGTCAAATTCCAATGCAATTGGTTTAGTTCCTCAATCCAATTTTTGGAAAACGATATTTATAGGTTCGGTTCCACATTCCGATTTTGGAACTTAACCACCTTTAATCGCTACTAATTTCACACACCTTTGTCCCTCACCCTTTTTTTAAAATCCTATTTTGCGTGGAAGTTTGATCACCTTATATTATAATCATGTCAAAGTGAGATCATGTTTTGAGGGGTAAAAGCCCAATATTCAAGGTTGATACATTGATCATGAGGCAGGGTGAATTTAAGCAACTCTAATGCCAATAAAGAAGAACGATGATTCGAAAAATGGTTAATTTGGCATTCCTCCTTCATTTGGTTGGTAGAGGTGGATCTCTCTTCCATTCAGCGGTTGCACAGGCCTGGCATTCTCTTCCGCATACTGCAATTTTAATTTGTCATCAAATATCAATACATCTCCAAAAAGGGATAATATCTTCCTCCAGCCACGTTTCTAATTAGTGAGTTACAAGCTACACATATCATCCAAATGTAAATGTAATTAGAATTAAATATGGTTGATCTCCACTTTTGGACATTGCTTTGAGGACAACACGACCCTTTTTCACAAATGATGAGTTAATGCTCAATTCTAACTAAGTCATACTATTTTTACTTTTTCCATTGCCCTAACAAAAAAGGTTTCATTGCTATGTCTAACCTAACCAGATTAACTAGGGAAGTTTACCCCTTATTTTATTGATTATTTCTAAATAATTTATGAATATTAATTACTCACTTGATTCTGCGACTTGCGATTTCTATGACAGTCGCAACTTAGAGTTAGAGTTAGGTGAGCATCATGGACCACTAGATTCATGTAACCAAGAAAATAGTGTGCTTACATCAAGAACAACCTCTCTGAGCAGCTCGATTTGGTCCTTTGATACAATGCCTATCTGTTGGATTATCAAATACAAGGGTTAAGCAAGCTAAAACCCTCGGTTGACAGACCACGGAAGAACATAAAAATTTACTGGTAGAAAGTGTATTACCTGCTTGTTGATAATCCACATGACACCTTCTGTGCAAGGAGGGGTGGTGAGAGAGCCCATGTATCTCAAGTAGCTCTTGCCACCCATCTTGATCTCTGTTGGATCAATCATGCCCATCTGTCTCTCAACCTTTTGGTCGACCATGGACCGTAGATTCTCCATTAACTGTAATACCAATTGACCACACATCCCTCACAATTGGAGGAATCTGATTTTCCACTAAGGCATTAAGAAATAAGGGATTCTAGGCAATACTAAAACGATCCTAAAATTGATTTACTAAGTATTAGTGCCCAATTACGAGCGAATGAGTTTTCCATTAAGTACCTTTGTGAATTGACTTTGCGAACTAGTCCTAGTAAATTTAGTATTACTTCGAGAAAATTACTTGCAAATTAATGACAGCAGTAAATTATATTACGAAAATATTTTGGGAAAATGACATCACAAGTGACATATGGAAGCTTGAGCTAAATCCACCAATGTGACCATTGGCTCAGCCAATTATTGGAGATTCTTGAAATAATGCTTATTTTGGTGTCATGACTTTTCAATAGTCATAAAATTCAAGTGATTGAATTTTCTTATGACATAAATAACCGGTGCTCGAAAAATCCAATTTTCATTCTTAAAGAAGTTAACTAGATATGCTTAAGATCCTCATTATAATCAATATATATCAAAGATGAAACGAAATAATGAAGAGCATAAATGTATGGGAGAAAAAAGAGGCGATAACACACAATGTGCACATGAAGAAGTTACCTTGGAAAGGAGAGCATCTGGCTGGCCAGTCTCGTAGAGGAGCCCAACGACAACAATCTTGTTCTCAACGTTTGAATATGTGCTTTCGTGAACCATGTGCAACTCCAATTCATACCTAAAATATGTACATACCCAAAACAATTGTTTAATATACCGCATCTAGTGATGTCGAATGCGGCTGATGCTTGATGGAGATTTGCGTGGATTCATATCATTCCATATCCAATGTTTCCCCCCGGGGGGGCGGGTTGGAGAGAGAGAGAGAGAGAACCTTTTGCCGTTGATGGTATGCTCGGAAGGGGAATGCCAGTGACATTGTTGTAGAAAATATTGAGTGCCATTAATTTTGATTGATCCCACACTGCCCACGTCCCATTGAAGCTGCACTCAATCACACGAATAAATTATTATTAGTTGTCTAATCTCGAATGGGTGTTTACTTTGGCTTCTGCTATTTTAACTTTAAAAGATGGGACTCTTTCTTTCCATCAGATTCTGGAAGACATGTACACAATTGCTTTTGAGGTCGTCCAGACTTTTTGCCATTGAAAAGCCATCCCAAACTGCACAATCCAACCTTAAAAGTTCACTGAATTCTACGGTGTTACTTTAAACAAGATTTACATCATGATTTAAGCCAAGTAGGCGGTCAAAGTGATGTCATGGGTCAAAAGAACGTGTAGACAAATCAACACATGCGATATGCAGGCACATTTGACAAAGTTTCTTCACTAAATACATGCGACAACATTTTATTGGGCACCTGAACAAGCACTTTTTTTTCAATAAAAAAAAAAGCTTTTTTTTCCAATTTCAGAGACCCATTTGAAATTTGCAAGATCCACACACTAATTCCTAAATCCACTTATTAAATCAATTTTTTTATCAGATGGAATTTGGCATAATCTCATCTTAATGTTTAAATTTGGAATTAGACTTTGGCTTTAATTTAATATCCAAATTTTTGTACAAAATTATGCTTATAAATTATTATCTAAAAGTAATCTCAGATTTTTATTTTATTTTAAAGAAATGTTATTTTGGTTGGGTTAAAGCCAAGCCACACGTGCTTCGAACCAAAAGAATCTCCCCATAGACCAATCTAAACACAGAGAGAGAGAGAGAGAGAGAGAGAGAGAGAGAGAGGCAGGAGGCCATTAGCCACATCCACATAGAAGGTCTTGCTCTTCCTAATAAATCATCCTTCACGTTTTGTTTCCTAACCCTAATGAATACATTTGGACATAGGAAGAGGCTGACTTAGATGTGAATAATACTTACACAAACGTCGTGGCCTCTGTTCTTGAGGGTCGCGTTGCTGGACTTGTAGCTCCTCTCTATCTCTCCCAGCTTGGGAATCACCTCCTCTCTCCAGTTCGACAGGTCGATCGGCGACTGCATTTCGCCTTTGTTGCATGCTTCCCACTCTTTCCTCAGCTGCCCCCAGTGCACCGGTCCCTTCTCGCTCCCGGCTATGTAATCAAACTCTATCTCATCCTCTTCACGCACCCCAGTTGATACACATAACCACACAAATCATTACAGTCATCGATTTTCATTTGATACTATATAAAGAACGATCGTGCTCTCCAGGCCTCTGCTTAGTAGGCTACAAATAAGAACATTAACCATGTGCAAGCTTTACGAATTAATATAAATGTGGGTAACATGCATATTTGTAACTCTCAATATGAGAAGCCCGGTTTCCTGGGACCGAGAATTGAGGGAAATATAGGACAAAAAAAAAAAAATGCTCTACACAGGTAGAATAGAGTTCACAATGTGTCTCGTCTGCAACATCTTTTCGAATTGGACTAACACAAATCATGCATCTATTACAGCCTATGCAGACTTTCACATGGCCGTGTAGCAAAAAATGATTTCATACTGGATACATTGTATGGTTTAGCAAAAGTGAAATGAGAAGGTAGGGCGTTACCAACTTCTACGGTCATGGATGATGTTGCTGTGCTCAGCAACGCAAGAAGGAAGAAGAGGAAAAGAGCAGAAAAGAGGATGGGGTTGCTTTGGTTCTTCATGTTGATCTTCGCTGGCGATGCAACGGATGGTACAGTGAAAGAACAAATGGGTCTTGGGGTACAAATTGAGGGAAGAGAGAAGGGTGGTTCTTGAGCTTTATAAGCATGCGATGAGGTTTGTTCTGTAGGAGGGAGTGTTGGCAAGAAAAAGCGTGAATAAGACAATTTGACACCTAATTTTAGCAAATTTATGAAAATAAAGAAAATAAAAATTGCATTAGAACAAATAAAAGGAAAAAAATGAAAAAATGGGAGAAATTGATTTGATTGATTATATATGGAAGTTTGAAATTTTAATGAGTATTCAGATTTTGATAAATACAGAAACAATTAAAAATCAAGTGAATAAAAAGTAATGATTTTGATAAAAGGGAATGAATGATAGTAAAATTGAGTTGATTGCGAAATCATGTTCGATTTGTAGCCATAAATTAATATAACAAGAGATGGAAACTCGAAAAATACCATAGAAAGCGGTTGTTGGAAAGGGCCACAATTTTCGTGACAAAGGGGAGGCGAATTCGAAAAAATCGAGAGAAAAATTCGTGCAAGAAAGAAAAAGCGTGAGAAAGAGTGAAAGAAAAAAAGGGGACAAAGCCTTTTCGGTCCATCTTCAAAAAGTAAATCTTTCTCTTATTCTTCTGACGAGCTGCAGAAGGAAAAGAAAGAAGATTGCAGCGAAGAGGAAAAGTCAATATAGAGAGATAGAAAGTAACAAAAAAAAAAAAAGGAAAAAGGGAGGGTCTTCTTCTGCAACAGTCCTTCGACCGGCGCTCCAGCTTACTGCAGCTCCCATCCGTCGCCGTCTGCACATCCCCGCGAGCACTACCGCGCCTCCGCCACCGCCGCACCACCGGTTTCCCCCGACGCCCCGCACCGGTGACCCGCGACTGCCCGAGCTCCGCGCGCCTCCGCACCTCAGCCGGACCGCTTACCCCTTTCGACCGACGCCCCTGCAGCAGCCCCTTGCAGCAGATCCCGAGCTCCGACGCGCCTCGCCTGCAACCTGCACCGGCCCGCGAGCCGTCTGCGGGTCGTGATACCGTCCGCCTCACCCGCGACGCCACTGCACTCTTTGCCGCCGCAACCCGCGAGCACCAGCAGAAGCCCGCTCGTCGCCGCTGATCGCCCGGCACCGCTCGCCCGATGACCGCGCCGCGCCGACGCTTGCCCGCCGCCGCCCCTGCCAGCCTCTGCTCCTTGATCGCCAGCTACAGCACCACCTCCGAGCCTCCTTCCGGCGAACCCAGCAGCTGCCGACACACCAGCCTGCTGCTGCCCCTCGCTGGTCGACGACTCGGCTCCGAACCGCAACCCGCCGGCCTTCGCCCGAGCACCAGCAGCACCGCCCTCCGCCAGCAGCCCGAGTTGATCGCCGCGCCTCCGCGCCCTTGCAGCAGCCCGCGACGCCACTGTTCGCTGCCATCGCTGCTCCCGCCGCCTCACCCGCGCCTACACCAGCGACGTCCGCAGCTCCGCCGCCGCGCCTCAGCCCGCGCCGCCACCGCCTGCGACCTGCTCGCCCGCGCCTACTCCCATCGCGCTGCCGTCCTCCTCAGTCCCCCTTAGGGGGTTTAATTTTATCTTTATTTTTCATTTATTTTACTTCATTTTATTTATTTTTTAGTTTAGTTATTTAAATTGGAACAATGGATGTCAAGTTTCATTTCATAAATCTTGTGGACATTATTGCAGTGATTTTGCCCAAAGTTATTGTAATTATTAATTTGATCCGTAAGGCGTCGGATCATTTTTTAATTATATTAATTTTTAGATATTTTGATAGTATTTTAATTGTTAAAATTATTATAGTTATTAATTTGATTTGCAAGACTTTGAATTATACTTTTAATTATTTTGAACTTTTTGTCGTGATGTTTAGGATTAGAGTAATCGTTAATTTAACCCATGAGACAACATGTTATTTTTTAGATTATTTTAATTCTTTATTTGATGAATGTCTTGATTGTTTAGATATAATGTTTATCTGATAATTGCTGTCTTTGGAAAAACACTAAAAAAAAAAAAAATCAAAAAAAAAAAAATCATAAAAAAATCAAAAATTTAATTTAGTAAATTCGTAATGCATTTTTAGGATTGCACTTTTAGATATTTTTGGAATAAATTAGGGTTGGATTATTTTTTTTTAGATAGGCTTAGATAATTTTTGCACATTTAAGTAATCTCATTTAAAAAAAAAATAGTTTTCTAAGATAGGATAGGGATGAAGTCAAATTAACCCCTAAAATAAATTAAAATAGATAGTTTAATTAGGTTTTTTTTAATTAATTCCGAATTTCAATAAAAAAAAACACAGAAAAATTAGGTGCATGTTAATTAGTTTACATGTTAGGTTCATCTAATTAGGAATAGTTTGTTAGCAAAATTAGGTCATGTAGTTAAAGTGCATGTTTTAATTTTGAGATAACTTGCTTTAGTGTGTTGAATTCATTTGGTGCAATTTATTTTATTCAATGTTTAATAATGATTGAGCATCTGTATGATTACCCCATTGCATGATAATAATTTAGGTTAAAATAAATTTAAGCTGCCTATAAAAATATTTTTAAAAAAATAAAAAGAAATGGTTCCGAAAGGGTATTAGAGAAATCTAATATAACAAAGTCCTTGTATTCATAGTCTCTGGTTCGTAGGAGTAAAATAATTCTCACATTATTTTATTTAGTTGTCTAATTGATCTACCATAAACTGATTAGTGGCAACTCCTAGTTAATAATCTTTTGCATGTTAAATATTTAAATCTTAAGTCGCGAATTTATATGAGCTTGGGAGAGTTCGAGATAAGTTTAAAAGACTTAGTAGTCCATTAGCCTAAACCTAGGTGCTGCACTCGAATTTTAGGTCGCGACAATCTAATAATCTAATTAAATTTGTCAATGCGAAGCAAGAAATATCCTCACACCTTTGACGGATTCAAACAACGTCGTGAACGATGTGAAACAGGGTGGGAATGAGTAATTTCGGCTAAAAACAGAAAACGTTAACATCACTTTTCCGATTCAATCTGAGGCATTTTATCGAATTATTCAGACACGTTTTTTAAAGCGAACGGACCGCAGAGAGGGTTCCTGCCTGCGTCAAGCATCGAGATGATGGGTCAAGCAAGTTCAGCTCCCTCCGCCAAGCCAACCAATGGATAGTATCAATGGCCCTGGATGGTCACTTCCTGTTGTTGACGACCAAAATGACAAAAGCAAAGTTTGGAGGTTTAGTTTGGTTGGGGACGAGTTGTGTCCGATGTGGTGGATTCCCGAGTTGCTTCTGCAGGGTACGGGGAAATTCGTGGGTCTGGGTGTTTACTGCTCGATCTTTTGGTCAAAATGGTCGAATTTAATTTTGACTTTTGAAATTTTCGAATAGATAGGATTGAGAATATTGTTGCCAATTCAAGACATTACAGGAACTGCTGTGGAATTTTTTTTTTTTTTTTTTTGGGGTGAAATTAATGATTCAAACGTGCCGTTTGAATTTTGCTTTATGTATGCAAAGAAAAGTTAGTATCCTAAACCTTCTCAAATTATAAACAAATTGAGAAATTATTTTTTGGCAAAATTTGTATGGTGTTTGAGTTCTACAATTGGCCGTGCTCGTGCAAAATAATTTCTCCAATGCTAAATGAATCAAATAAATTTCCATTCAATTTTCATTGTAAATATGGACTTGCAATATCTTGGGAAAGAAAAACTGAAGCGGGACACGGAAAAAAAGTGACCTCTTTTAATGATGAAATGATTTAACTTCGAGACCATATGATTAAGTTTAGCAACAATGAATTCAAATTCGAAGACTCCGTCACGAGTTAATATTCCATGAACGTAATACATATATTAAATTGAATTTGGACTGTCAAAATGACACGGCCTTCGACCTTGCACAGTGCTAAGCAGCCCTTATGACTGCCGCGTGGCAATAGTAGATTGGCTGCTGCCCATCAAACCCTTTGTAACTTTTTCTATTCAGTATTAGATTGACTCGATTTTTGTGCCTCTGACAACTTTGTGACCTGAAATTCACGAAATACCATTTGATTTTCGAAAAAAAAATTCGGGATCACATATATTCCAGGAATCAAGCCAAGTACTTTGGAAAGTAATGAATATCACGCACAGTTTCGACCTAAAAAAAAAAAAGTCCAACCACTGTGATTCTTGCGGCATTGGCAACTTTATTAGTTGATCTTCAAGGTGCAATTAATTGACAGAGTGAAATCATAAAATGCCAGACACCTTAGGATCGAATGACCGTGGTCAAAAGATTTGGCATTTTAAAGTTTGTCCATTCAATATGGGCAAATCTGGTGTTGTTCAAAAGCTCTTGATTAACGCAAACCCAATTATACCATTCCATGGGTTTTTTAAGTGAATAATGGTTTCGATTAGGTTTGGTCAAACCTTGGCTAAAAAATTAGGTTCTACACAAAATATGTAGCACTACAAATTTATTTCAATATTTTTTAAGGAAAATTCATTGATTAGCCAACAAACTTCACGAGTCTACATGGTAGGTACACATCTTCTCAACCAATATGGTATAGGATACCTTCCACTATATATCATGAATATGGATTGAATATGTATGAGTCGAGTCCATACCCATTAGCGATTTTCAACTTCTATGACCTTTCTAATATCGTGACCTTTTAATGCCTGCCTTGAAAACCTAACCCAATGTCGATTCCATAGCTTCGCTATGTCCTCTGGCGTACCACTATGTTATAACATTGAAAAAGAGAAGGGATTTTACTAAGGAAATTGACACAAGGCAATAGCATGGGGACTATTCCATATACTCTTTCATCTCTATGTTCTACCAATAGATGAAAAGCACATGTGAGCGTTCTAATATATGTTTCCCCAAATTTGATGAGAAAACTCACCATCACCAAACGTAAAAGAGCAGAGATTTATGGTTGGTACTTTTGTGGAAAATGAGCAAACGGAATTCTCTTTACAGAGAAAGTTTTGGAATTAAGGGGTGGTAGGAAAACAACAACACCCGAATAATATCGGATTAATGCAACAGAACAAAATAATCTCTCATTTTATGTAAACTTAATAGAAACGGATATAGTAGAGCAAGAGCAAAATAAATATTAAGTATACATATACAAGGCCAATTTTTTACGTGGAAAACCTCCTCAGTGTAAAGAGATCAAATTTCTCGGGATCGAAGTCCACTAAAAAATCTTTATTATCAACAAATCTTTAGGTGAACAAAGTTCTTCTCTAGTAAATACTAGAGGTACATAGCAACAAAGACTTCAAGAACATTATCCTTGGTAATACGCATAAATTTCACAAAAGATCAAAGATTAAATATAAAGAAAATGCAGGTTTTGTTCAGCCATGAAAAACTTGATGTAAGGAGTTTCAAACGAAAATCAAACCATTTAGATTCGAGAAGAATATGCCACGAATATGCTAATAAAATTCTAGTTCAATCAGACCATAAATTGACCTCCGATGCTAGTTTGATGAAAATCAAACTTTGCCCTCAACCCAAATTTTCTACTTTCTTTTTTTCTCTTGTTACTGCGTCTCTCTTAACGTTCTTTTGCGGCTACCACAATTATTTCTTCATATGACTTATCATATCGGCTCAAGTCCTTTTGAGCTTTCAATTCATTGGGTTTTTTTATTTTTTATTTTTATCATTCTTATGGGAGTGAATGTAGCACATAGCTGGATCCAGCCAACAAGGGGAGCCATGTGCTAGATTCATTATAGCATTGCAAAAGGCCGAGATCACCCTCCAAAGGATCAAAATGGCCCGGCCTTGGGCAAATGGCCACAGTTACTTTTTCTTATATTCCAAAAATTGATGTTTTGTTCAAATTTACCCAAATTTTGTCTAGGCATAGCTTTCTACTTTTAATTGACCTGAATTTTTGCACCTATGCTAAGGTTGCGCATGAGAACATTCCCTGGCCAAAGAATTTCTATTCTTTTGTTCCCCGGAACAAAAAAAGAATAGAAACCCGTTTGATAACGGCAAGTTGGTTTTTTGTTCCCGGGAATAGAAAATTAGCCCGGAAATGGTTTTGGAACAGAAACGAGAAGTAAAAAAATGTTACTTCTCGTTCCCGGCCAAGAATTCCCAAGACCAGAAATAAGAAATAAATTGGGCAACCCTAATTTCACTTTCGCGTTCTTCCATTTTCACCTCTCCCTTCGTCCGCTTGCCTCTCTCCGATCTCATCTCCGGTCGCCTCTCTCCGGTCTCGTCGCCGCCGGTCTCGTAACCGGTCCTGTCGTCAGCGGTCTCGTCTCCGGTTGGGTCGCCTCTCTCCGAGCCGGTTGCGTCCAGTCCCGTCACCTCCGCCTTTCTTCGGTGCCATCAATCCCGTCGTCTCTGGTTGCGATACAACACTCCGGTTGGGTTGCCCTCTCCGAGCCGGTTGCGCCCAGTTCCGTCGCCTCCACCTCTCTTCGGTGCCGTCAAACCCATCGTCTTTGGTCGCGACGAGGGTGATTGTGATCTGGTTGGGTCGCCTCTCTCCGAGCCGGTTGCGTCCAGTCCTGTCGCCTCCGTCTTTCTTCGGTGCCGTCAATCCCGTCGTCTCTGGTCGCGACGCGACACTCCAATTGGGTTGCCTCTCTCCGAGCCGGTTGCGTCCAGTCCCGTCGCCTCCACCTCTCTTCGATGCCATCAAACCCATCGTCTCTGGTCGCGACGAGGGTGATTGTGATCTTAATGCGGATTGTTGTATTCTTCTGGGGAAGACAGAACTTGCCTTGAAAATAGAGGCCCTTCTTTGCAGGATCTCGATATAAGAAGGTGCGTTCTCTCTCCTGGGTGAAAAACAGAGAACCCTTCTTTGCAATTTGCGAAAGAGAGAGGTACCGTTCGGAGATCCCTGTTTCTTTCAAGGTTTTCTTGTGATGTCACGAGCCTGTCCGTGGCTTTGTCGTGAGGATTTTTTTTTTTTGGGTGTGATTGGTTCTGACCTTTGTCTAGATGGTCTCTGTTTATATTGATGGGAGTGATTGTAATTGTATATCAGGTTGTGTTGTTGAGGGCTGTGATTGGTTTGAATGAATTCAAAGCCCTTAATTTTTTTCAGCTCGTCTGCAGTGTTATTTTTTTGTCGAATTCTCTTGGGTTGATGGTGTAATGTTTTTCGGGTTTTGACTGATCGAGGGTCTGCTATTTTTCAATGTGTAAAAATGTAGTGCAGGCGGGCGGATTAATGATGAGGATCTATACGCCGTCACCTTCACTTCTGTTGGATTATATTGTATCAATTAGCAGAGAAGTTAATCTACTCTGGTCAATTATCGAAGACATAGCATTGAGTTAGATATGTCAGAGCTGCCTCGATTATAACCTATTTGCTCACATCTCTAATAATAAAGTGTTTTGTGTGTGTGTGTGTGTGTTTTTCTTTTCTTTTTGGTGGGGGTGCGGGGAGGGTGAGCTATTGTGAAATCCTTACACTAAGTGGTATGATTTGCATTGGTGGTTCCGCATACTTCCGAGACTTCAAGTATCATATATCATATGACTGCTCACTATAAGAAAGGCCGAGCTGAGAGTTGTAGAATTTTGAGTGGACTTGTGCTTATCTTTTGTCAGAGTTGCTAATAATTTGTTCTCGAGTCGGTTGGTCATATATGGTTTGTTGCTTTGATTACTTTTTATTGTACATGTTCTAGTTTTTCTGAAGTTGAATCTGCCGCCTGCAGTGCCATTGCCTTCGATTGCCTCTCTCCGATCCCACTGCCTGCAGTCCTATCGCCTCTGGTCGCGTTGGCTCGTGGTCGTCTTGCCCTAAATCAGGTTTGTTGCTTTGATTCCTTCTTGTACTTGTTCTAGTGGTGATTCTCACTTTTTTTGAAGTTGAATCACGTTGCCTCTGTTTGTGCTCACTTCTCTCACGTTGCTTCCCCCGTGCTAGTGTCGCCCTTGATCAATGGAGGTAGAGTGGATACCTGGACCTAATGGTTCGGGATATGCATGTTAAATGAAGGAAAGCTTCATTTCTTGGATGTAGATAAGCATGTTGCGCTTATGCACATATATCTACTGAATTTTATGGTTGATTTAGATTGAATAAGGCCTATGCGATCTATCTCTCTCTCTTTCAATATGACGCTCGCTCTTTCTCTATTTTCCCCTATCAATTGCATACCTGAAACTCTGCTGTAATCTGTCAATGCTGCTGAAGTATTGATTACTAGAACAACATGTTTAGTTTATTATTTTTATATGCCTAATTGTAGTTGTCATTGATGCTTGTGTGAAGCTTTGGGTATGTACTTCATCAAACTTTTTGTGGCAATTTTCTGATCAAGAAATATCTCATAGATTCAAAGTTATATCTATCTGATTCGTTCATGAACTAGCAAGGGATGCCCAACCTTACAAAACTATAAAGCAAATGCTGCCTTATGTGCTGATAATTGCTTTGATTTTTGATTTAACTGCAAGTTTGCAATGCTCACTGTCTTTCTTGTTGGAGTATCTCATGTAGGAATTAGAAAGTATTTCTGAGATTCTTTTTCCTAACATCTAGTCTCGCATCAAGTAGGAAAGCAAAGAGGTAGTTAGTCTGTCATATGTAGACAACCTTCTACTCATTAGTGTAATCATGTTTTTGTTAATTTGAAGCTCATTCCTAGTTGATTCCTTTCTTGTACCTGATTCTTGGTTATTGCTGTTAGTAATGAGTAAAGTGAATCACTGCTGTGATTTGTTGTTATCATGTGTGATTAGTTTGCCTATTAAAGCTTATTGTTGTATCACTTCCATCCTCACTAATGGCTTTGTGGTTCAATTATCTGGTACTTTTTGTTTGAATCTTGGTTATGAGTCTAGAGATATTGGTTGTCTTCTGCTGTGGTGTTGTATTAAGCTTTCCCTGCTTGTCCTTCTTTTGAATTGTGCTTTCGTATGGTGAGGATTCAAGTAATACAGAAAGTTGGTTATCTTGATATGATGTTGCTGGCGAAACAAATGATTTAGTCATGCTTGGTGAGGAACTGATTTTCTGCTGGATGTTATGTTTAGATTCACGGATTGAGCTTAGGATTCGACTTTAGATTCACATAATATGCTTAGATCTGGTGATTGATGATGTTATTGGATGATTTTTGTGGATTGACGATCAATGATCATGAACTTGAGGTTGATTGAGTTTGATTTGTATTACTCTGCAATTTCGTATCTTTGTGATGGACTTACTGTTTTGGCTGAAACGAAGTGCTAGATGAATTTTGTTGATCTCGAGCCCTTCTAGACATAAAAATACACTTCTAGAGCTTCGATTTGATATGTCGTACGCCCATAATGGATGTCGTTTGGTTGCTGAAAAACATATTTGAAATCTGTCAATTCTGCAGTAGTTTCAGCTTGATTTGTGTTTACTGATTTTGCTGTTTTCTGTTTTGTTAGTTCTGTTTTGCTAATTTTGTTGGTTCTTTGTTTACTGATCTTGCTGGTTCTTTGTTTTGAGGAGCAAGTTGTCTTGAAAAAATATACAATAATAGAATGAAACATTTGAGAATTCAAACATTGCACTGAATAGCTACCCAATGTTTATGCACTGAATAGCTATCCAATGTTTAGAGCTATAATGGCATTTTGATGCTTGTGTCTTTCTTTAGTCTAAAAGATGGTGATGAGAAAAGAATGCAGCAGAATGTTGCACTTTCTTTTTAATTGTCTTGAACTCATATGATGTTCAACTAGTGAAGGTTACATGGCATCCCAAAAAGAGGCATTCATCGCAAAGTGGACTGAGCCTTTAACGAACTTGTTCGTTAGTTTGTTGGTAGAAGAGGTTAAAAAAGGAAATCGCACCTCTTCTACTTTCAACAAAGCATGGTGGAATAACATATGGATAGAATTCAACAAACGAGCAGAACTTCAATATAGTGCAGTACAGTTGAAGAATAATGTGAACAAATTGAAAAAGCAGTATGCTAATTTCAAGAAGCTTCTTTCACAATCCGGATTTGGCTGGGATAATGTGAACAAAAAAGTTGTTGATGATCCAAGCATATGGGAATCTCATGTCAAGGTATGATTTAACCTTTGATAATTTTCATAACGCTATATATGTACATCCAATATGTTTAATTGTATTGCTGATATCTGTCATCATTGTGAAAATTGCAGGATAATATTGAGAGGGTGAAATTTAAGAAGGATGGGTTTCCTCAATATCCTGACTTATGTATTGTATTTGGTGACACATATGCGACTGGGGACTATGCAGCAGGAAATGCCGAAGATTTGGTGATGTCGGATGAACTTAACATTGGTGGTGATGATGCAGACAATGAACCAGAGGACTTTGGTGCACAGCATGTTAATGAGGAAGATTTTATGTCGACCAAACTCCTACTCCAGTTCATGACAAACATAGGATGGATAAAACTCCAAATACTAAGAGGAGAAGGAAGAGTCAATCATATGATGTTGCTAGCACCTGCAAAGCCTTGCAAGAGATGATCAAAAGTAGGGTTAATCAATCTGTGAGTGGTTCTGTCAACTCACAAGTGACATCACCACCTATAGACCCATTCTCCATATCTCGTGGTGATTGATACCCTACTTGCCATGCCTATGTTGGACCCAGATCTCTATAGCAAAGCAGTGGAGCGAGCCTGCGATAATGCCACGTGGAGGGAGGCTTTTATTAAAACCCCAACTGAAATGAGATATGGACTTCCCCAACGTCTTTAGTAGATGTTAGGAAATGTGTTGTGGATTGCATGGAGTTTTATTAGACTATGTTTTTTATGTTGTTGGTTGTTATTTTGTTGTTCAAGATATTGATGTTGAGACTTTTGCATTTGTGTTATGGTTTGGATATGATGGATTGTGCTGAATTTTTATATTTGGTTTGCCTTTTCACTCTATTACTTACGTTATTGGTTTCTATTGTTTTTTATTTTTATTTTTACATATATCTATATTGATTTTCTTATATTCGTGTAATGGCATAGGTACTATGGAAGATGAATCAAATAGTGTGTCTAATGAAGAGGTAGTAGCAGTTGAATGGTATTTGGATGACTTTGATATTGACATAATATTAGCATGGTTATCTCTTGTTAATTTGGACATGTGTTTGCATACGAAAGAGCCTATTAGGGACAGTAAATTATCAGGAGTCGAATGGGTAAGAGAAATTGTTTATGGACATTCAGATAGGATATATGAAGCATTCAGGTTAGAGAGACATGTTTTTCTTAACCTATGTGATCTAATGAAGGCAAGAGGCTGGCTGAAAGATACTCGATATGTAAAGGTAGATGAACAAGTTGAGATTTTCTTATCTATGGTTGGTCACAAAAACACAAATAGAGATTTATGTGAGAGATTTCAAGGTTCGGGACAAACAATCAGTAAGTTCTTCACTCTGGTGTTAAAAGCGCTTCTCAAATTATCAAAAGAGATTATCAGGCCGCCTTCTTTTGATATTGTTCCAGAGGAGATTCTTATCGATCCTAACCATGCACGTTACTTCAAGGTAAGATTTTAATATCAATTTTACATTATTAAATTATATATAGTGGATAATATTGTCTAACGCTATAATTTCTTAAAATCACAGGATTGCATTGGTGCTACTGATGGCACCCACATTAATGCATCCGTCCCTATATAAAAACAAATCCCATTTAGAGGCAGGAAATTGACTACCACTCAAAATGTGATGTGTGCTTGTTCATTTGATATGAAATTTACTTTCGTATATGCTGGGTGGGAAGGATCTGCCAATGATTGTCGGGTTCTCTCGGCAGCACTCGAGACTCCTCGATTGCAATTTCCTCGACCACCACCAGGTATTTGTTTTGTCTATATTAAGTGATTTTCTTTATGATTGTATAGCTATTGCATATTATAACAAACTTATGTATATATTCTTGTAGGGAAATACTATGTAGTAGATTCTGGTTATGCATCACTTCCAGGATTTTTAACTCCATTTAAAGGTGAACGGTATCATTTGAATGAGTATAGGGGTAGAATGAGACGGCCCATAACAACAAAAGAATTGTTCAACCATAAGCATTCTTTATTGAGAAATGTTATCGAGAGGTCATTTGGGGTATTAAAAAATCGCTTCTCCATTTTGAGACACATGCCTCCATTTTCAATTTGAAAGCAAGCATATATTGTAATCGCATGTTGTACTCTTCATAATTATATTCGCGACCAAGACAAGATGGACAAGAACTTTGCCCTTTATGGAGATCCGGATTATTCACTTGGATCTACAGAAGACGAGGTTGTAGATGATGCATCACGTGATGAGGCGGCTGAGATAAACATGATTAGGAAAAATATTGCAAATGTGATGGCAAGGGATCACAATATGCAAGAGATTCCATGACTTTTTATTTCTGACTTTTGCGACGTGTTTTTTGATTTTTGGTGAAAACTTTTGCGATGTGTTTGTAAACTATTATGAATACATTTCTATTAATAGTATTAAGGTCATCCAATTCTATCTCTATGAGCATAAATGCCATTGAATGTATCATTAATGTGGACAAATACAAGAGAAGCAAATGGTAAGCTATTGTATAGTTGACACTTCATGACCTACAAACCGCCGTCCGAAGCTTGTATGCTAGTCAAAAAAGAAAAAAAACAAAAGAGGAGAAGAAAAACACCTCCCTTTATCAAAACTAGCCAAAACCTTATAACGACAGCAAGGTAATTCGGAAGAAGCAAGGTAAAAAGTAACATCAAGATGGGATGCATCAACGGTTCAAAATGCAAGAGACCGAGGTCTTTACTAAGTGTTTTAGGAGTATACTATGAACTAAATGCATATGACAACAAAGCCACGCCATGCATGCACCATTCCAACAGTTGGAAATTTCCAACCCCAACCTGACATCCATGTCAAGATTAGAAAAGACTAAAATCCCTAAGCCACGCATGCACTAGAATTATAATTTTTTTTTTTTTTTAAAGAGTAAAAACTTAGTCCCAAGGAAATGAGCATAAATTAATTTGGCTGACAATATCACGTGTGCTTTTTTTTCGCAATATTTGCTATACCAAACATTAAAATTCGCAAAAAGAAAATATATTATTGAGAATTATAGTTCAAAACATCAGTTTGTGAATACTGATTCCAACAAAGCACTACATAAATTCAATATGCTATAAAACATAAGTAAAGATCCTCACACATAGATATAAAATAATAGCTCACGTTCCATTACAATGCCACCTATGTTACAAGCATATTCGACTAGAATGCTTACACCTAATCAAATGTATTATTAATCTAATAATATTTTGATCTTGTCAATTTTTATGTAATATCTAATTTATTCCTTTTTCTTATTTTTAATTTTATTTAAATAAAATTTGGAATAGAAATTTTGTACAGTTATCAAACGTGTTTCTGTTTTTTTTTTGTTCCAGAAATAGAAATTTTGTACAGTTATCAAACGGGTTTTTTTGCTCAGAAATTGTTCCCCGGAATAGAAATAGAAAAAAACTATTTCTGAAAAAAAATTGTTCCCCGGCCAAGAAATGTTGTCATGCGCAGCCTAAGTTGACTACACGAATATTATGGAATGCTGTTTGGTTTTCAAAATTTTTTTGATCACAAATATTTCAAGAATTAGGCCAAGCAGAACATCATAGTGAAGAGTAATTATATTTTCTTCATTAAAAGTCTGATCATCGTAATTCTTGTGATGTCGGAAAGTTTATGTGTTTATCTTCAAGGTTGAATTAATCGATTGAGTGAAATCATACAATTCTTTACACCTCATGATCGGATGATCATAGTTAAAATAGGCTGTATTTTAAGACCCGGCTGGTTGATGTGAGCAAATTTGGTATCTTTGGAAAGCTCTTGATGAGCATGATCAAATGTACCTTTCCATTGGACATTTAACTAAATAATACTTTCGCTCAACCTTGAAGAAAACTTTAGATAAAAAGGTAGGTGTCTACACCGACTATATAGCACTATGATTTTATGTCAATATTTGTAAAGATTAGGACTCACTTAGTAGAAACAAAGTGACTCTCGACAATAGCGAAGGGACAAGGATCCTTTGCTCCGTGTCCTCTTTCATATCTACGTTTCGCCAATAAACGAGGAGCACATTTGAGAGTTCAAAAACGTGTTCCCCAAATTTGATGAGAAAACGCACTATCACTTCCCTCTCATGAGTGCACGCGTAAATATTGCCTCGGATAGCTTATATTGCAACCTAATGTTGATAAATTTTTTTCAGAGGCTTTTCATTTATTTCATAAAAAATTAGGGATCGTATTTCTTTATGACAACATGATTGGATCCTTAAACAAAAACATTTGGTTAGTTTAGTCGTATGAACGCATCTTTTATTACATTAGTGCATTTAGGTTTAAGCATAACATATTTGCATCAAACAATTTTTTTTTGCATCGAATGAAACGGGGGCTCAGCTATGAAATTCATCCAAGTCAGCCTATGGACGGCCCGGCATGCGAGATTAGTTGAATGCACAACTTCGACATAGTGGGAGCTCAAAAATAGTAGGATTGCACACGATTCCAAGATTGTGAGAATTAGCTTAACTCCAAGATAGTGGGATTGGATATAACTTGAAGATTTTATTCCAAGAAGGTGGGAGTTGGTCTTGATTCCAACATTGCGGGGCTTGGTCCTAGCTTCGCCGATGTTGGAGTTAAATATGATTTGAACAAAGTGGATTATGTTTCCAAAGATTGTGCAAGGTGTAGTCATAATTCGGGATTGGATGAGGTTTGATCAAGATCAATACGCGGTCGATCAAGATCAATACGCGGTCAATCAAGATCGAGAAGGTTGTTCGAATTCAAGGCAATGCTGGCTGAATTTAAAAAAGATTGGTATGGGTTCTTCGTTTTTCAAGATATATTTCTGGCAATTGAGAGATAAGGAACCCCCGACCCATTTGTGAGAAACAAAGGGATTATCTTTTGTGAAATAAATGGAGTAATAAACACAACTTTCGACCATATAAAAAAAAACACATACATGTTGGGATAATTACTAAAAAGGTCCTAAACCTATTATACCCGTGTTAATTAAGTTATAAACCTAAACATTTTCACGTTTTGTCAATTAAATTCATTTGGTCAATTTTGACAGGAAATTACTAATACAGAAGCTAGCCGTTCTATCTGATGCAACCGACACTATCATGAACATTTTTAATAATGTTTTATTTTTTGATAATTAAATTTGATTTTTTTTTTTTCTTTACTATTGAGGGCAACAAGGGTTGCCAGCAATAGGCAAGGGCGTTGCAGCCCTCACTCGATGCCCTCGTAGGTGAAGCAAGCGCCCTACGGCCCTTGCTGGCCTTTTGAGAGGGCATCATGGTCCTCATTGGGTTTGAGTGAGGGCCGTGATGCCCTTGGATGATCTGTGCGAGGTCGTAACACCCATATCAGGCGAGGGTGTCTGGCTGCCGGCCCTCCGGAAAAAAAAAAAAAGAGTAAAGAAAAGCAAAGGAAAAAGAAAAAGAAATCATAATCATAAAAATTCTAAAAAATATTAAAATATTATTAAAAAATGGTATGGAGGCGGCAGCACAATCAAACAAGTATGGCGTAGGGTGGAAATATGGGAGCACAAAAACATAGGGTGGTGGAGATGATGGGAGGTATGGAGGCGCAAAGGATGAGGAGGAAGAACTCTCAGATCGAAATCGAAAGAGTAAGCTCCCATAGAAGGGAGAGGCTCGACTTGTGTGGCTAATGGCTTTCCTAGTTATGTCGATGTTATATTGAGTATGTTGTGCTTGGATATATAAGCTAGAGTCAAATAACGCAACTAAATAACCATTTTGCATGAGGAAACTCGGTGATCTGGCCATACCATACTCAACAGAGATAAATAATTGCTCTACATACGTGTCTAAACGTGATCATGTTTTGATGGGTGCGAGACCATTATATAAGGTCGATACGGGATTATGAGGTAGGGTAACGTTAAGCAACCCTAATGCCAATAAAGAACATCTACCTTCTCTTCTCTTCTAGTTTACAAGGGTCCTAATGATAAATCAAAGTTGTAAAAAATGGTTAATATCTTGCTTCTGCTTCCTTTGGTTGGTATAGGTGGATCTCTCTTCTATTCAGTGGCTGCACAGGCCTTGCATTCTTCTCCGCATGCTGCCATTTGAATTATTCATGAGATGTCAATACATTTTTCCCAAAAAACAATATTGTCCTCCAAGAATGCATTAGTGAGTTGCGAGGTATAACATCATCCACATACAAACTTAATTAGAATTAAATGCGGGTGATGTCCATACCTATTAGGCATGGCTGGAGGACAAAATGACTCTTCCAATCATATTACTTTGATTATTTCCATTGCTTAACCAAACCAGGTTCATTGCTATGTCCAACCTAACCAGATTAACTATGAGAGGATTGCTTCTCATATTATTGATTACTTCTATATAATTTATGAATACTAAGTGCTCACCTAGTCTGTCACTTGCAATATCTATGACAATTACTAGTTACAATTAGGTGAGAATCATCGATCATGAGATTGATATAACCAATAAATTAGTGTGCTTACATCATGGACAGCCTCTCTGAGCAACTTGATTTGGTCCTTTGATACAGAGCCTATCTGGTGGATTATCAAATGCAAGGATTGATTAAGCTCAAAACACTTGATTGACAGACCAGGTAAGAAATATATAACTAGGAGTTCAAAATTGTGTTTTTGGGCCTGTATTACCTTTTTGTTGATAGTCCAAATGACACCTTCTGTGCAAGGAGGGACAGTGAGAGAGCCCACATATCTCAAGTAACTCTTGCCACCCATCTTGATTTTTCTTGGGTCGAACAAACCCATTGTTCTCTCACCCTCTTGGTCAACCATGGACCGTAGATTCTCCATTAACTAAAATACCAATTCACCACACATCACTCCCGATAGGAAGCATCTGATTTTGCACTAAGGCATTGAGAAATGTGCAATGCTTAAGATGCTCATTAACAAGTATAATACAATAAATAGTCCCTAAGTTTTTTAGATTTTAAAGATTTAATGAAGAGTACAAATATATTAGAGCATACGGAGCCACAGTATGCACATGAATAAGTTACCTTGGAAAGGAAAGCATCTGGCCGGCCGATCTTGTAGAGGAGTCCAACGACTGCTATATTGTTCTCAACATTCGGGTCTATGCTTACATGAACCATGTGAAGCTCCATTTCATACCTAAGTACGTGTACACAAAACAATTGTCAGATCATAATGACGGATGCCGATGATGCTCAATGGAGAAATGCAGTGAATCCGATATACGTGCTAAGATGAATTTAGACTTTCAAATTCGGTGAAATGTATTTAGAATTCGATATGATACCCATCAATTTTTAATGGTTCGAATTCATTTTATGGCCTGTACAACGTTCAGTGTGTGAGAGAGAGAGAGAGAGAGAGAGAGAGAGAGAGAGAGAGAGAGAGAGAGAGAGAGAGAGAGAGAGGACCTTCTGCCATTAATGGTATGCTCGGAAGGTGAATGCCAGTGACATTGTTGGAGAAAATATTCAGTGCCATTAATCTTAACTGATCCAACGTTGCCCACGTCCCATTGAAGCTGCACTCCACGACAACAAGTAATTAGCTGTCTAATATCAAATGGATGGTTGGTTTGGCATTTGACTTTGGCTATGGCTTCACATAAAATATCCAATTTTTGAAAAAAAAATGCTTATAAATAATAATATCTAATTGATTAATATATATTTTTCAAACGAGAATGATAGACCTGTTCTGGGTGGAAAATTTGAAAAAAAAGAGCGACATTTTGGTTGAGTTGAGGGCAGGCCAAATATGGTTTGAACAAAAAGAATCTCCCCATTTATATTGACATTGAAAGCAATCTAGAAACAGAGAGGCCATTAAGTACATAAAAGGTCTTGCTTTTCCCAATAAATCATCTTTTATGTATTGTCCTCTAACCCTAGTAAATATAACGGACATAGAAGGAGAATGAATTAGATGCATATAGGACTTACAGAAATGTCGTGGCCTCTGTTCTTGAGGGTCGCATTGCTGGGCTTGTAGCACCTTTGTATCTCCCCTAGCTTGGGAATCACCTTCACTCTCCGGCTCGACAGGTCAATCGGCGACTGCATTTCCCCTTTCTTGCACGCTTCCCACTCTTTCCTCAGTTCTCCCCAGTGCTTCGGCCCCTTCTCGCTTCCGGCTATGTAATCGAACTCTCTCTCATCCTCTTCACACGCCACAGTCGATTCACATCAGCACATAATATAATAAATCGTTGAGTTTCATTTGGAACTGTGTAAAAAAAGATTTTCTTCTTTGGGCCTCTGATCGGTAGGCTACGAATAACCACATACAAGCTTTACGAATTCAATTAATTGTGGGTGATATCCATATTTGTAACTCCCGATACAAGAAAACCGGTTTCCTACCACCGAAAATTGATGAAATTGTAGCAAAACCAAAGTTTTACACAAGTAGTATAGAATTTACACTATGTGTCATCTGCAGCAACTTTTCGAATCTGAATCATGGATCTAATGCAGTCTAAATAAAATAAACCTCTCTCTCTCTCACTTTTTTTTTTTTCCTTATATTGGTATCACAGCAAACATAAATCCTTACTGGATAACATCCGCATCATGTAGGAAAAAAATGAAATGAAATGGGAGGGTGGGGCATTACCAACTTCTCCAGGCGTGGATAATGTTGCAGCGCTCGACAGTGCAAGAAGAAAGAAGAAGGAAAAAGCAGAAAGGAGGATGGGATTGCTATGTTTCTTCATGTCAATTTTCGCTGCGATGCGACAGATGTTTCGATGAAAGAACAAATGTGTCTTGGGGGACAAATTAAGGGAAGACAGAAGGGGGGTTCTTGAGCTTTATAAGGAGACACAGAGGTTTAAATTGTTGGAGGGAGTTTTGGTGAGACAAAGCCGAGACACTTGTCTCTTGTAAGCGTGAAGAAGACAATCTGACAATGTCTTGGGAAGCTAATTAAAATGGTCGCTGCGGAGCAAGAAACATCCTGGCACGTTCGACGAACTGAAACGAGGTGTGAACGCGCATGCGCAACAGGGTGTTGACGAGATGGGATCCAACTAATAGGAATAAGCAATGTTTTTATCAATCAATTATTTTATTAGATAGTGATAACCGGGTAGAAGGCCAGGAACGCGCTTGATATGCCGTAGAGCGCGCTTGATAAGCTTGCATAAGCAAAGACGCGGAGAGGGTTTTTCGTGTCACGTTGTGGCTCGCGGTTTTCGTTCTTTTCTCTTTGTTTCTCTTTTGCCTTTCGTTGCGTAGTGGTGCTGTCACGTGCAGATTTGGTACTCAAATATCTTTGATAAATAAGTGTTGAAATAATATAAAATTGATTATTAGTTGAGCACATCAGTTGCTAGATGAGAAACCTGCAAACATTGAAGAAGAGCCATAAAGACTTTACAATGGCTTCGTATCTCTTCAACATTGGACCGTTTGGTTTTCTTTCTTAATGATGTGTGGGTTGTTATGTTTCCTTTATTAATTGTAATGACTGGCGTTCGTGAGATTTAGTTCCTATAAAAAAGGAATGAAATCACGAGTTGCAATTCAAGCCATAAGCACGAAGACATAAAGAAGAGAAAGCATTCTCAATAAAAGGCTCTCCCTTCAATTTCTAGTTTACTTATTCCAAGAATCTGAAATTAATTATCATTCTCTTGGTTCCAACATTTTGTATAAAAGCTAGAAAGTTAAATGGGAAGAATTTCAATAACTGGTCCATCTAGATCGTAAGATTTACGGAATCTAGTGGAGAATAGCTACACTGAAGTGGCTGATATTGAGGCATTCGCTGCTTCAAGAAAGGATGAGAAAGATTCTTTGGTGGAATCCCAAAAAAAGGATAAAAAAGCATTGTTTGCGATTTATTCATTTGTAGAGAAAATGATATTTGAAAATATGTCAAGCGTAGAGACTGCGAAAGCAAGTGTGTAATATTTTGCAACAATTCTACAAAGGCGATGATCGTGTCAATTTTGAGTCTTTATGCATGAATGACTCTAAATCAATTTCGGCATACTTTGATCAGGTGCAGACCATAGTTAACCAATTGAGGCTTAATGGTGAAGAACTCCAAGATGTGCGAGTTGTTGAAAAGATCTTAAGGTCTTTGGCCGAAAGACTTGATTATGTATTCGTGGTGATTGAAGAAGCACAAGATGTGTCAACCATGACATTATAGCAGTTGATGAGTCATTGTGTTCGCATGAGCGAAGAATGAATCAACAGTCCAACATTTTGAATTATGAGCAAGCATTGCAAAGTCAAGTCGCTCAATCAAGCCAAGAACGTTATCAAGCTGGCTGAGGTTGTGGGGGTGGTTGAGGACACAGAAGCAGATATTTCAATCACATGGGAAAATATAAAACACTTGATAAATCAAAGATCAAGTATCAAGTGCTTTAATTGTAACAAATTTAGACATTACAAATCTGAATGCCAAGCAAAAGTTGCCATGAACAGGTAGAGCAAGCTCATACCAGTGATGTTGAGGAAAATGTGGTGCTAGCGTGCAAGAAGAATGACTCGAGTATTGTGGACACTGACATTTGGTACCTTGATACTAGGTGCAATAATCATATGATTGGCTGAAAGGAGTTATTCTCATAGTTGAACAAGATGGATTGTGGTGAAGTTAATTTTAGGAATAAATCCAAAGTTCTCATAATGGGTAAAGGTAACATTAATATTAAGTCAAAATATGGTGCTAATGTTACTATTGTAGATGTTTACTTTGTGCTAGGACTTTTTTCGAAACTTGTAAGTGTTGGTAAACTTTTTGAAAGAGACCACAAAGTCCACATTGAAAATGGAGTTTGCACCATCATGGATGTAAACAATAAGTTGATCGTGACGATGCAGATGACGAACCGGATGTTCCCTCTAACTCTTCAAACGAAGAATCTTTTCAATTTTCAAGTGTTGATGAAATATAGCAATTGGTTGTGGCATCTTCGATTCGGTCATCTAAATTTTTGTGGACTAAAATTGCTGGTCCAAAAATAGATGGTGACTGGTATGCCTTTGATTGATAGTCTAGATCACCCGTGCGAAGGATGCCTTATTGGAAAAATACATCGAGAATCCTTTCCAGTTGGAAAAAGCCAGAAGAGCAAAACAACCTTTGAAGTTGGTACATACAAAAACATATGCGGCCCTATTGAGGTGAAATCATTTGAACAAAAAAAGTACACGTTAACTTCTTAAGCCCATAAAATATAATTTGATCCATTTAAAACAGTTTAATTAGGTATAGAAACATCCATTTCATCCATTAAGTGCCCTTACTAGTTTAAAAGCAGCGACTTGTATAAGGAGTACTAATAAACTAGTATTTGGAGTGCAGATGAGGAGAAAATAACGCCAAAAAATGGATTCGGCACGTCGAAATACCTTAGGAACCGATGGATCAACAACTTCTGGTCAACACATTCAATAGCCAACAGTCAATGAGGACGTGGGAAGGTAATGTGGCAGATGAAGTCAACGGTAATATATGGTGATGTCAGGAAAGATCGCGCTGGAGCTCTAGTCACGTGCAACGCATACGAGCGCGTGGATCTCGTAGGCAGAGGATATTGACAGCGCGTGAGGCGTGTTCCATGTTGAACAGCGATGAAGTTTGGTTGGTTGGAATCGTGTCACAAGATGGGGGTATCTTAAATTCAAAATAACCAGTTGGCGTCGTAACGATTATCGTAGAGAAACACGACCTATTCGGTTGGTGTTATTGGAAACATATCAATGATGCTTCTTCGGATATGATTATGTTGATACAAAGTTGAGAATGATGCGTAAAATAGATTTGAGAAATTTTTGTATATTTCTCTATGTAATATAGAGGAGTACTTGAGCCAACTTATAAGTTATACATAACAACTATTTAAAAGTAAAGGAATATTACAAATTAATTATAATTAATCAAAAGATATCTAGAATATCCCAAAGCATTAGGCTAATTTCGTGTTGCCGCTTCATTTGGTTGGTAGAAGTGGATCTCTCTTGTATTTAGTTGCTGCACAGGCCTTGCATTATTCTCTGCATGCTGTAATTTGAATTATTCATGAGATGTCGGCACATTTTCCCAAAAACAATATTATTCTCCAAAAAGCATTAGTGAGTTGCAACTTATAACATCATCCACATATAAACTTAATTAAAGGATTAAATGTGGGCGACGTCCATACTTATTAGGCATGGCTAGAGGATGAAACAACTCTTCCAGTCATATTATTTTCAATATTTCCATTGCTTAACCAAACCAGGATCATTGCCATCTCTAACCTAACAAGATTAACTGTGAGAGAATTGCTCCTTTTTTATTGATTACTTCTATATAATTTATGAAAACTAATTGCTCGCCTAGTGCATCACTCACGATGTCTATGAAAATTAAAAGTTAAAATTAAGTGAGCGTCATCGATCATTAGATGGATGAAACCAAGAAATTAGCGTGCTTACATCATGAACAGCCTCTCTGAGCAACTTGATTTGGTCCTTTGATACAGTGCCCATCTGTTGGATTATCGAATGCAAGGGTTACTTAAACACTGGGCTGATAGACCAGGTAAGAAACACTTAACTAGGTATGAAAGTGCGTTGGTGCGCCTGTGTTACCTTTTTGTTGATAGTCCATATGACACCTTCTGTGCAAGGAGGGACAGTGAGAGAGCCCATATATCTCAAGTAGTTCTTGCCACCCATCTTGATCTCTCTTGGATCAATGGTGCCCATCTTTCTCTCATCCTCTTTGTCAATCATAGACCATACACTCCCCATTAACTGAAACATTAATTCACCATACATCACTCACAATTGGAAGCATATGATTTTGCACAAGGCAATAGGAAATGTGCTAAGTGTACTAAAATGATCCTAAAAGGATATTACTAAATGTGGAGACAGAGTGCAAGAAAACATATAATGCCATTAAGTGATTTCGATTACCTAGAACTACACGCCACTTTCGTGAATAGATTTTGTGAACTAATTGTGATAAATTTAGCATTTCTCTGGGAAATTAGACGCAAATTAATTAAAGCAGCAACTTATGATCCAGACATATTAGGGAGAACATGGTTCTTTTGCCATGACCGTAAAAGGGGAACATGGCTTTCATGATGAGTTTTTGAATCTTTATAGTGATTAAAGGATTAATTAAAAGTTCTCAATTACTCAAGGGATTGAATTTTCTTATGACCTACGTGGTCAGCCCTTGGAAAATCCACTATTCATTGTACAACAAGTTCAACAGATATGCTTAAATCCTAATTAGCATGAACAATATAATCAATATTTTGTAATTTTATGAGATTTCAGAGATGAAACGAAACAATGAAGAGCATAAATATATTAGGGCACAAAGAGGCGACAACAACGATATGCACATGAAGAAGTTACCTTGGAAAGGAAAGCATTTGGTACGCCAGTCTTGTAGAGGAGTCCAACGACAGCAATATTATTCTTAACATCCGGGTCTGTGCTTACATGAACCATGTGCAGCTCCAATGCATACCTAAGTATGTACCACGTGTGCCCAAAGCAACTGTTAATGTTATCCACCTGACGCAAATATAGATGATTCTCGATGGAGATATGCAATGAGTCCAGTAGATGTATTAAAGCGAACTTAAACCGTTTGGATCTGGTAACATTTGCATAGAATTCAATACGAGGCTCATTAATTTTTATGGTCCAGATTCATTTTATTGCAACTATCATACTAATTCAGTAATGATTGCATGTTTCTGTAATCTGAAAGAGCAAGAGAGACCTTCTGCCGTTAATCGTATGCTCGGAAGGTGAATGCCAGTGACATTGTTGGAGAAAATATTCTGTGCCGTTAATCTTAATTGATCCAGCGTTGCCCGTGTCCCATTGAAGCTGCACTCGATCCCATATACAACACGTAATTAGCTGTCTAACCTTTTATGTATCAAACATCTGAAGACCAAAAGACATAAACAGTTGCTTTTAAGATCATCAAAAGTCTTTGTAACTAAAATATTAACTTTTTTGTTTCAGAATGGAACTTGGATGTGCCTCATTGGATGGCTTAAAGCCATTGAAAAGGCACTCCAAAAGGCACAAACCCGACCTTAAAAATTAATAAGTTCTACACTGTTATTTAAAATAGACCTCCATCATGATCTAAGGTGTTAGGTTTTCAAAGTGATGTCGTGTATTGGAATAACATATAGTGAAAAATAATAATGTCTATGGACAATTAGCAAAGTTTCTTCACCTAATAAATGTGACGATGAAGTTGTTCTTTCAATTTCAAATACCAATATGAAATTTGCAAGAGCCACACACTACTTAAAGCAAATTCTAATTCGATGGAATTGGACATAAATTTATTTTAACATTTAAAATTTAAATCAGACTTTGGTCTTTAATTGAATTCGATATACCTGCTCCCGGTGTAAAATAGAAAAAGAAGGGCTAATTTGTTTGGGTTAAAACCAAGGCAAACATGATTTGAACCAAAAAAATCTCCCATTTGTACAGACATAAGCACCAATGTAAACAGAGAGAGAGAGAGAGAGAGAGAGAGAGAGAGAGAGAGAGAGAGAGAGAGGACATTAGCCACATACATGATCTCACAGTTCCTTATACATCATTTTTCATGTATTTTTCCCTGTGGACGTTGGAGTAGTATGAATTAGATGCGAAATAAAACTTACAGAAATGTCGTGGCCTCTGTTCATGAGGGTCGCATTGCTGGGCTTGTAGCTCCTTTCTATCTCCCCCAGCTTGGGCATCACCTTCACTCTCTGGCTTGACAAGTCGATCGGCGACTGCATTTCGCCTTTCTTGCACGCTTCCCAATCTTCCCTTAGCTCCCCCCAGTGCATTGGCCCCTTCTCGCTCCCGGCTATGTAATCGAACTCTCGCTCATCCTCTTCACAGTTTACACACATCGTCACACAAAATATTACAATCGCAGCTTTCATTTGGTACTATATAAAACAAGACGTGTTCTTCAGGCCTCTGATCGGTAGGTTGGACATCACCCACATGCAAGTTTTACTAATCAATATACACGTAGGTAATATCTGTATTTCTACCTCCCGATATAAGAAGCCCGGCTTCCTGCTGCCAAAAGTCGAGGAAAATATAGCAAAAACAAAGTTTTACGCAAGTGCTATAGATTTCACAACATTAGTCAGGTCATGTATCTAATACAGTCTACGTTAACTTTCATTTTTTTTTGGCTGCGTAGGGAAAAAATGAAATGAAATGAGACGGTGGGGCATTACCAGTTTCTACGGGTATGGATGCTGCTGCTGCGCTCCCCAGTGCAAGAAGAAGGAAGAGGGAAAAGGCAGAGAAGAGGATGGGTTTGCTTTGGTTCTTCATGTCGATCTTCGCTGCAATGCAACGGATGATTCAATGAGAGAGCAAAGGGGTTGGGTTACAAATTAAAGGGAAGAGAGAACGGTGACGACTTGAGCTTTATAAGCGTGCACTGAGGTTTGGATCGTAGGAGGGAGTTTTGGTGAGGAAAAGCCGAGAAGCTGTCTTTTATAAGTGTGAAGAATACAATCTGGCAATGTCGTAGGGAGCTAATTATATTGGCTGCTGTTGAGCAACATCGTCGCACCTTCGATGGATTCAAACCATGTGCGGAGCAGGTTGGTGACGAGACGGGTACAACGTTGTCAACTCCAACTAATTCGGATTAATCAATGGTTTTATCAGTTAAATTGTTTTAGAGAGTGATAACCGAGTAAAACCCTTAAATTATCATATCTAAATTTTGGAATGTAAAATTCGGGGGCATCGTCCTAGGAAGAGGAAAGAAAAAATATCTTTCTAATTAGAAGTGATACGTATGGGTACCACGTTAAAATAAAGAATGTAATCCTGTTAATCTATTAAGATTATTTAACTAATGAGAATGCTGAGTAGTAGGAATTGACGATTAATATAAGAATTACATTGGACCTTTTCAACTTAAGTGTTTTTTTATTAAGAAATTACCTGACCACATTTAATCTTTGGAATACAATTTTTAGTTTTCCATTTGCAGTTTAGTATATCTATTACGTTCGTATAATACCCTCATGTACGGGCCCTAGGTAGCCTCTCCACTTAAGGAGGTCAGCATCCAGATCACCACCTATTATCAGATCCAGTGTTACCCCATTAGCTATAGGGCCCCAAATTCTCAACCCTATTGTTATCCAACCGGTTGAGTTTATTGGGGAGGCAAGTACGAGATCACCTATTCCAGAGCGATTTTCCGACCTTTATATCCATGAGCAGTTTAAGGACTTGCTCAGGTCCAATTTTGCATAACATGTTGCATAGTGGCTTACGTTGTATTCTGTTCTCTCTTTCTCTGCGCTTTTGTCGGGGAGCTAAACGTACGGATTTGCAGGAGAAAGTTGACTTTGCCACCTCTGTTTTACATTTTGTTTTCTTCACTTACCAACCACGTAGGGAATAAAAAAAAAAAAAAAAACTAAGCATTGCAAATAGATGGGGTCGTATGTACAGACGAAAGTTTCTCCGGCAACTTTTACCTGCTCGTGGCTTTCTCGGTCAGCTCTGTCCACGAGAAAATCCAAATTTTATTGACAACTCACGTAAGAGCTCACCTCACTTGATGGAACATAAATTGAATTCACATGCATCGAATATATCTATCTTCTTTTTTCAGTAAGCTTTTCAATTGTGTCTAGCAATTCAATATCAATTTTTAGAGGTGAGCCTATGGTTTTGAGGAGGCATTTACTTTCATATTTGAATTGAGATGCAACGGATTTTAGCCGTTTGATAAATTTCAACCTAAATGGTTGACATCATGTACTAATAATGGAATCCTCATCAAAAGTAGCCTGTTGAGGTGGACATAGGCAATCGTCACTATACATGGGTATAGTTGGCTTAGCAACATGTACCAATATTTGTTTGATTAATCTCGATTCTTGGAGCTCATACTTTGAGATTCATAGATCTTTGAGTTGGATGCCACAGGGATGGTCTAAGGTCTCATGGATTGAGATAAAGCATGTTGTAGAAGACATCATATGTAAAATTCTTCATATTCCATAATGAAGAGTACATGACGTATCTATATGTTTTACAAGATGACTATCTAAGAAGTTGAGCGGAATTAGGAAAAAAGATTCACAAAACACCCAGATGGATGTGCCTTTTGCTACTAGTCAAGCTTTGTAGTGTTTCGTAATACCATCTGTCTTTATTTTGATTTACATGCATTTACAACATGGATCAAACTTCTCAGGAGGTAAATCAACCAAATCTCAAGTATGAGTTTAGTCTAAAGCTTGCAACGCAATTGTCATTGTTAGGATAAGTACTGGCTTCTCTACATGCAAGAGGCTCAACAAAAGAAGTAATGTAGAGTAACAATGAAAATCACGAACTCGAACAAAAGGTTTAGCTTACATGGGTGGGACAACGAAAATGATAAGAAGGATTGATTGAGAAGATTCGATTAATAAAAAGAATGAAAACATCTTGTGTGCTTATAAGGTAATAAGACATTAACATATAAATCACAATCAATCAAAACCAATTAAAGATATGCACATCCAAAAGAGATAATGCACGACCGAATGAGATATGGAAAATCTCTTGACATGTCCAATGAAGTGGCATTGACGTGGCTTTGGCATGGCAAATGAGGTGGACAACTAAGCCAACGTTGACGTGTCGTAAACATGTAGTTGACCTTAACATTATGTGTGCAGAAGCCTTTGGTGCATGAAGTGTGTGATCTGCAGGGCAGCAGCGTAGGGTGGTGAGTGAGGGCGCGTGCAATAGTAAATCAAGATAAAATTTCGGGATCTGGCTCGATTGAGAAAAAGAGTCCTATGGTAATGTCTGTTTTTCAAAACAACAACAGGAAGTGTCAGAACAATACTTAAGGGTGATGGATTCGTGGAAAATGAGCATTGGCATGCAGTTGAGATCGTGTAATGAACTTGATGGGCACTTCCTTAGACAATAAAAGCTCGGATATCAATATAAGAATAACGTATTAAGTATTTATAAATTTTATAAGATGACCATCTAAGATAATATAATAATAGCAATTATCATAAATCAAAATCAATCAATGATATGCACAATCAAAGAGAAATAATTTACAAGTTTGATAGATATGGGAAATCTTTGATATCTTTCAATTATCTATATCAGTCCACCATGTATCTATTTCCTATGAAACACCGACACTCTCCAAGAGTCTTCTTGTTGTATCGGACACTTCGACACGTGTCCAATACTCTCCGACACTTTCCGACACTCTCTGAAACTCAGTTAACATGTGTCGGAAAATCCGATATCTGGTCAATTTTTCCGACACTCTTCGACACTCGAGTCGGAATTCTAACATACGAGTTTCGACACGTGATTTCAATATCGAGGTCAATTTTAAAAATTTTCAATAAATGAGATGTCAAAATGCATATATTTGAAAAAATAAAACACAATAATAAAAATAATAAATTGATAAAGAAAAAAATCTAGTCTTCTCTTTTCTTCTGGCTCCCACTTTTCGTGATACACAATTCACCCCTTAAGTTTTTTTTTTCCTCTTCCGACATATCTAACATGCGAGTCCAGATTATTGATTGCTTGTTTTCTCCAAGTATTATGAATTATTGGAATAGAATTGAATTTGTCAAATTGAAATAATGAATGATATTAATAAATGATGGACTAATGTTTTTAGTGTAAATTCATTCTAGGCTTTTTTAATTATTTATTTATTTGTGAATTTGAAAAAAATTAATTTGATTGAAATAATCATAAAAATGATAATTTATTATGTATATATAAAAATATATATTTAATATACAACGTGTTCAAACGTGTCGAAATTCTCTATTTTTGAGAAACAATGTATCCGTGTGTCGTGTCGTGTCGTGTCGCGTGTTAGTGTCGGTGCTACTTAGTCTATTTCTGCACTTTGACTGTCTTTATGCTGTAGTGTAATAGCTCTTAGCAGAGGAGGTTTTTGAGACTTTGAATTTTTTTCTTTTTCTCTGTTTCTATAATTTTAACTGTATTTCTATATCCAATTACTTACTAAACAAGACCCTTATATAAGAAAACCTAAAAAAATCTTATATTTTATCGTGTCCTGTTCAGAATTTTAATTCCAACGCCAAACGTATGTGCACATAATCGAATGTGTTGGTACGTAATTGAAACATCGTACGAAATAATAAAATGGATATTGTAGCATAGCTGGAGCTGGGAGTCTTGTCCTTCAAGTGTTCTAAAGGATGATATTCCTAGGAATGTCCAATATTGAACTTATGCGTTGACCGCCTTGGCCCTATATTTGATTAGCATAAGTTAACGAGAGTCTTGAGATATGTTTTTAGCGTGTATAATAAAAAAAGTGTATATATGGTCGGTTGGGCTTAGACTTAAAGAAGGGAAAAAAGGAAAAAAAGAAAAAAGAAAAAGAGGAAAAAATTACAACTCGTCGTTTGCAACTTGCACATATCATCAAATGTTAAAGTAGCATCTTAATCCATATAAAATCGGTGAATGATCAACACGTTTCCTCGTCTTTCTCGTCAGAGAAAGATACCGCCCACCAACCAGAGAAATTTTAGGACAATTAATCACCTAATGCACCACCAAATGAAAGCACCACCCAAAGCTAAGCTGGCGTTTGGTATCATTTGAGAAAATTACTGTTTCTATTCTCTCAAAATTTACAGCAGAATGGACATAAGATCATTGTTTGGCTACCTCTAAGAAGAAAATGATATTCTTTTTTATAAAAAAATAAAAGCTGAAAATTGATTATTCTAAACAAATAAAACATTTATTTGTTCAATTGGCCAATCAACGGACCAATTTATTCTGGGTAGGGTCCACTATTCATTGAGAAGCCATATAAAAAAGAAATTAAGAAACAGCTACGCAGGAGTTGTGAAACCAACTTGGCCGAGGATTAGAAGCAGAAAGCGAGACATGATTTGTTCAATTGGCAAATCAAGGCACCAACGAGATATATTTTACTGTATCCCCGAGGCGGAGCCAACGACCATTTCTATTTCTTCGATGAACAACTCAGGCTGACCTTGTGGCAGACGTATTATAATTGCTTTAGTTTCTTCAAAACTACCTTAATTTTGCCTGAACTTTGGGGAAAAAAAATTATGAACCTACTAAGACATCCATAAAAAATTTATTTTTAAATTCGACTTGGGGAAACTTTCTGTATAATAACAATAAAAGTGGGTGCAGAGCCTTAAAAGGGGAAATATATATCATGTGAAGATAGAAGGAGATGTATTGGGCGATGATATTTCGAATTAAAAAATTGAAGTGGCGATGGAAAAATTAAATATTTTCCTGCCACAGTGATAAAGCGGAGGCGAAGAACAAGGATTCTCAATGCTTAATCGCTATAAGATAAATAGATGGCCATGGATTTCTTTCGAGACTTGTACTGCACAGTGGGGCCACGGAATTCCCAACCAACCCTTGACTTTCGTTCTTGTCTACTACAGGACGAAATGAATGAGACTTCATGAGTAGAGGTGTCCACGGAAGAGGCGAAAGATGCAGTTTATTATTATTAAATTAGGTGCCTCTAAAGCAACGGAACCAGGTAACTTGAACTGATTATTTATTGCCGGCACTGGGAGGAAATCAAACAGAACCCATGTTTATCTAACTTCCAAGGCTCTCATTCCTTAAAAAACTTGAATAATTTTGCCTCTTTAGCTCTGTGCAACTGTGTTTACAAGATAATTTCGAAGGTAATTGCTAACGAGCTCAAACCTTGGTTACGAGCCTCGATTGTCATGGAACAGAGTCCACTTCTCCTAAGGAGGCAAATTGAGGATTGTATAGGAAGTGTTGCATCAACTCAGAGTTTGAAAAAGGAGGAAAAAGTTTTGGGCAGTTTCACATATAACGGAGTGGAGTGAAACTTCTTGGAAGTATGTACACTCAAAATGGGTTGACGGAATAATGCAATGTGCTAATCTAACTTCCTTCCGTGTGGGCTGTAATGGCGAATCACCACCTTTTCTTGTTTGACCTTCTAGGGGAGAGCCTCTCTCACCTTACCCGTTTATTTTAGTAGCAAATGCCTGTCTTTCCTAATGTAAAATGCAGTGTATAAAATCTGCGTAAGTCGTAGTTATTCCGAATACCCGCACTGAAATTGGTTGCAGCCACACACCGCTTAAGAAATCACATTTACTTAATTTCTTGACATCTCTTTAAATTAGATTAAATAATTGGCTGTGTTTGGCAGTTAAGATAAAATTCAAAATAGGATATGATTTATCCTATCCTATGTTTGGTGCTTGTTCAGGACTTGATAGAGTCGGATATAAGGGAGATATAGACCGGATAAAATTATCCTATGGGGGAGGTGGGATAAATGTGGATAGGATTTCTAATATCCATAATAGGAAAATCATTTTTCTCGAATAACAAACTTATTAAATTAACAAAATTGAAGTTATATTTCAATATAAATAATATTTCAATTCTAATTTAAGCAATAAAAAATAAAAAAGTAACAAATTATTTTTTAATTTAATCTTATATTAATTTATATTCAACTCTAATTCTATCTTATAATGTACATTCAATCTATAAATTATATATTTATATTTATTACATATTTTAGGTATTTTTGTATTTTAGGTATAGTAGTATAGTTTACTATTTGATAAAATTTTATTAAAAAATGATGGAAGGGAAAAAAGAGATAATAAAGAAAATAATTTAAAAATATAGGAAAAATAAAATAAAAATAAATTAGAGAATAGTGTCGTGAGAGATTTTCATCATCTCAATTCATGAATTTTAGGTTCATTTACAATGATATGCCATTTATATCAAAAAAGTATACATGATATGATGTAAATATATCCGATCTTAATACTATGATTCACCAAACAGTTGATAGGATATAGGAAAATCCTAGGATTTTATACCCTATCCTATCCAATTCTATTATGATTAGAAATCCGGACGACTAAACGTAGGATGCATTCGTTTCATGGAAAATATCATATTTTCGGAAAATTTTTTAGTCATTTTCTTGGAAAATGACTAAATTTTTAGTGTTCAATTGAAACTTGAAATTTGAGCGGAAATTTTTTTCATTATTTGTTATCTAATTTATTTTTTGGGAAAAATTACCAAAAAAATTAATTAAATATACATTTTAAAAATTTACATTTAAATTTTTTTTTATTTTTAAAAATTGAATTTTTATTATTTCTTTTTCTTTTCCTCCCTCCTTCTTCCTCCTCGTCCTTCCTCCTCCTTCCTTCACCGTTGTGTGCCTTGACGTGGCTAGTTGCCCGGCAACCACCAAGATGCAATCGCTAGATCCAACCTCGAGGCTCGGCCAATCCGGGTGAGCCGCTCGCCTAGATTGGCCAAGCCTCGAGCTTGCTGGTGTCGGTGGAGCTTGGGCTCGCATGGATCGGGTGAGCCACAAGCTCGTTGACCCGATCTAGGTGAGCTTGAGCTTCGCGAGTCCGGTGAGGTTACGGCTTGCCCTTGCCGGATCCGGCCTTAGGTGAGGCCGGAGTTGGCCCGTGGACGGTGGTCGGCCAAAGAAGAAGAAAAAGAAAAGGGAAGAAAATGAATTAAAAACTCAATTTAAAAAAAGAAAGAAAAAAAGAAAGAAAACTTAAAAATAAAGAAGAAGAGGGAAAACAAAGAAAACAAAAGGAGGAGGAGGAGGAAGTGAGGGCTTATAGGGGTGTGAGATAAGAGAGATCAAGTGAGAAAAATATTTTTCACTTTTCAAAAGTGGAAAATATTTTTCCTTAGTTTAAAAGATTTTTTTTCATTCATGAAAAATGTTTTCCCTAAGCAATTCATTTTTTATTAAATGAAAGTCCGAAAATTCAGAAAATATTTTCCTAGATGTTATTTTCCGTAAACGAACAGAGTCTTTGGTTTGGCTAACTTTGTGCATGTTCCCATGTGACAGAATCAGTATATGCAAAAGTACTTTGGCTCTCGTACAGATCGATCGCCAGGCTTGTCCGCTATCATGCGTGGACATAATGGGACGTGTGCTATCGATGAATAACATATCTAAAATTGGTTACCGAAAGAATGTAGGAATGTAGGAATGTAATATACCTCTTCTGCTGGCGTGCCCCTACCCTACCCCCAATTTGGACACAGATCTGCAGTGTCTCACCCTATTCCGATTTGCTGTTTCCAGACATGAGATAATAACATGTGGACGCTCGGTTTATGCTCACCTACATGAAGTCAAATCCCCTCAACCAACCATAAAAAATCTCTCTCTCTCTCTCTCTCTCTCTCTCTCCCCCCCCCCCACCCAATTTGGACGTGTATTCTACTATATAATGCACTTAATTCTTAATTCTGTAAATTTTGTTTAACACGAAAATTTAAGAAAAACAGCATTTTCTAGGATTCGAGGATCCGACATATTCGAGTGGGTGTTTTTAACAATCTAGGTAGTAGCTAAGTTTCGAAAAATATTGAACCAAAAATCAAGTTGCACATGGCTGATATTAAAGGTGCACAGGATAAAATTTATATTTATTTATTTATTTGTTTTTCTGCTTCTTGGAATAAGTTGAAACAGAAATTCGTTTGGTAACGCAACTTCATTTTTCTATTTCTGAAGCAAATTTCTATTAAATAAATTTGGAATAGAAATTAAAAGTTAAAATTTTTAACTTTTTTATTTTTAGAATAAAAGTGACAAATACAAACTATTTTCATTATTCACTCTCGTCACCGCCCACCCTTGCTCGTGGGATGTCGGATGCTCGTTGCCGACCGCCGAACATCGACTGCCCACCACCCCCTAGAAATAAAAATTTAATTTTTTTGTTAAACGATTTTCTGTTTCAGAAATATAAATTTTAAATTGTTATCATACGCGTTTCTTTACTCGAAACTTGTCTAGAGAATAGAAATTGAGAAATTAATTTCTATTTCAGAAATGTTGTTGTGCATGTCCTAAGCTTTCTCTCCTCTTCTCCTCTTATAGATATCTTGAGCGGTAGGGGCTGAGAGAGATTGAGAGAGAGAGAGAGAGAGAGTTGCACAAAGCCCTCAGCCTTACTAGATTAACATCAACCTCTGCTCTTTTTATTCGGAAACACTATCCGCTGTTTTGTTAGGGGAAGTCATTTTCTGCCTTTTATGCTGCAGAGATTTCATTCATGAAAAATGTTTTCAGGTCGGCCATTCATTTTCCAAGCGTCAAACTCCGGAAATCAATGAAAACAGTTTTCGGACAACATTTTCCACTTAAATAAACACACCCTTAAATTAAAGAGTAATAGCTCTCAGTTGCTGAATAGATCCCAAACCTTTCGATCTAATGATGAGAGTCCTTATTAGGTCTAACAGAAAGTGGCCTGCCAGCCAATTGAGCTTCAAGATGGACATACGCAATCATCACTGTACATGGCGCAAGCGTCATCTCACGAGAGGCCTATTCGCGCCTTTATAACAATCGGTTAAATTCTATTGGAATTTAACTCATGCGGGTCGCGACAGCTCGGCACTCTCTCGTCCTCATTGATGGCCCGATCCGGAGATGTGCCTCTATATTCCGAGGCACCTCTTCTAAATTTGATGTTGTCGTCAAGATCCAATTGAGGAAGAGAGAGAGAGATGGCAATGTGATAGTGGCATCGATCTGGAGGCCTGTCTAAGGTGATGCTCAACCCACCCATTTCACATAGGAGGTCCTTCAGATTCAAGAGTTGACCTCCACGGTGCAGCTCTTTGTCTAGGACATAGTTCTCATACTTCTAGCCAGTGAATTTGTTGGATGTATGCCCTAAAGCTACTATGTAATAGTTACATATTAGGAATTTCAGTTGCACTTTCATTATTATTATTTAATTAATGGCAATGACGTATTCATTCATTTGTCCAATTATTTTATATTTATGAATGATTCCATAAGATCAGTTGCAACTAGACCTATTCTTGAGACGTCAAGAATATATGTGACGGGTTCATAGTTAAACTAAATCTTTAAACCGTTCCCGATCGATGGATTATTGAGTGGATATTAATAATCCTGTTGAGACCGGTGTGTTCATAATTTCACCATTAAGTATTGGATACTTAAGGGAATGATGAGTCACAAATCATTGGGTATTGTGATGCCTAAGTTAAGAACACAAGTGTTTGTATTAGACAAGTTCACTGAACGTGACACATATGGAACGATTAGCAACATGGAAGCTTTTAACGTGGTCAATGTCTAATTGTTCATGCTTTGGTCTTATGTAAATAATCCTTAGACCTGAGGCACAGTGTTAATTTGTGTGTCGAACAACTATGGTTCATGGGTGCACATAATACCGGGTCATTGATCCGTCTTTATACCTGATGGTCATAATTTGTTCATATACGAAGTTGCACGTGTGCGCAATATGGAATTTGTCTCATTGTTACATGCAAGGTATAATAATGATGTCCTATGCGATCTAATTAGGACACTGCATTGAAATCCTCGGCCGGGGTTGTAACTGAGAATAAATTGTTTATGTCTCAAATAAAATGCATGTCAATTATATTTGTGCATATGATCGAATTAGTGACTTGACAAATATTCCATGGTCTTTGTTTGATTGGGACATAATAAGACAGAGGGATTGAATTACACGGTAGCCAAAGCTGACAGGTTCATTATGTTTTTAAAGTATTCACACTATTTGGGTAGCCATGACATATTGCTAGATGTCAATCATGGCTTATAAGACCTAAAAGATTAATCAGGATAATTAATTCTTTTGGGAGTACTAATGTGTTAGTACAAGTCTTACTACCAACTTAGTGATGAACCTAGGGATGTCACAAACCATAAACAATTAGGATAACGTGGAACAAGAAAGAAATATTGTTGCATACAATTATTGCAATCGAATTGTGTCGATTTGAAATTAAATTAAATGAGATTTAATTTAATTTATATTATAGTCACGAGCCTATTTGCATATGATGCACATACATGCCCAATGTAAATATATGTTAATGTATTCCCAAATGTACATATAAAGATTATGTTCTTTTTAATTTTAAAAGGAATTGATTAATTAATTATTTATTCGTTTAATTAATTAATTAATACCTTTTAATAACTAATAATAAAAATAATATATATAAAGCTTCCTGCATGTGCACGAAGCACATGCATGAAACTTGGATGGTCAACAACCGCTGACCATTATCCACGAAATTGTGCATGAACGGTCATGAACGGTCAGCAGTTGCTGACCATCATGCACGAAGTCGTGCATGAGTGGGGACGATTAGCAACGGTTGCTGATCGATGGACGATTAGCAACTGTTGTTGATCAGTTTATAATTTTATTTTAAAAAGTTTGTTTTTGTGACATAAAAAATGTTGAAAAACAGAGAAAAAGGGGCGTGTGTTTTGTGTTTTAGAAACACAAGAGAGGGCTGCTGAAATAGAGAGAAACAGGTGTGTTCTTGTGTCTTCGAGACGCGAGAAAGAAAAGCGATTCTCTCTTATTCGGGCTGTGACTAAATACTAAAAGGATACGGAGAATTACTTCACGAGATTGCTAGCACGATCAAAGTGGTGATTATCCAAAAGTTTTCTCTTCCGTTCGACGTTCGTTATTGGTGTGTCTAAACTAGAGGTCCGACGTTTGTGGGGCTTGAACTGTAGAACATCCGAACCGACTCGTTTAAACGCGCTTCGAGAGGTAATTCATTTAACTCCATTTTTATATTTAGATTTTTTATTAAAACGCACGAACAACGCCTTCGGAGAATCATGTTTAAAATATATCTTTGTTTCCGGTGTGTTATTTTTGTTAATTTTACCTGTACATGATACATAAAACCCCAACAGTGGTATCAGAGCCAACCTTAGGTGTTTTTCGTCCATTTAATTGATTTATAGTTCAAAGATATTTTTGCGTTCTAATGGCCAATTTATTTTGTTAAGAGAATTGGTTCTCTTGCTCTTATGTGGCCTATAGAAGTTGATTAATTTATGTGATAAATTTAATCAACTAAGCAAAAATTAGAACTAAATCAATTTTGAATCAAAAATCTATAACTTGTTATACTTTATCTTTATATTTTGCGAATGAATCGTGATTATAAATTTAAAGTTGACAACACAACTTCCATTCGGAATCACGCTTGTGAAATTTGTTTCATCGATATTGATTTCTTGACATGGTTTGCGTTGTTCGACTTTAAATTTGATTAAATGCAGAATTTTATCTATGCCTTCCGGAGCTTTAAATTTTGAATTTATGGCTCGTAAGAAAGGGTGGTGAACATGGAAAAATCCCTAATAATTATGATTGTTGTATGGATGAATGTATGATGATTACAGGTATTCATTTTTGGTGTTGTAATTATTAAATGGAGGCTGCATCCTTCCTTTTATTTTAATTTTTCACGAAATGTAATTTTAGCATAGTTTAGTATTTCAATTGTTGATGTAAATGCTACAAGAGAAGAGGAGCCATTGGAGGAGCCATTAAACCGGTGAGCTCTATGGGCCCGATCTTTGAAGAGTTCAAAGATTGAAGAAGAAGTGAAGAGCATGTCCATATTATTAAAACATTAAAATGGCTAAATGGGTCTCTTTGGCTCGAGACCCATTGAACCATAATTCCATGATCACCACGTAGGATAGATGTTTATGTGATATCTATTTATTTTTGTGTTTATGTTATCGCGCATGTTAAACCAGTTAATGTGCAAAGTGAGACCATTAATAACGACCAAAATCTTCTTATTAATAATATTAAGTCGAAACGGGTTTCGGACTCGTGGCCTTCCATTGTTGTGGTTTGATCCACTATTATAGTGGTTAACTAACCGGCTATGGATACATATGGGTTAATTACCATTCATAATATTGAACCTCTCCATTATGCATGTGATGCTGTAGGGTTGGAGCCAAATGATTAATAATTGTTGTCAGGTGAGGAAATCATTTGTGTTTTTAATACTTGCATGAGACGATGGACTAGACTTAACTATGATCATGATGCCAATAACTGTTAGGTAAGGCTTTCATGGTCTAGAGGCCGAAGTTATGATTGGGACTCGCATATGATGCGTTGAACAAGTTGGTTCACTCACTAAGTTCATAGAACACCAATAACTGCTAGGTGAGGTGGGCTTTGGGCTAGTGGGACTCCAATCCCCACTAGTAATCTTTACCCAACAAATATTACCGCTTCCCATCTTAAGGAGTATGGGATTCGAATATAAATTTAGTGGGAAGATCTATTTCATTTAAATGCCAAAATGAAATAGTTACTTTAAAAGATACAACGGCTAACAATTTATTTTCTGCAATAGATATATTATTACTCTGAAAATGGTGACCACAAACCCACTCGCTTCTATACTTGACAAGAATTGTTTGACTGGACCTAATTTCACTGACTGGGTGAGGAATTTGAGAATTGTTCTCAATTCAGAAAAAATTGGGTATGTGCTTGATGAAAAGATGCCAACCTTCTTTCCTGAGGGTAGGACCCAAGAGGAGCATGTCACTTATGATAAGTGGTGTGACGATGACTTAAAAGTTAGGTCATATATGCTTGCTTCAATGAACAATGAATTACAGAAGAAGTATGAATCTATGGAAGATGCTAGGTCGATCATTTTGCACTTAAAGGAATACTTTGATGAGAATGGTCGAACCTCTAGATATGAGATATCTAAGGCATTATACCGTATGAGGATGGCTGAAGGATCATCAGTTAATGATCATGCTTTGAAAATGATCTGGCACATTGAAGAATTGGCTAGGCTGAATCTCATTATGGACAATGAGTTAGCTGTAGATTTGATCCTCCAATCTTTACCCGATTCCTTCTCTGGTTTTGTCCAAAACTTCCACATGCATAAGATGGAGAAAACTTTCGCTGAGTTACATAGCATGCTGGAAGTTTATGAGAAGGAAATGTACAACATGAGATCAAATGTAGTGGCTATGGCTAAGGCTTATTCTTCAAAGGGTAAGACTGTTTTAAAGAAAAATAAATGGAAGAGACCTACCAAACCTGTTGTGCAACCAAAACCGAAGATTGATAAAGGGAAATGTCATTACTATGGTGTCAAAGGGCACTGGAGGAGAAACTATAGGAGGTACCTCGCGAGCTTGAAGGTCAAGCCCAAGAACCAGTCTTATGAAGGTATGGTGTCTATGCTTATTGAAACTAATCTTATGATTAGTGCTGAATCTAGCTCATGGGTTCTAGATTCTGCTGCAATTTCACATATTTGTATGTCTTTGCAGAATCTGGAAATAAGCAGGATGCTAGGGCGAAATGAGATTGTCCTGACATTTGCCAATGGAGCAAGAGTTGCTGCATTAGCTATAGGGACTTTTCGTTTATGTTTGCCTTCTGGACATGTATTGGTTTTAAAGAACTGTTTGCATTATAAGAATGCTGTTAGGAACATCATCTCTATACCTCGTTTGGGTAAAGAGAATTATGAATTTTCTTTTGTTGATGATATATGTTCTATTTATCATAATAGAAGATGTGTTGGTTCTAGCTTATTAACCAGCAATCTCTATACCATTACAATGTCCGGTAATACGATTACCAATGTCAATAAGCAAAATAGAATTGATATAAATGCCATAACTAATAAACGCCCTAGAGATGGTCCAAATAAAAAGTATGTTTGGCATCTCTGATTTTGTCATATTGGAGAAGACATAATTAACAAGTTGAGTAATGATGGGTACATTGATCCATCAAATTTTGAGTCATACTCGACTTGTGAGGCATGTTTTCTAGGAAAAATGACCAAAGTGCCTTTTGTAGGACAAAGTGCGTGAGCTGCTGACATATTAGGATTAACACATACAAATGTATGTGGACCAATTAATGAAACTGTTAGAGGTGGTTATAATTACTTCATTACTTTCACCGATGATCAGTCACGGTATGGTTATTTATACCTTATGAAGTATAAATTTGAATCCTTTGAAAAGTTCAAGGAATTCAAGGCCGGAGTTGAGAAACAAACAGGAAAATGTATTAAGGCTTTTCGATCGGATCGAGGAGGTGAATACCTTAGTACTGAATTCCTAGACTATCTTAAAGAGAATGAAATTTTATCACAGTGGACACCTCCTGGAACTCCAGAACATAATGTTGTATCTGAACGAAGAAATCGTACTTTATTAGATATGGTGCGATTTATGATGAGTTACACCGATTTGCCAATATCCCTTTGGGGATATGCCCTTGAGACAGCTGTATATATACTGAACAGAGTGCTGTCCAAATCTGTTCCAACTATGCCCTATGAGATATGGCATAGTAGGAAACCTAGTCTTAATCATATTAAGATTTGGGGTTGTCCAGCTTTCGTGAAAAAGCTGAAAATGAAAAAATTGGAGGCAAGATATGAACAAGGTCACTTCATTGGATATCCAAAGGAAACTCTTGGATATTATTTCTATTTTCATTCGGACTAAAGAATTTTGGTGAGCAAGCACGCTTCTTTTTTGGAGAATCAGTTCGTCCAGGAAGGTGGTGCTGGGAGGAAAATAGTCTTACAAGAAGAAAATAATGAAGTACCAAACAACCGAGTTCAGATACCAATCTTTGATTCAGTGGGAGCTTTTGATACATAACCTCTTAGGAGAAGTGCGAGAATGTCTCGCCCACCTGCTCGTTATAGACACTCGGTTGATCATATTGAACCTTTATTCATTGTGAATGATAGTGATTAACCTGGTGATCCTAAAACCTATGAGAAGGCGATGTCGGACACCGATTCTAGTAAATGGCCAGAAGCCATGAAATCCGAAATGGATTCAATGTATTCCAATGAAGTTTGGACCTTAATTGACCTGCCTGATGGTATTATACCAATTGGCTGTAAATGGATCTTCAAGAGGAAGATGACTGTTGAAGGTCAAATTGGAACTTACAAAGCACGGCTGGTGGCGAAAGGATATCGTCAGAAAGAAGGAATTGATTATGATGAAACTTTCTCACATGTGGCCATGCTAAAATCCATTCAGATTATGTTGGCTATAGCTGTACACCTTGATTATGAGATATTCTAAATGGATGTCAAAACGGCTTTTCTAAATGGTTTTCTTGATGAGGACATCTATATAGAATAGCCACGGGGTTTTAAATCCAATAGTGAAAAATGGAAGGTGTGTAAGCTTAAGAGATCCATTTATGGACTCAAACAAGCCTTCAGAAGTTGGAATATCCGTTTTGATGAGGTAGTCAAATCATTTGGCTTCATCAAAAATCCAGATGAACCTTGTGTATACAAGAAGATCAGTGGGAGTGCAATTGCATTTTGAGTTTTGTATGTCGATGATATACTTTTGATTGGAAATGATGTACCAATGATATCATCGATAAAATTATTCTTGTCACAGAAATTCTCCATGAAAGATTTAGGAGAGGCAACCTACATTTTAGGTATCAAGATCTATAGAGATAGATCAAGACGATTGATTGGTCTCTCACAGTCTACGTACATAGACAAAGTGTTAACACGTTTTACATGCAATGTTCCAAGAGAGGATTATTGCTTTTTAGGCAAGGGATCCGTCTTTCTAAGGAGATGTGTTCCAACACTCCTGAAGAAAGAGAGCGGATGGCAAAGATACCATATGCATCTGCTATTGGAAGCATAATGTATGCTATGCTATGTACTAGACCTGATATTGCACATGCTGTAAGTATTACTAGCAGATATCAGTCTGATCCATGAGAAGAGCACTTGATAGCAATCAAGAATATTCTTAAGTACTTGCGAATGACTAAGGATCTATTCTTGATATATGGAGAAGGAGAATTTAAAGTTGTAGCTTATACTGATTCCAATTTTCAATCGGATCCTAAAGATTATAAGTCTACGTCTGGGTTTGTCTTTATATTCAATGGTGGTGCAGTTAGTTGGAAAAGTTCCAAACAAAGCATAACTGCCGATTCCACCACTGAGGCAGAGTATGTAGCCGCTTCTGAAGCAGCAAAGGAAGCCACTTGGATGAAGAAATTTATTTATGAACTTGGAATCGTTCCATCAATTGAGCAACCGATTACATTGTTTTGTGACAACAATGGGGCAATAGCGCAAGCTAAGGAACCAAGGTCTCACCAGAAGTCCAAGTACATTGAGAGACGCTTCCATCTCATCAGAGAAATTGTTGGGAGAGGTGATATCGCCTTGCAGAAAATTTCCTCAGTGGAAAATGTGGCAGATCCCTTTACTAAGGCCTTCCCTCAATCTTCTTTTGAAAGGCATATTGACAAAATGGGTTTGAGGTACTAGACAAGTTGGCTTTAGTGCAAGTGGGAGATTGTTGGATGTATGCCCTAAAGCTACTATGTAATACTTACATACTAGGGATTTCAGTTGTACTTTCATTATTATTATTTAATTAATGGCAATGACGTATTCATTCATTTGTCCAATTATTTTATATTTATGAATGATTCCATAAGATCAGTTGCAACTAAACCTATTCTTGAGACATCAAGAATATATGTGATGGGTTCATAGTTAGGCTGAATCTTTAAACCGTTCCCGGTCGATGGATTATTGAGCGGATATTAATAATTCTGTTGAGACCAGTGTGTTCATAACTTCATCATTAGGTATTGGATACTTAAGGGAATGATGAGTCACAAATCATTGGGTATTGTGATGCCTAAGTTAAGAACACAAGTGTTTGTATTACACAAGTTCACTAAACGTGACGCATATGGAACGATTAGCAACATGGAAGCTTTTAGCATGGTCAATGTCTAATTGTTCATGCTTTGGTCTTGTGTAAATAATCTTTAGACCTGAGGCACAGTGTTAACTTATGTGTCAAATAACTATGGTTCACGGGTGCACATAATATCGGGTCATTGATCCGTCTTTATACCTGATGGTCATAATTTGTTCATATACGAAGTTGTACGTGTGTGCAATATGAAATTTGTCTCCTTGTTATATGCAAGGTATAATAATGATGTCCTATGCGATCTAATTAGGACACTGCATTGAAATCTTCAGCTGCGGTTGTAACTGAGAATAAATTGTTTATGTCTCAAATAAAATGCATGTCAATTAGATTTGTGCATATGATCGAATTAGTGACTTGACAAATATTCCATGGTCTTTGTTTGATCAGGACATAGTAAGACAGAGGGATTGAATTACATTGTAGCCAAAGCTGACGGGTTCATTATGTTCTTAAAGTATTCACACTATCTAGGTATCCATGACATATTACTAGATATCAATCATGGCTTGCAAGACCTAAAAGATTAATCGAGACAATTAATTCTTTTGGGAGTACTAATATGTTGGTACAAGTTGTACTATCCGCTTAGTGATGAACTTAGAGATGTCACATATCATAAATAATTAGGATAACGTGGAACATGAGAGAAATATTGTTGCAAATGTATTTGCAATTATTGCAATCGAATTGTGTCGATTTGAAATTAAATTAAATGAGATTTAATTTAATTTATATTATAGTCACGAGCCTATTTGCATATGATGCACATACATGCCCAATGTAAATATATGTTAATGTATTCCCAAATGTACATATAAAGATTATGTTCTTTTTAATTTTAAAAGGGATTGATTAATTAATTATTTATTCGTTTAATTAATTAATTAACTAATACCTTTTAATAACTAATAATAAAAATAATATATATAAAGCTTCATGCATGTGCACGAAGCACATACATGAAACTTGGATGGTTAGCAACCGTTGACCATCATCCACGAAGTCGTGCATGAACGGTCAGCAGTTGCTGACCATCATGCACGATCGTTCGTGCATGAGCAGGGACGATCAGCAATGGTTGCTGATCGTCCATCGATCAGCAACCGTTGCTGATCAGTTTATATTTTTATTTTAAAAAGTTTGTTTTTGTGACATAAAAAATGTTGAAAAGCAGAGAAAAAGGGGCGTGTGTTTTGTGTTTTAGAAACACAAGAGAGGGCCGCTGAAATAGAGAGAAACAGGTGTGTTCTTGTGTCTTCGAGACGCGAGAAAGAAAAGCAATTCTCTCTTAAAAGGATACGGAGAATTACTTCACGAGATTGCTAGCACAATCAAAGTGGTGATTATTCGAAAGTTCTCTCTTCCGTTTGACGTTCGTTGTTGGTGTGTCTGAACTAGAGGTCTGACGTTTGTGGGGCTCGAACTATAGAATATCCGAACCGACTCGTTTAAAGCGCGCTTCGAGAGGTAATTCATTTAACTCCCTTTTTATATTCAGATTTTTAATTAAAACGCACGAATAACGCCTTCGGAGAATCATGTTTAAAATATATCTTTGTTTCCACTGTGTTATTTTTGTTAATTTTACCTATACATGATTCATGAAACTCCAACGGAATTTCTGTGACACCATGTGTAACAACTAAACTGATCTATTTGGTCAAGTCTCTTAAGGATTACTGAAGGTGATGATCGTTGGGACTCGGTCGCACTAGTCAATCAAGCCACAAGTACTTTATGATCCGATATGGGATCAGCAGGGATAACACAGATAGAGAGAGAGAGAGAGAGAGAGAGAGAGAGAGAGAGAGAGAGAGAGAACAAGCAGTATATGAAGTCGCATTCACCTTCACTCATACAAGTTCACTAACAAATGCATCGCCACTTGCTCAATACACGTGGGAACGCTCATAGATAGAAGTACCAAGAGTTTCTCCTGCCAACACACAGCAACAACTTAATCTCTAATTGCTTTGTAGCAGTTCTAACTTCTAATACCGCCGGGAAATCCCCTACAGATTCGATTTGGTTTTATATGCTCTTGACATACTCTCCCTCATACAAACTCTCTTTTCTTCTTGTTGTGATGAACACCTTCATGAAATTGCTGGAGTGTGGTGGAGGCTTTTAGTGAATATGTTGGCAACTCGATCGATCAACAGTGTTTATAGAGCTCACGAATATTTTTTGTACAGCAAATCATTTCAAAAAATGAGATGGTGTGTCACCTCCACATGCTCGGTTCAATCTAGCACGAACCACCGGGTTTTTTACAAAACAAACTATAGTTAAATGATCACCATTCAACCAGAATGCATCACTTGTCTATTCAAATCCTTCCATTTATCCATGTTGGTGGTGTAAATTTAAAGCAAATACATCCAGATATGATTCAAGTTAAAGCATAGGTCGAGAAGGAAGAGCAAATTGCAAGAGTCAAGTCATATCAGGTTCATCCTTGATCTAGAGTTCATCCAGCCTAACTTCAACATGGGATGCGCAATGTTGATATTGTCCTAGGGTGTATTGGAGTTACTACAACCAAAGTAACTAAGAGGCACCTCAATCTGCAAGACACAAGATTACTCTGTGTTTTATAGAAGTCATGGAAGTGGAGAAAATTATAGGAACGTGGAGGGAGAATTGCACTTAGCTCAATAATTGCTTAAAAAAAAATCCATATGTATAAAGAAACGAAAACAGAGGAAGAAGACACGCTTATGCACGAAATGTTTTATCAAAACTTTGCCTAAGTTTCCTCTGCAGTATATAATCCATTTCGAAGCGATGTCTTTCACTTTATGCTTTAGTTTTAGAGTCAAGTTTATTGTTCGTAGTGTTTGTTGAAAATACCAGTGTTATTTTCATGAAAACTTTTTCATTTGAGCGTCCATGGACGTGTAACTTTCAAGTTGCTTTAGTTCTAGCGAGTTTAGTTCTCTGTCGTTTTGTTTCCAGAGTTTGCAAATTTATATATCCTTTGCTTGAGCATTTGAAAGAATCGGCACCTAGCAATAAGACTATTCTATCTTTATTGGAATAAATTATGTTTTTTTATCTTTCTTTCTTGCTTTTGTTTAAATTGAGAATTGGTACATTACTTCTTCAGCAAAATTGTCAGTTTTGATTAGGGGTTTAGAGTTCCTTTATATCTGAGACATAAATGCAGCCCATTGCTGGATCACCGGTTCAATACTTAGCTCAATGCCTCACAACTTGTTCCAGGGTATAAGGCAATTTGGAACGGATCTCTCAATGATTAAAGAACTCTTCCCCAAATTGACACGCCAGCAAATAAAGTTGAAATTTAAGAAAGAAGAACGTCAAAATCGGTTAAGGCTTTCTGAAGCTTTGGCCAGCCGTGCGAAAGGTGAGACATCTCCCTCTTCTTTGTCTATTTTCTTTTTCCCTATTTATAGCTATCAGAGAAAAATTTTAGAAAATGATGTGGCATTAATGAAGACAAGATAATGGATGGTCCCGAACTATTTATTCTCTTTACACCTTAATCTTTGTGTCGAAAATGATATCTGTCTTTATCAGAAATTCCAAAAAACCTGATTTAACAAGGAAAGTTAATTTTTTCAAAAACCAAATGGAATATATATGAAGAAAATTTGATAGATCATCAATAGAGAGATCCTTTAAACTTTTAATTATAAAATCACTGACCTATGTAAGTAGTAATCATTTAATCAAATCTAAACAAGCTTGACTATGTTTACTATATATTCCCTGTGAACTAACTATACCTGACACGTATAATTTTCCGACTTCCTACTGTAAAGGTAATTAAAAATGGACAAACCACTAAAACTATGCACGCCTCATAGTATATTATTCAACTAAAATCCTCACAGTGAAGATAATGGCAATGCATGTATGATACCTTTTATCTTTTTTGCCTGTAAGCCATGTCAATTCTATCATTCTTACATCTTTATTTTCAGACATAATATTCTTATATAACAGATAATCACAACAAGCTCCCCCATTCTCTCTGCCATTATCAATGTCCGCTCATTGTTTCAAGTAATTTCTTTGAGCTCCCCGTCCTGGAGCAGAGTCTCTTGTTATTTTCACACCACTCCACTTGTATTTGTTTAGTTTTCGCGGGGATTTTTTGTTTTGATGTGGATGGTTGGAAGGATAATACGTTTGACATTAATGTCAGTTGGCGTACTTGGAACTGCAAGTAGAGATCCATTCTCTTGAATCTTTATGCATAAAAGCATAATGTCATTACTAGAGCAATTTCTCTGTGCATTAGCGTAGCTGCACATTGAAATGGTTTCACACTGCTCTTTTGCCCTGGTTCTAGTCATTCTTTTGTGGGCTGCATGTGATATACCAGATTCAGGAACTTCTCATCGACAATCATTACTGAAAACTAGTTGTCTTTCTCTATTGTGTTAGAATTGTGCTTGTCTAAAAATGTCATGGGTTGCCTGGCTTAAGCAATGTTGGAGTATTTTCTTTGGCTTGTCAGGTGTTGACTTGTCAATGTTTGATATTCCCCTACAGACACCGCAATCAAATTGTTCAGTTAGATCTTTGGTATACTTTTTCTTATTTTAGCAGGAAATCAGATGTTATGTAAGTGAATGTCCATTATATTGTGTTATTTCTGCAGATCATTCTCATTTTGAATTGGTGATTGAGCGTCTCAAGCTGCTGCCCGAGCAGGGAAAGAGTCAAGTAAAGATGTTTCAGCAAGCATGACAGCTGAGGAAGAGGATGGGGAGTCATCACCTGAAACCAATGTATGTATAAAGGAAAATGCTTTTAAACTGAAGTGTGCACAGCTGTCAAACTAGATCTGTGGACTATTTGGTCAAGTAATTGTTTGAGTTGACAGTTCAACCTGTCCTAGTGGTTTGTCCGTCATTTGTGTGGTTGTTGATGGCTTGATCAAAACAGTGACGATAAATAGTATACCTGTATGAAACGTTGCCACAAAATCATGTAGGTCAGATGCTGAGTGTGCACATTTAAAAGTGGAGGGCTAAGGTTTGTGTCTCACACTGTACAAGTTTCGTATTTTAGGTAACAATCTGGTTGATACAGTAAATGATGAATTCATATTTCGTACAACAAATAGAATGGTGGGTGAGTGGCATAGTGTTATTTTCACTTGCATTGCATAGAGGGATTGGTTCCCCTGGCTCATCGCTGACTTGTGCATTATTCCATGATCAAAGATCAGTGAATCAGTTTAATAAGGTTGACTATTTACTTTCACTTGATGCACAGGCGGACACCAAGTCAGTCTGCTTTTTGACCTGCTAAACTATTGCTCAATCCTAGTTGGGTCATAATCGTAGGGAAATCGTTAAATTTCAACATTAAAAGTGAAGTATGTGCATCTTAAGTGGTAGCAACCCTAGCAATTGGTTGTTGAGCCCACAGGGCTGGAGTTCAAATATCGATGTTGTTTTTATCTTTGGTAAATCAGGCTGTTTATTGATATGTTTCTTGGGTGCAGGAGGAAGCAGAAAAGCCTGCAGAAAAGCCCGAGAAAGATGAGGAAATAGGAGATGATGATGGTAAAGGTGATTGTTAGAAATTTTGGATGTGTGCGTGTGGAAGCATGGTTTTGATATTAGTTATAGTTTTTGATTAGTGATGTGTGCAAGTGTATAGTATATTTTGTAGAGGATGGACAAGAGATAAGATAGGATAATTGAAGGATAAAGAACATGGGATATAGTTTATCTAGTTGATGGAAATGAATAGTACAAGATGTTTTGGTAATGGAGGAATATTTCATGATATAAAAATTATCTTAGTTCTACTCCTCCACACCGGTGGAGGTATAAACCTCACACACTCAAATGATCAACTTCCAAGCCTATTTATAGGCGTGAGTTACCGCCTTACTCTACTGACCTAAGAGTACAGAAAATTATTATAAAATTTCAGCTTGCTTCTTGTCTCTTGCTTGTTGCATCTTCTTCCAGATCTTCTGGTTGCTTCTTCATTATTCTCCATTTTTCTATTCTCTGTGGCTCCACAGCTTTTGTTGTCTTTTGTTTACTTTTCTTTAACTTTACTTTTTGCTGCCCACATAGCCTTCCTGCCTACGTAGTACCAGAAACTTCTCCAACATATGAGAGTCTTCAACTTTGACTTGGACTTGCCTTTTCTTGCATGCACGTGCACTGTTGCTGACTTGTTCCTTCTTCATTGAGTTAGTAGTTTCTAGATAGTTTTAGAAAATGGATCACAATTTCCAACACTCCCCCTCGATCTATTTTCGGGATAATCTGGACATTGTATATTAAATCCTCAAACGTACCTTGTAATTCTCCTTGTAGTTTGTCCCATGCTTTTTATGTCATCTTTGTTCCATGATCCCTTGCATTCTCTTGTCGAAACACTTGCACCTACCTTGGAATGTGCATGTCTTTTTTTTTTTTTTTCGAAGATGTCCCATACGTCTTGGGCCATCAAAATGCTCTTAGTTGTAGTTGTTAGCTTGGCCTTGGGCTCTGGCTCTCGTAGGCTCTAGCTCTAGCTTTGGCTTTGGTTCTGGCTTTGGCTCCGGCTTTGACTCTCGCTCGGGCTCTGGCCTTTGATTCTAGCTCTTGCTCTAGCTCTGGTTCTTTTGGCTCTCGCTCGGGCTTTGGCCTTTTTAGTTGAGGATGGGGAGGACAAACGCCCATAACCATCCGAATATGCTTAGCTCTAGTTTCATGGTTCCTTACGCCTGGCTCAGTTACGAATCTGGGCGAATCTAGTTTTGATACCATGTTAAAAATTATGGATGTGTGCGTGCGGAAGTATGGTTTTGGTATTAGTTATAGTTTTTGATTAGTGATGTGTGCAAGTGTATAGTATATTTTGTAGAGGATGGACAAGGGATAAGATAGGATAATTGAAGGATAAAGAACATGGGATATAATTTATCTAGTTGATGGAAATGAATAGTACAAGATGTTTTGGTAATGAAGGAATATTTCATGATATAGAAACTATCTTAGTTCTACTCCTCCACACTGGTGGGGGTATAAACCTCACACACTCAAATGATCAACTTCCAAGCCTATTTATAGGCGTGAGTTACTGCCTTACTCTACTGACCTAAGAGTACAGAAAATTATTATAAAATTTCAGCTTGCTTCTTGTCTCCTGCTTGTTGCGGCTTCTTCTAGATCTTCAGGTTGCTTCTCCATTATTCTCCATTTTTCTATTCTCTGCGGCTCCACAGCTTTTGTTGTCTTTTGTTTACTTTTCTTTAACTTTACTTTTTGCTGCCCACATAGTCTTCCTGCCTACGTAGTACCAGAAACTTCTCCAACATATGAGAGTCTTCAACTTTGACTTGGACTTGCCTTTTCTTGCATGCACGTGCACTGTTGCCGACTTGTTCCTTCTTCATTGAGTTAGTAATTTCTAAATAGTTTTAGAAAATGGATCACAATTTTCAACAGTGATGCTGAGGTTCATAATTCTTTGAAGTCTGATGAAAGTGATGATGACCTTTTCAATTGCTTGGGTTCTTACAACAGTGAATTTTAATTAATTATTTCAGATGTTGCTAACCATAATTGTTGGCGAACATTGCTCGATACACAGAGCGGCTCATTTTTGTCTGTAACTTGTTATATTTTCAAAAATTATTTTGATTTGATCAGAGGGAATCTTTCAATTGTTGATATTTAGAGTATGTGATTTAACCTTGCCAATAGAACCGATACTTCTTCTAGCGATCTTCTCATGGTCCTGAAACGCATGGCTGCCTAATTTCATCCCTGATGTTTTTCATGGTTTTTGGCTAATGACAGCTTTATGTAACCGCGTCAGATTCAATAAAAGTTTGCTAGTCGCTTGAGTTATGCCTGTCCTGGATACGGTTTAAATTCTTATAGTTACCAAGGGAAGCCATAACCTGTCATCGTTCAAGTTTGTCGACAATGAGATACTGGTTTCTGACGGCAGCTTCGATCAAATCAAAGGGCATTAGCATTTTCTTCGGTTCTCTTAGATTAACTTATCGACTCATACCTGGTCGAGAAGCTTGGATTGATGCAATATTTTTGTTAGCCCTGCATTTTTTGTTAGCCCTGCATTTAGTATTTTTCATTCGACTCGCAAAAACCAAATTTGATTGCAAAGATGAGATTCCGAAGCATGTTTCCTGTAGTGAGCGTCCGACGCGTGTTCCTGTAGTGAGCTGGCGAAGTTGTTCATCTGAAATTTCTTGAAGAATATGTTCCACTTGTGGTTTTGAATGCGCCTTCTTTTGCAGAAGTAGGTATCATCCTACACTTTGAAATAAATTAAGTGTGAATAAACAATGAAAAGAGAACCGAAATCTCACCTTTTCTTTTCTGAAGTTTTCACCATCCAAAAATAAATAATGCAGAAATGAGGGAGATCTTTATAAGGCCCTTACTCTAACACAGAATGGATTTGAAGATGCGTCTCTCCCGTACAGGATATATTGTTAAAGTATGGGTTATACAATGAAAAACTCAAATTGGTACACAAGTGATAAATTTACCCAACACTAATTTTTTAACATCCAAAAATCTAAATTGGTACATATATAATAAATTTATCCTATGTTCATTTATGTTAAATTTTATTATCAAATTGTTGAGTTGGATAATACATGACGGTTGTTGAGTGTACTAATTTGAGGTTTTACCATATGTTTGTCATGGGTATTAGTTTTGTGGTTTTTCGTGATATTAATCTAATTTAACGGAGGATAATATACTAGTTTGGGGGTTTTAGCAGTTAAAAAATTAGTTTAGAGTAAAATTATTATAAGTGTACCAGTTTTGAGTTTTCGTAGTTAAAAAATTACTTTGTGAGTAAATTTGTCATATGAGTATTAGTTTGGGGTTTTTCGTGATAAAAAAATTAATTTGGGGTAAATTTGTTATAAGTGTATTAGTTTGGAGTTTTTGTGGTATTAACTCTAAAGTTTATGACCACCGCCCGCGGTGGCGCAACTGGCTTTGGGCTCTCTCCCCCTCACGAAGGGGAGGAGTTCGAATCCCAGAGGCGTCGCATTCGTGCGACTCACCCGCGGTTGGGTCTATGGTGGTGGCTTAGTCCGCCCCGGGTTTATGCCGCCGACTGTCGGCTATACGGTGGTTCTCGGGTCACCAAAAAAAAAAAAAAAAAAAACTCTAAAGTTTATGCACCTTTGCTTGTAGAAAAAGATTGGGTCAACATGCAAATAAAGTGGCTAGATAAAATTTGCATTATGGTGATTGGGTACATTTGTTCTCTAGAAGATTTGTTGTCACAAAATATGTTTTTTCTCATTTTCCGACATTTAAATCGTTAAGAAAAATGAGTTATCAGAAGTTCTTTCGTAATTAATGGAATTAAATTCAGAAAAATTACTTTTTCTTTTAAAGATCATAAACCATTTTTTAATATACGATTGGACACTGGTGCCCAGACTTGATCCCCAATAGCTAGGCCAGGTACGTGGTGCTTGGGCCAAGACCTTGACGTGCGTGCCTAGATCCTCAATAGTCGTTCCTAAGTCTTTAGTGGCAATGCTTGGGCTCAATCTTGATTGCCGACCTGGGTCCCCCTCTTCTAGAAAGTTTGCAAGCAAAATTTTTTGAAAATGTGGTTTGATTTCGAAGAAAATTTTAGAATCAATATATCCCAAAAATCGGGTCGAGCAAATAACATTCGTCAAAAGTAATGATAAGTTCTTTGTTAAAAAACTTATTGCCATAATTGTTACGACATCAAAAAGTTAATGAGTTGGTCAACAAGGTGGAACTAATCAATTGGATTACATCATACAATTCTTGATAGGACGGTGGTAGTTAAAAGATACGGTATTTTAAGATTCAGCAGTCTAGTGTGGGCAAATACGATATCATTGCAAAACTCTTGATGGGCACGATCCAATGGTACCCTTTAATAGAACTTTAATTAAATAATATTTTTGATTAACTTGGGTCACATCTCTTGTTGGAAGATATGTGTGAGATTTTGAAGATATGCTCGAGAATTTTTTTGATTATGATCATGCATAAAATCAATTAGGGATTAGATTGAGATTAGGATTAATTTTACAGAATATATCATTGCCAGTTATTGTACATTTTCTGTATTATAATTACAGAGGCTTGTACATTAGGGATATACAATGAAAATATGTTTCTTTCCCTAAGCCATCTATTCTTTTTCTCGCTTCTTCTTGCTTCCTTTCATGGTATCAAAGCAACTAGGCTTCTGATCTAGCTTCCGCTTCAATTGCCTGCCAAAGGAATTCTGACCCGCAAAACAAAATTGCCATCTAGCATAGGAATTAGTCTTAAAGGAAGAAGAAAAAAACAAGCGATTTTTTTTTCTTATCATGTCCACTGCATAGAACAACCGTTCTACTTCTGACGACCAACCCATTGGAGATGTTGCATCATAGTTCTCATAGAATCAAGATCCACTTGTAGCGAATCAGTGACACAACAACAACTGTTGCAGGCCCAACCTATCACGCCCCGAATCCCGGGTACGTGCACATCCCTCGGTGGTTGATTAAAATGCGATGTCCCAGGATGCGTCGCCGACCCATTCATTTTATTTTTCGATTAAGCACATGCGGAAGCAAATTAAATAAACGCCCAAACAACCATTAGAAATAGGGATAGTATAAACATGCTAATGCTTTCTCACAAACTACCATTTATAAACATACCAAGTTAACTCTATGGGTTTATATTTACAAGTCCGTCTCCAAAAAGAAACCCCTAGGTAACCTACACCTCGGACCCCTTCGACTTGTGCTTCAGGTCCTCCATGCTATGGTCCTGAAAAAGGTTAACCCACGATGGGGTGAGATAAAATCTCAGTGAATCAAAACCCTAAAGCCCGATTAGGATGCAAATTCGCTTAGAGGCCGCCTAAATAGGCACCACACAAAACTTACCTCGCCTTGGCGTGTCCCTGCACATTAGCTTATCACATATGCATTTATAGATACCACAAGCATAATTCAATAACCGGAACACATCATTTCACTCATATGGGTTTCGATTATAAGGTAAAACCATTATGACATGTCTCATACCGTGCCACACAATTTTGCCCCATAATCAGGCGCATCTATCACAACTATTTAGGGGTGTCTCGATTATTACAACTCATCGGCCACAACCAACTCAATAGTCGGTGGTCATCCGGTATAATCGGGCATCGTCCCGCTCCGTCGGGCACAGCAACATCTAACACTACCTGCATAGACAACATTTCATAAGGGAGCATTGGCCCAGCCTCCACTGCAACCGGCATCCGTTGACATGGGGCATCCAAACTTAATCAGGCATCGCCTTCCCAAATCTCGTTGGGTCACGGGTTTCGATAATGACCACACGCATACATAATCGTATTAAAAATCAAGAACACCGTGCTTTGCACCCAAATACCTCGTGTTCAAATAATGGACTTGGCCGCTTTTCTTCGTATTAAAAATCATCCCAGTAAAATAATCGTGTGTGGTCACGCATTTAAATCCAACCCTCAAATTTGGTTCACTCCCATTTTAAAATTCCACGATTTTATATAGTACATAAAAATTTGGTGTCAAAAACCAACACCTAATATTTTTCTAATTAAATACCCATAAATCAAATTTTGCAATAATAATCAATAACTACCACCAAGCACTCAATTGCACATCATAGCACTTATAAGCAATCAAATTCACATATAAATTCAACCATGAGAATGAGTGTAAAATTTCACGAAACATCTAATCCGTGACTAATTACGCTAATTACGATTAATTAAATAAATTATGATTAATTAAACTAACCATGGTTAACTAATCTAACCTAAGTTAACTAATTTAACCTAAGATAGGCTAACTAAACTAACCACCTAACCAAACTCACCTAACTAAATTAATTTAACTAAACTAACCTAGCAATTCTAGTTACACTAACTAGGATTAACCACTAATCCTAATTAACACTAATCTAACACTCTAAGTGTAATCAACAACCTAATTAAGGATTAGGGAGTTAACTCACCAGATTAGGATGGCGACGGCAATGCAAAGGTGATGAGATCCCGAGACTACCGCATCTCCAATGGAGGCCGAACAGCGGAGGAAACAACCAGGTGAAGCTCACGGCCCAAGCTGGACTCCGTTTTGTGGTTGCTGGTCATGGGGGCTGGCGGGCGTAGCTGAGAGGTTGGGACGATGCTAGGTGGTCGGATGGAGCTGGTGGCTGTTGGCGGGTGGCTGGTGGACGGACATGGGTTGGTTGTTGGCTGCAGGCTGCTAGCTGAGTTGGAATGGAGGCTGGCTGGGCGGATGGTAGCCAACAATGGTGGTGGGATGGTTGGTTGTAGGGCTGGTGGTGGCGTGAAGTTTGGACAGGTGGTGGTGAGGATGAAATGGTGATGGGCTGAGGCGGTGAATGAAGATGGTGTTGGAAGCAGCAAAGTGAAGAAGAAGAAGGCGTGAGGGATAGAAGGAAGAAGAAAAGAAATAGAATGGGGAGTCAAGGCGAGCGGGGGTGCGCATGAGGGGAGGAGAGAGGGAAAAGGGAGAGAGAGGAAGTCAACATTGTAGCCAATGATAAGCCTAAGCAAAGTGCTAAGCCCCAAAAGTCTTCAGCCCAAATTGTCAAGGGCTCCTCCAATGGCCATTTTCCTTTCATTTCCTCACAAAATAAGTCATTTTGGTGTAGAAAAATCTGTCCTTCTTTAGCCATCTGAATTTCCTTTATTTCTTTTTGTCCGAAATTGATTTTTCCGCAAAATTCCGGACTCGACAAAATTTCTCCGAAAGATGAGACGACGTCCAATAAATGAATTGTGACATGCTCGAACGTTCGAATCCTGAAATCAAATTTAATTTCGTGGTTAAAATCGATCAAACGCAATTTTAGTACAACTTAACCTATCAGGTAGCGTTTAGGGATTTTTGTACGTTTGACCTGTGGTCAATAATTTTCGATCCACGTTTATGCATCTTCGAATTGTAGACTACTCTTGGTTGTCATAAAAATCGCAAGGTTTCAATTACATGTCTCAAGTGTAAAATCGATAGAAAATCGGGTTAGTGCCGTTTGACGCGAATTTCGCAATCACGTGGAATTACCCGCAATTCAATTATGCCATTCCATTGAATCGACTTATATCCGATCTCAATTCGATTATAACAGTGTCGTATTGGCCCTTACCGATTATTATGGTCGAGCGATCGATTTCTGATCGAATTCTCTAGTCTACCACGTTTATATCCCTTAATGGCTTCACCTAATAGATCATAGGCACGTCGATGAAACAACTATTTGATATAATTGAAATGAGGTCGAAATTTAGGATGTCACACAACCCGTGCAATGGTGGCCACGCAGGCTTAGTCTAGTCTGGGATAGCCCATTGCGGGCCAACCTTACTAGTGGGTACCCTATCCATGGTACTTTGGGCCAAGCCCAAGTTCATCATTGCCTGGAAATCTAGGCCACCAGAGCTACGTCCAAATCGATGGGAGCCCAACAACCACAAGTAGGGAAGTGCAACCATCGGATTGGAGTAGACGAACGGGTCGGGTGAACCAGGTATGGGAACAAATCCCTACCCGGGTTTTTTCAATGCAGGTTATGGAATTGGGTTAAGCAAGGGTTTAGGGACAAATCCCTACCTGAATTTCTTGCCCGGGTTTCTGCCATTTCTAGTTGCGGCCGTCGCCGGCCGACGGCCCTGAATTGCAACTCATCAGTCTGCAATTGACTGGGCCAGAGAACTGCTCTAGGTGGTCTCAAGATCTTTGGCGAGCTCTTCTGACGAAGGACAAGGATGGGTTCCTCAACAGAACCGTTTCGATCCCCCCTGACGATTGAATAGCCCGATACTAGAGAGAATGCAATCAACTCGTTTGGACGTGGATCAGCAACTGCATTTCTCCAGAAGTTGTGGTTGGCCTTCCACCGACGGAGGACTTGAAGGACATGTGGGAAAACATCAAACAAATGTATGGCAAATTAGACCGAGCACGGATTTTTTCCCTCATGTAGGAACTCAGTGAACTCAAGTAGGGAAACATGACAATCACGGCTTGCTATAACAAGCTATCATCCTTGTGGAACGACCTCGAAGCTATTGAAGAAAAGCTCGAGGGACCAGAAGAAACACTTACGCAATATAGATCGATAAAAGAAAGGGAAAAGGCGACTCGTTTTTTTGTTGATATTGAACGAATCATACTTGACTTTCCGTTCACAGATCCTAGTGATGGAACTGGTGCCACCTCTCGGGTGAATTTTTCAACTGGCCGTCCAGGAAGGGAGCTAGCAGCTAACATTGCCGGAGTTCGCGGGAGGAGGCGGCAGCATCGCGCTCGCAATGCACAACGAGTGATGAGACTCGGGGTTGAAAACCCTAGGTTAGGAGAAAGACCCACGAGATGTGCTAGGGTTCCTTGTGGCTGTAGATGTGCATTCCCTTAAAAGGGAAGGAATGGGCGGTCCAGATTGCCTACGGCAATCGGACGACTCAAAAGGATCCATTCACTTAATTGGATTGGACGGTGGAGATGATTTCATGGCAAAGGGATCCGACGGCAAGATTTTTTCAGCATCTTCCAAAACGTTTAGTCAAAATTTGAGATGGAAAGGTAAATTATATTGTGAGTATTGCAAACGTCCACACCATACAATAGATAACTATTGGAAATTGCATGGTACGCTCCGAGAAAAAGGGAAAAGGAAGGAATTTTCTGTAGCATATCAAGTCACTGGTCCTAATGCCAATCGACCCATTACATATGAACAATATAATCAATTGATGTAGGCATTGCAGAAGTTGGACACTTCAAATAAGGGAGGAAGTTTTTCAAGTATATCTCATCGTCTAATCAACTCTATTTCAAGGAAGGCTTGGATAATTGACTCAAGAGCAAGTGATCATATTATTTGTAAGAAGGAATTATTTTCAGATATGCATAGGAACTTGGATCTCCCTATTTCTATGCAACTACCTAATGGGAATATTACTCATGTCACAGTGACGGGCATAGTCAAACTTAGTTCTCATATCACACTCCAAAATGTCTTTTATGTTCTAGAATTTCGATTTAACCTTATCTCCGTGTCCAATGTTTGCAAGGAAAATTCCCGTCATGTATTCTTCGATTCTGACACTTTCTTCTTTCAAGCCCTTTTGATTGGCAAACTGATGGGCTTGGGTAGTCTTTCTGAAAGACTGTTTCTTTAGACCAATTTTCCAAGTAACTTTGATTTGTCGTCCACTTCCTTAAATAAAATATCATTGTGTAATATGACTGTCAATGATAAAGAATATCTTATGCATTCAAGATTTGGTCATAGTGCTTCATTCCCTTGCTCTAAGTGTCATATATGCCCTCTTGCAAAACGGTCACGTATTCCTTTCCCTCTAGCAAAACTCATGCAAGTGACATTTTTTCGTTAATTCATGTGGATGTTTGGGGACCTTATCACATATCACACCATGATGGGTCATGTTATTTTTTGACAATTGTGGATGACTATTCTCATGCCACATGGGTCTTTCTGATGCAGTCAAAGGCACAAATTTTCTCCCATTTTAAAACTTTTATCACCTTGTCAAGAAATCAATTTGGAATATCTATTCAGCGAATCCGCACTAACAATGGGAGAGAATTCTTCAACCATGATTGCACTTCCCTTCTTTTATCTCATGGGATCCTCCATGAAAGTTCATGTGTATACACCCCACAGCAAAATGGGGTGGTGGAGCGTGAACATTGCCATCTTCTAGAATTTGCACGTGCGTTGAAATTCCAAGCATCCATTCCAGAGAACTATTGGGGTGAATGCATTGTTACTGCAGCTTATCTCATCAATCGTATGCCTACTTGGATACTTGATAAAAAAACTCCATTCGAACTACTTTCTGGGAAGAAACCAGCACTGGATCATTTAAGGGTATTTGGATGTTTGTGCTATGCAACTGTATTGGGCCCCCAAGACAAAATGGGCCCTCGTGCTCGACGCTCTATATTCATGGGCTATCCCAATCTCCAAAAGGGATATCGTGTCCTCGAACCATCAATGGGGGAATTCTTTGTTAGTAGAGGTGTTATTTTTCATGAGGATGTGTTTCCATTTCGTGAAAAGGAATCCTCGAATGAACGATTGGACATCACAAACAATCCTCATCATTTCTTGTTTGAGGAAGATCTATCTTTTGAATATATTCTAACAAGACCTCCAGAAAGGTTTGTTCCACCAGCAATGGCTCCAGTTTCTTTTGAAAATCCCACATCAGAGACTGCTATAGAACAAGTGCAAGAGAATTTGTAAAATACGGAAGGCAAACCCAAAGACATTGTCACCAAGGAATCCTCTTCTTCTCCACCACGACTAGATCCACCTTGATGATTTGGTCATTCTACATGCCCACCAGCTTGGACAAAGGATTACGTCCGTGCCTCTCTCAACTCACTAGGTATTCATTACCCAATCTTCTCTTATGTTTCCTTTCATAAGCTTTCTCCAGAACATAGATGCTGTGTTAGTCGAATATCATAAGACAGGGAACCATCTAGTTATGATGAGGCAGCTAATGATCCAAGATGGCAAGAGGCTATGGCAACAGAATTATATGCACTAATTGCCAACCATGCTTGGGATTTGGTCAACCTACTTCCGAACAGAAAGCCAATTGGATGCAAGTGGGTTTATAAAATTAAATATTGAGCTGATGGTTCAATTGAACGTTACAAAGCTCGTTTGGTGGCTAAATGATTCACTTAGTGAGAAGGCTTTGATCACGAAACCTTTTCCCTAGTGGCTAAAGATGTAACTGTTCGATCTTTTCTATTTGTTGCGACTATCCAAGATTGGCCATTACATCAAATGGATGTGCATAATTCCTTTTTTCATGGAGATTTGGATGAGGAAATTTAAATGGATATTTGATAACTCTATAAAAATAGAGTTATTTTATTTATTTTAGGCAACTGATAATGCAATATCTATGAGAAAATATTTAGATTTCCTTATGATTATTCAAATTTTCTTTGTTTATGCAGAATAATGAGTTATGGAGAAGATAAGGAAAAGAATGACAAAAATCGATATCAAATCAAAAAGCAGTGGAAGATGGATATCAAATCAGGGAATCCTTGATTTTGTTCCCTAATGTTATCTGCAAGTGTTAGGAAATAGATATAAAATCAAAGATCCTCTGATTTACTCCCTGATTTTATGCGCAATTGCTTGGAGATAAAGATCTTAGATATATCCTATAAATATGAGAACATTGAGAGCCTGAAGGGACAACTAAGTTTTTGTTAGATTGTTTTTTTTTTATTGTTCTGAGAGTTTTTGAAGTATTTTGAAGAGAAGATAAAAGTTGTGATATAATTCTTATTCTTTGATTTGAGATGCTGGGTTTGATTTATATTTTTATTTCTTCTTCTACTATGTTCTAATTTTCTTTTATTAAAGCTACGATGTAGCCTAATCATGATGATGTGAATTTTATGATTTTTATGTTTTGTAATTAATTTCATTCATGTGAGTTATATATTATTGTACATAATGCTTTTGAGTGACTGGCCATCACTTGAATGATTTGATATGCATGTTTGAGACTAAGAAGTAATAATATGCAATTGCTCATTATAATATATAACAATGAATTAAACGTGAATATAGATATACTGCGTTATTTGTGTAGCTTTCGGCGATAAGGTGATCCAAAAGACTCATTGTAAGCCGGGAATATTCATAATTTTAATGCACTTATGTTTATTTTAATTCACATAGAGACATAGTGGATTAATAAACTGAGTAGGTTTACTATACCTAGTGATATAATAGTAAATGGATTAGGAAATTCCTCTATCACGTGTTTGATATTATTTTTGTACCCACAACAATTTGGAATTCATATCTAGTGGTTATAGTGAAGTCGGATGCTCTAACATATTTATCTTATTGATTTACTCCATTTAGTCTCCAAATTTTGTTTTTAATTTATTCTCAATTATATTTTGATTTGTTAGATAAATATTAGAATTAATCTATTTTAGCATGTAATTAGTTTATTCATCATCTATCTTTGTGGGACGATACGCTTTCTTATCATTATATTACTTGTTCGATACGTTCACTTGTGTTTAGAATTTTACGAACAAGTTTTTGGCCCGTTGCCGAGGATCGTTTGTTTAATACTAATTAATGTTGATACCAGATAATTCTAAGTTTAATTTAGCTTTCGTTTTGTTTTATTTTTCAGATGTGCATCGGTTTATGACACGTAGCCAACAAGGGAAACTTGCTGAGCTTGATTCATAAATCAAGCGTACGTTCAAAAGGCAACTGAGAGAACAGAGAAATCACGCTAAGAAGATGGCAGACGGTGAGAATGAAAATCCACGTAGACTCTTAAGAGATTATGCTGCGCCAACAGTTCAAGGCACCACATCAAGTATCAGAAGACCTGCAATTAAAGCAAACAACTTTGAGATCAAGCCATCACTCATTCAGATGCTTCAACAATCAGTGCGATTCAATGGGCTACCAAGCGATGATCCAAACGCTCACATCGATATTTTTCTTGAAATCTATGACACTATTAAATATAATAGAGTTACATGTGATGCTATTAGATTGAGATTATTTCCATTCTCTCTTAGAGACAAAGCTAAGAGTTGGCTTTATTCTCTTAGGAGATGCCCACATCATGGACTACCTGTATGGATGCAGGTACAAACTTTTTATAATGGCTCTAGTACAAATCTTTGTTTTATGATTGATGCAGCTGCAAGGGGAACTCTAAATAATAAAACACCAGAAGAAGCCTACAATCTATTAGAGGAGATGGCATCTAATAGTTATCAGTGGCTTATTGAGAGACCACCAATGTGAAAAGCTAGCGGAGTTCACGAAGTGGATGCTTTTGCTGCAATTGCTGCACAATTTGAAGCACTCAACAAAAAGCTAGATAATATGAGTGTTTCAGCCATGAAAATTCATAATTTGACATGTGATTTTTGTGGTGGAGGAAATGTTAACACATAGTATTAGGTAGGTAATACTTTTAAACAATCTAGTGAAAATTTTAATTTTGTTGGGAATTTTAACATGTCACAAAATAATCCCTATTCCAACACGTACAATTCGGGATGTTGTAATCATCCAATTTTTTCATGGAATAATTAGAATGTGATGAGATCCCTAGGATTCAAACAATCAAAAGAGACAAAGTCAAATTTTGAAGATATAGTCACCAAACTTGCTAACACAACTCATGACTTCATCAAAAGCACAAATGTGAGATTTCAAAACCAAGAGGCTTCAATCAGAAATTTGGAGATGCAAGTGGGTCAATTAGCAAGCATGATGTCAGGGAGACAACACGGTTCTTTGCCGAGCAATACAGAGAAAAATCCAACTGAAAACATAAAGGCTATAATCCTGAGAAGTGGTAAACAAGTGGGAGAAGAAGATGTCAAACATGAGAGATTTAGAGGTAATGAAGATGTGATCAATAAACAATCAAAGGAGACAAGCAAGAGTAAACTTTTTCCAGATAATCCTAAGCCATATGTGTCGCTAATTCCATTCTCTCAGCGACTCCAGTAGCACAAAATAGATAAGCAATTTTCTAAATTCCTTGATGTATTTAAAAAATTGTACATTAACATTCCTTTTGTAGATGCCTTAGCACAAATGCCTAGTTATGCAAAATTTTTGAAGGAGATTTTGGCAAACAAAAGGAAACTAGAGGATTATGAAATTGTGAAGTTAAATGAGGAGTGTTCGGACATCCTACAAAACAAATTACCCCCGAAATTGAAAGATCGAGGGAGTTTGCCTATTTCTTGCACTATTGGAGATTCTTACTTTGAAAAAGCATTATGTGATTTAGGTGCAAGCATTAATCTAATGCCTTATTCAATTTTCAAGAAATATAGATTGGGCGAGGTAAAATCAACCACAGTGTCACTTCAACTGGTTGATTGATTAATTAAATATCGGAGAAGTATTGTGGAAGATGTTTTGGTAAAAGTTGACAAAGTTATCTTTCCTGCAAATTTCATAGTTCTTGACATGGAGGAAGATTTTTAGGTACCACTTATCTTAAGTTAACCTTTTCTAGCAACAGGAAGAGCTCTTATTGATGTACAACAAGGGAAGTTGATTCTTAGAGTTCAAGATGATCTTGTTTCATTTAATATTTTTAAAGTAATGAAATATCCATTTGATAATAATTCTTGTTTTAGAGTTGAGACAGTTGACAAGTTGGTGAAAAAGGTTTTTTAGGAAAATATTTTTAAAGATCTACTTGAAGCATGTCTGATTCAACCAAGGGACAAAAATATTCAGAATAAGGAGATAAAGGAATACGCAAATTTCATGGAAGTAATTTCACTATATTCAAGGCAAAAAGGCAATTAAATTTGAGGAGTTGGGACAACACATAACAAAGCCTAAACCATCAATTGAAGAGCCTTCAATTCTTGAACTCAAACTCTTACATTCTCATTTGAAATATGCTTATTTAGATGGAGTTTCTTCTTTATTGGTAATTATATCTTCTTCTTTGACAGATTTGATGGAGGAGAAATTGCTCAGAGTATTAAGAGAGCATAATGGTGTAATTGGATGGAAAATAGCTGATATCAAGGGAATTAGTCTTTCAATTTGCATGCATAAAATTTTGATGGGGGAACGATATATACCCACTATCCAACCTCAAAGGCGTTTGAACCCGAAGATGCAATAAGTAGTGAAAGCTGAGGTAATTAAGCTACTTGATGCAGGTATCATCTATCCTATCTCTGATAGTTCCTAGGTAAGTCATGTACAAGTTGTGCCAAAGAAAGACGGTATGACTGTTAAAAAAAATGACAATAATGAATTGATTTCACTTAGAACAGTTACTAGGTGGCGTATATGTATGGATTACAGAAAATTGAATGATGCCACTAGAAAAGATCGTTTTCCTTTACCATTTATTGATTAGATGTTGGAAAGACTTGCGGGACATGAGTTTTATTACTTTCTTAATGGATATTTTGGGTATAATCAGATTCCTATTGCACCAGAAGATCAAGAGAAAACTACTTTCACTTGTCCCTATAATACTTTTGCTTTTAGAAGAATGTCCTTTGGTCTTTGTAATGCACCAGCTACTTTTCAGAAATGCATGATAGCTATTTTTTCTGATATGGTTGAAAAATATACTGAGATTTTCATGGATGATTTTTCTTTTTTTGACTTATCATTTGATTCTTGTTTAAATAATTTGGCTTTAGTCTTACAAAGATGTGAGGAGACTAACCTTGTTTTAAATTGAGAGAAGTGTCACTTTATGGTGCAGGAAGGAATAGTGCTTAGGCATAAAATTTCTCGAAACAGAATAGAAGTCGATCGAGCCAAAGTGGAGGTCATTGCGAAATTGCCTCCGCCAACATCTGTGAAACTTGTCAAAGGATTTTTGGGGCATATGGGATTTTACAAGTGGTTTATAAATGATTTTTCAAAAAATTGCTAAACCCCTTTCTAATCTCTTGGAAAAAGATGCTCATTTTAATTTTTCTGTTGAATGCATGCAGGCTTTTAATACTTTAAAGGAGAAGTTAATGTCAGCACCAAATTGGGATTTACCTTTTGAACTGATGTGTGATGCTTGCGATTCTACAATAAGAGTTGTTTTGGGACAAAGGAAGAATAAAGTCTTTCGAACCATATACTATGCTAGTCGAACCTTGTTAGGTGCACAATTGAATTATTCAACAATAGAAAATAAAATTTTGGCGGTAGTTTTTGCTTTTGATAAATTTCATTCTTATTTAATTGGCTCAAAAGTTATAGTTTATTCTGACCACTTTTTTTCCTAAATATCTGCTTGAAAAGAAATAATCAAAACCCCGGTTGATCAAGTGGATTCTATTGCTGCAAGAATTTGATTTGGAAATCAAAGATAAGAAGGGGACTGAAAATCTAATTGCAGATCACTTATCAAGACTTCCAAATTCAAAGGAAGAGGTAAGACCAATTTTAGAAGAGTTCCCTAATGAGAAATTTTTTTCCATCAAGTCCACAAAAATACCCTGGTATGTCGAGTTTGTAAATTATTTGATAAGTAATGTTCTTCCTCCTGAATTATCATATCAACAGAAGAAAAAAATTATTTTATGATGTTAAAAATTATTTTTGGGAAGAACCTTTCTTATTTAAAGTATGTGCATACTAGGTCATAAGGAGATGTGTTCTAGACGAAGAGAGGGCAAACATTTTATATCATTGTCATGATGGAGAGGCATGTGGCCATTTTGGTGCCACCAAAACTGCAGCGAAGATTTTATAATCTGGATTTTATTAGCCCACACGTTTTAAAGATGCATACTCCTATGTAACTTCATGTGATAGGTGTCAGAGAACTGGAAATATTTCAAAAAAAAAAAAAATGAGATGCCTTTAAACAACATTATTGTGTGTGAATTATTTGATATTTTGGGTATTGATTTCATGGAACCCTTTATACCTTCTTATGAAAATTTATACATTTTAGTGGCTGTGGAGTATGTGTCTAAGTGGATAGAAGCTGTAACATTGCCAACAAATAATTCTAAAATTGTAGTCAAATTCTTGAAGAAAAATATTTGTACCGGATTCGGCACTCCTAAGACAATCATAAGTGATAGGGGGACACATTTTTACAACAAACAATTTGAAGCACTTTTGAGTAAGTACGAAGTCATGCATAAGGTTGCAACCTCCTATCATTTTCAGACTAGTGGTCAGTAGAGGTTTCAAATAGGGAAATCAAGAGAATTTTAGAAAAAACAATGAATGTCTCTAGGATAGATTGGTCAATAAAACTTGAAGATATACTTTGGGTCTATAGGACAACGTTTAAAACTCCAATTGGGATGTCTCCTTTTAGAATAGTGTTTGGGAAGGCTTGTCACTTACCAGTGGAATTAGAGCATAAATCATATTGGGCATTGAAATTTTTGAATTTTGACATGCAGTCTGTAGGGAAGAAAGATTATTGCAATTGAATGAATTGGAGGAATTTCGCAATGAGGCATGAAAGAGTATTTAAGATAGACTCTCCAGTTGTTCAATAGAGTGCATGAAAGAGAAATTTCAAAGTCTGAAACTTTCAATTTTCTTGTTTCTCCAAATATTAAGCTCAAAGTTGTACACAAAAGAGAGAGACACATAGTGAGACTTCGTGAGAGAGCAGTAGAGACTCTTTACTGTGAAGTCGAGTTTGCAAGATTGTAAATTCTTTTTTGATTCTTAGTGGAATCCAACCAGGAGGCTATCAGCGTGGAGAGTGGATGTAGGCTTGATCTAAGCCGAACCACTATAAATTTTGTGTTCTTATTCTCTTCCCTGAACTCCCTTATTTTGTTTGTAGTTTTATTTAACTGCTAAAATCTGAACTCGATAAAAGTATGTTGTTTTTCAGACTTAGTTTTAAAAGAAAAATATTTCTTTTGTTCTTCGTGAAAAATTATCTTCACACTTATTCACCCCTCTCTAGATGTTTATACTAGCACTTACAAAAAATACTACAATATTATTAAAAAATGGTATGGAGGCGGCAGCGCGATCAAATAGTATGGCGTAGGGTGGAAATGGAAGCATAAAAACGTAGGGTAGTAGAGATGATGGGAGGTATGGAGGCGCAAAGGATGAGGTAGGGTAACGTTAAGCAACCCTAATGCCAATAAAGAACATCGACCTTCTCTTCTCTTCTAGTTTACAAGGGTCCTAATGATAAATCAAAGTTGTAAAAAATGGTTAATGTCTTGCTACTGCTTCCTTTGGTTGGTATAGGTGAATCTCTCTTTTATTCAGTGGCTACACAGGCCTTGCATTCTTCTCCACATGCTGCCATTTGAAGTATTCATGAGATGTCAATACATTTTTCTGAGAAAACAATATTATCCTCCAAGAATGCATTAGTGAGTTGCAAGTTATAACATCATCCACATATAAGCTTAATTAGAATTAAATTCGAGTGATGTCGATACTTATTAGGCATGGCTGGAGGACAAAATGATTGTTCCAATCATATTACTTTGATTATTTTCATTGCTTAACCAAACCAGGTTCATTGCTATGTCCAACCTAACCAGATTAACTATGAGAGAATTGCTTCTCATATTATTTGATTACTTCTATATAATTTATGAATACTAAGTGCTCACTTAGTCCGTCACTTGCGATATCTATGACAATCACTAGTTAGAATTAGGTGAGCATCAATTTGATGTAACCAAGAAATTAGTGTGCTTACATCATGGACAGCCTCTCTGACCAACTTGATTTGGTCCTTTGATACAGTACCTATCTGGTGGATTATATAAATGCAAGGATTGATTAAGCTCAAAACACTTGATCGATAGACCAGGTGAGAAATATATAACTATGAGTTAAAATTGTGTTTTTGGGCCTGTATTACCTTCTTGTGATAGTCCAAACGACACCTTCTATGCAAGGAGGGACGGTGAGAGAGCCCATATATCTCAAGTAGCTCTTGCCACCCATCTTAATTTTTCTTGGGTCGAACACACCCATCTTTCTCTCACCCGCTTGGTCAACCATGGACCATAGATTATCCATTAACTGAAATACCAATTCACCACACATCACTCCCTATAGGAGGCATCTGATTTTGCACTGAGTCATTGAGAAATGTGCAATGCTCAAGACGCTCATTAACAAGTATAAAACATTAAATATTCCCTAAGTTTTTTAGATTTTTTAGATTTAATGAAGAATACAAATATAGTAGAGCATACAGAGTCAATAACACACAGTATGCACATGAAGAAGTTACCTTCGAAAGGAAAGCATCTGGTCGGCCAGTCTTGTAGAGGAGTCCAACGACTGCAATATTGTTCTGAACATTCGGGTCTGTGGTTACATGAACCATGTGAAGCTCCATTTCATACCTAAGTACGCGTACACAATACAATTGTTAGATATACTATACATGATTACGGATGCCAATGATGCTTGATGGAGATATGCAGTGTGTTGACACCTAAATTTTGGTGACTCAGATATTTATTTATTGCATAAAAATTAGGGATTAATTTTATCCCTGAAAAAATATTATAATGCATAGCATATAATTTTAGTTGCATTTATTTGTTATTATTACATTTGCATTGGGCTAGTGACAGATAGGTTTGAATTGGTAGTTCTGAACTTTAATTTGACAAGTTGGACTAAGCCCACAAAGGGAGCAAATTAGCCTGAGCCTGTTTTTTTTTTTAAATGACCGAAAATTATCTTGTGAGAAATGGAGATTTGATATGATATTACAGTGGATTTTTGGAATTTGAGAAAATCGCATTGCAATCTTATCTTTAGCAATAGGCGATGAAATCAGTGGAATATTCAGGAGATGAGGAAAATAAAAAGATTTTTGTGATCGGGAGGTTATAGGCAATCTTCGTGTATATTGAAAAAGTGATGAAATATTCCATGAAGATCACATTTTTTTTTTGCCTATAAAAGGAGCTGTGTACGGTGAGAAAGAGGGGCACTTCTCTTCGTTCGAGGAAAAAAACAACAAAAGTAAAAAAGGAAAAGGAGAGTGGGAGAAGAGATGTGAGCGGCAGAGAGTGAATAGTGAGGGAGATGTGAGAAGAGAGAGAGGGACATGAGAGTGACAGGAGAGAGAGAAAAACCTGAAAAAAAGGAAAAAAAAAAAAGAAAGGAGCTATTCTTCTCCTTCGCGTGCCCTTCTACCGCTATGACTGAGTCCCTGCATAGCATCATCGTGCCTCGCCACGCCACCGTCGCTTTGCAATCGTCCGAAGCTCCACCTCACCATCGCTGAAAAACCTAAAAAAAAGGAAAAATAGAAAGGAGCTATTCTTCTCCTTCGCGTGCCCTTCTACCGCTATGACTGACTCCCTGCACAGCATCGCCATGCCTCGCCACGCCACCGTCGCTTTGCAACCGTCTGAAGCTCCACCTCACTATCGCTACTCCCGATGCTGATAAAGCTTGACCAAATCGCTGTGTCTCCGATTCTGTTCCACTGCGCCTCCGCGCTCCCCGTCGATGCTTGACCGCCTCTGCCACTGCCAGCTTAGCTGCACCAGAACGCCGTTCGGCTAGCCACTGGAACTCTGCCTCACCTGCGAGCTCACGCCGTCCACTGCATCGGCTTACGCTTCCTTCACTGCACCGGCCGTCGCCACTCCTGCCACTCATCCACGAGCATCGTGCGAAACCAGCAACCCGCCTGCCGCCACCCGCCTTCGCTTGTTGCCGGTGTCCTCATGCCTCTACTCCACCTCTACTCCGACGCCCAGTAGCCCTCGCCGGTCACTGCTGATCAGCCCGCGACACTACTGCCGCCCCTGTTCTGTCTACGATTTGCCTCGAAGCCCATTGTAAGCTCATGCCCCGCAGTAGCTCGCCATCATGCCAGAGTCGGGCGCCGAGCCGCTGTACGTCCGCTCGACGACCCTGCCACCGACGCCAGAGCCAGGCACTGTATAATTAGTGGGATTTTATAAAGTAAAGATATTATATTTTTGGCGAAGACCGACCGTGTACCAACACATGATTATTTTATCGAGAATCTCTAAACTGAGGAAAGTAGGTCAAGGTATTATGTTAATTGAGGAATTTAATTGTGAAGTACAATGTTGTTGGCCGTGGGTGAATAATTGTGGGATGTTATGAGTTAGATCAAGAAAACTGCCGAAGTATGGTTGTCCTTATTGAGCCGTAATCAATCGCCGAAGTATGGCTATGCTCGTTGAGCCGTAATCAACCGACAAAGTATAGCCGTGCCCGTTGGGCCGTAATTTACCACTGAACTTGGAATAGGCTGTGCCTATCTGGTCGTAATTCATCGCTGAACATTTAGTAGGCCGTGCCCATTGGGCCGTAATTGATAGTTGGAGTGAGTAATGGAAATGACTGTGTAATGGTTGTGTTAACATGGAATCGACTGAGTCGATTGATTGATGATTCGATCGAGTTAATTGAAATGATTGGATGGTTATTTGAATTGTGTTGACTTGTAGGAAGAGACTGAGACTAAGGTAAGTCCTCTGACTTATGTTTGCACTTAGGCAGCCCTCATGGTGTATTTTCTTCCTAGTCGGGTCTTGAGGGTTGAACTTGCTGAGATATTGTCTCACCCTGTCGTGGGATAACATTTTCAGGTCCCTAGATGGTAGCTCCTAAGTATTTTGGTTAGCCGAGGAAAGTCACAGAACAGACATCTTACATTTCGTTGCATGAAGCCCTAGGGGCTGGACCTATGATCTGGTAAGGTCCATAGTATGGGTTGATGCGGGTCTACCCAAAAAGGTACTCCACTAATATAGATCATGGTACTACTAGGCTCAGGATGGTTAAAGAGAGGGTCCCATACTGGAATTTGAGATACCTCTGTATGTATTGGAGGTTGCTTTTGGAAAAGGCACAGCAAATCCCCCCGGAGGTTCAGTGGTAGACACGGTAGACCCGGATCTCGAAGATCCAGGAACTCCAATGTACTCGGCTGTAAGCTCAAATGATAGTGAGGATGTGGAGCAGGAGGAAAATTAGTAGCTATTGGCAAACCCCCCGTGTGTTGTAGACCTTGAATCTATATATCAGCTTGTATTATATATGACTTGGGTTACTATGTATATTTATTTAAGTGTGGTTTGGTTTTGAAAAATTATGGCCCTACTTTCCCATCCCATATTGTTGTTGTTTGGGGATTATTTAATTGCTTCTGCATGTGGATTAAAATGAATGGGTCAGTGATGTGTGCTGGGACGTCGCTATTTAATCTATCATAGAGGGATGGACACGCGCTCGGAGGATCGGGGCGTGACACTCAAAGCCCACCGCAAGCTCGCGCCCCGCAGCAAATCGCGACGGTGACGCCGCAGTAGCTCGCCATCGCGCTAGTGCTGGGCACTGAGCCATCGTATGTCCGCTCGACGACCTTGCCACCATCCCCAACGCCAGCAGGTCCGTGACCGCCAGCCACCGTCCCTACACGCCGCTCAAGCTTCCCTCCACGATGCCCACGTTTGCAGCGGCCCCCGCTCACCGCTGGTTCACTCACTTTGCCGATCCGCCTACCCTTCGCCGGAGCTCCAAACGCCGGCAGCTTCTCTCGCCATTGGCCGCGCACCCGCACGAGCCGCTAAGTCTTGTTTGGAAGAAAAAAAGAAAAAAATCAAATTAGGTTGTTTTTTTTATTTACTTTATTTTATTTTATTTTATTTTATAAAATATTTTGCTTCTTTAGTAGAATTATTCCTTAATGTATAATTTAAATTCCCAACATGAAGTAACTTAATTGATAGTCCAATTTTCACGCCTGAAATCGACTCGCAATCGCTGATCCAATCTCACGCTCGAGATTCAATTCGTGATTTTGTTTAAAAATTGGCCAATCCAATCTCATGTACGAGATATGGTTCGCCAATTTATGGATATCAATCTTATATTATCTGATTTGCCGTCGTTTGTTTGAATCAATTTTATTTTCGTAAAAGGAAAAATCCAAAAAATATTTGAGTTAGGATTAGGTTCATTTTAGAATATTTCTTGTTTTAGGGTTATCTTGCATAGGGATTTTATTTCGAATTTTTAAAAATAAAATAAAAATCCAAAAAATGCATTCATTTAGGATGTTAGTTTTTTTAAAAAAAAAAAAAAAATTAAGTTGCACGTTTAATTGGCACTTTTAATTTCAAATTTCATAGAAAAGAAAAAAAAAAAAAAAACTAGAATTAGGGAATTCTTTGCACATCATTGCATATTAGGATAAAATTGTATGTTTAATTTTAAGTTTAGATAAATCTTTTAGGTAGATTGCATGCTTTTTAAGAAAATAAAAATGTCATGTGCACGTCATAAAGAATTAGGTTCATGTCATTCATTGATTGTTGTTAGGTCCATTTAGTTAGAGATTGTCCATCGTTAGAATTAGGTCATTTGCCTAGATTGCATTGCATATAGATTAGATTTTATTAAACAAGAGAAAATTCTTTAAAAAAAGATTGAGTGATTGCGTATTAATTAGAAATCATATCTAGAACTGTTGATGTAAATTCTGATTTAACAATGTAAATGCTTTCATTGCTATGAGGTAAGTCTTGCATTTTTTTTATTTGCTTTCTTGAATTTTAAATTGGTGATTTGTGCATCCGCATGATCACCTCACATGTTAGAGAAGTGAATTAAAATTAATCCAAGTTGCTTGCAAAACATTTTTTTCAAAATAAAAAGAGAAAGGCAACGAAAGGGCATTAGAAAAGTCTAGTGAACCAAGTCCCTATACCTAAAGTCTCTGGTTCGTAGAAGTAAAATAATTCTCCAATTATTTTACTTATGTGTCTAATCAATCTACCGTAAACTGATTGGTTGCGACTCTCTTTTGCATGCTAAATATTTGAACCTAAGTCGTAAATTGGTATGGGCTTGGGAGAGCCCGAGCTAAGTTAAACTTAGTAGTCCATTAGCCTAATCCTAGGTGGTGCACCCAAAATTTAGGTCGCGACACAGTGAATCCAGTATACGTGCTAAGATGAAATTAGACTTTCAAATTCGGTGAAATGTATTTAGAATTCCATACGATAGTCATCAATTTAATGGTTCGAATTCATTTTATGGCATGTACAACGTTCAATGAGAGAGAGAGAGAGAGAGAGAGAGAGGTCCTTCTGCCATTAATGGTATGCTCGGAAGGTGAATGCCAGTGACATTGTTGGAGAAAATATCCAGTGCCATTAATCTTAATTGATCCAACGTCGCCCACGTCCTATTGAAGCTGCACTCCACAACAACACGTAATTAGCTGTCTAATATCAAATGGATGGTTAGTTTGGCATTTGACTTGGGCTATGGCTTCACATCGAACATCCAATTTTTGAAAAAAAAAATGCTTATAAATAATAATATCTAAGAGATTATTAATAAATATTTTTCAAACGAGAATGATAGACCTATTCTGGGTGGAAAATTTGAAAAAAAGAGCGACTATTTTGGTTGAGTTGAGGCCAGGCCACATATGCTTTGAACAAAAAGAATCTCCCCATTTATATTGACAATGAAACCAATCTAAAAACAGAGAGGCCATTAGGCACATAAAAGGTCTTGCTTTTCCTAATAAATCATCTTTTATGTATTGTCCTCTAACCCTAGTAAATATATCGGACATAGGAGGAGAATGAATTAGATGTATATAGAACTTACAGAAATGCCGTGGCCTCTGTTCTTGAGGGTTGCATTGTTGGGTTTGTAGCTCCTTTGTGTAAGGGCTAGTAAGGACACCTAGAGGGGGTGAATAGGTGTTAAAAGAAATTTTCACAAGACTTAATGAAAGTGAATTGCTTTTAGAAGATAATAGACTGAAAATGTGAATGACAAAAAGCAGTTATATAAAGCTACGAATTAAAGTAAGAAGTTCAGGGAAAGAGAATAGAAACACAAAGTTTATAATGGTTCGGCTTAGATTAAGCCTACGTCCACTTTCTCGCACTAACAGCCTACTCGGCTGGATTTCACTATGAATCAAAAGAGATTTTACAATTTTATGTCATTGACTTCACAGTGTAGAAACTCTACTACACTCTTCAAAAGTCTCACAAGTGTTTGCTCTCTCTTTTGAGTGCAAGTTAAGCTCGAGAATTGAAATAGCAAAGAACTAGGAGGCTTCGGACTTTGAAAATTTTCTTTCACGAACACCTACGAACAACTTGAGAGTCCACCCTAAATACTCCTCCATGCCTTTACTACCGTTGGCACTTTCTAAAGGAGTTCTTCCAATCTACCCGTTAGACAGAATCAATCAAGGAGATCTTGAGTCGTTTTAGGAATGTGATAAAAACCCATCAATCTTGCTCGCCCATACAATTAGGATCTAAGTTTTCATAAGTAGAACCTTCCAAGTATACTTCGCCTTTCAAAAGATTTGATCATCCGAATTGATTCCAATTAGAATAATGGATCATAAGGTGTTATATCCAGCCGTAAGATCTTCCACAAACCATACAAATCGAATCCTTGAAGATAAACTCGCATATGGATAAGTCTTCATTCTTTGATCTGAAAACTGTCAGTGTGGTCAGACTTTGAGATTAAAGTCTAGCAGTCTTCAGACTTTGAGAGAAGAATCTGGAGTTCTTCAGACTATAACACTTGAGTCTGCAAGTCTTCATACTAGACTTTGTGGAAAGGCTTTGTCAGCTTCAAAACAGTTAATAAGTTTTCTCTAACACTTTGTATCTCCCCTAGCTTGGGAACAACTTCACTCTCCAGCTTGATAGGTCGATCGGTGACTGCATTTCCCCTTTCTTGCACGCTTCCCACTCTTTCCTCAGCTCTCCCCAATGCTTCGGCCCCTTCTCGCTTCCGGCTATGTAATCGAACTCTCTCTCATGCTCTTCACACGCCACAGTCGATACACATCAGCACATAATATAATAAATCGTTGAGTTTCACTTAGAACTGCGTAAAAAATATATTTTTTTCTTTGGGCCTCTGATTGGTAGACTACGAATAACCACATACAAGCTTTATGAATTAATTTAATTGTGGGTGATATCCCTATTTGTAACTCCCGACACAAGAAAACCGGTTTCCTACCACCGAAAATTGATGAAATTGTAGCAAAAACAAAGTTTTACACAAGTAGTATAGAATTTACAATATGTGTCATCTGCAGCAACTTCTCGAATCTGAATCATGGATCTAATGCAGTTTAAATAAAATAAACCTCTCTCTCTCTCTCTCTCTCTCTCTCTCTCTATTGATATCATGGCAAACATAAATCCTTACTGGATAACATCCGTATCATGTAGGAAAAAAATGAAATGGAATGGGAAGGTGGGGAATTACCAACTTCTCCGGGCATGGATAATGTTGCAGCGCTCGACGGTGCAAGAAGAAAGAAGAGGGAAAAAACAGAAAGGAGGATGGCATTGCTATGTTTCTTCATGTCAATTTTCGCTGCGATGCGACAGATGTTTCAATGAAAAAACAAATGGGTCTTGGGGTACAAATTAAGGGAAGACAGAAGGGAAGTTCCTGAGCTTTATAAGGAGACACTGAGGTTTGGATTGTTGGTGGGAGTTTTAATGAGACAAAGCCGAGACACTTGTCTCTTGTAAGCGTGAAGAAGACAATCTGACAATGTCTCGGGAAGCTAATTAAAATGGTCGCTGCGGAGCAAGAAACATCCTTGCACATTCGACGAACTGAAACGAGGTGTGAACACGCATGCGCAACTGGGTGGTGACGAGATGGGATCAGAGTCGTGGGCTCCAACTAATAGGAATAAGCAATGGTTTTATCAATCAATTGTTTTATTAGATAGTGATAACCAGATAGAAGGCCGGAGGAACGCGCTTGATTAGCCGTGGAACGCGCTTGATAAGCTTGCATAAGCAAAGACGCGGCGAGGGTTTTACGTGTCACGTTGTGGCTCGCTGTTTGCGTTCTTTTCTCTTTGTTTCTCTTTTGCCTTTCGTTGCGTAGTGGTGGTGTCACGTACAGATTTGGTACTCAAATATCTTTGATAAAATAAGTGTTGGGATAATATAAAATTGATTATTAGTTGATCACGTCAGTTGCTAGATGAGAAACCTGCAAACATTGAAGAAGAGTCATAAATACTTTACAATGGCTTCACATTTCTTCGACATTTGGCCGTAGGGTTCTTAATGATGTGTGGGTTGTTATGTTTCCTTTATTAATTGTAATGATTGGCATTCGTGAGATTCAATTCATATATAAAGGAATGAAATCATGAGTTGCAAATCAAATCATAAGCATGAAGACACAAAGAAGAGAAAGCATTCCCAATAAAAAGCTCTCCCTCCAATTTCTAGTGTACTTATTCCAAGTTTCCAAAATTTATTATCCTTCTCTTGGTTCCAACATTTGGTATCAAAGCTAGAAACGACATTCACCAGTTCATTTTAACTGCAACTTCCAAAGTTAAACAGGAAGAATTTCAATAACTGGTTCGTCCAGATCGTAAGATTTACGAAATCTAGTGGAGAATGGTTACACTGAAGTGGCTGATGTTGAAGCATTCGATGCTTTAAGAAAGGATGAGAAGGATTCTTTAGTGGAATCTCGGAAGAAAGATCAAAAAGTATTGTTTGCGATCTTTCAATTCGTAGAGAAAATGATATTTGAGAATATATCAAGTGTAGAGACTGCAAAAGCAGTGTGGGATATTTTGCAACAATTCTACAAAGGCAATGATTGTGTCACTTTTGAGTCTTTATGGATGAATGACTCTAAACCAATCTCGGCATACTTTGATCAAGTGCAAACCTTTGTTAACCAATTGAGGGTCAATGGTGAAGAACTCCAAGATGTGCAAATTGTTGAAAAGATCTTAAAGTCTTTGAATGAAAGATTTGATTATGTATTCACGGTGATCGAAGAAGTACAAGATGTGTCAACCATGACACTGGAGCCATTGATGAGTGATTGCGTTCACATGAGTGAAGATAAATCAAAAGTCCAACATTTTGAATTCCGAGCAAGCATTGCAAAGTTAGGTCACTCAATCAAGCCAAGAAGGCTACCTAGTTGGCCGAGGTTATGGGGGTGGTCGAGGATGCGAACGCAGATATTTCAATTACAAGGGAAAATATAAAACACGTGACAAATCAAAAGTCAAGTATTTTAAGCATAACAAATTGAGACATTACAAATCTAAATGCCAAGCAATAATGGCCACAAACGGGTAGAACAGGCTCATACCAGTGATGTTGAGGAAAATGTGGTGCTAGCATGCGAGAAGAATGACTCAAGTATCGTGGACACCAACATTTGGTACCTTGATACTAGGTGTAATAATCATATGATTGGCCGAAAGGAGTTATTCTCATAGTTGGACAAGATGGGTTGTGGTGAAGTTAATTCTAGGAATAAATCCAAAGTTCTCATAATGGGTGAAGGTAACATTAATATTAAGTCAAAAGATGGTGCTAATGTTACTATTGTAGATGGTTACTTTGTGCTAGGATTTTTTTCGAAACTTGTTAAGTTTTGGGAAACTTTTCGAAAGAGACCACAAAGTCCACATTGAAAATGGAGTTTGCACCATCATGGGTGTAAACAATAAGTTGATCATGACGATGCAAATGACGAACCGGATGTTCCCTCTAACTTTTCAAACAAAGAATCTTTTCAACTTTCAAGCGTTGATTAAAGATAGCAATTGGTTGTGGCATCTTCAGTTCGGTCATCTAAATTTTTGTGGACTAAAATTGCTAGTCCAAAAAAAGATTGTGACCGGTATGCCTTTGATTGACAGTCTAGATTGCCCGTGCGAAGGATGTCTTGTTGGAAAAAAAATGTTGAGAATCCTTTTTGGTTGGAAAAGCAAGAAGAGCAAAACAACCTTTGGAGTTTGTACATGCAAACATATGAGGCCCTGTTGAGGTGAAATCATTTGAACAAAAAAAGTGCATGTTAACTTCTTAAGCCCATAATATGTAATTTGATCCATTCAAAACTGTTTAATTAGGTATAGAAACATCCGTTTCATCCATTAAGTGCACTTACTAGTTTAAAAGCAGCGACTTGTATAAGGAATACTAAGAAACTAGTATTTGGAGTGCAGATATGGAGAAAATAACGCCAAAAAATGGATGTAGGATGTTGAAATACCTTAGGAACCGATTGATCAACTTCTGGTCAACACATTCAATAGTCAACAGTCAATGAGGACGTGGCAAGGTAATGCGGCAGATGAAGTTGCAGTAATGTATGGTGATGTCAGCAAAGATCGCGCTAGAGCTCTAGTCACGTGCAACGCATATGAGAGTGTGGATCTCACAGGCAAAGGATATTGGCAGCGCGTGAGGCGTGTTCCATGTTGAACAGCGATGAAGTTTGGTTGGTTGGACTCCTCACGGGGTGGGGAACCAGCTAAAGGTAGCGAAAAAGCACTTATAGGCAACCGGCGACGAGCTCCCATGGGTCCAAAACGGGGCGGCACGTGGGACAACTTTCAGTGCCCGTTCGCTACGAAATTTTAGGATCTTATAATCTTAGGACGATGAGTCCGGTGATAGAGTTTTTTTTTTTCCAAAACAAGCAGTGGAAAAATCTCAAACAACAACTAAAGCTGCGGATTTGAAGGAGAAATGGGAGTGATGCGGTCTATGCATCTGGTATCATGATGAGTATGGTGGAGCAATGTAACCTATGCGGTTGGTGTCGTAATGATTATCGTAGAGAAACACGACCTATGTGGTTGGTGTTATTGGAAACATATCAATGATGCTTCTTTAGATGTGATAATGCTGATACGAAGTTGAGAATGATGCGTAAAATAGATTTGATAAATTTTTTGTATATTTCTTTATGTAATAATGAGGAGTACTTGAGCCAACTTATAAGTTATATAGAACGACTATTTAAAGTAAAAGAATATTACAAATTAATTATAATCAATCAAAAGATATTCAGAATATCCCAAATATTCTAAATATTTGTAATAGTAGATTTAGCAACCCTAATGCCATTAAATAACATTTACCTTTTCTTCTTTTCTAGCTTACAAGGATCCCGATAATAAATCAATGATCTAAAAAAGGTTAATTTTGTGTTGCCGCTTCATTTGGTTGGTAGAGGTGGATCTCTCTTCTTTTCAGTTGCTGCACAGGCCTTGCATTCTTCTCTGCATACTGCAATTTGAATTATTCATGAGATGTCGATACATTTTTCCCAAAACAATATTATTCTCCGAAAAGCATTTGTGAGTTGCAACTTGTAACACGTATAAACTTAATAAAAGGATTAAATGTGGGTGACGTCCATACTTATTAGGCATGGCTGGAGGATGAAACAACTCTTCCAGTCATATTATTTTCAATATTTCCATTGCTTAACCAAACCAGGATCATTGCCATCTCTAACCTAACAAGATTAACTGTGAGAGAATTGCTCCTTTTTTATTGATTACTTCTATATAATTTATGAAAACTAATTGCTCGCCTAGTGCACCACTCACGATGTCTATGAAAATTAAAAGTTAGAATTAAGTGAGCGTCATCGATCATTAGATGGATGAAACCAAGAAATTAGCGTGCTTACATCGTGAACAGCCTCTCTGAGCAACTTGATTTGGTCCTTTGATACAGTGCCCATCTGTTGGATTATCGAATGCAAGGGTTACTTAAACACTGGGCTGATAGACCAGGTAAGAAACACTTAACTAGGTATGAAAGTGCGTTGGTGGGCCTGTGTTACCTTTTTGTTGATAGTCCATATGACACCTTCTGTGCAAGGAGGGACAGTGAGAGAGCCCATATATCTCAAGTAGTTCTTGCCACCCATCTTGATCTCTCTTGGATCAATGGTGCCCATCTTTCTCTCATCCTCTTTGTCAATCATAGACCATACACTCCCCATTAACTGAAACATTAATTCACCGTACATCACTCACGATTGGAAGCATATGATTTTGCACAAGGCAATAGGAAATGTGCTAAGTGCAAGAAAACATATAATGCCATTAAGTGATTTGATTACCTAGAACTACACGCCACGTTCGTGAATAGACTTTGTGAACTAATTCTAATAATTTTAGCATTTCTCTGGGAAATTAGCCGCAAATTAATTAAAGCAGCAACTTATGATCCAGACATATTTGCGAGAACATGGTTCCTTTGCCATGACCGTAAAAGGGGAACATGGCTTTCATGATGAGTTTTTGAATCTTTATAGTGATTAAAGGATTAATTAAAAGTTCACAATTACTCAAGGGATTGAATTTTCTTATGACCTACATGGTCTGCGCTTGGAAAATCCAATATTTATTGTACAACAAGTTCAACAAATATGCTTAAATCCTAATTAGCATGAACAATATAATCAATATTTTCCAAATTTATGAGATTTTAGAGATGAAACGGAACAATGAAGAGCATAAATATATTAGGGCACAAAGAGGCGACAACACACGATATACACATGAAGAAGTTACCTTGGAAAGGAAAGCATCTGGTACGCCAGTCTTGTAGAGGAGTCCAACGACGGCAATATTATTCTTAACATTCGGGTCTGTGCTTACATGAACCATGTGCAGCTCCAATGCATACCTAAGTACGTACCACGTGTGACCAGAGCAACTGTTAATGTTATCCACCTGACGCAAATATAGATGATGCTCGATGGAGATATGCAATGACTCCGGTAGATGTTTTAAAGCGAACTTAAACCAATTGAATCTGGTGAGATTTGCATAGAATTCAATACGAGGCTCATTAATTTTTATGGTCCAGACCTTCTGCCGTTAATCGTATGCTCGGAAGGTGAATGCCAGTGACATTGTTGGAGAAAATATTCTGTGCCGTTAATCTTAATTGATCCAGCGTTGCCCGTGTCCCATTGAAGCTGCACTCGATCCCATAAACAACACGTAATTAGCTGTCTAACCTTTTTTGTATCAAACATCAAAGACCCAAAGACATAAACAATTGCATTTAAGATCATCAAAAGTCTTTGTAATTAAAATATTAGCTTTTTTGTTTTAGCATGGAACTTGGATGTGCCTCATTGGATGGCTTAAAGCCATTGAAAAGGCACTCCAAAAGGCACAACCCGACCTTAAAAATTAATAAGTTCTACAGTGTTATTTAATATAGACCTCCATCATGATTTAAACGATGTTAGGTGTTCAAAGTGATGTCATGTATTGGAATACCATATAGTGAAAAATAATAATGTCTATGGAAAATTAGCAAAGTTTCTTCACCTAATAAATGTGACGATGAAATTGTTCTTTCAATTTCAAATACCAGTATGAAATTTGTAAGAGCCACACACTACTTAAAGCAAATTCTAATTTGATGGAATTGGACATAAATTTATTTTAACATTTAAAATTGAAATCAGACTTTGGTCTTTAATCGAATTCGATATATCTGCTCTGGGTGTAAAATAGAAAAGAAAAGGGCTAATTTGTTTGGGTTAAAACCAAGGCAAACGTGATTTGAACCCAAAAAATCTCCCATTTGTAGAGACATAAGCACCAATGAAAACACAGAGAGAGAGAGAGAGAGAGAGAGAGAGAGAGAGAGAGGGCATTAGCCACATACATGATTTCACTTTTCCTTATAAATCATGTTTCGTGTATTTTTCCCTGTGGACATTGGAGTAGTATGAATTAGATGCAAAATAAAACTTACAGAAATGTCGTGGCCTCTGTTCTTGAGGGTCGCATTGCTGGGCTTGTGGCTCCTCTCTATCTCCCCCAGCTTGGGCATCACCTGCACTCTCTGGCTCGACAGGTCAATCGGGGACTGCATTTCGCCTTTCTTGCACGCTTCCCAATCTTCCCTTAGCTCCCCCCAGTGCATTGGCCCCTTCTCGCTCCCGGGAATGTAATCGAACTCTCGCTCATCCTCTTCACAGTTTACACACATCGTCACACAAAATATTACAATTGCGGCTTTCATTTGGTACCATATAAAACAAGACGTGTTCTTCAGGCCTTTGATCGGTAGGTTGGACATCACCCACATGCAAGTTTTACTAATCAATATACGCGTAGGTAATATCCGTATTTCTACCTCCCTATATAAGAAGCCCGGCTTCCTGCTGCCAAAAGTTGAGGAAAATATAGCAAAAACAAAGTTTTACGCAAGTGCTATAGATTTCACAACATTAGTCAGGTCATGTATCTAATACAGTCTACGTTAACTTTTTCTTTTTTTTTTTGCTGTGTAGGGAAAAAATGAAATGAAATGAGACGGTGGGGCATTACCAGCTTCTACCGGTATGGATGATGCTGCTGCGCTCCCCAGTGCAAGAAGAAGGAAGAGGGAAAAGGCAGAGAAGAGGATGGGTTTGCTTTGGTTCTTCATGTCGATCTTTGCTGCAATGCAACGGATGATTCAATGAGACAGCAAAGGGGTTGGGTTACAAATTAATGGGAAGAGAGAACGGTGGCTCTTGAGCTTTATAAGCGTGCACTGAGGTTTGGATCGTAGGAGGGAGTTTTGGTGAGGAAAAGCCGAGACGCTGTCTCCTGTAAGTGTGAAGAATACAATCTGGCAATGTCGTGGGAATCTTATATTGGCTGCTGTGGGGCAAGAAACATCTCGCACCTTCGACGTATTCAAACCATGTGCGAACGCGTGTGGAGCAGGTCGGTGACGAGACGGGTCCGATGTTGTCGACTCCAACTAATTCGGATTAATCAATGGTTTTATCAATTAAATTGTTTTAGAGAGTGATAACCGAGTAAAACCCTTAAAAAATCATATCTGAATTCTGGACTATAAAATTCAGGAGCATTGTCCTAGGAAGAGGGAAGAAAAAATTTATTTCCAATTGGAAGTGAGGCTTGTGGATACCGGCGCGTTAAAATAATGAATGTAATCATATTAGTCTATTATGATTATTTGGCTGACGAGGCGGCTGAGTAGTAGGAATTGACGAATGACGTAAGAATTACGTTGGACTTTTTGAATTTAGATCTTTTTTATATTAAGAAATTATCCGACCACATTTAATCTTTGGAATACAATTTTTAGTATATCTATTACGTTCGTATAATAATTGCATAACATGTTGCGTAGTGGCTTACGTTGTATTATGTTCTCTCTCTCTCTGCTTTTGTCGAGGAGTTAAAACGTACGGATTTGCAGGAGAAACTTGACTTTGCCACCTCTGTTTTACATTTTGTTTTCTTTACTTACCGACCACGTGGGGAATAAAAAAAACTAAGCATCACAAGTAGAAGGGGTCGTACCTTCAGACGAAAGTTTTTCGATTGTGTCTAAAACTAAGCATCACAAGTAGAAGGGGTCGTACGTTCAGACGAAAGTTTCTCCAGCAACTTTCACCTGCTCGTGACTTTCTCGGTCAGCTCCGTCGACGAGAAAATCCAAATTGTATTCCCAACTCACGTAAGAGCTCACCTCACTTGATGGAATATAAATTGGATTCACATGCATCGAATACATCTATCTTCTTCTTTCAGTAAGTTTTTCGATTGTGTCAAGCAATTCAATATCAATTTTTAGAGGTGAGTCTATGGTTTTGAGGAGGCATTTACTTTCACATTTGAATTGAAATGCAACGGATTTTAGCCGTTTAATAAATTTCAACCTAAACAGCTGACATCATGTACTTGTTAACACCTAATTTTAGAAAAATAAAATTACATTTTGAACAAATAAAAAGAAAAAAAAATGAAAATGGGGGAAGTTGATTTGATTGAATTATGCAAGGAAATATGGAATTCTGATGGATGTCCGGATTTTGTTAAATGCAGCAACAATTTTGAAATCAAATGAAAAATGGATAAGAATTGAGCTGATTGACAAATCATGCAGATTTGATTTAATGTGATAAGAAATGATAACTCAGGAAATGCCATGTAAAGAGACCGTTTCGAATCACTATAAAAGAGAGGTTCATTTTTCATGACAAAATGGGGGAAATTCAGAAAAATAGAGAAAAAAAGTTCGTGCGAAAAGATTCGTGCAAAGGGAGAGAATTGAAAAAAAATCGTGAAAAGAATTCGTGCAAAAAAAAGGTGCAGAGAAAAGTGGGGGAAGGTCAGAAAGCAAAAAATTTTCGTGAGAAAATACATGTGAAAAATCTTCGTCCATCTTTAGTCAACAAAGAAAGCCACTTCCCCTTTTCTTGTCCTGACAAGCTCCAGAGAAAAAAGTCAGCAAGAAGTGCAGAGAAGGGGCGTGAGAAGAGACGTGTGAAAAAAAAAAAAAAAAAAAAAAAAAAAGCAAAGCTTGTCTTCTTCCTGCGTCTCCTCGTCACTATTGGTTGACTGCCGCCCCTGCACCAGCGACGACCGCGAGCACTTCCACCGCGTCTCCACCGCTGCCGCTTCGCCAGCCACAGCCGTCGGACGCCATTGCTCCTACACCCCCGCGCCACCTGCTGTCGGCCTCTGTCCGTGAACACTTGCACTAGCCACCACCCGCGCCACCGCAGCTCATCCCCGAACGCCGGAGCGGCCCACAAGCTCGCCCTACCGCACCGGTCTCGCCGCGACGTCCAGCCCCGCCGGGTCTTAGCTCGCCTCCACCTGCGCATAAGCCCGAGCCCCGACGCCTGCAATCCACGAGCAGTTCGCCGCGCGCCGTCTGCAACCCGACGCTGCTGCTTCCATCCGCCTGCCCTCAACGACGCTCGCACCCGAGCTTCGCCGTTGACCCCGCGCCTCAGCCTGACTTCGACGCCACAGCAGCTCGCCACCGCGCCTGAGCGCCGCCCGATCCGACACGCCGCTGCTGCCCGAGTCCCGCACCCAGCTCCGTCGTTTGTCCCCTTCGCCCGTGTCGACGCTGTTGCTCTCTTCCATTAGGTAGTTTATTTTTCATTTTGTTTTATTTTTTTGTCATTTATTTATTCATTTTAAATTTTGTTATTATTGTTTAAGTTAGAATATGGTTTGTCAATATTAATATTTGTGCATTTTGTAGGCATTATCCGCTAGGATTTTGTCCGGAATTAATATAATTATTAATTTAATCCGAGAGACATCGGATTATTTTTTTAATTATATTGATTTTTGGGCTTTTTCGTAGAATTTTAATTGTTAAATCATTATAATTATTAATTTGATCCGTAAGACTTCAGATCAGATTTTCAATTATTTTGATCTCTTTGTCATGACAATTAGGGTTAGAATAATCGTTAATTTGACATGTGAGACAACGGAGTTATTTTTTTGATTATTTTAATCATTTATTTTGTTGATAGTTTAGATTTAATATTTATTTAATAATTAAAAAATCAAAAAATTAGAAAATCAAAAAATCAAAATTCTGCATGAGCATATAGGTTTAGTAAATTAAATTAGAAATTTTTAGGATTACATTTTTAGGATTGCATTTTTAGAAATAAGTTAGGGTTGGACCTAAATAATTTTTTTTAAATATAGTTTTAGATAATGTTCGCACATTTTGATTATCTCATTTTTTCATAAAATAGTTTCTAAGATAGGATAGGGTTTAAGTCAAATTAATCCCTAGAATAAGTTAGAAAATTATCCCTTTTTAGATAGTTTAATTAGGGTTTTTATTAATTCCGAATTTCAATAAAAAAAAATACAAAAATACTAGGTGCATGTTAGCTAGTTTGCATAATAGGATCATTTAATCAAAATTTGTTCATTAGTGAAGTTAGGTCATGAGGTGCATAATAACTAGTTTGCATAATAGGCCCATTTAATTAGAATTTGCATATTAATAAGATTAAGTCATTTAGTTAAAAAATGCATTTTATAAAATAATTCTATTTTCAAGAAAACCCCAAAAAAATTGTTTGCTTTGTGTGATGCAATTTATTTATTGAATATTTGAGCATCTGTGTGATCACTCCATTGTATGATAGAAATTTAGATTAAAATAAATCCAAACTGACTGCAAAAACATTTTTGAAAACTAAAAAGAAATGGTACCGAAAGGGCATTAGAACAATCTAATGTAACCAAGTCCCCGTACTCTTAGTCTCTGGTTCATAGGAGTAAAATAATTCTCCCATTATTTTACTTAGGTGTCTAATTGACCTACCATAAACTGATTAGTGGCGGCTCCTAGTTAATAATCTTTTGCATGTTAAATATTTGAACCTTAAGTCGCGAATTGGTATGGGCTTGGGAGAGCCCGAGCTAAATTTAAAGACTTAGTAGTCCATTAACCTAGTTTTAGGTGGTGCACCCGAAATTTAGGTTGCGACAGTACTAATAATGGAATCCTCATCAAAAGTAGCCTGTTGAGGTGGACATAGGCTATCATCACTATACATGGGTATAGTTGGCTTAGCAACATGTACCGATATTTGTTTGATTAATCACGATTCTTGGAGCTCATACTTTGAGATTCATAGATCTTCGAGTTGGATGCCACAGGGACGGTCTAAGTTCTCAAGGATCGAGATAAATAATGTTGTAGAAGACATCATATGTAAAATTCTTCATATTCCATAATGAAGAGTGCATGATGTATCTATAGGTTTTACAAGATGACTATTTAAGAAGTCGATAGAAATTAGGAAAAAAGATTCACAAAACACCTGGATGGATGTGCCTAAGTAAAAATATTAATAGTTTGATCAACTGATGAAGTGGAGACAAGATAAATAGTGTCATGAAGCATATGATATTGGATGAAATGACATTTTATTTCGGTGTGGTTAATGTGCTCATTGAAAACATCATTATATGCTATTCGAATAGCACTTTGGTTGTCATAGTAATTGACTATCCCACCATTATACGGATTCCCATGTCTTATAGTAACTATTGCAATCATAGTAATTCCAAAGTTGTATCAACAAGTGCACAATATGATGCTTTTGTACTAGCTTGAGGTACGATGATCTATTTCTTTGCTACTCTATGGGATGAGCAAGTTAGCTAGAAAGAAACATTAGCATGTAGTGGAGTGATGATCTAAAGGGTCATCTACCTAGTCAGCATTAGAATAGGCACTCATCTATAAGGTGGAGTTAGTAGAAAAGTGAAGGCCATGAAATAAGGTACCGTTAATGTAACAAAGGATCTAAAGAAATGCAGCGAGGTTAATGTACATGTTGAGTTCATGAACTGATTAACAATGTGAAAAATATAGACAATGTTAGGACAAGTAATAGTGATAAATGCAAGATTGACAACCGGTTGTCGATAGAGTGCAATGAGAAGAGTTCCATCTTTGTCATCAAATTTGGTATTTCATCTTAATGGCAATTGGAGTGATCTTGTTATCAGTGAGTCCTATTCAAGAAAGTAGATCAATACCATATATTGCTTCAGATATATAATAAGCTTAGAAAATAATTGAGTTGCTTGAGATCCTTCATTCAAACTGTCAATTGAGATACTATTGGAGTGTTGTTGCCGACGTGATCATCATTAGTAAAACCACGCCATCCACATATACAAGTAGTAGAATAAGCCTATGAGATGCGTTGAGCAAAGAGAGCATGGTCGTAGGGACTAGATGTAAAGCCAAGATGTTCCATGGTTGACTTAAACTTGGAATACCATACATAAGGAGCCTGTTTTAGTCCATGTAATGCTCGACGTAATCAGTATATAATGACAAACTTAGAAGAATGAGTGTATCTAGGAGGAAGCTCAAATATGTACTTCCTCAATAAGATCAGTATTAAGGAATGCATTTTTAACATTCACTTGGAATAGAGACCATCGCTTAAGCTACACAAACTTCAAACCTAATTAGAACATGCAATTGGAGTAAATTTCTCATCTTAGTCAATTCCATACTCATTAATAAAGCCTTTTGCTACAAGTCAAGCTTTGTAGTGTTTCATAATACCATTTGTCTTTATTTTGATTTACATGCATTTACAACATGGATCAAACTTCTTAGGAGGTGAATCAACCAAATCTCAAGTATGAGTTTAGTCTAAAGCTTGCAACACAATTGTCATTGTTAGGATAAGTACTAGCTTCTCTACATGCAAGAGGCTCAACAAAAGAAGTAATGTAGAGTAGCAACAAAAATCACAAAGTCGAACTAAAGGTTTAACTTTCATGGGTGGGACAACAAAAAGGATAAGAAGGACTAGCTAAGAGGATTCGATTAATCAAAAAGGATGAAAACATTTTGTGTGGTTATAAGGTAACAAGACATTAACATATCGATTACAGTCAATCAAAATCAATTAAAGATATGCACATCCAAAAGAGATAATGCACAGCCGAATGGGATATGGAAAATCTCTTGACATGTCTAATGAAGTGGCATTGACGTGGCTTTGGCATGGCAAATGAGGTGGACAACTAAGCCAACGTTGACGTGTTGTAAACATGTAGTTGACGTCAACATTATGTGTGCAGAAGCCTTTGGTGCATGAAGTGTGTGATCTGCAGGGCAGCAGCGTGTGGTGGTGGGTGAGGGTGCGTGCGATAGTGGATCAAGATAAAATTTCGGCATCTGGCTCGATTGAGAACAGAGTCCTATGGTAATGTCTGTTTTTCAAAACGACAACAGAAAGTGTCAGAACAATACTTAAGGGCAATGGATTCGTGGAAAATGAGCATTGGCATGCAGTTGAGATCATGTAATAAACTTGACGGGCACTTCCTTAGACAATAACAACTTTGATACCAATATAAGAATAACGTAGAAGAGAGAATTGTGTAATTCTATATATTCCATAATAAAGAGTTCATTAAGTATTTATAAATTTTATAAGATGACCATCTAAGATAATAATATAATAATGGCAATTATCATTAATCAAAAGAAATAATTTACAAGTTTGATAGTTATGTGAAATCTCCGATGTCTTTCAATTATCTATATCAGGTCCACCATGTATCTATTTCTGCACTTTGACAGTCTTTATGCAGTGGTGTAACAGCTCTTAGCGTAGGAGGTTTTTGAGACTTTGAATTTTTTTTTCTCTGTTTCTATAATTTTAACTGTATTTCTATATCCAATTACTTACTAAACAAGACGCTTATATAAGAAAACCTAAAAAATTATTATATTTTATCATGTCCTGCTCAAAATTTTAATTCCAACGCCAAATTTATGTGCACATAATCGAATGTGTTGGTACATAATTGAAACATCGTACGAAATAATAAAATGGATATAGTAGCATAGCTGGAGCTGGAAGTCTTGTCCTTCAAGTATTCTAAAGGGTGATGGTCCTAGCAATGTCCAATATTGAACTTATGTGTTGACAGCCTTGGACTTATATTTGATTAGCATAAGTTAACGAGAGTCTTGAGATATATTTTTAGCGGGCATAATAAAAAAGGTGTCCATATGGTCGGTTGGGCTTAGACTTAAAGAGGGGAAAAAGGAAAAGAAAAAGAAAAAAAAAGAAGAGGAAAAAATTACAACTCATCGTTTGCAACTTACACATATCATCAAATTGTAAATAGCATCTTAATCCATATAAAATCGGTGAATGATCAACACGTTTTCTTGTCTTTCTCGTCGGAGAAAGATACCACCCAACAACCAGAGAAATTTAGGACAATTAATCACCTAACGCACCACCAAATCAAAGCACCACCCAAAGCTAAGCTGGCGTTTGGTATCATTTGAGAAATTTACTGTTTCTATTCTCTCAAAATTCACAACAGAATGGACATAAGATCATTGTTTGGCTACCTCTAAGAAGAAAATGATATTTTTATATAAAAAAAAAGCTGAAAATTGATTATTCTAAACAAATAAAACATTTATTTGTTCAATTGGCCAATCAACGGACCAATTTATTCTGGGTAGGGTCCACTATTCATTGAGAAGACATAAAAAAAAATTAAGAAACAGCTACGCAGGAGTTGTAAAACCAACTTGACCGAGGATTAGAAGCAGAAAGCGAGACATGATTTGTTCAATTGGCAAATCAAGGCACCAACAAGATATATCCTACTGTATCCCCGTGGCGGAGCCAACGACCATTTCTATTTCTTCGATGAACAACTCAGGTTGACCTTGTGGCAGACGTATTATAATTGCTTTAGTTTCTTCCAAACTACCTCAATTTTGCCTGAACTTTGGGGAAAAAAATTATGAACCTACTAAGACATCCATCAAAAATTTCTTTTTAAATTTGACTTGGGGAAACTTTCTGCATAATAACAATAAAAGTGGGTGCAGAGCCTTAAAAGGGGAAATAGATATCATGAAGATAGAAGGAGATGTATTGGGCGATGAGATTTCGAATTAAAAAATTGAAGTGGCGATGGAAAAATTAAATATTTTCATGCCACAGTCATAAAGCGGAGGCGAAGAACAAGGATTCTCAATGCTTAAATCGGTAGAAGATAAATAGATGGCCATGGATTTCTTTCGAGACTTGTACTGCACAGTGGGGCCACGAAATTTCAAACCAACCCTAGACTTTCGTTCTTGTCTACTACATGACGAAATGAGTAAGACTTTACGAGTAGAGGTGTCCATGGAATAGGTGAAAGATGCAGTTTATTATCGTTGACACCTAAATTTTTCCGATCCAGTCATTTATTCAATGCATAGAAAATTAGGGTTTAATTTTTAAGCCCTAAAAATATAAAAATAAAAAATAACTGCATAGCATATAATTTTTGGTGCATTTATTTACTATTATCGCATTGTTCGGAGCTCATTATTTTCTGATGACCAAAAATTAAAAGAATTGGTGATTTGATATTTTTGGTGATATGACAGAGGATTGTTTGTATATTCATGCAATCTATTCATATATCCTCGGAAATGACAAGCGTGATAAGGAGATATTACGAGCTCATCTTTGTAGGATTTAGAATTCGAGAAAATCCTATTACAATCTTGAATCTTTGGCAATATGCGATAAAAATCGGTGGAGAATATTCATTTTTTGCAGTCTAATATGGAAAAATACAAAGGAAATTGAATAAGGCTAGAAGAGATGTAAAAAATAAAAGGAATATTGCATTCAGGAGGTGATCTTCACGTATCTTGATATGAAAAAGGAAATGAAATTTTACAAAAGTTTCAGTCCCTTGCCTATAAATTGGCTCGAATACGGACAAAAGGGGGGCCACACATATTCAATACACGGCCACATTTAGGTGGGGAGCACAACGTAATCTCACGGCGTATAGAGAAACACACGAGAGAATAGAGTGCTTGAGATGGGCAGAGTCGTGGTCGAACATCCCCCTTCTCAGCCGTGACGTTGTGACGTTGTTTCTGACTTTACTGGCCGCCTTTGAGTCTCTCTCGAAGACACGTGACAGTCGCCCACGGTATACTGAGTCATATTCGAAGTATCCTCTCGCATTCACACGGAAGCTGTTTGTGCTGGTTGGGTCCAATTTCTTCTTCCAGGACTTTTGGTGAATCCGCAGCAGGTGGCAGCCCTTGGACGCTCCTCCCACGTCAGCACCATGTCCTTGCAACATTCCCAAGTGCTTCATTGAATAGTCCAAGTCGCCTCTCAAAGTTTACGTGTAGACTCTTGAACCGACCGCGATTTCTGACTACTCGCCGAGCAAGAACCTTTGTCGCGCGTGATTCGAGTCGCGAGTGCGAGCCCCCCCATCGTGCCGATCACTACCGCACCAGCCAACGAGCTGAGCATATGCAGGCTACCACCGCCGCTGCTGAACCATAATCCCAACAAGCCGACGGTGCTTGTGACCCTTGCCGGGCTGAGTGTCACCGTAACCCATCACCGGGACACCATCTAACGAGTCCAAATTCATGAACGATATCGCGAAATAGGTAAAGATATTATCCGAATTTAATTTGGTTATTTCCTTACTTAATTTGTTGAGATTGTGATCAAATTCAAATCTTTGAACGATATATCTTATCCAAAGTTTCCTGAAAAAAACTTTAAAAAATTAGGGATTATTCCCTGATTTCATGACGTGAATATGATTGATAGTTTGATTTCATGTCCGAAATATGACTTGCAATCACACAAAAAAATCGCCAATCTGATCTCACGTCCGAGATATAATTCGGGATTTCGCTAGAAATTGGTCAATTCGATCTCATGGGTGAGATACGATTCGTCAATTTAAAAATTAAGCAGACACAAATGATATCATGCTTGATTTGCTGCCATGTTATTTTATATGCCTTTGTTTGAATTGATTTTGTTTCCGTAAAAGAAAACCCATGAAAAAATAAATATATTTGAGTTGGATTAGGCTCATGCTAGAATATTGCCTGTTTTAGGATAATTTGCATATTTAGATTAGGCATTTTATTCCGAATTTTTGAAATTAAAAAAAAAACCAAAAACATTAATTGAGGATGTTAGATTTTCTTTTCATTAATTTAAATTGCATGTTCAATTACTATGCAATTTTAATTTCGAATTTTATAAAAAAGGAAAAGAAGATATAAAAAATATCATGCGCGTGTCACCTAGAATTAGGTCATTCCATCATCTAGTCATGATCATTTGAGTGCGTGACATGTTAGGATAGTTGCATTTAATATTTTCTTGTCATTAAATCATGTTAAATAATTAATGATGTGTAACATAGAATTTGCATTATAAGTTACATGTTACATGTCATTTTAGTTACATGTAGACTAAGTTTCATTTAGATAAGAGAAAATCCTAAAAAATATTGAGTGATTATGTGTAATTAGAAATCATACATAGGATTGTTGATGTAAATTCTAATATAACATTGCATATGATTTCATTATTATGAGGTAAGTCTCATAATTTATTTATTGCTTTATTTGGGTGTTAAATTTAAGGATGATCGGGTCCAAGGTGAGTAGAGTCTAGACCTGGACCCTATACCCAACCCTGTTATAACTGGTTCCCCTTTTCTGGACCCTATACCTTACCCTGTTTGTATTGGACCCTGTACCCTATCCACTCTGTTTTTTCTTTCCGATTCCAGGGTCAACCTGTTTTCATTGGAACCTATTTTGCAATCTTCCGATATCCTATACGATTTCGAATTTTACATTAATAGGCGAGAAAATAATGTAATCTTCATAATTTGTATTAAAATATTAAGCACTTGTAATAAATAAATACATGAAATTTTTGACTAAATAAAAAATTAAAGATCCACATGGCTAATTATAATAAATAAAATAGTAAGGCAAATAATTAACAACAAACATGGGTCTAATATTAGTCTTATTCTCATAACTATTACATGAAGCTACTCATTTATGCAAGCATAATTTTGCCTACAAAAGAGAAATTAGGCGAATCAATTCATGTGATACACAAGAATTTGGCGGCAACGAACACCGTCCGTCCATTAGACGGTGCGAGAGGGAGCCGGTGAGAGAGGAAAGCAGTGAGGAAGAGGAATGACAAATGAAGAGTGCCGTGCATGTTTGAGAGAGTTAAGAGGAAACATATCGTGTGATTGTGGGAGTAAGAATAGAAATCGGGGAGAAAAAAAGGGTTTTGGACATTTACTTACAAAATCGGTCCGGGAACCGATTCCAAAACCGGTTTTGAATTTTGGGAACTGGTTCCCGGACTAGTTTCAATGGAAACCGATTCTCAATCCTGCTTTTTGAGTGGGCCGGTCCGGTTCCCGGGTATACTTGGTTCGGTTGCATACCCCTAATTAAATTGGTGGTTTGCGCATCCGTATGATCACCTCATATGTTAGGGAAATCAATTAAAATCAATTTAAGTTGCCTACAAACATTTTTTTGAAATAAAAGAGAAATGTACCCAAAGGGCGTTAGAGAAATCTAGTATAATCAAATCCCCGAACTCATAATCTCTGGTTCGTAGGAGTAAATCAATGGTGACTCACCAAAATAAATTAGTGGCGACTCATAATTGAAAAATCATTTGCATGTTAAGAATTTGAACCTAAGTCGTGAATTGGTATGGACTTGAGAGAGCCTGAGCTAAGTTTAGACTTAGTAATCCATTAACCAAACCCAAAGTGGTACACCGAGGTTAGGTCGCAACGATTATTATTATTTTTATTATTATTTAATTAGGTGCCTCTAAAGCAACGGGACCAGGTGACTTGAACTAATTATTTATTGCCGGCATTGGGAGGAGATCAAATAGAACCCATGTTTATCTAACTTTCAAGGCCCTCAATCCTTAAAAAACCTTGAACAATTTCGCCTCTTTAGCTCTGTGCAATTGTGTTTACAAGATAATTTCAAAGGTAATTGCTAACGAGCTCAAACCTTGGTTACAAGACTCGATTGCCATGGAACAAAGTCCACTTCTCCTAAGGAGGCAAATTGAGGATAACATCTTCATTGTATAGGAAGTGCTGCATCAACTAAGAGTTTGAAAAAGGAGGAAAAAGTTTTGGGCAGTTTCACATATAGCTTATGACGGAGTGGAGTGAAACTTCTTGGAAGTATATACACTCAAAATGGGTTGACGGAATAATGCAATGTGCTAATCTAACTTCCTTCCGTGTGGGCTGTAATGGGGAATCACCACCTTTTCTTTTTCAACCTTCCAGGGGAGAGCCTCTCTCATCTAACCCGTTTATTTTAGTAGCAAATGCTGTCTTTCCTAATGTAAAATGCAGTGTATAAAATCTGCGTAAGTCATAGTTATTCCGAACACCCGCACTGAAATTGGTTGCGGCCACACACCGCTTAAGAAATCACATTTAATTAATTTCTTGACATCTCTTTAAATTAGATTAAATAATTGGCAATGATCACCGAAATTTAACTTTCTCAATATATCTTAGGATCAATCTTGTCATGATCTTCCAAGTTGGCTTGGCTCAGTAACTTTGTGCAGGTTCCCATGCGACAGAATCAGTATATGCAAAAGTACTTCGTCTCTCGTTCAGATTGATCTCCAGGCTTGTCCGCTATCATGCATGGACATAATGGGACGTGTGCTATCAAAGAATCACAAATCTAAAATTGGTTACCGAAAGAATGTAGGAATGTAAAATGCTTCTTCTGCTGGCGTGCCCCTACCCTACCCCCAATTTGGACACAGATCTGCAGTGTCTCACCCTATTCCGATTTGCTCTTTCCAGACATGAGATAATAACATGTGGACGCTGGATTTATGCTCACCTACATGAAGTCAAATCCCCTCAACCAACCATGAAAAAACCTCTCTCTCTCTCTCTCTCTCTCTCTCTCTCCAGTTTGGACATGTATTTTACTGTATAATGCACTTAATTCAGTAAATTTTGTTTAACACGAAACTTTAAGAAAAACAGCATGTTCTAGGATTCGTGGATCCGACATATTGGAGCGGGTGTTTCTAACAATCTAGGTAGCAGCTAAGTTTCAAAAAATATTGAACCGAAAATCAAGTTGCACATGACTGATATTAAGGGTGTATATGACAAAATTTATATTTCTTTATTTATTTGTTTTTCTATTCCCCGGAATAGGTTGAAACAGAAATAATTTTGGTAACGCAACTTCATTTTTTTATTTGTGGAACATAATTCTATTAAATAAATTTGGCGCAAAAATTAGAAGTTAAAATTTTTAGCTTTTTTATTTCTAGAACAACAGTGAGAAATGAAAACTTATTTCATCATTCACTCTCGTCACTACCCACCCACTACTCGTGGGATGTCAAATGCTCGTTGCCGAATGCTGGACACCAGCTGCCCACCGCCCCCTAGAAATAATTTTTTTATTGAATTTCTATTCCAGAAAAAAAAATTTGAATTGTTATCATACGTGTTTCTTTACTCAGAAACTTGTTTAGGGAATAGAAATTGATTCCAGAAATGTTGTCGTGCATACTTTAAGCTTTCTCTCCTCTTATAGATATCTTGAGGGGTAGGGGCTAGAGAGATTGAGAGAGAGAGAGAGAGTTGCACAAAGTCCTCAACCTTACTAGACTAAGATCAAACTCTGCTCTTTTTATTCGGAAACACTATCCTCTATTTTGTAAGGGGAAGTCATTTTCTGCCTTTTATGCTTCAGATATTTCATTCATGAAAAATGTTTTCAGGTCGACCGTTCATTTCCCATGCGTCAAACTCCGGAAATCAATGAAAACAGTAAATAAACACACCCTTAGATTAAAGAGTAATAGCTTTCAGTTGCTGAATAAATCCCAACCTTTTAAGCTGAGAGCTGTTACTTTTTGATCTAATGATGAGTCCTTATTAGGTCTAAAGCCTGCCAGCCAATTGAGTTTCAAGATGGACATACGCAATCATCACTATACATGGCGCAAGCGTCATCTCACAAGGGGCCTATTCGCGCCTTTATAACAATCCGTTAAATTCTATTGAAATTTAACTCATGCGGGTCGCGACACCTTGGCACTCTCTCGTCCTCATTGATGGCCCGATCTGGAGATGTGCCTCTATATTCCGAGGCACCCCTTCTAAATTTGATGTTGTCCTCAAGATCCAATTGACGAAGAGAGAGAGAGAGGGAGATGGTAAGGTGATAGTGGCATCGATCTGGAGGCTCGTTTAAGGTGATGCTCAAGCCCACCCATTTCACATAGGATGTCCTTCAGATTCAAGAGGTGACCTCCACTTTGCAGCTCTTTGTCTAGGACATAGTTCTCGTACTTCTAGCCAGTGAATTTCCATGATGTTGGAATATAATATGTAGAAACGACAGGATCTTGCAATTTACGTCAACGCTAAATCACCAGAGAAATAAACGAGAATAATAAGGACACTAAAAATTTACGTGGTTCAGTCCGAGTATCGGTACCTACGTCTACGGGGAGAGCCAGCAGCAAATAATCCACTATAATCGGAGAATTATAATTTACGATCACTCACGCACTCGAGTGTTTTCCACATATAGATTTAACCCCAAACCCAAAGTGTAAATAAACAACTCACTTGGACGTCAATACAAAATCACCATGCATTCAAGCTCAAAATAGAAACATTCTACGTACGCCAAAATCAATTCATCTTTGGTCCACGTACGTGTAAGTCTTCACGTTCCTTTTCAGGCTTCGCGAGGCTTCAAGGACTTTGGCTTCAGAAAACTGGCGGATCATGGATGTGCCAAGAGAAAACCACTTTCTTTCTTTCGTAGCCTTTTTATATTGTGTGCACCCAAAAGTCAAAGTCATAGTCAAAGTCTTGACTTTTGGTCCCCACGAGGATAACAACTTTCGGCAAGCTTCCATAGATAAAAGAAGAAATTCATATCTTCTTATACGTGTGCCCACTAGGCCCCACGGTCTGATTCATTCTTCAAAGATGAACGCTGCAGGTTACAGAGAAGAAACCCTTTACCTTTTTTTTTTTTTTTTAATTTTTATTCTATCTTTATTTCATTTCCTCCTTTGTGCAGCTTTAAGGAATTCAAGATGGGCTTCTTCATCCAATTTGAAATCTACTTGGGAAATCTTTATCAACAAAATTCAATTTAACAAATCGTTATCCAAATTCAAACTTGAGACATTAATTTAACACGTGACATTATGTATAACAACCAAACTGATCTATTTGGTCAAGTCTCTTAAGGATTACTCAAGGTGAAGTTGCATTCACCTTCACTCATACAAGTTCACTAGCAAATTCATCGCCACTTGCTCGATACACGTGGGAACGCTCATAAATAGAACTACCAAGAGTTTCTCCTGCCAACACACAGCAACAACTTAATCTCTAATTGCCTTGTAGCAGTTCTAACTTCTAATGCCGCCGGGAAATCCCCTACAGATTCGATTTGGTTTTATATGCTTTTGACATACTCTCCCTCATACAAACTCTCTTTTCTTCTTGTTGTGATGAACACCTTTATGAAATTGCTGGAGTGTGGTGGAGGCTTTTAGAATATGTTGGCAACTCGATTGATCAACAGTGTTTATAGAGCTCATGAATACTTTTTGTACAGCAAATCATTTCAAAAAATGAGATGGTGTGTCACCTCCACATGCTCGGTTCAATCTAGCACGAACCACCAGGTTTTCTACAAAACAAACTATAGTTAAATGGTCACCATTCAACCAGAGTGCATCACTTGTCGATTCAAATCCTTCCATTTATCCATGTTGGTGGTGTAAATTTACAGCAAATACATCCAGATATGATTCAAGTTAAAGCATAGGTCGAGAAGGAAGAGCAAACTGCAAGAGTCAAGTCATATCAGGTTCATCCTTGATCTAGAGTTCTTCCAGCCTAACTTCAACATGGGATGTGCAATGTTGATCTTGTCCTAGGGTGTGTTGGAGTTACTACGACCAAAGTAACTAAGAGGCACCTCAATCTGCAAGACACAAGATTACTCCACGTTTTATAGAAGTCATGGAAGTGGAGAAAATTATAGGAACGTGGTGGGAGAATTGCACTTAGCTCAATAATTGCTTAAAAAAATCCATATGTATAAAGAAACGAACACGGAGGAAGAAGACACGCTTATGCACGAAAAGTTTTATCAAAACTTTGCCTAAGTTTCCTCTGCAGTATATAATCCATTTCGAAGCGATGTCTTTCACTTTATGCTTTAGTTTTAGAGTCAAGTTCATTGTTCGTAGTGTTTGTTGAAAATACCAGTGTTATTTTCATGACAACTTTTCCATTTGAGCGTCCATGGATGTGTGACTTTCAAGTTGCTTTAGTTCTAGCGAAGTTTAGTTCTCTGTCGTTTTGTTTCCAGTGTTTGCAAATTTATCTTTCCTTTCGGCACTCTCTTCGATAAGTTTTCTTTTAATTTCAGGTCCTGACAACCAAAGTAGCACTTTCCACCGATCTCTTTGCTACCGGGAGTTGGCATGCCTATTCCACGTAGGCTTAACGACCGGGCCGCTTCAGCAATTGAGAACTAGATCAAGCCAGCCTTACCCGACCGGTTACTGGAAAAACCGATCTAGGTCTCGATTCCCAGTTCTTATGTCAAAACCACCAATTCAAATCTAGAATCAATCAACTAGGCTGGTTCCCGTGTCAAACCGGTCATATATACATTATTTTTTTAAAAATAGAGAGATGCAACCAAGAGAATTGAAGCTGCAATGTCCAAGTTCATATAGGCACAACAGACCACTAAACTAATAAGACTTTAATTCTCATTGGCTACAAAAATAATACATAATTGCAATTATTTAATTCTTACTAGACAAACTTGGTTCCCCCATAGAATCCAAAATCAGCCTTCATGTCCAATCCAATTGTAAGAATTTGTAGGACCACTATTAACTATTTTAAAAGTTTAAGTTGTTATATGAATGTGTGATTTAATATTTAGATATTCTATTTGTCCCCCTCATGCTTAGTCTTATCTTTTTGCCTATACTGCATGTATATATTTCATTAAGGAGGTAAATGGGGCCTAGAAAAATTTGAGCTCAAAACCTCCAACTCTGATATCATCTCACATGATATCCATGTGAGAATTAGCGAGATTACTGCTAACTATTCTAAAAATTTAAGCTGTTAGATAAAGACATTGTTTAATATTAATATATTCTATCATCAATTCGAAGTGTTAATCAGTTCAGTGCCTTAGGTTAATGTGTTGGGATTCGAGACTTTTAGTTCATATTCTAGATTACCACCTTAGAACCAATCTTCCCTAATTTCACATACCTTCCCACCTCCCCATCTTTGAAAACCTGTTTTGTGCAGAAACTTGATGACGTCGTGGTCAAGTTGAACCTGAGAACGATTTTTCAGTTTTTTTTTCCTATCACCGGTTTGTCATATTCTCCTTGAATCAATCTAGGTAACAATGTCGTAACCATCATCGTCCAAATCATAGTAACCGATGAACTCTCAACATTGGCATTTCTTGTATCAATGTTATCGGTCATTAATTTTCTTTATATGCTGAATATTCTGTGAATAGTTTCCAATCAAAATGTGGTTTCTCAGAATATTTGTTGAACCTACTTATAATTCAAATTACATTAGGATTTTCCTAAGAGTGGAATTGGATATTTCCTTACTTTGATTAACTTCTAGGCCCAAGGACCGCTGTTCTCAACTCTTTCACTTAACATCGAACAAAAACTATTTTTTATACCCTATATTGTTGAGTGTCTTCATCTTTATCTCCATAACCAAATCATCCACATAAACTGGTAGTATTTTCACTATGGCCAGAAATATTAGTACTATCAACTTCCATTATATGCTTTTAATTATAAGCTAGAGTCAAACAATTAGTTTTCATTTGTTTGGGAGTTAAGGGAAAGTAATTTTCCTCTTATAAGAAGGGAAAGTCGCTTTCCTCTAATTTAAACTTGTTTTTAGCTTATGGAAAGTGTTTTCCTTAAATCAATTTATTTTTCTTCATCCAAACACTGGAAAGTTAGAAGATAAATTTCCCGAAACAATTTTCTTCAAGCAAATCACCCTAAATAATCATTTTGCACAAGAAAACTTGATGATCTTGCCATACCGTGCTCTAGGCAAGATAGACATATCTAAGGTAAAAACTCAACAGAGATAAAAAAATTAATCGATATATAATAGTGTCAAAATGAAATCATATTTTGAGTGGTACAAGCCCATCATATCAAACAATTTTTAAAAAATGGTTAATTTGGTGTTGCTTCTTTATTTGGTTGGTAGAGGTAGATCTCTCTTCTGTTCAGGGGTTGCACAGGCCTCGCATTCTTCTCGGCGTACTGCAATTTGAATTCGTCATGACGGGTCAATACTTAATAATTAGTAAGTTATAATTATAGACATCATTCACATATAAACTGAATTTGAATTAAATGTATGTGATCTCATAGTTATTAGGCATGGTTGGAGGACAACAAGGCCCTTTCACAAACAACGAGCTAACTCTAATGAATATTAACTAGGAAAATTACCCCTTAAGCTAGCGATTATATCTAAAGTAATATGAAAAACTAATTGCTCACCTTATTCCGTGACTTGCAATATCTATGACAATCACTAGTTAGAATTGGATGAGCATCATCGATCAAGAGATCAATATACCAAGAAATTAGTGTGCTTACATCATGTACAGCCTCTCTGAGCAACTTGATTTGGTCCTTTGATACAGTTCCTATCTGTTGGATGATCAAAATGCAAGGGTTAATGAAGCTAAAACACATGGTTGATAGACCACGCAAGAACATATAAATTCTGGGGTAGAAAATGTGTAAATGGGCCTGTATTACCTTTTTGTTGATAGTCCAAATGACACCTTCTGTGCAAGGAGGGACAGTGAGGGAGCCCATATATCTCAAGTAACTCTTGCCACCCATCTTGATCTCTCTTGGATCAATCGCGCCCATCTTTCTCTCACCTTTTTTGTCAACCATGGACCGTACATTCCCCATTAACTGAAACGCCAATACATCATTCACAATTGGAGGCATCTGATCTCGCACAAGGCATTGTGAAATGGGGGATTCTTGGCATACTCAAACGATCCTAAAATTGATTTAGCAATTGTTGTGGTAGGTTGGGAGTGGAAATTTAAAATCATTAAGCGCTTTCGATTTCCTAGAACTACACATCATTATTGTGAATCAATTCCGTGTATTAATCTTAATAAATTTAGTATTTCTTCTTGGAGAATTAGCCACAAATTAATTAAAGCAGCAACTTATGATACATAAATATTTGGAATAATCGGGTGTTTGTTTGTTGGTTTCTTTTTTTACCATGACCCCAAAGATTTGGAACATGGCCATTTATAAGTATTTGAGCTAGTATCCTTTCACCGATTATAGGATTAACCAAAGTTTTCCTTTATTCAAGTGATTGAATTTTCTAATGATATACTGGCACGTTTTTGGAAAATTCACTTTTAACTGTAAAAGAAGTTTGACAAATATGCTTAAGATCCTCATTAACATGAATGATATAAATCAAGACTTTCTAAATTTTATTGATATGAAAGAGGAAATGAATAATAAAGAGCATAAACATATTAGACCATAAAGAGGCGATAACGCACAATATGCACCTGAAGAAGTTACCTTGGAAAGGAAAGCATTTGGTTGGCCAGTCTTGTAAAGGAGTCCAACCACAGCAATCTTGTGTTTAACGTCCGGATCTGTGCTTACATGAACCATGTGGAGTTCTAATTCATACCTAAGTACATACAAACACCTATTGTTAAATATACTGCACCTCATGACGAATGCTGTGATGGTCCATGAAGATAGGAAATTCACGATACATATTAAAAAGAATTTAGATTGTCGGATCTTGTGAGATTTTCTTAAAGTTGAACAATCAATTTTCATGGTCCAGGTGCATTTTATTGCATGTACAATATTTAATTATATTATTGCTCAATGTTCTCTGTAGAGAGAGAGAGAGAGAGAGAGAACCTTCTGCCATTGATGGTGTGCTCGGAAGGGGAATGCCAGTGAAATTGTTGTAGAAAATGTCGAGTGCCATTAATTTTAATTGATCCAGCACTGCCCAGGTCCCATTGAAGCTGCACTCAATCACGCGTACAACACCTAATTAGCTGTCTAATCTTAAATGGGTCTTTACTTTGGCATTTGACTTACGGCTGTTATTTCCAACTACAAAAGATGGGAGTCTTTTATTTTATTTTTCTTGCTTGCATCAAACATCGAAAGCCTAAAATAAAATAATCAATAAACAGTTGCTCACGGTCATCCAAGTTTTTTTTTTGTAAATTAAGATATTAAGTTTGTGTGTTTTAGCAGGAAACCCGGCTGGGCCTAATTGGACCCTAAAAGTTAAGTAAAATTCTACAATGTTAGTTAAACAAGACAGGCATCGTGATTTGAGCAAAGTTAGGTGTTCAAAGTGATGCCGCTGATTAAAATAACATATAGTGAAAACAATAATGTTTATGGTCGTTCAACAAAGGTTCTTCACTTCAGACCAAAAAAAAAAAAAAACAAAGGTTCTTCACTAACAACATGTGATAACGCTTCATAAGGTTTTTGGATTAGCGTTTCTTCCAATTTCAAACGCCCATTTGAAATTTTGCAAAAGCAGTACCCTACTTATTAAATCAAATTTTTAATTGATTGTATTCGGAATAGCCCAATATTAAGAGTTAAATATGAAATGAGACTATGGTTTGACATTGAATATTTAGTTTTTGAAAAAATATGCATATAAAAATAATGTGAAAAAGTAATTTTCCTAATAAATAATCTTTCATGTATGAGAAGTGAGCACATAATAGTACCCTTAAGCTACGTTTGGCAGTCGGGATAAAATTCGGGATATGATATAATTTATCCTATTCTACGTTTGGTGCTCGCTCTAAACAGGATAAAGTCGGATATAAAGGGAATATAGGCAGGATAAAATTATCCCATGTGGGAGGTGGGATAAAGGTGGATAGAATTTCTAATGTTCATAATAAGAAATTTATTTTTCTCGAATAATAAACTTATTAAATTAACAAAATTGAAATTATATTTCAATATAAATAATATTTTAATTCTAGGAGAAGAGTACGATACCACACAACATGAGAAAATTGTCTAGAAAGTTTTAAATCTATTATTCAACAGCCAATTCACTCATAAAACTTTTTTAATTGAGCTAATTTAGTCATAAACTTTTTAACGATTTGTCAAAAAAGTTAATTCAATTAATTTTAGTCCAAAATCACTGATATGGATGTTATCCATCCTATGTGACATAATTAGTGATGTGACGTGGACAATTTTTGTAATTTTTAAAAATAATTTTTTCCTTTTCTTTCTTGCCTTTTTTTCCTTCATTTTCTTTCTTTTTCTTTCTTTTTTTTTTAACCAATTTCTTTTCACCTATGGCTAGTCGTTGGCCATCCCCAAGACTAGCCACTACCAAGGGCGTTGCACTCTTGCTGGCCATTGGGCGAAAGGGTGATCAGTGTGGGCTGTGCACCCTCACCTACCTAGTGGTTGCGAGCGACCCCCGGGCCATAAGCAAAAAAAAAAAAAAAAGAAAGAGAAGAGAACGAAAAAGTTAGATTTTTTTTTTTTAAATTACAAAAATTATCCACATAAGACACCTGGAATTGACTAGACCATCACGTTATTTCCACCAAAAATTAATTGCAATGACTACATTAGAAAATCGTAAAAAAGTTTAGGAAAAACTTCATTAGATTGAAAATTTTAAAATTGAATTAACCATTTATGACTTTTTGGACAATTTTTCCGGCACAGCACATCCATGTCCTCTACCTTCAGCCTCTTGACAAGCAACCTGAGCAGCTCGCGGCACCGCCCGAACCGCTTAAGGCACCACCTGAGCCTCTAAGGCGAGCTATCACCGATTGCCTCTCTTCTAGCTCAGCTCACCATGGGGTCCACACTCTTCACGGGTCTTTGAATTTCGGTTCTTTTCTTATTTGTTTGCTAGATTCTTTTTTTTTTTATTTTTTTTTTCAAATTTTGTTTGGTCTCTGCTAGATCTTGCAAAGTTTTTATTTTCGGTAAAATCAGTCTCCTATTTTCCTCTATTAAAAATTGTCTGGCATCAGACCATCAGACCATCAGAAATTTATTATTACGGCTCCAGGATGCTTGCCGGGCCCTTCGTGTATATTCCCCTAGATATATCGATCGACATAGGAGGAGTTGGAAACTTACAGAAATGTCGTGGCCTCTGTTCTTAAGGATCGCTTTGCTGGGCTTGTAGCTCCTCTTTATCTCCCCCAGCTTGGGAATCACCTTCACTCTCCGGCTCGACAGGTCGATCGGCGACTGCATTTCGCCTTTCTTGCACACTTCCCATTCTTTCCTCAGCTCCCCCCAGTGCCTCGGCCCCTTCTTGCTCTTGGCTAGGTAATCGAACTCTCTCTCATCCTCTTCACGAACCGCGTTTGATACAAATCACCACACAAAATTTCAGTCATTAACTTTCATTTGGTACTGTATAAAATAAGATCGTGTTCTTCAAGCCTATGATCAGTACGCTACGAATAATAGTATCACCGACGTGCAAGCTTTTCAAATTCACATTAAGGTGGGCGATACCCATATTTTCAACTCCTGATATGAAAAGTCCGATTTCCTACTACCAAAAATCGAGGAAAACAAAGCAAAAACAGAGTTTCACACGAATAGTAAAGAGTTCGCAATACGTCATCTTTAGCAAGTTTTTGAATCTGACATAACGCAGGTGCATCTCTCACAGTCGATATTAACTTTGCTTTCTATGGTATTGCACGGCTGTGGAGCAAATATCAATCCTTACTGGATAACGTCGTGTCAATTAGCCAAAAATGAAATGAAATGAGAAGGTGGGGCATTACCAACTTCTCCGGCCATGGATGATGCTGCTACGCTCCTCAGTGCAAGAAGAAAGAAGAGGGTAAAAGAAGAACAGAGGATATTTTTGCTTTGCTTCTTCATGTCGATCTTCGCTGCAGTGCGACGGACGATTCAATGAAAGAAAAAACGGGTCTTGTGGGTACAAATTAAGGAAAGAGAGGAGGGCGGTTCTTGGGATTTATAAGCATGCGCCGAGGCTTGGTTTGTAGGAGGAAGTTTTGGTGAGAAAAAATGGAATGCCCTTTGTCGTGTGAGTGTGAAGAAGAAAATCTGTCACGTGTCTTGGAGCAAGAAACACCCTCGCACCTTCGACCGATTCAGACAACGTGTGAACGGTGAGAAACGAGAGCGGGGACGAGACGGGTCAGATGTTGTGATTCCAACTAATGAGGAATGATTACTGACTTGATTGATGGTTTCGGGGAGTGAAAACCGAGTGGAACGCACTAGGATCACCCTCGATGAGCTTGCAAAAATCTATAGATCTATATCATCGAATAAGAGTACGGAAAAATATCAAAATACAAATGAATGCACGACACATGCGTAACACATCAATCGCGGCAACAAAGTCTCTCCATGGGAATTCTACAACCGCGTGCTCGTGTAAAATAGTTTCTCCAATGCCAATGAACCTAACAAAATCTCATTCCAATCGGTTTGTACATATGGGGTTGCCATATCTTGGGAAAGAAAAATTGAAGCACGATGAGACAAAAAAGAGACTACTTTAAACAATAATATGATTCAACTTAGAGATCATGCGATTAAATTCGCGTATAATGAATTCAAATTCGAAAGACCTCCAGCGAATTAATATTTCAAGAACATTGCATAACCAATAGGAGTCGCCGTGTTGAGTGGTTTAGATTGAATTTATTATCTACACCATATTGATAGAATAATTTCTCTCCATGTTGGGTTGTGTCTCACGCGAGTGTCCTTTCGTCTTTCTTTCTTTTTGCTTTTTCTTCCGCAAGGAGGGGGAGAAGCTTGACTTTGCGACCACTCTCACTTTTTCATTTTCTTTAGTTACCCACCCCATACGGAATAAAATAAACTAAGCATCGCAAATAATTGATGTCGCACAGATCAAAGTTTCTATTGCAATCTCTATTTGTTTGTGTAACTTTCTTGTTTAGCTTAGTTGACGAGAAAATTGGAGTCGTCTTCTTCATGTTGATCAGCTGAGCCCACTCACGTGCACACTTGTATCATATGGATCCCAATAAGATCGCACCTCATCTGATGGTATATATGAATTGAAAAGAACATTTTGGTCCCTTTTTTTTGCGAGAAGTGGATGGTTTGAAAAATATTTTCTTAAAAATGATAACTTATAGCACTAATCTCTAGACAATAAAAAATGGTCTTCATTTCCTTTAATTTCATTCTAAATCTATCAATTACCATTGTTAGGAAATGAAATTAACTGATTTATTTTTTTTTAGGAAGGAAAAACGATATAAATAATCATCAAACTTAGGCCCATATTCAATATTATCATAAATGTACCAGTTTGAAATTTTTCATGGTATTAATCCATTAATTGATTCACATGAACTTGTCATATTAAGTTCACATGACATCTAAGTTAGCAATTTAACGACAGTATTTTCATAAGCTAACAAAAGGTAAATATGTCACGCGTTATTAATTTAGAGTTGTGGGTGATCAAAAAATTAGTTTAGGGTAAATTTGTCACTAGTGTACCAGTTTAAGATTTTTCATGATATTAATCTTTTTCATAATATATTAAATATCCAAGATATGGATTGCATAATTATACTTGTATGCACTTATATCTATGTTATAATATATAGCAAACTTTCAATATTTTGTGTCCTTCTCGACTTACAAGTATATCCTCACATCTTTAGTTAACTCTAAGTTAGAGAAATAATTGAGAGGTAATATTGACTGACTTTTACCATCTTGCGATTGCACTTATAATCTAAAGATCTTGGTTACGCTTTACAAAATTAGTTTAGGTCGATAAAAAAAGAAAACTTAAGAGTAAATAGGTAATGATATTTTAAGAAAATATATGAATATTATGCTATGATTAATTGTAAATGGTTAATTAACCTATTAAAAGTTCTCATCTTGCCAAGAAAAAAAGAATTGTTAATAAATTGCATTGAGTAACCATCCACGTAATCCAATTTATTTCAGTAGTCACCCAATTCTTTCGCTTCGCACGCTGGGAGACGGGCATTGCCTCTAGTATCAAAGGACAAAATGGAGAAAAAAAGAAGAAGAAAACAATGAAAATAGGAGAAAATACAACTCATCATTTGGAATTTCCACATATTATCCAAATTCAACTAAGCATCTCAAATTATATAAAATTAGTAGATGATCAACACTTTTCTTGTCGTCCTCGTCAGAGAAAGATCTTCCCACCAACCAGAGAAATTCTAGGACAATCTATTTATTCACCTATGCGCCATCAGATCGAAGCAGGACCAATAGGCTAAGCTGGTGTCTGGCATTATTTGAGTGGTTAAACCAATTTCGCTGCGGTTTAGAAGCAAAAAGTGAGACACTGTTTTTGTCAATTGGCAAATCAAGACGCCAATGCGAACAATTGCTCAAAAACTGAACAATTGACCAAAACTGTTGATGGTCAAGATGAATATTACGTTTTTGAATCTCGGTTAAGTGAATCTCCTGCTCTATGTATTATTTCTGAGACGTTTCATATATGAGCCTCTTCAAACACCGATTCTCTATGTTTATGAAGTTCACCGGTAATTGACTACATTCACATGACCAAGCCAATGGCCATCTCTATTTCTTTGATGAACGACTCAGGCTGACCTTATATCATACGATATTTTAATTGCATTAGTTTCTTCAAAAACTATTACAATTTTGCCCGAAATGCTGGTAAAAAAAAACATTACAAGCTCATTACGGCTACACCCACTCATTTTTATTATTTAATTTTGGGAAATTTTCTGTATTATCACAAGAGAAATGGTATACAATAACCACTCACGCCCTTTGATTCATAATAGTTTTTTTTTTTGGGATCATAAAACGGGTTATTTCTTTCATTCATTAATACAATAGGTACATAATAAAGGTAAACATACTTCCAAACATAAAATATCCCAAAGTGGCTGGGGATGGGAAGACACTCAATTGAAAGGAAGTTTTTTGCTATGATGGGCTTTTGCTACCCAGTTAGCGGTTCGTTTTCTTTCCCTTAGGCAATGAGCTGACTTTGCTTGGCTGAACTGGCTAGAATCCCTATTCCTTCACTTACTATGTTCCTCACAGCCCAAGGGGCTTTTGCTCGGCCCAAGATGCTTGCCACAACCACCAAACTGTCACTTTCAAATACATAATCTATAGACTTTCGCTGTACTTTACTCACGTGACTTCCTTGGATTTGTTGTAGAAACTTCAGCCCTTTCACAAACGCTAGGGCTTCAACTTGGAGGGGTGAGTCTACTCAGGTCTCGCTCGCCAAGCCACCTTCCACCATCCCGCTTGAGTTTTGCAAGATCCTAGCTATGGAGCATGGCTTTTCGCTCCCTGCCCATGAAGCATCCACATTGAGCTACAGATTGTCACCGGATGGAGGTTTCCACTTGATCTCTTCTCTTTTTGTTTTGGATTTTGAGTTGCAGTTCTGTGGGTTCCATCAAAGATGGTGCTGATTTGTGCTCATGCTTCTTCTAGTATGGCTTAAGGATTACGTTGTTGCCCCTGAAACACGGCGTTATTTCACACCTTCCATACGAACCAGAGTGTGGCTGCGACTACCTTTGTTTCATGTGGGTCAAGTTTTGCTTTGAAAACTTCCAGCAACCATTTGTCTATTCTCGTTATATTTAGAGAGCTGTTGTGTGTCCTGAATGTTGGATCTAACTAGATTTGCCTTGTCCAACCGTAGATCAAAAGCATGTGTTCGATCATCTCTAGGTGTTTTGAGCAAAGTGGGCATAGCGGGCTAGGTAATAGTCCTCTTGAAAAGCTTTTTTCGTGTGGGGAGGGCGTCTTGGCATATGCTCCATAGAATGATTCACTTTTTGGGGGGGGAAGTCGGAGATTCCTTATTTTTGTCCATAGTTGTTGGGTAGGCTAGTATGAGGTTGTTTCCTTGGTTGGCTCTGGCTTGTTAGACTTAGAATGCTCATTGTTGTAGTCGCTTCTAACTAGGGGTGTCAAGAACCGAACCAAAAACCGAACCGAACCGAAAAAACCGATTTTTTCGGTTCGTTTGGGTTTTCGGTTCGGTTCTCGTTAAAAACCAAAATCTCTTTTATCGGTTCGGTTTTTATCGATTAACCGAACCGAACCGAACCATGAACCGATAAAATCTCTTTTATCGGTTCGGTTTATTCTCTCCCGTCCCGACTCTAGGTTTTATTCTGTCTCGACTCTGGCCCTCTCCTCTCGTCTCGTGTCTCCTCTTGGTCGGCTTGGAGGTGCAACGGCGACGGCGGCGAGGGGACGACGCGCAACGTGACGGCGGCGGCGGGGACGGCGCTGCGACGGCGACGGCAACCGATTGAGGGACAGAGCCCCTCTTCCTTCTGCGACGGTGCGCGCTATGCTCTGGACTGGGGGGCGGCCAAAGTCTCTCCTTCGTCACTTTACTTGCTGTTTGGCTAAGACCAAACAAAAATCTCCTCCTCCTCGTCTTCTGCTACCTTGGGAAACCGTAGCGCGACCCCCCTCTCTCTCTTTCTCTCGTAAAGGTGACTGCTTTTCTCTCGAATCTTGGTTGATGGTGATTCTCGCGTGCAATTCGTGCGCATCGGGTGTGTCAGAGGGTTGTCAGATTGATGAATTTTGTGGGTGGAGTTCAGCTTGACATTCAGCTGGACTGATCGGATGAACTGGGCTCTACTTTCGTTTTGTAAAAATTGCTTTTTGTCCCCTGGGTGGGGAGTTGATTTTGGAATTATGGGATTTGAGTATGCTGGCTATGCTTGTGGTTTCATCCGGTGTCGATCTCTTGCTTGGTCGATTCCAGTGTGCGAAGCGAAAAAGGTTGGTTTTTCCCGTTATTGATTTCAGGGTAGTGTATGGTGTCTGTAAATTGAGTTGCTGAGCGAAACTTCAGTTGGGTTTTGCTTGTTTTATTTATTACGGTCGTCGAAATGTTGCCTTAATTCTTTCATCTCAGCTAAAATGGCTGATTGAGATGCTAGATTATCTATATAGCAGCTTTTAATGCTGTGATTGTTTTCCCCCTAGTGGAAAGAGCCATAATTGAGCTTTAAGTTCTAGATATTGCGGAGTAGGTCGTGAATCAAGAATATGTTTTTCTGGTCATGCTAGTCTTTAGTGATTTCAAGGACAATCATATTAGTTTACTCTGTTAAACAAAGAACCAGAGACATTGAGTTTTCTCTGAATATATCCATGATGTTTGTGTAGCTACACTTTGGCGATAGTGGAGCGCCAAATCAACTGGAGCGCCATTTCGTCCAACTCAGGTATTGCGTTTTCTCACGCTCGACACGCATGCACGATCGTTGTTGATGTGGGTTATATTTTTGCAGTGGACCTTGAAGTGCAGTAACATATTTAATTTAGATTATTGTATATTGTGTGTGGTTTACCGGATAATTAATGATTTTTTGCTGAAGAACCCTTTTTGCATTGTCGGTGTTATGTAACACAGACTGCTAATAGATCCAACATAAATATTGCACCAAGTTTCAAAGTGGTCAAATGCTTGCAGTGGTTGACTTCAAGTAACGCAGATTCTTGCTATTTTGTATGGTGTTAGTGTTCTGGCTTTGGGTTACAGATTCTTAATTTGACCTCCTCTTTTTTGACGTGTTTGGCTGAAATTATCTCTCTATTCCTAATATAGTTATGTTTGCCTTTCTAAAAAGGGTGTCCTGACTTTTTTTTGTGTGTGGATTCTTGATTCTTTTCATCTGTTTTTCTTTTTCCCTTTGTCTCTTTATCTGTGTTTGGCTTAAACAATTATTCTTTTTCACAAAAGTATCAAGTTCGACAATTGGAAAAGGGTTCCAACTTCTCATTGTAGATTCTTGACTCTTTTCATCTGTTTTCCTATTTCTTTTCTATACGAACTTGAATTCTACCATCTTCCATAGATAGTATCTAATGTAGCTAAAAGTTTTGGGCCCTGGATCTGTCTCTGTTATGTGTCCTTGCCCTCTCTGTTATGTGTCCTTGCCTTCTTCAGAGGGAATTTATCTATAATTATGCATCTTATGTAAAAATGGTTGCTCCTTTGAGGTTTATAAATATATTAATGTTCCTTTATATTGATGCAGTGTCATTGAAGCTCTCAAGGTGGATAGTTTGCAGAAACTTTGCTCATCATTGGAGCCCATACTTCGGCGTGTGGTAAGATAAATTTGGCAGCCGCATGCTATTCATTTATTGTGTTTCCATGTTCTTTTCTCTTGGTTAATGGAAGAGTAGTAAAATTGGTTGATGAAGAAACTAGAGAACAGTGGTTATCATGATTTGTGGGAGTGAGTGATATTCTGATTCTATATGTATCACTGTCTCCTTAAATTGGCTTGACGCTCTGAGTTGTGAATCTGGTTTGCTTGAGAAGATACTCATTAGCTCTGTAGGGGCGGGTATGAAAGCTCGAAGAAAGCTCGAAGAGGTAATTTCTCTTGATGTTTTGATGTCCAAATTGGGTTAAAACTGTAATGATTTGATTGAACTTGAGAATCTAGTCTGGGGTTTGAGCAATTCGGATTTTATTCATTCCTATGGTGATGTACCCCTTTCTTCACCTTTGAGGTGGAACTACTTATTTCCCTCTCTTCTTAGATATGTTAAGCTTAAAACAATCCTGCATGTTCATAGAGAGTGACTTTCTTCCTTTTCAAGCAATGATGCAAATAGAAAACACAGAAGCGAAAAGTATATATTGTGACATCAGATTCCTAAGTTGAGATCACTAATTTTATTTCAATTGTTTTGTCAGTGTATACAAAAGAAAGGAGCAGCATTGTGGTTATTGGGCTTAGCGTGCACACAACTCCTGTGGAGATGCGTGAGAAACTTGCCATTCCTGAGGCAAAATGGCCTTGAGCCATTGGAGAACTCTGTAGTTTGAATCATATAGAAGAAGCGGTTGTAATATAATGGAGATATATGTTGTCGCTTTGTCTCAGCATCGTGGGGTTAAAGAAGTGACTGAATGGATGTCTAATGTGATTTACTTTTGCTCCTTGCCATGATTATAATTTGGATTATTGCAATAATTAATTGCCCTATGATACTTGTTTTATGGATGAAAAGCACTAGTTTCCTTTGAGTTCTTGTTAATCCGGGATTCTTTCTTCTTCTTTTTCTCTTCTTCTTTGGTGAACAGAATCCTTGTTTCAGAGCTTTGTCAACACCGATTTTTGTTGTACAATGGGGATGCTACACGGCATCTTTTTGAAGTCTCAGCAGGTCTTGATTCTCGTCCTTGGAGAAGGACAATTTCCTAGACTAAATGGGTATACTTGCTGAGTGAAATGTGATGTGAGGCATAAAGACTATAGTAGAACATTCAGATGAGAAGATAAGTTAACATACTTTATCACGATTTCATATGCTTATGGCTGTATTTACGAATCACTAGTGTAAAAAAAAACACTTAAAATCACTACACTACATGTAGGACCAAATATTCCTTCTGGGAACAAATTAAGATTGGAAAAGCTAAAAGCAGGGTAGTTTTTGATCCAGACCGGTTGCCCATTAAACCCAGAAAGTCAAAAGTGAAGCTTTCGCTTCCTTTTGAAACCCAACTAGATTGGAAGCAATGCAAAACTCGAGCCATTTCCAGGCTCAACTGGGACAAGCCCACAAAAGAAACCTACTCGTGACGCCATCCTCCTTCCAAAGAATTCTCACGCAACATTCTGAGCTCCCATCCTCATCGTCACTTCTTATCCTCCCTGGTTTCTTCTTGCTTGACTTCTCTTCGAAGAGAAGTCATCTCGCTTCTCATGATGTGATAATTTCAGGAGAGTGAAAGGGCTGTAACAAGGGAAGAAGGAAGAGATCTAGCTCAAAAACATAGATGTTCGTTTCTTGAATATAGCGCAAAAACTAGAGAGAACGTCAATCAATGCTTTAAGGAGCTTATACAGAAGGTAAGCCGTCCTGAAAAAAAAAAAAAAAAAAAAAAAAACTGAAAACCGAAAACCGAAACCCAAAATTTGAAAACCGAAAACTGAAACACAAAATTTGAAAACCGAAAACTGAACCGAACCGAACCGAACCGAACGGTTCGGTTCGGTTCAGGACTTATTCGGTTCGGTTCGGAAATTTTCTCTAACGGTTCGGTTCGGTTCGGTTTTTCAAAAAAACCGAACCAAACCGAACCGTTTACACCCCTACTTCTAACCTGTGTAGTCTCCAGTTTTGTTTCCTATCCAACATAGAGCCTTAGAGTAAGGCTAATGGGAATAGCTAGTATTTCTTTAACAACATCCTCTACAAATAGATTCTGCAAAGTTAGCTCTTTCCACTCAATCCTTCATTTGTTAATCAGATTTGCTACTTTATATGGATCATCCTTATTTGTAGGACCCTTAATCAAACTTGAGGTTAGCCATTTGTCCTCACAGATCTTTCTAGACTTTTTATCTACCACCAGCCATTTAACCTTCGGTTCAATGGTTTCTCTTCCTACTAGAATATTTTGCCAACCCTAGGATGGGTGATGTCCTTTTTTGGCTTTCCAAAAATCTCCATCTGGAAAATATATGCCTTTAAAGACTCGACTCCAAAGAGTTTAAGGATTTTGAGATAGTCCCCAAGCTTGTTTTCCTAGCATAACCTTGTTAAAGATTTGCAAGTCTTTGAAGTTTAACCCTCCTTCATCTTTCCTAGCTTTCATCACTTCCCATCTCTTCTAGTGCATTCCTTTTCTAGTATCACTTTGTTTCCACCAAAAGAGGCTACTCTTTTCTTAATGGCATTATAAGCATAATTTGGTATCTTGAAGATCGACATGGCATATTGAGGAATAACTTGCACTATGCTTTTAATCAAAACTTCTTTACCTGCTTTGGACAGAGTCTTTTATTTCCGGCACTCTATCTTCATGTTTACTCTTGCTAATATCCACACAAACATTCCTTTCTTTGACTAACCCCAATCGGATGGTATGCCGAGGTATTTCCCCATCTTCAAGTTTATGGGACAGTCTTTACTGAAACCAACACCTAATTTGTTCAAATTGATGGCTTGACCTATTTCACAATAGTATTGGTTTAAGATAGTTGCCAAACTTTGGCTGTGACATCCTAGAATTTCAGTTATGCTTTAAATTAAATAAATCGGGTCTTTCATTGACGCGCCTATAGTGTTATTCTCTGAGCTGATCACTCATAAGCTAACTAGACTATTTGGGGAAGTCATTAAGGGATTTTAATGCAATAGACTTGGGAATTCGATCAGGAATCGACTACTCGACTATGCTCATTTGCAAAGATCATTATGGCACAATTAAAAATCGATTAGAGATCAAATTCTCGTTGAAAAATTCTCGTTGATCAGCACTAAACTGATTTTGTTGTTGTTTTGGTACCATGTGTCTGTAATTAAAACCTCAAGATTTCCACGGCCACCGAGCATTACCAATGTGTCGAAAAGGTTCATTGTGGCTCGAAAAAAATCAACCACGGGTTATTTGCACTAAATTTTTTTTGAAAGCTACCTAGTAGCCTAGGTCACGTTAAAATCGCGCCAGAACAAAATTAACTGTAAATTTGAATCCGATTTCAGAAATTGAAAGTTCTGTCATGTCACAAATCATTTTAGGAATGTCGACTCATCTTCTGAAGATTTTTCTGTAAACCGAGATTTTTGGTGAAAAGTTGGGATAATGCCATTTTTGTACAGAAAATTCAAAGGACTGTTTTTTATCGCGAAATTGAGATGCAAGTCGGATCTATTGGCAAGGAAAAATGCTAATTTGATTGAGGATATGATGATGGAATTTATAGAGGCCGAATTGCACCGGTTCAAGAGAGATTGGAAGTGGAATTGAGGTGGATTTGAGCCAAATGCCACGAAAATTTGTAGCCCCCCTTGGACATAACTTTTGTACCACCTCCCAAGCTTCCTAAGCAAGCTATTGGCTGGAAATTGGCTATGAATGCCAGCCACACTTGGTGGGACCAAGCCAAGGAGACCAAGAGATGAGGTTGAAGACCAAGTGACCCCACAAGCCGAGGTTGTCTCCCCCTTCTGCTCCTTCTGCCCGTCGACACCCCTCCCCTCCATTCCAACTTGCTTGAAGCCTCCTTAACCCAGAAAACCGAACAGCTCAGCCCTTGCCTTGTCGTCAACGCCTACCGAAGTTGCGTCACTGTTGCTGCTAGCCGAAGTCGCGTCCGAGCTCCGCTAGTTGCCGTCCCAATTCTGTCTGTTTGTGCATTCGTTCATCGTTGTCCCCATCCCTGCTCGTTGCCTCACGCCTGTACGTGCACCGTTCAGCCGCCGTTCACTATTGCCGAGCCCTGGAGCCACCTGCCTAGCCAATGCTGCCTCTGCCGCTCTTATCTTGCCGAACCAATCATCGATTCCACCTTTCTCGTTCAAGGATAGAAACCGAAGCCCCTGGTTTTGCAGCCAATGTTTGGCCTGTTTTCAAGCCCTTCCGGACCTTGCTTGGCACACCCGCTTTGAAGTTTATTGCTCTTCTCCGCCTTGCCGTCGTTGTGGTGCAACCGGATCGTTAATCAAGTGAGTTTACTCACTAATCCTTACTTAGGGAGCTAATGACACTCAGGGGATGATTAGTTTAAGTTAAGTATGGATTCAGTGGATAGTTAGAATAGATTAGCAATTTAATTAATCGTTATTGCATGTTAGGTGGTTAGAGTAGTGCAATTAGCAAGTAGATAAGCTATAGTATTTATCTAGACAGGTTTGGAAATTTTCTGGACCTGTCTCGGCTTTTAATTATGCTTTCCCGGCCTAAGTTTACATTTTTGCTATTTATCGGCATTTATTAATTAATTTTTGTAATTATTTAATTAATTATTATTTTCTAGAAATTAGACCGGGATAGTCGATGACCGGAATTTTATGCCGATCGCAATTGTGAGATTTGTTTAATTAATTGAGTGTTATTTTGTACTATTTGAGTGTGGTTTGTAATTTTAGGTAATTATCCCAAACTTTATTAATTACCGAAAATACTAGGTGTCGGTTTACAACGCTAAAAATGTGTTTATGGATCAGTGAAATTAGTGAGATTTTCAAAAGGGAAAATATTGTATTTTGGCTAAGGTCGATTCTGTACTCACACACGATTATTTTTATCGGGTATATGATAAAAATGGTGAAAATGTTAGATGATCAGGATGGTATACTATATCAGCTTGTGAGCTTGATATGTCAGCTTAGGGTGAGCAGTAAATCGGTATACTATATCAGCCTGAGGGCCATGATATATTAGTTTTAGGTGAACAGTATACCTTAGCAGCTTATGATGAACATTATCAATATACTATATTAGCGTATGGGCTTCGATATGTCAACTTAGGGCGAGCAATATACTCTGTTGTCAGCTTCTGGTGAGCTATATAATTTATCAACTTTGTGTGAGCTATACTATCTATCTTTAACTTAGGGTGAGCAGTCCTAATTTGATCGGACTTTATAGATAATGTTGAATGGACTGACCGAGTGATGGTCTTGATGACATGGAATCAATTGAGTCGATTGATCGATGGCTCGATCTGTTGTGATGATTTGATTTGGTTGATATGATTTGATAGTTATATGCAGCCCTTGGGGTGTATTTTCTTTCTAGTCGGGTCTTAGGGGTGAACTTGCCGAGACGTCGTCTCACCCCATTGTGGGATAACATTTTAAGTCCATAAATGGCAGCTCCTCTCAAGCATTTTGGACAACCGAAGAAGGTCACAGAGCAGAGGTGTTATATTTCGCTTCATGGGAACCCTAGGGGATAGGAGTACGAACTTGTGAGGTCCGCGCTTTGGGTTGATGCGGGTCTCCCCCATAAGGTACCCCATCGATACAGATCATGGTACCGTCAGGATCGGAATGGTCAGAGAGAGGGCCCCATATCGGAATCTGAAATACCTATGTATGTGCTGGAGGTTGCTTTTGGGAAAGGCACTGTAGATCCTCCTGGTGGTTTAGTGGTAGACTCGAATCTTTCAAATCCAGGGACTCCGGTGTACTCAGCTAAAGGCTCTAATGAGGAGGAGAAAGAAGATTTGTAGTTTTATGAAACCCCCTTGTTTTGCAGATCTTATGTATATTGGTTTGTATTGTATATGACATGGTTTGTTATGTATATATAAGTGTGGCTTGGTTTGGTTTTCAAAAATTATGGTCCTACTTTCCTATCCCATCTTATTGTTGTCTGGGGATTTATTATTTGCTTCCGCATGTACATTAAAATGAATAGGTCGGCGACGCATCATGGTACGTCGCTATTTAATTGACCACTAAGAGATGGGCACGTGCTCGGAGGATTGGGGCGTGACATTGGCATTCCTTGACTGTTCCATCTATGAAAAATATAACATCATTAGCAAATAATAGGTGTGATGGTGTAAGGCAGAAACTGTTAAGAGTGATTTCTTTGAGGCTTCCATTTTGTATGGCTTTGTGCATCATCCATGATAGAACATTTGCCATAATTATGAATAGATAAGGGGATAGTGGATCTCATTGTCTGATTCCACGTGAGGGTAGAAAATATTGCGTAGGTTCTCCGTTTACTTTCACACTAAACGATATAGTCGAGACACCTGCATGATTAAGTCGACCCACTGCTCATAAAAACCCATTTTCAGCATACATGCTCTCAAGAAGTCCATTCTACCTTGTCATACACCTTTTGCATGTCTAATTTAAGGATGGCTTGGAACTTCTTCTTTCTTTTCCTTACCCCCAATTGATGGGGTAAGTACAGTACAAGTGTCAAAACTTTCTTACGATGCTCACTTTGGTGCCAAATTTTTTTTTTTTTTTGCTCACTTGAGTGCCACAAATTTGAAAAATTGATCTCTTGAGTGCTACTTCTGATTTGGCCTATCGGAAAAGTTGAGATGGCATACAATAACGTTAAACTTGCCAACATGTTTCACCGGCGAGTTGAGTCAGCAAATGAGATAGTAAACGACGCCGTTCACCGATGTAATTATAAGAAGTGAAGCGGTTTCACAAATTGGGGCAAAATCCCAATTACATTCTTCATGAACCCTAACCCTAACCTTCAATCGACAAACTCTCTTAAATTCCAAGGCAAATCATCTCATCAAATTCACAATAGGGAGCAAAAGCAAGAGAAGCGGTTCACGAATTTCCGAACAAAGTGAAGATGAAAGTGAGTATTTATGTTTTTGTGGTCTGCAAAGTCCAGCAAGAGTTTCTTGGACGAGAGAAAATCCTGGGTGAAGGTTCCGTGGATGCGTGAAGTATAGAGAAGACTTCAATTGTGGATATTTCAAGTGGGTTGGCGCGAAATTTTCGAATCAAGTAACGGAGGTGATCTTGGAGCTCCTTTAAGGACAACATGGATTTGCACCTGCAATGAAAGATGAGTTGGATGATGCCGACTCTACGCAAGCGGAAAGAAAGGGTATGGAATCTTTGGTGAATCACTTGAAAAAGGAAGTTTTAATGATGAAAATTCAAAGAGATATTTATCGAGTTTTGTTTGTCTTGATGTTGTCAGGTTTGGTATGGTTTGTGGTCATATGTAATCTTAGTAATGAGAAGAAGTTACTAAGTCTACTGTAGTTGAAGAACAATGAAATGTATTGCTATATTTGGCGCAATGGCTTTGTTTTTTCTATGATATATATGGGTGGGTTACTGGTTTTGTGTTGACTTGAATGTTGAATGGCCTTGGCGGATTTTGATAAACTTCGTGTTTTTTTATGCAATTTAAGCCTTATTGTTGATTTACACAAATGATAGATGGCTTGACCAACTCACAGCAGTTACGGCAAGAGAAGGGATAGTCTTGCATTTTGTGGTTGGTCTTGGCTTTTCTATATATGTTGAAGGATAGTTGAAGTTTCAAATAACTTTATGAATGATCATTTGAGTGCGAACAATTTTTTTAAGTGAACACTTTTGTTCATCAACTATTTAAAAGTTGCAACTTAGGTTCCTTAACTTTTTGAAAGTGACAACTTGGGTTCCTCAACAACGGCCTTACGAATTCAAGACCAAAACAACACTTCTGTTAAGTTGTCCATCCAAAATGTAACAATAATCTGAAACAACTAACATTGCTGCCAAACACATCACCAGTCAAAATACAACAATGATCTCAACCGCCTTACAACAAAATCCTAAAGTCTTAGACATTGACACCTAACAACAAACATATAAAAAGACGGCATCCTCCCATCAATCAATTTGAAGAACTTCATCACTTCTTTTTTTCTTCTTAAATGGCTTCATTTGATTCATGAGTCTTGCACTCTTCCGAACTGGAACTCTAGGTACATTATTCACTCGTGTACCTTTTCTTACTGTCTTATATTTTGGAGGATCCATTCTTTTCCTTTGAGCGTTGCATGTTTCGGTGTTGCCCATTGTTGAAGTTTATGTAATTGGTGTTGGTACTACAGTAGACGGTTGTGAATTCTCAAGATCATTTATTTCAAGAGGAGGTGCCTATTTTCGAGCTGCCATCTATTTTGGAGCTGCCATTGGTTGCTTCTTCAATTGTGCTTGAGTTACCATTGGTTGGTTTATCGATTCTTGCCCTCGGCTTCTTCTTGTAGATGCAACTGATTCTTGACTTGGTCCTCCTTGAGATATCAACACCTCTAAACTTCTCCTAGACTACAACCATATAAACTTCAATATAAAGAAATTACCATGCCAATCAAATTGAATACATTAAATGTATAATAACTAAAAAACTGAAATTCAAAACTGTTATGCCAGTATTCATATTTGTAAACAATCCATAGCCATATTCTCTTATCCTTTTGCCAATTGCACTATGTGTATGTTGTGGTGCAAAACTTTTAGAAACTGAAACCTCTTCATTTCTTCTTTTTCTAACATGTAAAATGACATAACATGATATGAATTTATTGCACTAAAAAGTACATACAATAGCAATAAATATAACAAACATCTTACTTGGCATTTACTTCTCTATTGTACACTATTGGACTCAGTTTGCCTTGTGATTGATTCTACATTACTTTATGTGTTGCCTGCATATGCCCTTGCATCATTAGGCTATGTTGTCACTTGTTGCTGCTATTGTTGTTGCTTCTTAGTTGGACAACCAACTTTGTTGTGCCCTTCCCTATGGCAATATGAGCATAGAACTGTTCCACTAGCCCTACTCATTGTATTACTATTACTCACAATTTCCCACCTTCTTATTTTCTTTTGAAGTCTACCTACTTACTTTTTCATTGGTAGAGGCTTTGGGGTTAATGGTTTGTTTTGTCCCAAAACTTGCTACTCCTTAGACGCTGCGACATAAATTGGTATGTAGCAAGATAGTTACTTTTCTTGTAACAGTCTTCCACATAATCCTCTAGATCAAGTTGCTTTAGTTGGATGGAACCAATAGCATGTGAGCAATGTATTCAACTCAATTGCCATGCTCAATAGGAACATTTTTGTCTCCAAATGAACAACATACTTCTCACCATCATTCATGATCTCAAATCCATCGTCCACATTCCAGATTGGATGATAGTTCCTACTAGTAGCAATGTTACCTTTCAAGTTTTTTACAATCTTAGGCCCACATTTTGTAGGCCACTATGAACATTCGTCTCTTTGTTTTTGTAGCATTGTTATCACCATAACTTTGATGTCTTTAAGTATATTGACAATTGATTTGCATTTGGCTTCTATAATCCTATCGTTTTAAGCCTCGTAAAGATTGTTGTCAACACTATCGCACTTGAATTCCTCACTAAAGAAAGCTCTACAACAATGCTTTGCTTCAATTTGGAATAATGCTTCACAAGCTTTATTTGATAAAGCATATAAAACTTCTTTGTGAATTCTGAAATTTGACATATTTGAGCTATCTGCAATCAACCAAAACTGCTTTTGCAATTGATCACCTCTATACTTCTTCGTCCAATTTGTATATATGTGCCAAGCACACATTCTATGCTTGCATCAACTCAGCTATGTAAGCTGACTTAATGATACAATCAGACATAATGATATTAGCAAAACCAGCAAACATTACCAGTACCTTTTCTTGATTGCTTATAAATGCTCAACCTTTTCCATCAATTATTCTAAGATCAGCCATCAGATTTTTTAAAAACTAGGACTAGTTGTCCTTGTTTTCTATCTTGACCACAGCCCAAGCTATTGGAAACATTTGATTGTTTCCATCCCTCTTAACAACAACCAATAACTCTCCCTTACATAACCATTTCAGAAAGCATCTGTCTAATTTGATCACTTTTCTATAGCCAACTAAAAATTCCTTTCTACATGCATCAAAGTATATATACATCCTATCAGACTATGTCCCATGATCAACCAAGGGCTCCTCCATAACCTCTACATGAATTCTGCTAAGTGGATTTTGCAATCTACATTCCTTAGCATAGTCCCAAATCTATTCCTCCTTATAAATACCCATCAACGTACTTATCACCTTACACCTAGCCATTTTGCAGTGATTATGTCATGCCTCGAATCTCGAGTGTGTGCCCATCCCTTAGTGGTCGATAAAATTTTACGACGTCCCAGGACGTGACGCCGACCCATTCATTTTAATGCACATGTGGAAGTGAATTTACTAATCCCCTAACAACAACAAACATGGGATAGAGAAGCAGGACAACAAATTTCAAATCAAACACATCATTAAAAACCACAATCTGGTTTACAAATAGAGACCAACTCTAGGGTCTAAGTACAGGAGGTTTATCTCCCACCCATGCTCCTGACCCTTCCGCCTCAAGCTCCGGGTTCTTCATACTAGGGACCTGAAAAGTTAAGCTTACAACGGGGTGAGACATTGTCTCAACGAGTTCACCCTCTAAACCTCGATTAGGAAGGAAATACGCCTAGAGGCAATCTAGGCACATAATACAGAAGACTCACCTCACCTCAGTTCCCTCCTGCATGTTAGCATAATTCATATATCACATAAGTGTAGTAACAACACTCGAGCATTTGGAATGTTTCATTCAATCTTAGTCAATCAATTGAATTAACACGGTGAATCCATCATTCGATCAAGCAATTCACAAGAGTCCCATAAGTCTCTGTGGTTGTATGTGATATCGCTAGTATATACACCTAGAGGGGGGTGAATAGGTTTAAAAACAATTTATCGATATACGAAAGCAATACTAGGCAAGCAATAGAACAGAAGTTCTTCAAGACATATTATGATTAAAGTAAAAAGAGAGTAGGGAAGAGAAAATTGAACACAGGGTTTATAGTGGTTCAGCTTATTCCAAGCCTACGTCCACTCTTCCTCACCGATGACCTATCGGCTGGATTTCACTATAAACAAGAGAGATGTTACAGCAATGCTTTCTCTTGATTCCACAGTGTAGATACTCTACCACACTTCCTCAAGATATCTCAAAATATAGTCTCTCTTTTGCGTACAAGATTTCGCTCAGTAATAGACAAAGAACAAGGAGCTTCAGACTTTGAAATTCTTCTATCGTGCACACTCCAAAACAACTCGAACATCTTCCTTATATACTCCTTTATGCCATCATACCCGTTGGCATTTACCAAAGGAATTCTTCCAATCTTCCCGTTGGACAGAATCAATTAGAAAGATTACTCGAGCTATTAAAGGAACATAACGATAGCCCATCAATCATGCTCACCCATACAATCAGGATTTCGGTTTCCATAAGTAGAACCTTCCAAGTATACTTCGCCAATCAACGGATCTCTAAAATCAATCTTGATGTTGACTAAAGTAATCCATTGTGTCATATCCAGCCAAGAGATATTCGTTAGACGACAAGATCAAATCCTTAACGAAACGCACGTTCGGGATAGACCTTCTTCGACAAACTACAAACCTGTCAATGAGAATAGACTTTGAGTCTTGAGTCTGATAGTCCGAAGGTCTTCAGACTTTAAATGGTAGAGTCTGCAAGTCTTCAAATTTTAAATGGTAGAGTCTCAAGACTTTAGACTTTAAATGGTAGAGTCTGCAAGACTTCAGACTAGACTGATGGAAACGTTTTGTCAACTTCGAAATATTCCGAAAGATTTCTCCAACAATCTCCCACTTTTTGATGGTGACAAAACTTTCCTACTGATTTGAATATCTTTGACCGCAAAATATTACTCAAGCAAATATGGATATCTCATAAAGGTTAATGGCTTAAAAGTAACACTAGAATCTGCAACCACAGAAAATAGGTTAGTCTTGTATGAGAGTAAAGCCATTTATAAAATATCAATAGTACTTGATGTAATCAGTCAAGTTCAAAACTCAAATTCAGTCCAGTCCACAACCATACTCATAGTTAAACAAAGTCAATCATCAAAACAAACACACTCAAAGATTAACTTCAAGGATTTCAAAGCTCACATCTCTCCCCCTTTTTTTCATCAGAAAAAAAGTTTGAGATGGAATAGAGTCAGGTTTGCTTGGGGATATGAACAAGCTGGAAATCTCCCATTGTCTGGACGATGCCTTCCAGCTTTTTCAAATCTTCCTTCAGTTGAGCTGCCTCTTCACTCTTAGCATTTGCTTGGACCTGAAGAGCAAGAGCTTGGATCCGATCATTTAAAGAAACCGAAGAAGCTTGTCCCGCATTCCGCAAATTCTGAATTTCGCTTCCCAGCAGCATATATCCGACCCGCATTTCCAAGAGAACATCAAGAATTATGCGGAAATCTGCTGAATCATCGGTCGCGTCTTTGGCGTTGGCACGATCGGATGGAGTAAAGGCGGACGATGGTACATCAACATAGTCACGCGGATTTGGCAATGAAGCATCATGTCCTCTTCGGGAAATTGAGAGGCATGAATGTCCTCGGATCTCGCTGGAGAGCGGCCGACTCCCCTCAGCGGCGCAGGATGTGAGGATGTTTCTCTATTCTCACCATCTCCCCCTATTTCAATGCCTTCAGGTGGGGAAGAGTGATCCTCATGCTCTTCTTCCTCTGGATTTCCTCTTTCTTCTTCTTCTTCTCAGATGTTCTTCCTCTCGCATCTCTTCCTTGATTCTCTCTCCTCTCGCTCCTTTTTCTTGACTTCCTTCTCCTCTCGCTTCTTTTTCTTCTCGCTTCCTTCTCCTGTCGTTCCATTGATTCGGGAAAGTAACGACTCAGATTTTTTAAAGTCAAAGAGAGATGGTGATGTCATCCTCATCATCTTCATCCTCAAGGATGAGAGCTCTTCTCTTTTTGGATGAAGCAACCATGGGCTCCTTCCCTTTCCTTTTTGCTGCAGAAGAGGCTTGATGAGGTTTGGCAGGGGTTGTCTCCTTGAATTTCTCCAACTCCTTATCAAGTTCTTTTAGACGCATTTTGGACACCATTTTCAATCCTACCACCATTTTATCACACAATCGAACACAGAGAATATGTGGAGGTTGAATATTCAAATGTCTGAATAACTTTGACACAAGACCTGGATAAGGAAGTTGACCCTTGTCCTTCACCACTGCTCTATACATGTGGAACAGAATGGTATGAGGAAGAGAAAACTTTCTCCCAGTAAGGATGGCATACATCAGCTTTGCCTTTGAGTTAGAAACATCAGTCTTTGAAGTAGATTTCGGTCTGAGGCAATTTATTACAATCTTGTGAAGCAGAATGTTGAATGCACGCATCCTTGAGTAGGAAATCCTTCCCTCTGTCTTTCTGTCCTTAACAAGCTCCAACGTGGCATGAGCAATGGAGACATTGATAGGTTGATATCTTCCTCTCTCAACCCCAATCACATCAGCCGGCATATCTACATCCACCACAAAGTCTTTATCTCGGACACTGAAAGAGATTCTATTCGCATCCAAGAAGCTAAGATTCGAATAGAAGTATGCAGTTAATTCAGCATAGGCTTCTGAAGTATCGGAACAAAACTGTTCAAGTTGAAGAAGACAAAACTTTTCCCTCAACTTAATGTTCATTGCATCAAGGAAATCAAAATCCACACTCCTAAGGTTTATCACCCCACGTTTTAACAATCTGGAATAAAGATCCCTCTATTCCTTCGATCGGAACAAGTCTGTTCTTTTTCCCCGATTTTTCACCGCAACACCCATTCTTGGTTGAAATTGGCTGTACAGTTTATCATCATCATTCCCATCTATCGGATTTTGTGCTCCAATCCGCGGATCACTAGGAATGTTTGCCAGGGCTTCTTCAGCCATTCCCTTAGGAGCAATTCCCAAATACTCCATATTTTGCAGAAAGATATACTCATTCCCATATCCCTTGTTCTTGAGAAACTCGTCTATGTAGTTCAATGGAGTACCGGTCCTCTTTAAAGAACGGTAAAGCTTGTAAATAAAGGAGAGCTTTTGGGTCCTTACAGAATTAGCTTTTTCAACAACTTCTTCCTCTTCCCGATGCCCAACACCCTGTGGACTAGTTTGTGGAGAATGACGTTGCCGAGACTGTTGTGGGCTCGATTCGACCGTGTAACTCATCTTCCTTGGTGAGATCGAAGTGAGTAGGCCCCTCACTCATTTGCCGTGGTCCCCCGTTTGCAATCCTCGAAGACTTCCTTGAAGACGACATCTTTCACAGTCTTGAAAGATTCCGAACTTGACTTTTCCCAAGAAAGAAGACAACTTTTTCGAAGATTAAACAAGTGAAGACGACAGAAAAGAAGATCGATGAATTTTTTAGGGTTTCTGAACGAAAGAGAAACTGACTATATATATAGGTCAGTCGAAGGGAGGCATACCAAATGTTGCAAAGGAAAGTAAAAGATGCCCCTTTTAAAAATAACTTCCCCTTTTTTTAAAATCGATAACTGCCATTTTAAAATATTAACCCCTTTTTGAAAGAGAGAAATTGCCTTTTATAACGGAAATTGAGAGTAGCAAAAATCAATTATAGATAGATGATCGTACCTTTCCGAGATGAAATATAGCAGAAAATAAAATAACTTACAGTCAAGAACCGTCTCGAGTCCGAGAGTCATTAGACTTTAACTTCTTCAAGCTTAAGGATGTTGAGTCGGAACGTATGATTTCAAATTGATTTTTTCTCCAAAGGCTTTGTAAGTATATCCGCCCGGTTGGTTCGTTGAGTCGACAAACTGAATCGAAATTTCTCCATTTTGAACATGATCTCTAATGAAGTGATGTTGAATCTCTATATGCTTCGCTCTTGAGTGAAGGATTGGATTTTTGGTAAGATTGATAGCACTAGTGTTGTCGCAGTTACTCTGTGCATGAATCTTCAATTCCAAAGTCTCTTAGCTGTTGTTTTATCCACAAAATTTGTGAACAACAACTTCCGAGGGATATATACTCTGCTTCTGTTGTAGAAAGGGCTACTGTATTTTGCTTTCTTGAGAACCAAGACACTGTCCAACTTCCAAGTAGTTGACAAGTGCCCGAAGTGCTCTTTCGTCAACTCGCAACCGTTAGATCTCGCGTCTCGAGTATCCGAGAAGAGTAAAGTCTCCCCTTTTAGGATACCAAAGACCTATGCTTGAAGTTGAAGCAATGTATTTGATAATACGCTTTGCAGCACTTAGATGAGATTCTTTAGGGTCCGCTTGAAATCTAGCACAAATGCAAACACCGAACAGAATGTCGAGGTCTAGACGCGATAAGATAAAGAAGTGAGCAAATGATACTCCCTGTATAGCTTTTGATCAACTTTCTTTCCTCCTTCATCTTTGTCTATCTTCAAGGAACTTGACATCGGTATATCGTCTTTTTGCAATTTTCCAGTCCAAATTTTTTGACAAGATCATTAGCATATTTTTCTTGATGAATAAAAGTCCCTTCCTTCCATTGTTTCACTTGAAGTCCAAGAAAGAAGGTTAGTTCACCCATCATGCTCATTTCAAATTCATCCCGCATCGTCTTAGAGAATTTCTTGCACGAGACTTTGATTAGAGGATCCAAAAATAATATCATCAACATATATTTGAACAAGCAGAAAACTTTTGCTTTCTTTTTTGATAAACAGGGTAGTGTCTACTTTACCTTTGACAAAACCATTTTGAATTAAAAACTTACTCAGTCTTTCGTACCAAGCTCGAGGTGCTTGCTTTAAACCATACAAGGCCTTTTTCAGTCGAATACCGAGTCCTGGTTTCCTTGGGTCTTCAAACCAGGTGGTTGTTCCACATAGACTTCCTCATGGATAAATCCGTTCAGGAAAGCACTCTTGACGTCCATTTGGAATAACCTGAAATCCTTATAACAGGCAAAATCAAGTAATAATCGAATAGCTTCTAACCTTGCTACTGGTGCGTAAGTCTCATCATAGTCTATCCCTTCTTCTTGCGTATATCCCTTGGCCACGAGTCTTACTTTGTTTCTTACGACTTTTCCTTCCTCGTTTATCTTGTTCCTGAAAACCCACTTAGCTCCAATAATAGATTTACCTTTCGGTTTAGGAGTTAACTCCCATACATCATTAATGCTAAATTGTCTGAGTTCTTCTTGCATAGCTTCAATCCAGCTTTCATAAGATAAAGCTTCTTCTATGCTTTTGGGTTCTATTTCAGAAATAAGAGCCACAGCACTAGACTCTTCGCGCCTTTTGGATCTTGTGCAAATCCCTTCATTAATGTCGCCAATAATGAGATTTTTGGGATGACTGGACTTATGCTTCCGATTCTTGGTTGATTCGTCGGAGTTGATGATCACTTCCTTCATTTGAATCTTCAATAACCACTTGTTCTTTGGTCTTTTTGAGTCTCGAGCTGCTTCTTTAGACTTTGTAGAGTCTGAAGTTGGTTCAGATTCTTCAAGATGAGTCTGAATAGATTCATTTTGTGAAGAATCCTGGAATTTGACATTCATTGATTCCTACACAGAATAAGTCTTCTTGCTATAGACTCTGTAGGCTTTGCTTGAGGTAGAATATTCAAGGAAGATACCTTCGTTTGATTTTTCTTCAAACTTGCCAACTCGATCATTTGCATTTTTCAAAATAAAGCATTTACATCCAAACACATGAAAATATGAAACAATAGGTTTCTTTCCTTTGAATAATTCATAAGGGGTTTTTTCTAGAATAGGCCTTAGAAAAACTCTATTGATAATATAACATGCTGTTGAAACTGCTTCAGCCCAAAACCGTGAAGAGATGTTACTTTCAATCAAAAGAGTTTTAGCCATTTCTTGAAGTGATCTATTCTTTCTTTCCACAACTCCATTTTGTTCTGGAGTATATGGAGAAGAGAACATATGTTGAAAACCAGATTCATCACAGAATTTTGTAAAATCTTGATTTTCAAATTCACCTCCATGGTCTGTTCTTATACTTGAGATAACATACCCTTTTTCATTTTGAATCTTTTTAGCATACTTTTCAAAGTAAGAGAAAGTTTCAGACTTACTTGTCGGAAATATACCCAAGTAAATCGTGAGTAGTCATCCGAATTACTAGGCAATATTTCTTACCCCCAATGCTCGAGTTCTGGTTGGTCCAAACGGATCTATGTGCGAAGCGCAATACACGATTAGTGGAAACTTGATTTATTGGTTTAAAGGAATTTCTTACCTTTTTTCCCAATACGCATGGAGTACATAGATTGGTCTTTTGGTATGATAATTTGGGTAAACCTCGAACAAGCTTCTTTGCTGAAATTTTGGCTATCTCGCTTCATATTGATGTGCCCAAACTTTCTGTGCCATAAGTTCGCTTCGTCTTGTAATGAGATTAGACATTTCGATTCATCTGGATTTACATCCAAGAGGTAGATGTTTCTATGTCTTCGACCCATAAATGACTGAGTAGTATCTTTACTGGTTCCTGAACAAATTCCTTCTTGAAAGTTTATTTTGAAACCAGTATCACACAGTGGCCCGATGCGAGCGGATTGTAGTTGAGTCCTTCCACTAGGGAAACATTGCTTATCATGAGGTTTCCAATTTTTACAGTTCCAAACCCCACAATTCTTCCTTTGTTGTTTCCTCCAAATGAAACTTTTCCACCATTTGCTTGAACAAGTTTTATGAAGCATTTTGAATCTCTTGTCATATGTCTTGAGCATCCACTATCCAGATACCATTTTACCCTTTTCTTGATAGTGACCTGCATTTAAAAAGAAACTCAAGCTTTCTTTGGTACCCATATTTTCTTGGGTCCATTGGTGTTAGTATGATATGTGGTTTTTTCCCATACTTTTTTTAACAGGTTTCCAAACCATAGGACATTCTTTTTCAAAATGATTTGCACTGTTGCACCTTGAACATTTTAGAGCATTTCAACCTACTGGTTTCACAAAAACCTTTTGAAATGATTGTTGTAAGCATCTCTTGTGGGTCTTTGCTTAATTCTTTCTTTCACTTTAGGAAAATCAATTAGAGGAATGATTTCTACGGTCATTCCCAAACCAGATTTATTAAAATAAGGTTTTTTGTCTTTGAAAGAATTTTTTCAAGTTTCTCGAGATCCTATTGAAAATCTTTTTGAGATATTTGATATGTCATTTTTTAAGAATTCATTTTCTTTTAAAAGATTTTCTTCACTTTCTTTAAGAGTCGAAACATTCATATCTAAACATTTCAACTTTTCTTTCAAAGTATTTTCCTGTTGTTTTAGTACAGAATTTTCCTTTTTAAGTTCAGAAATCCTTTTAAGAGAAATCTTAAGACTAGAACACATCTCATCAATGTATTTAGAAACTTTAACGGGGATTTTAAAATTACTTACCTCAAACTCACTATCTGAATCTGAGTCTATCTCGGAGTTTGAATCTGAATCCGATTGTGCCATCAGACATAAATTGGCATAGTCATCATCACTTTCTTCACACTCGTATCACTCCTGTGTTTCGCTTTAAGAGCCTTTCGATACTTTTCAGCTTTTCCTTTCTTCTTCCTCGAAGAGGACGGTTGGGTCCGATGTGTCCCTTTTTCTTACATTCAAAGCGAGACTATGTCTTTGTTTGATTCATCATCCTCAATAGACTTAGTCTCGATGCTTTTGAAAACTCTGTTTCTTTGGATTGAATCTTCTTCCTTTTCGTTCAGCTTCTTGAATCGTCTTATCATGAGAGCAAGCTCCTCATCATCCATATCATCTTCAGAATCTGTAACATCAGAATCATCATTGGATTTTAATGCAATGGATTTATTACCTTTAGGATCTTCATCTTCATTGATTCGTTCCACTTCATAAGACTGAAGAGTTCCAACCAACTCATCGAAAGATAGTGGCATGATTCTTTGTGTCTCTCTTATTGAGGTCTTTATGTGATTCCAATCCTTGGAGAGTCCTCGCAGTAGCTTGTTTACTTTCATGGGATCGAAATTGGTTGACCTTGATTTTCAAGACCATTCACGATTTCGTAAAACGACTAAACATGTCGTTATAGATTCTCCCGATTTCATTTTGAAGGCTTCGTATTGACCAAGGAGAATGTTGATTCTTGTCTCTTTCACTCGATCAGTTCCTTCATAAGTAATATGTAATCTATCCCAGACTTTTTGCTTTGTAACACAAGAAGATATTCTGTTATATTCGAGTAGGTGACAAGGCACAATATAAGGAATAAATTGCTTTTGCATCAAGAGCTTGTCTCTTGATTATCTCTTCCTGAGTCATTTCACTAGACTCAACAGTTACTTTTCCTCTCTCGATTCGGATGCAGCTTTCGGAGTAATTCCTTTTCTACAACATCCCATTCCGAGGATCCTTCGATCTTAGGAATGCTTTCATCTTGTTTTTCCAGATGTTGTAATCCTTTCCATCAAAGTAAGGAGGTCTGGTATTGCTTTGCCCTTCCACCAGCCCTGGTGCTAACATATTAGCCATGGATCTTTAACTCTGAAGTAAAACACTTCAAACAAAGCGAGTACACAAGCTCTGATACCAATTGATATCGCTAGTATATACACCTAGAGGGGGGTGAATAGGTTTAAAAACAATTTATCGATATACGAAAGTAATACTAGGCAAGCAATAGAACAGAAGTTCTTCAAGACAGATTATGATTAAAGTAAAAAGAGAGTATGGAAGAGAAAATTGAACACAGGGTTTATAGTGGTTCAGCTTATTCCAAGCCTACATCCACTCTTCTTCACCGATGACCTACCACTGGATTTCACTATAAACAAGAGAGATGTTACAGCAATGCTTTCTCTTGATTCCACAGTGTAGATACTCTACCACACTTCCTCAAGATATCTCAAAATATAGTCTCTCTTTTGCGTACAAGATTTCGCTTAGTAATAAACAAAGAACAAGGAGCTTCAGACTTTGAAATTCTTCTATCGCGCACACTCCGAAACAACTCGAATATCTTCCTTATATACTCCTTAATGCCATCATACCCGTTGGCACTTACCAAAGGAATTCTTCCAATCTTCCCGTTGGACAGAATCAATTAGAAAGATTACTTGAGCTATTAAAGGAACATAACGATAGCCCATCAATCCTGCTCGCCCATACAATCAGGATTTCGGTTTCCATAAGTAGAACCTTCCAAGTATACTTCGCCAATCAATGGATCTCTAAAATCAATCTTGATGTTGACTAAAGTAATCCATTGTGTCATATCCAGCCAAGAGATATTCGTTAGACGACAAGATCAAATCCTTAACGAAACGCACAATCCTGGATAGACCTTCTTCGACAAACTACAAACTGTCAATGAGAATAGACTTTGAGTCTTGAGTCGATAGTCCGAAGGTCTTCGAGACTTTAAATGGTAGAGTCTCGCAAGTCTTCGACTTTAAATGGTAGAGTCTCAAGACTTCAGACTTTAAATGGTAAAGTCTGCAAGACTTCAGACTAGACTGATGGAAACGTTTTGTCAGCTTCGAAATATTCCAGAAAGATTTCTCCAACAGTATGATTGTGTGGTTAGGACACCTCTAGGCATATTACCCTCCTAATCAGGGTTTAGAGTGTGAACTCGCTGAGATTTATATCTCACCCCGTCGTGGGCTTAATTCTTTTCAGAGCTGTAGAGTGGTGGATCTGGAGCCGAGCCAAGAGAACTTAAAGTGTAGGTCAGTTAGAACAACTTCTTTTGAGAGTCGGTCTTTTAAAGTCTTTTGGTTGTAGACTTTTGTATATGACTTAGTGTGTATATAAAAGCATGTTTTGTTTATGAATCTGTTGTCTTGCTTTTCTATCCCAAGATTGTTACTATCAGGGGATTTGTTATTCGCTTCTGCATGTGCAATAAAATGAAAGGGGTTGGCAACTTGTCCTGGGAAATCGCAAAATTTTATCGACCACCGAGGGATGGGCACGCGCTCGAGGATCAGAGCGTGACATTTCCCTCCAACTTGTTGCCTTTTAAATCTTTGTCTAGCGAGTAAGGATGACATAGCAGTAGTAAACTCAAAGCCCTAATTTGTAATTTCAGAGACAAATCGCAAAGGGGTTTTGGGTATACTAAGATTCAGTGTAGGGTCGATGAAGATGGGGGGTTTTCACTGAAACCCTAATTTTGTGAATAGAGTTTGAAATTGAAAAGGAAGAGGGCTTTGGCCTCTTTCGAGATGAAGAGAAATGACATCGATTTGGTTGTTGCATGAAGAGAAACAATGTCGTTTCTCTTAAGCGAGAGAGAGAGAGAGAGAGAGAGAGAGAGAGAGAGAGAGAGAGAGAGAGAGAGAGAGAGAGAGAGAGCTTATTCGAAACGCCGCTGCCGTTTCAGGTAAGAGAAACAACATCATTTCTATTATGCTTATTTTACTAAATATCCATGTCGAAATCAAAAATTTCGGTTTATTTTTCTAAATATCCATGTAGGAATAAAAAAATCATTAAAAAAAATATGAAAAACCATTAAAAAAATCCATGTATGACGTTTGGCCAGAAGTGACTCTTAAGTGAACGATTTTACTCTGATTTGGCACTCAAGTGAGCGAAAAAAAAGTTTTGACACCAAAGTGAGCATCGTACGAAAGTTTTGGCACTTGTATTGTACTTATCTCCTCAATTGTTGCAATACTTCCCAGACTATAAAGATATCGTCTTGAATCCAATGACCCTAGACAAAGACACTTTGTTCTATTGCAATCAACTCATGGAGTCATGATTTTAGCCTATTATAGCTGAAGTTGCATAGGCTTATAGGTCTAAACTAACTTATTTCTTTTGGGTTGTTGATCTTTGGAATAAGAGCAATATGGGTCTTGTTTAAAGTTGGGTCGGGAATACTTGTATTGAAGAAAGTTTGGACTAGCTGAAGTACATCCTCTCCTTGATTTCCTCCCCAAAATGCTGATAAAATTGGCCATTCAAACCATCGGGTCCTGGGGCTTTAGATGCCCTTAGCTAAGAAACTACTTCTTTGATTTCCTCTTTTAGTGACATTTGCCATCAAACTATTATTTATCTCATCACTAATTGGGCTTAAGCATTGGTCTATGATGAGTTGGAAGTTTTGAGGTCCTATCGATGCATAAAGGTTTTGGTAAAATTCCCTTATGTGATTTTTCAAGGTGTTTGGTTCTTTGGACCAGTTTTCTTCATCCTTCAGCATAGTTTTCATGTTTTGATGCCTCCTTTGAACTGTTGTTGAGTGAAACTATTTTGTATTTTTGTCTCCCAATTGTAACCATTGAATGTCAGATCCCATCCCCTAATACATCTCTTATTTCCACAGTTTTTCTATTTGTGCCACTATATTCTAGATTTATGCTTTGCTAGTATTTGCCCCCAACTGTTATTTATTGTCGTTTATTTCCTTTTTAGCCCTTTAATTTGATGTGATGCATTGGAAAACTTTCCCCAACTCCATAATGCAAGTTCCTTTGACATTTTCTTGGACATTTTATGAAAAACTCAGGAGATGAGACTGTTTCTCGTGCTATGTCCTTTTAATAATCTCCCCACATTCCCGTTCTTCAAGCCAATAAGCCTCGAACTTAAACTCTTTCTTCCTTTTGTTCTGAAATGGATGCAAATAGAGCATGGGTGGGCTGTGATATGATCTAATGGTAGGTAGTGCCACAATCTCTACATTTGGAAAGGCTACCCTCCATTCCATTGTCTAGGCCATCCCCTTCCATATTATTTGTCCACATGAAGGCACCTCCTTTACTCTCCATATCCATGAAAGAACATTTGTTCATGAATTCTCGAAAATCCACTTTTCTCTAATAGTTAGCCTCTCTTTTGCCTACCTTCTCCCTATTATACAAAATCTCATTAAAGTCACCCATGCATATTCATGGGAGTTGATTGGTTAACTGGATGTTGCGTTTTTATTGCCAAAGCGCTAGTCTTTCTTGAAATGTCACATTTTCATTGCTTTAACACATGATCTGTGGAATGTCATGTTTCTTGTTTATCGATATTTCACTTTAAAATTGTTTGCTTATAGATGGAGGGCAATTTCATAACATATTATCTCTTCGGTGGAATGAAAGAGTTTAGTGAGAATGCAACCAATAAGCAACTTTGACAAACGTTGGGTAGCATAAGAAACCTTAACATCTTAGTGAATTCCTTTGGATATATACCGGATAAAATGTTTTATCGTAGTCCTAGGGGCTACTTGGATAAGATCAGAGAATCAGGTCTTGGAGCTGAAGGGTCTAGCAGTAGCAGTTGGTTCTATTAATGTGCTTGTTGAAGTGCAATTCATGCCAAATTTGATGGAAGATAACATTGTTGACGATGAGGATAAGTGACTGTGAGAGTGTTCCTAAGAGAAGTGATTGAGATAGTGACCGCGATAGTTACGGTCCAGATCTCAAACCGACGATGGATGAAAGCCATGGTTCATTATTCTTGTCACATGATGAAATTGTGTCAGGAGATGAAGAGTTTGTGCACCCACCATACAAGGTTGAGGAGATGCAGTTGACGGCAATGAAGTTCAAAGGGGCGGCAGTAGCTGCGGTGTGCAGAACGACGAAGGCCTCGAGACAAAAATAAAAAAGCTAGTAACTTGAGTATATTTGGGGTGCGTGCAGTAGGGAAGGGGGCGAAATCGAACTCAGCATTTGGTTCGTTCTAAACTAATGTGCGCAAGCCAAATTTCTCGTTATCAAGTTAGTAGGATGAACCCATAAACAAAGTGAACAAGAGAGACCTTCCTAAGTGATGTGGGATGAGGAAAAGCAAAAGGGGCAAGTTTTTTGAAAAAAAAAATGTCTATAACAAATATAGTGTCCACATGCATCAGTCCAATTGAACTTGTGCGCATAATTTATCATACAAGGCAAAGTCAAAATCACGAATTACTACTTTTTTTTTTTTTTATCGAAAGGAAACATTATATTCATATAATCGGAATATTACATCCTGCCGCAAGGGCATCAGCATACACAAGATCCTTAAATAAATGATACAAACAATGTGCAGATATCAAATCAAAGAGACGTTTTCTCGTGGTGCAATCGGTAGAGGCGGATCTCTCGTCCATTCAACGCTTAAATAGGTCGAGTGATCTTTTCAGAATCCTACAATCGAAATTTATTACAATATAGCCGGCAAGGATCGGATACAATTAATTGAGGCTGAGAAACTAATTTGGGCGTACTCACATCATCAACAGCCTTTCTCAGTAACCTGACTTGATTCATTGAAACATTAACGATATGGTCAATCATCGAACATCCCCAATGGTTAACTCATAAAAGACTTGGCAAATAGACCGAGCAAGTAAATATACATACAGAGAGTAGATTTAACATAATGTTCATTAGATATTCTAAATATATACAAAGTAAAATGATCACATACTTACTACAAAAATATGTAATCGAGATTTCACGGATATCTGTTATTTATCCATCAGTTAGAACTTTTTTTTGCTACAGTTCAAAGGGTTTGATGGATTCACCTCTTTATTCTAACTTTTCTCTCTTCGTGTTCATCGCCACCAGTAATGTTGGACAATGTACGACCCAACAACTGCACATTTCAACTTATGATCATACCATTTAGACACATACATATTTATTGAAATTAGCCTCGGGACAAATATATCCTGATATTTTGACTCTATATATACGGGAATTGCAAAATATGGCACAGGAGATGGATTTATCCTACAAATCTGAAAAAATAAGGGGTGGGCCGAAGCCTAGTAAATAAAATCTCTAGGTCTAAGGTGAGAGATCGTCTTAATACTCAACCTGGTGCAAACAAAGTGACTTCAAAGACATGCAAAATAACCATGAATTACACATGCAAGAATGAAAGCCCTTTCCTTACTAACATCATATGACAATGAGAACGTTATTAACAATACTATAGTTCATTCACTTAAGAGCAAGAGAGAAACATATTAATTCATAATGCACCAGTATCACCTAATGTCTAATCGTTATACACATGGAATATACATCGGATACAAGTAAATGGCATAATATCTCACGATGTGTTGTTGCCATTTATTAATGACTTATAAGCATATGCATGAACATGCATCATATTCATCATCTCTCCTCCTCTTGAACACTCTCGGGGTATCTCGATCACACAGCAGGGCATCCTGATCACACAGCAGGGCATCTTAACTCCGAGGCATCCCGTACCATCAGCCCATGAGGCATCCCAAAACTCCCCGAGGCATCCCGATCACACAGTAGGGCATCTTGACACATGAAACATCGTCACACACCACTATATGGGCAAAATAATCACACTTTATAATTAGTCATATGATGCCATGCACATGTCATTAATACCGAATGGTTTCACTGCATCAAGAATTAAACTAACACTCATTTCAATAATTTGCATCCATTTCACAACACATTTCCATATGTATCATTACCTTCTTCTCTTAGTAATCACATACATCGAGAGGAATACTCACCTGCTTACCTCTTTTCCATATATTCACACAAACATGTTCAATACTTAGCGACTAGCATGCTCGATAATGAATTTGAGCAACAAAAACAGATGAATCAAAACATATGCAAATGATTCTGAATGAAAATTCTAAATATAAGGAAATGGTTTTGATCGGGAAAGTCTAAAACAGAAGGAAGTGATTCTGAATAGAAAGTTTGAAATATAAGGACATAATTCTAGTTGACAAAGTCTGAACATACAGAAGTGGTTTTGATCAGAAAAGTCGACACAACGACACCACAAGTGCCAAAACTTGGCACAAAGGGACACTTAAGTGCCAAAATTGGAGCAAAATGGATTAGTTAAATGCCAACGGTGAGAAAATCCGGCCAAAATGCTGATGTGACAATTTTCCAACGAGCTTAGTGCAAAACGACGTCGTTTTGCAATGTTGATATGGCTAGATAGTGCCAAAATGATGTCGTTTTGGTGATGACGTAGTAAATAATTAATATAAAAAAATTAATTAAATTAAATTTAAAACAAAAAATAATAATAATAATAATAATAATAATAATAATAATAATAATAATAATAATAATAATAATAATTAAAAAAAAAAAAAAAAAAAAAACAAAATAGGAGGAGGAGGAGGAGGGAGGTAGGCTGGCGGCCGAGGGCTCGCCCTCACCGCCGCCTCCCTACCATCGCCAAAAGGTGGGGGAGGGTTGGTCGAGGCCACCAAGCCTTAGCTGGGGGTCAGCGACCCTAGCGGACTGGCGGCGAGGGCTTGCTTGCCCTCGCCTAGATCTGGGGCGAGGGTCGCGGCCCTCCCTCAGATCCGGTGAGGGTCAGCGGTCCTCGCCCGACCGGGCCAAGGGCCACCGCTGGCTAGGGCGACCACCCAACAAGCTGCGGCCCTTGGCTCTATCGAGTGAGGGCTGGCGGGGGTCTATCAACCATCATTCTCTATGCCAATCAATAACGTGATGCGAGCAAGCGAGTTCTTTCTTTTCCATGCAATAAATGCATCCCTATCTCTTTTGCATTATGTAGTGTTTCCATCTTCAGGCTCTTTCATCACTAGGTTAAAAGCTTCTAGTGCATTTTGCTCTTCCAACACATATTTGATTTTCATATGCCATATTTCATAATTATCGCCGTTCAACTTTTCTCCTCTGTTCAATTCAACAACTATGTTCTTAGTTGCCAAAGCCATTGGATCTGAACATATCAAACACACATGCACGGATTATTAATACCTATCGTTTATGCAGCTATTTGACAAAAAACTAATAATATTAATGTATAATTTCAAATAATGTTTCAAAATCAAAAGATCACTTTTGTTTCCAATCATCATCCAAAATCCTAAATTGAAATTGTCGTTGATATAATCATCTATGCAAAATAAATCCTTTGAAGCTACTAAAACTTCTTTAAACTATCCACAAGAATTTATAATAATAAAAACAATAGACATTGAATATCCATTAACGAAAAAACACATTTTTACATAATGTAACCAATACATCAGAAGCCATAGCAACATCAACATGAAAGAAACTATCTACATAAGATATCCATAAAACATCCTAAATAAATACAAATTCAGCTAATGCAAAGTTAACCTATGACTAGGGAAAGATTTATCTAATTTCTTAGTAAATTCCTCTGAAAATTTTAAAGGTACATTGGACAATCACGAAAAAACAGATATAAATCCCTTAGGGTTTCTCTCATGCACATTTATACCCTACTAGGTTGAACTTATTCCTAGGGTCGAAGTCTTCATGACTTCAATCCTATAGTATTCATTTAGAAAAGCTACTACAAGCTTCTTATGATCCGAAACCATGTTGATCTCCCATATGCGATTCAACACTACTTGTCATTCAGATACAAAAGTGTTAATCAGAAACCGCACCATCTCAAAAGCTGGCATGGGATAACTGTTCTAAATGACTCTTTGTATCATCTTATTGACCTCGAGCACATGGTTAATTATATCACTACTTTCCCATCGATAATCAGCCAACACAGCTATCATCCTTGTAAGTCTCGCCTTTTACCCTTCTGATAATGAGCGAATAAGTGTACGCATATGACAGGAAGACATTGTTCCTACAACAAATGCTAACAAAAAGGATTACATATAATCTATAGTGAATATAATTGAAAAAAAACCATTTTTTTTGGGTCAACGATCAATGGTCAACGGTCAATGCTAGTCAATGATCAAGGGATGACCAAGTCTGGTCAGCGGGTCGATCCAATTGGGTCTGGTCAGATCGACCAACCCAACAGTTGGCTGACGTTATCATGACGTCAGTCGCATGTGCTTCACACGCGTGCGGGAAACCGTTAGCCGACGTCACAAGGACATTAGCCGCACATGCGGCACATGCGCCTAAGGGTTGCTCATGTATGGCTCCCATGTGCCAACAAGCCCGATTTCTTCCGATTGTGTGTGGCATCACATTCGGCCACCTTTGGCGGCATGCCGGCACTCGTTTTCCTTGTCTCAACAAGAACTACGACCTTACACTTTCATAAACAAATTTTGATTTACGAAAAATCAAAAAGAGGGGGCGAATAGTTCGTCGCATGTCAGGATTTCTACCCCCGAACATCCCTCGGCAACGATTCTCAAATTTCGGCCGAAAATCAAATATAAACTACAACAATGATCGGGAAACAACAAGACTATGCTCTAATACCATTGAAGGAAACTGATTCATAAAACCAACAGATACTCGAACAAAAGAATACCAAAAACAAATACGAAAACGGGCCCAAGGATGCATGTAATGCTGATTGAAAGGGACATCTCGAAGATAGACATACCTTATTTTCCATGGATTAAATATTTGTTGCAATCTCACTGGGATCGATAGAAACTTTGGAGTTCGGTTCTTCAAAAGAGAATTCACTGTTATCAAAGGAGAAAAACGTACATATTGTTTTACACATATCAACATTTCCCTTCTTTTTCTTATTTATACAGCAGCTATTTTTACCTAAAAAATAACTGCTTTATCTTTTATGGACCCTTATCTTATGGGTCGAGTTTGGCCCTATTGGAGAAAACTTCATTATCTGTTTTGAAGTTGACAAAACGTTTCCATCAGTCTAATCTAAAGACTTGCAGACTCTATCGTCAAAGTCTGAAGACCTCTAGACTCAAGATTCAAAGTCTACTCTCACAGATAGTTTACAGACCGTCGAAGAAAAGATTTATCCGATGAAGATGACTTATCCAGATATAAGTATATCTTTAAGGATTTGGTTCGTACGGTTGAAGGAGATCTCTCGGCTGGAGATAGCATCTCGTGATCAATTATTCTTATTAAAATCTACTTAATAATTAGATCCGTTGAATGGCGAAATATACTCGGAATGTTCTACTTATGGAAACCTAGATCCTAATTGTATGGGTGAGCAGGATTGATAGGCTATCATCACATTCCTTAAATAACTCGAGATCTTCCTAATTGATTCTTTCCAACGGGTAAATTGGAAGAACTCCTTTGGAAGGTGCCAATGGTTATGATGGCATGGAAGAGTATATAAGGAGGGCGCTCAAGTTATTCGAGTATGTGCATGAAAGAAAAATTCCAAAGTCTGAAACTCTTAGTTCTTTGCCGTTACAATTTGTTGAGCTTAAACTGTACTCAAAAGAGAGATCAAATTTTTGTGAGATCTTGAGGAAGTGTAGCAGAGTCTCTACACTGTGGAATTAAGGACGTGATACTGTAAAATCTCTTTTGATTCATAGTGGAATCCAGCCGGTGGGTTGTCAGTGCGGGAGAGTGGACATAGGTTTACTCTAAGCCGAACCACTATAAACATTTTGTTTCAATTCTCTTTCCCTAATCTCTTTACTTATGCAGTCTTATAGATCAGCTTATAATTGTTTATCTACTGTTTTATTATAAGTTGAGTTAAGTTGTCAAGTCTTACAAAAACTTCTTTAACACCTATTCACTCCCCCTCTAGGTGTTTATACTAGCATTATCAGGCCCAACATAGGTGGACGAGCCTAGCTTGGCCCATCTTGTTTTATGAAAAACCCATTATAACAACCAACCAAGTCAAAAGCACGAAGTGGATCAATGCAACTTGGCACCTAGGGTTTTCATTTATCATGAAAATGACTTCAAATTCAGAGCTTTAAATTATCTTCAAATAGAATAAACCAAAATTGAAAATCAACAACGCTTGATTTGAAACCGACAAAATCCATTGATAAAAAATGGTGAAATCAAATGATTTACCTAGTTCAAACTCAGAAGATTGAGATAGAAACTTCGATCAATTTGAGAGTTGGAACTCCGTTTCTAATTGTGGGTTCTTGAAAATGAAAGCAAGGAAAGAGTGGGTTGGTGATTGAAGTTAATGAATAGAAACTTCTCCTTTTAGAGAATGAAATCTTGCCATCATTTTCATCATATAGCCAAGTCTAAAGATATTTTTAAAGAGCCCTCAATATTTATCATGAAACTAGCCAAGGTTAAAGAAAATTTAAACTTTTCAGTTAAAAAGCAATTGTCCCAATGGATGAGCTTCAAATGTCCCCATGAAACTAGCTAAGATACAAATGATCCATTAGAATTTGGACACTAGAAGATATTTTGATAAGAATGAAGATGGGCCTCACTCATTTGGCCAAGTAAGGGTGTGAATCACCAATTACATTAATGAACTAAAGTTAAAATTGATGATTTTATGAGTGATATCAAAGCTTCCAAGTTCAATGTCTCCAAAATAAAGCATGAGTTTAAAATCTTTGGTAGAGAAAATAGAAGTAGCTTGTAAGTTGAAAGCAAATAGAGATTCAAGAAATCAATTTTTGTTCTAAACATCTTATTTTGAGCATTCTTGCATCTAAAAATGTTGTTGTTTTAAACATCTGATTTTGAACATTCATGAGTCTGAAAATATTTTCATTCTAACATCCAATGCATCAGAAAATATTACCCTATAAAATCATAAATGAAGGATATCAAATTAGGATAATCTCAAAATAATAAATTGAAAACTCGAATATCTTCAAAAATAAAATTTGGAACATACTGACCCTATTCTACCAATAATTCCTTGGTGAATACATTATCATCATCTCACTTCGCTAATAGGCACGTTGAAATTTATCAACTTAATTCTAATGCCTCAAGCTCCTGGCGATCCAGTCATGGAAATTAATCATAAATATCATTATCAAATATCGGAATTTCTGAATGTCATAACATAAGTGTCAGCCGGACAGCTAGCGCCGGCTGGCATCCACATCGGTGTTGACCGGTCAAAATTAACTGGATTGACTGAATTGGCACAACTGTAAAATGTTTATGACTGAATTGACATAATTATAATAGATTTATGACTTTTTTAGTAATTTTCCCTATAATTATTGTATAAATACCATCGATGCTTGCTCATTGAGCAACTCAATAAGTTACATCATGCGTGTGCTCACTGTCTATGTTGATGTTGCACGTGGTGCTGTCCATGAATGGAGATAGTACGTTTGTGCACGGCTCGTGGCCGAGGAGCATAAGCCTGGACTGTGACATCGTGTCATAAATAAGGATGCATCCCTCAGTCCAACCATGTGATATAAACTGAGGTCCTTTAAATTTAGAAAGTAAATTTACCATTTAAAGTTTCCCCTAAATAGATCAAAATGCCCCTACTATGTGAACTAATTTACTCAAAAACCTCATATCCAAGCCTAAACCTCTCCATCTCTCTATCTTTTTCTCACTTCGTCCACTACAGGTCCCCCCTAGCCGCCGCTCAGATCATCGCACCGTCGCGTCCTCATTGCCATCGCGCTCGCCCATCAATATCCTCTTCATTGCACAAACGTCGTACCTCCTGTTCCCCCACCCCTCTAGGCCTCCATCCATGAAGACAGAGGGGCTGCGACCACAAACTCGTGCTCGGCCGCGACCACAGAGGCAGTGGCGTAGCCTCAAGTGATCCCAAACCTAGGGTTGCCTAAGGCCGGCGACCTTGGATATGAGGTCATGAGCCTCAGACTGAGGTCGAAGCGTGGCGATGAGGCCCACCACTGGCGCAGAGAGAGAGAGAGAGAGAGAGAGAGAGAGAGAGAGAGAGAGAGGAACTGTGCTTGAGATGGAGGGGGAGGGCTGCGACCAATGGGGCTTCCCTAGTCAGCAAAGCACACGGCAGCTCATGCAGGGTTCATTTACAATAATTATTCACTTTTAGTTTTCAGCTATGACTAATAAGAGAATTTTATCTTCAACCTCTAATTGGTGAGTTACAAATATTCACTTCTAATTTTAGTTGAGTTTGGATACCTGTGATGTCTATAACTTGTAACTACCAATCAGAGTTATGGCTAGAGGAAATTTCCTCCAATCAATAGATGAAATTTATGCTTTGTCAATTGATGTGTCAAAAAAAGTTTAGTTTAACCCTTAATAGCATTGATGCCTCCAATGCTTTGGCTTGTTAAACGTCTAATAAATTTTATAATGTCATCTAGTAAAATACTTTGCGTTTTCTCTTGTCCAAACTTGGCTATTCATGAGCTGCTTCGAAAAATGAAAAAAAAAAAAAAAAAACAGAGAGAGAGAGAGAGTGCTGGCGGCATCATAGGAAGAATTATTTAGTGCAAAACAAGATTTGTAATAGTTTAGCCCATCGTCCTAAGCTCTGTGTGCGTGAGAGAGAGAGAGAGAGAGAGAGAGAGAGAGAGAGAGGGGGGAGAAGGATTTATTTTTAATAATTTTGGACTTAATAATAATGATCAATCTTTTGTCTACATTAGACTTAAGTGCAAATGCTTGGGAAATTTGAGGCCGTACTAGACGGGCAACGTGGCGTCCACACTAGCCAAATGGCCCCAGCCGTGCACAGTAAGGCACAACACAAAGGGGGCCTGTGACTAAACATGGAGGCTTTGATCGTGTGAATTCCAATTTGAGGTCGTTCTTGACCGCCAAGGCACAACCATGCACCGTAAGGCACAACCCAACGTGGGCCTTAACGAAACATGGAGGTTTTGATCGTGTGAATTTAAATGTTATCTTTAGAATATACTCCGTGCATGAAGCTCTCTACATAAACCAATTCAATCTCTCACTCCTCTTCCCATCATTCCAACTTTGCCTCAGAGTGTTCAACTTTGCACATTTGAACATGAAGAACCTTGCAACGTCTTGCGGCATTGCTCTCTTGTTACTAGCTTCGCCTTCTTTTCGTCTATTTCTCGTGCGAACTCATGTCGTGGCTCCAGTCAAACACTTGATGATTGTGATGGCCAATTGATTTGCTTCAATGGAAGGTGCACTGACGACCCTCAGGTGGCCGCACACACATGCCGCAATTTGCCTTCATCTCCATCTGGTGGCGGATGTCAGCCTTTAGGCCTTATGTCTTGCAACGGACAATCTTACCCTAAATATGATTACTCCCGCCGGTGACATCCTCGACTTGAGCTTCCTTGACGAGTAATGATTTCAACGAAGAGGTGATGGTGGGGGACCGTGAGAATGTGATGACAGTTATCACGAGAACTTCGAGCTGATTGTTGCGATGTCAACCTGGTGGATCTCGTTGTGGAGATAGGATTGGAATAAGGTCTATGAAAACTGAGAGGAACGTAATGGCCAAACTAGTTGATAAATGTGACTCAAGGAATAGGTGTGACGATGAACATGATTATCGGCCACCGTGCGGGGACAACATTGTTGATGGGTCAGATACTATGAGGCATGCTTTGGGGTTGAACTAGATGTGGGTGAAGAGGATGTTGTTTGGTCCATGGCATAGTGTTTTGGTCGCCATATGTCTATCATTAGTGTGTGGGTGTTTGAAGTGCTATGTAAGAAAGGATTGACGACCATCAAGTTGTACCTGTACAATTCCATATATATGTTTGTATGTGGCATAAAGCATGAAATAGTATGTATATGGTAATGTTTGCACGTGGTAGTGTTCTTTCGTGGACTGTTGGAAGATCTTGGAATCGATTCTGATTATAATTGATTCTAGTAAATATTAGTAAATAGGAAACTCCGATTCATGTATATTATTTTTCCTATTTTATATTTTCATTCTTATGCTATATATGTACAATTTAATAGCATAATTGAATACAAGTCAGACAATACATTTCCCCAAAATTCCTATTACCTTTCTGTCATGGTATCAGAGCTTCGTTTCTTGCCCTAGCTTCCGTAACCCTTTTCGAATTGCCACTGCTTCTTTCTGATCTATAACTGAGGATCCCATCCTGCAGAACAGATTAGCAAAGCAATTAGGAATTCATTCTTGGTACCATGGCAAAAGACAAAGATGTTATCAATCCCTCAATAGAAGCTTCATCAACCTAGGATCAGACGATCACATCTCCTCATCTAGAAGGATCGACTGGAGAAGAGCAGGTGACCAATGTTACCTCTACCCCTACTCATGCTTCAGTACAGATTCCAGGGCCAACTTACTGGCCTCCAGCCCCGTGGTACACCATACCATGGCCCTAATATCCATATGGGGCCAACCCGACTAGTGAATTGGGTCAAGCAACTACGGGTCACGGACCTGGGTTCACACTGGGTCACGGAATCGAACCCTACCCTATTCCACACGGACTCCCTTACCTGTTTCCGTTCAACGGAGGATGGCCGGAGCTTGGAGATCCGCTTTACACTTCGCCGGTGGACGGGTCAGAGTTGCGGTTGATCACCCAACAACTTACCGGAACAGTGAACTATCACTCTTGGGCCCGTGATCTCCGACGAGCCCTCATCACCAAGACCAAAGATGGTTTCATTGACGGCACAGTACCTTACCCGACGGATGAATGACTGCAGAGGCATTGGAATCGCTGCAATCAGCCGGTGCGCTCCTAGATCGGGAACTACTTAGCTCCCGATGTCACCGCCGGTCTTCCTCCGACCGAAGACTCGAAGAAATACTGGGATAACATACAGGAGATGTACGGGAAATCAGATAGGGCTAGGCTTTTCTTGTTGACACAAGCCCTAACCAAGCTAAAACAGGGGAACCTTTCGGTCACCGCCTGTTTCAACCGATTATTAGCCCTGTGGAACGAGATTCAAGCGGCCGAGGACAAATTGGAGGGGCCGGAAGCCACTCTCCGATAATATTATGCAATCAGGGAAAAGGAAAAAGCTACCCGATTCCTTCTTACCTTGAACGACACATACGCCGCCTTTCGATCGTAGATTCTTGCGATGGATCCCCAACCACCACTCGGGCGGATCTTCTAGTTGGCCGTGCAGGAGGAAAGCTAAAGGGCTGCTGCGAGTGAGCATGCTCGGATCGGTGAAGGAATGGGTTTCGTGACATTCCCCTCGGGCTTCATTTCGACAGAAATTGTCGCCGGAATCGGAGGGAACCTCGGAGCCACAGCACAACCGAGAGAGAAGGGTTTCGCGGCTGCGGCATCGAGGAATAACGAAGACTACCCTAGGTCTTCATGGATGGACGGCTAGGATCGCAGATCTGGATCGGACGGTCTGGATAAAAGCACTGGATCTGACGGTCGATGGAGGTGCACTGGATCGGATGGGCCGGATCAGCTCTTCGGGGCGAACGGTTAGGATTGTCACGGGCAATCGAACGGCTACAGATTGATGAACTACCCAGTTGGATCGGACGGCTAGTATTTCGCCACGTTAGCGCCAACGTACAAAGCATCCAACGACACATGATATGCTACGCCAGCAGGCAAGGTCAGTGGGTAAAATTCAAAGATAAAAAATAAATATTGTGAATATTGCAAACGTCCACACCACACTATTGATACATGTTGGAAACTACATGGGAAACCCAATAATAAAAAGGAAAATGACTCTTCAATCTATCAGGTCACTGCACAGAAGGGTGGTGGAACATCTCAGCAGACTATCACCCAAGAACAGTATGAAAATATTATTCAAGCTTTAGGCCGACTTAAGACTGGGGACACTAATGCAGGATTCTCAGGTACTTTTCTCCATGAAAGGAATTCATTGTCTATTGATGCATGGATTATCGATTCAGGCGCTAGTGACCACATAGTTTGTAATGAGTACCTATTTTCCCATGTCCATCAAAATACACAATCTCCTGTTATGGTACGTCTTCCAAATGGGAACATCACATATGTTACCAAAAGTATGTATGGACAATTCCTGTAAAGCCATATTCAATTCCGAAAATTGTGTCTTTCAAGACCTTTCGACTGGCAGAGTGATGGGCTTGGGTAATGAGGCACAAGGACTTTATTTTTGGGTCAATTCTTCAGGAGATTTAGAGTTATTAAATAAAAACATTTATTGTAATGCAATCAGCTATAATAAAAATCTCCTTTTGCATCGACGATTGGGTCACAGTGCTAAATTTCCTCATCCAAAATGCTCCATATGTCCTTTAGCTGAACAAACTCGAGCATCCTTTCCAATTAGTACATCTCAAACTCAAAATCCTTTTTCATTGCTTCACATGGACATCTGGGGTCCCTATCACACTTCTCATCGTGATGGATCTCGCTACTTTCTTACAAAGTTGATGACTATAGTCATGCTACTTGGCTATATCTTATGCAGTCAAAAAGTCAAACATTCACTCACTTATCAAATTTCCTTTCCTTAATTAGGAATCAATTTGATAAACCTGTACAGCGAATATATACAGATAATGGGCGAGAATTTTTTACTTCTGATTGCATAACATTACTGTCTACTCATGGACTACTCCATGAAAGTTCCCGTACTTACACTCCACAGCAAAATGGAGTTGTTGAAAGGAAACATAGACATCTCTTGGAAGTAGCCCGTGCACTTAAATACCAAGCTTCGATCCCTAAAGAATTTTGGGGAGACCGTGTGGTCACAGCCACCTATCTAATTAATCGCATGCCTAGTCGAATTCTTCATGGTAAAATTCCATATGAGATGCTTTACAACAAATAGCTAGATAATGACCACCTTAGAGTGTTTGGTTGTTTGTGTTATGCAACAAGTGTGGGTCCTCGGGATAAAATGAGTCCTCGTGCAACACGGTGTGTTTTTATGGGGTACCCTCCTCTTCAAAAGGGCTATCGTGTTATGGAGTTCTCTACAGGACATTTCTTTACCAGCAGAGATGTTATTTTTCATGAACACATTCCCTTTCAAAGAGAAGTTCCACTCATCACAAGACACTTCATCAGAAAACAATCAGTTTCTTATGTCCGATGAAGATTTATCATTTGCACCTGGTTTTCTTATGGCACCTCAATCATCCATCACACCAGTATCGATGGAATTTCCAAATTAGGAGACAGAATCATCTATCTCACCTGAAGAAGTTCCATTATCTTCTTCAACAGTAGACACAACAGAGATGGCTGCTGAATTATCCAAGGCTTCTGAACATATGGATGAGCTACCTCGTCATTCTAGAAGACAAACATGCTCGCCTAAGTGGACTAAAGATTATATATGTTCTGCTGCAACCTCTTCAGGTACACAATATCCTATTTCATCCTATGTTTCCTTTAATCGGTTATCAGCAGAACATATGTGTTGTATCAGTCGAACTTCAGAAGAAAGTGAGCCATCCTCATTTGCTGAGGTAGTACAAGATCCCAAATGGCGGCATGCAATGGAATCCGAACTTGCCGCACTTATGGAGAATCATACTTGGGATGTTATTCCCTTACCACCACATCGAAAGCCGATCGGATGTAAATGGGTTTACAAGATAAAGTTCAAATCAGATGGTTCCATAGAACACTACAAAGCTAGGCTGGTAGCCAAAGGCTTCACCCAAAGAGAAGGTTTTGATTACCACGAGACATTCTCCCCAGTCACAAAGGAAGTTACCGTCCGTTTTTTTTTTTCTTTTGCAGTATTATGAAATTGGTCCTTACACCAGATGGACGTCCACAACGCCTTTCTTCATGGAGACTTAGATGAAGAAATCTACATGGATCTTCCTCAAGGATTACGCAGTCCTTGTATGGGTTAAAACATGCATCTAGACAATGGTATGCCAAGTTTACTGCTGCATTAACCAATGCTGGTTTTCAGCATTCCAAGCATGATTATGCTTTATTTACATGAAATGTGGGAAGATCATCGATTTATTTGTTGATATATGTTGATGACATATTGATTATGGGAAATAATGATTCCCATGTTGCAAGATTCAAGGAATATTTGCACTCTACCTTCCACATCAAGGATTTGGGACCCCCCAAATACTTTCTTGGTATTGAAATTGCGAGGTCTGAAAAAGGAATTTCCCTCAGTCAGAGAAAATTTATCTTTTATCAAGTTGCAAGCCAGCAGTAATTCCCATTGAACAGAATGTCAAGTTGACAACATATGAGTATGATCTCAATTGCCCTTCATCAAACAGGGATCCATTACTTAAGGATCCATCAGGGTACCAACGGCTTGTTGGAAAGTTGATATATCTTACCATGACAAGACCTGATATATGTTATGCAGTTCAAATACTCAACCAATTCATGCATATGCCAAAAGAGTCACACATGAATGCAGCCTTGAAGGTTGAATGCAGCCTTGAAGGTTGTAAGATATTTGAAGGGGTGTCCAGGGCTCGGTATATTTCTATCTCGTGAATGCAATATGGGGATGACAGCATTTTGTGACACTAATTACGCTACTTGTCCAATGACTAGGAGATCAATCACCGGTTTTTGTATTAAACTGGGAAAGACGTTGATTTCGTGGAAGACAAAAAAGCAATCTACCGTGTCATTGTCGTTAGCCGAATCAGAATATCGAGCCATGGCAAAAACTACCTGCGAAATAATTTGGATACGAGGACTTCTTTCTGATTTGGGAATACAGGTCAGTGGACCAAGTGAATTGTTCTGTGATAATGATGTTGCACTTAAGTTAGTAGCAAATCCAGTTTTTCATGAAAGAACAAAACATATAAAAGTTGATTGTCACTTCACTCGTGACAAGATCAAAGAGGGAGTTCTCGTAACGAAAGGCATCGGAACAATGGATCAACCTGCAGATATTTTCACTAAGCCGCTCTGCTAGAGACAGCACAAGTTTCTATTAAGCAAGCTAGGTGTCCTTGACATATATAGGCTACTAGCTTGAGGGGGAGAGTGTTGGAAGATCTTGGAATCGATTCTGATTATAATTGATTCTAGTAAATATTAGTAAATAGGAAACTCCGATTCATGTATATTATTTTTCCTATTTTATATTTTCATTCTTACGCTATATATGTACAATGTAATAGCATAATTGAATACAAGTCAGACAATACATTTCCCCAAAATTCCTATTACCTTTCTGTCATGGACTATGCTATGTGATCGGTTTGGTGTAAGTGTAGCAGAATTATTACTATGTTGTAGTTATGATGCAAGTATTAAACTTATATATTTGGTGATAGATGTTCTAAAGCCGCATTACTTCGCATTACTTCAAAGCTGAAGCCGATGTCCCTGTTTCTCCATCACTTAAATTAATATGACCACAAGCCTTGCGAGTAGTAAGCATCCTACTTTTTATCTGGTTAATAGGGATCTATAAAGCGACAGGTCTAAAATTATGACGGGAGTCATGCCTTCACGTAGAAGCATCCCTTTTGTATTTGTTCTTTCCTCCTTGTCTTTTCTTTTAGATGTGCCTTCTTTTTTAATTTTCTTTTTGCGCCCTTTATTAAGGTAGATATGGCGACTGAAATTCTACACTTTGTATGGTCCATCACACCACCGAAAATATTTTAGATGAGCTACCAGCCAATAATTGTCGGAACCCTTGTTAAAGAAAACTCATGAGAGTTTTCAATCCATTAACCTTTTCATTCCAACTGTAATTGATATCTTGAGAATTAAGACTTTTTTTAATAAGTACGCTTAAAAGCCAAAAAATGAAAAACAAAAAGGAATGACTAGGAAGCCCCTTCATTTCAGAGCGAATGGGGGCAGCTTTTTAGTTATAACCATCATAAAGATATGACATACCTCAAGACCAATACCCCTTACAGATCCTTTCGCCGCTAGAGGAAATGTCTGAATGTCTGGGAACTAAATCATCTAAGTTGTGGGGTTTCTATACAAAACCATTTGTCAATCGGAAATGGCGCTAAGGATGTCGAGGAGGTTGAAAGAATACTAGTAAGAGATCACAAATAAACAGTGTTCGTAGGGGGATTCTGAGCTCTATCTGAATTGGATTAGACACAAAAACCATGTCTCCCTCCCTTCACTACAAAGGCCATGCCCGCTGAGAACTTTTGTGAGACAGAAGCTACCTCCGATTAACATGCAAGAGTGAGGAGGAGGACGGTGATAATAGAGAGAATCTCATTTCTTGGACTTCTCTCCACTCGGACCATAGTCAAGTGACCATCTCGGAAGTGTCTTTGGCTTGGGAACCATTCATTTTCCTACTTGTCCCCTTACATGAAGATGTCCAGTAATGTCGCCTTGGATAATTGCAGCGTCATGCTTAGTATTATCTGTACAGCACTCTGGCGTCCAGGACAGGCACATCCACATTCCCATGAAATCTGCAGGAAGTTGCGTTCATTATGGCCACCAAGCAGCAGTTTCAATGTTTATCCACGACAACATGGGTTGCTGGGAAAATCAATATAATACCGGACAGCCGACAGTAAGTAGCTCCTCCTATTAGGACACACCAGAAAGATCCGTCTCCTGCCTTGGCATCATGACCACCAATTGCAGCTTGCCTTGCTGGCACAGTTTTATGGGGTTCTTAAAGATTGAAACCCTCGCAGTGTTATCGTCTACAATAACCACATGCGCTATGCTGTAAGATTCACCCCATTCAACTGCAAACTGCCACTCTCTGGTGGATATGTTGAACCAGTCCTTCCTTTTAGTCGTGGTTGCTTTAACTTCAATGTACTCTCTATCAGCTTCATTCTCCCCAATGAGGATGTCATATGGAAGCCCGGTTTCACTAAGTTCATTAACCCAGTTCACCGCTGTCTTACCAGCATTCCCTGTAAAATATCTGAAAGCAGCAAGCTCACCAAGCCTCCCAGTCAACATTGCTTTGGCTCCATCAGGATTGCCAGTATTAAGCTTCCCTTTCCGGCTAAAATTGGGTGAACTCTTTGCAGGCACATCAGTCATAGCATTTGAATCAACAGAATTCAATTCTGCGTTCATAACAGTGTCACAAAATTGGGCAAAATATTCTTCATAATTTTGAACGTTCACCAGAAGCCCAGATGTTGCAGCTGCATTTCCTCCAATTTTCCAATCAGCATCAATCTCTGTTGGAACCACATTTTCCATCATTGCAACCGCTGTTTCTGAATCAACCTCAATTTTGTCATGTGAGATGCTATATACCGCTTGTGTCCTGAAATCATTTTCACAAGCATAACGAAAATCTGGAGCAGTTCTCCAATTCACTGGTGGGCAATTAGGGATGGTACCTGACTTCCTCCTGGACTTGAAATTGGTTTGTTCACTCGTTCCTCCTAAAGCAGAAATTATCTGGAGGGACTTATCAAGGTCTCTTGAAGGCAGAGATGCAAGGGACCAAATGGTTTCTTCATTAGGTATCTTTGTCACCTTCTGGCTATTCAATATGAAAGTCTCTGTCTGCTCCTCAGTGGAACCCGATTCCACCATAGTCGTAATCATGTGAAGGAAATTTGCTATGTGTAATTCTGGATTTCCATCAAACCATAATCGAGAAAGCTCTAAAAATAAAGCATGAGAATCTGATTGTTGAGCAACATAAAGAACATTTCCCTGCAAAAGTCAGATATAAGACATTATAGAAAAAATCCATTCTGCTATTCATGGCCACTATCGTTACACAGTAACTATATCTGGTTTGTTTGCATATTATGATATCTTAGCCCAAGTGTAAAGGGTCCTCCACCTCAGCTTGTACTCAAAGCTGCAGATCTTTGAAGGATTACCAAGTATTATCTCTTTCAAACAAACGCTACACAATATTCAGCTTGGTTTAACAGACCCACATGAGTTCCGTGCTCAGAACAAAAGTTGTTAAGTTTCCTCAAAACAAATTTCTTTAATCTGGACCAAAAGTATTAAGCTGAGAGCAAGCACCTAACCACTTTTCAAAAGGCCCCCTCATCAGATATTCCTAGTCGAGATTTAACTTAGCTAGAGGTGATTTTCTGTTCCTGGGTAGATGATGTCTTTTCAAATGATATAGCAACATTTTCTAGCTTCTTCACTAAATCAAACTACTATGGGAATTTGACGTCCAACATTCAAGAAGCTTCATACCTCTAGTAAACAACTGGAGTCATATTTCTTCTTGGATGAACTGCCACAACTTTTGATCACATTTCTGTAGAACAATTTTTCAACTACTACTAATTGCAACTGTTTAAGACTGTCAAAACCAGACTGCTTAAGCTGTAAATATTGCTGAGGATGCACACTGTAGATGTAGCGTTGGGCATAGGGAAGTGCCCAGTCAATCAATTGGGCTTTTAAAGTACCATCTGCTGAACCATAATATATTGCTTCACGAGTTACAAGCTGCCAAGAAATTATCGATAAGGAGAAGAGCTTTGTCAACAACTGATTGCTGGAATTATATGTTTGTCAATAAATGCTTCTATACTTGACAGTTAATAAAATACTTAGTACAGGTAAAGTAGTCTTGAATTTATCTTTCAAACTTCAATGTAAATCCAACAGCATGCTATAAGCCTATAAGTGCACCCTAATTTTGAGCCTCCCATTAAGTGAAAGACATGCATTTTAGTGTCATAGTCAACACAGCCGCAAAAACATTCAAATGCACAAAATTCATACAAAAACTTGCAGTTTAATTATTTTCTTTTCACTATCCAAATGGCATTTCATATCACAAACCACACCTTCTATTACTCAATGGGTTTTCATTTCACTATCTCAATGCAAGAAACTCATACAAGATTTTTTCATTATGGGTTTACCAGGTCATTTTGTCAGTAAATAACGAGACATTGTAAATATAGGTATGTCAAAATTGACATATTAGGCCGTGTGTTGAGCATATATGCTAGTGCCCTTTGCTCCTGTGGCTTTGTGTCTGTGGAGAAGGGGGGAGGGGGTGGGGCATGCGTACCTCAGAAAGTGCAGGAATCCCCAAGGTCCTCAGGAGCTTAGTAACACTTGCAGGAAGCATCTCTTGATTGTCGCTGGGTTCACCAAAGTACAGAAAATTAATGTTTTCTACATACTTAAGTTCCTTTCTCAAACTCTCATCGTCAGACCAGCACACTATACCAAAGGAAGGATGCAGGGATACCCACTTATCAAGCACCGTGGGGAGCATGGTGTATTCTGGTTTTGTCAAACATTCTCTGAAATAGCTGATATCCTCCGCAGTTATGGATCCTGAGACTAATCCATCATTCCACTTTAAAAAAATTTGAAATACCTAAAACATGAAAGGAAAATTTCTTAGGCCTTAGGACCAACGAACCTAATGACACCTGAGTACAATTCAAGTTGGTTACTCACTCTTTTAGCTACTTGCGAAGGTAAGGCAGTAGCGGACAACTCCACCAACAATTTCAGATAAACATGAAAAGAAGGGCCCTCAAGAACACCGCATTCCCTGACAAAGAAATCATAAAGACCAGGGTAGATATTGTCCAATGTCTTGCAAGGGAGGCCATCAGTTGCACCCACCAATCTACACTGAGAATATACTTGATTTATTTGTTTCGCTAAACCAGTGGAATCATGCCAATACACTTCTTTAGGGGAACAAAATATGCCAAAAACCAGCTCCTCCTGCCGAGATCCAGATGCACTTGGAACAAAGATAAACTGACTCGTTCTAATCTCTTCACTCATTCTTATCTGAGAAGAAGCCAATTCATTCCAAATAAATGAATATAACCTTGCCATTTGTGCTACGCTGGAAAGCAAAATGACACATAAATGAGAACACAGATCCGAGTAACAAAAATAAAAACAATTGAGTATAAAATCAAGAAGCCAACCTTATTGAAAGTTGAACAAAGAGATATTCAATTCCGGTAAATAGTGTACCAGATCTTACCAATAGATTTTTTAACTGAAATTTCATGTGACAATGCATTAAAGAGTTCCACCCATACTGTTTCATAACTATGAACTCGTTCAACTGGATCCCAAACGCTATGTTTGGAAGAGATTTAAGATAGATTCAGCAAACATATAATCAACATATAACAGATACAGCGGATCTTAACATATTTATCTCCATCTCTCTATTGAAACTTCTAGAAAGAATCCCGAAACACGTATTTGGAAGAGAATTGTCTTCAATTTTGCTTACTTGATGAAATTTATCATATATCCAATGACAGTCAAAGAGAAACAAAATCAAAAGTACGGAGCAATAAAACAATATAAATACGAGTTGAAGCTGGTCAAGTTGAAAGGAGAGCAGCACAACACTTATTGTTAGAAGTACCAATTGGTCCACATTCTGACCACACACCTCTTGGCCACTTTCAGATGACAAGAAAAGCTTAATTGGAATCAGGAAAAAATTGGAAAAATGAACATATCCTCCCTTGCAAGGAGAAATTTTACTCAAAAGGCGACTAATTTTCAAAATTTTGAGAAAAAAAATTATCTTTCAGATAAAGAGAACCTTGGTGCACCAGAAGTGCGGACAGAATTTGTTGAGGGCCTTTACCTATCGAGGGATAGAGGGAAAAGATTGAAACAAAAGAGATTAGAAAGAGTGGTCGTGAAAGTAAATCACTAACTCCCGCACAAGTGTCCCAAGAACTCCTAAGTCACATTCTCCATTTGATTCTTATGTCTCACAAAAAGATTAAGTTTCATTTCCAGCACCATATTCGAACAGAGGGCATCAATCTGCTTTACCAAAATCTCCATCATAAGAACTCCCTGTTCATCAATTAAAATAAATTACACTACGATAAACGTCAAATTGACAATATATATTATATCCTAGAATGGTTCTTTTTCTCGGACAAGCTAAAGTTTCATAATCCATCAGCGTCCAGTATTATTACCAACCAGAAGAATTATAAAATGGGCATTTAGACAATGGTTCACCGTTGACACTTGAAGGATGAGATATAAATCACTTCCTAATGGGTAGAATCCCAACCTTCGGAACTTATCTCTCAAAATTATATTAATTAATGCGCAGCTCAAACAGCCCAATTACTTTATAGTGGCAAAAGGCAATCTTTCACCAAAGCAGTAAAGCATGATGATATACTGCAATTGACTATCTAAGTTCATAATTCATTGTAGTAGAGCAAATTAGATGAGATATCTATGGCATGAGAACCAAGATCTGGTCCTCTTGCCCCATCCTTCCTTCTCTTTCTATCACTACCTTTCCCTTCACAACCAACATGGTTGTGAATGATTTCCTTCAGAAAAGAAAATCAAGAGTGATTCGCAAACTGGACATGGAGAAGGCCTATGACCAAACTGGAAATAGAGAAGGCCTATGACCATGTTTCGTGGGAGTTCTTGATGCATATGTTAAGATGAATAAATCTTGGTGACTAATGGTGTAGATGATTCCAAAATGCATTTCTTCACCAACTTTCTTGGTTATGGTGAATGGCAATCCAAGAGGTTTCATCAAGTCTTCTAGAGGATTGAGGCAGGGTGATCCTCCATCACATTTGTTGTTTCAGTTGCTTATGAAAGTATTAAGCATGATGCTGCTACTGATGAGGGCTTGTGTAATGGCTTCAAGGTTGGCAATGGTTGCGATGCAGTTTCCATATCCCATCTTTTATTTGCGGATGACACCATCATTTTCTCGGAGGATGACATCAAACAAATTTTTCACTTTAGAGGCATATTGCTATTTTATGAAGTTGTTTATGGGCTAGAATGTAAATGCGCAAGAAATGTCTCGCATTCTTGGCTATAAGGATTTTAGCTTACCTATAAAGTATCTGGCATTGTTATTGGGATCCACTCATATAGCAAAAACTGTTTGGCATTTAATGACACAAAGAATTAAGAAGAGTTTAAGCAGGTGGGAGATGGCCTATTTGTTAGACTTGTGTAGTTGAAGCATGCTCTCTCTAATCTTCCGATCTGCTTTCTCTCTTCATTTCCAATCCCATTGTAATGGAAGAGATTTTCAGACAGTCGATCACATTAATTGACATTGAAATTTACCATTTTATGAGGTTGGTCTAATAAGGTAAGATATAAAGATTCTTAATTAGTCTAAGGATATGTTCACCAAAAGTCATAAAACTTATCACGAAAGTGCAATCAAGTCCTAAAACTTGTCAAATTTGTGCAATCGAGTCCTAAAACTTGTCAAATTTGTGCAATTGAGTCCTTTCGTTAACTCTGTCAAATTCATTAACGGAAATATTGACATGACATTTTTTATTACTTTCTCTCTCCCACATGATGCTGACGTGGCTAAAACAAGAAAAATAACCCCAAAACAACGTTGTTTTGATCCAAATTTAATTTTATTACAAATATCAGTTTGTGTGTGGGACAGAAACAGATAACTAAGATGATTCCTCTCCCTTTTTTCAGTTCATTTGGAGAGAGGAACAAGAGGGCATTCCAAGGAGCTGAATCCTCTGGGGATTCCTTTAGGGATAATGGGTTGTACAGCCTTCACTTTTGGTATAGCAGGAAAGCTAAACTACATACATTTATTGGAAATGCTAGAAACACTCTTTTGTGCATAATTCTGTCTATGGGTGACGTGCTGTTTTGTATAGGGAGGGTACCGCCTTGTTACCTTCTTAATGAAATTTTATTTATCATGAACTCAACTAAGTTGAAAAAATGTTAGAACTCCAGCTGTAAGCTTGAGCTGATTGCTGTGCCATACTCGCAAAAGAAGGTTTAGTCAGGCAGATTTGCCATACAAATTAAGAAATTGGATATCTAAAAGCAAAAGGGTTGGAAATGGTTGAAGTAGGAGTAAAAGGGGCCTAATTTGTCATTCTGAACGCCCTTATAGACGCAACAAAAACCATCAATGGTTGACTCCTAATAAAGGCGTGTAAAGGAGATGCTTTTTGTCTGACCAAAAAATAAAAGGGGATGCTTTTCGGCTGGGCAATTGACAAACAATTCAGACAGTTGACTCCTAATAAAGGCTTGTAAAGGAGATGCTTTTTGCCTGACCAAAAAATGAAGAAGATCCTATTTGGCATGGCCGTTGACAACAATTCAGAGAGTTCAAATTGTGCAAATGATTTTACATGCCAACAGAGCGGAGGAAACTCATCATTTGAGCCACAAACCATACATTTTCACCTTGATCTTGTTGGTATCGAAGGAGGTTACAGCAAGAATCAGATCCACAGTTAATATATTACCATACATCACAGAATTCTTCAGTTGAGGAGATTTTGGCACTATATTGTTCAGTAAAGACTAGTCCCAAACCTTATATGGATCAAACGCCAACGGACAGATCTAATTTGTCATTTCAAAAGACTGAAGTTGAACAAAGAAGAATATCCCCATGAGCTCAAATTGCTTCTGGTGGTTCAATAACCTAAAATTTTCAATAAACTAGGAGTAAACTCTTTATCAAACGCATGGCTCGAAAATCCTAGGAAAATACTTGATTCCATATGGAACAACTGAAAAGCTAAATAGGCAACAAAAGCCCAGAGGTCTCTGAATTTATACACCATTCTCATAGAATGTGCAGAACTGATGTTTTGTGGAAGAATTTCTCATACAGGATATATCTCTGGGTACCACATCAATTTAATTATTCTTTTTATCAATTAAAAGTTTATTTTCCACCGTGTGATGTCAAAAATGCATACCTCAAATTTGTCACTTAATAGAAACTATTTATCAGAGTATTACATGGACCGAAAAAGCCGTGAAATCTCATGACATTGTTACGATTCTCCAATGCATATAATCCAAATCTAGATCGGTTAGCTCATACAGAATTGGGATTTTTGAACTCTGGCAAATTTTTGACAATGTGCCGTGCACAAACAACCATAACATATCATCTTCTTTCCTTTTGAATTTAAATAAAAGAACAAAAGAGATGAAATAATTATCAGCTTTCCTCTTTCAACATAAGAGATGCAAAGAAACGACACGTAGGGATCCTAAAGTATACCTGGCCTTGAAAAGGTTGCCACATCTTCTCCAAACTTGCAACATTGCGAGAACATCATCTAGGTTAACTTCAGTCTTGAACCCAATACCACTTAGCAACTTTTCACTTCTCACCTATTGAAAGGACAAACAGCGCACAAGAAACAACATATGAAGTTTTGCCAGCAGAGGCCTAACATTATAAAGGGAAATAAACGGCCTCGATTTCGGTCATTAAGAATTCAACGCATGCCAAATTGTTAGTTATGCTTGTTCAATATGCTTCTCAGAAATGTGTCAATGAGTGAATGTCCCTTCAATATCATCAAGATGATTGGCAAAGTATATACAGGATCCAAAACTTGTGCTCATTAAAGAAAGCAAGATATATGAATATTGTTTACTAAGATCACAGCAATCAACATAGAACAAGTTGAAGTAAATAGGAGCATATAGGGCTTTGACCTCAGAGCTAACCAAGTGGCATCTTTATAAACAGACAAAGAATGAAAAGGTAAAGAATAAAATTGAATCTTGTTTCTACAGACATTACGAGTGGAATGTTGAGATAAAATTTGCAAACAGGAAAGTAAGCTAAAAGGCGAGACTATGGCCCAAGAAGTAAAAATTGCCTAACCTTTGGGACGGCATAGGGAGCAGAAGCGCCCAAAATTGAGCGCACTGCCTCACAATCATAGAATAAATACTTAGGGCAGTGGAGATCATCGTCCATGCTTGATACTACCCACTGGAGATCACAGATGTTGTTCATAAACGATGACTTGAAGGGTATTGGATCCCCATTAGATGTAGGGTAGCAATAACCTTTTACTTTATCACAATAAAGATGTTCCCAGTAAGTATCAAGAACCTCCAACAGATATTTGCTACTCTCCTTATTGCCTTTTATAGAAAACTGGGATAACATTTGAACTAGCTCTTTTGATTCCCAATCTGTCACAACCAACCCAGGGGTGATAAGGTCCATATCCAAAAGCATTCTTTTAGAGGTTTCAGGATGTATATCAGTAATACTCTTCTGGACTTGAACTACTTGCAGAAAATCAGCAATACCCATTTCCTGAAAAAATTCCCTCCACTTCATCTTTCCGCAAGAGAATGACTTGGTGACTGGATGTTTCAAATAGGATGAGTCAACCACATGCCATCTCATGTCTGTAACATTAATCAGCTGACGTATTTTTATATGATTCCCATAATCTTCACTGAAATGAATCGGCACCTCAACAATGCGTTTGAAGCCATAATTTGTCAAAATTAAAGCTTTATTTCTCAACTCTGATACAATTGAATCCTTGTCAACCCAGCAGCCAGATTGCAGGTGGATCATCACAAAGCAAACATATTCTATCATTAAGTTCTTATCCATGCTATTCCCGTCAATGGATAGAGAAGGCAAGATGTGTACTTTAACAATTTCATGTGCTGATAGCTGCTGAACACCAATTTTGTGAAGCAACTTTGTGACATTATCCACATAATCCAGATCCAAACATGAGATATCATCTGTCACCGAGAAGAGGGCAGGGCTTACAATACGGAGTTTCCTATACATACTGGGAAATGCTCTAAGCCCATGCTCACCATCAGATCCACTGCTCATGCCATCAGTATGCAACCATATAGTACCTCTGTCTAGTGAGCTGTAAGTACCATCAGAAAGCGGAATAAATGCAATTTTCTGAAGGTTCTTTATGAGATCTTTCTCCATTCTAGAGACATCAGCAACATAACCAGAAGACTGAAATGACATCGTGTAAAGAACATTTAGCAAGCGACATAACCAGGACAGACCAAGTGACTGGAGACCATTTTCCTTGTTACACAAAGAAGACAAGAGCTGCTGAAAAGTTTTGGGACCATATTCCTCAATACCTAATGCCCTTGCTAGCGGATCAGACAGAATTATGTCCTTGTTCAAGAACCCAAGGCCAAGGTGCTCTTGCAGCAAACCATCAGATAGAAGAGTCCGAGCCTGCTCATCCCAACCTCTCAAAACCTTACATGGAGGAACCCACTTGCTGCAATCTCCTTCCAGGAGTAAGCAATTTGACATGCGGAGCCTGGAAATTATCATCCTTGGAAGACTAGCAAAAAAGCCATGTACTTCACCAAGTAGTGGAACAAAGCTCATACATGCTGAAATAGCCTTACCTGGATTCTCCCTAAAACAAGGAAGGGCACAAAAAGATTTCTTCGCACTTGCAAACAACTCAGGACACTCTGACAGTAACCATTGGTTCCAGGGACTATCTCCATCCACTTCCTCTCTTGATGAGGGAAGTACAAAGTCACCTTGGAGAATAAATTTTAAACCGTAAGTTCTCAGAGGAAGAAACGCAAATACTGGCTGTTGCGCTAGAAAGGGGATGTAATAACCACAATCTCCTTCCTGCAGTGTAAATGCCATCGCAATCTCTGTAGTTTGCACATCATGCCGAATGAAATCTGACTGCAACTTTCGAGAAACTGCCAACCATGTCATTTTGTCTTTCCCATGAGATACCTTGACAATATTATCCCCCAGAACCTCTTTTCTTATAATAATCAGTGAATCGTTCAGCATGTTTCTAAACTTAATACACTGGAGACGATGAAGAAAGAGTAACAATGATGGATGAAGATCTGAAAACATAGCTAAAATGCTTTTCATGGCACTTCCTTCCGACAGTTTTGATCTAAAAGGGAGTACAATACAAGTGTTCCAGCGGCTACCATTCATTTCATCAGAATCACTAGAAACCAGGCTAGAAAATAAATCGACATTGCAAGCAGGGATAAGAGTTGGCAAGACAAAACCAATTTGACCTTCAGTTATGTCAAACTTCACATGAAATCCATTAGAATGTATCTCTGGAGCATCTGTTACCTAGAAAGTTATTGAGCAGAGTCAATTACGTCGATCTTAACTCACAGTAATCAAACCACAAAACAACCTGATTTCAGATGATTTGTTATGGCTCTACGGAAAATCATACTTACATTTGAAGGGAGATGTAAAAGGACAGAAGATATAAACACAGCTCGTGCACAGAGCTGTTCCAGTTTATTTTCATGAACATAATATGAGATGATTACGTTGGCCTAACCTTTTCTATATTAATCTTTGTAACATAGCACTATGAGAATATGCTCTCTCCAGACAAAGGAGACAAGACCCTTATACTCTCATGCAATTAAACAACAATGTTCGCGTTGACTCCGATTAACAGATGAAGACTGATTTCTCAAAATGTTAAAAATAAATTTCTTTCCAATTAACCGTATAAGCAATGAGATCAGGTCTCAACCACCTTCACCTGTATCTGCAAGCAAGGTTCCTACTTGCCAAGAAATACCAGTTGTGAATATTCACTATCAAAAAGGATGAGTCAACTTGATGATTAAGCTCTCCAAGGATTTAAACCTTAAGGTGTAATAACATATAAGGGAGGGTTTTTCTAGCCTTGCATCAAATATAGAGGACATTCATGCGCCTAATCCATAATTTGCATAGAGCAATTCTAAGCATTACAGACAGCTACATACTCAAAAGTCTCACCGGCCTTTCATACTTAAAAATAAGGCATTCGCAATGATTCTTAACAAGGAAAAAGAAAGTTAATCGAATGCTCTATCCTTCACCTTGTTTGATCCGACACTTTGGATTTGGTAGCATATTGGGAATGAATCAAGTTAGATTGCACTTCTAAAGTTCATTGAAGACATACACGAAAGACCACAAGTTCTTAATTGTAAAATCTACAGTGAGCACTTAAAATCAGCAATCAGTTCTCGATTGGATCCTGCTGCTCAAAGGGAGGAAAGTGCACTAGATTCCAGGTCGATTTCTAAGTTATAATCTTAATCACCGAAAACTCTGGCAGAAGCAATCCAATACAATGATAATGTTGCAGAATAACTGCTTGTTGCTTCTGTTTCACACATGTATGTGCCCAGACTTCTTGCATGTTTGAGCACAATAAGTGCCCGGTGCAAATGCATACTCTGTGTGTGTGTGTGTGTGCGCGTGTGAGAGAGAGAGAGAGTCATTTTCTCTTTTATTCTCTTTCAAATCACTGTGAAGTTAGTCGAATGATATAAAGGCAGAAGCAGGAAAAGAGACTAAGAAAGGATGAATAACAGTAATGATGGCTCTTGTAACATACCCGAAATACTGATTTGAAGCCTATCCCTTTCTGCCCAATGTATCCAGCACGAGATCCTTTTTTTGTTGAATTTCCAACATCACACAGAGATCTGATGTTTTCAGCTGAAAAACCTTGCTCGTTATTTAAAATAATGATACCTGAATCTTGAAGAATAAATGTTAAAGTTGGTTCCACATTTTCCAGATAAACATTATCATCAGCATTTTGGACCTGAATCAAACGTCAGGAGATGCAGTCAATACACCATGATAAAATGACAGGTTGCCTTTGGCAATACAAACGTACATGCACAAACATTTGCACAAACATTAAAAGATGTCAGCATGTTTGCACAACTGTAAACAATGTTTCTGGGAACACCACAACAAAGAGAAATCATGTGAATCAATCCCTAAAAATTGACAATACATATTGAAACAAACTGGAGAACTTCCTTATTTTTCAAAGGATCCTCAATGCAATGCCCATGAATAAAACTTCACAATTCACCTAGTGAGCATACGAATTGCAACATGTAGAGAATATAGCCATATCTTTTGTGTATAGAGGTGAACATAATGGAGATCAAGGCCATATATACATATACATGCATATAGACATTTATTAACGTATGTATAGATATATATCTATATATTAATGCTCATCAACTTCTTCATAAAAACTCTCTTCTCAGAAAGAAAGCTTGAATTATGTACTTGTTTTCTTGCAATCTACAAGAACAGATGTCCAGCAAAAAGTTCCAATGTCCAGCAAAAAGTTTCAACTCTGTGGTCAGAAGGTCTCCTATTTTGACTCCATTGAGAATATACTATCAGATTCTAGCTTGAGGGGCTGCAACTTCTCCACGCATCATTCCACATATGTGAATTTGGATACCGTTTCTCCCCCACACTAATTTTATCATCTGCAGGAATTTCTATACCATATTTCTTTTGTGGCTTCTGATAATTTCGATTCCTCCCACATATTATGCATCTGTCAGCTTGAAACGGTGAAAATAAGAGAAAACTCATTATAAAGATTAAGGATATAAGATACGTATTAAGGTAACCTACAAATGCCTACACTAACTCCAATTGAGGTCATTTCTAAGTGGGAATTTTCCAATTACAAGAATGGATAAACGACATGACCACTAAAGATCATCACTGACCATAAATCAAACAATTAACTAGAGCAAAAGCATAAGTAGGCATCCAATGGGGCAAATAGATATTGTAAACTCAGAGCACTATCTTGCTAAATGATGACTGCTACTGGAGAGAAAAAACTAAGATTAAAGAAACACAACAGTGAACTTACTAACTCAAGAAGAAAATGAGAATCCTGAGAGTATAACTCCTGGGAAAGACAATGAAGTGCTCTCCCCAGACGGGCATGTTGCTTTTTCAACAAGCTACTGTCTGTACTAGAAAGACTAGGATCAAGACCAAATTCTTCTCGCCTGATAGATTCAATGATTGAGCAAGCGTCCTCATATTCAACGGTTTCATTTTGTGCCAGACTCTTATCTATGCAGACTTCTGGACTATCAGAACTTTGACAGATTTCATTAGTTATGATACTCTGACCCTTAGAAACAAGAGAGAGCACAATCTTGTCTTCTTCCACAGGAATTGATTTTTGTGGATTGTATATAGCAGACAGTGAGCCTGTGCTTGACTTAGAGGCGTCAGCTTTGAACGATGGAGCTTCACAGGCCTTACATATCTCACCATCAGTAGAGGAGCAGAAAACACGGTAGTCATCAATCCACTCCACAACACCGAGATATAGTCCCACTTCATGAAGCATGATCCGTTCCTCCATAAGCTTACATTCTGACAAGATGGTTGAAGGTACATGTTTAACGACAGATTGCATGCCGTATAGTAACACATTAGCAGCAAAAGTACGAAACTCTGAAGGAATATAACCAAGGCATTCAAGAAAATATCTTGATGCAACAAGCACTGCATTACATGTGCTAGTGGAATTCTGGAATGATCTACTAGCATAAACTTGATCCAACAGCTTTGACGTACCAGCTGCTTTTTCTTGCATCTGAAGATTCCAACTGTCAGTCCCTTCCTTATGTTCCAGATGATCATTGAAGATGACTTCAAATGCACGACGTGCATGGCATTTTAAAAGAGACACAGGAACATATTTTTGTCCCCCAACTATTGAGAACAAAGAGAGCAACTGAACGGCTGTCTGGAAAGGTGATAATTGAAGGGCACATTGCAGAAATGAATCCACGCTAGCTGAACTATCAATCCGGATCACATTACCATCTTTTGTCACTATACACAACAAGTCTGTTCTATTAACTTCATTCAACAACCATCCTACAAGGGGGCCAAGATGTGGAGCGAACTCAATCTCCCAATGTGACCAACGACTTAAATCTGACAGCATGGGCGCCCTTAGTAAGACTTCAATTGCATCCTGAGATGAGACTGATTCCAATATTCCTATTTTCGGTGAGACATCAGTTCCTCTACCAATGGTTTCAAGTTCAACCGCAAAATCATCATCAAGCGCCAGCATAGCCTGACCATGGGCACCCATCAATGTCTGAGAGAAAAGGACGCACTTTGACATTGCGGTACCTCTATAATCCCCAACAATATTTAGAAAATCCTCCACTGAACCAACTTCCATTTTGAAACTGAGATTGGGGAATTGCTTCAAAAGCAATGTTGAAATCATCTGTTTGGTCACTACTTCACCGTCCCACAAGCTATTCAATGCTTGTGATATTAGTACCATCAACTGATGCTGCAGCATGCAAACCTCAAAGTGGGACTTCTCATAAATGTCACCATTCAAGAACTGTTTCAGCCCAGTAGGCATGAGAGATATGTGTTCTGTCAGAAAACTGAAAAACTCTCCATAACCGAGTGACTCAAATTCATGAACGAAATATTGCTTTGCCAGCCAAGAGCCACAGTCAAGAAGCTTTCTCAACAAATTAACTCTCATCTCCAAAACTGATTTGCTGTTGCTTGTTTTCTCATGATCAAGCTGATAATAAGCACCAATTTCTCTGGCAATGTCTTCAACAGTGACACCTATCAATTCATAAGTAAGTAGATGATATCACAAGACTCGTCTATGAAAACGCACCTCAGCATCAACTGCACAAGTGTGTGACATCTCAGAAAAAGAAAAATGGAAAATAAAGGTGAACATTGAACAAGCCGTAGCAGCATACAAGCCAACTTGGTAGAGTTTCAATCGAGCACATTTCTAAAAGATCAATTGGTCCGTTGTCCTTGAGAAACTCAAGAGGATCAAATGCATATTAATATATCTCAATCCCAAATCGAAAAATGAGTACCTTAGTAAATAGTAGATAGTCCATGATAAAATTCAAATATCCCAGGGCAAGATAGCCCAATTAAAGATGTATAGATGAATAAAATTTCATCCAAATGTCATATATCAAGATAAATCTCCATGATTCAGTCCTACAACTTTGTTATAAATTATAGTTGACTCCATTGCTTCCAGTCAACTTATGCACGTAGTCTGTCCATTTTTCTTCCATAATCATGCAGAGACTGTAACTCAAACATTTTTTTCCATATTGATCACATGCCACTATCATTAGTCAATATTTGCCCAAAATGAATTCCCTACACACATAAACAAATGTCATGATTTTCTGCATCATTTATTCAAAAAAAAAAAAAAATTGCTCATTTTTCAATTATCCTATTGTCTAAATTTTATCTGAACCACTGATTAATCAAACAAGTACTTCAAAAAATCCAGCCCATCCATTGATATAACATCACAAAATTCTGTCAAATTTCCACAATGATGTTAAATGAATGTTCTTTCCAGAGCTTAAGCAATCAGCAAAATTCGTTTATATCTTAAATCGGGCAAATCCTTAGTCCTCCCTGTTGCATTCACAAAAAACGCAGCATAACCATGTAACAACGTCAAGCAAAGAATTGATGACAGGAATTCAATGATAGAAAAATAGGAAGGAAAGAAAGAAAAATAACAATGGGAGGTATCACTAGGATTTAAAACTTTGGCCTAAGAGATAAGATTAATGGGCCCATTACGAACATCAAACATATATTACACGAGACGATATTAATGGATGTCACTCCAGTCAAGTCAAAGCTTACAGAAATAAACTAAATCAATTTCACATATCATCTGCTATCAGATAAAGTGACCAAGTAAGATATTACCAATGAAGCCAAAATCTTCATTCAACAAATAGTACTTCAAGCAACCACTATTTTAATTTTACCAAGTAAAACCTTCAGACCCCAAATACCCCAAATAAAACAAAAATTGATAACTAGAAGTATTTCGAGCAACCCACTATTTCAAGTTCACATGCTACACATTTATTTTGTTTTACATAGTTGTAACTTCTAGACCATTACATAACCTTGTAATTATACAAGATCAGTGATAAAGAGTTGCAATTTCCACATCGTTCTACGTGAATTTAGTAAGGCATCATATTCTCGTGCCAAAGCCAATTATTCTTGCTTGTCTCTATTCGAGAGACTGCCCTTCTTAAATGAGCAAGATCTGATGTACTTGTGTGCATGGTATAACAAAAATGAAAGTTAGGCTGACGCAAGGAATAAAGGAATAGTCCAAAACACGTGCTTTCAGACAACTATACGACTGTATAGACAACGAATATGTGGATAAATGACTCAGGGACGCATGCTTAGAGATGATACTTTTTGTAGGCTTTGCACTGTGCCGAGCATTGTCGGTTGCACTCTCTAAAGTAGAATGTATATCTTTGCTTTCAGGCGAGGGGGTTGAGAGAGTGATCCCATCTGCCATTTGTTTACCAATAGCATCATATACATCTTCCAACTTTCCACATTTTATGCAAGTTACCTGCAATCAAGAAAAAGAAGTAACCAATTGGCAATATAATAATAAGAGCAGCCATGAAAACTGACTTCCACAAACTCATGATATGATAACAAAAAAGGTAAAATGTCATCCGACCGTCAAAATAAGATCAAAAAATTTGCAAACTAGAAGTTGAAAAAAATAAAAAAATAGCCCTTCCAGAAAAGTTTTAGTTGGTGCAACGTAATAAAGCCACTAGATGAGTTCTCACCCCATTTGTTCAAATTCAGCGGTTCAGACAATCTGCAAAACACTCTCTTGCTTCACCAAGACATTAAATCGGGCACGTTTGATAAGACTTATACTTTTTTGCTCTTTTCAAATCCTGTGGCATGCAGTTGACTTTAATTTAATAACAAAAACCTGAAACCCTTTCAAAATACAAATGTGACTTGTAAATTTGCATTTTTGTCCATGCAGTAGTTGCACATGGATAAGTTTTAACATTCTTTTAACTTTAAAATATTTTCTAATTCACATTTTTTATTAAAAAAGGAAAAAAGTTGGGTTTTAACCAAAATTTTCAGCTTCTTAAAATAATTTGATGAGGTCATGGAACAGATAACTGGAGGCATATTAAAGATGCATGGATGGTGACAATCTTTGCAAATTGGTTTAAACTGCATTTCCTGGTTGAGCACTAACTACCATACCTCCATTAGGCAATGCTCGCCACTGCACGTTTATTTGTTCGTTGTAATGTCTATAAAAAAGAGGAGGTGAAGCCACCAACGGATTTCCTTTCTGGAAGGAGGGGGAACTATTAGATGCTCATAACTTTCACCAGGTTCAGTGGGATGCTATTTGGAACCCTTCTCCTCAGGAAGGAAGGGGGCAGGGAGAAAAGGTATAGAGGGAATGCATGTTTAGGAAATTCTTTTTTGGTAGAAAAATTGTAGAATGTTTGCTCTCTTCCAGGACAAGATCTGGAAGCAGGGTCTGGGATCACTACCACACATTCCTGTATTACCTAACTCACATGGAACAAGACCGTAAAAGCATGCAGGTGTTGCAAAACTTCATCTGGATTCATGATCGGTACTCATTGTGAGAGAGTGAAAATCTGGGCTGAAATAGTGCACTTTGTAAAATTATCCACAATTATTTGGTATTGTAGAAGATAAGATGATCTGCTGCCATCCTATTTGCTACATGGGGGATCGGACTGGGACTCACAAATTCAATTCATCTTCGGAGAAACTGTCATTATCAAAGACCAGAGGAGAAGGGACAGGCTGAGAACTGTGCTACATGACATAGCAACAAAGACTTATTGTTTAACAATACGATAAGGGTCTGACAAATAGAGTAACATTTCTTTCCCACGAAGGTTATGTTGGAGGTCAAAGCTCACTCCATAGTCCTTGTTTTTGTTTCTGGGGAATCTGGACACCATGTTTATACAATATATGAACAGGTTATAATGTGAGACTGCCTCAAACTGCTAAAGCATGTAAATGTTGCTTTTGCAGGAATCTGTGAATCCTCTTCTGCTTCGTTGTCAATAAGCAACAGAGATTGGATCCAACTTCATATCATCATCTACATTTTCTAGGGTTATGCCACAACTTGTCAAAAGGTTTCACGTGTGAGATTCTGTGGGACTATTGCCAACTGTTCTAAAAGCTTAAGCTATTAGATGAAGGCATGGTTTACTATTCAAATATTCTAACATCACAATTGCTGGAAGTGGTGCCAAGGAAATAAAGGGAGAGAGAGATGTGGAGGTCTCCTCCTTTATGTGTAAGATGTGTAAGGCAGACTATCAAGTCCCCCCCCCAAAAAAAGAAAAAGATTAAATCTTTGAGGAACAAGAACTGCAGTAGCTAAAAGCTATCATGAATAAAGATCAAACAGAGCTATGACTTAGTTCTCTTTTCCTCTGTTTTCTTATTCCCCTTTTTATGTGTTCCAGTTGCACTTGTATATGACATACATCACTCTGATACTTCCTGAATACTTGAATGTATCAGGGTTTATTATAAATTTTCATTATCTAACACAAAAAAAAGAAGCCTTTGGTAAAAAGTTAACTGAAGGTATTAACTATCAGCAACTCCCAAGATCACAGATTGAACAAGTTCCTCCAGAACAAGAACAACTTGCTATTCCTTTATGTCAGAGGAAGATTTTATAACCATACCACAAGTTCGCTTAGCGCCAAAAAGTAGTTTTAGGTAAACCAACTTGTTACCTCTAATAATATTTGCTCCTATGAATAAGATGATTCGAATTTCAGGGGCACTTAGAGTACGTTTCTTGTTTCAAAATGATGGAAGCAGCTAAAACTCTAGATGTTCAGACAAGAAACAGCCCCTCTGACTTTGTCTTCATCCTACTTTTCCCTCATAGCTTCATGTCCCACTTTCATAGGCTCCTCTATAGACATTACTTTGCAGAGAAAAACAAACAATCAGAAACAACTAGCATGTAGAAGTCAAGGTGTAAAATGGAAATAGGTAATATCTTTCAGGAAGAAAATTGAAAAATAAGGAAAAGATATACGGTAGAGGAAAAATAAGGAAAAATATGGCCAACTCACAGCGACATTTAACAACCCGACCAAGGGATATGGAAGCATGGCGCAAATCTTGCGTTGCCTTTTCTTGGATACTTCATACATGTCTAGCATTTTCTCGATGACCTAAAAAGATACAGAACCATTTGAGAAGCTCCGCATGCTAAATTCTAATTAACCACCAAACTACTGCCGTAGAACCTTTCTAACATTATATACTTAGTCCAAAATTCTAAGTGCATCTATACTTCATGCATTTTGTGCGTATTGAGTCGTGATGGCGAAAGCTTGAGTAACTAATGCAAGGGAGACTGCGGATCCACCTCTTCCCATAGCTGAAATCAGATTAATGAAAGAGGATAAAAGATAAAGTCAACCTGTGACTAGATCTAGGTGGTGACAGGCCAAGGAAATGCATATAAGTCTCTAATTAAAGATTCTGAAAGAACATATTTGGAGTTGAAGTGCCAAGTATCCTATACAATCTATGCCAAGGTAATCAAATTGCATTAACATGACTAAATCAGACAAAAAGCATTCAGGCACAGTATTGGCTATTATATTACAAGTTTCGTAAAAATTTATATTGTTTGCTTCCAGTAATAGTTATTGTGACAGCCCTATTACCGCCAAAGCTATTACAACCAAAGCCATAACAGTCATTCCATAAGTGCCCAGCCCTCTTTTCTCTCAATTTACTCGTATCGGATTATTAGAAACTTACTTACACAACTACTCATTAGTAGTATTAATGATGATTATACTAATGCCAATGATGATTTTTTAAAATAAAGTGATCTAACATAGATTAAAATAATTACACACTATAATAATGATGGATAAATTGAGAAATAAATAATTGCTATAAATATTGTTATATAAAAATAAATATAGTATCTCGGAACCATTATTTTTAAAATCACATGATTCGAGACACGAATTGTTCGATTCAATCCGATTCACACACAAAGCGATTCAATTCGTGGCATGGCTATGAATCAGAAATGCATCAGAATCGCAAGTGGATCTTACGATTTGATACAATTCAAAACGGCTCAGTTAGACTATACATTTGTAATTGTTAGGCCCCAAAAGTTTTGGCACTATTCTTTATACCATAGTTATAAGAATCTAGTTATAAGAATCGTATAGTTCTCGATTCGTACCATAAGGTTTGATTTGATTAGAGGCCCTAGCAATACATATTTATTAGGTAAATAGCAAATCACCTAAATCATAAGCAAATCTATCGATTCACTAACGAATCTATCATTCAACACGCATAAATGGAGTCAGATTTTTATAAGTTTATCCATCAAAATGATGTTAACTTTGTCATGTTTTACTATATATGCTGAATTTTGATAGATGAATTTTGATAGATGTAGAATAATTACAATTAAATTTTGCACTCCGCAATGCAATGATAAATGAAATGACATAACGAATGGTGATTTATATTTAAATGTAGTCTTTATGTTGATAAAACACTCGGAAATCATATCTTTTTATGCAAAGGGATCATCATATGCACTCAAAATTAAGATTTCTTTTTCCAAAATCATAAGTTCTATGTCAAAACTTTACATCTTAAAATATTGTTTATATAACTTATGAATTTCTATGACACAAAATACTAATTTTTGGTGCTTTACCAAATCTTTACGACTTTAATCATGATTTATAAATTTACAATTTCGATTCACAATGCATGTCTCGATTCAACAATATTGTGAATGTTTACATATCACAATTTCAGTGACAGTGGAGTCATTTGAATTTCTTGCATCAGTCATTCGGGTTTATCTGATGCACTCGCGTGATATCTCTCTGAAATTTATATAGTCAGATGTCATTTTTACACTTTTTTTCTATATTTTTGCAACTAATACGTGAGCTTCAATGAGACATCCCTCTTTTCTAGTATTCTAAAGGTTTCCCCGAATCTTGTGATTTACGATTTGATTCAATTCATTATTCAGAAAATGAGCTTTACGATTCACGATTCGAATCTCGATTCAACAACATTGCTTATACCACATAACGTTATATTACATATATAACTCATTCATGGTAAAATTAATATAAGAGTTAATTAAAATCATGTATGATTATACCAAATTCCATAATTTACTCTGAAATAATGCAAAATACAGTAATTAAACACTATATCTATATTTAACTCTAACATATCATATATAACAACATACAATTTTTTAGAAAGTAATGTAACTCTATTTCTTCTATGATGTTGTAATAATATTCAGGTATTAAACGTAATATATGGCATGACTAATAGTATAATTAGTTCAATGATATAAAGAGAAAGTATCATTTAGCTGTTACTAAATCATAGATTAAAGGCAATTTAGATCTTTTATCTCTATCCCTTACTACTATTATGTGAAACTATACAAAATAATAACCATTTCATTACCAAAACCAAACAACGTAATAGCTATTACATTAGTATGTTGTTATAGCCGTAACAACCATATTACAACCTAGCTACTAAAACCACCAAAAGTATACATAGTTTCAACTATTACTAGATATCAAACAGACAAAAGACCCCACTATCCGAAATTTTATATCCCATTTGTAACCCAATGGTATTGGCATTTGAGCATGATAGAGAACAATCACGCAAGTTAAGCTATTTTCAAAGTAAAAGAGTAGCGTGACTGTAGGAATTCAACCAAAAAAGTTTATAGTGGAAGCACTTGTACATAGCACATGAAACTAATAGCTATAGGGTGGAAAACCTCCCTAGAACAAAAAATTGTATGTTTTCATTCAAACCCGAAAAGCCAGGAAAGGATTTTAAATGGAAGTTCTTTATTTAATGGCGTCAATCATGTCAAGGAATGAAAACCATGAACTTACCTCGGAAATAGACGATGCTTGACATGCCTCCTTCCATGTTTTCATGAAAACTCTCATATTACTAGTCTCCAGAACCAGACTAGCACCTTTCTTTCTTTTACCCTTTTTTGTGTAATTGGCTTTATTTGTCAGAAATTTGTCCCGCTCTTCCATGTCTCTTTTAAGCCATTCTGCATCAATGTGCATGTGTTGGTCTGATTTTTCATCTCGATTACAATCATCATCGTGCTGCTTATCTTCATTTGAGAAGTTATCACCATCTTCATCATCTGACCTTGAAGAAACGAAATTTAAGTCCTTGCCACTATAATCTTCCTTCAATGCCATACATATATCAACTGGCCGCTGCTCATTAACTTCTTGTGTCAGCTCCTTCAGATATGTCCTCAAGCATGTCTCTTCCGATCTCTTTGCATCTAAGATAAAGGATATATGAAGCCTACATATACAAAAGGAGAAAAAATAATGAAGCCTTCATTAATAAAGCACGAGTTAATAGTTGCAACAAATGTAACGTATTTAATCTAGTCGATACAGCAGATAAAAATGTGTACAGACCACACAATTGTCACCATCAAGAAAATTTAACTATTCATGGTTGAAATCTCGTTATAATTTATTGCCTGATCATAATACAATGAGCTATTTGTCGTTGTTCCCTCATTTTGACTTACCATCTGATCTAACATAATTCAAGGAGCCATGACCTAATGTGCCATCTCGTGGTAGGGATCTTTGGACAACAGGAAAGATAAAAAGAATATGCCAAATAGCTTTGAAACATTCAGAGGGTACCAGAATGACTAATCACTCCCAATTAGAATAACAGGTGAAACTAAGGTGGTCATATTCGAAATTCAAAGCTCAGAAGGGACATCTATCCATCCAAAAGCAAATGTTGATAGATAATTATTCTGATGATGGAAGTGGACAGGTTCCTCATACCTTAAAGTCTCTAGTTGCAGTCCTCACTCACTCTGTACTCCAGCACGAGGGAAAAAAAAAAAACCAACCAGAGCTCCAATTGAAGCATTCAAAGTCAATGCACAACATAAATAATATATTATCAAAAAGAGATGGCACCATGCAGCAGGGTAAGGCAGAGATCACCTCCATTGTCTCTACCCTACCTCAGCATTGAGAATTGTTCCCCAACCCACCACGCTTTCCATACATCAGTTGTGTATTGTTTTAGCAAACAGGAGAAACACTCAAAGATGCATAGGCCATTCACTAGGACGCATTAATTGACTTGAACTCCAAAAGGCAGACTAGTCATCCACATGCCCGATGAACCAAAAAGATCTGTTTTCTGCAGTTACTTCGGCGCCCCCAAATAAGCAAGTGGAGTCGTTTGTATATTCTCAAAACCGCGACATGACCCTGGGTTTCTATTAAATCAATTTCTTGTTCATCCCATTTTCCTATAATTCACTAATCCTAAAGATAAAAGGTTATTATTGTTGCAAAATAGAACACCCTCAACTAGACTAGTTCGACTATACAAAGCAACACCATATACAGAAACTGTGCCTTTCGCAATCATCAAGTTTAACTGCTCTTCCTATGAGAATTTAGCACACAAAATCAGGAGGAGTGCATAATAGAGGTAAACTTTTAAGTAGTGAACCGATATGGGGAAATTTTCCCTTCAAAAAGGCTTCTTTGCCTGTGCTAACTATGGAAAGTAGCTATCAAGCAGCACTAATAATGAAATAATTGACTTATAGTAATCTGTGCTGTTTCTCTGAAGAATTTAATACTTAAAATCTATTACCAACTTGATAAGCAAGTCAATTAGTATCTGGGAAACAACAGTGAAATCAAGCTGTAGAAATAAGCATCCAAAGCTATTAAAACTAACTCTAGTTAAGTTACATTCTCAGTCCTCTAATAATTTGAAAATTGCAATCACTTATCTTTGTGTCCAAAAATCCAAATAGCTAGAGAAAAAAAATCATCAACAACTTTGCATAAAGGACAAAGGGTGAAACATATGCAAAGGGTGAAACATATGCAATAGCCAATAGTAGTCAAATTCTTTTCGACAGAAAACAATTCTCAAGAAGTTGGAAATACTTACTTCTCTAAGCTTATAAAGTGGTCGATGAAGCAATGAAAAAAGAGTCAGATCAGAACAATTGCATAGACAAGCGATGAACTCTGCATACCAAATCAATCTAATCTATGTTACCAGCTAAAACAAATTAAAACCAAAAAGTACACACCCCAGGTTCTGAATTCGTACTCCAAGCTTTTCCACTTCTGAGACTGATTTCTTTTCGGCTATAGAGCTGAGGAGGTCCCCAATCTCAATGTTTTTCCTACTCTTGTGTATAGATAAGTATTCACCAAGATGACATACAATCTCCTCACTAGTTATCTCAAACACTTCAGTCACATCACTGTTCAGGGAAAAGTAATGCACAACAAGCGGATATTGCAAAAAAGAGCCCAATTCAAGCTCTTCAAATCGTTCAATGCCCTCATCTTTGCAGATTGCTCTTTCCAGATCATACAATGAGGCGATTCTCCGGGTTTCCACAAAGCAATGGATAAATGAATTTATCTGAAAATGTTAAACAGACAGTGAGTCAAAAGGAAGAAAGTCAACGTTCACAGGTGTATCATTTACAAATAAAAATCTAATGGAGGAGAGGCAAAAGATCTGCTTAAAAGACCCTTCCAAACATGTATTAAACTTTATTTGTAACTTATACTAGAGAGAAACAAATAGAAACCCTATCTGGGTGTTGACTTCCTCAACTTTTCTATCATTTGGATAATCATTTATCTATGCATTCTCCATGGTTATTTCATTAGTCCCACATTCTTTCAAGAAAAACCACAAGTAGGTTGCAGCCATATGTTAAGCAATCATGAGAAAAGCAAAGGAAAGAGAACGATGATGAATCGTGGTCCTTGTAGACTATTTGAATATCTTATTTGGGAAATATTTGCTGGGGGAAGAGTAATAATGCATGAAGAAAACTTCCTTAACCCAATGGGTTTCTAAAATAAATAAAAAATTTGGTGAAATCTCCTCGTCTTTGCAAAGAACCCACTAAATTGACCCACAAATGTATGTAACTCAATTAAACAATGGACGGAGTCCATTAGCATTGTGTTCCATGAATTTGATGATGGAATCTCATAAGAACAAAAATTACACCAGTAAAAGCACATTAAGCGCAATTGTTAGGAAAAAAAGGAAAAGGAAAAGCAAAAGGTCAAAAACCAGCAAGCTCATGGCCTCCACTAACCATCACAGTACCCAGACCTTAGAGAAAGAACTTAACGAAGAAGTTGACTTAAAGTCCTTAGGGTGCGTTTGGTTCGGTTATTAGGGAAAGTCTTTGTGGAAATGCAAAATCCTTTCGCCTAAAAGGGTTTAGTGAAATGCTAGTTGTCCTAAGTCCTGCCAAGCATCTTCATGCCCTACCGCTCCCAAAATAGGAAAGTCCAGGAAAAAAAAAACTACCAATCCAGATTGCCGAAAGAAAAGGCAATCACAGATCATCCATGGAAATGCAACCCAAGCTTAGCAAGGTTCACTGATTAAAAAGCCTATTGCTAGAGCGCTGAGTACAACATGATAAAACGAGAGAATTTTCCTAAGCCATTACTCATTCGACACACTTTCAAGCAGTCTCAAAACAGAGGAGACGAAACTTTAACAACGTCACAAAACCTTTACCTTTCCTTCAACAGCCATTAAGCTCTGAAGAGCGGGCACTTGCTGCATGCTGAATCCTAAGGAGCTCCACGATTCGACCTGCAGAGCCAAGACCGCGGCCTGCGAGACCTTCCAGGACGAGACGCTCTCTCCAGCCGCGAGCAGATCGCGCCGAGCCTTCGCGACGGCCCGGTCGACACTCTCCAGCCACTCCACGTTGCTCGGAACAGAATGTTGCTGATGCTGGTGAGCATGATGATGATGATCTTGTGATGTCATGAGAAGAGTCGGAGGAGTCCAGGCTGTAGCGGCAGGATAGTGAAAATTCTGGTGTTGCTGCAGAGGAGGCGGGGGTCCACGGCCGCGTCCGCCACCTTTTCCGCGGCCGCGGCCTCTTTCCCGGCCGCGGCTGGGAGGGCTAGGGCGTATCGGCGGTGACCGGTCCATCTTCTTCGTCGGAAGCAGTCGGAAAAGCACTGTGACGCGCCACAGAGGGAGCTCGAAAGAGAGAGAGACAGAGAGAGAGTACGTGAAAGAGTGTCGACAACGGTCAGCGGTCAATTTTAAAGCAGAGGAAACCGAGAAGGCAGGGGTAGCTTCTTTGTTAAGTTTGGTCTAACCTTTGTACTAATTGCTGAAACAGCACCAAGCTTTGGGATTCTTTTTCTATTTTCTCCTCCAATACTCTCTCTTTTTCAATTAAACCCCTACTGCTATGTTTTGGAAGTGAATGAAAATGGGGTGAACGGAAGTTTTAATGGAAAATGGATAGATGATTTGAAAAATATTTTCTTGAAAATGATCAATTATATCTCTTAAAATAGTTGACTACTGAAAATATTTTTATTATCGAGGACAATTTATATTTAAATATTTTTGCTAATATGTATTTAAAAAATACATATTTTCTAAGTCATTTATTTTTCATGAAACAAACTAAACCTTAATATTTGTATGAGACAAAGATAGGTAAATATTCAGATTTTTTGCATTTGCTTTTCAAATTTTTGTTACTCTTCCCCACAGAGTTAAATAGAGTATAAGTATGTACTGTGTTTCTATTTATCTCATCCATGGTCTGCCCATAATTTTTTTGCAATGGAAGGTGGCAACGGGAAAAGTGGAGCTCTTTAGAAAGATTAGGATGTTAGTGTGATTGCCTCAATTGTCCCATGCTCTTTTATCTTCCACGAAATTACAAGGTTGGGCATGCTTGTGGGATTATGTTAACAGGCTCACTAATCACAAATCTTAGTGTCTCAGTGATACTAAGTAGTTAACTTTTTTTTATGATGAGTAAGCTAACCTTAGATAGGTAAACCTCAAGCTTATTAAATATTCTATTAACTAAATGATCTAGTTAAAATGCAACTCAAAGCTTGAAAGGTTGCCTAAGTATGGAATTGTTTGCACTTAATTAGACATTGACCGAGCACCTGATGCACCCGTGTTAGGTAGTTGTTGAGTCAAAATTGAATATTGTTGAATAATAACAATAAAGCGGAAGAGAGAAATTATGTATATTTCAAGGTCAATAGAAAAAAGTACATAGAACCTGTTTATAAGCTTAAATAGATGACAATTTAAGGAAATCAAATCAAATATATATAATCAAAATAGGTATGGAGAATCAAAGGAAATACCCTTAAATTCTCTAGAATATACCTAAATATATTTAACACTACCCCTTAAGCTGGAGCATAAATATTAACCATTCCTAGTTTATTACAAATATATTCTATTCTCCCATTACCTATAGGTTTAGTAAAAATGTCTGCAAATTGTTCACTGGTCCTAATGTGACTAGGAAGAATCACTCCACTTTGCAACTTCTCTCGAATAAAATGATAGTCAATGTCAATGTGTTTTGTTTATTTCATGAAACATAAGATTGGAAGCTATATGTGCTGCTACCTGATTATCATGCCATAAAAACATAGGAATTGAAACTTTAAAGCCTAACTCAGTCAATAGCTACTAAATCCATACTAATTCACATGTCATTTTATGCCACATATCAATATTCTGACTCTGCACAGAAGCGGGCTTACTCTTCCATGACACAAGATTTCCTTCAATCAGGGTACTATAGCCAGTGGTTGATCTCCTATCATTGGAGACTTTACCCAATCAACATAAAAGAATCCTTCAACTCTGCTATAATCATGGTTTTGGTAAACAATTCCTTTCCTCGGAATTTTCTTCAAGTACCTCAAAATCTGAATAATTGCATCCCAATGAGATGTAAGAGTGGAAGATAGAAATTGGCTTACCACACTAACTGGAATCCAGTTGAGTAATTGTGAGATTACTCACCAATATTCTATATCTCTCAAGATTATCAAGAATCTCTTCTCCATTGGAACCTAATGTAACTCCTTATTCCACGGATACCTGTCTCAATGAGCAAATTTAGGAAATACTTTCCTCATGACAGAACAATACCTTCTGTGACCATGCTACCTCAATTCTTAGGAAATACTTCAATTTTTCCAAGTTCTTAGTTTGAAACTATTATTGAAGATAGAGCTTTAGTTAAGCTATCCTAACCAAGTCATCCACATAGATAATCAAGAATAGAGTGCCTCCTCCTGACTGTTGATAAAAGAAAGAGTAATCATTTCCATATTTATACAGTCCAAAAGAGAGTACAACCTTAGAAAATCTTCCAAACCATGCCCATGTGGACTGCTTCAAACTATAGAAAGACATTTTTAACTTGCAAACTAGCCTCACATACTTCCCCAAGCAACAAACCCCGAAAGTTGCTACATATGCACCTCCTCATGAAGACTACCATGGAAGAAAGCATTCTTGATATCAAGCTAAAACAAGGGCTAGTATGTGGCAGCAAGAGAGATCACGAACGAATATAAGTTTGACAACAAGAGAAAAATTGTTTAGATAATCAACTCCGTATACCTAAGCATACATTTTCGCAACAAGTCTTGCTTTTAAGTGAGCAAGAGAACTATTGAGATTGACCTTCACAGTATACACCCATTGACAACCTATAACAATTTTGCTTAAGGAAGAGGTACCAAGTCCTAGGTTTGATTAACCTGTAAGGCCTTTAATTATTCGTCCATAGTTATCCTCCAACCAAACTTTATAATGTCTCGGCTATAGACTTGGGGAGAGGATACTGTTCAACAATAGATAAAAAGGACCGAAAGGAATGAGATACAAAAAAGTATGAGATAAAGTTCGCAATAGAATGTTGAGTGCAAGCATGTGTACTTCTGCGATGAGCAATAGGAAATCAAGATTAGACACAAGAAGAGGATCAACTAATGGCGAATATGGAGCTGAAGATGACCTAGTAGTGACAATAAGAAGGGGGTAGCAGTAGTTACTTGATGATGTTGAACATAAACCTTGAGAGAATGTGGTTTCTATGCACATATTGGTAAAACATTAGAGTAGTTGACCAAATAGTGGTCACATGTAAGTTTTCATCCACCTCAGAAACAGTGACTGCAATATCATAATAAGGAGCAGATTCAAAGAATGAAACACAGCAAATATAAAGTACATCCTCAATAAAAGACGAATAACAACATTATTCCTTTTACCTAAAAACATACACTTGATGGCCCTAGGATCAAGTTTTAATACTGTGGTCGATGACCATGAAAAATATAGGGTGGTAGAACAAACAATGACCGATTGGAAAAAAGTAGAAAATGGAATACCACCTTGCAAAAAAAAAGGCACGTGATTAATGAAATCGCATGTAGTTAGAACATCAGACCAAAAAGTTTTGGGGATCTTCATCTCAAACAACATGGACTTGGTGACTTCAATAGATGCCTATTCTTCTTTTAAGCTACACCCTTTTGTTGTGGTATATCAAAACATGAAGATCCATGGATAATATCATGTTGAGTCATAAAATTACAAAAAGGTCCAGAAAGGTACTCGTCAGTATTATCATAATGCAAAACTTTAACATGCACACTAAATTGAATATGGATTTTAGAAATAAAGACACAAAAAATAGAAAACAATTTTGAATGAATTTTTATTAGATATAGTCAGGTGACTTTGGAATAGTCATCAACAAAAGTAACAAAGTACCTAAAACCCAAATTGCAAATTGTATGACAAGGACCTCAAATATCTAAATGAACTAATGAGAAAGGAGACACCACTCACTTAAGAACTCAAGGCAGGTATCTAACACAATGCAATTTGCCAAGTTGACGTGACTAACACTCTAAACTAGAAAGAGACTAGTATCTAAAATCTAATTTTTAGTGACTATGTAGCAAAGAATGACCATGACGACAATGGATCTTATGTAGGGAAGCAACACTAAAGTATGTAATAGATGGAGCATTTTCAAGCGCACATAAGTCTCTACCTTAGTTCCTCTATCAATCTTCCTCTTTGTAGCAAAATCCTGAAAAATATAAGAATTAGTGTAAAATGTCATTGAACACTAAAACTTTTTGGTTAATTACATGAGGTTAAATGGAAATTGTGGGAGATAAAACACCAAAGATAGTGGCAATGAAGGAGTTAAATGAACTATACCAACCCCCTTTAACCTATGTAAATGAACCATTAGCTAAGGGTAACGGTGGATGATGATGGAGTAAGAGAGGAAAATATACCTGAAATACCTAACACATGATCGGATGCCCCTAAATCAATGATTTTAGGACGAGAAGTAGCTAAATGTCATGTAGTAGCATTATCTCTCTATACCATAGTAGCGGTGGAAGAAGCAAGTTATAAAATCTGACATTGATTGTACGGAGCAAATTCCTCATCAGACATAACTACTACGTTGCCTTCAAGAGACCGTGACACGGAAGAAAAGTTGGTACCAAATGCAATATTTGCAAACTATTGTTGCTGCCATGATCTCTCGTGTAACTTGTGACAAAATTTCTAAATATGACCAAGTTTACCATAGTATTGATAAGTCCGAACAACCCTTGAGCTATCAATAGAAATGTAGGATTGTCCATTAAGCTATTATTAGCTTTAGCCTCTCCGTGTTCCTATGCCTTGGCCACCACTAGGGACATTATGTCCTCCACAGTTTTCTCCATCATTACGGCCACTATTAGTTTGAGACTAGGACACAAGAACTAAACAGTCTACCATAAACATGATGTCTTTAGAGGACTCAGAAGATATAGCCTAAGAACTTGAGCAAAATGTATCTTTGAGTGATGCAATAGTCTTTCCTCCAAGAATTCAAAATCTAACAGTTTCATAGTCCTTGACCAAGATCTCTTAAGAAACCTATTACAACCAATTGTTTTCTCTGAAGTTGTATTTGCCAAACATTCGCTGAAATATCGAGAAAAGCATTCGACTCCTCATATGTCCTTTTAAACTTAACAAAGTACCATGTAATTGAATGCCCCTTCCTATCAGATTAATAAAACTCATGCAATTGATTATAAATCCGCAAAAAATTATTTTGGCTAGAATACAATACATCCAAATACCTTGTTGATACATGATTTTTAGTCGATGCATCAAAAAGGTTAAAAATCGAGATTTGGATTTTTAATCGTGACAGAGCTTGTTTCTTGGCCAAAATGTATTGTTTTTTCATTTCTTTCTTTTGCATTATGGCTTTTAAGCAATTTTCTATTCATTTCCAAGACAAACTCGACAAGTTAAACAGTTGACTTTCAAGTTGACTTTTTGGTCAATCATTTGACCAAAAGTCCCCTTAGATAAAAATTGGTTTTTCACCCAAAAATATGCCATTTAGATTTAACTTCACTTTTCTCAAATCAATTTTTCAAAAATTCAAAAATTTGACCAAAAAATCAACTAAATAGTTGACTTCAAACCAAACCTTTGACCAAAAAAATTAAGAAAAATTTAAATAAAAAATTCACAAAACATCTCTCTTTAGTGTCAATTTGATTTGTGTGTCAAAAATTTCATAAAATTCTATTAAGAACCTTGTTTTTCGAATTTTTCAATTTTAAATTCTAAATCGGCCAAAAATAAAATTACTTTTGTCTTAACCATAATTAGGTGTAGTTCATTTTACAACATTTAGTCTAGAGAGTATTTTTAATTTGCTCGTGCATTCAATTTCATGAATTTTCAAATTGAAAGGCGAATTGCCATTTTAAGCCCTAAGTAGGGAGTCAAAATTGATTCTTCATGATTTATGAACAGACATTTGTTTTTCACTTATTTTTTTAAGATAAGTCCATATCCAAGGTCAATTATGATAAATTCACATTAAAACTTCTCGATTTGAGAGATTTTATTCCCTTGAAGGTAAGAAAACCAAACTATTGAGCTTCAATAAAAAAAAATTTAAGTTGTCTCATTCAAGATTAGGGTCCAATTGCAAAAATCTTGGTCCAATTTCAATATTAGACCCTAATTCATTTTTTCCCTAAGTTTTGACACTTCAATTCGAGGTCAATTTAAATTCATTAGATGATCCTATATATGAGTAATTAGTTAAATAGGTCTATTGCAATGTTAATTGAATTCAATTTCAATTAATTTGCAATTTCGGCCATTAAATTGCAAAATTTCTCATTTTAGCCCTTAAGGCTCGATTTCAAGTACCCATGATTTTGGTCCGTTGTTTTTTGCGATAATTGCTCAATTAAGGTTCATAGATTACATCTATGAGGTTTAATTGACTTAATTGAGTCAAAATTGGACAATTTACCTTCAAATCGTGCAAGTTTTCTTTTCAAGGACCAAATTGCATAAATTTTGAACCCATAAGGGCCATGATGGCATAAAACGGCAAGAATCGAGGGGGGCTCTCATTTTTTGCAAAATTTTACCCCTCTAAAGCAAACTCTCTCTAATCTCTCTGTCCCAACCTTGTTTTCTCTCTCTCTCCTTTGTGTGATTGACCCCCTTGACCGCGTCTCACCACTCAAGCCGCCACTCGCCAAAGCCCCCGCTCTATATTAGCCTTCCTCGACCTCTCTCTATCCCTATCGCATCAACTCTAGTCAGCGGCAATCACTTGAGCCCTCCGATTAGTAACTACTTTATAGTAGCCCCCGCTAACGGTGTTCTAGCTATATTAGCCTTCCTCGACCTCTCTCTGTCCCTATCGCATCAACTCTAGTCATCGGCAGTCACCTGAGCTCTCCAATCAATAGCTACATTATAGCTGCAACAAGACCGGCGTCCACGTTGGCCTTAATCTCAACTGGTTCGATCGACTGAATCAACCCTTGATTGATTGCCTTGGGTGTCTCTGGTGGTCGGAGTTTTGAAGATCGGCCACTAGATCACTTCCGGTGGCCGATTTCCTCGCTGGAGATCTTGAAGGCCGGTCTAATTGGACCGATTCTATTTCGAATCATAACCGGTAGTTCAACTGGCCTTTAAGTGGTCTTGGTCCTCGTCGATTAGTCACCAAGAGAGTCTCTGACCAACTGGTGGTCGGGGCATCGACAGACGGTCACTAGAACTCATTTGGTGACCTTTTTTTCCCTCGGCGAACGAAGGCCGATTCGATCAAACCGATTTTTGTTCCAAATCTTTAGACCGGCGGTCCAACCGGCTTCAAAGTTGCCCAAAGTATCTCGATCTGTCCCATGGAGGTTAGATTGAAGTTTGAGCAAGTTCTAGCAAGATCGATTCGTCTGATCACATCAAAAATAGAGGAAAACACACAAAGGCTGGTATTCTAAGCTTGAATCCAATGAAGTGAGGTTAGAATAGCTAATTGGGGCTAGGATTCACACTTAGGACCCTATGAAATGCTTAAACAGGTTTTTAATATGCTAGATGATTGATTTGTCGAGGTTGAATGGAGATTCGTGATGCTTTGTGGTTGATTGGTTGATTTTAAGCAAACCTGCAATTTTCAAATCTCTGTGACATGTTTGCCATTTGGCCTAAGACGAGCCCCTAGATGACCTTATTTTGATTTGAGACCTTTTAAACTTAGAAAATACATTATGAGACCTTTGATTTGATTGTTTGCACAGCCTGAACAATCACCATTTGACCCTCGAAAAACACTTTACAATCGGCTTGATTCTACAATTTTTATTAGTGCATGTTAAATTATGTTCTTTGTCCTCTTTATCACTTTGCTATTTTTGTGCTAACTCTCGTGATGGATTTTTGACAAAGTTGTCTACATGGGATTTGTTCCAAATTGTCTTAAGAACGTCCTATATTTTTTGCTTTTCCTATTTTTTTGATAAGTTTTGGTAAGTCAAAACCACTAAAATCTAAATATGTGTCAGTCTACCCTGTACTAATCCAAGGCACGCTTAGACAAAATTGAGCATAAAGATGAGCTTGTTTGACCTTACAATCTCTATGAAGATTGAAATAAATATTGTATGCTTTCTATCAGTGCATAATTTGCATGATTTCATCGTCATTTAGTATGTTAATTGCATGTGCAAATTCATATAGGTTCTGCTGCAATTAGGTAGTTTAGTAATGGCCATCCTTTTTGCCATTTTCGTCATAATTTGTATGATCATAATTAGGTTTTGAGCTCTTAACGAAAAAATGCTTGCCATCATTCATTCTGTATGCTAATTTTGTGGTAAGATTTTAGCACGTTCTTAGATGACCAAAATTAATCATGCTTAGAAATATCAATGTTGGATTAAAGACTTATGGTGTGCATGCTTTCTTATGCATGTTTGGGTCTCTTAGAGACCAAATTTCATTTTGGTGCCTTCTTGACTATTAAATTATGTCTTACAAGCTTCATATGTATGTGTGATTTGTCATGGTTGAATACCATTTCATATGTGAAAATTGTGCTACAATTGGGCTAGTTGCACTTAGAAATTTTTAAATATGACATTATAAGTCTCAAATCATGTTGGAGTAGTGTATTCTCCTTCTCTGAGGCGACTTTTCTTCCGGCTGGCATCTCGGACCACTCTCCAATGGTGGTTAGAATTTTCCCAACTCCGAAGACTAAGAAGCCGTTCAAATTCTTCAATTTTTGGACGCAACACCCCTCGTTCAATCAGTTAGTTCGCCAAGCTTGGGATTCTCCGGTTGAGGGCACTGCCATGTTTACCTTTTATGTAAAGTTGAAGCTGGTCAAGGCTAAGCTTAAGAGTCTTAACAAAGAGTCCTTTTCGGACATCTCGGGTAGAAGTATTGAGGCTTGTAATGCTTTGTCTACTATACATGAAGCTCTTCATCTGGATCCTTTCAATATTGACCTTGCGGCTTGTGAAAGAGAGTGCTTAAACATTTTCTCGAACCTTCACTTGCAGGAAGAAAGCTTCTATAAACAGAAATCACGAGTCAAGTGGCTTGAAGATGGTGATCTCAATACCAAAATTTTCCACCATTCGGTGAATAGGAAGCATATTCTCAATAGAATCCTATCTCTTAGAGATGATGCAGGGAACACGGTCCGAGACCCTTCCAAAATCCAGCAACTTGTTGTTTCTCATTTTGAAGAGCTGTTGGCCTCTTCTCCTCTATCCACCGTGCCGTCTATACAAGATATTCGCTCGATTATTCCTTGCTTGCTCGATGACAACCAGGTTCTCCACCTGTCAAAACTGGTTTCGGACACTGAAGTCCGGGAATCTTTATTCTCCCTAGCTACTAGCAAAGCTCCGGGCCCTGATGGCTTTGGTGTGGATTTTTTTAAGCACTGCTGGGACATTGTTGGTCCTTCATTTACTTGTGTGGTTAAGGACTTCTTCTTTTCTGGGAAGCTTCTAAAGGAATCCAACAACACTATCCTTACCCTTGTGCCCAAATGCCCTAATGCCACGACGGTAAATGACTTTAGACCGATTGCTTGCAACACGGTGTATAAATGCATTACAAAGACCATTGCAAATTGGATGGCTGCTGTTATGCCTTCGGTAATTAGCCATTCTCAAAATGCCTTCGTTAAGGGAAGACGGATTAGTGACAACATTCTTCTAGCTCAGGAGCTGTTTGCGGGATTCCACCTCAAGCCATGTAAGCCTAAATGCGCCATCAAAGTTGATTTTCGCAAGGCCTACGACACGCTAAATTGGGATTTTCTGGAGGTAACTCTTCGAGCTTTCCAATTTCCCCTCCACCTCATTAATCTCATTATGAGCTGTGTCCGATCACCGCACTTTTCTATCTCTTTAAATGGTGAACTGCATGGATTTTTTCCTAGTGGTAGAGGCATTAGACAAGGCGATCCCATGTCACCATATCTCTTTACGTTTGTCATTGAAGTTTTCACTAGCATCTTGAATATGCAAACTAACCACCCTTCGTTTCAATATTTCTGGAGATGTAAACCGTCTAGACTTTCTCATCTTTTTTTTGCCGACAATGTACTGCTATTTTCGGAGGTGTCTATGCCAGCCCTATCTCTCCTCAAAGTTGGCTTGGACAAGTTCTCCCATTGGTCTGGGCTTCAACCGAACCTCCTCAAAAGCGAGATCTACTTCTTAGGGGTTACCCCAGATTACCGCAATGCCTTCATCTCTCTATTTTGTTTCGAGGAGGGATCCTTACCTTTTCGGTATCTTGGGATTCCAGTCATCTCGTCCAGGCTTCAGAAAGTTGATTGCATTGCTCTAGTAAACATCATCACTTCAAGGGTACAATAGTGGACACAACGATTTCTCTCCTATGCAGGTCGATTACAACTCATCCGATCGGTGCTCCACTCTGTTCAAGTTTATTGGGCAAATGTATTCATCCTACCGAGATCGGTCTTGGATAATATTGAGCGTATTTTGAGACAATTCTTATGGAAGGGTCCAGACCTAAGCAAGGGTGGAGCCAAAGTTGCTTGGTCTGACGTTTGCCTCCCAAAGTTTGAAGGAGGCTTGGGTATCTGAAGACTAAGGGAAAGCAATACGGCCATGCTAAAGCACATTTGGTTTTTATTCATAGACAAGGAATCCCTTTGGTGCAGATGGATCCATTTGTTCTTGGTCCTGGAGGAAAATCTTAGACCTCCGTGGCGAATTCCGCAAGTCCTTTTCGTGGTGTGTGGGTGATGGATGCTCGGTTTCCTTTTGGTTTGACAACTGGCATCCTAAAGGGCCGCTTAACTTATTATTCTCCAATGCAAATATGTATTGAACTCAGCTTCCCAAAGGAGCTACTATTGTTGATTTCATGGCTTTTCCATACCCTTCTTTAGGTGTTTTGGAAGTGATTAACTCCTGGGCTGACCCCCTTCCTCATCTTACTGGTGATCCTGATCACTTCTCCTGGTTCGGCAACCCTTTTGGCAACTTCTCTACAGCCTCAGCGTGGGACGCTATTCGACCGAGAGGCCAACTGAATCAGTGGGCTCCCTTCATTTGGAATTCTTCACTAGTTCCCCGCTACCAATTTCTTCTTTGGTTGATCACAAAAAACAGACTACCAACTCAAGTTCTACTACTCACATATGGCTGTATCTCGGCCGTGAATTGCGGTTTTTGCTCTTCTCGACCTGATTCGGTCGACCACTTATTTTTTGGTTGCCCTATTCCTGCTGCCTTAATCATTTTTTGGGTTGCTAGATTTAATTTCGCTTGGCGGAATAAATCTTGGGTGGATAATCTGCTCTGGGTGATAAAGTACTTATCCGGGGCTTTTTTTCGCTCCTCTCTTACTCGGTTCGGGTTTGCCGCTACTTGCAATATCATATGGATGGAGCGGAATAACATACTTTTCCGGGGTAGACCTCCTTCCTTCTCGGCCATGAAAGGACGTCTTGAAAGAGTTTTAAAGGACAAAGCCTTATCCTTCCATCATGTTCCTCCCATTGCTACAAATAGAAGACTACTACAAAGCTGGGCGCTTAATCCTTCCATTTTAGCGGACTAATCTTCTTCTTTGGACATCCGGCTTTTGAGTAGGGGATTTTTCCTCCAACCTTTATTGTTTAGAGGTTCTTTCGAATTCCTAGATGTTGCAATGGAAGCTTGGAATGGAGGTCTTTGCTCCTCACTATGGCAACTGTCGCTTTCTTACCTTCCTGTCCTAGAGCGGGCTTTTGAGTTTCTCTTTTGTTTTGCCGTTCCCTCTCTGGGTTTCGGGGAAGGCTAGCTGGTTCTCTTTGGCTGCTGTTTGGCCCTCTCATTTCACCGCTTGGCTTGTTTCCGTTTACCTTGGCCCCCTTCCACTTGCTCTGACTTCTGTCTTTGTGAGTGCAAGTTTTTGGGTCCGAGTTCTCGTTGTATAGCTCTATATAGCTTTTTGGTTTCAAGTCAATATATTTCTTACCTTTACCAAAAAAAATCATGTTGCATTGACATTAACTTGTATGATATTTTCATATGCCGACTTAGGGTAAAATGTTTACCCTAATCATTTGTCGCATCCAAATTCTAGGTCGTGTGTGATTTTTATGCCATTTGTGCGTTGCAGAAATGATTTTAGGACTTAATAATACATATTTGCATTCTGGTTTTTAATGATTAATGCGCACACTTTCACAAAGCATAACTTTAGAGCACCAAGTTGGCTTCGATTGAACTTGGGCCCTTCTAGGAAGTTGTAAAGCATACTTAGACCTTTCAAATGCCGTTAATTTCATGCAAATTGTTCATCGTTAGGCCTATTTTCCATTTTTCTTAAATTAGATTAGAGTTTTGACTTAGGATTAAATTCGGGATCCTGTTTTTACCCCTATTTAGACAGACTTTTTCCATCTTTGTACCAATTTTTTGGTGGGGATTCTTAAATCAGACCCTCAATAAAGTTTGTTCATCACCCTTTTATCTATGTTGTGGTAAAATTTCATGATTTTTAAACTTCATTTGGTAGGATAAATCTTGGTTGCAATGACTTGATATCCTGCTGATTTGGCAATTTCCTGATGCATTATTGTTCATTATTTAATTTTTATAAAATCATGCTTAGCTCTTTCAAGGAAACTTTCTTCATGAAAATTGTTCCATATCATGTTATGCATGTTAGGTAACTTTTTCATTATTAGATCATCAAAGGGTACTATCCAATTTTATTGAATTGCTGTGATTGGTCTGAAACTTTCTATTATAAGCTTTTTGTTGTAATTGTTTAGTTAGATCTTTTAAGTTAGTTTGTGTATGAAATTAGAACATGCCATCATCGTCAGAATTTCAAAACCTTTAATCTTCATCGTCAAATGATTTTCAATGAACAGACTTTAAAAATTCTTTTCAAATACTTGATTTGACTTAAGAAAAATCATAGTTTGGATCATATTTAAAATGTTTGCGATGCCCATGAGTGCATTTATGCGAGTCTCGGACTAACTTTGATAATTAAATGTGTTCCATAGTCTAGATGTTCCTTAGTCTAATATTGTCTTCAAGTCTTTTTAAACTTTGATTTGTCAGTGTGATAGTCATGGTTTGGACCGTATTTAAAATATCTACGATGCCTGTGAGTGCATTTATGCAAGTCCCAGTCTAGCCTTGGCAATTAAATGTGCTCCATAGTCAAGACATTACTTCGTCTCAAAAATATTATCAATGATTTCAAATTTATTTTTGAAACACCACATATACAAGTGCATATAATCATATCATTCATTAGAAATGCTTGTGTTCATAATTGACGTGTGCTTTTGTAATAAGTGATCCGTCGACGGTTCACTCACTTAGCTGATTGATTGAGAAATATGGTCTAAAAGACTTGCCTATATGTTTAATTTATGCAATGCACGTGAATTCTAGATGTATATTAGGTGCGATACATGATACTGAAGGAAAATTTTGGAAAGTCACTTCGAACACCTTGTCAGGGACTTACAAGCATTATTGGCCATGCAAGAACACAAGTGGTCAATAATGACTATAAGTCAAAAATAGATTGGGTAGGTGTCTAAAGGGGCCTACGCATGAATTGCAAAGGCTGCCCTTGAGACCCAAATTTGGTTGATTTTAAACCTTGCTTCACTTCATCGATTGATCTTGGCTTTATGTTGTGTTTTTGATTGTTTTAACATGCATGGTCATTTCTTTTCATTGTATGTACATAGCTATAATTATTAGATTAGGTTTAGATTATGATCATGAAGACAAATAGGACATGAAGACGGTGGAAGGTTGATGTCTATTCCGACCATAATTTTGTATTATTCATCCTTGACATATGTCTCGGGTTCTCTTTATTTGTATAAAAACCTGACGAGTTGTGGGTTTCTTTCTTTCTTGTTCTTTTATTTTATTTCCCTTTTTATCTTCCTTAGGATTACATTATAGATTTATCGCTTTCCTTGGTTATTTACTTAACCTATCGTACTTTTAATTCAATTAATTGTTTTCTTTTATCTTTCTTAGAAATAGAATGGCACAAAAATGACTATCCATGCATGATCACCTAGTATAGGATTAATGATCCTAAAAAGGTAAAAAGAAACGCATGGACACTTTAGGTAACACAACATACTATAAGGTACTGAAAGGATGCTAATAGAAATATTAGCGTAACCTAAGTTCCTGAATCTAGATATCTAGTTGTGTAAGAATCAAGGGTCTATTCTCAACCCTCGATTGGGTTCTCTAGCCATTCCCTAAAAACGAGGCTAGTGGTGACTCTTATCTTATTTTTAGACTGTCTTAAATAACTAGATCGTTTAATAAACCCATCATGAAGGGTATGAACCTTTGGAAAAGGCTTATTGTTGTGATTTAGCATACTTAATATTGTGAAGCCGATAAAGATGAAGTGATGCCATCTTGAGAGGGCTAGCATGATCGTAAAAATACCCTTAAACTCACATTTATGTCCGGTTTCCTTTTGACCTTAAAACTATTGATCAAGACGTGCCGCGGCATTAAAGTAAGGTCACGACACATTTCGCTATCACGCGGGATATAAGCTTGGGAGAGCTCACGACTACAATCACGTGAACTCACAAGAGGTTCGCTCGGGAGGCGAGGTGATGACACATCTATGGATGAGACCCATGAGGGAGCTTTTGTTGTCAAGTATCCCTAAATCCAACCTTTCCCCCTTCCTTTCCCTGTGGGCCTGGTGGCGGAGAGATCGGGTCGCGACATACTCCCACAGTTCTTTGACTGTGTTAATGTGAGTTACTAGATAAACTATATTACTCTCCAAAGAGTATAACGTTTGACCAAGAGTATGTATATCAATAACATCTCAAGTTGCATCATCCTTGGGTTTAAGCTCAATCAAGTGTATATGCTGATTTCTGTCTGTCAAAGTTAGCTTTACAATTTTCTTCCATCATTGAAAGTCGGCACTACCCCTTAAGCTTCTTATCGGTAATTCAATTATGAAAGATGGAATCACCTCAATTATCACAATATTACTCTTCACAAGATCACCCATTCTCCAATAATAATAAGAAAACTATCATAATATTTTCTATCAAGCAACTCAACCTCAACCGTTCAATAATCCAACACAATCCAAAAATATTACATCAATAAACTCTTTCATACTAATAACCTAACAAGGTTGTCACAACACTAGCAACCTATCAAACCAACAATCCAAACATAGGAATAGAGTATTAGATAACATCATTTGCTATTCCAAGGTTTTTCTAGAGGACCAAGGAGCTCAATCGATGTCAAATCTTGGCTAGTCAATTATGGAACTAGGATGAATGAGATTGCGTGACATTGGACGACATCAAATCTGAGCTAGATAAGGCTAGGCAACATCAGATCTGATTTGGGTTGGATGGGGCTTGACGATGTTCAACGATGCCTAATTTGGGCCAATGGCGATGAGTGATAGTTTTGATGCCATGTTGAATAATAATAAAATGGAAGGGAGAAATTATGTATATTTCAATGTCAATGGAAAATAGTACATGGAGCCTATTTATAAACTTGAATAGATGACAATCTAAAGAAATCATATCGGATATGCATAATCAAAATAGATATGGAGAATCAAAGGAAATACCTTAAAAATCTCTAGAAGGTTCCTAAATATCTCTAACAAAAATGTAGTAAAAGGTTGAAACTTTTATGGTATTGTCTAGGAGGCCATCAACAATATTCATTCTTCTATGCCTTTAAAGTAGAAAAAACAACGCATGAGAGGGAAGAGTTTAACAAATAAATTGAATTACAATTACATCCAATTTGTACTTATATAGAACAAAATCCCACACAATACCCAAAGAAAACTTATTCTATTTTTCCTCAAATGATTGATAGAAACTAGAATATAGGACTGACAATATTGAACACAACTCGTTTACACGACATGAGGTAAAATAGGAATTACAGAGAATACTTGAATAATACACAGCATGATATGTTTAATCTATATGTTAACACGAATTGATACACTATAGTACATTGAATCTAGTGGGCCAAGGGTTGCAACACTAGTGTCGCCTTTAGCCCTTAGAATCTTTCCAAATCCTAGGTTCGAGCAAACCCAGGCATAAGGATAGCCTCATAGTCATACTCGTGATGCATAGAAACCCCAAAAAGCATTGGTGATGAGTAGTCCATTCTACATATCTGAAAAATAAGAATGAGCTAAAGCATAGTAAATGAAATCCCTAGGTCTAAGGTAAGAGATCATCTTAATACTCAACCTAGTGCAAAAAAAGCAAGTTTAAAGACATGCAAGATAACTATGAATCACACATGCAAGAACAAGATCTCTTTCCTTACTAACATCATATGCTAATGACAACGTTAACAACAATACCATGGTTCCTTCACTCAAGAGCAAGAGAAAAGCATATTAATTCATGATGCACTAGTATCACATAGTGTCTCAACGTTACACACATGGAATATACATCAGATGCAAGTAAATGGCATAATATCTCATGATGCATGGTCGCCATCCATTAATGACTTATGAGCATGTGCATGAACTTGCATCATATTCATCACCTCTTCTCCTCCCAAACATTCTCAGAGCATTACTTCACACATATGGGGCATTCCAATCTATAAGCATCTAACTCCAAGGCATCTCACATTATCTACTCACGGGGCATCCCAACTTATGGAGTGTGACAGCCTGATTTTCTGATTCTATTTTCAATTGAATGAGTTAGGCTTTTTATTGACACGCATGTAGTCTTTTTTCTCTGAGTTGATCACTCACGAAAAAACTAATTTATCAAGTGAAGCTGTTAAGGAATCTAAACGCAATAGACTTGAGAATTTGATTAGAAACCGACTACTCGACCGTGCTAATCTACAAGGGTTAATACGGCACCGTCAAAATCGATAAGAGACTGGAGATAGGTTGATTCGACTAAGACATGTGATTAAAGTGTGGGTGATTCCACCTAATTGCAAAATTTCTATCGAACGGCATTAAATTGGTTTTTCTGTCATTTCTGTACCTTGTGTATGTATTTGAAACCTCGAGATTTTCATGACAAACGAGAATCGCAAATGAGTCAAAAATGTACAATGTGGCTCGAAAATAATCAACTATGGGTCAAATGCGCTAAAAATTCCTAAAAGCTATTCGGTAGGTTAGGTTACGCTAAAATCGCGTTCGGTTGAAATTAACTGCGAAATTAAACCCGATTTCAAAAATTGAAAGTCTTGCCATGTCACGATTTATTTTAGGAACGTCGACTCATCCTTCGAAGATTTTTCGGCAAACCCGAACTTTTGGCGAAAAATCAAAATTGGACGTTTTTGGACCAGGAAAATTAGAGGACCATTTTTGGGTGCATTTTTGGTGTTTCGAGAAATATCCATTAGCGAGGGAATTGCAAGGATTTATTGTGGACACCTTAGTTGGGATTTATGGGCACCAATTTGGATTGAATTGAGGTGGAATTTAATGGAATTGAAGGGAAATGTTGAAATTCGTAGCTAGGGGTGGTGTGCAACATTTGGGACATCTTTTGAAGCTTAGAGAGGAAGATTGGTGAGGGATAAGGCAGCTAAGCAGCCATGGACTTTGGGGGCTTGGTGCTTGAGTGTTTTAGATCTTTGTTGTGGATTTTTGAGGCTTGTGGTCCCCCCTCTAGTTGCAGCCATCTCTCTTCTTCTTCTTCTTCTTCTTCTTCTTCTTCTTCTTCTTCTTCACTCTTAGTTCCTCCATTGTTGTTGTGTTTGTGAGCTCAAGAACTAGAGAGAGACCAGTAGGCTTGCCGTCAACCGCTCGAGCTCCCCCGCATGCCGTTCGAGCAGCCACTGCCGTTGCGCCGTCCCTCCATCCCCCATGCTCGCGAGCTCCTGTTCGCACATCCTCGCCGTCTCGAGCCCCCGTCCAAGCTCTTTGTCCACCCACGTCGTCGTTTGCCTAAGTCACTCCAGCCACCACTTGGTCCCATCGTCAGCTCTTGCTCACGCCGCCGTCTCCCCGTGGCTGTTTCCAGCCAAAGCCACCATTTTAGCCGATTCCTTTCGGGCCTCAACAGAAGCCGAAATCTCAGCCACAACTGAGACTTGCAGGCTGTTTTCTTGGCTCTTTCGAACCTCCTTTGACGTCGCCATAGACCCGAGTGTCGCTCGTCATCGCGCCGCCGTCGCCGTAAACTCACCGGCTCGCTAATTCGGTGAGTTTACTTGCTAAACCTTGCTTAGGGGGTTAATTATGCTTAATGGGTAATTAGATTAGCTTAAGTATGGTTTAGGTGGTTAGTTTAGATTAATTAGTGATTTAGTTAGTTAATTAGGCCGATTAGGTGGTTAGATTAGATTAGTTAAGGGTTAATTAGATTGTAGTATTTAATTAGTATGGTACATTATTTTCCCAGGTGCAATTAGGTGGCTAAATTAGTGTTTTAGGTTAATTAAGCATTAATTGAATTAATTTGCATTTATCTAATTAATTTTGTAATTTATTTAATTATTTAATATTTTTCGAAAATTATACTAGGATAGCCGGTAGCCGAAATTTTGTGCTAATTGTCTTGGTGTGATTGGTTTATGTAATTGAATGATAATTTGTGCAAATTGAGTGGTGATTATTAATTTTGAGTATTTATTCCAAAATTATAAAATTTTGGTATTTAATTAGAAAATACCGGTGTCGGGTTTTGACACCAAAAATGTTTTTAGGGATTTTTAAAATGAAGGATATCAATATTTTGGTTCAAGCTGACCGTGTACCCACATACGATTATTTTACCGAATGTTTTTAATATGAAGAAAATAGGTCAAGTTCGTTATTTTAATTGAGGCATTTAAGTGCAATGCACGATGTCCTTGGCCGAGGTTGGTTCTGTGTATGATCACCTATGAGAATCCGTCACCGATATGAGTTGGGTGGACGATGCCCCTATATGGGATGCCCTTGTCAACGAATGCCGGTCGTAATAGAGGCTAGATCGATGCTCCTTCGGGATTGCCGTCTAAAGGTAGACGTTGCCATGCTCAATGGGGTGAGATGATTCCTGGTTACACCAGAAGACCGTCGAACGTCGAGTAGGCCGTGCCCATGGGGCCGTAATCAATTGGAACGTGTGAATGATTGAGATGAACGCGCATGATTATGAGACAAAATCATGTGGCACGGAATTAGATGTGTCATAACGATTTAGCCTTATAATCGGGACCCATGTGATTGATTAAGGCTTAAGTGGGACGTTCCAATTAATGTGTGCATTTATTATATGCATCTGTGATATAAATTGTACTGACGTGTATGGAGGAATTGAGGCGAGGTGAGTCTTCTGTAATGTGTGGTTAGACTGTCTTTAGGCGTATTTCTTTCCTAATCGGGGTTTAGGGCATGAATTCGCTGAGACATTGTCTCACCCCATCATGGGCTTAATCTTTTCAGGTCCAAAAATGGAGGCTCCTTCGATTCGTTTTGGTCAGCTGTGAGGGTTTAGCGAGCAAAGTACTTTCTTCCCTGTCCCCGGGACTCCCTGGCTCCATGAGCTCATTGTGACTACAATCTTGATCAATGAGGGTCTACCAGAGTTGGTACCTCATTGATTCAGGGCGTGGTTTCGCCGTGGGCCTAACGGGGAACGGGAAGGTCCCTTGGATGGTTTCGATGCACCTGTCGTTGAGGGTGAGGAGATGGTTGGCCCCCTTGACACCGACATCCCTAATGGTGTCATGGTAGACCCAGAACCCCCGGAGGTCTCAGAGGTCTCGGTTGAGGAGTCTTATGCCTAGATGGTTTAGTGATTCTTCTTTTTGGAGTTACGCTTTTGTTTATAGACTAGTATTGTATATAAACCAGTTTGTTTAGGAAAGTGTGTTTTGTGAAAATTGTCGTCATGCTTTTCTATCCCATATCTGTGTTGTCTGGAGATTTATTATACGCTTCCGCATGTGCAATAAAATGAATGGGTCGGTGACGCATCCTGGGATGTCGCAAATTTATCGACCACTGAGGGATGTGCGTGTGTCTGAGGATCGGAGCGTGACATGGAGTGTCTTGACTCTTGAGGCATCCTAAAATACTTCTGAGGGTATCCCGACCTACAAGACATCTCAACTTCGAGGTATCGTCATACACCACTATATGGATGACAAATTTACATTACACTTCATAATTAGTCATAAGATGCTATGCACACATCATTAACACCGCATGATTTTCCATGCATCAAGAATGAAACCAACACTTATTTTAATCGGCATCCATTTCACAACACATTTTCATGAGTGTCATTGCCTTATTATTTTGGTAATCACATACATCCAAAGGAATACTCACATGCTTACCTCTTTTCCATTTCTCACGCAAACATATTTAATACTCAACAATTAGCATGCTCAACAATGAATCTGAGCAGCAAATAATGATTCTGGACAGGTTAATCTAAACACATAAGAGTGATTCTTAATGGGATAGTTTGAACATAAGGGAATGGTTTTGAACGGGAATGTTTGAAGCATAAGGAAATGATTTTGAACAAAAAGTCTAAAACATAAAAGAGTGATTCTGAATGGGAAAGTCTGGAATAGAAGGAAATGGTTCTGAACAAAAAATCTAAAACACAAACAAATGGTTCTGAACGAAAATTTTGAAACATAAAGGAGTGGTTATAAATGAAAGTCTGAAACCTAAAGATATAGTTCTGGTCGGGAAAGTTTGAACATATGGAAATGGTTTTGATAAGAAAAGTTTGATTATAAGGAAATGCTTCTGATTGGGAAAGTTTGAAGCATGAGGACATGGTTCTAATCGGGTGAGTCTGAACATATATGGATTGTTTTGATCAGGAAAGTCTGGACATAAGAAAATGATTCTGATCAAGTAAGTCTAAACATAAGGAAACGATTTTGATTGGAAATTTTGAACATTAAAAAATGGTATTCACACTAAAAAAGAAAATATTCAGATGGCAAATCAAACTCAAAGAGGGTCCAGCTCAAAAAACAAGTCAGACTTAAAAGCCAATCAAACTCATAGAGCATATCAAACTTAGAGAGGAAGTCAGACTTAAAGGGTGTATCATACTCAAAAGCAAAACAGACTTAGAGGGTGTCAAACTCAAAAACAAATCAAATTCATACTTAATAAGTGAATGTTACTGATGATAGTTAAATTTGAAATTTCAGAAATAACACTTCCCAAATTCACATTTATCATTTACACATACCGCAATGCACCACACTTAAAGGGAAAAATCAAGCATGTTCTAGCCATGTATGAAATCCACAATAAATCAAACCATCACAACACATTCACATCCCTATTTCACATACTCACACTAAGTTTACACATAATAACCAAACAAGTCAAAAGCACTAAGAGGATCAACAAAACTTAGCACCTAAGGTTTTCACTTACCTCAAAAATGACTTCAAATTTAGAGCTTTAAATCACTTTCAAATAGAATAAACCAATATCAAAAATCAACAAAGCTTGATTTGAAAACAACAAAATCTATTGATAGAAAGTAGTAAAAGTCAATAATTTATTAGATCCAAACCTGAAAGATGGAGGCAGAATCTAGTATTTTGGATGTGGGGCCTTTGCCTCCTATTGTGGGTTCTTGAAAATGAAGACAAAGAAATGATGGGTCGGTGATTGAAGTTAATGAAGAGAAACCTCCTTTTAGAAAATGAAAGCTTGCCATTGTTTTTCCTCATGAAATCAAAGCAAAGGAAATTTTTAAAGAGTGCTCAATAATTATTACAAAGGAGCAATGATTAATCATGATTGAAGAGAATTTACACTTTGGCAAAAAAACAAGTGTGCCTGTGGATATGAAACCAGCTAGGAAAAAATGGTCCAATAGAATTTGGATACTAGAAGATATTTTGGTAAGAATGAAGATGGGCCTCTTTTATTTGGCCAAGTAAGGGTGTGAGTCACTAGTTACATTAATGAACTAAAGTTAAAATTGATAATGTCATGAGTAATATCAAAGCTTCCAAGTTCAATGTCTCAAAATAAAGCATGAGTTTAAAATCTTTAGTAAAGAAAAGAGAAGTGGCTTGTAAGTTGAAGACAAATAGAGATTTAGGAAATCAAGTTTCATTTAGAACTTATGATCTTGAATGCTCGTGAGTCTGAAAATATTTTTCACTAAAATAATTTATAAAAGATCTCAAAATTAAGAAAATCTCAAGATAATAAATTTAAAACCATGATATCTTCAAATATAAAAATTGGGAACATACCGACCCTATTCTACCATTAATTTGATGATGGAAAATTCAATATCATCATTTGACGCTGCTAACATATATGTCAAAATCTATCAACTCAATTCTAATGCATTGGACTCCTAACAATCTAGTTGTGGAAATTAATCCTAAATATTATTATCAAATAGGGGAATTTTTGGATGTCACACCTGAGGTCTTAGGTTCGTTAGTTTGGTTACGTGTAGGATGGATAAAAATCCAACGACGTGCTTTCGGTATCGCAAGCCTGTTTTAAGTTAAGCATTCATCAATTTTTTTTGGTTGAAAAGCATTCATCAATTAATTTCCTAAACATATAGATGTTTTTGTTAGAAAATCTTGAAATGTTGCAAAACACTTATTCGACGTTGTTATTGATTAACAAGAATGCTTTCTCATGTACATTGCGTGACTCTATTTGCGTGTGAAAGCGTGTATGAAACTATTACTCAAATGCAAACTTCAATCATGACGTACAAGAATGATGTAATATGGCAATAACCACATACAACTAGGCATGACAAAGTAAATGTGAAATAGGATGACATAATGTGACATGGTGCAATAATCAATGCAACATCACATGGCAACACATGCAAGACATGATGGTTGGCAACAAATGCAAGACATGATGGCGAGATGACATGACATGGAAATAATTATATGCAACCTGACACGACAAATCACATGCGAGACATAATAATAAATTAACATGATACGGGAATAATCACATATAGCTGACATAATAAATCGAATGCAAAGCATAATAATAAAATGATATTACACATCAATAATCACATCCAACAAGATATAGCGAATTGGATATAATGTATAACAACGAGATAACATGAGGTGACAATAATTAGATACAACATGACATGGCTAATTGAATGCAAAACATAATGATGAAATGAGATAATAATGCGATAATCATATAAAGCATGATATGACAAATTAGATGCAAAACATAATAATGACATGGCTTGATAATAAGTACATGTGGCATGACATGACAAATTGAAACATAACAACGAAATGACATGACATGGGAATAATCACATGTATCATTACATGACAAATCAAATTCAAGACATAATGATGAGATAACATGAAATAGTAATAATCATATGCTACATGACATGGAAAATAACAACGAGATTACATAATATGGCAATAATCACAAGAGAATGACATGGCCAATTAGATGTGAGACATAACAATAAAATGACCTGGAATGCCAATAATTACATTAAACATGACATGACAAATTAGATGCATGACATAATGATATCATGATATGGCAATAATCACAAATAGTATAACATAACAAATTAGATGCAAAACATAACAGTGATGTAAAATGTAAACTACACTATGTAAAGAGTCATTTATTCAATTTGTGACCTTGCTCGAAAACACAGCATTTTCTTTTCGGCCAGGTCAACATAAAATCTTTATTTGATTTGAAAGTCATTTATCAAATTAAACTCATGAAATGAGTGGTCGCATGCTTTGGGCCTCTGTTCATGCGTTTGAATTGCGATGGCTATTTTTTTTTACCTCCAACTGGATTATCAAGCCTATCCTACACTTGAATCCAATCCCTTCGGTACATGAACTGTGGGTTCACCAATAAAGAGGTGTTCTAATGTCACGCTTTAATTTATTCCTCCGAGCTTGACCTAGGAAAGATAATCAAAGAAAGTGTGAAGAGCAATGTGGCATTTTAATATTTATTTTCTTGGCCTGGCCCCTCTATTTTACCCATCTCACAAGGCGATTTTATTCAATTTGGTAAGAAGATGCTTATTTCACCGTGTAAAGGGCAGTGAGAGAAAGTCTTTAACTTCCTTTATTCTACCTTTCGTGCGTGACCCAGAAAAGGTGGATTAACTTATTGACACCTAAATTTTACGATTTTATTTAGGATTTAATCGTGTACAAAATTAGGAATTAGTCTCTAAAAAAAAAATTAAATTTTAAAAAAAATATTATTAAAAAAAATTTAGGGGTCGGGTCAGGCCAGATCTAGCCTTGGCCCGACCCGCCCCCCTTCCTTCCTTCTTTTCTCTCATGTGCGCACGGCCCGGCCTAGTTCCTTTCTCCTTCGGCCCGGCCTGGGCCTGTCCTTCCTCCCCCTGGTGGTCTTCGCGTGAAAACCTGCAGAAAAGCAAAGGAGCAAGCGCAAAAAAAAGCATCGAATAGGGAGAACAGAGATGGGGGATACATAAAGGAAAAGGAGGAAAAGAGCAGAAACCAGCAAAGGAGAGGAGAGAAACCGAGGTGGGAGAGAGAGGATCGGAGAGGAGAAGGGGAGTCTCTGGCACCGTTGCCGCCGCCGGCCTTGACCGACATCTTCGCCGCAGCTGCCGGCAACCCTCGACCTTAGAGGTCGAGGGTTGCCCATGCTCGCCTAGTCGAGGCGGCGCCGTTGCGGCCCTAGCCGGAGGGGCCGCCTGTGCCGCCACCAACCATACCTCTCTAGCAACCTCCATCCCCAACAATTGCCGCCGTGCTGGGTTCCTACCATGTCGAGTCAGCCCCGTCGCAGCACCAGCCCCGACCCACCACAGGATCCACCGTGTAGGGCCGTTGTTCCCTCGCCGAGGCACGCTGTCGACCACCGCCGTGCTGCTTCCCTCGCCGTCGTCTTTTGCTATTGTTTCGGTCACTGCCTTTGCTTTGCTGTGACACTAGCAACCTGTGCCGGCCACCGCGCCTCAGCCGTGCCTCGCCGCGCCTCCACTTGCAGAACCTGTGAGAGTCGCCAGCAACCCTTGCCCTGTCGCACCGCCGTGACCGACCTCCGGCACCATGTCGCCGTGCCTCGCTACACCACCGCCGCTAAGAAACCCTAGAGAAGAAGGTTAGAACCGGGTTAGAACCGGGTCGGACGAGAACCCCCCAATCGTTAGGCTTTCGACAAGATTTGGGTTGGGCTCGGGTCATGGATTCGAGTCGGGCCTTCGCTGATTCGGGCCAAATGGGCCCAGTCGCGCGTGGGCTGATCTTGCGCTAGGGGGGCCTGTTTCGTCTTGTGGGCCTAGTTTGTTTTAAAAAGAGAGGAGGGGGACCCTTTGGGTTGGGCCCACGCTTTGGGCCCACCCGAGCTTGTCAGACCGAACCCGAGTCTGGTCAGAGACGGGACTCGACTTGTGTCGACTGGGCTGAACCCGGGTCGGGTTAGACCGGACCCGACCCGGTTCACCCATTTTTAAAATTAAAAATTAATTTTTAAAAAAACTTAAAAAAACTTAAAAAATTAAAAAAAAAAAATTAAAAACTTTGAAAATTAAAAAATGTAAGGTTTGATTAGGAATTGTCATATTTGGCCTTTTTAGCGTAATTAGGCCTTTATTTTCTCGCACTTTGATTATATTGCATGTTTAATTCGCATATTTGATTATGTTTGTGGATGTTTAATTGTATGTACTCAATTTTACTGCAATTAGGATCTTGGTAGCTATGATTATTATTTTAATGATTGAGCACCCGCATGATCACCTCACATGTTAGTGGATAGGTATAAAATCAATCCAAACCGTCTGCCAAAAAATTATTTTGTTAAAATGAACAAGATTAGGTACCGAAATGGCACTAATTGGTCAATTAGTATAATCAAGTCCCCGACCCTAGATTTCCTGGTTGCGTAGGAAGTGAGGTACACTCACATGCCTCACTTGGTTTCTAGATTACCTCAATAGGCTAGTGCAGGCTAGTGGCGACTCCTTTTGTGCAAAATTCCTAAAAAATATCCCAATGTCACGCGGGATATGAGTTTGGGAGGACCTGTGCCTAATCATGGGCCTTAGGCCCGTTCTTTAGGCAATACCCCTAAACTTGTTCCCTCCCTCGAGGGTAGGTCGCGACATAACTATGAATCTAACTCTTCTTTATGTTTACGCAGTGACAGAGGCAACATCTCTATGTGAGATATATTAACCAACTTCTATCACCTCTAGACTACACAGTTTATATCAGCAACAATAACAACATGCATTATATCATAATTCTGTGATAGCCAGTATCGTAATAGCCTAATTTTAGATCTAAATAGTCATTATGAAGATCTAATAACATGTATAATTTCTAGCAACATTTTGACAGCACAACCATGTCATATAACTCGAGATCTAATTTCTGCATTACAAGGGCCTAAGAAAATACATTTTGGGCTATTCATTGGGCAGCATAATGACATTTCCCTAAGCTTTCGAGTTTTCATTTCGACACTAGGATGAACTAAAATATGCATTTATTGACTATTTAGTCGAGTAGCATAACGACATATTGTAGATTCTATGATGCTAAACAGATGTTACGACATCCTAGCATCATGCATTTCTGTATGAAATTTTGTCTAGACTTACTTGACAATGAGAGAGTTTTGGTGCCTATACTGCTAAAAGACATGCGAAAACAAGACAAACGTGAGAATTGGAAGAGCAAGAAATCAAGGAATAGCCCCAACCTCCCCACCCCCCTCTTCCTTCCTCCAAAATGCAGAAACGAAAGGGTATTTATACGGATTTGGTGCCTCATCTGTCTGACATCTTATTGGTGTGGTTTTTTGCACCGCTCATGTCCGGAAATTTTCAACAAGCCCAATATTTTCAGGTGAAATTGCGAAATTACAGAACTGAGATTCCAATTCATATTGAAGCATAAGGCTTGAATCTATGAGCCCAGTGCCGTTTCAGTGCTTATCATTTTCGAAAATCATTATTTGCCATAACTTAGAGGTCTGGAAAGTTTTGTCCCATTTCGAGAACTCTAGGTTTGGTATTGGGCTTTGGGACCCTGCTTTACGGTATCGGAATGTTTGATCGAAGTTTGACCACATTAACTCCCTTGTCCAACGTTCATTTGACTCGATTTGTATTGCGTGGGAATGCTTGCGTTACTGGATACGCAATCTAAATCGGGAAATCATGAACTTCCTGACACTACGAAAAACAGGTAATTGGTCCGGAAGGGTTAAAAATTGACTATCCAATTGAGGTAGCGATATGGGTGTCGAAAGATTGGTTTTGATGTGTAAAACTTATTTTTAATGGTTAAAAATGTGGTCCTTGTAACTCGCCGATCAACCTTTAATCAACTCTTGGTCAAACCTAGTCAAATTCATGATTTAGGAAAATCGGGGTGAAATTTGAGGGGACAATAGACAATTTAAATTATAGATTTAACAGAAGAAAGAAAAAAATGAAGTAAATATTCAAGATAGCTGTTAAGTAGATTATTAATTTTTTGCTGAGGTGGCATCTAGGTGGCGGCTACTTTCATGGAGAAAGTATCAAAAAACTGTTTTTGCAATGAAGAGAGAGCCATTGTATGAATAATACTAATGACATATTTAGAGACAATACGTAAAGGAGACTTTGTTATAATATTTTATATAGATACCAAGCATGGGGAATATTACAATTATTTGGCTAAATAGGAGGTTGAAAGGGGTGATGGGTTTCCTTCATAATGTAGAGAAGTAAAATTACAAATGCATATAATTCATTTCAGATTGCTGAAGTTAAGGTAGTAACTACATCATTGAAGTCAAGATAGTCATGATGTCCCTTAGATTTGTTGTAATAAATAAGAAAATGCAAAAGTTATATTTCATTCTTTTTGTCGCCCGAGGTTGGCATGTATTGACAAGGTCAGCGAGAATTTTGAGGTGATTAGCTAATGTAATCAGTATGAAGACATGTGATGAGAAGAGGAGAGTTCCCTTTGAAAGGATTATTATATAGGGAAAAGATCACCAAAAATCCTAAACTTTGCTTAAAGTGACAAATTTACCCTTTTTTTTTTTTTTTTTTTTTGTGACATGAAAAACCCCAAACTTTATAAACTGTAACACATTTACTCTACCAAAGGCATTTTCATCTTATTTTTCTGTTTTTCCTTTTTCTTTTTATTTTTTTCTTCTTCTTCTCTCTTCCCTCCGCCGGCCATGGCACAGTTAATGGAGGGAAGCTGGAGTAGGTGAGGGCTGCCCTCACCGGCATCGAGCGAGGGTCGCCCTCGCTTGGGCTAGCTAGGGCTGCCCTCATTGGCATTGGACGAGGGCAACCCTTGGCTGGGTTGGGTGAGGGCCTCCCTCCTCGTTGGACTCAGGTGAGGGGTTCCCTCGCCGATGTCGAGCGAGGACGATAGATCTTTGCAAATCGCCCATTCGTCATCACAACTTTTTCCCAAATGGCAAAGCTAGAGCCCCTCGACGAGTCGAAGGCGAAGGCCAGGAAGCGGAACCACCGCAACACCAACTTCTGGCGAGGGCCGTCCTTGCCTGACACAGGCAAGGGCGGCCCTCATCAGCGTCGAGCGAGGATGTCCCTCGCCAGATTTGATGAGGGCACCCCTCACCCAATGCCGGCGAGGGCCTGGCGAGGCCACCCCATGCCGGACTCAGGCGAGGGCCACCCTCACCGACATTGGGAAGCCCTAGCCAGCCCAAGCGAGGGCGACCCTCGCCCAACGCCGGCGAGGGGAGCCCTCACCTGACTCCAACTTCCTTCCACCGACTCTGCCATGGCCAGCAAAGGGAAGAGAGAAGAAGAAGAAAAAAATAAAAAGAAAATTTTTTTAAAAAGTAAAAGACCAAAATGCCCTATAGTTTAAGGTAAATGTGTCACACGGATATAAGTTCATGGTTTTTTATGTCACGAAAAAAAGTTTGGGGTAAATGTATCACGGTTGGCAAAGTTTGGAATTTTTCATGTCAAAAAAAAAAAGGTTTGGAATAAATTTGTTACTTTGGGTAAAATTTGGGGTTTTTGGTGGTTTTTTCCTTATTATTGTATGGTATGGACCTATCGACAAAACTCAGTTATGCGTTGAGGCGATCCAAACTTGAGGTGATTGGAGAGCAATCAAGATCACTCCGCCATTCCACACTAGAGCACAAAGTGCGCGGATGAAAGTGGGATGAAGTGATAATTCTATGCTAATTTAAGTACGATGAAATGTAAACGCGTTAGAAAGGAAACTATAGTGAAAGAGAATTACATCCAATTTGAATTACATGGAAAGGGAATTACATAAAAAGTAAATGCATGGAAATAAAAATGGAACCAAAGGTGGAGCGTTTGATCGTACAAGTCTCTTCTCATCACCAAAAGCTCTCTTTATAGCGGACGCAAATCCGCAGACTCTCACATTAGCATCATTTGCTATATCCATGCTGGAGATGACGCCACATAAATTCTTTATTTTGTTCTCATCCATTCCCGAATAGATCCCCTCAATCAATCCATGAAACTTTTCCCCTCTTCTTTCTCCTCTCTCTCTATCCCACCCTCCTCAGCCTCTTACTCGCCACCGCTCAATCATTATGCTGCCGAGCCACCGCTCAATCATTAACTTAGGTTAGTAACTTCTAAATAAGAGTATGTAAAATATTAGGGGTTGCTAATGAAATCAAATAATGTAGTAACTCAACAGAATAGTTGGTAAATTACACAAAGTTACACACGTTGAGAAAAAACCTAAATAAGAGTTGGTAACCCAAACCTAATTGGTAATTTAATCTAACCTAAGATGATAAGCCACTCTACATAGGTTGATAATCTCATATTAGAGTTAATACTTTCAAAATGTTGGTGAGAGTTACAAATAAAAGTTGGTAAGTTAGTATACAAACTAGTAATTTGCAATCTTTAAAAAAGAATTAGTAATTTCACAAATGTATTGGTAATTTATTAACAAGTTAACCACAAAAAAAGTAACCAGATATTTTCTTTCACCTAAGGTATTTTGACATTTTCCAATGCTATTTGAAATTTACCATCATGGAAGATTACATTTGATTCGTATGCTCCGCAAAGAAAGTCATTGCCTAGTCTTATTTCAATAATGTATACAGTGAAACGAAATCTATATTGGATTACATTTACCAATTTGACATTATTAGTTATTAAACAATACTCCCCGCAATTAGTGGGGTTAGTCAAGCTGTTAATTTAGGTTATGTGTTTGAAGAAACTAGCATGAGGTCTCCTATTATAAACCATTCTCATATACCACCCCTCTTGAACCCAACCAAAGATTATGTAACCGTATATTTCTTCAATTGCATAGGATGACCAAAACTTTGAAGGCGTAAATGATAATCATTCTATTCCAGAAATCAATTTCTTGGAAGAAATGGATTTTTCTATTTCAATATTCCGAATAAGTTTTTAAGCAAAAATATACGTTTGATAACGATATAGAAATTTTTATTCACATAATAGATTTTCTCCCTCCAAGTTACAGCAAGAGGTAGGTGACGGCCGGTGATGGACGGTGGTGGCGGTGATGGATGGGCAGTCGGCTAGTAACAAGAGAGAGCGATGAGAAAAGTTTTTATTTCTCACTTTTATTCCAGAAATGGAAAAATAAAAATTTTTAACTTCTTCCAAACTTATTTCTAAAGTAAAATTTTGTTCTTGACATTGAAAAATAAAATTGCATTATGAAATGGATTTTTGTTCTAAATCTGTTCCCGAGAACAGAAAATAGAAAAATAGAGAAATGTGTGCCCTAAACATCCAGAATTCTGGTCAATTTCTAAGGGTCTATGCCCCTTTTGGGAAATTAAATGAAATAAGAACAGTCATCATACTTAGTAAGTGAAAATTAATTTCACAAGAGATAATTGTTCAAAAATTCTAAAATGTTTTTTTTTTTTTTTTTCATTTTTGTCTCCGATATAATCAGCACTAGAACGCATGGCATCCAAATAAAGCCGTTTGTAGCAATTTAACTTTCTACAAATGAAGAAGGTAGCCAAACTACCATTCCCACGCCTTGTAGCAATTTAACTTTCCACAAATGAAGAAGGTAGCCAAACTAACATTCCCACGCCTCTCTACCCTTCCATCCCATGGCCTCTCAAACCCAACAACAAGTGAAGGTAGCCAAACTAGCATTCCCACGCCCCTCTATCCTTCCATCCCATGGCCTCTCAAACCCAACAACACTTCTGTTCTCTTCTCCCTCATGCCTCAAGGCCACATGATCCCAATGATCGGTGTCTCGCGCTTACTAAGCCAACGAGGACTCATAGTGACCCTCATCGTGACCCTAGGATTTGCCACTCGTGTTAAACTGGTCCTTGATCGCTCCATAAGCTCCAACCTCCAGATTCACCTCAGGAACTAGAGTTGCGATATGAAGCCGCACTTATACCTGAAAACTACTGCCACCACCTCATCGACACGCTACCTTCTCCGGACTTGATTTTCAAGATGTTCAATGCCAACGAAATACTACGAAGCCGCATTTATACCTGAAAACTACTGCCACCAACTCACTATGCCAACCTTTGATCAATAGTTGTTCTAGAGAACAATATGGTGAATATATTCATTATATGAGATTGTACCACGCTTGGCTTAACTCAAACATCTAGTCCATCGAGCAAGACAACATATCACTTTAGGCTCAACAACTGGTTTCAATCTGCTATAGCTTCATCGGGAGAGCTCCTAAATAATATAGTCCATCTATCATAGAACTCCTAGCACCAACCGTCCTAATGCCACTCCCATGAACCAGTTGTGATTATCCCCTCTGTATCACTCACTCTTCACCCAATAACCCCAAACTCTACTCACAAGGGTTCACGAGTACAGGAAAATCACGAATCGTGACATTCTCTCCCACTTAGTTCCGTAAGGCCGTTGTTGTGCACTGCTCTGTCACTTCCTTGTGTTTCCTTAACCATTGATATGCCACTTTGGATCATACATTGAATGGCAACGCTTGAACAACAAAACAAACCGCTCCATTGGTAGCTTCTTTCGATCACAATTGTTTGGGCCCCTTAGGTAACATGCACTTCCCTAGGCAAGTGTGGCATTTTTCACCAACTGCGCCTTTTTGGCAACACCATAATTTGCCTACTAAGCCTTTCTTGATCCCAATAGACTAATGGAGGTTTCATCCCTTGTTGAAAATGTGGTTGCAGACCTTTTCTTAAGACTTGCCAATTAATCCAAGAATGTTTTTCCTATTCAATGAGGAACTGAATCTTTCCTACGCCCCTATTGTCATCCTAGAAGGTCAAGAGCCACCTTTGCCTGAGCCCCTTTTGCCTCGGCAATTCACTCTCTGCCCACATAAGATCAAATAGACCACAAGTTTTCTCCAACTCAACCCCCTTACTAGAGGGATCTTGCTATGATTCCATCTATCATGAGTCAGTAGTTCCTTGGCCACAAAATAACCCATGCATTGTCTAACGAGTAGACTAGGCCAACCTTCGCTCAATAGTTGTTCCAGAAAACAATAGGATGAGTAGCTTCCTTATATAAGATAGTACCACACCCAGCTTAGTTCAGGCTTCTAGTTTATCAAAAGAGACAGCATATCACTTTAAACTCAACAACTGGTTCGGCCTGCCATGGCCTCATCAAGAGAGTGATACCAGCTCCTAACCAATTTGTGTACGAGAGGCCAATCCCGCCTTCAGAGCTCCAAAGTAAGATAACCCTTCTATCCTATAACTCCTAGCATCAACCGTTCTAATGCCACTCCCACGGATTAGCTATGTTCATCCTCTCCTTATCAATTACTCTTCACCCGATAACCACAAACTTCACTTATAAGGGTTCACGAGTACGGGAGGATCACGGACTGTGATATTAACTATTGAACAAAGGCCGACCTAGTGAATTCCACTCGCCAGGCGCTATACAGGTTATTCCACAATCAAAGAAGTACCGACTAGTGACACATATACTTAATGTGAATATGAATACGAACAAAACTGCATAATTTCTTTGCACCAAAGGAAATATTTCGTTGTAGAAAAATCATGCATATATGACAAGTTGAAAGAATAAATAAGAACAATAGAAATGAGATTTATTTGACTTAATCGACATATTTTAATCATCAACTAGGAAAAAGCGATTTAGGTGGGAAAAATCGTGCATATATGTTAACTAATTTTTATACGACTAACACTGTCTTAAATTCAATATAAGGTTGATGTTTATAAATTAAGTGAATAATGTAGGGAAGTCACAATTAAATCGGATTGAATCCATGCAAGGGCCCAACTCTGTGTTCTGTGTGAGAATTTAGTACGACTACCACAAATTATTCTAAAAGTTAAATTGTTAGATGAGGGCGTGGTTATTATTTGCATATTCTAACACACCCCTTCACGTTTAGTCTAGTCATTTGCCTAGTACTAAGCATAGAAAATAATGGGGCTTGGAAAGACTCGAAATCAAGACCTCCAGTGCTGATTTTATGTGAAAATTTGGTAGGATCACTGCGAACTATTCTAAAATTTTAAGCTATTAGATGAAGGTATGTTTATTATTTGCATATTCTAATACTTTGCTTGCGTGGGAAGCCTATGCAACCTAAACCTTACTGAGCTGAAAGAGCTTGCTTTGGGCAAAGAGACCATTCGTTTGGGCTTTTCAAGGAAGCCAGCTCCAAGATCTCGAGCGGTGGATCTCGGAGGACAAGTACAAGAAGCGAAACGAGGGACGAGGTTTCCTGTTAGGGGGCTGGGCCCTGCAGATGCTCATCCTGTTGCAACCCCTCGATCTGCGCGGGTCCCACTGCTGACGTGGCCCATGTTTTGGGACCACTCGTGCAACGAGATGCTGGTGGTGGAGGTGGCGAGGGTCGGGGTGGAGGATCCGGTGGGGTGGGGCGCAGGGGAAGCGCTGGCGAGGGTGCTGAAGGAGGACGTGAAGGGAGGAAGTGAAGGAGTTGTTGGGCCGTGGCCGATGAAGGGAGGCAGAGGAGGGGGAGAGTCAAGGAGCCCGCGGAGAAGGCGAAGAAGGCAATGGGGGTTAGGACGGACCTCGAGTCTCACCTTGGCTGGGCTGGTCCATGAGATTCTGCAATTGCAGAATGCGGTTGATGGTTCTAGCAATTAATTCGTAATGGCGCATATGATCTGGTTACTAATAAATTCCAGACTCTCTCATACGCGAATGTCTTTCGGAAATCTTCTTTATGCCTTTCATCAAATATGCCGTGGATTTATGACATCCCTGATATTTTGTCGTGGATGCCTTGTGTATTTCATTGAAATTTATGCAAAGAGTAGTGAACATCATTTGTATTTCATATAAGGAGTGCATTTGAGGTTTTAAAAGTCTCGAGTCTCAATTTTTTAATAAACTATGATGTAAGATTTATCGTTTGTTAAATCATTTCATCTCGATTATTTCATTTACCGAGCATTTTCTTCATAGTCAAATTGTGTGAGACTTGTGACTACACGTGCCACTTTTGAGTTATGTGATGTAGCTCACTTGATAATGCCGAGCGACTACATACATATCGGTATATATGTCGGGTCATTTTTCCTAAAGATCATCCGGTGAACATTGAAAAATGAATGGACTGTGCATACTTTCTCAAAGAAATTATATTTATCTTTTCCCCCACCTTATTGTATCTTGATTTTCACCTCATATGGCTCCTCATTAAATTCTTTTGGTGTCATTGGGTCCCTTTCCTCATTCAATAATCTCCTCCCTTCTTCCACTCCGTTCTAGGAATTTATCCATATTTCGGGGTCTCAAAGGTGCACAGAAACTCTGGAAATGGATTAGGAATGACTCAGTTCTATTAGAAGAGCAAGTGATAAAGTGCACTTTTCCCTTTCGTACGACCACTTGTTAACAAGATAAGCGAAGCACCCTACTCTGTTCTCCAAGGCAGTTTACATGTTCTGCATCATTGGATTTTATTACATCATTTGCAACCTACTGTACCATTATTTAACTGGCAAACACTAGACATAAGCTTATCAGCCAAAGACCGTTATCGAAAGGAATACTTTCAACTTGTAGCAGCATCGATACGTAGAGATGTCATCGATTCAATACTTCTCTCTGAATCTGGTTTGTAAAGCTGGATATCTCGTCCATTCAGTGGTTGAATAGGTCTAGCATTATTCCAGGCACCCTGCAATTCGTAATCATCTTTTGAACATGAGAAAATTACATGCAACATGTCGTAGAGGTAATCTTAATTGGGGATGTAACCACTAAGGTTTTGATGGAAAAATGGGGCCGAGAAACTTAGGGCACTTACATCGTCAACAAGACGTCTCAGCGACCAGATTTGTTCCTCTGTGACACTGCTGGGCTGGTGAACATTGAACAAGGAATGGTTAGTTCAGAAATTACTTACAACATTAGAATTTACACTTTTTAAGCATTGCTGATCTGGTGAAACATCGACGCCTTCTGGGGTTTACCTGCTTGTTGACGATCCATTTGACACCTTCTGTGCAGGGAGGAGTGGTGAGAGAGCCATCGTATCTGTAGTAACTGTGTTCACCCCTGATGATCTCCCTTGGGTCGATCCACCCCACTTCTATCTCTTCCCCAGCTTCCATCTCTTCTCCATGTGTTTCGCACGTTATGCGCTTCAACACCTGCACATCGTCAAATTATCCTTATCGCCGCATTTGATCGGTTACACATGCATCGACATAAATTGGTCCAACAACAACATGTCCGACGCCAAGAAGTGCTCTTCGTTTCTGTTCTGAGGTTTAGAATTTGGATACTACAGTATTTATGTTGTGATAATACCTCTATACAAGTGACAGCAACAGTCCCACCCTGTGTTTTTGTCGCCTTTTGGGGCCATTCCTCTTACATGTTTCGTTGTGATGAAAACTAAATTTGATGTAGTAGCTATTGCGATTGTAATGTAATAGAGCCGCAAGAGTGTCACTATTTAATTGCTATTTTGTGAATTTTATTATGCATACATATGATAATGACATATTAATAATATATTAATAACACAACAAAATAATGTTAGTTGGTCACATTATTGCACGTAAAAATTGTCAAATGCACCATCACAGAAATATAATTGTAAGATTGTTATTGTATTACCAATAAGATTATCTTTAAATGGAGATTCCCGAAAGTTTGAAGCAAGAATATATTAACCCTTCCATCGTCTAAAAGGAGGTTTTAAAGAAAATAACTCATCTTTGTCGTCCACTTTAGTTTATTCTTTTCATTAAAAAAGAAAAAAGAAAAAACCCTTTCAACGGCTCAAACTGTAAATGCATACAAAACATAAAAAAATACCCACTGCTTTTAGATTAAAAAACTACTCGACACCCAAACAATTGAAAAAATAGTCAAATTTTAATACAAATTTCATAGCGGCGCGCGCATTGATTCTAGTTGTTCTGTATAAGAAATTTTTGCATACCTCTTTAATAAAAGCATTTGGTTCGCCTATCTCGTACAGTAGTCCAACAACAACAGTGTTGCCCGCAACCCCTCCATGTAAAGTTGAGTGAACCATGTGAAGCTCCAATTGATAGCTACACAAAAACATGTTCCAATTTCATCAACATATTAGGCCATAAAATGGGACAAGTGTACCAGGAATTCTAAAATTAATCACAAAAGTGAAATCAAATCATAAAAATTACAAATATTACAATTAAAAAAAAAAAACCAGCCAAATAAGAAGGAAACTACAGCTTGGGGGGCGGGGGGTTGATCCTCCATGTTTTCTTATATGCAATCAAGACCTCTAACTTTTGTAATTTGTGCAATCAAATCCTTCAATCAACTATTTTAATTAAATTATCAAATTAATTAATGACATGTGACTTATGTGACACAAAATGACACATGATGCTACCTCGGCATCAAATGAACAGAAAACAAACGGGCAAAACAAGGAAAACGAATTCTGACCAAAAAAAAAACAAGGAAAACGAATCCTAATTTGACATTATTTGTTATGATGGGTCAACAAAGCACTCAATTGCACACATCAAGAAAGTCAAATTATTTGATTGCACAAATCCAAAAAGTTAAGAGGATTTAATTTAAAAAAAAAAAAAAAAAAAAGAGTTAGAGGACGGAATTGCATAAACCCAGAAAGTTAGAGGACTTAACTACCCAAAATAAAAGTTAGAAAACCAAATTGCAAAAACGATAAAACTGTATACTTAACCCTTTCTCTTTTCCCGCTAAGGTTATGCATACGAATGTAATTGTCATTTTTCCTCAACAATCAGCTTTTCAAAGATCTTGGATAAAATTTTCACATATGCAAGACCCTCACAGCTGTAACAGCTCAAAGCAGCTTTTAGGAAATTACATTCCTTAGCTCTTAGGTGCGGTAACCTTGTTGCAATGTTACTATTTTATAAAGTGAAGTTGCTTGTTAATTGGGCAATACTTTTTAAAATTATAATGCCTCAAAGTAGGGTAAAACACTATTCTTAAAATCCCTATAGTTGTGAATGCGACGTAGCCGTAAGTAAGGAGTTTGCCAAACACTTCGTAAATGTTACAGCAGTACTTTTGAGAAGTATTGAAAGTAGCATGCTCGTGTTCATACGAATTGAGAAAGAGAGACCTTTTGCCATCGATGAAATGCTCGGAAGGGTGGTGCCAATGACATTGTTGCAAGAAGTATTCTCTACCATCAACCTCGATCGACCCTGCCCTTCTATCGTCCCACCGAAGCTGCAATCGATACAAAGAAAGTTGCTCAATTATTTTTCTCTATTGATATTTTGTGGTCGAGGATAGACCGTTCATCTTCCCTGGTTGGACACTTATTACAGATTAAATGAAGTCAAAGGGCGAATATTTTCTAGCTTTTACCATAGACATGTGGGTCCATAATGAGATTTTCATTAAAGCTTCTGATCATTTTGTATTATACATGTCGGAGAAGGTTTAGAAAAAAAGAAGAAGAAACAAACCCAAGTCATATGGAAGTTGAAGTTGTTCCAAGATCCGTTTTCCTATTCAGTAGTCATATCGATTGGGAGCTACTTATGCATTTTTTGTATACGTAGGACACAGAACACCTTGGAGCATGGCAAGGTCTAAACTCCACTTTAAAATCAGAAAATTAATCAATCCAAATCTTGAATATCTTGAAAATTATTTAAGGTGACTTAAAAATGACATTATTCATACTTTTCCGAAATGAAATATTAGAAGTTCAATATAAATATTGCGTCAAATACTTACTCATTTGCTCTTGTAAAAATTTTTTTTAACACTTTTCTAAGGAAACGAGGGCTTGTAATTGTTAGCATTTCCCATGTTCCCATGTTTTTCGAAGAAAAAAGGCAGGGATCATCATAATTCTGGTCGGATTTACCCGAAGATCATGGCCTCTATTCATGACGTAGGCATAGCTTGGCTGGTAATTCCTAGTTAGGTCCCCGAAGTGTGGAATCACTTCCACATTCTCTCTTGCCAAGTCAATTGGAGATTGCCTCCGTCCTTTACTGCATGCTCTCCATTCTTCCTCCAGATATCCCCAGTTCTCTGGTCCCCTCTCGCTCCCGACTATGTAACTGAAGCCAGTCTCATCCTCTAACGCACCACGAAAAAAAACACGCGCAGAACGACATCGTCAAAATCAAAAGCCAAAACCACCATGACATAATGACATACAGAGAGAGAGAGAGAGAGAGAGAGAGAGGAGTGTTTACCAACTTCTCCAGATGGGGTCGATGCCGCATGCAAGGACGTGGCAAGAAGACTTAGTAGGAGAGCAGAGAAGACTAGAGTTTTGCTTTGGCTTCTCATCTTGTTTTTCCCTTCTTCTCAAAAGGATTTCGGTGCGAGCAAATATAATTACCCACCTCGAACGAGACGCGATACAGGAGGGCAATGCCTCAATCAGTTTGTTTTAGTGAAATCACCCAACTCCCATTTATATATGCATTTCAACTTCGAGTGAACAGTGCCATTCACGTGAACAAGGTGGTTCGGTAAATATTGTGCGACTACGACAAATAATGAAGACGTGAGGAATCTGTCCATCTGTCTGTCTTACCTATCGTTAATTAATCTATAGTCTAACAGTGGATAAATAATCCGTAATCTATCACGTGCTATAAAAAGGTTATGCAAGTTCTAGAGAATTCATTACTGAAAGGACATTGAGCCAACTGATAAGTCCAAAACGTAATAAATAAAATCATTAAGAGGGTAGTTCTTTTTTATAACCTAAGGGCACGGGCGCCTGTCACGACAAATTTCTCCCATACATATGTGGGATGAAAAGTGGGCCATCAGAGCAGTAGGGTGAAATGTGAGAGATGCATAAGGGTTGATACAATGTACAATTGGTTGTAGAAGTAGGGTCGGAAATTTTATGCTAGAGTCCGGAGATGTGTTGATTATCATTTTAAAGTATCTATAAAGGAGGCTAGCCTTTGATGCATAAACTGGTGGATAGGTGATGCTGCTCTCCTAATAATTGGTTACGGCAAGCCAAAACCAATCGTCAGGCTTCCGTGAGATGTATGTCTTACTCGAGGACTGAATGCCAAGCTAAATAGGGTGAAGTTTAGTCAATAATGACTATACATGTGTCGCTCCAAGGACTCGATTAATAAGACTTTCATGTTGAACGTAATCCATATGGTAGATCTTTCCTAATAACGCGCAGTAGAGGGATTTCCTAGGTAATCAATCGTACTAAGTAGCGTGTTGAATGCAAGGCTCACGTTGCTATTTTGATTAGTGGATAAAATATTCCTGTTACTTTCATGTCGAATCTAATCCATATGTTACATGATTCCTAGTGACGTCCAGTTGCGGGACTTGTTAGGTAACCTGTCGAAATAAGTTGCACGTTGAATGCAAGTCTCACGTTGCCATTTTGACTAGTTTAATAAAATAATTACATTACTGTCACATTGAATGTAGTCTATATGGTAGATCTTTCCTAGAGACGTGCAGCAGAGGGATTTGCTAGCTGACCAGTCAACCTAAGTTGCATGTTGAATGTAAGGCTCACGTTCCGTTGGCTGGGTCCGCCTATGTCAGGCCCAGCTAACGCATATATAAAACAAAACTAAAAGTAAAATAGTAAAATAGTAAAAAAAAAAAAAAAAAGCAAAAAGAAGAAATGAAAGTGGGGCTGCTCGTTCGGGGAGTGAGAAGAGAGGAGAGAGAGTTCTTACCGAGAGAGAGAATGGGGTGAAGAAGAAAAAGGAGAGTGGCTTTGTGGTCCCGAATTCAAGGCCAAATGTTGTTAGAATTAGCTCAAATTTTAGTATGTTGTTTGTGAGATCAAGAATTACGAGTTGATCAATTTCGTTCGTTGAGAACCTTCTTCAAATTTCCCAATCACGATTAGGGTTTGACTCCCTTTGTATTAATTCATCTAGTCATGCAAATACTGTTGTATTGTTAATATTGAGTCTCTAGTGTGTGACTAGAAAAAAACTTTTGTATATCCTATGATTCTTCATAGGCGGTCTGTGGTTTTTCTAGCATGAAGTTTTCCACGTAAAATCTTGATGTTATTGTTGACTTTGTCTCATTATCATTTTAGCGCTATCTTTACTTATTTTGAGGTTGAATTGCAGGTTGTTGCTAGCACTAAACCCATTTTGGTTGGTTTAGTTTTGGGGAAGATATTGATCATAGATTGGGTTTAGTTATTGGATTGTTGCCTAGTTCTCCCCAACAAAGTGGTATCGGAGCTAGCATTGAGATTCTAGTGTCAAATGGAGAAAGCCAAAGGTGCCATGTTTAAATTAAATGCCTTGAATTAGCCTTGGACGGGAGACATTTCATTTTTAAAGATTTGCATGATCCTATTGATGGTGATAAGGTTAAAGGAGACAATGAAGACAAAGAATGGGAGCGAATGAATGAGAAAACAATTGGGTTTATTCAACAATGAATTGACGATAGCGTTACCCAAGAAATGAAAGCCAATATTTTGTGGAAAAAATTACAAGATCTCTATGAGAGGAGAGCCCCATAGAATAAAAATTTTTTAGTGGCAAAAGTACAGCCCAAGTGCCAAAACTTGGCATGGAAGGACACTTAAGTACCAAAAGTTTCGAAAGGGACACTTAAGTGCCAAAATCGGAGAAAAATAGATGACTTAAGTGCCAATCTGACCAAATTACTAAAGTGGCAATTTTCCGACGAGGTGAGTGGAAAACGGCGTCGTTTTGCATGCTAACATGGCTAAAAAAAAATGCAAAAACGACGTCATTTTGTCTCTACGTGATAAATAATTAATATAAAAATTAATTTAATTAAATTTAAAACTAAATTTAAAAAAAATTTAAAAAAGGGGGTGGCAAAGGGAGGTGGCTAAGGGCTGAGCCCTCGCTGCCGCCGCCTCCCCATCGCCAGGAAGGGCCGACAATGGAGGGAGGAGGGTCGGGTCGGGGTTGCCGACCCCCTTGGCCGACCGGGCGGCGAGGGCTCACAACCCCTCGCCCGGATCGCCGGTTCCTTCCCGGCGACGGGGAGGCGGCGAGGGTTGCGACCCTTGCTTGGATTCAGCAAGGGCTCACCGGTCGGCCGGGGGCCAGTGACCCTAGCCGACCTTCCCCCTCCATTGCTGGCCCTTCTTGGCGGCGGTGGGGAAGTGGCGTGATGAGGGTTTAGCTCTTAGCTGCCTCCCTTCGGCCCCCTCCCCTTTTTTTTTTTAATTCTAAGTTTTTAAATTTAAATTTTTTATTTTTAAAAATATTTTTAATAAATTTAAATTTAAATTTAATTTAATTAACTTTTATATTAATTATTTACCATATCAGAGACAAAACGATGTCATTTTTGCATTTTCTAGCTATGTTAGCATGCAAAACGACGCCATTTTGCACTCACCTCGCCATAAAATTGCCACGTCAGCAATTTAGCCGGAATGGCACTTAAGTGATCAATTTTGCTCCGATTTTGACACTTAAGTATCCCTTTCAAAACTTTTAACACTTAAGTATCCATCCGTGCCAAGTTTTGGCACTCCAGGTGTCCGTACCTCCTTTTTTAGTTAAAAGACTTGTGGATTTGAGATACAAAGAAAAGATCGGCATGTCAGAATATTTAAGGAAATTCAAGATGTTGTAAGTCAATCAACAAAATCTTGAGATTGACCTAAGTGATAAATTACAATCATGTCTATTGCTTGGTACTCTTCCAAATAGTTGGGACGCTTTGGTTGTGGCATTAAACAATCCGACTCCTTTTGGTGTGTCTTCTATGAGCATGATTAAAGAAAACTTGTTCTATGTAGAAACAATGCCAAAATGCTTGAATTATACTTATAAAACGAAGGTTTTGGTCATAGAAAATTGGGCAAGAAGTCAATCAAAAAAGTTTCAAAGTAATGATGACATAGGCAAGCCAAGAGGAAGGTCGAAATTAACACCAAGAAGTGTGAAATGTTATGATTGTGGTAAAATAGGACATTATGCCAAATAATACTAGTTGCCAAAGAGAGATAAATCCCATGATAGAAATGGATATCGAAAGAAAGAATAGACTTTGTTCATATGTGATGACACTTGTGTGAATCTTACTTTTCAAGGCTATAGCTAGGTCATTGATTCTGCAACTTTAATTCATGTGACGTCACATCATGACTACTTCACTTCGTATTGCAGCGATGATTTCGTTGTGCTAGGATGAAAAACAGTAGTGTCTCCAAGGTTATTAGGATAGGAAATGTTTATTTGGAAACCGGTGTTAGATGTATCTTGCTTTTGAAAAACATAAGACATGTTCATAGCATTCGACTTCACTTGATCTCCATAGGTGCCTTAGATGATGATGGTTATTGCAATTTCTTTGGTAATAGCTAATGGAAATTGACCAAAGGTTTCATGATAATGGCTAAGGGTAAGAAGACATGCACTCTCTACACCATGCAAGCTAAGTTGATAGGAGAAAAGGTAAATGCAGTGGAGGACTCCTTAGTTAATCTATAGCTTATGAAACTTGATCATTTTTATGAGAAGATGGTTGAAATTCTTGCTAGAAAGAATTTTCTACCATTAAATGAGAGAAATATCAAGGAATGTACTCACTATCTAATAGGTGAGCAACAAAGATTATCATTCATAGTTCCTCTCCACACACAAAATTAGATGTATTTGATTTAGTTCACACTGTTGTTTGTTACATGGATGCTAGATCACTTACTGGTGCATTCTACTCTGTGATATTTATTGATATTTGCTCTAGAAAATTATGGGCTATTACTTTGAAATTTAAAGACCAGATGCTTGTTGCTTTCAACCAATTTCATGTTAATGTAGAAAGAGAAATCAGGAAAAAGTTGAAATGTGTTCGACTTGACAATAATGGTGAATATAGAGACTTATTTGAACATTATTGTAGAGATTATGATTTCAAGCTTGAGAAGACAATTATGAAAACACCACCACAAAATAGAGTGGCAGAAAAAATGAACTAAATAATTAATTATTTAATTTAGTGTAGCCTTTCTCATGCGAGGTTACTAAAATCATTATGGGATGAAGCAATGAGAGTAAGAGTGGACTTGATAAATCTTTTTCCATCATTTTTTTGTTAAAAAGGGATGTTTCACAAAGAGTTAGGAGTGGGAAAGATATTTCGTACAATCATCTAAAAGTGTTTAGATGTCATGCATCCATGCTTGTTCCAAACTTGATGACAAGTCTAAGAAATGTATCTTATGAAGAGTTTGGCTTCATGTTATATAGGATCCAACTGTAAAGAAAGTCTTTGAAGCCAAGTTGCAGTATTCTTTAGACATTGAACCAAGACATTGATAAGTCAAGTTATCCAAAGATTGTAGTTCAACAATCCATGAGTTTTAGCCCAAATCCTCTACGGTATTAGTGGAAATCATGAGGAAGAAGTACATGAGAATCATGAAGATAGCAAATCTTCACAAAATGTTAATTCTTCAGTTGAGACAGGTGAAACAATTGAGCAAGAACAACCCATTGAGCCAATGGAGCCAATTGAGCAAGAACACTTAAAAATAAGCCAAGGGTCCTACCTCAAGTTAGAAGATCTGCAATAGTAAGTAAATCTTCATAGAGATATCAGTCACATGAGTGTGTATTACTATCCGATGCAATAGAGTTCGAAATTTATGACAAGGCTATATCGTGTGATCAAAAGAATGAGTGACATGAAGCCATGTGAAAGGAGCTTAAATCCTCGCATAAGAATCACATATTTGAATTGATAAAATTGCCTAAGATAAAAGAACACTAACAATAAGTAGGTGTGCAAGTTAAAGATGGAAGAAAACAATTTGCAACCTTGATTCAAGGCGAGGTCTATTTTGACGGGCTTTCATCAAAAGAAACAATTGGCTTTAAAGAGATCATTTTACCAATTGTTAAAATGTCTTCTATTTGAGCTGTTCTTAGGTTGGCAACTAGTTAGGATTTAGAAGTCGAATAACTTGATGTAAAGATAGTATTTTCTTTGTTGACACTTAAATGAAGAAATATATATGGAGCAATCAAAGAGTTTATATTTGAAGGGAATGAGCATATTGTATGCAGGTTGAGGAAAAACTTAAGCAAGCACCAAAATAATGGTACATGAAGTTTGAATTATTTATGAAAGATCAAGGATATGGTAAGACCAACTCTAATTCTTGTGTCTTTATAAATAGATTCTTAGATAATAATTTTACTCTATGGAAGATATGTTGATCTTGGGCATGATGCCAAGAAAATCAAGAACTAAAAAAATAAATTGAGTATAGTTTTTCAATGAAAGATTTGGGACCGGCTAAGCGAATTTAGGTATGAGAATTACTCGTGAAAGGAAGAATGGGAAATTTTGATTATCTCAAGAGAAGCACATTCAAACATTAATGTGTTGTTTTTGTTTTTGTCACCTTATTTTGAAAGATTCTACATGAGCAATTGTAAACCTATAAGTACTTTACTTGCTGGCCATTTCAAGTTGAGTAGTAAAGAGTGTCCTACAAGTGAAAAAGAGAAGGAAGAGATGATAAAAATTCATTATACATTGGCTATGAGTAATTTGATGTATGTCATGATTTGTACAAGATCAAATAGTGCTCATACAGTTAGTGTTGTGAGTAGATTTCTCCTGAATCCAAGTAAAGAGTATTGGGCTACTATTAAATGAGGTATCTTAGAGATACTTCTAGATTCTGCTTGTGTTATGAAAATGGAAAGTTTGAGTTGTGTGTCTACTCATATGCAAACTATACCAGTGGCAATCAAAATTGCAAAAATGTGTTGTTTTGTCTACAGCTAAAGCAAAGTATTTGCTATCCCAAAGGAGGAAAGGAACTCTTGTGGATGTAAAAATTTCTACGAGAGCTAGCGTTGAAGCAAGACAAGGTTGTTCTGTATTGTAATAGCATGAGTGCTATCTATCTTAGCAAAAACGCAGTGTTATATTCGAAATCGAAGCATATTGATGTGAATTGTCATTGGATCCAAGAGAAATTAAAACAGAAACTCTTCCTACTTAGGAAAGTCAACACAATAAGAATGGATCCAATATGATGACCAAACTTTATCCATGATGAAACTTGACTCTTGTAGAAACAAAGTAGGCATGATGGAACTTCCCACGTAAGGCGAAGGGGGAGATTTGTTGGTTGGATCTGCCTATATGGGGCACAGCTAACACATAAACAAAACAAAAAGAAAAGTCAAAAAAGCAAAAAGAATAAATGAAAGCGGGGCTGCTTGCTCATGGATTGAAGAAGAGAGGAGAAAGAGAGAATTCTTTACCAAGAGAGGACAAGGAGAAGAAAAAGGGGTGGGGGGGGGGCGGCTTTGTGGTCCTGATTCAAAAACCAAATGTTATCAGAATCGGCTCAAATTTCAATATGTTGGTTGTGAGATTGAGGGTTACGAGTTGATCAATTTCATTCATTGAGATCCTTCTTCAATTCTCCAATCGCGGTTAGAGTGTTCTTGCTCCATATGTGTTAATCCACCTCCATGGTGATGGAAATGCTATTGTATTATTGATGTTGAGACTCTACTACTTGATTAGAGAAGAACCTTTGTGTATCCTACTATTCTTCGTGATTAGTGGAAGTTTTTGGGCGGTCCATGGTTTTTCCCATATTGGTTTTCCACGTAAAATCTTAGTGTTGATGTTGGCTTTGTCTCATTATCATTTCAACATTATATTTACTTATTTTGAGGTTGTATTGTTGAGAACTACTGCTGATTGTTGCTGGGTTAAGTCGATTTTGGTTGGCTTAGTTTTGGGGAAGATATTGATCCGAGATTGGGTTTAACTCTTGATGATTTGTTGCCAAGTTCTCCCAACATGTTGCTATTTTGATTAGTGTCACAAAATGCTTACATTACTTTCATGGTTAATGTAATCCATATGGTAGATCTTCCCTAGTGATGTGCACCAGAAGGATTTGTTAGGTAGTAAAATAAAATAAGTTGCACGTTGAATGCAAGGTTCACATTGCTACTTCAACTATTGTCATAAGGTACTCATGTTACTTTTTTTGCTTCTATCCTAGACTATAAAAGTTGACGTGACGGATCGATGATTTGGTGCAACGAACCCACCTATGATGCTAGTCAACCCACGACTCAGAAAAATATCATGTAGAATTGTGGGCCTAATGTCAAAATTCACAAGAAGTTTGGCAAAATAAAATGAAAAATTCCAAGTACTTTGTGGTGCTTATTACTCGTGTAAAATGTCCTTGACGTGATTTTCATGTCATGAAACCACCCAACCATTGACTTTACACAATTTATGCAGTGTCCTTCTCTCGTTATCATCCACGTGTGTGAAAATGATTTATGATACAGTATAGTACTTCAGCATACATAATGCGAAATTACATCAAACGTCGAAGGAATCTAAAATATCGAGTTAAAACCGTGTCTCCTATTCAAACCAACTTTGGGGGTCAAAGCTCAAGTAATGTATAATGTGCCATGGATATTGTGTATTTTTGTTTCACAAATCAAGTCAAAAGACTTATAGTTAACGATAGTATTAGTTAAAGAAAAATGAACCGCCTTGAGGCAAATGAAGGAAAAATATTGTACTTTTATCAATTCAGTCGAAACCTTTCAATTTTGTCAGTTGGGTCTTAAACATTTTATCGATATACCAACTAAGTTCATCCGGCCAATTTTGGCCGGGAGTTGTCGATGTGGATGCCGAGCATCCCACGTGGCATGGCTGCTGCTAACGTAGACATTTTTAATAGTATTTTTATTATTTGTTTGGCTTTTAAATTTTTTTTCTTTCCTTTCCTTTTTTTTTCTTGGTATTTTAGGCTAAGGCTGGCGAGGGTCGATTGGCCGCCTCAACTAAGGCCAACAAGAGTTGCCAACCAACCCTCACTAGCCATAGGCAAGGGCCGTCGACCCTCTTCGACACTGTGTGAGGTCGCTGACCCTCAATCAAAAAAACAAAAAGAAAAAGTCAACAAAATGAAATAAATCAAAAATCAAAAATCAAAAATCAAAAATCAAAAAAATTACAATATTATTAAAACTATACACATCAGTGCCGGCCATACCACATAAAATGGCCAAAGTCCACATCAGTAATTTCTAATCAAAATTGGTTGAACGGATTGTCAAAAAGTTTAGGACTTAATTAGCAAAATTAAAATGTTTATGACTCAATTGGCAAAGATATAGTAGGTTTAGGACTTTTTGGATAATTTTCATTGGTAAACAAAATAAGCTAAAAAGGAGAAATAAATAGCAAGTGAAGAAACCTCCTCAAGTAATAATGCAATAATCTTAACATGATGACAACAACATGTATATATTTTTTGCAAGTAAAAAGAATGAAGCAATCATAATTATTAGTATTCCTATTGTGTGCGAAATGTTGTTGAAAAGTGTTGGAAAATTTGAAGTATAAGAACAAATATTTGAGGCATGTAAGCATTGTTCTTAAAGATAATTCTATCATTTGAAGTACAAATTCAGTTAATAAGGCTCTAGCGGCTATCTTCTCAAAATACAACAAATTTTCCTCTATACTCCAAATTGAGGAAACAAGAACAACAACATTATACGTAAAAACCAACTAACAGGTGGAAAGAAAAAAGAGAATTTCTTAATTTGGTAAATTTTTATTATGATTTATCAATTCTCTTTATAGACAAATATAGGAGAGGGTTATTAAAGAAATAAATGAAATCAAATGTTACAAAGTCATTACAAATCGATTGCGGTCATACTTTCCATTAAAGCCATTACAAAATAATTGCTTTAAAACTGTTGAAATTTGCAACCCCCTACATATTTTAAAGAAGGTTTTAAACAGGAAAGACAAAGAAATATTCGGTTAAACTTTGAATTATGCCAATTTATTGTATGGTGGCTAATTCAGACTTAAACCTTTCAATTATGCCAATTTAGTCATAAACCTTTTGACAATTGCCAATTTAGTGACGTGGGAGCCATCATTGTGTGGTTAACAGAATGAGTCGAATGAGAACCACCCAAATGCTTTTTCGTCATCTTCTCTCGCGTCTCACCAACTTCAGTTGAAAAGTTAACAGGAGAATGAGAACCACCCAAATCTTCTTGCAGCTAGAGAGCCTGACTAGTGACGTGGGAGCCATCATTGTGTAGTTAACAGAATGAGTCGAATGAGAACCACCCAAATGCTTTTTCGTCATCTTCTCTCGCGTCTCACCAACTCCAATTTCAGTTGAAAAGGGAGCTCTCCTTGCAGCTAGAGAGCCTGACTAGTGACGTGGGAGCCATCATTGTGTAGTTAACAGAATGAGTCGAATGAGAACCACCCAAATGCTTTTTCGTCATCTTCTCTCGCGTCTCACCAACTCCAATTTCAGTTGAAAAGGGAGCTCTCCTTGCAGCTAGAGAGCCTGACTAGTGATGTGGGAAACATCATTGTTAGTTAACAGAATGAGTCGAATGAGAACCACCCAAATGCTTTTTCATCATCTTCTCTCGCGTCTCACCTACTCCAATTTCAGTTGAAATGAGAGCTGCAATGCGTGGCCAAATGAGAGCTGCAATGTGTGGCCAAATCCTAAAACACGAAAAGGAACCACAAGGAGAGACATTTTGGGATTTCTTTCCTCACATAGTTGGTGAAGATATTCTGACCAACTTTGATGCCTCTGTCACAAATTCTGAAATCGTTCAGATCGGGTCTATATCCTTCAATGCGGATCGGGTCTTGTGCACGGATTCAAACTTGAGACATATATTCTAGCACCACCACTACTGTGAATCTTTGCAGGCAGGCTGCAGCAGTGAGGCTCATGAGTAAGAGAAACTGGTCCCTGCTTGCTTTGGATCTACCAGTAACACATCCTTTATTTGTCTGCGGTCCAACACTTTAATAGTGGAGATTCGTAGCAACCACCTTTTGAATCGATCCCTTTACTCCTGTAAAACGAGGAAAACACAAATATCTATGAACTACAAGAATTCTAGCGTTAAATGACCTCTTTGCTTTTAGTCCAGTTATTCAAAAAATGCAAAATTTATTAATCTTAGATTTTACCAAAACAACTTTCCTTTTTAATCGGAAATCTTAGTTTTCGAAGCTTTGAATCTCTGCACCCGTAACAAGGGCACGAATGACCCGATTAAAAGCAGCCTGTCTGTATAGAACCAAGAGCAGCATTATCTTTTTATGAGGTAAAAATAGCAGAATTTTAAGGGCTAATCATGACAAAAAAGTTAGGCTTGAGTGGAAGCGATGGTAATGCTCTAGAGAAAGCAGAAAGAAATGCAATAGGAACTCTACAATGGCCATTCTATAACAGAAGAAACAGAAGAACATATACCTCTGGAGATTTACAAAAAAGCAAGCCTCATAAGCCTGCCATGGATTACTTGGTCTTGATTTTGTGCCTTCACTTACTATGGGGCTTGATCCAAGTTCTCCCTTTCGTTGCAGCGAGAATCAAAAAGGCTCCCTCCAACCTCCCACCCGGTCCGCGGCCTCTTCCACTCATCGGTAACCTCCTCGAACTTGGAAAGCTTCCCCACCAGTCTCTTGCTAGGCTAGCTCGCACTTATGGCCCCATAATGAAACTTCGGCTCGGCTTTGTAACCACGGTTGTCATTTCTTCTCCAACACTCGCCAAAGAAATCCTCCAAACCCACGATGCTCTGTTCTTGAATCGAACCATTCCTGATACCATCACGGCCCACAATCATGATCAATTCGGCTTGCCTTGGATACCCATTTCGCCTCTCTTTCGAAACCTTAGAAAAATATACAACTCACATCTATTGTCGAATAAGTAACTTGATTCCAACCAGCACCTTCGCAAGAAGAAAGTGGAAGAGCTTGTTTGTTACGTTCAGAAATGTGCGCAGAATGGTGATGTTATAGACATTGGCGAGGCAGCTTTTAGGACTAGCCTTAACTCTCTGTCGAACACGGTTTTTTCATTGGACATGACGTACCCTTCAAATTCAGCTAAAGAGTTGAAGGAGGTGGTGGGGCAAATCATGGCTGAGGTTGGAAAGCCAAACCTTGCAGATTACTTTCCTGTGCTAAAGGAGATTGATCCACAGGGTTTGAAGCAGCGGACTGAATTGTATTTTGGCAAAATGTTTGATGTCTTTGATGTTCTCATCAAGAAAAGGTGGCAACAGAGGATGCAATCTGGTTCAGTTGCTAGCAACGATGTCTTGGATGCTCTTCTTGATGTAATGGAAGAGAAGAGTGAGGACATGGAGATCTCTCTTGTCAAGCATCTGTTTCTGGTATTCAAGCTTCTCTTTGTTACCATCTGATTTGTAGAACAATATTTATTCCCCTGTCGTAATTGTCTAACTTGGGGAAAACACCGTTGCACGCATGATGATCTTGTTTTTATAGTTTTTCGTATAATTTGTCGTGTGATTAGTGAGCACTTAGCATAAATAGAGCAACCATATGGAATCAAAAGTATTGCTCTATTTCAACTTGCTTGTACTTGGTTTCACTTCTTTTGATGCAAAAAATGAATCTAAATCTTTCCGTCGTAAGTACTTATCATGCTCTTATCTCTGTTGCAATGATCACCACAGGATTTCTTTTTTTCCGGTACCGAAACCACTTCAAGTACTCTAGAGTGGGCAATGGCTGAGCTGCTTTGCAACTCAGAGAAGCTATCGAAAGCCCAAACTGAGCTCCATAAAGTCATTGGCAAAGGTAACCGGATGGAGGAAGTCGATGTACCTCGCTTACCGTATGACAAGCTATCATAAAAGAAACTTTCCGACTTCACCCACCATTTCCACTTCTTCTACCACGCAGGTCTGAAGCCGACACACAAATAGGCGGTTTCACCATTCCAAATGGTACACAAGTTCTTATCAATGCATGGGCTATAGGAAGAGATCCTAGCATTTGGGTCATTCCAAATGAGTTTGTACCGGAGAGATTTCTAGGATCTGATATAGATCTCCATGGAAAAAATTTCGAGCTTGTTCCGTTTGGTGGTGGCAGGTGAATTTGTCCAGGATTGCCTTTGGCCACGAGAATGTTACATCTGACGCTGGGTTCGCTAATTAACTCATTTAATTGGAGGCTCGAAGATGGTGTCACACCAGAAACTATGAACATGGGAGACAAGTTCGGGATCAGCATGCAGAGAGCTCAGCCTCTAAAAGTCGTGGCCTTACCAGCGTAAATTGGGGAAAGATTTATGTCATAAAACGTGTACTAATAAAGATTCCTCATATTAAAACATTCGGTGCCCATGTTGTTCTTTGCTTGACATCATTCCGAATCCATGGAAACACTCAGATATTATGCTTTTAAACGGTATATGTCTAATTTTGGTGTTGATGCTCCACTTCATCAGCAAGTAACTCGGGTCATGTAATCTCTTATCAGTAACATGACTAAGCACCCAGATCGTGCAATAACCCTCAATTGCTTGTTCGCTTAAACTCGGTATGTTTAGAAATCCAAGAGCCTTTGATCTGTTTATTGCTGATAGGACTGGAGAACAAAAAGAACTTGCAGAAGATGACAAATTGATCCTGTGTTTTTTATTTGTCTCGCCCCTAAACTGTAATCTGTCTATAGTTCAAGATGAAAGAAGCATACTTTTTTCCTTACGTTTTTAAGTGACAAACTTTATTTTGGCGATTTACTAGTGCACGCCAGATAACGGTACATTTACAAAGTGAGCTGCCTCTAGAAAACAATGAACTACATAGAGATTATAATCTATCCTACTCCATTTCTGCATATACACCACATCAACGGAAAATGTTGTTAGAGAAAACTTTCTTATTATTTTAAAGTTGACAAAACGTTTCCATCAGTTTAGTCTGAAGACTTGTAGACTCAAGTGTTAAAGTTTGACAAACTCCAGACTCTGTCATCAAAGTCTGAAGACTGCAAGACTCAAGATTCAAGTCTACCATCGTTGACAGTTTCCAAATCGACGAAGAGAAGACTTATCCAGATGCGAGTTTATCTTTAAGGATTCGGTTTGTATGGATTGTAGAAGATCTTACGGCTAGAGATAGCATCTCGTGATCAATTATTTGAATCAATTCGGATAATTAGATTTGTTGAATGACGAAGTATACTTGGAAGGTTCTATTTATAAAAACCTAGATTCTGATTGTATGGGCGAACAAGATTGGTGGGCTATCATCACATTCCTTAAATGACTTGAGATCTCCTTGATTGATTCTGTCTAACGGGTATATTGGAAGAACTCCTTTGGAAAGTGCCAACGGTTGAAAGGGCATGGAGGAGTATATAAGGAAGACGCTCAAGTTATTCGAGTGTGTGCGTGAAAGAAAAATTCCAAAGTCTGAAGCTCCTAGTTCTTTGCTATCTCAATTGCTGAAGCTTAATTTGTACTCAAAAGAGAGGCTTGTGAGACCTTGAGGAAGTATAGTAGAAATTCTATACTGTAAAGTCAAGGACGTGAGATTGTAAAATCTCTTTTGGTTCTTAGTGAAATCCAGCTAGTGGGCTGTCAGCGCGGGAGAGTGGACGTAGGCTTGATTTAAACCGAACCGCTATAAATCTTGTCTTTCAATTCTCTTTCCTATACTCATTACTTTAATTCGTAGCTTTATATAACTGCTTATAGTCTTTTACATATTCAGTCTATTATTCTTGAAAGATGAATTAACTTGTTAAAGTCTTGCGTAAATTTTCTTGAACACCTATTCACCCCCCTCTAGGTGTACTTACTAGCCTTATTAATTGGTATCAGAGCTTATGTGCTCATTTTATTAAAGTGTTTTATTTCTGAGCTAAAGATCTATGACTAGTATTTTGGCTGCGGGTTTAGTTGAAGGCCAGAGCAACACCAAACCTTCTTACTTTGATGGAAATGAATACAACGTAAGGAATATAACGCATTCCTAAGATTAAAGATCCTCTGGAATGGGATGTAGAGAAAAATGAATCATTCCTAAAGCTGCATCAGCTTTAGAAAGAGGAAAAAAAGTTGCAGACGCTAGCGAGATGACACAAGAAGAAATAACCAAGAAACAAGCTCTTGATGCTAAAGCGATCTACTCTTTATATTGTGTTTTATCTCCTACTGAGTATAACAGAATTTCTTCTTGTGAAACAACCAAAGAAGTTTGGGATAGGTTGCACGTTACTTATGAATGAACTGATCGAGTCAAAGAAACAAAAATCAATATTCTACTCAGACAGTATCAAGCCTTCAAGATGAAGTCAAGATAACCTACTACTGACATGTTTAATCGTTTCACAGAAATTGTAAATGGTCTATCATATCAGAGACATCCAATTTCAGGACCAATGAAAGTTAACAAACTGTTGCGTGGACTCTCCAAAGATTGGAATCACGTGAAGACTGTAAATGCTAGTATAGGAAGAGGTGAATAGGTGCGAAAACAAACTTTTGTAAAGTATAGTGTAAAACTTTACTTTTAACCTGAGTCTGTTTAACAGTAGACTTTAAAATAGAAACGAGACTCTAACAAATGAATAAAGTTACGAGTAAAGTAAAAGAGTTTAGGGAAGAGAATAAGAACACAAGGTTTATAGTGGTTCGGCTTAATCCAAGCCTACGTCTACTCTCCCGCACTGACAGCCCACTGGCTGGATTTCACTATGAAACAAAAGAGTCGTTACAGTATCACGTCCTTGATTCAACAGTGTAGAGACTCTGCTACACTTCCTCAAGGTCTCACAAATGTATACACTCTCTTTTGAGTACAAGTTTACGCTCAACAATTGAATTGACGAAGAACAAGAAGCTTCAGACTTTGGAATTTATCTATCGCGCGCACACTCGAATAACTAGAACATCTTCCTTATATACTCTTCCATGCCTTCATAACCGTTGAAACTTTCCAAAGGAGCTCTTCCAATCTACCCATTGGATAGAATCAATTAGGGAGATTCTGAGTTATTTAAGGAATATGACGATAGCCCACCAATCATGCTCGCTCATACAATCAGGATCTAGGTTTCCATAAGTAGAACCTTCCAAGTATGCTTCGCCAATCAACGGATCTAAATTACCCGAATCAAAACTAATAATAGATTCCGAGATGCTATATCCAGCCGAGAGATCTTCTTTAGTTGATAGAATCAAATCCTTAAAGAAATACTCAATTCTGGATAGGTCTTCTTCGACAGTCTAGAAACTGTCAATGAGAGTAGACTTTGAATCTTGAGTCTGGTGGTTCGGCGGTCTTTAGACTTTGACGAAAGAGTCTGCAAGTCTTCAGACTAGACTGATGGAAATGTTTTGTCAGCTTAAAAACAAATACGAAAGTTTTCTCCAACAATCTCCCCCTTTTTGATAGTGACAAAACTTTCCTGCAGATTTGGATATTTTTGACCTGCAAGACAATACTCAAGACCTGTAAATAAATAAGTTAGTCCTCTCCAACATGGATATCTCACAAAAGATAATTGGCTTAGTAAAGATAGCATTAAATCTGCATCCATAGGAAATAAATAAGTTAGTCCTGTAAATAAACAACTATCTTTGCCATGAAATACCAACAGTGCTTAAGATACTGCAGCAAACATTTAAATGATCAAACAATCCAAATCCAATTCCAGTCACAACAAAACATCCAAACAAAAGTAAAGTCAATCAAAAGTCAAGTCAAACAAGAGTCAAAAAACAAGAGTCAAAAAACAAGAGTCAAATATCAAATCTGCACCATCTCCCCCTTTTTTGTCAGCATTAAAAAGGTAGAGACGAAAAGAGAATAGAATTATGATTGCTTTGGAACGCAAATAAGCTGGAAATCTCTCATCGACCGGACAATCCCGTCCAGTTTTTTCAAATCCTCCTTCAGTTGAGCCACTTCTTCACCTTTGGCATTTGCTTGAACTTGAAGAGCAAGGGCATGAATTTGATCATGCAAGGAAACTGAAGTGGTTTGACCTGCATTCTGCAAGTTCTGAACTTCGCATCCCAAGGCATAAATCTAGCCTCACATCTCCATAAGAATATCAAGCAGTCTACGAAAGTCTACTGAATTTTCAGTCTGAGTGCTTGCTTCTGCATGATCAGTAGGATTATTGGCAGATGATGGAAAGTCAGCATGAGCACCCAGATTTGGCGAAGAAACCTCATGACCTTCTTCAAGAAATTGAGAGGCATAGATGTCTTCTGGATCTGCAGGTGAACGGCTAACATCTTCACTAGTAAAAGCAATTGAAGAGGTACCTCTGTTCTTAGCAACTCCCCTTGTTTCATTGCCTTCAGGCGGTGAGAAGTACTCTTCATGCTCTGTTTCTTCTTGTTCACCTCTGCTCTCTTCTTCTTCTGCAGTCCTTTCTTCCTTTGCTTCTTTTCTCATCAAATCTCTCTCTCCCCTGCTTTGCTCTTCTTCTTCTCTGTCTTGATCCTCTCTCTCCTCTGTCTCTGGAACAGAACGGTGTAGGTTTCTCAATGCAAAAGCGGAAATGGTGATATCGTCCTCATCTTCTTCATCCTCCAAGATGAGTACTCTTCTTTTCTTGGATGGAGCTGTCATGGGCTCCTTCCCTTTCCGTTTTGCAGCCGAAGAAACTTGGTGAGTCTTGACAGGGGTTTTCTCCTTGAATTGCTCCAAAGTCTTGTTCAGCTCCTTCAGACGCATTTTGGAAACCATTTTCAGTCCCACCACCATTTGATCACAAGTTCGAACACATAGAATCCTGGGAAGCTAAATATTCAAATGTTTGAATAGCTTAGTAACAAGAGCTGAGTAATGAAGTTGGCCCTTGTCTTTCACCATCAATCTATACATGTGAAACATGATTGTGTGTGGAAGAGAGAATTTTTTGCCAGTGTTGATATCATACATTAGCTTTGCTTCTGAGTTAGAGACATTAGTCTTCGAAGTCAATTTGGGTTTAAGGCAATTGATGACAATCTTGTGAAGGAAAATATTTGAGGCATTCATCCTTAAGCACGAGATTCGTCCTTCCGCCATTCCATCCCGAACAAGCTCCATAGTCGCACGACCAATAGACACACTAATTGATTGGAATGCCCCTCTTTCTACTCCAATCACATCAGCCAATGTGTCCATGTCAACAATATAGTCCTGGTCTCAAACACTAAAAGAAAATCTATTCGCATCCAAGAAACTCGTATTAGAATAGAAATAGGCAGTAAGTTCTGGATATGCCTCTGTCATCTCAGAACAAAATCGCTCAAGCTGAAGTAGAGTGAATTTCTCTCGCAGCTTCACATTCAAAGAATCAAGAAAATCAAAATCCACACTTCTTGGGTTGATCACCCCTCGCTTTAGCAACTTAGAGTAAAGTTGCTTGTGTTCCTCCGAGCGAAACAAATCTATCCTTTTGCATCGAAAATTTGTCGTAACACCCATTCTAGGCTTAAAATGAGTGTACATTTTGTCATCATCATTCCCATCAGGTTGACTAAGACCTCCAACACGTGGATCACTAGGGATATTTGCAAAAGCTAGTTCTGCCGACCCCGCAGGAGCAATTCCCAATCGTTCCATTGTTCGCAAAAAGTGGGTTTCATTTCGATACCCTTTCTCTTTCAAAAATTCATCGGTATCCTTCAAGGGAGTGCCTCCCTTCTTCAAGGTAGAGTAAAGCTTAAAGATAAAAGCGGGCTTTTGAGTTCTTACGGGTTCTGCGTTTTCAATGATTTCTTCATTCGCTCTATGATCAATATCCTGAGGTCTGGCTTGAGGAGATTGACGCGGTTGAGAATATTGTGGGCTCTGCTGCTGTCTTGGAGATTCTTCTTCCTTGGAGAGGTCAAAATGCGTAGGTCTCGCACGCATGTGTTTTGGTCCCCTATTCGTGATCCTTGAAGACTTTCTTTGGGAAGCCATTCTCACAGTTTTTGAGAGATTCCAAACTCAATTCATGAGAAAAATGAGATCTTTGAAGATTAAACTAGAGAGTAAAAGTGAGAAAGTGATGTTCTATGCTTTTAGGGTTTGAGAGGAAGACGATCAGTATATAAGGCAGTCGAAAAGAGGTATATGGAACGACGTAAAAGGAAAAATAGAAAATTCATTTTAAAAAAAAAACTGCCTTTTTGAAAAAATAGATAACCGTCATTTCAAAAGATAACTTCTTTTTCGAAAAGGAATGATTGCAATAATCACGAAAACTGGGGAAGATAACATCAATCAATTATAGATTAATAGATGAACGTACCTTTTCGAGATTTTATCCGTAAGATAAAATTCTAAAACAGAAATAACTTACAGTTGTGAATCTTGATCTTTTGAGTTTGAGTATCTTTAGACTTTTATCCCTAAGTCTGAACTTCTTCAGACTTTAAGATATTGAGTCTGGAACGAATAAGCTCGAATTGACTTTTCTCCAGAGGCTTTGCAAAAATGTCCGCTAGTTGATTCTTTTAGTCAATGAATCGAATCAAGACTTCTCCATTTTGAACATGGTCTCTAATGAAATGATGTCGAATCTCTATATGCTTTGCTCTTGAATGGAGAATTGGATTTTTGGTAAGATTAATCGCGCTGGTGTTGTCGCATTTGCTCTCAGTGCATGAGTCTTCGATTCCAAAGTCTCTTAGCTGTTGTTTTATCCATATGATTTGAGAACAACAACTTCCAAGCGCCACATACTCTACTTCAGCTGTTGAAAGAGCTACGTGCTTTGCTTCCTCGAAAACCAAGATATCGTCCTGTTACCAAGCAATTGACAAATGCTCGAGGTGCTTTTCTATCAACTCGCATCCCGCTAGGTCTGCGTCTGAGTATCCAAGAAGAGTAAAGTCTCCCTTTTTAGGATACTAGAGACCCAAATTAGAGGTAGATGCAACGTATTTGATGATGCGTTTTGCAGCACTTAAATGAGATTCTTGGGATCTGATTGAAATCTGGCACAAATGCAAACACTAAACAAAATGTCAGGTCTAGAGGCAGTAAGATAAAGAAGTGAACCAATAATACTCCTGTATAGCTTCTGGTCAACTTTCTTTCCTCCTTCATCTTTGTCTAGCTTCGAGGAATTTGACATTGGTATATCAGTCTTTTTGCAATTCTCCAAGCCGAACTTTTTAACAAGTTCTTTAGCATATTTTTCTTGGTGAATGAAAGTTCATTCCTTCAATTGTTTCACTTGTAGTCCGAGAAAGAAAGATAGTTCACCCATCATACTCATTTCAAACTCATCCTGCACAGATTTTCGTTAGGTGATCCAAAAATAATATCATCAACATAAATTTGAACAAGTAAAAAGTTATTGCTTTCTCTTTTGATAAACAATGTAGTATCTACTTTACCTTTAACAAAGCCATTTTGGATTAAAAACTTACTTAATATGTCGTACCAAGCTCGAGGTGCTTGCTTTAAACCGTATAGAGCCTTTTTCAGTCTGAATACAGAGTTTGGTTTCCTTGGGTCTTCAAAACCGGGAGGTTGTTCCACATAGACTTCCTCTTGGATAAATCCATTTAGGAAAACGCTTTTGACGTCCATTTGGAATAACCTGAAATTCTTATAACAAGCAAAAGCAAGTAATAATCTAATTGCTTCTAAGCTTGCTACTGGTGCGTAAGTCTCATCATAGTCTATCCCTTCTTCTTGCGTATATCCTTTGGCCATGAGTCTTGCTTTATTCCTTATGACTTTTCATTTCTCGTTCATTTTGTTCCTGAAAACCCATTTAGCTCTAATAATAGATTTACCTTTTGGTTTAGGAGTCAATTCCCAAACATCATTGATACTGAATTGCCTGAGTTCTTCTTGCATAGCTTCAATCCAGCTTTCATCAATTAAAGCTTCTTCTATGCTCTTGGGTTCTATTTCAGAAATAAGAGCCACAGCACTAGACTTTTCATGTCTTTTGGATCTTGTACGAATTTCTTCATTAATGTCACCAATAATGAGTTCTTTGGGATGACTAGACTTGTGCTTCCAGTTGCTGGTTAAATTGTCAGACTGTTTTCCTTTTTCTTCATTTGATTCTTCAACGATCATTCGTTGCTGGTCTTCTAAAGTCTGAGCTGCTTCTGGAGATTTAGACTTTGTAAAGTCTGGAGCAAGTTTAGATTCTTCAGGTTGAGCTTGAATCGATTGATTTTGTATAAAGTCTTGAAATTTGACATTCATCGATTCCTCTACAAATTGAGTCCTTTTGTTGTATACTTTGTAAGCTTTGCTGGCGGTTGAATATCCAAGGAAGATGCCTTCATCTGATTTTTCTTCAAACTTACCAATTCGATCATTTGCATTTTTCAATATAAAAACATTTGCATCCAAACACATGAAAATAGGAAACAATTGGCTTCTTTCCTTTGAACAACTCATAGGAAGTTTTCTCCAAAATAGGCCTTAAGAAGACTCTATTAATAATATAACATGATGTAGAGACAGCTTCAGCCCAAAAACGAGAGGAAATGTTACTTTCAATTAATAAGGTTCTAGCCATTTCTTGCAATGATCTATTCTTCCTTTCCACAACTCCATTATGTTCTGGAGTGTATGGTGAGGAGAATACATGCTGAAAACCAGATTTATCATAGAATTTAGCAAAGTCTTGATTTTCAAACTCACATCCATGGTTTGACCGTATACTTGAAATAACATACCCTTTCTCATTTTGAACTTTCTTAGCAAATTTTATGAAATAAGAAAAGGTTTCAGACCTACTTGCCACGAAATATACCCAAGTGAATCATGAATAATCATCTACTATTACTAGGAAATATTTCTTACTTCCAATGCTCTAGGTTCTGGTTGGTCCAAAGAGATCCATATGCAATAGCTACAACACACGATTAGTGGAAACTTGATTTATTAGTCTGAAAGAGTTTCTAACCTATTTTCCTAATACACACGGTGTGCATAATTCAGATTTTTGATATGACAGGTTGGGTAGTCCACGAACAAGCTTCTTTGCAAAGATTTTGGCTATTTGCTCATGTTGATGTGGCCAAGTTTTCTATGCCAGATATTAGCTTCCTCTTGAATTGAAGTTAGACATTGGGATTTTTCTGATTTGATATCCAAGAGATATATATTCCCATATCTTCGCCCCGTGAATGTTTGAGAGGAGTCTTTACTGGTTCTTGAACATATTCATTCTTGAAAGTTGATTTTGTAACCTGTGTCGCACAGTTGGCTGATACTCAACAAGTTGTAGTTGAGTCCTTCCACTAAGGAGATGTTACTGATTGTGAGACTTCCAATCTTTACGGTTTCGTATCCCACAATTTTGCCTTTGCTATTTCCTCCAAAAGAAACTTTTCCACCATTGACTTGCATAAGCTTTATGAACAACTTGAGTCTCCTGTCATATGTTTTGAGCATCCACTATCCAAGTACCATTTAACTTTTTCTTGATAGTGAACTGCATTTAAAAAAGAACTCAAGTTTTCTTTGGTACCCATACTTTCTTGGGTCTAATGGAGTTAGTGCAATATACGGTCTTTGCCCAAACTTTCTTAATAGGTTTCCAAACCATAGGACATTATTTCTCAAAATATTCTGAGCTGTTGCACTTAGAACATTTAAGAGCACTGTGGCCTATAGGTTTTACAAAGACTTTTTGAAAATGATTTCTATAAAAAAAATTTGCAGGTCTTTGTTTAATTCTTTCCTTTACTTTTGGAAAATCAATTAGAGGAATGGTTTCAGTAGTCATTGCCAAACCTGATTTGTTAAAGTAAGGTCTTTGTGCTGAAAGAATCTTTTCTAATTTCTCAGAACCTATGGAAAACTTTTTTGAAACACTTGAAATATTATTTTTCAAAAGTGCATTTTCTTTTGAAAGAGAGTCTGCATTTTCTTTCAAAGTAATAACACTTTTATCTAAATTTTCAACATTTTCTTTCCAAACAATCTCCTGTTGCTTCAGTGTAGAATTTTCTCTTTTTAGTTCGGAAATCCTTTTGAGAGAGGTTTTGAGACTAGGACACAATTCATCAATATATTTAGAGACTTTTGTAGGAATTTTTAAATTACTTACCTCGATTTCACTATTTGAGTCTGAGTCTGTGTTAGAGTCTGAATCTAATTTTGATTGTGTCATTAGACAAATATTAGCATAATCATCATCACTCTCTTCACACTTAGTATCACTCCAAGTTTCTGCTTTGAGAGCTTTTCTGTATTTCTCAGCTTTTCCTTTCTTTTTCTTCAGTAAGGGACAGTTGGGTCTGATGTGTCCCTTTTTCTTGCATTCAAAACAAATCGCATCTTTATTGGATTCATCATCCTCAGCTAATTTATTTTGAAACTTTTGAGAACTTTGTTTCCTTTAGTTGAATCTTTTTCCCTTTTTTGTTCAGTTTTCTGAACCTTCTTATCATGAGAGCAAGCTCTTCATCATCCATAACGTCTTCTGAATCTGTAACATCAGAATCATCATTAGATTTTAATGCAATAGATTTTTTACCTTTGGGATCCTCATCTTCATTGATTTGCTCCACTTCATAAGACTGAAGAGTGCCAATCAATTCGTCAACAGAGAGTGGCATGATCCTTTATGTCTCCCTTATTGAGGTTTTCACGTGATTCCAATCTTTGGAAAGTCCACACAGTAACTTGTTAAATTTCATGGGTCCAGAGATTGGTTGACCTTGATACTCAAGACCATTCACGATTTCTGTAAAATGACTAAACATGTCAGTGATAGATTCTCCTAGCTTCATCTTGAATGCTTCATATTGATCGAGCAGAATATTGATTCTGGTTTCTTTCACTCGATCAGTTCCTTCATAGGTGATGTGCAGTCTATCCCATACTTCTTTAGCTGTTTCACAAGAAGATATTCTGTTATATTCAGTGGGAGATAATGCACAATATAAAGAATAAATTGCCTTTGCATCAAGAGCTTGTCTCTTGGTTATCTCTTCTTGAGTCATCTCGCTGGACTTAACAGCTTCTTTTCCCCTTTTTGAGACTGTTGTAGCCTTAAGAATAATTCCTTTGTCTACCACATCCCATTCAAGAGGGTCTTTCGATCTTAGGAATGCCTTCATCTTGTTTTTCCATATAATGTATTCCTTCCCATCAAAGTAAGATGGTCTGGTGTTGTTTTGCCCTTCAACCAAACCTGGAGCCAACATACTAGCCATGGATTGTTAACTCTGAAGTAAAAACACTTCAATCTAAATGAGTACACAGGCTCTGATACCACTTGTAAATGCTAGTACGAGCACCTAGAGGGGGTGAATAGGTGCGAAAACCAACTTTTGCGAAGTATATTGTAAAACTTTACTTTTAACCTGAGTCTATTTAACAGTAGACTTTAAAATAGAAACGAGACTCTAACAAATGATTAAAGTTACAAGTAAAGTAAAAGAGTTTAGGGAAGAGAATAAGAACACAAGGTTTATAGTGGTTCGGCTTAATCCAAGCCTACGTCCACTCTCCCACACTGACAGCCCACCGACTGGATTTCATTATGAAACAAAATAGTTGTTACAGTATCACGTCCTTGATTCCACAGTGTAGAGACTCTGCTACACTTCCTCAAGGTCTCATAAATGTATAAACTCTCTTTCGAGTACAAGTTTACGCTCAACAATTGAATTGACAAAGAACAAGGAGCTTTAAACTTTGGAATTTATCTATCGCGCACACACTCGAATAACTAAAACATATTCCTTATATACTCCTCCATGCCTTCATAACCGTTGGCACTTTCCAAAGAAGCTCTTCCAATCTACCCGTTGAACAAAATCAATTAGGGAGATTCTGAGTTATTTAAGGAATATGACGATAGCCCACCAATCCTGCTCGCTCATACAATCAGGATATAGGTTTCCATAAGTAGAACCTTCCAAGTATGCTTCGCCAATCAATGGATCTAAATTACCCGAATCAAAACGAATAATAGATTTCGAGATGCTATATCCAGCCGAGAGATCTTCTTTAGTTGATAGAATCAAATCCTTAAAGAAATACTCAATTCTGGATAGGTCTTCTTCGACGGTCTAGAAACTGTCAATGAGAGTAGACTTTGAATCTTGAGTCTGGTAGTTCGGCGGTCTTCGAACTTTGAAGAAAGAGTCTACAAGTCTTCAGACTAAACTGATGGAAATGTTTTGTCAGCTTCAAAACAAATACGGAAGTTTTCTCCAACAAAGACTTCAATAAGAGAAACCCAAAGAATCATGCCTCTTACGGTTGATGAGCTTGTAGGCACACTTCAGTCATACGAAGTGGAGCAACTTAATGAGGAAGAAGATCCTAAAGGTAAAAAGTCAATTGCTTTAAAATCTAATGATGATTCTGATGTTACAGATTCTGAAGATGACATGGACGATGAAGAACTACCACTCATGATAAGGAGGTTCAAGAAATTGAACAGAAAGAGAAGAAGATTTAACTGGAGGAAGCAAGAGACTAAAAAATTCTAGAATAAATCAATTGAAGATGATGAAACCAACAAAGATGTGATCTGTTTTGAATGTAAGAAAAATGGACACATCAGACCCAACTGTCCTCTATTGAAGAAAAAGAAGGGAAAAGCTGAGAAATACAGAAAGGCTATCAAAGTAGAGACATGAAGTGCTACTGAATGTGAAGAAAGTGATGAAGATTATGCCAATATATGTCTTATGGCAAAATCAGAATCAGACTCAAACTCTGAGATAGATTCAGACTCAGACTCAAACAGTGAAATCGATGTAAGTAATTTAAAAGCGAGTAATATGATAAATACGTCGAATATTTGGCATTGGCAGAAGACATGAATTGAGTTGAAAAACGAAGAAGAAGAAGTAAGTCGTAGAAAAAAGACGTAGTATTAGTGTCATTTGTCCTATATGTGCAAATAAAAATCGAGCAGATTTTTTTTACTCAGAGTAGAGCATAAACCTAAAAGAATTGAAAAAATTCCTATTAAAGTCTCGAAATATATTGATGAACTTTGTCTCAGTCTCAAAACCTCTTTTAAAAGGATTTCCGAGCTAAAAAATGGAGAATTCTACACTTAAGCAACATGAAATTTCTTGGAAAGAAAAGTTTGAAAATCTAGACAAAAGTTTTGTTGGTTTAAAAGAAAATGGAGACTCTCTTTCAAAAGAAAATACATTTTTGAAATAAGACATTTCACATATTTAAAAAAGGTTTTCAATAGGATCTGAGAAGTTGGAAAATATTCTTTCAGTACAAAGACCTTATTTCAACAAGTCAGGTTTGGGAATGACCCCATAAATTATTCCTTTAATTGATTTTCCAAAAGTAAAGGAAAGAATCAAACGAAGACCTACAAATCTTTTTATAGAAATCATTTTCAAAAAATCTTTGTAAAACTTGTTGGCCGAAGTGCTCTCAAATGTTCAAAGTGTAATAGCTTAGAACACTTTGAGAAAGAATATCCTATGGTTTGGAGACCTGTTAAGAAAAATTGGGAAGAGACTATGTTTAAAACTAACTCCTCTGAACCCAAAAAAATCCAGGTACCAAAGAAAGCTTGAGTTCATTTTGTAATTGTAGGTCACTATCAAGAAAAAGATTAAATAGTATTTGGATAGTGGCTGTTCGAGACACATGACTGGAGATTCAAGCGCTTTATAAAATTTGTGCAAATAAATGGTGGAAAAGTCTCTTTTGGTGGAAACAACAAAGGAAGAATTGCTGGATGTGGAACTGTAAAGATTGGAAGTCTCACAATCAACAATGTCTCCTTGGTGGATGGATTAAATTACAATCTACTTAGCATTAGCCAACTGTGCGACACTGGATTCAAAATCAATTTCCAAGAAGGAATCTGTTCGGGAACCAGTAAAGATCTTTCTCAGTCTTTCACTGGACGAAGACATGAGAATATTTATCTTCTGGATATAAAACTAAAGAGTTCTCAATGTCTAATATCAATTCAAGATGAAGCAAACATTTGGCATAGAAAGCTTGGCCATATTAACATGAAGCAGATTGCTAAGATCTCCTCCAAGAAGCTTGTTGGTGGACTGCCTAACCTGAAGTACCAAAAATCTGACTTATGCACACTATATGTTTTGGGAAAAATAGATTAGAAGCTCTTTTAAACCTATAAATCAAGTTTCTACTAACCGTGTTTTGCAGCTTCTGCATATGGATCTCTTTGGACCAATCAGAACACAAAGCATTGGTGGAAAGAGATACTGCCCAGTAATCGTGGATGATTATTCTCAATTTACTTGGGTTTACTTTCTGGCAAGTAAGTTTGAAACGTTTTCTCACTTTTCAAAGTTTGCTAAGAAAATTCAAAATTAGAAAGGATATGCAATTTCAAGCATACGGATAGACCATGGAGGTGAGTTTGAAAATCAAGACTTTGTCAAATTCTGTGATGAATTTAGTTTTCAGCATGTTTTCTCTTCTCCATATACTTTAGAACATAATGGAGTTGTAGAAAGAAAGAATAGATCTTTGTAGGAAATGGTACAAACTCTTTTAATTGAAAGTAATATATCTTCTCGTTTTTAGGCTGAAGCAATTTTTACAGCTTGTTATATTATTAACAGAGTATTCTTAAGGCATATTCTAGAGAAAACTCCTTATGAGTTATTCAAAGGAAAAAAGCCAATTGTTTCTTATTTTCATGTGTTTGGTTGCAAATGTTTTATTTTAAAGAATGCAAATGATAGAACTGGTAAGTTTGAAAAAAAATCAGATGAAGGAATTTTCCTTGGATACTCAACCTCAAGCAAAGCCTACAAAGTATTCAACAAGAAGAGTCAGTCTGCAGAAGAATCTATGAACGTCAAGTTTCAAGACTCAATACAGAATCAACTGAATTATGCTCAACTTGAAGAATCTGAACCTACTCCAAATCCTTCAAAGTCTACTATCCTCGAAGTAGTTCAGACTCTTGAAGTTCAACAACAAGATGAACCAGAAGATTCAACTGAAACAGAGGATCAGCAGACTCACAAACCAACAAGAAATTGGAAGCATAAATCAAGTCATCCCAAGGGACTCATAATTGGCAACATCGATGAAGGAATTCAAACCAGATCCAAAAGGCGTGAAGAGTCTAGTGCTTTAGCACTTGTTTTTGAGATTGAACCCAAATATGTAGAAGAAGCCTTGGCTGAAGGAAGTTGGATTGAAGCTATGCAAGAAGAGCTCAAACAGTTCAGCATTAATGATGTTTGGGAACTTATTCCTAAATCTAAAGGTAAGTCTATTATTGGAACTAAATGGGTTTTCAAGAACAAGATGGACGAGAAAGGAAAAGTGGTCAGGAACAAAGCAATACTCGCAGCCAAAGGAAATACGCAAGAAGAAGAGATAGACTATGACGAGACATATGCACCAGTAGCGAGGTTAGAAGCAATTAGATTATTACTTACTTTTGCTTGCTAGAAAAATTTCAGGTTATTTCAAATGGACGTGAAAAGTGCATTCCTAAATTGATTTATCCAAGAATAAGTCTATATGAAACAACCACTTGGTTTTGAAGATCCAAGAAAGCCAGACTCAGTCTTTAGACTGAAAAAGGCTCTTTATGGATTAAAGCAAGCACCTCAAGCTTGGTGTGATAGGTTAAGTAAATTTCTAATTCAAAATGATTTTGATAAAGGTAAAGTAGATACTATCTTGTTCATTAAAAGAGAAGGTAAAGACTTTCTACTCATTCAAATTTATGTTGATGATATTATTTTGGGATCACCTAATGAAAATCTGTGTAAGAAATTTTCTAAGTCTATGCAGGATGAATTTGAGATGAGCATGATGGGTGAGTTAACTTTCTTTCTCGGATTACAAGTTAAACAATTGAAGAAGGGAATTTTCATTCACTAAGAGAAATATGCAAAAGATCTCATCAAAAAGTTCGGTTTGGAGAATTGCAAAAAGACTGAGATACCTATGTTAAGTTCTTCAAAGCTGGATAAGATGAAGAAGGAAAGAGTGTAGATCAGAAGCTATACATGAGTATAATTGGTTCATTTCTTTATTTTACTACATCTAGACCTGACATATTGTTTAGTGTTTGTATCTGTGCCAGATTCCAATCAAATCCCAAAAAATCCCACTTAACTGCTGCAAAGCGCATCATCAAATACATTGAAACAACTCCAAAGCCAAGACTATGGTATCCAAAAGAAGGAGACCTTACTCTCATTGGATATTCAGATGTAGACTTAGCAGGTTCCAAAGTGGACAGAAAGAGTATAATTGGTACATGTCAACTGCTTGGTAACAAGCTGGTATCATGGTTTTCAAGAAAACAGAGTATTGTAACTCTTTCAACAGCTGAAGCAGAATATGTGGCTCTTGGAAGTTGCTGCTCACAAATCTTGTGGATACGGCAACAGCTAAGAGACTTTGGAATTAAAGAATCATGCATCGATATCAAATGTGAAAACACTAGCACCATAAATCTCACAAAGAATCCAATTTTGCATTCAAGGGCAAAGCATAGAGCGATTCGACATCACTTTATTAGAGACCATGTTCAGAATTGAGAAGTTATGATTCAATTTATAGACTCAAAGAATCAACTGGCAGACATATTCACAAAGCCGCTGGAGAAAAGTCTATTTGAGTCTATTCGCATCAGACTGAATATCACATCTTTTATTGAGTAAAGTTTGGAAGTGTTTAAGACTCTAAGGTAAAGTCTAAAGGTATTCAGACTCAGAAAGACTAAGAGTTACGACTGTAAGTTATTTCGGTATTAGCAATTTATTTTAAAAATGTACAGTTACTTTTTAATCACTAATTGATTGTTATATTTTTAGAAATTATCTTTTCCAAGTTTTCGATTTCTAGCAGTTTTTCTTTTTCAAAAAAGGCAATTATTCATTTTTAAAAAGGCAGTTTTATTTTTCCTTTATGTCGATTCGTTTTACTTGCTTTATATACTGTTGAGAATCGTCTTCTTCGTTTTCACTCTCAAACCCTAGAATACAAAATTCCCACTTGCTTTCACTTTCACTCTCGTTTATTCCATAAAGTTTTCATTTTTTTTCGAGCAAGTTTGAGAATTTATTCCTTAAAACAACGATGTCTTCAAGAAAGTCTTTGAGAATCGCAAGTAAAGGACCACGACACATGGCTGAGGGTCCTACGCATTTTGATTTGACCGAGGAAGAAGACTCTTCTCAACCGTAGTGACCAACTCAGCAAGAACATTCTCAACAATGTCAGTCTCCTCCATCGATTCAACCAAAAGAAGAAATTTTGGAAAAAGTTGATCCTGTAAGAACGCTGACACCTAAAATTGCTTTCAAGCTTTATTCTAAGTTGAAAGAATGAGGTACTGCTATGTCTTTGATCGATAAATATCTAAGAGAGAGAGGCTACAAGAATAAGACTCTATTTTTGTGCGACATGGAGAAGATGAGTATTGCAGAAAAAGGATTGGCTGAAAAGACCTTTGCTAATTTTCCAAGTGACTCGCATTATGACACTGCTAATCAGCCACAAGGACAGGATGGCGATGAACGGATGTTTTCACATTTTCAGCCGAGGATGGGAGTGGCTGTTCATGCTGGAGGTAATGGAGCAAGCATTTTCCGCTCTAAGGAGCACAAGAAAGTCTATTCAAAATTGCTAAAAAGAGGGGTGATGAACCTTAGGAGTGTTGACTTTGATTTTATTGATTCAGTGAAATTAAATCTGCAAAAAAAGTTTGCACTTTTGCAATTAGAGCACTTTTGTTCTGAATCCACGATTACTTATCCGAAACTCACAACTTACTTCTACTCGAATTTATCCTTCTTGGATGCAAACAGTTTCTCTTTTACAGTTAGGGATAAGGAGTTTTTGGTGGATATTGACACTTTAGCTGACCTAATTGGGGTGGAAAGAACGTGTTTCCAACCAATTAGTGTGTCCGTTGCTCATGCTACACTGGCATTGGTAAAAGATAGGTTTGCTGAAGGCAAAATCTCTTACTCTAGGATGAATGCCTCCAACATCTTGCTGCATAAAATTGTGATCAACTGCATCCGTCCAAAATCCACATCCAAGACTGATGTCTCTCGATCTGAAGCAAAATTGTGGTGTATGCCATCAATGCTAGCTACAAATTCTCTTTGCCTCATACCATCCTATTTCACATGTACAGGACAGTGGTAAAAGACAAAGGACAACTCCTTTATTTTGCTCTTATCACGCGCATTTTCAGACATTTTAAAATTCACATCCCTGCACCTTTATGTTTGACAAACATTTCTCCAATGGTGATTGGATTTAAAATGGTCACCAAGATGCGTTTGAAAGAGCTTAACAAGGTGTTAGAGCACATGAAGGAGAAGTCTCCCGTCAAGGCAAAACAAGACTCTGCTGCAGCCAAAAGGAAAGGCAAGGAGCCCATGGATGCTCTAGTAAAGATGAAGAGAATTCTCATCTTGCAGGATGAAGAGGATGAGGATGAGATGACTCTTTCAGCCTTAAGGAACTTGAAGAACTTTCAAGTGACAAGAGAAGAGCCAGAAGAAGGAGAAAAAGAGAGAGAAGAGACAGAGATGGAAGATGAAGAATAGAGGAGGACAAAAGAAGAAAGAAGAGATGAGGAAGAAGAGAGAAAGAAGAGAAGAAGGAGAAAAATGAAGAGAAGATGAGAGAGAATAGGATCAAGAAGACTCTTTTAAGCCAACTTTTGCTGTATCCTTGTCAAGTGACTCTGAGATGGCAGGAACTGGAACTGTTGGAGCGCATCACTCTGAAGTTGAAGTTGAACATGAAGAAAACTTTCCTACTCCACCTAAAGGCAAACAAACAAGGGGAGCTGTTGCACAACGAGGTATTTCTTCACCTATATTTACTAGTGATGTGAATCATTCTGCAGTAGATCCATATGATGTTTATGCCTCTCATTATCCAAAAGTATCCTCTCCTAGTCATGGTGGACAAACTGCTGAATATCCATCCATTCTCAAAACTCTTGGAATAGAATCGGCTGGACCTAGTTCTACACCGGAACAAACAGTAGACTTTTCGAGACTGCTAGACATCCTGTTGGATTTGAGGAGATAGCAATATGCTATGGAGTATGAGATGAAGGATCTCAAGAAAGCTTTCATGGCCACTTCAGTGTTTTGCAAGAACAGTTACTCGCCTTAAAGATTCAAGTGCAGACTAATGTGAAGGGTGGAGATTTACAGTCACTAAGGAGAATTTTGCAAGGCTTGAGAAGACAGTGAATTCTATGTGAGAATTCCAGCTTGTTCGCCTTCCAAAACAGCCATGACTCTGACCCCACATTTTTCAAACAACTCATTTTATTCGTTCTCCACTTTTTTGCTGTTAAAAAAAATGGGGAGAAGTTTGATGCAGATTTGACTTTGGATTATTTTACTTTTGGTTTACTTTTGAACTTATGGATTTGACTTTTGACTGCTTGACTGCTAAAGTACTTTGATTTATTCTCGTAGGACTAACATGTTTTCTGTGGTTGCAGAATCGATATTATATATGTCCTTATCTAATTATCTTTTATGAGATATCTTGTATTGCTTAAGTTTTGTTTTGCAGGACAAAAGTTTTCAAATCTACAGGAAAGTTTTGTCACAATCAAAAAAAGGGAGATTGTTGGAGAAAACTTCCTTATTGTTTTGAAGTTGACAAAACGTTTTAATTAGTCTAGTTTGAAAACTTGTAGACTCAACTGTTAAAGTCCGTCGTCAAAGTCTGAAGACTACAAGACTCAAGATTCAAGTTTATCCTCGCTGACAGTTTCCAGACCGACGAAGAGAAGACTTATCCAGATGCGAGTTTATCTTTAATGATTCAGTTTGTATGATTTGTAGAAGATCTTACGGCTGGAGATAGCACATCGTGATCAATTATTTGAATCAATTCGGATAATTAATTCTGTTGAATGGCGAAGTATACTTGGAAGGTTCTACTTATGAAAACCTAGATCCTGATTGTATGTGCGAACATGATTGGTGTGATATCATCACATTCCTTAAATGACTCGAGATATCCTTGATTGACGGGTAGATTGGAAGAACTCATTTGAAAAGTGCCAACGGTTAAAAAGGCATGGAGGAGTATATAAGGAAGATGCTCAAGTTATTCGAGTGTGTGCGTGAAAGAAAAATTACAAAGTCTGAAGCTCCTAGTTCTTTGTTATCTCAATCGCTGAAGCTTAATTTGTACTCAAAAGAGAGACTTGTGAGACCTTGAGGAAGTATAGTAGAAATTATATATTGTGGAGTCAAGGACGTGAGACTGTAAAATCTCTTTTGGTTCTTAGTGAAATCCAGCCAGTGGGTTGTCAGTGTGGGAAAGTGGACGTAGGCTTGATCTAAGCCGAACCACTATAAATCTTGTATTTCAATTCTCTTTCCCTATACTCCTTACTTTAATTTGTAGCTTCATATAACTGTATATAGTCGAGGTTGGGACACCTGGAGTGCCATAACTTGACATGGAGGGACACTTAAGTGCCATAACTTTGAAATGGTACACTTAAGTGCCAATATCGGAGTAAAATGGAACATTTAAGTGCCAATCCGGCCAAAAATCGGCCAAAATGTAGAAGTGACATTTTCCGGCGACATGCTTAACCGACGTGGCAATTTAGTAAAAAAACAAAAGCACATGTAGAGGAGGAAAACGACGTCGCCCCATCCATTGTGCCTTTGGCCAAACTAAACGACATCGTTTTTCCTTAGTGCTAAACGACGTCATTTAGCTTATTTGGATTTTAACCGTTCGTCCATCGGTTCACACCAGATCTGATGTCCTCTCCATCGCCGTTCACAACTCACCGTTCGCAGGTCGCCGTTCGCAGGTCATTGCTCACTGTCGTCACTCGCAGTCGTCACTCACCGTCGTTGATTTGCTTAGGTTTTTTCTCTTCTTCCTCTCCCTTGTGGTGAAATTAGGGCTCCGACTCGTTTATTAGGGCTCGGACTTGGAATTTGGGGGTTGGCTTTCCCAGCTTAGGCTTAGATGGTATTGATGTGAGATTTATGGCTCAGATGTGGTGCTAGAATCTTATTGGGGGGTTCGAATTGACAGTTTAGGATCGGCCTCAAAATGTAGGGCTCGGTGTAGGGCTCGACGTCGCCCCATCCAATGTGATGTGTGATTTAGGGCTTTGATGTTGAATTGTGATGTGTGAAAGTAATTTGTAGTGGTCGGATGTGAAATGTGCGATGGTGATTGGTGATTGGTGATTGTTAGGGTTCGGAGTATTGGACCTTGGACATGTTCGAATCGAATCTCTTGTTGTCGTGGGGATGGGGACTTCTGGGTATTTTTTTAATAAATTGCATTGTTGAAATTGGTGTCATGAGGATCCATACTTATTTGAGATCCCTCTCCATATTTTAAAGGAATGCGACGACATAATCAAAGTAATTGTCGGGTCCCATCTCTATTTGTTTATCCTGAGGCCTCTTTTCAAGTTGCAGCTGTCAGACGACCTATGCATGTTCCCTCTTTCTCCTTTTCTTTAATAAAGAGTGTAGGGACCTCCACTTGCAATTGTCTGTTGTCTTTTGTGAATGTGGTCCCAAAAGTTAATTATTTTTCCTCTTTTGTTGTAGAAATGGCTCATGATAAGGACTATGTTGCTGTCATCGTTTACTACGGTGAGGATTTTGTGATTGGGGAGGATGAGTGGGAGTATGAAGGGGGCAATGAGGGTACTATCTTTGTAGATATAAAAAAGGCATCTTATATTGGATTTGTTATGGATATAGTGACATTTTTGCCTTGTAGAGTACAAAAGTTGTTGTACTGTGTTCTTAGGAAAGGCTTGAGAGATGGTTTGAGAGTTTTGGAAGATGATAATGGTTTTAGGGATGTTCTATATCATTATCTTCATGGCGAAGAGGTGAAAGTATTTGTTGAAAACAATAGTGATAGTGAGGACGAAGATGATGACAGAGATAGCACCCAAGTAGGAGAAAGAGGAGATGGTATTCAAGCTAGTACTGAGGTTAGGGATGAAGCAGGGCATGATGGATAGGATGGGGAGGAGAGCGGCGCAGATGTTGTTCACCAGAGCGATGGTGACATAGGTGATGTTACCATCACTGAATTAGATTGGAAGTAGTTGAATCCAGTGATGGTGATGATGACGATGATGATGAAGGGTTGGCTGCTGAAAATTTATTAATCTTAAGTGACGACGACGATGAGGAGCTTACACAGTCAAGGAAAAAACAAAGGGACTTTTTGTCAGATAGATTTGCAACTTTGCTGGTAGCTGATGAAGTTCCAAACAGAGACGAAGACCTTGTAGATGTTGGTGTTGCTGGCCATGAGACAGATTATGAAGAAAGCATCGACACCGCTACTTCCCAGGACGAACTTGAAGATCAACGAGCTATGTGTAGAAGGAAAAGTAAGTTTCCTTCCTATGATCCATTCGTTGCCTCTCCTACTTTGTTAGTAGGTATGAAATTTCATGATGCGATACAATTTAGGGAAGCTATACTGAAGAACTCCATTACTGCACAAAGAAATATTGATTTCATTAGAAACACTAAGAAATTTGTAAGAGCTAGGTGTTCACAACAAAATTGTCCATGGAAGATTTACGGCGCGTTTGTTAAGAAGAATGGGTCTTTCCAAATTAGAGCCTACCAAGAGGAACACACTTGTTCCATTAATTTTCAAAACAAAAAGGTAACAAGTGCATGGTTGTCCAAGCACTTCTTCGATCTGATCAAGCTAATGCCCGAGATGAAAATTTCTAACTTTAGGATGCTGGTGAAAGAGCGTGTAGGCATCAATGTATCTAGGACTCAGTGCAAAAGAGCAAAGCAAAAGGTGATAAAGATACTTATTGGTCAGTATGCTAAGGAATTTGGGCAGGTTTGAGAGTATGCTTGGGAGTGTAGGCTGCAAAACCCTACAAGTAGAGTGTATGTAGAGGTGGTTGAGAGACCGTTTCCTGATCATGGGACCAAGTTCGATAAGTTCTATGTGTGCTTTGATGCATGCAGACGGGGATTTTTAGCTGGTTGTAGACGGATTATAGGATTGGACGGCTGTTTCTTGAAGGGCTTATGCAAGAGAGAATTGTTGGTGGCGATTGGAAGAGATGCGAATAACCAAATGTTCCCACTAGCTTGGGCTATTGTAAAGATTGAGAACAAGGACAATTGGTCCTGGTTCTTGAAAAATCTGATAGCTAACTTGGAGATAACAAACAGGGAAATGTGGGCATTCATGAGCGACCAACAAAAGGTAATGCTTGCTTTTTGAAAAATTTAGTCAATAGTTTGCTTTGTAATATGAACATGTAATTTGCTCTAGTATTTCTTACTTTGAATTATTGCAGGGATCGGTTTCGGTAGTAGCCGAGTTGTTGCCCCATGCTGAACATCGAATGTGTGCGCGGCACATATACGAAAATTGGGCAAAGACTTACAAAGGGGATAAGCTGCAGTTGCAATTTTGACAATTAGCAAAGAGTACAAACATAGCTGACTTTAGGATAGCCAAAGAAGGACTGCTTCAGTTGACAAAGGAAGGTTGTGCTACCCTATTTCAACTAGAACCGAAGCATTGGTGCAGGGCATTCTTCAGTGAGGAGTTCAAGTGCGATAACGTCTACAACAACATTTGTGAAGTATTTAATTCGAAGATAATAGATGCCAGATGCAAACCAGCCATCTCAATGCTTGAAGATATACGAGTTGCGGTTATGACTTGGCTACAAAAACAAAGAGATGAGGCTGCAAAGTGGACAAGACAATATGGTCCTAGGATTGCCAAGAAATTAGATGAGAACTTGGCTGCAAGTAGGCATTGTCATCCCATTTGGAATGGAGATGACGGATATGAGATAATGAAGGGTGCTGATAAGTATGTTGTCAATCTAGGAAGCAGGAAGTGTTCATGTAGAGCATGGCAAGTAAGTTGAATTCCATGTGCACATGCCATATGTGCCATCCAGTTGAAGGGTGACAATACAGATGATTACATCGATGATTGGTACCATAAATCAAAATACCTTGCTTTCTATCAGTTCATGATGCAGCCAATTAGAAGTAGCAAGTTTTGGGAGCCCACGGATCATGAAGCACCTCAACCTTTTCCACTGAAGAAGAAAATTGGAAGGGCAAAACGAAGACGAAGAATGGCGGAGGGAGAGGTCTCGGGTTAGCAAAGAATGAGCAGGCAGGGTGCAAAGATAACATGCTCTTATTGTCGCCTAGCAGGCCACAATATTAAAGGTTGTCAATTGAGGAAGCAACAACAACCGTTGAGGCAAAGTGAAGGGCCTAGTGAAGAGACAGTTCGAGAAATGCAAACAACAAGGCCAAGTGAGATGACTGTTCTTCAGTCGACAACTAGAACCCCGGTAAGTCATGAAATTTATTTTATGTTTATGTTACTTTGTCGTTTATCATAAAAATGTACATAATATCCTATTTGGCCTTGTATGTAATGTGTTTGTTAGGTCACAAGAAGAACCCCAGTAAGTCATGAAATTGAACAGCCTGTTCGAAGAAGGCAAGGTAGAAGACGGCCAGCTGAAGGATTGGCCCAAGCAACATCACGGCCAGTTCAGTCAACTGTTCTTCAGCAGCGAAAGAAATACCCAGTGGTAAATTCAACCATTTGTATTCAATTTTTCATTTTCTTTACATTATTATATGTCCTGATGTTATATTTATGGTGTCTTTTGCCTCTTTCTCAAGTTCGAAGAAAGCAAGTTGGAACTCAACTGCCAACTGAAAGGCCATCACAAGAGCCACCTCAAGGGTTACCACAGGGGCCACCAGAAGAATCACAATCACTATAAGGGGCACCACAAGTACCATCACTAGTACCACCAAAAGGCCCAACAGAAGAAGGTGTCACTGAAGTTGAAGGGCTACACAGAAGGACAACTAGAAGAAGGCCATGTGAAGGGGCAGCTACACAAAGGCCATCTAGAAGATGCCCAGCTGAAGAATTGGTCGAAGAAGCCCTGGCTATAGCTGAAGGGCCCAAGAAAGCAAGAAAAAGAGCCAACAAATCACAAGTTCCTAAAAGTGACGCCCCTATTCAAACAAAAGGGGCACTTAGGAAGAGGTTAAGACAATATGGCTATGGCCTTTATACAAATAAGCGTACTGGAACAGTTATTCTGAATATAAGTTTTATTGGCTACATTTAATTTAATTTATGCTGTAGACTTTTGCTGATAATTTATTGTTTTTTTGTAGCTTGGGAGAAGTTTAGAGGTTCTTATCTCAGGCCCAACTCAAGAATCAACGGCTGCACCAACAAAAAAGAAAACATCAACTACGCCAACAAGAAAGAAGATAAAGAACCTAGTTGCAGCTCCTTTTGAATCAATTCGGCCTGGGACATTTGCAGCTCCATCTGAGTCAGTGGATACTGAGAAGGTTGAAGAAGAAGTTGCACGTCCAGTTAGAAAGAGTGCAAGAATTATGAATCAAGTGAAAGGCCCATCGAAAGGAGCACGAACAGGGGGTGTCGTGCATATTGATTGATGAGATGGGATGTGATAGATAGGATTTGTGGAACTTAGGAGTCAAAACAGTTATGTAAACATTAACATTATAATAACACTTGCTATGGATGGTTATCTTTTTTTATCTTTAGTTTGTCGTTGATGTTGTGAGACTTAATTTCAATATCAATGAAATGATCTTGCGCTGCTTGTCAATTTTTGCTGTTTGTCATGGATTCTGCTTTTACTTGCTGCTACTGCTGTTGGTGTTCTGTGGTGGTAGCTAGAGTGCTGGTGTGGCTGGTAGTGGTGGATGGTGATGTTTGGTGGTAGTGAGTTTGTTGTTGGGGTGCAAATGTGGTGGCTGGGGTGCTTGTGTGGCTGGTGGTGATGCCCGGTGATTATGGATTTGTGGTAGGGGTTATAGGCTTATGCTGCACCTACACCTGGTGCAAGTGTGCAGTTTGCACATCTTACACCATGTGTACTGGTGCAAGCTAGTGCAAGCCTCAGCTTGCACTAGTACCTTGTGCAGCAACACCACCAGCATGGTGGTGGCTGGAGCGCCTAGTGTGTAGTGTGGCTAGTGGTGATGGTTGGTGGCGCAGCCGGTGGTGGTGGCTAGCACAATTTTTAGAGAAAACCCACAAAAAAGTTGCCACTTAATTGGTCATATTCTAAAAAACTTGGCACTTAACTGTTCAATTTTAATTACAAATGACACTTAACTGATCACTTTAATAATAACTTGACACTTGAGTGATCCTTTTTTCATCGCAACTAGCACTTAAGTGATTACTAAATACAACTTATGACACTCGGGTAATCACTCATGTTTGTCTTGTGTATATGTTGGTCTGCATCAAAACAGAGAAGATGATGGTAATTTAACTTATGGCAACTCCATATGACAGCACAAACAACAACAAAGCCACAATGATCTTGTGGAACAACATAAACTTTTTCGCATCTTTCAAAAAGAAAAAAGCCTACGTTTAATCTAGAACAACACCATTTTTAACTATGGTAGTCGGAGAAACTTTTTCTCATTTTCAAGTGCTTTACATTTCATCATAAAGTACAATAGATAACAAAACAACGTCACAATAAACGCTTAGTAACACTTTCGTTCAATTTTCATCATTGAAACTTCATTTTTAAAAGGTTTAGTTGAAAATGCTTAAGCGTGCATTGAGACTTCATTCTTGAAAAGTTTAACTGAAGACGCTTGAGCTTGTATTGAGTCAACATCATCCAAGTCGTCCATGAACACAGATGGAGATTGCTGTCTTTTATGAATTAGATCCAATATCACCTCTGTGGCTCGGTTAGAGAACTTCGCATTGACCCATTTGAAGTATTTGCACTTCGACGCTTCTTTATATCAGGCGCATCCATAAAATCTTCTCCTAGGATTGATTTGAGTCCACGATGTTCTTCTTGGACTCGGTAACCCACAAAAACATAAACGCTGGCCTTCTTCTTCGCTTTGGTGAGAGGAAATTGAGGCACTGCTGCGAGTCCTGCTCTCCATTTCCAAGATTCGACGAAGGAATTTTGGGCAAATGAAAATTAGGGTTCGAGACTTGGATTCGAGCACTTCAATAGGGATTTTGGCCGATTTAGGGTTTTAGATTTGAGGCATTTGGGGAGACGACGTCGTTTTTGGAAGATTTGGGGCTTTTATTATGCAGATGACGTCATTTCTGGTGAGTTAGAGCCGACTCAGCTCTCTGGCGAGCCATGTAGGCAATAAAAATAATAAAATATTGCTATGTAGGATTTCCGGCAAGGGTCGCCGGAGGTGGCACTTAAGTGTCCCACTAGAAAAAGAAAGTGGCACTTAAGTGTACCCTTTTGAAGTTATGGCACTTAAGTGTCCCCCCATGCCAAGTTATGGTACTTGGGCTATTCTTCTGCCGCTTATAGTCTTTTACATATTCAGTCTATTATTCTTGAAAGACGAGTTAACTTGATAAAGTCTTGCGTAAATTTTCTTAAACACCTATTCACCCCCTCTAGGTGTACTCACTAGCCTTATCAAATGTTAGGTAGCCTCATGAATTGGGATGATAACGATTGGGACCCAACCCTTGATGTACAGATACGATCTCGATTTAATTTCCTAATGCAATATGACTGAAGGGTGAATGAAGATGAGAGGTGATAAGAGGGTATAGTGCATTGGACCAGTTTCTTTGTGTAATACGGACCATCTCGATCTGGCTAAGAGGAGTAATGAGGCTTCACTGATTCAAAGAAGTGCTTCAGTGGCTTGACATGTAGGTAATAATGAAAAGAAAAAGTAGAACTATCTTTAAGTTTCTGGCTTTTTTTCTCATTTGTTTCCCCTATTCTTTAGAGTTTTGATTTATAACCAATTTTATGCAAATAAGACAAGTGATACTCATATGACACAGGTTGGCAGCTCCTTGGTAGCAAAATACCCTTGCGGCGCCTGGCGAGTGAAACTCACGATGCCAACCTTTGTTTAATAGTTGTTCAAGAGAACAATATGGTGAATATATTCCTTATATGAGATTGTATCACGCCCAGCTTAACTTAAATGTCTAGTCAATCAAGCATGACAACATATCACTTTAGGCTCGACAATTGTTTTCGACTCGCCATAGCCTCATCAAGAGAGCAGCATCAGCTCCCGATCAATTTGTGCACGGGTGACCAACCCTGCCTTCAGAGCTCCTAAGTAATATAGTCCATCTATCATAAAACTCCTAGCACCAATCATTCTAACGCCACTCCCTCGAACCAATTGTGATTATCCCTTCTGTATCACTCACTCTTCACCCAATAACCCCAAACTCCACTCACAAGGGTTCATGAGTATATGAAAATCACAGACCATGACATTCTGTCCCACTTAGTTCTATAAGGCCCTTCTTGTGGGCTACTTTGTCACTTCCTTGTGTTTCCTTAACCATTGATGTGCCATTTTGGATCATACATTGAATGGGAATACTCGCCCAACAAAACAAACGACTCCATTAGTAGCTTCTTTTGATCACAACTATTTGTGCCCCTTCGGTAACATGTACTTCCCTAGGCAAGTGTGTCATTTTTCACCAATTGCGCCTTTTTGGCAACATCACATTTTGCCTACTAAGCCTTTCTTGATCCCAGTAAACTAATGGAGGTTTCTTCCCTTGCTGAAAATGTGGTATAAGATAGTACCACACCTAGCTTAGTTTGGGCTTCTAGTCTATCAAAAGAGACAGCAGATCACTTTAGGATCAACAACTGGTTCGGCCTGCCATGGCCTCATCAAGAGAGCGGTATCATCTCCTGACCAGTTTGTGTACGGGAGGCCAATCCCACCTTCAGAGCTCCAAAGTAATATAATCCTTCTATTTTATAACTCCTAGCATCAACTATCCTAATGCCACTCTCACGAACCAATTGTGTTCATCCTCTCCATATCACTTACTCTTCACCCGATAGCCATAAACTTCACTCATAAGGGTTCATGAGTACGGAAGAATCATGGACTGTGATATTAACTATTGAACAAAGACTAACCTGGTGAATTCTACTCGCCAGGCGCTACACAAGTTATTTCACGATCAAGGAAGTACCGACCCGTGACTCATATCACTCAATGTGAATATGAAAAGGAACAAAACTGCATAATTATTTTGCACCAAAGAATTGATTATCATGTGTAATAAAGGAAATATTTTGTTGTAGAAAATCCTAGCATATATGACAAGTTGAAAGAACAAACAAGAACAATTGAAATTAGATTTATGTGACTTAATCGATATATTCTAATCATCAACTAGGGAAAAGTGATTTAGGTGGGAAAAATCGTGCATATATATGTTAACTAATTTTTATACAACTAACACTATCTTAAATTCAATATAAGGTTGAAGTTTATAAATTAAGTGAAGAATGTAGGGAAGTCACAATTAAATCGGATTGAATCCATGCAAGGGCCCAGCTCTGTATTCTATGTGTGAGAATTTAGTAGGACCACCGCAAATTATTCTAAAAGTCAAATCGTTAGATGATGGCGTGGTTATTATTTACATATTCTAACACACCCCTTGTAACATCTTATTTTTCGACCTTGTCCCGATAATATGAATTGGGCTTTTCATCGATGTGCCTATAGTTTTTTTTTCTGAGCTGATCACTCAGGAGTTAACTAATCTATCAGGTGAAACCATTGAGGAATATAAACGCGACTAATTTGAGAATTCGATTAGAAATTGACTGCTCGATCGTGTTAATCTGCAAGGGTCAATACGGCATCGTTAAAATCGACTAGAGACCAGAGATAGGTCGATTCGACAGAGGCATGTAATTAAAGTGTGGGTGATTCCACTTGATTGCAAAATTCTTATCGAATGGCATTAAACCGATTTTTCTGTCGATTCTGTACCCGGTGCTTGTAATTGAAACCTCGAGATTTTCATAACAATCGAGAGTCGCCTATGAGTTGGAGATGCACAATGTGGATTGAAAATAATCAACCACGGGTCAAAAGCGCTAAAAATTCATAAAAGCTAATTGGTAGGTTAGGTCATGCTATAATCGCGTCCGATTGAAATTAACCACGAAATTGAACCATGTTTCAAGAATCGAAAGTTCTGGCATGTCATGATTTATTTTTGGGACGTCGACTCATCCTTTGAAGAATTTTCGGCGAGCCTGGATTTTCTGCGAAAAATCAAAATTGGACAATTTAAAGCCGAGAAATTCGGATGACCATTTTTGGATGGAATTTTGGCATTCAAGATGGATCAAATGGTGAAGGAAATTATGGAAAGTGGTGTGGGCTTCCTCCTTAGCATTTTGGTCATTGAATTGAGGTTAATTGGAGTGAACTTGGTGTGAAATTGAAGTGGAACACTTGAAATTCGTAGGCCATGGGGGTTGCAACATTTGGGCATCAATCCTTGGCTTGTTGGAGAATATTGGGAGGGGAAATGGCTGTGGATCAAGGCTGAAGACTTTGGGGGCTTCTACTTGAGTGTTTTAGATCTTTTGGCTTGACTTTAGAGGCTTTTTGTCCCCCCTTCCAGCTGCAGCAACTCCATTTTCTTCTTCCTTTCTTCAATCTCCATTTCTAGCTCCAACACAAAGCAAACCAGCAACCAGCCTCACCGAAGCATCCTATTGTCACCAGCCTCCACCATCCATCCAAGCCGTCGCACGAGCCACCACTCGCCTCCAGTCGCGCTTGTCCTGAGCCCGCTCGTTCTGTCAGCCTGCGTTCGCCACATGTCGTCGTTGCCGTCCCCATGCCCGTCTGTGTCATTCCACCGTCCGCCTGGGTCCAGCGGGTGTCCAACCCGAACGCTAGCTCCGCTCGTCCCAGCTTCGACCACCCCTGCTCGCCTAGCCACCCGCCTTTCACCTCCGTCAGCCCGAGCTAGCTTACTTCAGCCTCGGATAGAAGCAAAGCCAGGAGCAAACCGTGAGGTTTGAACCTCCTTTGGTGTCACCATAAACCTGAGTCTTGCTTTCCTCCGCGTTGCCGTCACTAGGAACCGGTTTATTTGCTAATTCGGTGAGTTAACCTCCTAAACCTTAATTAGGGGGTTAATTATGCTTAGGGAATGGTTAGTTTAAGCTAGGTGTGATTAGTGTAATTAGTTAGCTTGATTAGTTAAATTAGATTAGTTAGATAGGCCAATTAGGTGGTTAGTTGAATTAATTAGTTAGTTTAGTAGGTTATGTACATCTAGCCTAGGTAGATTAATTTAGTTAGTCCAATTAGGTGGTTAGATTAGTGTATTTAGCTTAACTAGTGCTTTATTTAATTATTTTGCAATTTATTTAATTATTTTGTAATTTATTTAATTATTTATTAATTAGTGGAAATTATATCGGGATAGCCGGTTGTTAGAATTTTGTGCTGATCATCTTGGTGCAATTGAGTGCAAATTTATGCAATTGATTGATGATTGATGATTTTTGATTTATTATTTCAAAAGTATGGAATTTTGGTATTTAATTGGAAAAATATCGGGTGTCGGTTTTTGACGCCAAAAATGTTTTTAGGTACTATATAAAATAGTGAGATTTTTAAAAGAGAGGATATCATATTTTATGATTCAATCTGATCGTGTACCCATGCATAATTATTTTACCGAGTATTTTTAATATGAAGAAAATAGGCCAAATACATTATTTAAATTGAGCCATTTGAGTGCAAAGCACGATATCCTTGGCCGGAATTAGATGTGCATGTGATCGTTATGAGAACCTGTCACGAGCTTTTATTTCGGACAATGCTCTTTCGAGAATGCCCCACATCAACAGATGCCGGTCGCAATGGAGGCTGGGCCGATGCTCCTTCAAGAATGTCGTCTAAAAGTAGAAGTTGTTGTGCTCGATGGGGCTAGACAACGCCCGGCTATGCCAGAAGACCGCTGACTGTTTAGTTGACCGTGGCCGTTAGGTAGTAACTAATTGGAACGCTTGATTGAGTGAATTGACTGTGCTTGATTATGGGACAAAATTGTGTGGCACGGAATGGGATGTGTCATAACGATTTGGCCTTATAATCGAAACCCCTATGATTGATTGAGATGTGAGTTGAAGTGTTCCAATTACTGAGTACATTAACTGGATGCATATGTTATATGAACTGAACTGATGTGCAAGGAGGTGCTAAGGCGAGATAAGTCTCATTTGATGTGTGCTTAGGCTGCCTCTAGGTGTATTGTCTTCCTAATTGGGGTTTAGGGTGTAGACTTGTTGAGATATTGTCTCACCTCGTCGTGGTTTAAATTCTTTACAGGTCCCTAGATGGAGGTGCGCCACGTCCGTTTTGGGTGGCTACGGGAGGCAAAGATCGAGCATACCATCTTCCTTGTCCCCGGGAATCCTTGGACCCGTGAGCTCGTCGTGACTATGATCTGGGTCGATGAGGACCAACCTTAGTTGGTACCTCATCGATTCAAAGCTTGGTTTCGTCACAGGCCTAGTGGGGTCTGGGAAGGTCCCATGAATGGTTTTGACGGACCTGCCGTTGAGGGTGAGGGTGAGGTGGTACTCGACCCTATTGTGGACTCGAGGATGAGCAGGAGCCCGAAGTAGAGGAGGTAGCTGACCCTCTAGACCTCGACATCCCTAACGGTGTTGTAGTGGACCCGGATCCCAAGTAGGAGGGTCCGGGGTAGGGTTAGCTTGATAGTCCTTTTTGGAACTTGACCTCCTGTACATAACTTTGTAGGGTTGACTTGGCTTGTTTATATAAATGTGTTTATGAAATCTGTTGTCCTGTTTTTCTATCCCTTGTTTGTTTATTGTCTGAAGATTGTTTATTTCACTTCTGCATGTGTATAATCGATTGGGTCGGTGACGCGTCCTGGGAACGTCGCAAATTAGTCGACCACCGAGGAATGTGCGCATGCTCGAGGTTCGGGGCGTGAAACCCCTTCACGTTTAATCTAGTCATTTGCCTAGTACTAAGCATAGAAAATATTGAGGCCTAGAAAGACGCGAAATCAAGACCTCCAGTGCTGATTTCATGTGAAAATTTGGTAGGATTACTATCAACTGTTCTAAAATTTTAAGCTATTAGATGAAGGAATGGTTATTATTTGCATATTCTAAAACTTTGCTTGCCTGGGAAGCCTATGCAACCTAACGCCTACTGAGCTGAAAGAGCTTGCTTTGGGCAAAGAGAACATTTGTTTGGGTTTTTCAAGGAAGCCAGCTCCAAGATCTCGAGCGGTGGATCTCGGAGAACAAGTACGAGAAGCGAAACGAGGGACGAGGTTTCCTGTTAGGGGGCTGGGCCCTGCAGACGCTCATCCTGTCGCAACCCCTCGATCTGCGCGGGTCCCACTGCTGATGGGCCCCATGTTTGGTGGAGGTGGCGAGGGTCGGGGTGGAGGATCCGATGGGGTGGGGTGCAAGGGGAGCGCTGGCGAGGGTGCGGAAGGAGAACGTGAAGGGAGGGCGTGGAGGAGTTGTTGGGCCGTGGCCGATGAAGGGAGGCAGAGGAGGGGGAGAGTCAAGGAGCCCGTGGAGAAGGCGAAGAAGGCAATGGGGGTAGGACGGAGCTCGAGTCTCAACTTGGCTGGGCTGGTCCATGAGATTCTGCAATTGCAACATGCAGTTGATGGTTCGAGCAATTAATTCGTAATGGCGTATATGATCTGGTTACTAATAAATTCCAGACTCTCTCATACGCGAATGTCTTTCGGAAATCTTCTTTATGCCTTTCATCAAATATGCCGTAAATTTATGACATCCCTGATATTTTGTCATGGATGCCTTGTGTATTTCATTGAAATTTATGCAAAGAGTAGTGAACATCATTTGTATTTCATACAAGGAGTGCATTTGAGGTTTTAAAAGTCTCTGAGTGTCGACCTTTTAATATACTATCATGTAAGATTTATCGTTTGTTAAATCATTTCATCTCGATTATTTCACTTACCGAGCATTTTCTTCATAGTCAAATTGTGGGAGACTTGTGACTACACATGCCACTTTTGAATTATGTGATATAGCTCACTTGATAATGCCGTGCGACTACGTACATATCGGTATATATGTCGGGTCATTTTTCCTAAAGATCATCCGGTGAACATTGAAAAATGAATGGACTGTACATACTTTCTCAAAGAAATTATATTTATCTTTTCGCCCACCTTATTGTATCTTCATTTTCACCTCATATGGCTCCTCATTCAATTCTTTTGGTGTCATTGGGTCCCTTTCCTCAATCAAGAATCTCCTCCATTCTTCCACTCCATTCTAGGAATTTATCAATTTTTCGGGGTCTCAAACGCGCACAGAAACTGGAAATGGATTAGGAATGACTCAGTTCCATTAGAAGAGCAAGTGATAAGGTGCACTTTTCCCTTTTGTATGACCACTTGTTAAGAAGATAAGCGAAGCACCCTACTCTGTTCTCAAAGACAGTTTACATGTGCTGCATCATTGGATTTTATTACATCGTTTGCAACCTACCGTACCATTATTCAACTGGCTAACACTAGACATAAGCTTATCACCCAAAGACCGTTATAGAAAGGAATACTTTCAACTTGCAGCAGCATCGATACGTAGAGATGTCATCGATTCAATACTTCTCTTTGAATCTGGTTTGTAAAGCTGGATATCTCGTCCATTCAGTGGTTGAATAGGTCTAGCATTATTCCAGGCACCCTGCAATTCGTAATCATCTTTTGAACATGAGAAAATTACACACAACATGTCGTAGAGGTAATCTTAATCGGGGATGTAACCACTAAGGTTTTTATGGAAAATTGGGGCCGAGAAACTTAGGGCACTTACATCATCAACGAGATGTCTCAGCGACCAGATTTGTTCCTCTGTGACACTGCTGGGCTGGTGAACATTGAACAAGGAATGGTTAGTTTAGAAATTACTTACAAAATTAGAATTTACACTTTTTAAGCATTGCTGATCTGGTGAAACATCGACGCCTTCTGGGGTTTACCTGCTTGTTGACGATCCATTTGACACCTTCTGTGCAGGGAGGAGTCGTGAGAGAGCCCATGTATCTGTAGTAACTATGTTCACCCCTGATGATCTCTCTTGGGTCGATCACCCCCACTTCTATCTCTTCCCCAGCTTCCATCTCTTCTCCATGTGTTTCGCACGTTACACGCCTCAACACCTGCACATCGTCAAATTATGCTTATTGCCGCATTTGATCGAATACACATGGATCGACATAAATTGGTCCAACAACAAGATGTCGGACGCCAAGAAGTGCTCTTCGCTTCTGTTCTGAGGTTTAGAATTTGGAAACTACAGTATTTATGCTGTGATTCTACCTCTATACAAGTGACAACAACAGTCCCACCCTGTGTTTTGCTCGCCTTTTGGGGCCATTCCTCTTACATGTTTCGTTGTGATAAAAACTAAATTTGATGTTGTAGCTATTGCGATTGTAATGTAATAGAGCCGCAAGAGTGTGACTATTTACTTGCTAGTTTGTGAATTTTATTATGCATACATATGATATACTAATAATATATAAATATACAACAAAATAATGTTAGTTGGTCACATTATTGCACGTAAAAATTGTCAAATGCACCATCACAGAAATATAATTGTAAGATTGTTATTGTATTACCAATAAGATATCTTTAAATGGAGATTCCCGAAAGATTGAAGTAAGAATATATTAACCCTTCCATCGTCTACAACCTTTTAAAGAAAATAACTCATCTTTTTCGTCCAATTTAGTTTATTCTTCTCATTAAAAAAAAAACGAAAAGAAAATAACCTTTTCGACGGCTCAAACAGTAAATGCATACAAAACATAAAAAAATGCCCACTGCTTTTAGATTAAAAAACTACTCGACACCCAAACAATTGAAAAAATAGTCAAATTTTAATACAAATTTCATAGCGGCGCGCGCATTCTAAGAAAATTTTGCATACCTCGCTAATAAAAGCATTTGGTTCGCCTATCTCGTACAGTAGTCCAACAACAACAGTGTTGCCGGCAACCTCTGCATCTAAAGTTGAGTGAACCATGTGAAGCTCCAATTGATAGCTACACAAAAACATTTTCAATTTCGTCAACATATTTAGCCACAAAATGGGACAAGTGTGCCAGGAATTCTAAAATTAATCACAAAAGTGAAATCAAATCATAAAAACTACAAATATTACAATCAACCTCCAGAGCTTATAAAATTAGTGCAATCAAATACTTCCATTAGCTCCGTTAATATGAGATGTTGAAAATACTAACACGACAATTTTTTTTTAACATTGTCTTGAGGACACAAGGTGCTTGCGGTGCCAAGTGTAGATGCCGGATGAGGGTAAAAACCAAAAATAAAAAATAAATAAACAAAAACCAGCCAAATAAGAAGGAAACTACAACTTAGGGGGGTGGTGTTTGATCCTCCAAGTTTTCTTATATGCAATCAAGACCTCTTACTTTTGTAATTTGTGCAATCAAATCCTTCGATCAACTATTTTAACTAAATTATAAAATTAATTAATGACATGTGACTTATGTGACACAAGATGACACATGATGCTAACTCGGCATCAAATGAATAGAAAACAAACGGGCAAAACAAGGAAAACGAATCCTAATTTGACATTATTTGTTATGATGGTTCAACAAAGCACTCAATTGCACACATCAAGAAAGTCAAATTATTTTATTGCACAAATCCAAAAAGTTAGAGGATTTAATTATTAAAAAAAAAGAGAGTTAGAGGACGGAATTGCATAAACCCAGAAAGTTAGAGGACTTAACTACCCAAAATAAAAGTTAGAAAATCAAATTGCAAAAACGATAAAAATTTGTACTTAACCCTTTCATTTTTCCTCCTAGGGTTATGCTTAGGAATGTAATTGTCATTTTTCCTTAACAATTAGCTTTTCTAAGATCTTGGATAAAATTTTCACATTTGCAAGACCCTCACAGCTGTAACAGCTTAAAGCAGCTTTTAGGAAATTACATTCCTTAGCTCTTAGGTGCGGTAACCTTGTTGCAATGTTACTATTTTATAAAGTGAAGTGGCTTGTTAATTGGACAATACTTTTTAAAATTATAATGCCTCAAAGTAGGGTAAAACACTATTCTTAAAATTCCTATAGTTGTGAATGCGACGTAGCCGTAAGTAAGGAGTTTTCCAAACACTTCGTAAATGTTACAGCAGTACTTTTGAGAAGTATTGAAAGTAGCATGCTCGTGTTCATAGGAATTGAGAAAGAGAGACCTTTTGCCATCGATGGCATGCTCGGAAGGGTGGTGCCAATGACATTGTTGCAAGAAGTATTCTCTACCATCTACCTCGATCGACCCTGCCCTTCCATCGTCCCACCGAAGCTGCAATCGATACAAAGAAAGTTGCTCAATTATTTTTCTCTATTGATATTTTCTGGTCAAGGATAGACCGTTCATCTTCCCTGCTTGGACACTTATAACAGATTAAATGAAGTCGAAGGACGAATATTTACTAGCTTTTACCATAGTCATGTGGGTCTATAATGAGATTTTCATTAAAGCTTCTGATCATTTTGTATTATACATGTCGGAGAAGGTTTAGAGAAAAAAAGAAGAAAAAGAAACAAACAAATTCAAGTCATATGGAAGTTGAAGTTGTTCCAAGATCCATTTTCCTATTCAGTAGTCATATCGATTGGGAGCTACTTATGCATTTTTTGCAAACGTAGGACACGGAACACCTTGAAGCATGGCAAGGTCTAAACTCCACTTTAAAATCAGAAAATTAATCAATTCAAATCTTGAATATCTTGAAAATTGTTTAAGGTGACTTAAAAATGACGTTATTCATACTTTTCCGAAACGAAATATTAGAAGTTCAGGAATATTGCTTCAAATACCTACTCATTTGCTCTTCTTAAAATTGAGGATTTAACACTTTTCTAAGGAAACCAGGGCTTGATATTGTTAGCATTTCCCATGTTAGCATGTTTTTCGAAGAAAAAAGGTGGGGATCATCATAATTCTGGTCGGATTTACCCGAAGATCATGGCCTCTATTCATGACGTAGGCATAGCTTGGCTTGTAATTCCTCCTTAGGTCCCCCAAGTGTGGAATCACTTCCACATTCTCTCTTGCCAAGTCAATTGGAGATTGCATCCGTCCTTCACTGCATGCTCTCCATTCTTCCTCCAGATATCCCCAGTTCTCTGGTCCCCTCTCGCTCCCGACTATGTAACTGAAGCCAGTCTCATCCTCTAACGCACCACGAAATCACACACGCGCAGAACGACATCGTCAAAATCAAAAGCCAAAACCACCATGACATACAGAGAGAGAGAGAGAGAGAGAGAGAGAGAGAGAAGTGCTTACCAACTTCTCCAGATGGGATCGATGCCGCATGCAAGGACGTCGCAAGAAGACCTAGGAGGAGAGCAGAGACGACAAGAGTTTTGCTTTGGCTTTTCATCTTGTTTTTCCCTTCTTCTCAAAAGGATTTCGGTGAGAGCGAATATAATTACCCAATTCGAACGAGACGCGATAGAGGAGGGCAATGCCTCAATCAGTTTGTTTTAGTGAAACCTCCCAACTCCCATTTATATATGCATTTCAACTTCCAGTGAATAGTGCCATGCACGTGAACAAGGTGGTTCGGAAAGATTGTGCGACTACGACAGATAATGAAGACGTGAGGAATCTGTCCATCTGTCTGTCTTACCAATGGTAATTTTAATCTATAGTCTAATGGTAGATAAATAATCCGTTCATGTACTATAAAAAGTAAACGTAAGTTCTAGGGAATTCATTACTGAAAGGACATTGGGCCAACTGATGAGTCCAAGACGTAATAAATAAAATCATTAAGAGGGTTTTTTTTTTAATAGAACCTAAGGGCACGGGCGCATGTCACGACAAATTTCTCCCGTACATATTTGGGATGAAAAGTGGGCCTTCAGAGCAGTAGGGTGAAATGTGAGAGATGCATAAGGGTCGATACAATGTACAATTGGTTGTAGAAGTAGGGTCGGGAATTTTATGCTAGATTCCGGAGAGGTGTTGATTATCATTTTAAAGTATCTATGAAGGAGGTTAGCCTTTGATGCATAAACTAGTGGATAGGTGATGCTGCTCTCGTAATGATGGTTACGGCAAGCCAAAACCAATCGTCAGGCTTCCGTGATATGTATTTCTTACTCGAGGACTGAATGCCGAGCTAAATAGGGTGAAGTTTAGTCAATAATGACTATGCATGTCTCGCTCCAAGGACTCGATTAATAATACTTTCATGTTGAACGTAATCCATATGGTAGATCTTTCCTAATAACGTGCAGTAGAGGAATTTCCTAGGTAATCAATCAAACTAAGTAGCATGTTGAATGCAAGGCTCACGTTGCTATTTTGGTTACTGGACAAAATAGTCGCTTTACTTTCATGTCGAATGTAATCTCTATGTTACATCATTCCTAATCACGTGCAGTAGTGGAACTTGTTAGGTAACCAGTCAAAATAAGTTGCATGTTGAATGCAAGGCTCACTTTGTCATTTTGACTAGTATCATAAAATAATTACATTACTGTCATATTGAATGTAGTCCATATGGTAGATCTTTCCTAGAGACGTGCAAGGCTCACGTTGCTATTTTGGTTACTGGACAAAATATTCGCTTTACTTTCTTGTGGAATGTAATCTCTATGTTACATCATTCCTAGTCACGTGCAGTAGCGGAACTTGTTAGGTAACCAGTCAAAATAAGTTGCATGTTGAATGCAAGGCTCACGTTGCCATTTTGACTAGTATCATAAAATAATCACATTACTGTCATATTGAATGTAATCCATATGGTAGATCTTTCCTAGAGACGTGCAGCAGAGAGATATGTTAGGTGGCCAGTCAAACTAAGTTGCATGTTGAATGCAAGGTTCACGTTCTCCTGGCTGGGTCCGCCTATGTCGGGCCCAGCTAACACATAAATAAAACAAATAGAAAAGTCAAAAAGTAAAAAATAAAAAATAAAAAAGCAAAAAGAAGAAACGAAAGTGGGGCCGCTCGTTCGGGGAGTGAAGAAAAGAGGAGAGAGAGTTCTTACCGAGAGAGAGAATGGGGAGAAGAAGAAAGAGGAGAGTGGCTTTGTGGTTCGAATCAAAGGCCAAATGTTGTTAGAATTGACTCAAATTTTGGTATGTTGTTTGTGAGACCAAGAATTACAAGTTGATCAACTTTGTTCGTTGAGAACCTTCTACAAATTTTCCGATCACGGTTAGGGTTTTCTTACTCTCTTTGTGTTAATTCATCTTGTGGTCATGGAAATACTGCTATATTGTTCATATTGAATCTCTAGTGTGTGACTAGAAAATAATTTTTGTGTATCATACAATTCTTCATAGGCAGTCTGTGGTTTTCCTAAAATCAAGTTTTCCACGTAAAATCTTGATGTTATTGTTGACTGTCTCATTATCATTTTAGCACTATCTTTACTTATTTTGAGATTGAATTGCTGGTTGTTGCTAGGGTTAAACCCATTTTGGTTGGTTTAGTTTTGGGGAAGATATTGATCCTACATTGGGTTTAGTTATTGGATTGTTGCCTAGTTCTCCCCAACAAAGTGGTATCGAAGCTAGCGTTGAGATTCTAGTGTCAAAGGCACCATGTTTAAATTAAATGCCTTGGATTAGCCTTGGACGGGAGACATTTTATATTTTAAAGATTTGCATGATCCTGTTGATGGTGATAAGGTTAAAGGAGACAAGGAAGACAAAGAATGGGACCAAATGAATCAGAAAATGAATGGGTCTATTAGACAATGGATTGACGATGGTGTTTTTCATCATGTTGCCCAAGAAATGAAAGCCAATATTTTGTGGGAAAAATTACTAGATCTCTATGAGAGGAGAACCCCATAGAATCTTGAGATTGACCTAAGTGATGAATTACAATAATGTCTATTGCTTGGTACTCTTCCAAATAGTTGGGACAACTTGGTTGTGGCATTAAACAATTTGCTCCTTTTGGTGTGTTTTCTAAGAGCATGATTAAAGAAAACTTGTTCTATGAGTGAGAAGATACTTGAATTATACTGTAAATTGAAGGATTTGGTCATAGAAAATTGGGCGAGAAGTCAATTAAGAAAGTTTCAAAGTAATGATGACATAGGCAAGCCAAGAGGAAGGTTGAAATCAACGCCGATGAGTGTTAAATGTTAAGATTGTGGTATGACAAGACATTATGCCAAATAGTACTAGTTGCCAAAGAAATATAACTCCCATGATAGAAATGGATATCGAAAGAAAAAAGAGATTGTGTTCATATGTGACGACACTTGTGTGAATCTTACTTGCCAAGGCTCTAGCTAGATTGTTGATTCTGTAGCTTCAATTCATGTGACCTCACAGCATAACTCCTTCACTTCCTATTGCAGCGATGATTTCGTTATGTTAGGATGAAAAACAGTAGCGTTTCCAAGGTTATCAGGATATGAAATGTTTATTTGGAAACCAGTGTTAGATGTATCTTGCTTTTAAAAAATGCAAGACATGTTCAGAGCATTCGACTTCACTTGATCTCCATAGTTGCTTTTGATGGTGATGAGTATTGCAATTTCTTTAATAATAGCAAATGGAAATTGACCAAAGGTTTCATGATGATGTCCAAAGGCAAGAAGACGTGCACTCTCTACATCATGAAAGCTAAGTTGATTAGAGAAGAGGTAAATATAGTAGAGGACTCCTTGGTTAACCTATAGCATATGAAAATCAGTCATCTTTATGAGAAGATGATTGAAATTCTTGCTAGAAAGAATTTTCTGCCATTAAATGAGAGAAATATGAAGGAACGTACTCATTGTTTAACAAGTGAGCAACAAAGATTATCATTCATAGTTCCTCTCCACTCACAAAATCAAATATACTTGATTTACTTCACACTGATATTTGTTACTTTGTGATATTTATTGATAACTACTCTAGAAAAACAAGGGCTATTACTTTGAAATTTAAAGACCAGATCCTTGTTGCTTTCAACCAATTTCATGTCAATGCGGAAAGAGAAATCACGAAAAAGTTGAAATGTATTTGAGTTGACAATAGTAGTGAATATAGAGACTTGTTTGAATATTATTGTAGAGATTATGGTTTCAAGCTTGAGAAGACAGTTTTGAAAACACTACAACAAAATAGAGTGGTAGAGAGAATGAACTAAATAATTGATTATTTAATTCAGTATATGCTTTCTCATGCGAGGTTGCTAAAATCATTATGGGATGAAGCGATGAGAGCAACTATGGACTTGATAAATCTTTTTCCATCATTTTTTCTTAAGAGAGATGCTCCACAAAGAGTATGGAGTGGAAAGATATTTCGTACAATTATCTTAAGTGTTTAGTTGTCATGCACCTGTGCTTGTTCCAAACCTATTGACTAGTCCAAGAAATGTATCTTATTGGGTTATGGACATGAAGAGTTTGGCTTTGGGTTATAGGATCCAGTTGCAAAGAAAGTATTAGAAGCCAAGTTGCGGTGTTCTTTAGGCATCAAACCTATGGAGACATCGATAAGTCAGGTTGGCCAAAGAATGTAGTTCAATAATCTATGAGTTTTAGCCTAAATCCTCCAAGGTATTGGGTGGAAATCATGGGGAAGAATTGCATGGAAATCATGAAGATAGGAATCTTCATAAAATGTTAATCATTTAGTGGAGACAAGTGAAACAATTGAGCAAGAACAATCCATTGAGCCAATGGATGTGATCTTGAATTTCCAGTACTGTTTTCAATTGAATAAATCGAGCCTTTCATCGACGTGTCTATAGTGCTATTCTCAGAGCCGATCACTCGTGAGATAACTAGACTATCTGGGGAAGTCATTAAGAGATTTTAATGTAATGGACTTGAGAATTCGACCAGAAGTCGACTGCTCGACCGCGCTAGTCTGCAAGGGTCATCATGGCATTGTCAAAATCGACTAGAGATCAAGGATAGGTTGATTCAACTAAGCTGTGTGATCAAAGTGTGGGTGATTCCACCTGATGGAAAAATTCTCGTCGAACGACACTAGATCGATTTTCTGTCATTTTGGGTACCATGTGCCCGTAATTGAAACCTTGAGATTTTCACGACCACCGAGAGTCGCCAATGTGTCGAGTGGTTTCATTGTGGCTCGAAGAAAATCGACCACGGGTCATTTGCACTAAAAATCTCTAAAAATTACCCGGTAGCCTAGGTTACGCTAAAAACACGTCTGAGTGAAATTAACCGCGAATTTAACTCCGATTTCAAAAATTGAAGATTTTGCCATGTCACAATAAATTCTAGGAACATCGACTCGGTCTCAGAAGATTTTTCTGGAACCCGAGACTTTTGGGAAAAAATTCAGCATAGGACCGTTTTTGTTTAGAAAAAGGCCAGGGATCGCTTTGATCAAAAAATGGGGATGCAAGATGGATCCATAGGTGAGGAAAAATATCAATTGGAACATTGAGATGTTAATGAATTTATAAATTCCATGTGAGATTGAATTGAAGATGAAATTAAGACTAATTGATGCCAAGGCCTTTCAAATTCGTGTGCCCCCTTCCCCTAGCCATTTTTGGACCAATTCAAGGTTGTAAGGGAAAGCCTTGGTGGCTCATGGACAGCCAAGGAAGATGGCTTGGCTGAGGAGGAGTCCAAGGGGGACAACCTTGTGGAAAATGAAGGCAAGGTAGCCCTAACCTCATCTCTTATCATCTTATAGTCCTATCCTCTCCCCCTTGGCTGGCCAAAACCCTCTCCATCTCCCTCCTCTCACCTTGTTCGAACCCCACCAGCAGCCAAGGAAGTCGCCGGAGCAGCCACACCACCGCCGGACCGTTTTCCCTCCTCTGTTTTCACTTCTTCCAGTTTCTGCTCCAGCCGACCTTTCACCAAAGATCGAGTAAAACTTCGACTTCCCGGATGAATCAGGGAACGAGCCACCTATCACCGTGACGAGGACATCCAGACCGTTCCATCAAGCCCAACCTCGTCCCGAACGGAGCCACCGGTTGTCTGGTACGCTGGCGTGAAGTTACTGGTCTCCGGACTGTCTAGAGCCTTGCCGAGTGAACTATTTCGCGTTTTTCATGAGTTTTTCCCAATTCTGATTCTTTTGCCCATTCCAACCACCAGTACATCCCCCCTTGACCCCAGAAGCCATCGGTTGCCAACCACCCACTCGCCGGAGCTCTAATCAACCCGTTTCTTCGCCGTTCAGCCACCGGTTGCCTCGCCAAGCCTTCCACCAATCTTGCTTTGCCTAACCGAGCTTGTTTCCTCTCTGTTTTAGAAAGAATGGAACAGAATTTTTGTGGGTTTCACAGCAGCTGTTAGGCCCGTTTTGAGGTGCTTCCGGGCCTCGAAACCTAGGCCCACTTTGAGAAGAAATGTCCCCCGTGACATTCCCGTCGGTTTGATCCGACCCGCGCGTTAATCAAGTGAGTTTTGCTCACTAATCCCTTATTAGTATGCTAATGATGCTTAGGGGTTGATTAGATTTAATTAAGTGCAATTAGGTGGATAGATTAGATTAGAGTAATTAAATTAGAGACTTATTGATGCATGTTAGGCAAATGATTAATGTAGTTAGCAAGGAAATATGTCCTAGTATTTATTGAACGAGTCTCGGTAATTTTCCAGGCTCATCTCGGCTTCTAATTAGGCATTACGGGCCTAAATTGGATTTATTGCATTTATTTAATATTTTCCGTAATTAATTAATTAATTAATTATTTTCAGAAATTAGGCTGGGATAGCCGACGACCCAAATTTTATGCTGATCATGGTGGTGTAGTCTGTTTATTTATTTGAGTGCTCAATCATGCTGAATTGATTTAATTCTGATTTTAGGATTTTATTCCTAAATTAATCAATTTTGGTAATTGATTGGAAATTAACCGAGCGTCGGTTTATAGAGCCAAAAGTATGTTTTGGGCTGTTGAATATGGTGGGACTTAGGAAAAGTAAAATTGTTATACTTTGGCTATTTTATCGAGTATGATAGAATGTGAGGAAGAATGCTATACTACGTCGGTTCGATGGTTAAGGATGTCATCTCAGAGAAAGACGTCATAATTTGTTGGCTCAGCAATTCGATATATCATCTTGGAGAAAGCACGTGGGCTCGGTGACTAAATATGTTAACCTGGAGAATGCACGTGGGCTCGGTGATTTGACAGGCCATCTTGGAGAAAGCAACTGGGTTCGGTGATTGAGTATGTTAACCTGGAGAATGCATGTGTGCCGGTGATTAGGTAGATCATCTTGGAGAATGCACGTGGGCTCGGTGACTAAGTACATTAACCTAAAGAATGCATGTAGGCTCGATGACTAGATATACCATCTTGGAGAATACACGTGGGCTCGATGAATAGATATACCATCTTGGAGAGTAGATGATATTGAATGTACCGATCAGGGAAAGGTCGTGGTGACATGTAATCGACTAAGTCGATTGATCAATAGTTCGATCTGATTGATGTGATGTGATGTGATCGTGTATATTTGATATATATACTGACTTGTAGGAAAGAATTGATGCCAAGGTAAGTCTTCTGACTCGTGTTATGCTTAGGCAGCCTATAGAGTGTATTGGCTTCCTAATAGAGTCTTAGGGGGTAGAACTCGCTGAGACGTTATCTCATTGGTTATTGTATAACCATTTTAGGTCCTTAGATGGCCGATCTTGAGTTTTTGGGACAGCCTAAGAATATCACAGAGCAAATCTTTTACTTTCCGTTTCATGGGTGCCCTAGGGGCTGGACCTATGAGCTGGTGAAGTCTATAGTTTGGGTCGATGTGGGTCTCACCCACAAGGTGCCCCATTGATATAGATCGTGATACCGCTAGGCTCAAGATGGCCAGAGAGAAGGTCCCTTACTGGAGTCTGAGATACCTCTATGCGTTCTGGAGGCCACCTTTGGAAAAGGCACCGCAGATCCCCCTTTGGGTTCAGTCGTAGATGCAGCAGATCTGGATTTTGAAGATCTCAGAAGTCCAGTGCAGTCTACTGAAGGCTCCAGTTGGAGTGTGGAGGATGATGAGGAGAAGGACGAGGACCCATAGTTAATGGAACCCCCACCCCTGCTTGTAGACCTTGTTTTTGAACTTGTTTAAGTTGAATCTAACTTAGTGGTTCACCTTATATATATGTGCGCTAGTTTGCAATTTATATAAGTGTGGTTGTTTTTGAATGTTCGGAATTTAGTCCTACTTTCCTATCCCATTGCTTTATTGTCTAGGAATTATTATTATATGCTTCCGCATGCGTATTAAAATGAAAGGGTCGGTGATGCGTCCTGGGACATCGCTATTAATCGACCAAGGTGAGGGATGGGTGCGTGCCCGAGGATTGAGGTGTGACATCCCCGTTTAAGTGGTATCAAAGCAATGGTTAAAGATTGGAGTGATAAGGTGCGATAGACCATGAGATAGTGGTAGGAGAGACATTTAAATTAATGTTTGGTGCATGTCGATAGTAGTTGTTTGGTAAAATTGTTTGCCATGTGTGTGTCACTCATCTTCGAATCCAGTGTGGATTTAGAAGATAGGTTTCAGTAGAAAAGACTGAACCATGAGCGAGCCGGAGCAGAGGACTCCAAGTAAGAGAACCGTTAGGCCTACGGCTCGGGTTAGGTCGTCGACTAGGTCGGTACTCGAGGAGGCTGTGATAAAGCGCTAGCACAGGCTAGCGGTAGTGGCAAAGCACCACCTCTTGTTGGTGCTTAGGTTGTAGCCCTAGGTGATCAGGGATTTATCAGTATTGATCAGGCCTTAGATGCCATGAGAGAATTGATGGGGCAATAGGCCTGGGATCAAGCTGCCGCATTTACAGCCGCCGTTGCAGACGCCGCTACTGCTGCTGTTGCCACCGTTGCTGAGGCCGCAGCCATTGCCGCACTTGCTGATGTTCCAGTTGAGAACATAGAGGTGCAGAGAGAAAGACCGATCCATAAACTGGTAGAGTCGTTTTTAAAGCTGAGCCCGCCAAGATTTTCGGGTACTAGAGACCTCGAGGCTGCTTCACTGTGGATACAAGACTTAGAGAAGGCCTTTGCACTCTTGATGTGCACAGAGGCAGAGAAGGTAACCCTGGCAGTATATCAGTTGTAGGGCAATGCCAACACCTGATGGAGAGCCGCCAGAGAGACAGTGTTTCCTGAAGGAGTGGTTCCGCTGTGGGATGCATTCCTCAGAGCGTTCAATGAGCAATACTTCTCGAGGAACGCGAGATAGTAGAAGATTGAAGAATTTATGCGACTCCGTCAAGGGTCAATGACTGTTGACCAATATGGGGTCAAATTTGCGGAGCTATCTCAGTATGCCCCGGGATTGATTGAAGACCCTGAGGAGAAAGCTCGAAGGTTCAAGGATGGCCTTCGACGCGAGTTGAAACAGCCATTGGTGCCATTTGATTTAATTGATTATCAAGAGGTTTATCGTCGAGCACAGCTGCTCGAAAGGAGCCTGACTGAGTAAGTCCCCTCGTCTAGATCGAGGTTTAATGCTCACCGAGAGGGAATTCGCCAATGAAAGAGGCCTATGACTGGAGGTAGATTCCAAGCCCCACCCAACAAGAAGGGTGGATTTAGCAGGTCAATGCCCAATAGGAATGAAATGTGTCGTTTTTGTGGAAGACGCCACAGGTCAACCCCGTGCCCATCTAGGCCAGGTGTGTTTTGAATGTAGCTAGCAGGGCCATATAGCTAGGAATTGTCCTAGGCGACCAAGAGGACAACCTCAGTAACCGCCGCCGCCGCCAATAGGCCAGATTAGGGGATATGCGCCGCATAACACGTCATAATGAGGTCAGCTAAGACCACAAATTCAAGGCACAGTGTACGCCATCACCAGAGGACTGGACAAAGGGAAAGCACCGCAGATAGAACACCACTAGGATAACGAAAGAAACATGAATGGACCAACTAGGCATTGAGCAAGGGAAGAATGTTTTTGAGGTATTTTTATCAGAGTAGCGCAGCGGGATTTTGAGTGAAGGTTGTAAAATTTCCGTTGTTGTAATAACGTGGTAGAAAGATGAATCTCTGACTATAGTTGTACTTGATGGGTTTGCCTATGTATAACTTTGATACCATATATAAAAAGGTTTGGCTCGATGAGCTTTTGTTGTAGTGAATTGTTGTTACAAGGCGATACAGTTTAATCCGTCAATAGAGGAAAATTGCGAATTTATCAGAAGTCGACGAAGACCCTTGATTTCCCTAATCTCGTCGTAAGAGGCAACCAGTTTGTTAAACGGGGGTTGTCAAGGTTACCTGGCAACTGTCGTGGATATGACAGTTGAGGAACTGAAAATTGAAGATATTTCAGTTGTGTAAGGATTTCCAGATGTATTCCCGAAGGAATTGCTAGGATTGCCGCTAGAGAGAGAAATAGAATTTGTGATTGAGTTAGCCCCCGGGACAAAGCCAACCTTTAAGGCTCCTTACCGGATGGCGTTATCTGAGTTGAAAGAACTGAAGGTGCAAATGCAAGAATTGTTGAATAAGTGATTAATATCTTCGAGTGCATCACCTTGGGGAACACCAGTTCTGTTCGTAAAGAAGAAAGATGGTTCGTTGCACCTGTGCATCGACTATCCACAAGTCAATTAGGTAACGACCAAGAATAAGTATCCACTGCCGAGGATTGATGACTTATTTGATTAGTTGCAAGGAGCGTAGATATTTTTGAAGATCGACTTGAGGACAGGATATCATCAGCTGAGGATCAGCAAGGAGGACATTCCTAAGTTAGCATTTCGTATTCGGTATGGTCACTATGAGTTCACAGTGATGCCATTCGGGTTGACAAATGCTCATGATGCCTTCATGGATTTGATGAACCGAATATTCAAAGAATTTCTAGATCAAACTGTGATCGTGTTCATTGATGATATCCTAGTGTATTTGAGAAGTAATGAAGAGCGCGAGAGTCATTTAAGACAAGTGCTACATACACGGAGAGTCCATCAGTTGTACGCCAATTTCAGCAAGTGCGAGTTTTGGTTAACTTGTGTTGTTTTCTTAGAGCAAGTGATCTCAGGCGAAATTTCAGTGGACCTGAGCAAGATTGAAGCCGTGATCAATTGGCCAAAACCAACTACAGTGACAAAGATCAAAAGTTTTCAGGATTTGGTAGGTTATTACAGACGGTTCGTGGAAGGGTTCTTATCGTTAGCGTCGCCTTTGACAAAACTCTTGAAGAAATAAGAGAAATTTGTGTGGACAGACAAGTGCGAGAGTAGTTTCCAAGAGCTTAAGGAAAAGCTGACTACCGCACCTGTGCTGACCATTCCATTTGGTCCCGCAGGATTCAAGATCTATAGTGATGCGTCACTCAGAGGATTGGGTTGTGTGCTGATGCAACATGGTAGGAGTGTTGCATACGCATCTCGCTAGTTGAGACATCATGAGTTGAACTACCCGACGCGTGACTTGGAACTCGCAGCATAAATTTTTCGTACTGAAGACTTGGAGGCGTTAGTCGTGTGGAGAAAGATTCTGGACCTTCACTGACCAACAAAGTCTCTAGTATTTATTCTTTTAGAAGGAATTGAATGTGAGATAGCACTGTGAATCAGAACTTTTAAAGGACTAGGATGGTGATATCTGGTATCACCCCAGAATGGCGAATAAGTTTGTACATGTGTGAATCAGGAATCTTCAGTGACTCATATGCTGGTTAAAGTATGGATCTTACTTGAGAAAGTTCGAAATTCGATTTTCAAATTTGAGGTAGACCATCTTTCGAATTTTATGGCCACCCTCACAATTGAACCGGTTATTAAGGTTAGAATTAGATGCTTCGGTTGACAAACCAGGATGTTCAGAAAATCCTGCAAAGGGATACTGATAAGAGAGAGGCTGACTTTCAAATTTCTGAGGATGTGATACTCAAGTTCCGAGAGTGATTGGGTGTACCTAATGATGTAACACTCAGGGAAGAGACTTGGTCAGGAATTCATGGTAGCAGTTGCAGTATTCGACATACAGTGCAAGGTAGGTCAAAATCAACGTCAGCTCGATTGGTAGACCGATATGAAGATAGTTATCGTCGGACAGGTTGCAGGTGTCAGATGTGCTAGTAAGTGAAAGTTCAGTAATGCAAGCCAAGATGACATTTACAATCACTCGAGTGTCCCGAGTGGGAATGGAAGTATATCACGATGGAATGTTGTGATAGGTTTACCAAGGAGTCAGAGAAATAATGACTCCAGTTAGGGTAATGGTCGACAGACTGATGAAGTCGGCCCACTTTATCGCCGTATGGAAAGATCTTGATTGGAATGGGCATGCAGAAATGTATGTGTGTCAGACAGTTCGTCTGCATGGAGTGCCAGTGACGAACTTATATTAGATCTAGAACCGAGGTTCCCAGTTTTAGCAGAACAGTCAGATAGTTCCTTTTGAAGCATTGCATAGCAGACTGTTCAGAATTTCAGTTGTTGAGATGAAATCAGAGAATGAAAGATCGCAGCCCAGAGTCTGTTTAGCAGTTAGTGATTGCAGATGCGCGTGATCCAGAGATAGATTCAAGACCGCTAAGAGCTGCCAGAACTATTGTATCGTTGAGCATCAAAGACCCTTAGAGTTCCAAATTGGTGATTACATCTTTCTGAAGGTGTCGCCAATAAGGGATACCTTGCACCTTGGCAAGGAAGGGAAAACTGAAACCGAGGTACGTAGGTCCCTTTGAGGTTCTGAAAAGAATCGGGATCCTAACATATCGTCTTGCATTGCCGCCGAGATTAGCATAAGTGCATGACGTCTTTCACGTGTCGAGGTTGAGGACGTATGAGCCTAACCCGACCCACGTGCTAAATCTTGAAGAATTAGACGTGGATGACAAAGTGTTATACGTGGAAAGCTCGGTTCAGATTGTGGCTCAGAACAGATTCTGTGTACCAAGATGGTCCCCTTGGTCAAAGTGGTCTGACAATACCACAGGACTGAAGAAGCAACCAGGGAAAGTGAGATTAGATGAGACGATGATACCCCCACTTTTTTGTTTAAGAATTTGTAAAGGTTTAAATTTCAAGGACGAAATTTTTATAAGAGGGCAAGAGTTGTCACATCCTGAATTTCCAGTATTGTTTTCAATTGAATAAATCGGGCTTTTCATCGACGCGTCTATAGTGCTATTCTCAGAGTCGATCACTCGTGAGATAACTAGACTATCTGGGGAAGTCATAAGAGATTTTAATACAATGGACTTGAGAATTCGACCAGAAGTCGACTGCTTGACCGTGCTAGTCTGCAAGTGTCATTACGGGATTGTCAAAATCAACTAGAGATCAGGGATAGGTCGATTCGACTGAGATGTGTGATCAAAGTGTGGGTGATTCCACCTGATGGCAAAATTCTCGTCGAACGGCACTAGATCGATTTTCTGTCGTTTTGGGTACCCTATGCACGTAATTGAAACCTTGAGATATTTACGACCACCGAGAGTCACCAATGTGTTGAGTGGTTTCATTGTGGCTCGAAGAAAATCGACCACGGATCATTTGCATTAAAAATCTCTAAAAACTACCTGGTAGCTTAGGTCACGCTAAAAATGCGCCTAAGTGAAATTAACCGCGAATTTAAGTCCAATTTCAGAAATTGAAGACTTTGTCATGTCATAATAAATTCTAGGAACGTTGACTTGGTCTCAGAAGATTTTTCTAGAACCCAAGACTTTTGGGGAAAAAGTCGGCATAGGACCGTTTTTGTTTAGAAAAAGGCCGAGGATCGTTTTGATCGAAAAATGGGGATGCAAGATGGATCCATAGGTGAGGAAAAATATCAATTGGAACATTGAGATGTTAAAGAATTTATAAAGGCCATGTGAGATTGAATTGAATATGAAATTAAGACCAAGTGAAGCCAAGGCCCCTCAAATTCGTGTGCTCCCTTCCCCTAGCCATTTTTGGACCAATTCAAGGTTGTGGGCGGAAGCCTTGGTGGCTCATGGATAGCCAAGGAAGATGGCTTAGTTGAGGAAGAGTCCAAGGGGGACAACCTTGTGGAAAATGAAGGCAAAGTGGCCCCAATCTCATCTCATATCCTCTTATCCTGAATTGATTTAATTCTGATTTTAGGATTTTATTCCTAAATTAATCAATTTTGGCAATTGATTGGAAATTAATCAAGCGTCAGTTTACAGTGCCAAAAGTATGTTGTGGGCTGTTGAATATGGCTGGACTTAGGAAAAGTAAAATTGTTATACTTTGGCTATTTTATTAGGTATGATAGAATGTGAGGAAGAATGCTATACTACGTTGGCTTGATGGCTAAGGATGTCATCTCAGAGAAAGACGTCATAATTTGTTGGCTCAACGATTCGATATATCATCTTGGAGAAAGCACATGGGCTCGGTGACTAAGTATGTTAACCTGGAGAATGCATGTGGGCTCGGTGATTAGGCAGGCCATCTTGGAGAAAGCAACTGGGCTCGGTGACTAAGTATGTTAACCTGGAGATTGCACGTGGGCTCGGTTATTGGGCAGATCATCTTGGAGAATGCATGTGGGCTCGGAGACTAAGTACATTAACCTGGAGAATGCACGTGGGCTCGATGACTAGATATACCATCTTGGAGAATACATACAAGTGGGCTCGATGACTAGATATACCATCTTGGAGAATACACGTGGGCTCGATGAATAGATATACCATCTTGGAGAGTAGATGATATTAAATGTACCGACAAGGGAAAGATCGTGGTGACATGTAATCGACTAAGTCGATTGATCAATAGTTCGATCTGATTGATGTGATGTGATGTGATCATGTATATTTGATATATATACTGACTTGTAGGAAGAAACTGAGGCCAAGGTAAGTCCTTTGACTCGTGTTGTGCTTAGGCAGCCTTTAGAGTGTATTGGCTTCCTAATCGGGTCTTAGGGAGTAGAACTCGCTGAGACGTTGTCTCATTGGTTATTGTATAACCATTTCAGGTCCCTAGATGGTCGCTCTTGAGTTTTTGGGACGGCCTAAGAAGATCACAAAGCAGATCTCTTACTTTCCGTTTCATGGGTGCCGTAAGGGCTGGACCTATGAGCTGGTGAAGTCTATAGTTTGGGTCGATGCGGGTCTCACCCACAAGGTGCCCCATTGATATAGATCATGGTATCGCCAGGCTCAAGATGGCCAGAGAGGGTCCCCTACCGGAGTCTGAGATACCTCTGTGCGTTCTGGAGGCCGCCTTTGGAAAAGGCACCGCAGATCCCCATTCGGGCTCGATCGTACATGCAGCAGATCTAGATTTTGAAGATCTCGGAAGTTCGGTGCAGTCTGCTGAAGGCTCCAGTTGGAGTGTGGAGGATGATGAGGAAAAGGACGAGGACCCGTAGTTTGTGGAACCCCTATCCCTGCTTGTAGACCTTGTTTCTGAACTTGTTTGAGTTGAATCTAACTTAGTAGTTCGCCTTATATATATATATGCACTGGTTCGCAATGTATATAAGTGTGGTTGTTTTTGAAAGTTCGGAATTTAGTCATACTTTCCTATCCCATTGCTTTATTGTCTTGGGATTACTATTATATGCTTCTGCATGCGTATTAAAATGAAAAGGTCGGCGATGCATCCTGGGACGTCGCTATTAATCGACCAAGGTGAGGAATGGGTGCATGCCTGAGGATCGGGGCGTGACAATGGAGCCAATAGAACATGAACACTTAAAAATTAGCCATTGATCCTACCTCAAGTTAGAAGATCTACAACAGTACGTAAACTGTGACATCCTGGACTTTAACACTTGAGCCGTCGCCTTCGCCGATCCACCACCAGTCTTACCTCACCAAATCAACCCCGGTTCTATCATTTCCAACCCCGAATAAAGCAAAATCTGTGGGTTTCCAACACTGTGTTGGCCTGTTTTGGAGGTGTTCCTTGCCTTGAAATCTAGGCTCGCTTTGGAGAGAGTTGAGCCTCGTTGCTTCCCCATCGATTTGCACCGACCGGATCACCGAACAAGTAAGTTTAACTCACTAATCCTCGCTTAGTAGGTTAATGATGGTTAAGGATTGATTAGTTTAGTTTAAGCATGGATGAGATGGGTAGTTAGATTAGATTAGTGAATTTAATTAATTACCGATGCATGTTAGGTGGATAGTTAGTACAATTAGAGCCAAGATAAGCTCTAGTATTTAACTAGAGTGGTTCGGTAATTTTCCAGGCCCGTCTCGGCTTCCAATTAGGCTTTTCCAAGCCTAAGTCTACTTATTACATTTATTTAATTAATTTCCATAATTATTTAAATAATTATTTATTTTTCAAAAATTAAACCGAGATGGCTAGTGACCGGAATTTTGTGCCAATTGTAGTGATTTTTTTGTTAATTTAATTGAGTACCGGATTGTGCAATTTGAGTATGAGTAGTAATGGTGGGTAAACGTACAACTTTGGTAATTGTCTAGAAAATTACTCGGTGGGGCCGTGATTACCACCAAATCTAGAAAATTGCTCTGTGGGGCCGTGACTAAGAGTTGAGAGTGAATAATCCAAATGATCGTGTGATGGTTTTGATTATATGTAATCGACTAAGTCGATTGATCGATGATTCGATCTGGTTGAGTAAAGTGATTTGTCAAATGATGATTGAATAATGGTTTGAATTGTATTGTTTGACAGGAAGGATCTGAGGCCAAGGTAAGTCCTTTGACTCATGATTGTGCTTAGGTAGCCCTCAGGGCGTATTTGCTTCCTAATCGGGTCTTAGGAGGGTAGAACTTGTTGAGATGTAATCTCACCCCATTGTCGGACAACATTTCAAGTCCATAGATGGCCGCCCCTCCTACTCGTCCCGAGCATTTTGGCATACCAAAGAAGTTCACAGAACAGAATTATCACATTCCGATACACGGGCACCCTAAAGGATTAGAATATGTGTTGGTGAAGTCAATCGTTTGGGTTGATGCGGGTTTACCCAAAAATGTGCCCCATCAATTCAGGGCATGGTATGGCCACTACAATGATAGACAAAGAGAGGGCCTTGTGCCGGAGTTTGATATACCTCTGTTTGTGATGGAGGATGCTTTTGGTAAGGGTACTACAGACCCTAAGGATGGATCGGTGGTGGATGCGAAGATCCCAAGCTAGATGATCCTAATTCTCCGGAGTACTTAGCCGTGGGCTCCATTTGGAGCATAGAAGAGGAAGAGATCGTCAAGGAGGATGACCCAGAGTAGATTGTAAACCCAACCCCTGTCTGCAGACTTTGTTTTCTAAACTTGTTTGAATAGAACCTGACTTGGTAGTTCGCATTGTATATATATATGCACTGGTTTGCAATGTATATAATTGTGGTTGTTTTTCAGGTTCGAGATGTATGGTCCTACTTTCTTATCACATTGTTTTATTGTCTGGGATTATGTATATACTTTCACATGCGTATTAAAATAAATGGGTCGGTGATGCGTCCTAGGACGTTGATATTTAATCGACCAAAGAGGGATGGGCACGTACTCGGAGGATCGGGGCATGACATCCTCGTTTAATGGTATCAGAGCTAAGTTTACAAATTGAAGTGATAAGGTGCGATGGATATGGGATAGTAAGTAGAATTGGCCTTTAAATTCATGATTGGTGCATGTCAGTGGTAGTTGATTGGTAGAGTTGCTTGTTGTGTGGACCGCTAAGCTTCTAACCCAATTTGGATTTGGAAAGCAAGTTTAGTAGAACTGAATCACGAGTGATCAGGAGCAGAGGACTCCTCGAAAGAGTACCGTTATGGCCGTGACTCGGGGTAGGACGCCGACCAGTGTCAGTACCCGAGGAGGCCGAGGTAGAGCGCCGGCACAGGCTAGCGCTAGTGGCGTAGCAACACCTCCCATTGGTGCTGGGGTAGCAGCCCTAGGTGATCAGGTAACGATTGGGATCACCCAAGCTTTGGACGCCATGAGAGAATTGATGGGGCAACAGGTTTGAGATCAAGCTGCTGCCTTCATTGTTGCTGTTGTAGCCATCGCTCAAGCCGCTGCTATTGCTGCTCTTGTCGCCGCTATCGAGGCCACAGTCGTTGCCGCCCCCGTTACCGCACCTGTCGCCGCACTTACCGTTGCTCCTGTAGAAGTTCCACTTGGAAATATGGTTGCTGGAAGGCCGATCCACAAGTTAGTGGAACGGTTCTTGAAGCTGAACCCGCCGAGGTTCATTGGTGTTGGAGATCCAGAAGCCACGTCACTCTGGATCCAAGATTTAGAGAAAGCGTTTGCACTTCTAATGTGCAACGAAGAGGAAAAAGTAGTTTTTGCGATGTACCAATTGCAAGGTAATGCCAATATTTGGTGGAGAGCCACCAAGGATACAGTATTTCCGGAAGGTGTGATTCCGATGTGGAACGCCTTCCTCAGAGCATTTAATGATCAATATTTTTCGGGTACTGCCCGAAAACAAAAGATGGAGGAGTTTCGGCGCCTCCATCAATGATCGATGTCGATTGACCAATATGGGGTCAAATTCGTTGAGCTTTCATAGTATGCTCTGAGGTTAGTTGAGGATCCTGAAGAAAAAGCCCAATGGTTCAGGAACGGTCTTCATCCTGAACTAAAGCAACTGCTGCTACCACTAGATCTGACATGTTATCGAGAAGTCTATCGTCGAGCTTAGATGATAGAGAAAGGTTTAAATGAGCAAGTTGCCTCGTCTGGATCAAGGTTTAATTCAAACAGAGATGCAATTCAACATGGGAAAAGGCCCATGGTCGGAGGAAGATTTCAAATTCTGCTCAACAGGAAGGGTGGAGTTGGCAAGTCTAGGCCTAACCAGAATGGTGTATGTCGCTGGTGTGGAAGATGACACGGATCCGCCCCTTGCCAATCGAGACCAAGTACTTGCTTTGAGTATGGCCAGCTGGGTCATATGGCCAGAGATTGTCCAAGAAGGACAAGAGGACAACCGCAGTTGCTGCCACTGCCGCATAGAGGGCATATCAGAGGTTTCGTGCCGCAGAACGCACCATAAGGTGGATAGCTTAGACCCCCGGTTCAAGGCACGGTGTATGCCATCACTCAAGGTCAGGCAGAGGCTACACCTGATGTGATCACAGGTTCGGTTTCGTTCAATGACCATCCTGCTTATGCCTTGTTTGATCTAGGAGCAACTCATTCCTTTATTGTCGAGCAGTATGTTAAGCTAATAGGGTTAAGTTCTGTATTGTTGGAATCTGTTGTTAGCACATCTACACCATTGAAGAATAAAGTGATAGCTGCTTTAGGAGTGATAGCTACTTTGGGTTGTTCAGGTTGCAAGTTAGTGATTGGTGAGTGAGAGGGGAAAATAGACTTGTTAGTCCTAGCTATGTATGACTTTGATTTGATAATTGGCATGGACTGGCTCACCAAGTGACAAGCTAAGATAGACTATTATCGCAAGTCGATTCAGTTTAACCCATTAAAGGGTGAGAGCTTTGAGTTTGTAAGGAACCGATGAGGACCCTTGATTTCCCTAATCTCGTCGCAAGAGGCAACCCGTTTGTTAGACGAGGGTTGTTAGAGTTGCCTAGCGACCGTTGTGGATACAACAGTTGAAAAACTGAAAGTTGAAGATATTTTGGTTGTACAAGAATTTCCCGATGTTTTTCCAAAGGAATTGTTAGGATTGTCACCAGAGAGAGAAATAGAGTTCGTGATTGAGCTAGTCCCCGCAACAGAGTCAATTTGTAAGGCTCCTTACCGGATGGCTTTATCCGAGTTGAAGGAACTGAAGGTTCAAATACAGGAGTTGTTGGACAAAGGATTCATCCGTCCTAGTGCATCACCCTGGGGAGCACCAATTATGTTCGTGAAGAAGAAGGATGGTTCGTTGCGCCTGTGTATCGACTATCGCCAACTCAATCAAGTGACGATCAAGAACAAGTATCCCCTCCCAATTATCAATGACTTGTTTGATCAGTTGCAAGGAGCATCAATATTTTCGAAAATTGACTTAAGGACAGGATATCATTAGCTAAGGATCAGGAAAGAGGACATTCCAAAGTTAGCATTTCGTACTCGGTATGGTCATTATGAGTTTACTGTGATGCCGTTCGGGTTGACGAATGCTCCAGCTACCTTTATGGATTTGATGAACAGGTGTTTAAGAAATATCTGGACCAGTTCGTGATAGTAGTCATCGATGATATCTTGGTTTATTCGATGAGTGAAGAAGAGCACGGGAGTAATCTGAGAATGGTACTACAAACTCTGAGAGTTCATCAGTTGTATGCCAAGTTCAGCAAGTACAAGTTTTGGTTGATTCGTGTTGTTTTCTTAGGTCACATGATTTTAGGCGAAGGAATCTCCGTGGACCCATCCAAGATAGAAGCCGTGATCAACTGGCCGAGACCGACTACCATGATAGAGATCATAAGTTTTCTAGGTTTGGCAAGTTATTACAAACGGTTTAGGAAAAAGTTTTAAGCTTTAGCGTCGCCATTGACTAAACTCCTGAAGAAAGAAAAGAAGTTCGTGTGGATAGACAAGTGTGAGAGTAGTTTCCAAGAGCTAAAGCAAAAGCTGACTACCGCACCCGTGTTGACGATTCCATCTGGTCTTGGAGGATACGAGATCTATAGTGATACGTCGTTCAGAGGGTTGGGTTGCGTGTTGATGCAACATGGCTAAGTTGTTGCATACGCCTCCCATCAGTTAAGGCCTCATGAACGGAACTACCCGACGCATGACTTAGAACTCGCAACTATCATTTTCGCATTGAAGATTTGTAGACATTATTTGTGTAGAGAAAGATTCCAGATCTTCACGGACCATCAAAGTCTCAAGTGTCTATTCTCTCAGAAGGAGTTGAATATGAGACAGCGCCGATGGATGGAGCTTTTAAAGGATTATGATTGTGATATCCTATATCACCCTGGGAAGGCGAATAAGGTCGCTGATGCTTTAAGTAGAAAGTCTTCAGTCACTCACATACTGATTAAGGAGTGGCATTTAATTGAGAGAGCTTGAGATTTGGTATTCAAATTTGAGGTAGGCTACCTTTCGAATCTTATGGCCACCCTCAGAATTGAACTGGATGTCCAGGTCAGAATCAAGCTACTTTAGCTGACAGACCCAAATGTTCAGAAGATTCTACAATAGAGCATAGATAAGAGGAATGCTAACTTTCAGATTTCTGAGGATGGAACATTAAGGTTCCGAGGACGATTGGTTGTACCTGACGATGTGGAGCTTAGAGAGGATATCTTATTAGAAGCTCATCGTAGCAGTTACATCATTCATCCTGGTAGTACCAAGATGTATCAGAATCTGCGTAAACACTATTGGTGGTTTGGTATGAAGGCGGATGTCGCCAAGCATGTCGTCAAGTGTTTGACGTGTCAGCAGGTCAAAGCTCAGCATTGCAAGCTGGAAGGACTTCTACAACCTCTCGAGATCCCATAGTGGAAATGAGAGCATATCACGATGGACTTCATGACCGGATTACCGAGGAGTCAGAGAGGTAATGATTCTATTTGGGTAGTGGTTGATAGGTTGATAAAGTTGGCTCACTTTATTGCAATGCGAAAGGACTTGAGTTTGGATAGGCACGCAGAACTGTACGTGCGCCAAATAGTTCAACTGCATGGAGTGCCAATTATGATAACTTCAGATCGAGACTCGAGATCTACCACCGCTTTTTGGAAGAGCTTGCAGAGTGCCTTAGGTATGCAGTTGTAGTATAGTATGGCATATCATTCTCAAATGGATGGCTAGTCTAAGAGGACAATTCAGACCCTCGAGAACATGCTGCGAGCTTGTGTGCTAGATTTTAAAGGAAGTTGGGAAAAACGGCTTCATCTTGTAAAATTTGCCTACAACAACGGTTATCGGCAGAGCATTCAGATGGCTCTTTTTGAAGCATTGTATGGCAGAGCGTGTAGAACGCCAGTGTGTTGGGATGAAGTTGGGGAAAGAAAGATTAGAGGCCTAGAGTTGGTTCAGCAGTCAGTGGATGCCGTTGTAGTGATCAGAGGTAGACTAAAGACCGCTTAAAGCAGACAGAAGAGTTATGCAGATAAGCGCCGAAGGTCATTGGAATTCCAAGTTGGTGATCACGTTTTTCTGAAGGTGTCACCAATAAGGGATACTTCGCGCTTTGGCAAGAAAGGAAAACTGAGTCCGAGGTACGTAGGTCCGTTTGAAATTCTTGAGAGAATTGGGACTTTAATGTATCGTCTTGCTCTACCGCCGAGATTGGCGCAAGTTTATGACGTCTTTCATATGTTGATGTTGAGGAAGTACGAGCTTGACTCGACCCACGTGCTCAATTTCGAGGAATTGGACATGGATGACCGTGTGTCATATGTTGAAAGCCCGATTCATATCATGGACAGAAAAGAGCAAGTTATGCATACAAAGACCATTCCGTTGGTCAAAGTGGTTTGGCAACACCACAGCACTGAATGAGCAACTTAAGAGAGCGAAGAGTCAATGAGACAGTTATACCCCCACCTTTTTGCTTAAGTATTGTAATGGTTTAAATTTCGAGGACGAAATTTTTATAAGAGGGGAAGAGTTGTGACATCTTGGATTTTATAGTTCTGCTTTCAATTAAATTAATCGGGCATTTCATTGACGCACCTATAGTGTTATTCTTAGAGCTTATCACTATTCAGATAACTAGACTAATCGAGGAGGTCATTAAGGAATTTTAAAGCAATAGACTGGAGGATTCGACTAGGAATCGACTACTCGACCGTGCTCATCTACAGAGATCATTGCGGCACAGATATAAGTCGATTTGAAATCAGAAATAGGTCGGTTCGACTGAGATGTGTGGTTAAACATGAGTGATTCCACCAAATTGAGAAATTCTCGTCAATCGGCACTAAACTAATTTTTCTATCGTTTTGGTACCTTGTGTCTGTATTTGAATCCTCAACATTTTCATGACAACTAAGAGTTGCCAATGTGTCGAATAGGTTCATTGTGTCTCGAAGAAAATCGACCATGGGTCATTTGCACTAAAAATTTCTGAAAACTACCCGGTAGCCTAGGTCACGCTAAAAACGCGCCATAGTGAAATTAACCATGAATTTGAATTCGATTTCAGAAATTGAAAGTTCTATCATGTCACAAATCATTTTAGGAATGTCAACTCAGTCTTAGAAGATTTTTCTGCAAATTGAGACTTTTTGGGAAAAAGTCCTCCTAGGGCCGTTTTGTTTAGAAAATGTCAGGGATCATTTTCAATCGCACAGTTGGGATGCAAGTAGGATCAAGTGGTGAGGAAAAATACTAATTCGATCAATGAATTTATGAAGGCCAAATTGGATTGAATCAAGAGAGATTTAGTGTCTAATTGAGGGAGAAATACGTGAAATTCGTAGCTCCCCCATGCCTATAGCTTTTGGACCATTTCAAGGGTTGCAAAAGGAGCATTGGTGGCTGATTTGAGGCCAGGGAACTAGTTGGTGGTGGAGGGACGGTCAAGGGGACCATTGAGGAGAAAATGTGACCAAGTGGACCTCTTATCCCCTTATTTCTTCCCTCTCTCCCTCAAGCTGCCGTCCACAGCCCTTCCTCCCTCTTTTTTTTGTTGTTCAACACCCTCAACTAGCAAGGAGACCAGTCGAGCCAGCCTTCGCCATTCCAAGCTGCACGCCGTTGCCACCATTCGCCATTCTGCCCCGCCCGCGTGCGCGCACGCCCTCCATCTTGCTGTGCCGTCGTCCCTGTCCAGTCGTGTGTCCAATCGTGTCTTGTCATCCAACAGGCTTAGTCGGAGCCCTTGCCGCCGCCGTGAGCTGTCGCCTCCGCCTATCCAAGTTATTGGAGCCTCCACTGATTGACCGCTAGTCTCGCCTCACCAAATCAGCCCCAGTTCTGTCATTTCCAGCACTGTGTTGGCCCGTTTTGGAGGTGTTCCCGGCCCCGAAAGCTAGGCCCGCATTGGAGAGAGTTGAGCCCCGTTGCGATCCCGTCAATTTGCACCGACCGGATCGCCAAACAAATGAGTTTAACTTACTAATCCTCGCTTAGTAGGTTAATGATGCTTAAGGGTTGATTAGTTTAGGTTAAGCATGGATTAGATGGTTAGTTAGGGCGCGCATGACAACCATTCTGTTCCAGAAATAATTTCTGGAACAGAAATAGATTTTTCTATTTCTGTTTCTAGAAGAGTTTCTAAGCAAAAATAACCGTTTGATAACGACACAAAATTTCTATTCTAAAAATAGAAATTTGTTTGATAATGATACAAATTTTCTTCCTTTCGGATGGCGGCGAACCGGTGGATAGCGGCGACCGGTGGCAGCAGCAGCTGGCGACCGGTGACCGACGGCGGCGAGCGACCAGCGGGGACCGACGACCAGCAGTGATGGCAGCCGATGACCGGTGGCAGCGGGCGACCGGTAGGGGCCGACAACCGGCGGTGGCGGGGGCCGGCGACCAACCGACGGTGGTTGGCAACAATGGATGAAGGACCGGTTGACAACGATAAGAAAATTTTTTATTTCTCATTTATGTTCCAGAAATAGAGAAGTAGAAAATTTCTACTTCGATTTCTATTCCAAACCTATTTTCGGAATAGAAATCTATTCAAGAAATAGAAAAACGGAATAAGTTTATCAAACGGATTTCTATTCCAGAAACAGGTCTGGAATAGAAAATTTGTTTCTGGAACAGAAATAAGCAGTTGTCATGCACCCCCTTAGATTAGATTAGTGGATTTAATTAATTACCGATGCATGTTAGGTGGATAGTCAGTGCAATTAGAGCTTGGACAAGCTCTAGTATTTAACTAGAGTGGTTCAGTAATTTTCCGAGCTCGTCTCGGCTTCCAATTAGGCTTTTCCGAGCCTAACTCTTTTTATTGCTTTTATTTAATTAATTTCCGTAATTAATTAATTAATTATTTATTTTTCAGAAATTAAACCGGGATGGCCGATGACCGGAATTTCGTGCTGATTGCAGTGGTTCTTTTTGTTAATTTAATTGAGTACCAGATTGTGCAATTTGAGTATGAATAGTGATGGTGGGTAAATAGACAACTTTGGTAATTGTCTAGAAAATTGCGCGATGGGGCCATGATTACCACCAAATCTAGAAAATTGCTCGGTAGGGCCGTGATGACCACCAAATCTAGAAAATTGCTCGATGGGGCCGTGATTACCACCAAATCTAGATTATGTTAGTAGGGCCGTGATTACCACTTAATCTAGGTTTTGCCGTTAGGCCGTGACTAAGAGTTGAGAGTGAATAATCGAAATGACCCTGTGATGGTCTCGATGACATGTAATCGACTAAGTTGATTGATCGATGATTCGATCTAGTTGAGTAAAGTGATTTGTGAAATTATGATTGAATAATGGTTTGAATTGTATTGTCTGACAGGAAGGATCTGAGGCCAAGGTAAGTCCTCTGACTCATGATTGTGCTTACGCAGCCCTCAGGGTGTATTTGCTTCCTAATCAGGTCTTAGGAGGGTAGAACTTGCTGAGACGTAGTCTCACCCCGTTGTGGGACAACATTTTAGGTCCATAGATGGCCACCCCTCCTGCTCCTCCCTAGCATTTTGGTATACCGAAGAAGTTCATAGAACAGAATTATCACATTCCGATACACGGGCACCCTGAAGGATTAGAATATGTGTTGGTGAAGTCCATTGTCTGGGTTGATGCGGGTTTACCCAAAAAGATGCCCCATCAATTCAGGGCATGGTATCGCCACTACAATGATGGGTCATGTAATCTCTAATCAATAACATGACTAAGCACCCTGATCGTGCAATAACCCTCAATTGCTTGTTCGCTTAAACTTGGTATGTTTAGAAATCCAGGAGCCTTTGATTTGTTTATTGCTGATAGGACTGGAGAACAAAAACAACTTGCAGAAGATGACAAATTAATCCTATCTGTTTTTTATTTGTCTTGCCCCTAAACTATAATTTGTCTATAGTTCAAGATGAAAGAAACATACTTTTTTCCTTCCGTTTTTAAGTGACAAACTTTATTTTTGGCGATTTACTAGCGCACGCCAGATAATAGTACATTTACAAAGTGAGCTGCCTCTAGAAAACAATGAACTACACAGAGGTTATAATCTATCCTACTCCATTTCTGCATATACACCACATCAACGGAAAATGTTGTTGGAGAAAACTTCCTTATTGTTTTGAAGTTGACAAAACGTTTCCATCAGTCTAGTCTGAAGACTTATAGACTCAAGTTTTAAAGTCTGACGAACTCCAGACTCTGTCATCAAAGTCTGAAGACTGCAAGACTCAAGATTTAAGTCTACCCTCACTGACAGTTTCCAAACCGACGAAGAGAAGACTTATCCAGATGTGAGTTTATCTTTAAGGATTTCGTATGGTTTGTAGAAGATCTTACGGCTGGAGATAGCACTTCGTGATCAATTATTTGAATCAATTCGGATAATTAGATCTGTTGAATGGCGAAGTATACTTTGAAAGTTCTACTTATGGAAACCTAGATCCTGATTGTATGGACGAACAGGATTGGTGGGCTATCATCACATTCCTTAAATGACTCAAGATCTTCTTAATCGATTCTGTCTAACGGGTAGATTGGAAGAACTCCTTTGGAAAGTGCTAACGGGTGAAAAGCATGGAAGAGTATATAAGGAAGACGCTCAAGTTATTCGAGTGTATGCGTGAAAGAAAAATTTCAAAGTCTGAAACTCCTAATTCTTTGCTATCTCAATCGCTAAAGCTTAATTTGTATAGAGAGACTTGTGAGACCTTGAGAAAGTATAGTAGAAATTCTATACTATGGAGTTAAGGACGTGAGACTGTAAAATCTCTTTTGGTTCTTAGTGAAATCCAACCAGTGGGCTGTCAGTGTGGGAGAGTGGACGTAGGCTTGATCTAAGCCAAACCACTATAAATCTTGTGTTTCAATTCACTTTCCCTATACTCCTTACTTTAATTCGTAGCTTTACATAACTGATTATAGTCTTTTACATATCTGATTATAGTCTTTTACATATTCAGTCTATTATTCTTGAAAGACGAGTTAACTTGTTAAAGTCTTGTGTAAATTTTCTTGAACACCTATTCACCCCTCTCTAGGTGTACTTACTAGCCCTATCAATTGGTATTAGAGCTTATGTACTCATTTTATTGAAGTGCTTTACTTCTAAGCTAAAGATCTATGACTAGTATTTTGGCTCTAGGTTTGGTTGAAGGCCAGAGTAACACCAGACCTCCTTACTTTGATGGAAAGGAATACAGCATATGGAAAAACAAGATGAAGGCATTCCTAAGATTAAAATATCTTCTAAAATGGGATGTAGTAGAAAAATGAATCATTCCTAAAGCTGCATCAGTTTCAGAAAGAGGAAAAGAAGTTGTAGACGCTAGCGAAATGACACAAGAAGAAATAACCAAGAGACAAGCTCTTGATGCTAAAACAATCTACTCTCTATACTGTACTTTATCTCATACTGAGTATAACAAAATTTCTTCTTGTGAAACAACCAAAGAAGTCTGGGATAGGTTGCACGTTACCTATGAAGGAACTGATTGAGTCAAAGAAACAAAAATCAATATTCTACTCGGACAGTATGAAGCCTTCAAGATGAAGTCAAGAGAATCTATTACTGACATGTTTAGTCGTTTCATAGAAATTGTAAACGGTCTATCATGTCAAGGACATCCAATTTCAGGACTAATGAAGGTCAACAAACTGTTGCGTGGACTCTCCAAAGATTGGAATAACGTGAAGACTTCGATAAGAGAAACCCAAAGAATCATGCCTCTTACGGTTGATGAGCTTGTAGGCACACTTCAGTCATATGAAGTGGAGCAACTTAATGAGGAAGAAGATCCCAAAGGTAAAAAAGTCAATTGCTTTACAATCTAATGATGATTCTGATGTTATAGATTCTGAAGATGACATGGACGATGAAGAGCTAGCACTCATCATAAGGAGGTTCAAGAAATTAAACAGAAAAGGAAGAAGATTTAACTGGAGGAAGCAAGGGACTCAAAAATTCCAGAATAAATCAATTGAAGATGATGAAACCAACAAATATGTGATCTGTTTTGAATGCAAGAAAAAGGGACACATCAGACCTAGCTGTCCTCTATTGAAGAAAAAAAAGGGAAGAGCTGAAAAATATAGAAATGCTCTCAAAGTAGAGACATGGAGTGATACTGAATGTGAAGAAAGTGATGACAATTATGCCAATATATGTCTTATGGCAAAATCAAAATCAGACTCGGACTCTGAGATAGATTCAAACTCAGACTCAGACAGTCATTTCGAGGTAAGTAATTTAAAAATTCATACTAAAGTCTCGAAATATATTGATAAACCTTGTCTCGGTCTCAAAATCTCTCTTAAAAGGATTTCGAGCTAAAAATGGAGAATTCTACACTTAAGCAATAGGAAATTTCTTAGAAAGAAAAGTTTGAAAATCTAGACAAAATTTTTATTGTTTTAAAAGAAAATGCAGACTCCTTTTCAAAAGAAAATACATTTTTGAAACAAGATATTTCACATATTTCAAAAAGGTTTTCAATAGGATTTAAGAAGTTAGAAAAGATTCTTTCAGTACGAAGACCTTATTTCAACAAGTCAGGTTTGGGAATGACCCAAGAAATTATTCATTTAATTGATTTTCCAAAAGTAAAGGAAAGAATCAAACAAAGACCTACAAAAACTTTTTACAAAAATCATTTTCAAAAAGTCTTTGTAAAACATGTTGGCCGAAGTGCTCTCAAATGTTCAAAATGTAACAGCCCAAAACATTTTGAGAAAGAATGTCCTATCGTTTGGAGACCTGTTAAGAAGGATTGGGGAGAGACTGTGTTTAAAACTAACTCCTTTAGACCCAAAAAAATCTGGGTACCAAAGAAAGCTTGAGTTTGTTTTGTAATTGCAGGTCACTATCAAAAAAAAGATTAAATGGTATTTTGATAGCGGCTGTTCGAGACACATGACTGGAGATTCAAGCAACTTTATAAAATTTTGTGCAAATAAATGGTGGAAAAGTCTCTTTTGGTGGAAATAGCAAAGGAAGAATTGTTGGATGTGGAACTGTAAAGATTGGAAGTCTCACAATCAACAATGTCTCCTTGGTGGAAGGATTAAATTACAATCTACTCAGCATTAGCCAACTGTGCGACACTGGATTCAAAATTAATTTCCAAGAAGGAATATGTTCGTGAACTAGTAAAGATCTTTCTCAGTCTTTCACTGGACAAAGACATAGGAAAATTTATCTTTTGGATATAAAACTAGAGAGTTCTCAATATCTAATATCAATTCAAGATGAAGCAAACCTTTGGCATAGAAAGCTTGGCCATATTAACATGAAGCAGATTGCTAAAATCTCCTCTAAGAAGCTTATTCGTGGACTCCCAACCTGAAGTACCAAAAATCTGACTTATGCACACCATGTGTTTTGGGAAAACATGTTAGAAGCTCTTTTAAACCTATAAATCAAGTTTCTACTAACCATGTTTTGCAGCTTCTGCATATAGATCTCTTTGGATCAACCAAAACACAAAGCATTGGTGGAAAGAGATACTGCCTAGTAATCGTGGATGATTATTCTCGATTTACTTGGGTTTACTTTCTGGCAAGTAAGTCTGAAACCTTTTCTCGCTTTTCAAAGTTTGCTAAGAAAATTCAGAATGAGAAAGGATATGCTATTTCAAGCATACAAACAGACCATGGAGGTGAGTTTGAAAATCAAAACTTTGCCAAATTCTGTGATGAATTTGGTTTTCAGCATGTTTTCTCTACTCCATACAATCCAAAACAGAATGGAGTTGTGGAAAGAAAGAATAGATTTTTGCAGGAAATGGCAAGAACTCTTTTAATTGAAAGTAATATCTCTTCTTGTTTTTGGGCTGAAGCAATTTCTACAGCTTGTTATATTATTCACAGAGTATTCTTAAGGCTTATTCTAGAGAAAACTCCTTATGAGTTATTCAAAAGGAAGAAGCCAATTGTTTCTTATTTTCATGTGTTTGGTTGCAAATGTTTTATTTTAAAGAATGCAAATGATAGAAATGGTAAGTTTAAAGAAAAATCAGATGAAGGAATTTACCTTGGATACTCAACCTCAAGCAAAGCCTACAGAGTATTCAACAAGAAGAGTCAGTCTGTAGAAGAATCTATGAATGTCAAGTTTCAAGATTCAATACGAAATCAACTGAATCACGCTCAACTTGAAGAATCTGAACCTAGTCCAAATCCTACAAAGTCTACTATCCCCGAAGTAGTTCAGACTCCTGAAGTTCAACAACAAGATGAACCAGAAGATTCAACTGAAACAGAAGATCAGCAAACTCACAAACCAACCAGCAATTGGAAGCATAAATCAAGTCATCCCAAGGAACTCATCATTGGCAACATCGATGAAGGAATTCAAACCAAATCCAAAAGGCGTGAAGAGTCTAGTGCTTTAGCATTTGTTTATGAGATTGAACCCAAATCTGTAGAAGAAGCCTTGGCTAAAGGAAGTTGGATTGAAGTTATGCAAGAAGAGCTCAGATAGTTCAAGATTAATGATGTTTGGGAACTTATTCCTAAACCTAAAGGTAAGTCTATTATTGGAACTAAATGGGTTTTTAGGAACAAGATGGACGAGAAAGAAAAGTGGTCAGGAACAAAGCAATACTCGTAGCCAAAGGATATACGCAAGAAGAAGGGATAGACTATGGCGAGACATATGCACCAGTAGCGATGTTAGAAGCAATTAGATTATTATTTGCTTTTGCTTGCTATAAAAATTTCAGGTTACTTCAAATGGACGTGAAAAGTGCATTCCTAAATGGATTTATCCAAGAAAAAGTCTATGTGGAACAACCACCTGGTTTTGAAGATCCAAGAAAGCCAGACTCAGTCTTCAGACTGAAAAATGCTCTTTATGGATTAAAGCAAGCACATCGAACTTGGTATGACAGGTTAAGTAAATTTCTAATTCAAAATGGTTTTGATAAAGGTAAAGTAGATACTATCATGTTCATTAAAAGAGAAGGTAAAGACTTTCTACTCGTTCAAATCTATATTGATGATATTATTTTCGGATCACCTAATGAAGATCTGTGCAAGAAATTTTCTAAGTCTATGTAGGATAAATTTGAGATGAGCATGATGGGTGAGTTAACTTTCTTTCTCGGATTACAAGTTAAACAATTGAAGAATGGAATTTTCATTCACCAAGAGAAATATGCGAAAGATCTCATCAAAAAGTTCGGTTTGGAGAATTGCAAAAAGACTGAGATACCTATGTCAAGTTCTTCAAAGCTAGATAAAGATGAAGAAGGAAAGAGTGTAGATCATAAGTTATACATGAGTATAATCGGTTCACTTCTTTATCTTACTGCATCTAGACCTAACATATTGTTTAGTGTTTGTATTTGTGCTAGATTCCAATTAAATCCCAAAGAATCTCACTTTAACTACTGCAAAACGCATCATCAAATACATTGCAACAACTCCAAAGCTAGGACTGTGGTATCTAAAAGAAGGAGACCTTACTCTCCTTGGATATTCAAACGTAGACTTAGCAGGTTACAAAGTGGACAGAAAGAGTACTTATGGTACATGTCAACTGCTTGGTAACAAGTTGGTATCATGGTTTCCAAGAAAACAGAGTACCGTAGCTCTTTCAACAGCTAAAGCAAAATATATGGCTCTTGGAAGTTGCTGCTCACAAATCTTGTGGATACAACAACAGCTAAGAGACTTTGGAATTGAAGAATCATGCACCGAGATCAAATGTGACAACACCAGCGCCATAAATCTCACAAAGAATCCAATTATGCATTCAAGGGCAAAGCATATAGAGATTCGACATCACTTTATTAGATATCATGTTCAGAATGGAGAAGTTATGATTCAATTTATAGACTCAAAGAATCAACTAGCAGACATATTCACAAAACCACTGGAGAAAAGTCTATTTGAGTCTATTCACACCAGACTAAATATCACATCTTTTATTGAGTAAAGTCTAGAAATGTTCAAGACTCTAAGGTAAAGTCTAAAGGTATTCAGACTCAGAAAGACTAAGAGTTACGACTGTAAGTTATTTCGATACTAGCAATTTATTTTAAAAAGGTACGGTTACTTTTTGATCACTAATTGATTGTTATATTTTTAGAAATTATCTTTTCCGAGTTTTCAAATTTTTAGCAGTTTTTCTTTTTCAAAAAAGGCAATTATTCATTTTCAAAAAGGCAGTTTTATTTTTCCTTTATGTCGATTCGTTTTACTTGCTTTATATACTGTTGAGATTCGTCTTCTTCGTTTTCACTCTCAAACCCTAGAATACAAAACTCTCACTTGCTTTCACTCTCATTTATTTCAAAAAGTTTTCATTTTTTTCGAGCAAGGTTGAGAATTTCTTCCTTAAAGCAACGATGTCTTCAAGAAAGTCTTCGAGAATCGCAAGTAGGGGACCACGACACATGCCTGAGGGTTCTACGCATTTTGATTTGACCAAGAAAGAAGACTCTTCTCAACCGCAGTGACCAACTCAGCAACAACCTTCTCAACAGCGTTAGTCTCCTCCACTGACTCAACCAGAAGAAGAAATTTTGGAAGAAGTTGATCTTGTAAGAACGCTGACACCTAAAATTGCTTTCAAGCTTTATTCTAAGTTGAAAGAATGAGGTACTGCTATGTCTTTGATCGATAAATATCTGAGAGAGAAAGGCTACAAGAATGAGACTCTATTTTTGCGCAACATGGAGAAGATGGGTATTGCAGAAAAAGGATTGGCTAAAAAGGCCTTTGCTAATTTTCCAAGTGACCCGCATTATGGCACTGCTAATTAGCCACAAGGACAGGACGATGACGAACATATGTTTTTACATTTTCAGCCGAGGATGGGAGTGACTGTTAATGCTGGAGGTAATGAAGCAAGCATTTTCCACTCTAAGGAGCACAAGAAAGTCTATTCAAAATTGCTAAAAAGAGGGGTGATGAACCCTAGGAGTGTTGACTTTGATTTTCTTGATTCAGTGAAAGTAAATCTGCAAGAAACATTTGCACTTCTGCAATTGGAGCGCTTTTGTTCTGAATCTATGATTGCTTATCGAGAACTCACAGCTTACTTCTACTCGAATTTATCCTTCTTGGATGCAAACAGTTTCTCTTTCACAATCAAGGATAAGGAGTTTTTGGTGGATATGGACACTTTGGCTGACCTAATTGGGGTGGAAAGAACGTGTTTCCAACCAATTAATGTGTCCGTTGCTCATGCTACACTGGCATTGGTAAAAGACAGGTTTGCTGAAGGCAAAATCTCCTACTCTAGGATGAATGCCTCCAATATCTTGCTGCACAAAATTGTGATCAACTGCATCCATCCAAAATCCACATCCAAGACTAATGTCTCTCGATTTGAAGCTAAATTGATGTATGCCATCAATGCTGGCTACAAATTCTCTCTGCCTCACACCATCCTGTTTCACATGTATAGGAAAGTGGTAAAAGACGAAGGACAACTCTCTTATTCTGCTCTTATCACGCGCCTTTTCAGAAATTTTAAAATTCACATCCCTGCACCTTTATGTTTGACAAACATTTCTCCAATGGTGATTGGATTTAAAATGGTCACCAAGATGTGTCTGAAAGAGCTTAACAAGGTGTTAGAGCACATGAAGGAGAAGTCTCCCGTCAAGGCAAAGCAAGACTCCGCTACAGCCAAAAGGAAAGGCAATGAGCCCATGAATGCTATAGTAAAGAGGAAGAGAATTCTCATCTTGCAGGATGAAGAGGATGAGGATGAGATGACTCTTTCAGCCTTAGGAACTTGAAGAACTTTCAAGTGACAAGAGAAGAACCAGTAGAAGGAGAAAAAAAGAGAGAAGAGATAGAGATGGAAGATGAAGAATAGAGGAAGACAGAGGAAGAAAGAAGAAAAGAGGAAGAAGAGGAAGGAAGAAGAGAGAAAGAAGAAGAAGGAGAAAAAAAGAAAAGAAGATGAGAGAGAATAGGGTCAAGAAGACTCTTTTGAGCCAACTTTGGCTGTATCCTTGTCAAGTGACTCTGAGATGGCAGGAACTGGAATTGTTGGAGCGCATCACTCTAAAGTTGAAGTTGAATAAGAAGAAAACTTTCCTACTCCACCTGAAGGCAAGCAAACAAGGGGAGCTGTTGCATAACGAGGTATTTCTTCACCTATCTTTACTAGTGATGTGAGTTGTTCTGTAGCAGATCCAGAGGATGTGCATGCCTTTCATTATCCAGAAGCATCCATTCCTAGTCATGGTGGACAAACTGCTGAAGATCAATCAATTCTCAAAACTCCTGGAATAGAATCGGCTGGACCTAGTGCTGCACCGTGTTGGAGAAAACTTCCCTACTTGTTTTAAAGTTGACAAAACGTTTCCATCAATCTAGTCTGAAGATTAGAAGACTCTTTCGTCAAAGTCTGAACACCGTCAGACCGTCAGACTCAAGACTTAAAGTCTGCCCTCATTGACTGTTTCTAGACCGTCGAAGAAAAGACTTATCCGTATTCGTATAAGGATTTGATTATAGCGGTTAAAGAATATCTCACGGCTGGAGATAGCATCTCAAGATCTCTTATTCAAATTAAATCGAGTAAGTTTGATCCGTTGATTGGCAAAACATACATGGAAGGTTCTACTTATGGAAACCTAGATCCCGGTTGTATGGGCGAGAAGGATCGGTGGGCTATCCTCACATTTCTTTAGTAACTCGAGATCTTCCTAATTGATTCTATCCAACAGGAATATCGGTAGGAACTCCTTTGAAAGGTGCCAACGGTTATGGAGGTATGGAGGAGTATTTAAGGAAGACGTTCTAGTTACTTGAGGGTGCATGCGATAGAAAAATTTCAAAGTTTGAATCTCCTTGTTCTTTGCTGATTCAATTGTTGAGTGAAAGTTTGTACTCAAAAGAGAGTCTAGACATTTGTGAAGCCTTGAGGAAGTGTAGTAGAGTCTCTACACTGTGGAATCAAGGACGTGATACTGTAATGACTCTTTTCATTTATAGTAAAATCCAGCCAGTGGGCTGTTAGTGCGGGAGAGTGGACGTAGGCTTGGATTAAGCAGAACCACTATAAAAATTTGTGTTCTTTTTCTCTTCCCTGGTCTATTTAATTCAGTTCATAACTTTATTTGCATAAGTGTGATTACTTTGCAGAGTCTATTGTCTACCAGACTCAGGTGAAAAGTAAGATCTTATCTTATATTTCACAAAATTTGGTTTATGCACCTATTCACCCCCCTCTAGGTGCACATACTAGCACTTTCAATTGGAATCAGAGCTTGTGTACTCATTTAAATTGAAGTGTTTTTACTTCAAAGTTAAAGATCCATGGCTAGTATGTTGGCTCCAGATTTGGTTGAAGGACAAAGTAACACCAAACCGCCTTATTTTGATGAAAATGAATACAACATATGGAAAAACAAGATGAAACCATTCCTAAGATCGAAAGACCCTCTGGAATGGGATGTGGTAGACAAATGAATCATTCCTAAAGTTACAACAGTCTCAGAAAGAGGAAAAGACACTGCAGAGGCTAGCGAGATGACTCAAAAAGAGATAACCAAGAGACAAGCTCTTGATGCAAAAGCAATTTATTCATTATATTGTGCATTATCTCCTACTGAATATAACAGAATATCCTCTTGTGAAATAGCTAAAGAAGTCTAGGATAGGCTGCACATTACCTATGAAGGAACAGATCGAGTGAAAGAAACCAGAATCAATATTCTGCTCGGTCAATATGAAGCCTTCAAGATGAAGCCAGGAAAATCTATCACTGACATGTTTAGTCGTTTTACAGAAATTGTGAATGGTCTTGAATATCAAGGTCAACCAATCTTAGGACCTATGAAGGTTAACAAATTGTTGCGTGGACTTTCCAAAGATTGGAATCACGTAAAGACGTCAATAAGGGAGACTCAAAGAATCATGCCACTCTCCGTTGACGAATTGGTTGGCACACTTCAATCCTATGAAGTAGAGCAAATTAATGAGGAAGAAGATCCCAAAGGTAAAAAATCTATTGCTTTAAAATCTAATGATGATTATGATGTTACAGATTCTAAAGATGATATGGATGATGAAGAACTTGCCCTCATGATAAGAAGATTCAGAAAGCTGAACAGAAAAGGAAAGAGATTCAATTGGAAGAAACAAAGTTCTCAAAAGTTTCAAAATAAATCTGCTGAGGATGATGAATCCAATAAAGATATGATCTGTTTTGAATACAAGAAAAATGGACACATCAGACCCAACTGCCCCTTACTGAAAAGAAAGAAAGGAAAAGCTGAAAAATACAAAAATGCACTCAAAGCAAAAACTTGGAGTGATACCGAATGCGAAGAAAGTGATGATGATTGTGCTAATATTTGTTTAATGGAAAAATCAGAATCAGATTCAGACTTTGAGACAGATTCAAACTCAAATAGTGAAATCGAGGTAAGTAACTTAAAAATTCCTACTAAAGTCTCTAAATATATTGATGAACTGTGTCTTAGTCTCAAAACCTCTCTTAAGAGGATTTCCGAACTAAAAAAGGAAAATTCGACACTAAGGCAACAGGAGTTTGTTTGGAAAGAAAAGTTCGAAAATTTAGATAAAGATTTTATTGCTTTGAAAGAAAATGCAGAATCTCTTTCAAAAGAAAATACTTTTTTGAAAATTGATATTTCAAATATCTCAAAAAGGTTTTCTATAGGGTCTCGAGAAATTAGAAAAGATTCTTTCAAAGCACAAAGACCTTACTTTAACAAATCAGGTTTGGGAATGACTTTGAAACCATTCCTCTAATCGATTTTCCAAAAGTAAAAGAAAGAATCAAACAAAGACCTACAAAAGAATTTTATAAAATCATTTTCAAAAATTCTTTGTAAAACCCCGTTGGCCGTAGTGCTCTTAAATGTTCTAAGTGCAACAGCTCAGAACACTTTGAGAAAGAATGTCCTATGGTTTGGAGGCCTATTAAGAAAGATTGGGCAAAGACCGTAAATTGCATTAACTCAATTGGACCCAAGAAAGTGTGGGTACCAAAGAAAGCTTGAGTTCTTTTTTTGAATGCAGGTCACTATCAAGAAAAAGGTTAAATGGTACATAGATAGTGGATGTTCAAGGTATATGGTAGGAGATTCAAGATGTTTCATAAAGCTTAAGCAAGTGAATGGTGGAAAAGTGTCTTTTGGTGGAAACAGCAAAGGAAAAATTGTTGGTTGTGGAACAAGAAAAATTGTTGGTTGTGGAACAGTAAAGATTGGAAGTCTCACAATAAACAATGTTTCCGTAGTAGAAGGACTCAATTACAACTTGTTGAGCATCAGTCAACTCTGCGACATAGGCTTCAGAATTAACTTTCAAGAAAGAATATGTTCGGGGACCAGTAAAGACTTCACTCAGACTTTCACGGAACGAAGACATGGGAATATTTATCTTCTAGATATCAATTCAGAAAAATCTCAATGTCTAATCTCAATTCAAGATGAAGCAAATCTCTGGCATCGGAAACTTGGTCATATCAATATGAAGCAAATTGCCAAGATCTCCTCAAAGAAGCTTGTTTGTGGACTACCCAACCTAACATATCAAAAGTCTAAATTATGCACACCATATGTGTTGGGAAAACAGGTTAGAAGTTCTTTTAAACCAATAAATCAAGTTCCCACTAATCGTGTATTGCAGCTCCTACATATGGATCTCTTTGGACCTACCAGAACTCAAAGCATTGGTGGAAAGAAATATTGTCTAGTAATTGTGGATGATTATTCACAATTCACTTGGGTATACTTTCTTTCAAGTAAGTCTGAAACTTTCTCTTATTTTGAAAAGTTTGCTAAGAAAGTACATAATGAGAAATGGTATGTTATTTCAAGCATACGGACAGACCATGGAGGTGAGTTTGAAAATCAAGACTTTGCTAAATTCTGTGATGAATCTGGTTTTCAGCATATGTTCTCCTCTCCATACACTCCCGAACAAAATGGAGTTGTGGAAAGAAAGAATAGATCGTTGCAAGAAATGGCTAGAACACTTTTAATTGAAAGCAACATTTCTTCTTGTTTTTGAGCTGAAGCTGTTTCTACAGCATGTTATGTTATTAATAGAGTTTTCCTAAAGCCAATTCTGGAGAAAACTCCCTATGAGTTGTTCAAAGGAAAGAAGCCAATCGTTTCCTATTTTCATGTGTTTGGTTATAAATGTTTTATATTGAAAAATGCAAATGATCGAATTGGTAAGTTTGAAGAAAAATTAGACAAATGAATCTTCCTTAGATATTCAACTACCAGCAAAGCTTACAGAGTATACAACAATAAGACTCAGTCTGCGGAAGAATCAATGAATGTCAAATTTCAAGATCAATCGATTCAGACTCAATCTGAAGAATCTGAACCTGCTCCAGACCCTACAAAATCTACTTCCCCTGAAGCAACTCAGACTTCAGAAAGACAACAACGAACGAATATTGAAGAATCAAATGAAGAAGAAGTTCAGCAATCTGTCAGACCAACCAGCAACTGGAAGCACAAGTCTAGTCATCCTAAAGAACTCATTATTAGTAACATTGATGAAGGGATTCGTACAAGATTCAAAAGGCATGAAGAGTCTAGTGCTGTGGCTCTCATTTTTGAAATAGAACCCAAAAGCATAGAAAAAGCTTTAACTGATGAAAGCTGGATTGAAGCTATGCAAGAAGAACTCAGGCAGTTCAGAATCAATGACGTTTGGGAATTAACTCCTAAACCAAAAGGTAAATCTATTATAGGAGCTAAATAGGTTTTCAGGAACAAAATGGATGAGAAAGGAAAGGTTATAAGAAATAAAGCAAGACTCGTGGCAAAAGGATATACGCAAGAAGAAGGGATTGATTATGATGAGACTTACGCACCAATAGCAAAGTTAAAAGCAATTAGATTATTACTTGTTTTTGCTTATTATAAGAATTTCAGGTTATTCCAAATGGACGTCAAAAGTGCATTTCTGAATGGATTTATCCAAGAGGAAGTCTATGTGGAACAACCTCCTGGTTTTGAAGACCCAAGGAAACCAAACTCTGTTTTCAGACTGAAAAAGGCGTTGTATGGCTTAAAACAAGCTCCTCGAGCTTGGTATGACAAGTTAAGTAAATTTCTAATCCAAAATGGCTTTATCAAAGGTAAAGTGGATACTACTTTGTTTATTAAAAAGGAAAATAAAAACTTTCTACTTGTTCAAATCTACGTTGATGATATCATTTTTGGATCTCCTAACAAAAATCTGTGCAAGAAATTCTTTAAGTCTATGCAGGATGAGTTCGAGATGAGCATGATGGGTGAACTATCCTTCTTTCTTGGACTACAAGTAAAACAACTGAAGGAAGGAATTTTCATTCACCAAGAAAAATATGCAAAAGAACTTGTCAAAAAGTTTGGTTTGGAGAATTGCAAAAAGACTGATATACCAATGTCAAGTTCTTCGAAGCTGGACAAAGATGAAGGAGGAAAGAAAGTTGACCAGAAACTCTACATGAGTATCATTGGTTCACTTCTTTATCTTACTGCTTCTAGACCTGACATTCTATTTAGTGTTTGCATTTGTGCCAGATTTCAAACAGATCCCAAATAATCTCATCTAAGTGCTGCGAAACGCATCATCAAATACGTTGCCACAACATCTAAATTAGGTATATGGTATCCTAAAGAATGAGACTTTACTCTCCTTGGATACTCAGACGCAGATCTGGCAGGATACAGAGTTGATAGAAAGAGTACTTCCGGTACTTGTCAATTACTTGAAAACAGGACAGTATCTTGGTTTTCAAGGAAGCAAAGTACAGTAGCTCTTTCAATGGCAAAAGCAGAATATGTGACTCTTGGAAGTTGTTGTTCTCAAATCTTATGGATAAAACAACAACTAAGAGACTTTATAATTGAAGACTCATGCACTGAGATCAAATGTGATAACACCAGCGCAATTAATCTCACCAAGAATCCAATTCTTCATTCAAGAGCAAAGCATATAGAGATTCGACATCACTTTATTAGAGACCATGTTCAAAATGGAGAAGTCTCAATTCAATTTATTGACTCAAAGAATCAGCTGGCGGATATTTTCACAAAGCCACTGGAGAAAAATCTATTTGAATCTATTCGATCTAGACTTAATATCCTAAAGTCTGAAAAAGCTTAGACTCAGGGATAAAAGTCTAAAGACGCTCAGATTCAGAAGTTCAAGGATCAAGACTATAAGTCATTTCAGTTCTAGCAATATATTTTCGGATAAAATCTCGAAAAGGTACGATTGTTTATTAATTAGTAACTGATTGATGTTATCTTCCCAAGTTCATTGAAATTATGGAAATTATTTTCGAAAACGAAGTTATCTTTTTGAAATGATAGTTATCCATTTTTTTTCAAAAAGGCAGTTAATTTTAAAAAGGAATTTCTCTTCCAACAATTTGTATACCTCGTTTCGCTTGCTTTATATACTGTTTGTCTTCTTCACGAACCCTAAAGGCAAAAGACTTCACTTTTTACTTTCTCTCTCAAGTTTAATCTTTAAAGTTTTCATCTTTCTCGCGAATCGAGTTTGGAAACTCTCTCAAAGACTGTGACAATGTCATTCCAAAGAAATTCTTCAAGGATTGCAAGCAGGGGACCACGGCATGTGCGTGAGGGGCCTACGCATTTTGACCTTACCGAGGAAGAAAAATCTGTCAAGGCAATAGCAGAGTCCACAACATTCTCAACCGCGTCAAGATAGTCCTCAGAATGTTCAGCGACTCCAAGAGAAGGGGGAAATTTTGGAGGATGTCAATCTTATAAGAACTCTTAAACCTGCGTTTACTTTCAAGCTCTACTCTGCCCTAAAGGATGGAGGTTCTCCAATGACCTTCATTGACGAATTTCAGAAAGAAAAAGGGTATAGAAATGAATCCCATTTTTTACAAACGATGGAATGTTTGGGGATTGCTCCTGCCGGGTCGGCAGAAAAAGCTTTCGCAAATTTCCCAAGTGATCCACATTTTGGGGGTCCTAATCAGTCTGATGGAACGAATGATGATGAAAAGATGTTTGCCAATTTCAAGCCTAGAATGGGTGTTGCCGCAAATATTAGAGAAAAAAGGGCAAATTTGTTTCGCTCTGAGGAACATGAGCGACTGTACTCTAAGTTGCTGAAGCATGGGGTAATGAACCCAAGAAGTGTGGATTTTGATTTTCTTGACTCCCTAAATGTGAAGCTAAGGGAGAAATGCAAGTTACTTCAACTAGAGAGATTTTGCTCTGAGACAACAGTTGCCCATCCAAAACTTACTGCATATTTCTATTCCAATCTAAGCTTCTTGGACGCGAATAGATCCTCTTTTAGTGTTAGAGACCAAGACTATGTGGTGGACATGGACATTCTGGTCGATGTGATTGGAGTAGAGAGAGGGATGTTTCGATCAATAAGTGTGTCTATTGGTCGTACGACTGTGGAACTTGTTCGAGACAAGATGGCAAAAGGTCGAATTTCGTACTCGAGGATGAATGCCTCAAATATCTTGCTGCATAAGATTGTTATCAACTATCTCAGACCCAAGTCCATATCAAAGACTGATGTCTCCAACTCAGAAGCAAAGCTGATGTATGCTATCAACTCTGGTGAAAAGTTCTCTCTGCCGCACACTATCATGTTTCACACGTACAGATTGATGGTCAAGGACAAGGGACTGCTTCCTTATTGAGCTCTTGTTACTCGTTTGTTCAGACATCTCAACATTCAGCCTCCTAAGACTCTGTGCACTCACACTTGTGATCAAATGATGATAGGACTAAAGATGATTTTAAAAATGTGTCTGAAAGAACTGAACAAGGCTTTAGAGCGTTTTAAGGAAAAGACCCCTGTCAAGACTCAACAAGATCCTGTGGCTGCAAAGAGAAAAGGCAAAGAGTCTATGTCAGCTCCTTCAAGGAAAATGAGAGCACTCATCTTGCAGGATGAAGGAGATGAGGAAGATGTCATCATTTCTGCTCTTGCTTTAAGGAACTTGCAGCGGCCTATTACAAAGACAGAGGATAGAGAGAATCAAGAAAGAGAAGAAGCTGAGAAAAGAAGTGAAGAGAGGGAATCAATGAGGAAAGAAGCAGACGAAGAACAAACTACAGAAGACAAACCAAGTGGAGAACACCGTCATCATGCCATTGAGGAGGAAACTAAGCATGAAGAGTACTTCTCTCCATCTGAAGGCGCTGATACAGGGGGAGCCGCTGAGAAAAGAGGTACCTCTTCACTTGCTTTCACTAGTGATGGTGTTAGTCGTTCTCCTGTAGACGTAGAAGAGGTATATGCTTCTCAATTCCCTAAAGAAGATGTTGAGGTCTCTTCTCCAAGTCTGGGTGCTCATGCTGAAATCCCATCATCTGCTAATACTCCACAAACTGATCATGCTGAAGCAAGCACTCAAACTGACAACCCAACAGATTTTAAAAGGTTGCTTGATGTTCTTATGGAGTTGAGAGGATAGATTTATGCCTTGGGATGCGAATTTTAGACTATGTAGAATGCTGCTTAGGTTTCTTCAGTTTCATTACTCGATCAAATTCAAGCTCTTTCTATTCAAGTTCAAGCAAATGCCAAGGGTGAGGAAATAGCACAACTGAAGGAGGATCTGAGAAAGCTGGAGGAAACTGTCAAGTCGATGGGACATTTCCAACTCATTCACGTTCCAAAACAATCTTGAATTCATCTCATTTTGTTTTCTTCTCTACCTTTTTAATGCTGACAAAAAAGGGGAGAAGTTGGTGCTGATTTGGTTTAGACTTTAATTTTTGGTTTGGACTGGTTTGTTTAGACTTTGGATGTCTGTGCACTTTGGTTTGGATTGTTTGGACTGTTTAATGGTTGCAGGCTTGCAGTATCTTAAGCATTGTGGTATTCATGGCAAAGATAGTTGTTTTTGCAGAACTAACCCATTTTCTGTGGATGCAGATTCGATACTATCTCAAACCTAATCCATTTATTTTATGAGATATTCATGTTTGCTTAAGTATTGTCTTGCAGGTCAAAGGTATCCATATCCAAATCTGCAAGAAAGTTTTGTCACCATCAAAAAGGGGGAGATTGTTGGAGAAAACTTCCCTACTTGTTTTGAAGCTGATAAAACGTTTTCATCAATCTAGTCTGAAGATTAGAAGACTCTTTCGTCAAAGTCTGAAGATCGTCAGACCGTCAGACTCAAGACTTAAAGTCTGCCCTCATTGACTGTTTCTAGACCGTCGAAGAAAAGACTTATCTATATTCGTACAAGGATTTGATTCTAGTGATTAAAGAAGATCTCATGGCTGGAGATAGCATCTCAAGATCTCTTATTCAAATTAAATCGAGTAAGTTTGATCCGTTGATTGGCAAAACGTACATGGAAGGTTCTACTTATGGAAACCTAGATCCCGGTTGTATGGGTGAGTAGGATCGGTGGGCTATCATCACATTCCTTTAGTAACTCGAGATCTTCCTAATTGATTCTATCCAACGGGAATATTGGTAGGAACTCCTTTGGAAGGTGCCAACGGTTATGGAGGCATGGAGGAGTATTTAAGGAAGACGTTCTAGTTACTCGAGGGTGCATGCGATAGAAAAATTTCAAAGTCTGAATCTCCTTGTTCTTTGCTGATTTAATTGTTGAGCGAAAGTTTGTACTCAAAAAAGAGTCTAGACATTTGTGAAGCCTTGAGGAAGTGTAGTAGAGTCTCTACACTGTGGAATCAAGGACGTGATATTGTAACGACTCTTTTGATTTATAGTGAAATACAGCTGGTGGGCTATCAGTGCGGGAGAGTGGACGTAGGCTTGGATTAAGCCGAACCACTATAAAACTTCGTGTTCTGTTTCTCTTCCCTGAGCTATTTAATTCAGTTCGTAACTTTATTTGCATAAGTGTGATTACCTTGTAGAGTCTATTGTCTACCAGACTCAAGTTAAAAGTAAGATCTTATCTTAAATTTCGCAAATTTTGGTTTAAGCACCTATTCACCCCCCTCTAAGTGCACATACTAGCACTTTCACACTGGAACAAACAACAGACTTTTCGAGACTGCTAGACATCATGTTGGATTTGAGGAGACAGCAATATGCTATGGAGTATGAGATGAAGGATCTCAAGAAAGCTTTCATGGCCACTTCAGTGTCTTTGCAAGAACAGTTACTCACCCTAAAGACTCAAGTGCAGACTAATGTGAAGGATGAAGATTTACAGTCACTGAAGGAGAATTTTGCAAGGCTTGAGAAGACAGTAAATTCTATGAGAGAATTCCAGCTTGTTTGCCTTCCAAAATAGCCATGACTCTTACCCCACTTTTTTCAAATAACTCTTTTTATTCGTTCTCCATTATTTTGCTGTTGACAAAAAGGGGGAGAAGTTTGATGCAGATTTGACTTTGCATTATTTTACTTTTGGTTTACTTTTGAACTTATGGATTTGACTTTTGACTGCTTGACTACTGAAGTACTTTGATTTGTTCTTTTGATGCTTGCAGTAACTTAGGCCGTGATAATGATTATGGAAGGATAATTATCTTGCAGGACTAACATGTTTTCTATGGTTGTAGAATCGATATTATCCATGTCCTAATCTAATTATCTTTTATGAGATATCGTGTATTGCTTAAGTTTTGTTTTGCAGGACAAAAATTTTCAAATCTATAGGAAAGTGGGGGGAGATTGTTTGAGAAAAATTCCTTATTATTTTGAAGTTGACAAAACGTTTTCATCAGTCTAGTCTGAAGACTTGTAGACTCAAGTGTTAAAGTCTGACGAACTCCAGACTCTGTCGTCAAAGTCTGAAGATTGCAAAACTCAATATTCAAGTTTACCCTTGCTAACAGTTTCCAGACCGACAAAGAGAAGACTTATCCAGATGCGAGTTTATCTTTAAGGATTCGGTTCGTATGGTTTGTAGAAGATCTTACGGCTGGAGATAGCACCTTGTGATTAATTATTTGAATCAATTCGAATAATTAGATCTGTTGAATGGCGAAGTATACTTGGAAGGTTCTACTTATGGAAACCCAGATCCTAATTGTATGGGCGAACAGGATTGGTGGTCTATCATCACATTCATTAAATGACTCGAGATCTCCTTCATTGATTATGTCCAACGGGTAGATTGGAAGAACTCCCTTGAAAAATGCCAACGGTTGAAAAGGCATGGAGGAGTATTTAAGGAAGACGCTCAAGTTATTCGAGTGTGTGCGTGAAATAAAATTCCAAAGTCTGAAGCTCCTAGTTCTTTGCTATCTCAATCGCTGAAGCTTAATTTGTACTCAAAAAAGAGACTTGTGAGACATTGAGGAAGTATAGTAGAAATTCTATACTGTGGAGTTAAGGACGTGAGACTGTAAAATCTCTTTTGGTTCTTAGTGAAATCCAGCCAGTGGGCTGTCAGTGCGGGAGAGTGGACGTAGGCTTGATCTAAGCCGAACCACTATAAATCTTGCATTTCAATTCTCTTTCCCTATACTCCTTACTTTAATTCATAGCATTATATAACTGCTTATAGTATTTTACATATTCAGTCTATTATTCTTGAAAAACGAGTTAACTTGTTAAAGTCTTGCGTAAATTTTCTTGAACACCTATTCACCCCCCTCTAGGTATACTTACTAGCCCTATCAAATGTTAGGTAGCCTCATGAATTGGGATGATAATGATTGGGACCCAACCCTTGATGTACAGATACGGTCTCGATTCAATTTCCTAATGCAATATGACTGAAGGGTGAAAGAAGATGAGAGGTGATAAGAGGGTTTGGTGCATTGGACTAGTTTCTTTGTGTAATATGGACCATCTCGATCTGGCTAAGAGGAGTAATGAGGCTTCACTGATTCAAAGAAGTGCTTCAGTGGCTTGACGTGCAGGTAATGATGAAAAGAAAAAGTAGAACTATCTCTAAGTTTCTGGCTTTTTTTCTCATTTGTTTCCCCTTCTTTAGAGTTTTGATTTATAACCAATTTTATGCAAATAAGACAAGTGATACTCATATGACACAGGTTGGCAGCTCCTTGGTCACAAAATACCCTTATGGTGCTTGGCGAGTGAAACTCACCATGCCAACCTTTGTTTAATAGTTGTTCTAGAGAACAATATGGTGAATATATTCCTTATATGAGATTGTACCACGCCTAGCTTAACTTAGATGTCTAGTCAATCAAGCATATCACTTTAGGCTCAACAATTGGTTTCGACCCGCCATAGCCTCATCAGGAAAGCAGTATCAGCTCCCAATCAATTATTGCACGGGCGACCAACCCTGCCTTCAGAGCTCTTAAGTAATATAGTCAATCTATCATAAACTCCTAGCACCAATCATTCTAATGCCACTCCATCGAACCAATTATGATTATCCCCTCTGTATCACTCACTCTTCACCCAATAACCCCAAACTCCACTCATAAGGGTTCACGAGTATAGGAAAATCACAGACCGTGACATTCTCTCCCATTTAGTTCTGCAAGGCCCTTGTTGTAGGCTGCTCTGTCACTTCCTTGTGTTTCCTTAACCATTGATGTGCCACTTTGGATCATACATTGAATGGGAACGCTCGCCCAACAAAACAAACCACTCCATTGGTAGCTTCTTTTGATCACAACTGTTTATGCCCTTTCGGTAACATGTACTTCCCTAGGCAAGTGTGGCATTTTTCACCAATTGCACCTTTTTGGCAACACCATAGTTTTCCTACTAAGCCTTTCTTGATCCCAGTAGACTAATGGAGGTTTCTTCCCTTGCTGAAAATGTGGTAGCAGACCTTTCCTTAAGACTTGCCAATTAATCCAAGAACATTTTTCCTATTCAGTGAGGAATTAAACCTTTCTTGTGCCCCTATTGCCATCCTAGAAGGTCAAGAGCCGCCTTTGCCCGAGTGCCTTTTGCCTCGGTAATTCACTCTTTGCCCACATAGGAACAGATAGACCACAGGTTTTCTCCAACTTAACCCCCTTACTGGAGGCATCTTGCTATGATTCCATCTATCATGAGTCATTTGTTCCTTGGCCACGGAATAACCTATGCGTTGTCTAACGAGCGGAATTCACCAAGCCAACCTTTGCTCAATAGTTGTTCCAGAAAACAATTGGATGAATAGCTTCCTTATATAAGATAGTACCACACCTAGCTTAGTTCGGGCTTCTAGTCTATCAAAAGAGACAGCAGATCACTTTAGGATCAACAACTGGTTCGACCTGCCATGGCCTCATCAAGAGAGCGGTATCACCTCCTGACCAGTTTGTGTACGGGAGGCCAATCCCGCCTTCAGAGCTCCAAAGTAATATAATCATTCTATTCTATAACTCCTAGCATCAACTATCCTAATGCCACTCTCATGAACCAATTGTGTTCATCCTCTCCATATCACTTACTCTTCACCCGATAGCCACAAACTTCACTCATAAGGGTTCATGAGTACGGGAGAATCATGGACTATGATATTAACTATTGAACAAAGGCTAACCTAGTGAATTCTGCTCGCCAGGCGCTACACAGGTTATTTCGCGATCAAAGAAGTACCGACCTGTGACTCATATCACTCAATGTGAATATGAAAAGGAACAAAACTGCATAATTACTTTGCACCAAAGAATTGATTATCACGTGTAATAAAGGAAATATTTCATTGTAGAAAATCCTAGCATATATGACAAGTTGAAAGAACAAATAAGAACAATTGAAATTAGATTTATGTGACTTAATCGATATATTCTAATCATCAACTAGGAAAAAGCAATTTAGGTGGGAAAAATCGTGCATATATGTTAACTAATTTTTATACGACTAACACTATCTTAAATTCAATATAAGGTTGAAGTTTATAAATTAAGTGAAGAATGTAGGGAAGTCACAATTAAATCGGATTGAATCCATGCAAGGGCCCAGCTCTGTGTTCTATGTGTGAGAATTTAGTAGGACCACCGCAAATTATTCTAAAAGTCAAATCGTTAGATGAGGGTGTGGTTATTATTTACATATTCTAACACACCCATTGTAACATCCTAAATTTTGACCTTGTCCCGATAATATGAATTGGGCTTTTCATTGATGTGCCTATAATCTTTTTTTTAAGCTGATCACTCAGGAGATAACTAATCTATCAGGTGAAACCGTTAAGGAATATAAACGCGACTGATTTGAGAATTCGATTAGAAATTGACTACTCGACCGTGCTAATCTACAAGGGTCAATATGGCATTATTAAAATCGACTAGAGACTAGAGATAGGTCGATTTGACAGAGGCATGTAATTAAAGTGTGTGTAATTCCGCCTGATTGCAAAATTCTTATCGAATGACACTAAATCGATTTTTCTGTCGATTCTGTACTCGGTGCCCATAATTGAAACCTCGAGATTTTCACAACAATCGAGAGTCGCCTATGAGTTGGAGATGCACAATGTGGATCGAAATAATCAACCATGGGTCAAAAGCGCTAAAAATTCATAAAAGCTGCCCGGTAGATTAGGTCACGCTAAAATCGCGTCCGGTTGAAATTAACCACGAAATTGAACCCGGTTTCAGGATTCGAAAGTTCTGGCATGTCATGATATATTTTTGGGACATCAACTCATCCTTTGAAGAATTTTCGGCGAGCTCGGATTTTCAACGAAAAATCAAAATTGGACAACTTAAAGTCGAGAAATTCGGATGACCATTTTTGGGCGGAATTTTGGCATTCAAGATGGATCAAATGGTGAAGGAAATTATGGAAAGTCGTGTGGGCTTCCTCCTTAGCATTTTGGTCATTGAATTGAGGTTAATTGGAGTGAACTTGATGTGAAATTGAAGTGGAACACTTGAAATTCGTAGGCCATGGGGGCTGCAACATTTGGGCATCAATCATTGGCTTGTTAGAGAATATTAGGAGGGGAAATGGCTGTGGATCAAGGCTGAAGACTTTGGGGGCTTCTACTTAAGTGTTTTAGATCTTTTGGCTTGACTTTAGAGGCTTCTTGTCCCCCCTTCCAGCTGCAGCAACTTCATCTTCTTCTTCCTTGCTTCAATCTCCATTTCTAGCTCCAACACAATGCAAACCAGCAACCAGCCTCACCGAAGCATCCTACCGTCACCAGCCTTCCATCGTCCGTCCAAGCCGTCGCACGAGCCACCGCCTGCCTACAGTCGCGTTTGTCCCGAGCCCACTCGTTTCGTTAGCCCGCATCTGCCTCACGTCGTTGCTGCCATCCCCATGCCTATCCGTGTCGTTCTGCGGTTCGCCTGGGTCCAACGGGTGTCCAACCCAGCCGCTAGCTCTGCTCGTCCCAGCTCCAACCACCTCTGCTCGCTTAGCCGCCTGCCTCTCACCTCCGTCAGCCCGAGCCAACTCATTTCAGCCTCAGACAAAAGCAAAGCCAGGAGCAAAACGTGAGGTTTGCTGGGCTTTCCGGGCCCTTCTGGACCTCCTTTGGTGTTGCCATAGACCTAAGTCTTGCTCGCCTCCGCATCGCCATCACTGTGAACGGGTTTATTTGCTAATTCGGTGAGTTAACCTCCTAAACCTTAATTAGGGGTTTAATTATGCTTAGGGAAGGGTTAGTTTAAGCTAAGTGTGATTAGTGTAATTAGTTAGCTTGATTAGTTAAATTAGATTAGTTAGTTAGGCCAATTAGGTAGTTAGTTGAATTAATTAGTTAGTTTAGTAGGTTATGTACATCTAGCCTAGGTAAATTAATTTAGTTAGTCCAATTAGGTGGTTATATTAGTGTATTTAGCTTAACTAGTGCTTTATTTACTTATTTTGCAATTTATTTAATTATTTTGTAATTTATTTAATTATTTATTAATTAGTGGAAATTATACCGGGATAGCCGGTTGTTAGAATTTCGTGTTGATCGCCGTGGTGCAATTGAGTGCAAATTTATGCAATTGATTGATGATTGATGATTTTTGATTTATTATTTCAAAAGTATGGAATTTTGGTATTTAATTAGAAAAATATCGGGTGTCGGTTTTTGACGCCAAAAATGTTTTTAGGTACTATATAAAATAATGAGATTTTTAAAAGAGAGAATATCACATTTTATGATTCAATCTGATCATGTACCTACGCACAATTATTTTACCGAGTGTTTTTAATATGAAGAAAATAGGCCAAGCACATTATTTAAATTGAGGCATTTGAGTGCAAAGCACGATGTCCATGGCCGAGATTGGATGTGCGTGTAATCGTTATGAGAACCTGTCACATGCTTTTATTCTGAACAATGCTCCTTCGGGAATGACGTCTTGAAGTAGACGTTACCGTGCTCGATGGGGCTAGACAACGCCTGGCTATGCCGAAAGACCGCTGATTGTTGAGTCGACTATGGCCGTTGGGTAGGAACTAATTGGAACGCTAGATTGAGTGAATTGACTACGTCTGATTATGGGACAAAATTGTATGGCACAAAATGGGATGTGTCATAATGATTTGGTCTTATAATCGAGACCCCTATGCTTGATTGAGATGTGAGTTGAAGTGTTCCAATTACTGAGTACATTGACTAGATGCATATGTTATATGAACTGTACTGATGTGCAGAGAGGTGCTGAGGCGAGGTAAGTCTCATTTGATGTGTGCTTAGGCTGCCTCTAGGTGTATTGTCTTCCTAATCGGGGTTTAGAGTGTACACTTGCTGAGACATTGTCTCACCTCGTTGTGGTTTAAATTCTTTATAGGTCCCTAGATGGAGGTGCGCCATGTCCATTTTGGATGGCTACAAGAGGCGAAGATCAAGCATACCATCTTCCTTGTCCTCGGGAATCCTTGGACCCGCGAGCTTGTCGTGACTACGATATGGGTCGATGAGGGCCAACCTCAGTTGATACCTCATCGATTCAAAACTTGGTTTCGTCACTAGCCTAGTGGGGTCTGGGAAGGTCCCGTGGATGGTTTTGATGGACCTGTCGTCGAGGGTGAGGGTGAGATGGCACTCGACCCTGTTGTAGATGCCGATATTATTGCAAATATCACGGAGAACCAGTTGCTCGAGGATGAGTAGGAGCTCGAAGTAGAGGAGGTAGCTGACCCTCTAGACCTCGACATCCCTAATGGTGTCATAGTGGACCCAGATCACAAGTAGGAGGGTCCGGGGTAGGGTTAGCTTGGTAGTCCTTTTTGGAACTTGACCTCCTGTACATAACTTTGTAGAGCTAACCTGGTTTGTTTATATAAGTGTGTTTATGAAATTTGTTGTCCTGTTTTTCTATCCCTTGTTTGTTTGTTGTTTGAAGATTGTTTATTTCACTTCCGCATGTGCATAATCGATTGGGTCGGCGACACGTCCTAGGAACGTCGCAAATTAGTCGACCACCGAGGAATATGCGCGCGCTCGAGGTTCGGGGCGTGAAACCCCTTCACGTTTAATCTAGTCATTTGCCTAGTACTAAGCATAGAAAATATTGAGGCCTAGAAAGACTCGAAATTAGGACCTTCAGTGCTGATTTCATGTGAAAATTTGGTGGGATCACTATCAACTGTTCTAAAATTTTAAGCTATTAGATGAAGGAATGGTTATTATTTGCATATTCTAAAACTTTGCTTGCCTGGGAAGCCTATGCAACCTAACGCCTACTGAGCTGAAAGAGCTTGCTTTGGGCAAAGAGAACATTTGTTTGGGTTTTTCAAGGAAGCCAGCTCCAAGATCTCGAGCGGTGGATCTCGGAGAACAAGTACGAGAAGCGAAACGAGGGACGAGGTTTCCTGTTAGGGGGCTGGGCCCTGCAGACGCTCATCCTGTCGCAACCCCTCGATCTGCGCGGGTCCCACTGCTGACGGGCCCCATGTTTGGGGACCACTCGTGCAACGAGATACTGGTGGTGGAGGTGGCGAGGGTCGGGGTGGAGGATCCGATGGGGTGGGCCGCAGGGGGAGCGCTGGCGAGGGTGCGGAAGGAGAACGTGAAGGGAGGGCGTGGAGGAGTTGTTGGGCCGTGGCCGATGAAGGGAGGCAGAGGAGGGGGAAAGTCAATGGGGGTAAGACGGAGCTCGAGTCTCAACTTGGCTGGGCTGGTCCATGAGATTCTGCAATTGCAACATGCAGTTGATGGTTCGAGCAATTAATTCGTAATGGCGTATATGATCTGGTTACTAATAAATTTCAAACTCTCTCATACGCGAATGTCTTTCGGAAATCTTCTTTATGCCTTTCATCAAATATGCCGTAAATTTATGACATCCCTGATATTTTGTCATGGATGCCTTGTGTATTTCATTGAAATTTATGCAAAGAGTAGTGAACATCATTTGTATTTCATACAAGGAGTGCATTTGAGGTTTTAAAAGTCTCTGAGTGTCGACCTTTTAATATACTATGATGTAAGATTTATCGTTTGTTAAATCATTTCATCTCGATTATTTCACTTACCGAGCATTTTCTTCATAGTCAAATTGTGGGAGACTTGTGACTACACGTGCCACTTTTGAATTATGTGATATAGCTCACTTGATAATGCCGTGCGACTACATACATATCGGTATATATGTCGGGTCATTTTTCCTAAAGCTCATCTGGTGAACATTGAAAAATGAATGGACTGACATACTTTGTCAAAGAAATTATATATATCTTTTCGCCCACCTTATTGTATCTTCATTTTCACCTCATATGACTCCTCGTTCAATTCTTTTGGTGTCATTGGGCCCCTTTCCTCATTCAAGAATCTCCTCCATTCTTCCACTCCGTTCTAGGAATTTATCAATTTTTCGGGGTCTCAAAGGTGCACAGAAACTGGAAATGGATTAGGAATGACTCAGTTCCATTAGAAGAGCAAGTGATAAGGTGCACTTTTCCCTTTTGTATGACCACTTGTTAAGAAGATAAGCGAAGCACCCTACTCTGTTATCAAAGACAGTTTACATGTTCTGCATCATTGGATTTTATTACATCGTTTGCAACCTACCGTACCATTATTCAACTGGCTAACACTAGACATAAGCTTATCACCCAAAGACCGTTATCGAAAGGAATACTTTCAACTTGCAGCAGCATCGATACGTAGAGATGTTGTCGATTCAATACTTCTCTCTGAATCCGGTTTGTAAAGCTGGATATCTCGTCCATTCAGTGGTTGAATAGGTCTAGCATTATTCCAGGCACCCTGCAATTCGTAATCATCTTCTGAACATGAGAAAATTACACACAACATGTCGTAGAGGTAATCTTAATCGGGGATGTAACCACTAAGGTTTTGATGGAAAATTGGGGCCGAGAAACTTAGGGCACTTACATCATCAACGAGACGTCTCATAGACCAGATTTGCTCCTCTGTGACACTGCTGGGCTGGTGAACATTGAACAAGGAATGGTTAGTTTAGAAATTACTTACAACATTAGAATTTACACTTTTTAAGCATTGCTGATCTGGTGAAACATCGACGCCTTCTGGGGTTTACCTGCTTGTTGACGATCCATTTGACACCTTCTGTGCAGGGAGGAGTCGTGAGAGAGCCCATGTATCTGTAGTAACTGTGTTCACCCCTGATGATCTCTCTTGGGTCGATCACCCCCACTTCTATCTCTTCCCCAGCTTCCATCTCTTCTCCATGTGTTTCGCACGTTACACGCCTCAACACCTGCACATCGTCAAATTATGCTTATTGCCGCATTTGATCGAATACACATGGATCGACATAAATTGGTCCAACAACAAGATGTCCGACGCCAAGAAGTGCTCTTCGCTTCTGTTCTGAGGTTTAGAATTTGGAAACTACAGTATTTATGCTGTGAATCTACCTCTATACAAGTGACAACAACAGTCCCACCCTGTGTTTTGTTCGCCTTTTGGGGCCATTCCTCTTACATGTTTCGTTGTGATAAAAACTAAATTTGATGTAGTAGCTATTGCGATTGTAATGCAATAGAGCCGCAAGAGTGTCACTATTTACTTGCTATTTTGTGAATTTTATTATGCATACATATGATATACTAATAATATATTAATAATACAACAAAATAATGTTAGTTGGTCACATTATTGCACGTAAAAATTGTCAAATGCACCATCACAGAAATATAATTGTAAGATTATTGTATTACCAATAAGATTATCTTTAATTGGAGATTCCCGAAAGATTGAAGTAAGAATATATTAACCCTTCCATCGTCTACGACCTTTTAAAGAAAATAACTCATCTTTGTCGTCCACTTTAGTTTATTCTTCTCATTAAAAAAAACCTTTTGAATGGCTCAAACTGTAAATACATACAAAACATAAAAAGTACCCACTGCTTTTAGATTAAAAAACTACTCAGACACCCAAACACTTGAAAAAATAGTCAAATTTTAATACAAATTTCATAGTGGCGCGCGCATTGATTCTAGTTGTTCTGTATAAGAATTTTTTGCATACCTCGCTAATAAAAGCATTTGGTTCGCCTATCTCGTACAGTAGTCCAACAACAACAGTGTTGCCCGCAACCTCTGCATCTAAAGTTGAGTGAACCATGTGAAGCTCCAATTGATACCTACACAAAAACATTTTCCAATTTCATCAACATATTGAGCCACAATATGGGACAAGTGCGCTGGGAATTCTAAAATTAATCACAAAAATGAAATCAAACCATAAAAATTACAAATATTACAATCAACCTCCAGAGCTTATCAAATTAGTACAATCAAATACTTCTATTAACTCTGTTAATATGAGATGTTGAAAATACTAACACGACAATTTTTTTAACATTGTCTTGAGGACACAAGGTGCTTGTGGTGCCAAGTGTAGATGCCGGATAAGGGTAAAAACCAAAAATAAAAAATAAAAAAACAAAAACAGCCAAATAAGAAGGAAACTACAACTTGGGGGGGGGGGTGGCTGATCCTCCAAGTTTTCTTATATGCAATCAAGACCTCTAACTTTTGTAATTTGTGCAATCAAATCCTTCAATCAACTATTTTAACTAAATTATCAAATTAATTAATGACATGTGACTTATGTGACACAAAATGACACTAGATGCTAATGCGGCATCGAGTGAATAGAAAACAAACGGGCAAAACAAGGAAAACGAATCATAATTTGACATTATTTGTTATGATGGGTCAACAAAGCACTCAATTGCACACATCAAGAAAGTCAAATTATTTGATTGCACAAATCCAAAAATTTAGAGGATTTAATTACAAAAAAAAAAAAAAAAAAAAAAAAAAGAGAGTTAGAGGACGGAATTGCTAACCCAGAAAGTTAGAGGACTTAACTACCCAAAATAAAAGTTAGAAAACCAAATAGCAAAAACGATAAAAACTTTGTGCTTAACCCTTTCTTTTCCCCCACTAAGGTTATGCTTACGAATGTAATTGTCATTTTTCCTCAACAATCAGCTTTTCTAAGATTGCAAGACCCTCGCAGCTGTAACAGCTTAAAGCAGCTTTTAGGAAATTACATTCCTTAGCTCTTAGGTGCGGTAACCTTGTTGCAATGTTACTATTTTATAAAGTGAAGTGGCTTGTCAATTTGGCCATACTTTTTAAAATTATAATGCCTCAAAGTAGGGTAAAACACTATTCTTAAAATCCCTATAGCTGTGAATGCGACGTAGCCGTAAGTAAGGAGTTTGCCAAACACTTCGTAAATGTTACAGCAGTACTTTTGAGAAGTACTGAAAGTAGCATGCTCGTGTTCATACGAATTGAGAAAGAGAGACCTTTTGCTATCGATGGCATGCTCGGAAGGGTGGTGCCAATGACATTGTTGCAAGAAGTATTCTCTACCATCAACCTCGATCGACCCTGCCCTTCCATCGTCCCACCGAAGCTGCAATCGATACAAAGAAAGTTGCTCAATTATTTTTCTCTATTGATATTTTCTGGTCAAGGAGAGACCGTTCATCTTCCCCGGTTGGACACTTATTACAGATTAAATGAAGTCAAAGGGCGAATATTTACTAGCTTTTACCATAGTCATGTGGGTCCATAATGAGATTTTCATTAAAGCTTCTGATCATATTGTATTATACATGTCGGATAAGGTTTAGAAAGAAAAAAAAACAAACAAACAAACAAACAAACAAACCCAAGTCATATGAAAGTTGAAGTTGTTCTAAGATCCGTTTTCCTATTGAGTAGTCATATCGATTGGGAGCTACTTATGCATTTTTTGCATACGTAGGACACAGAACACCTTGGAGCATGGCAAGGTCTAAACTCCACTTTAAAATCAGAAAATTAATTAATTCAAATCTTTTAATATCTTGAAAATTAAATAAGGTGACTTAAAAATGACGTTATTCATACTTTTCCGAAATGAATTATTAGAAGTTCAAGATAAATATTGCGTCAAATACCTACTCATTTGCTCTTGTTAAAATTGAGGATTTAACACTTTTCTAAGGAAACCAGGGCTTGGAATTGTTAGCATTTCCCATCTTAGCATATTTTTCGAAGAAAAAAGGCGGGGATCATCATAATTCTGGTCGGTTTTACCCGAAGATCATGGCCTCTATTCATGACGTAGGCATAGCTTGGCTTGTAATTCCTCCTTAGGTCCCCCAAGTGTGGAATCACTTCCACATTCTCTCTTGCCAAGTCAATTGGAGATTGCATCCGTCCTTCACTGCATGCTCTCCATTCTTCCTCCAGATATCCCCAGTTCTCTGGTCCCCTCTCGCTCCCGACTATGTAACTGAAGCCAGTCTCATCCTCTAACGCAACACGAAATCACACACGCACAGAACGACATCGTCAAAATCAAAAGCCAAAACCACCACGACATAGAGAGAGAGAGAGAGAGAGAGAGAGAGAGAGAGAGAGAGAGAGAGGAGTGCTTACCAACTTCTCCAGATGGGGTCGAGGCCGCATGCAAGGACGTGGCAAGAAGACTTAGGAGGAGAGCAGAGAAGACTAAAGTTTTGCTTTGGCTTTGCATCTTGTTTTTCCCTTCTTCTCAAAAGGACTTCGGTGCGAGCGAATATAATTACCCAACTCGAACGAGACGCGATACAGAAGGGCAATGCCTCAATCAGTTTGTTTTAGTGAAACCTCCCAACTCCCATTTATATATACATTTCAACTTCGAGTAAACAGTACTATGCACGTGAACAAGGTGGTTCGGTAAATATTGTGCGACTACGACAAATAATGAAGGCATGAGGAATCTGTCCATCTGTCTGTCTTACCTATGGTAAATTAATCTCTAGTCTAACAGTCGATAAATAATCCGTAATCTATCATGTGCTATAAAAAGGTTATGCAAGTTCTAGAGAATTGATTACTGAAAGGACATTGAGCCAACTGATGAGTCCAAGACGTAATAAATAAAATCATTAAGAGGGTAGTTCTTTTTTATAACCTAAGGGCACGGGCGCATGTCACGACAAATTTCTCCCATACATATGTGGGATGAAAAGTGGGCCTTCAGAGCAGTAGGGTGAAATGTGAGAGATGCATAAGGGTCGATACAATGTACAATTGGTTGTAGAAGCAGGGTCGGAAATTTTATGTTAGATTCCGGAGATGTGTTGATTATCACTTTAAAGTATCTATGAAGGAGGCTAGCCTTTGATGCATAAACTGGTGGATAGGTGATGCTGCTCTCCTAATGATGATTACGGCAAGCCAAAACCAATCGTCAGGCTTCCGTGAGATGTATATCTTACTCGAGGATTGAATGCCAAGCTAAATAGGGTGAAGTTTAGTCAATAATGACTATACATGTCTCGCTCCAAGGACTCGATTAATAAGACTTTCATGTTGAACGTAATCCATATGGTAGATCTTTCCTAATAACATGCAGTATAGGGATTTCCAAGGTAATCAATCAAACTAAGTAGCATGTTGAATGCAAGGCTCACGTTGCTATTTTGATTAGTGGACAAAATACTCCCGTTACTTTCATGTCAAATGTACTCCATATGTTACATCATTCCTAGTGACGTACAGTAGCAGGACTTGTTAGGCAACCAGTCCAAATAAGTTGCATGTTGAATGCAAGGCTCACGTTGCCATTTTGACTAGTGTAATAAAATAATTACCTTACTGTCATATTGAATGTAGTCCATATGGTAGATCTTTCCCAGAGACGTGCAGCAGAGGGATTTCTTAGCTGACCAGTCAAACTAAGTCGCATGTTGAATGTAAGGCTCACGTTCTGTTGGCTGGGTCCGCCTATGTCGGGCCCAGCAAACACATAAATAAAACAAAAAAACAAAGTCAAAAAGTTAAAAAGTCAAAAAAAAAAATCAAAGAGAAGAAATGAAAGTGGGGCTGCTCGTTCGGGGAGTGAGAAGAGAGGAGAGAGAGTTCTTACCGAGAGAGAGGATGGGGAGAAGAAGAAAAAGGAGAGTGGCTTTGTGGTCCCGAATCAAAGGCCAAATGTTGTCAGAATTTGCTCAAATTTTAATACGTCGTTTGTGAGATCAAGAATTATGAGTTGATCAATCTCGTTCATTGAGAACCTTCTCCGAATTTTCCAATCACGATTAGGGTTTTCTTACTCCCTTTGTATTAATTCATCTTGTGGTCATGGAAATACTGATGTATTGTTAATATTGAGTCTCTAGTGTGTGACTAGAAAAAACTTTTGTATATCCTACAATTCTTCATAGGTGGTCTGTGGTTTTTCTAACATCAAGTTTTCCACATAAAATCTTGATGTTGTTGTTGACTTTGTCTCATTATCATTTTAGCACTATCTTTACTTATTTTGAGGTTGAATTGCTAGTTGTTGCTAGGGCTAAACCCATTTTGGTTGGTTTATTTTTGGGGAAGATATTGATTTTAGATTGGGTTTAGTTATTGGATTGTTGCCTAGTTCTCCCCAACAAAGTGGTATCGAAGCTAGCATTGAGATTTTAGTGTCAAATGGAGAAAACTAGAGGTGCCATGTTTAAATTAAATGCCTTGGATTAGCCTTCGACAAGAGACATTTTATATTTTAAAGATTTGCATGATCCTGTTGATGGTGATACGGTTAACGGAGACAAGGAAGACAAAGAATGGGAGATAATGAATCTGAAAACGATTGGGTTTATTCGACAATGAATTCACGATAGTGTTGCCCAAGAAATGAAAGCCAAAATTTTGTAGGAAAAAATTACAAGATCTTTCTGAGAGGAGAACCCCATAGAATAAAGCTTTTTTTAGTTAAAAGACTTGTGAATTTGAGATACAAAGAAATGATTAGCATGTCAAAATATTTAAGGAAATTCAAGATATTGTAAGTCAATCAACAAAATCTTGAGACCTATTGCTTGGTACTCTTCCAAATAGTTGGGACACTTTGGTTGTGGCATTAAACAATCTAGCTCCTTTTGGTGTGTTTTCTATGAGCATGATTAAAGAAAACTTGTTCTATACAGAAACAGTGCGAAAATGCTTGAATTATACTTGTAAATCAAAGGTTTTGGTCATAGAAAACTGGGCGAGAAGTCAATCAAAAAAGTTTCAAAGTAATGATGACATAGGCAAGCCAAGAAGAAGGTCAAAATCAACACCAAGGAATGTTAAATGTTATGATTGTGGTAAAATAGGACATTATGCCAAATAGCACTACTTGCCAAAGAGAGATAAATCTCATGATAGAAATGGATATCAAAAGAAAGAAGAGATTGTGTTCATATGTGATGACACTTGTGTGAATCTTACTTGCCAAGGTTGTAGCTGGGTTGTTGATTCTGCAACTTTAATTCATGTGACCTCACGGCATGACTACTTCACTTCCTATTGTAGCGATGATTTCATTGTGTTAGGATGAAAAACAGTAGTGTTTCCAAGGTTATTAGGATAGGAAATGTTTATTTAGATGTATCTTGCTTTTAAAAACATAAGACATGTTAAGAGCATTCGACTTCACTTGATCTCCACATGTGTCTTAGATGATGATGGTTATTGCAATTTCTTTGGTAATAGCAAATGGAAATTGACCAAAGGATTCATGATAATGGCTAAGGGCAAGAAGACATGCACTCTCTACACCATGCAAGCTAAGTTGATTGGAGAAGAGGTAAATGCAGTGGAGGACTCGTTTTGAGTGAGTTTCAGCCGAGTCAGCTCTCCGGCGAGTCACGTAAGCAAGAAAAAATAATAAAATATTGTCACGTAGGATTTCCGGCAAGGTTCGCCGGAGGTGGCACTTAAGTGTCCCACTTTTTAAAGAAAGTCGCACTTAAGTGTACATTTTTAAAGTTTTGGCACTTAAGTGTCCCCTCGTGCCAAGTTTTTGCACTTGGGCTATACTTCTACCGAAAACATTGATAAGTCAGGTTAGCCAAATATTGTAGTTCAACAATCCATGAGTTGTAGCCCAAATCGTCCAAGGTATTGGGTGGAAATCATGATAGTGAATCTTCACAAAATGTTAATTCTTTAATTGAGACAAGTGAAACAATTGAGCAAGAACAACCCATTGAGCCAATGGAGCCAATTGAGCAAGAACACTTAAAAATAAGCCAATGGTCCTTCCTCAAGTTAGAAGATCTACAACAGTAAGTAAACCTTCACAGAGATATCAATCACATGAGTGTGTATTACTATCCGATGCAATAGAGTTAGAAATTTATGACGAGGCTATATCGTGTGATCAAAAGAATGAGTGACATGAAGTCATGTGAAAGGAGCTCAAATCCTTGGATAAGAATCACATATTTGAATTGATAAAGTTGTTTAAGATAAAGGAACACTAAAAAATAAGTGGGTGTGCGAGTTAAAGACGGAAGAAAGCAATTTGCAACCTCAATTCAAGGCGAGGTCTGTTGTGAGGGTCTTTCATCAAAATAAATGAATTGGCTTTAAAGATATCATTTTACCATATGTTAAAATGTCTTCTATTCGAGTTGTTCTTGAGTTGGAAACCAGTTTGGATTTAGAAATCAAATAACTTGATGTAAAGATAGTCTTTTCTTTGTGGACACTTAAAAGAAGATATGTATATGGAGCAATCAAAGAGTTTATATTTGAAGGGAATAAGCATATTGTTGCAGGTTGAGGAAAAGCTTATATGGTGTCAAGCAAGCACCAAAGTAATGGTACATGAAGTTTGAATCATTTATGAAAGATCATGATATGGCAAGACCAACTCTAATTCTTGTGTCTTTATAAAAAGATTCTTAGATAATAATTTTACTATGTGTGGATGATATGTTGATCTTGGGCATAATGCCAAGAAAATCAAGAACTAAAAGAATGAATCGAGTATAGTATTTCAATGAAAGATTTGGGACCGGCTAAGAAAATTTAGGTATGAGAATTACTCGTGTGACATCCTGAATTTTCAATTCTATTTTCAATTAAGTAAATCGGGCATTTCATCGATGCGCCTATAGTGCTATTTTCTGAGCTGATCACTCTAGAGATAACTAGACTATCTAGGGAAGTCATTAAAGAATTTTAATGCAATAGACTTGAGAATTCGACCAGGAAATGACTACTTGACCGTGCTCAACTACAGAGATCATTTCGACATAATAAAGATTGATTAGAAATCAAAGATAGGTTGGTTTGACTAAGATGTGTGCTTAAATGTGGCTGAGTCCACCAAATTGAGAAATTCTCGTCGATCGGCATTAAAAATTTCTGAAAGCTACCCAATAACCTAGGTCACGCTAAAATCGCACTAGATTGAAATTAACCGCAAATTTGAATCCGATTTCAGAAATTGAAAGTTCTGTCAAGTCACAAGTCATTTTAAGAACGTCGACTCAGTCTCCAAAGATTATTCTACAAACCGAGATTTTGGCGGAAAAAGTCAATATAGGGCTGTTTTCAACCGGGAAATTCCGATGTTCGTTTTTTATCACGAAATTAGGATGCAAGTGGGGTCAATTGGCAAGGAAAAATGTCAATTTGATCGTGAGCTCAATGATGGAATTTTTAGAAGCCAAATTGAGTTGATTCAAGAGGCAATTGAATCCAATTTGAGTCAATTCCGTTGCAAATTCGTATGTCCCCCTTGCCCACAACAATTGGACCATCTTAAGGCTTCTAGAACGGGATTGGCTACTGGAAAATGGGCAGAGGAAGACAGCACACTTGGTGGGACCAAGTCAAAGGAACCAAAGAGATAGGAAGGAGACTTGGTGGCCCCTTCCTTAGCCAAATCGGTCCCCCTCATTCTCCGTCCTCTACCGTCGACCACCTTCCCTCTCCAGTTCCTTGAAGCCTCTGAAAAACCCAGAAGTCGACTGAACCAGCTCCTCTCCACCGCCGAAGCCCGCCGGAGCCCGAATAGCCACCTTTGTGCCGCCCGCTTGCCTATCACGTGTCTGCCAGTCCCGCGAGCCCATCTGGGTTGTCCTTGGCTATTCATGCTTCCAGCAACTCACCAGGCCAGCTCAAGCCACTGTTAGAGCTTCCATAGCCACCATGAGCCACCGCCTGCCACCGTAAAACCTCGTCGAGTATCCATGCAGCCTCCACTGGTCCTTGCTCGCCCAACCAACCACCGTCCAACCCATCTCGGTCCAGCTACAGAATCGAACAGCAGTGGGTATTCCAACCACTGTTTGTCCCGTTTTTGTGGCCTTCCGAACCTCGAAAGGCGGTCCCGCTTTGGAGTATCTCGACCCTCATCGCGTCCCCATCGTTTTGATCCGAGCAGATCTTTAATCAAGTGAGTTTAACTCACTAATCCTTGCTTAGTAAGTTAATGATGCTTAAGGATTGATTAGTTTAGACTAAATATGGATTAGGTGGATAGTTAGAATAGATTAGCAATTTAATTAATTATTATTGCATGTTAGGTGATTAGAGTAGTGTAATTAGAGCCTAGACAAGCTCTAGTATTTATTTATAGTGGTTCAGGAATTTTCCGAACCCGTCTCAGCTTTTAATTAGGCTTTACGGGCCTAAGTCTCATTTATTGGCATTTAATAATTATTTTCAGTAATTAATTAATTAATTAATTAATTTTCGAAAATTAGACCGGGATAGTCGGTGACCGGAATTTTGTGCTGATTGCAATGGTGTAATCTGTTTATTTATTTGACTGCTAATTTGTGCTGATTGAGTGTAATTGCAATTTTGGGGTATTTATCCAAAAATTTATTAATTTCAGTATTTAATTAGAAAATCATCGGGCATCGATTTACAGCGCCAAAAATGTGTTTATGGACTACTGAAAATAGTGAGATTATATAAAGTAAATACATTATATTTTTGGCTGAGGCCAATCGTGTACCCACACATGATTATTTTTACCGGGTATCTTTGACACGAAGAAAATAGGCCAAGGTATTATGTTAATTGAGGAATTTAATTGTGAAGTACAATGTTGTTGGCCATGGGTAAATAATCGTGCGATAGCTTATAGTCGAAATAAGATGACTATTGAGAGATGATGTGACGTATGTGGTGCATGTTGATATAGGATGGGTTAAGAAAACCGTCGAAGTATGGCTATGCCCATTGGGCCGTAATCAACCGCCGAAGTATGGTTGTGCCTATTGGGCCATAATCAATCGCCAAAGCAGGCCGTGCCTATTGGGCCGTAATTAACCGCATAAGTATGGTTATGCCCATTGGGCCGTAATTTACTGTCGAACTTGGAATAGGCTATGCCCATTATGCCATAATTCACCGTTGAACATTTAGTAGGCCGTGCTCATTGGGCCGTAATTAATAGTTGGAGTGAGTAATTGAAATGACCATGTGATGGTCCTGATGACATGGAATCGATTGAGTCGATTGATCGATGATTCGATATGATTGGTTGAAATGATTGGATGGTTCTTCGAATAGTATTGACTTGCAGGAAGGAACTGAGGCTAAGGTAAGTCCTCCGACTTGTGTTTATGCTTAGGTAGCCCTTAGGGTATATTTTCTTCCTAGTCAGATCTTAATGGGTTGAATTTGCTGAGATATTATCTCACTGGTTATTGTATAACCATTTTCAGGTCCTTAGATGGTGTTGGAGGAGGACCGGAAGCCCCGGAGTCTGGGAAGGTGGAGACCGAAGAATTGGTGAACGTGTTTGACTAGTGGGTCATAGGACATTTCCCTTTTTGTTAAGCCGATATATTGTAAACAGCCTAATATTGCATATAAACTTGTTTGTTTATAAAAGGCTCATTTTGATTGTGAATTATGGCCCTGCTTTCCTATCCAATTTTGTTGTTGTCTGGGGATTATTTATTCGCTTTTGCATATGTATTAAAAATGAATGGATCGGCGATGCGTCCTGGGACGTCACTATTTAATCAACCATGGAGGGATGGGCATGTGCTCGGAGGATCGGGCGTGAAATTCCCGTTTAAGTGGTATTAGAGCATGGTTAGTGATTGGAGTGATAAGGTTCGATGATTCATGGGATAGTTAGTAGGAAATGCTTTTAAATTCATGCCGGTGCATGTCTGTGATAGCTGATTGGTAGAAAGTTGCTTGTTGTGTGGATCACTCAGTTTCTAATTCTATATGGAATTGGGAACAGGTTTTGTAGACAGACTACATTATGAGTGATCAGGAGCAGATGACTCCTAGTAAGAGGATCGTCAGACCTGTAACTCGGGGTAGGACACCGGCCAGGGTCAGTACCTGAGGAGGTCGTGGCAAAGTGCCAGCACAGGCTAGCGCAAGTGGAGTAGCACCACCTCCTGTTAGTGCTAGGGTTGTAGTCCTTGGTGATCTGGGAACTATCGGGATCATGCAAGCATTGGATGCAATGAGGGATATGATAGGGTAGCAGGCCCAGAATCAAGCTGCCGCCTTCACCGCCGCTGTTGCAGCCGCCGCTACTGTCGCTACCAATGCTGCTATTATTGCCGCAGCTACTGCCGCTCCTTTCGCCACACTTGCTAAAGTCCCAGTTGAGAACTTGGTTGTAGAAAGGGAGAGACCAATCCATAAATTGGTAGAGCAGTTCCTGAAGTTGAACCCGCCGAGGTTCACTAGTACTGGAGACCCCGAGACTGCTTCGCTTTGGGTTCAAGATTTAGAGAAAGCCATTGCACTGCTAATATGCACTGAGGCAGAGAAGGTTGTCCTAGTAGTATATCAACTACAGGGTAATGCCAATACCTGGTGGAGAACCATCGGAGATACCGTATTCCCGAGAGGAATAGTTCTGCTGTGGGACGCTTTCCTCAAAGCGTTCAACGATAAATACTTTTCGGGAAGCGCCTGAGAGTAGAAAATGGAATAATTCCAATGTCTTCGCCAAAGGACCCTGACTGTTGACCAGTATGAGGTCAAGTTTGCAGAGCTTTCTTAGTATGCTTTGAGGTTGATAGAAGATCCAGAGGAAAAAGCTCGAAGGTTCAGAAATGGCCTTCGGCTAAAGCTGAAACAACCACTGGTGTCGTTTGATCTGAAAGACTACCGCAAGGTGTACAAACAACCCTAGCTATTAGAGAGAATTCTGAACAAACAAACCGCCTCGTCTGGATCGAGGTTTAGTTTGCATAGAGAAGGAATCTGACATGGGAAGAGGCCCATGATCAGAGGAAGATTTCAAGTTCCACCCAATAGGAAGGATGGAATTGGAAAGCCAGCGCCGATCTAGAATGGCTTGTGTCGCTTGTGTGGAAGGCAACACGGATCAGCCCCATGCCAATCTAGGCCAAGTGCTTGTTTTGGGTGTGGCCAACCGGGTCACATAACCAGGAACTGTCCCAGAAGACGGGGGAGACCACAACAGTTACCGCCGCCACCATCAATGGGTCATATCAGAGGGTACACGCCACATAACGCATCGCAAGGTGGACAAGTCAGACCCCCAGCTCAAGGAACAGTTTATGCCATCACTAGAGGTCAGGCTGAAGATGCACCTAATGTGATCACAAGTACCGTTTCACTGAACAACCATGTCGCTTATGCTTTATTCGACCCTGGTGCAACTCATTCTTTTATTGCTGAGCAATATGTTAAGCTGATAAGATTAAGTCTTGAGTTGCTGGAGTTAGTGGTTAGCATATTTACACCGTTAAAAGATAAGGTGTTGTTTGCATTGGGTTGTTCTGGTTGCAAGTTAGCGATTGGTGAGCGAGAGGGGAAAATAGACTTGTTAGTCCTAGCCATGTATGACTTTGATTTGATAATTGGCATGGACTGGCTAACCAAGCAACGAGCTAAGATGGACTGTTATCGTAAAGCGATTCAGTTTAACCCGTTAGTGGGTGAGAGTTTCAAGTTTGTTGGAAGTTGATGAAGACCCCCGATTACATTGATCTCGTCGCTTGAAGCAACCCATTTGTTGGACGAGGGTTGTTAGAGTTACCTGGCAACTGTAGTGGATACGACAGTTGAGGAGCTGAAGATCGAAGATATCTCAGTGGTGCAAGAATTTCCAAATGTTTTTCTAAAGGAATTGCTAAGATTGCCGCTAGAGAGAGAAATCGAGTTCGTGATTGAGTCAGCACCCAAGACAGAGCCAATCTCTAAGACTCCTTACCGGATAGCGTTATCCGAGTTAAAAGAACTGAAGGTGCAGATGCAAGAGTTGTTAGATAAGGGATTTATATGTCCCAGTACATCACCTTGGGGAGCACCGGTTATGTTCATGAAAAAGAAAGATGGTTCGTTACGTCTGTGCATCAACTATCGTCAACTCAATCAGGTGACGATCAAGAACAAGTATCCACTCCCAAGGATCAACGACTTGTTTGATTAGTTGTAAGGAGCGTCGATATTTTCTAAGATCGACTTGAGAATAGGATATCATTAGCTGAGGATCAGGAAGGAGGACATACCGAAATCAGCATTTCGTACTCGATATGGTCATTATGAGTTCACTCTAATACCGTTCGGGTTGACGAATGCTCTAGCTACTTTTATGGATTTGATGAACCGAGTATTTAAGGAATATATGGATTAGTTTGTGATCATGTTCATTGATGATATTCTAGTATATTCGAGGAGTGATAAAGAACATGAAAGTCATCTGAGAATGGTACTGTAGACTCTGAGGGTTCATCAGCTGTACACCAAGTTTAGCAAGTTCGAGTTTTGGTTGACTCGTGTTGCTTTCTTAGGTCACATGATTTCAGGTGAAGGAATCTCCGTGGACCCAAGCAAGATTGAAGCTATGATCAACTGGCCAAGACTGGCTATAGTGATAGAAATCATAAGTTTTCTGGGTTTGGTAGGTTATTACAGAAGGTTTGTGGAAAGATTTTCGGCTTTAGCGTCGCCGCTAACTCGACTGTTGAAGAAATAAGAGAAATTTGTGTGGACAGACAAGTGCGAGTGTAGTTTCCAAGAGCTTAAGCAGAAGCCGACTACCGCACCTATGCTGACCATTCCATCTGGTCCTGGAGGATACGAGATCTATAGTGATGCATTGTTCAGAGGACTGGGTTGTGTGCTAATGCAATATGGTAGGGTCGTTGCATACGCATCTCGCCAGTTGAGACCACATGAACAGAATTAGCCGACGTGTGACTTAGAACTCACGGCAATTATTTTCACTTTGAAGATTTGGAGACATTATTTGTGTGGAGAAAGATTCCAAATCTTCGCTGTCCATCAAAGTCTCAAGTACCTATTCTCTCATAAAGAGTTGACTATGAGACAGTGCCGTTGGATGGAACTTCTGAAGGACTACGATTGTGATATCCTATATAACCCTAGAAAGGCGAATAAGGTCGCCAGCATTTTGAGTCAGAAGTCTTCGGTCGCTTATATGTTGGTTAAAGAGTGGAATCTAATCAAGAGAGCTCGAGATTCGGTGTTCAAATTTGAGGTAGGCCACATTTCGAATCTTATGGCCACCCTCAGAATTGAACCGGATGTCTAAATTAGGATCAAACTACTTCAACCAACAAACCCAGATGTCCAGAAAATTCTACAAGAGGATACTAATAAAAGGAAAGATAACTTTCAGATTTTGAGGATGGAACACTAAGGTTCCGAGGATGATTATGTGTACCTGACGATGCAGAACTTAGAGAGGATATCTTATCAGAAGCACATCGTAGCAGTTACAGCATTCATCCTGGCAGTACCAAAATGTATCAGAATCTACGTCAACACTATTGGTGGTCTGGTATGAAGGCGGACATCGCCAAGCATGTCACCAAGTGTCTAACGTGTCAGCAGGTCAAAGCACAGCATTGTAAGCCGGGAGGACTTCTGCAACCTCTCGAGATCCCAGAATGGAAATGGGAGCACATCACGATGGATTTTGTGACCAGATTATTGAGGAGTCAGAAAGGTAATGATTCTATTTGGGTAGTGGTCGACAGATTGACAAAGTCGACTCACTTCATTGTTGTGTGAAAAGATCTCAGTTTGGACAAGCATGCAGAATTGTACGTGCATTAGATAGTTCGTCTGCATGGAGTGCCGGTGACAATTACCTCAGATCGAGACCCGAGATCCACAGCTGCATTTTGGAAAAGCTTGCAGAGTACTTTAGGTATGAAGCTGTAGTATAGTACGGCATATCATTCTCAGACGGATGGCCAGTCTGAGAGGACGATTTAAACCCTCGAAGACATGCTGCAAGCTTGCGTGTTGGACTCCAAGGGAAGTTGGGAAGAATAGCTTCATTTGGTCGAGTTTGCCTACGACAACAGTTACTAGTAGAGCATTCAGATGGCTCCTTTTGAAGTGTTGTATGGCAGAGCATGCAAAACGCCAGTGTGTTGGGATGAAGTTGGGGAAAGGAAGATCACAGGCCTGGAGTTGGTTCAGCAGTTAGTGGATGCAGTTGCAGTTATCAGAGGCCGACTAAAAACCGCTCAGAGCCGACAGAAGAGTTATGCAAATAAGCATCGAAGACCATTGGAATTCTAAGTTGGTGATCACATTTTTCTGAAGGTATCACCAATAAGAGGAACTTCACGCTTTGGCAAAAAAGGGAAACTGAGTCCAAGGTACGTAGGTCCATTTGAGATTCTAGAGTGAATCGAGACCCTAGCATATCGTCCTGCATTGCCGCCGAAACTGGCGCAAGTGCACGACGTCTTTCACGTGTCAATGTTGAGAAAGTATGAGCCTGACCCGACCCATGTGCTTAATTTTGAAGAATTGGACGTGGATGATAAAGTGTCATACATTGAAAGCCCGATCCAGATTGTGGATCGAAAGGAACAAGTTCTACGTACAAAGACTATCCCGTTGGTCAAAGTGGTTTTGCAACACCACGGCATTGAAAGAGCAACCTGGGTGACTGAAGAGTCGATGAGACAATTGTACTCCTACCAATTTGCTTAAGTATTGTAATGGTTTAAATTTCGAGGATGAAATTTTTATAAGAATTGAAGAGTTGTTACATCTCGAATTTTCAATTCTATTTTCAATTATGTAAATCGGGCCTTTTATTGACGCACCTATAGTGCTATTCTCCGAGCTGATCACTCTAGGGATAACTAGACTATTTGGAAGAGTCATTAAAGAATTTTAATGCAATAGACTTGAGAATTCGACCAAGAATCGACTACTTGACCGTGCTCATCTGCAGATATCATTTTGGCACAGTATAGATTGATTAGAAATCAGAGATAGGTCAGTTCGACTGAGATGTGTGGTTAAACGTGGTGATTCCACCAAATTGCAAAATTCTCGTCGATCGGCACTAGATTGATTTTTCTGTCGTTTTGGTACCCTGTGTCCGTATTTGAATCCTCGACATTTTCATGACAACCAAGAGTTGACAATCTGTCAAAGAGGTTCATTGTGGCTCGAAGAAAATCGACCACGGGTCATTTGCATTAAAAATTTCTGAAAGCTACCCAATAGCCTAGGTCATGTTAAAATCGCGCCAGATTAAAATTAATCGCGAATTTGAATCCGATTTCAGAAATTGAAAGTTCTGTCATATCACAAGTCATTTTAGGAACGTTGACTTAGTCTTCAAAGATTTTTCTGCAAACCGAGATTTTGGCGGAAAAAGTTGATATAGGGCCGTTTTCGACCGGGAAATTCCGAAGACCGTTTTTTATCGCGAAATTGGGATGCAAGTGGGGTGACTTGGCAAGGAAAAATGCCAATTTGATCATGAGCTCGATGATGGAATTTTTAGAAGCCAAATTGAGTTGATTCAAGAGGCAATTGAATCTAATTTGAGCCAATTCCATTGCAAATTCGTATGTCCCTCCTGCCTACAATAATTGGACCATCTCAAGGCTTCTAGAAGGGAGTTAGCTACTGGAAAATGGGCAGAGGAAAATAGCACACTTGGTGGGACCAAGTTAAGGGAACCGAAGATATAGGAAGGAGACATGGTGGCCCCCTCCTTAGCCAAACCGGTCCCCCTCCTTCTCCCTCCTCTACCGTCAACCACCCTCCCTCTCCAGCTCCTTGAAGCCTCTAAAAAACCCAAAAGCCGACCGAACCAGCTCCTCTCCACCGTCGAAGCCCGCCAGAGCCCAAACAGCCGTCGTTGCACCGCTCGCTTGCCTGTCGCATGTCTGCCAATCCCATAAGCCCAATTGCGTCGTCCCTTGCCATTCGCGCTTTCAGCAGCTCACCAGGCCAACTCAGGCCACCGTCGAAGCTTCCACAGCCGCTGTGAGCCACCGCCTACCACCGTGAAGCCTCGCTAAGTACCCCTACAGCCTCCACCGGTCCTTGCTCGCCCAACCGACCACCGTCCAGCCCTTCTCGATCCAGCTACAGAACCGAATAGCAGTGGGTATTCCAGCCACTGTTTGGCCCGTTTTTGTGGCCTTCCGGACTTCGAAAGGCGGTCCCTCTTTAGAGTATCTCGACCCTTGCCATGTCCCTATCATTTTGATCCGAGCGGATCTTTAATCAAGTGAGTTTAACTCACTAATCCTTGCTTAATAAGTTAATGATGCTTAAGGGTTGATTAGTTTAGACTAAGTATGTATTAGGTGGATAGTTAGAATAGATTAGCAATTTAATAAATTATTATTGCATGCTAGGTGGTTAGAGTAGTGTAATTAGAGTCTAGACAAGCTCTAGTATTTATTTAGAGTGGTTCGGGAATTTTCTGGACTCGTCTCGACTTTTAATTAGGCTTTACGGGCCTAAGTCTCGTTTATTGGCATTTAATAATTATTTTCCGTAATTATTTAATTAATTATTTATTTTCTGGAAATTAGATCGGAATAGCCAGTGACCGGAGTTCTATGCTGATTATAATGGTGTGATCTATTTATTTATTTGACTACAAATTTGTGCTGATTGAGTGTGATTGCAATTTTGGGGTATTTATCCCAAATTTTATTAATTTCAGCATTTAATTAGAAAATCACCGAGCGTCGGTTTACAGTGCCAAAAATGTGTTTATGGACTACTGAAAATAGTGGGATTATATAAAGTAAAGATATTATATTTTTTGCTGAGGCCGACCGTGTACCCACACACGATTATTTTTACCGGGTATCTTTAACACGAAGAAAATATGCCAATGTATTATGTTAATTTAGGAATTTAATTATGAAGTACAATGTTGTTGGCCGTGGGTAAATAATCATGTGATAGCTTATAATCGAAATAAGATGACTATTGAGAGATGAGGTGACGTATGTGGTGCATGTTGATATAGGATGGGTTAAGAAAACCACCAAAGTATGGCTGTGCCCATTGGGCTGTAATCAACCGCCGAAGTATGGTTGTGCCTATTTGGCCGTAATCAACCGCCGAAGCAGGCCATGCCTATTGGGCCGTAATTAATCGCGGAAGTATGGCTATGCCCATTAGGCCGTAATTTACCGCCGAACTTGGAACAAGCTGTGCCCATTGGGCCATAATTCACCGCTGAACATTTAGCAGGCTGTGCCCGTTGGGCCGTAATTAATAGATGGAGTGAGTAATTGAAATGACTGTGTGATGGTCCTGATGATATGGAATTGACTAAGTCGATTGATAGATAATTCGATCTAATTGGTTGAAATGATTGAATGGTTATTCAAATTGTATTGACTTGTAGGAAGGAACTAAGGCTAAGGTAAGTCCGCTGACTTGTGTTTGTGCTTAAGCACCCCTTGGGGCATATTTTCTTCCTAGTCGAGCCTTAGGGGGTTGAACTTGCTGAGACATTATCTCACTGGTTATAGTATAACCATTTTCAGATCCTTAGATGGTATTGGTGGAGGACCGGAAGCCCTGGAGTCGAGGAAGGTGGAAACCGAAGAATCGACAAACGTTTTTGACTAGTTGGTCATAGGACAGTTCCTTTTTTGTTAAGTCGATATTTTGTAAACAGCCTAGTATTGTATATAAACCTGTTTGTTTATAAAAGACTTGTTTTGGTTGTGAATTATAGCCCTGCTTTCCTATCATATTTTGTTGTTGTCTGGGGATTATTTATTCGCTTCCGCATGTGTATTAAAAATAAATGGGTCGGCGATGTGTCATGGGACGTCGCTATTTAATCAACTATGGAGGGATGGGCACGTGCTCGGAGGATCGGGGCGTGACAACATTTGAAAGGAAGAACATGAAATTTTGATTAGCTCAAGAGAAGTACATTTAAACATTAATGTGTGGTTTTCATTTTCGTCACCTTATTTTGAAAGATTCTACATGAGCAATTGTAAACCTATAAGTACTTTACTTGCTGGTCATTTCAAGTTGAGTAGTAAAGAGTGTCCTACAAGTTAAAAAGAGAATGAAGAGATGATGAAAATTCATTATACATTGGCTATGGGTAATTTGATGTATGTCATGATTTGTACAAGACCGGATATTGCTCATACAGTTAGTGTTGTGAGCAAGTTTCTCCCAAATCCAAGTAAAGAGTATTGGGCTACTATTAAATGGACTTTGAGGTATTTTAGAGATACTTCTAGATTCTGCTTGTGTTATGGAAATGGAAAGTTTGAATTGTGTGGCTACTCATATGCAAACTATACCAGTGGCAATCAAAATTGCAAGAATGTGTTGCTTTGTCTATAGCTAAAGCAAAGTATTTGCTATCACCAAAGGAGGAAAGGAACACTTGTGGATGTAAAAATTTATGCGAGAGCTGGGCTTGAAGCAAGACAAGGTTGTTTTGTATAGTAATAGCATGAGTGCTATCTCTGTTAGCAAAAATGCAGTGTTATATTCAAGATCGAAGCATATTGATGTGAATTGTCATTGGATCCAAGAGAAATTAAAACAGAAACTCTTCCTACTTAGGAAAGTCCACACAATAAGAATGGATCTAATTCATGATGAAACTTGACTCTTGTAGAAATAAAGTAGGCATGACGGAACTTCCCACGCAAGGCGAAGGGGGAGATTTGTTGGTTGGGTCCACCTATATGGGGCACAGCTAACGCATAAACAAAACAAAAAGAAAAGTCAAAAAAGCAAAAAGAAGAAATGAAAGCGGGGCTGCTTGTTCATGGGCTAAAGAAGAGAGGAGAAAGAGAGAATTCTTTACCAAGAGAGGACGAGGAGAAGAAAAGGGTAGGGGGGAGGCGGCTTTGTGGTCCCGATTCAAAGACCAAATGTTATCGGAATTGGCTCAAATTTCAATATGTTGGTTTTGAGACTGAGCATTACAAGTTGATCAATTTCATTCGTTGAGATCCTTCTTCAATTCTCCAATCGCGATTAGAGTGTTCTTGCTCCATATGTGTTAATCCACCTTCATGGTGATGGAAATGCTATTGTATTATTGATGTTGAGACTCTAGTATGTGATTAGAGAAGAACCTTTGTGTATCCTACTATTCTTCGTGATTAGCAGAAGTTTTTGGGCGGTCCATGATTTTTCCCATATTGGTTTTCCACGGAAAATCTTAGTGTTGATGTTGGCTTTGTCTCATTATCATTTCAACATTATATTTACTTATTTTGAGGCTGTATTGTTGAGAAATACTGCTGATTGTTGCTGGGTTAAGTCAATTTTGGTTGGCTTAGTTTTGGGGAAGATATTAATCTTGGGTTGGGTTTAACTCTTGATGATTTGTTGCCCAGTTCTCTCAACATGTTGCTATTTTGATTAGTGTCACGAAATGCTTTTAGTACTTTTATGTTTAATGTAATCCATATGGTAGATCTTCCCTAGTGACGTGCACCAGAAGGATTTGTTAGGTAATTAAATAAAATAAGTTGCACGTTGAATGCAAGGCTCACGTTGCTACTTCAACTGTTGTCATAAGGTACTCATGTTACTTTCATTGTGCCTATCCTAGACTATAAAAGCGACATGAGGGATCGATGATTTGGTGCAACGAACCTACCTATGATGCAAGTCAACCCAAGGCTTAGAAAAATATCATGCAGAATATTGGGCCTAATGTCAAAATTTGCAAGAAGTTTGGCCAAATAAAATGAAAAATTCCAAGTACTTTGTGGTGCTTATTACTCGTGTAAAACGTCCCTGACGTGATTTTCATGTCATGAAACCATCCAACCATTGACTTTACACAATTTAATGCACAGTGTCCTTCTCTCGCTATCATCCTCGTGTGTGAAAATGATTTATGATACGGTATAGTGCTTCAGCATACATAATGCGAAATTATATCAAACGTCGAAGGAATAAAAAATTTCGAGTTAAAACCGTGTCTCCTATTCAAACCAACTTTGGGGGTCAAAGCTCAAGCAATGTATAATGTGGCATGGATATTGTGTATTTTTGTTTCACAAATCAAGTCAGAAGACTTATAGTTAATGATAGTATTAGTTAAAGAAAAATGAACCACCTTGAGGCAAATGAAGGAAAAATACTGTACTTTTGCCACTTTAGTCATAACCCTTCAATTTTGTCAATTAGGTCTTAAACATTTTATCAGTATACCGACTGAGTCCATCCAGCCAATTTTGGCTAGGAATTGTCGATGTGGATGTCAAGGGTGCGTTTGGTAATATTTCTGTTCAAAAATTGTTCTAGGGAACATAAATAGAAAAAACTATTTCTGTTCTGGGGAACAATTTTTGAACAGAAGAACGCGTTTGGTAAATTTGTTCCTGGAATAGAAAAAGAACAAAAACACGTTTGGTAAACTTGTATAATTTTTTTGTTTCTTTTAATTTTTTAATATTTTTATTTTATTTTTCCTTTTTTCTTTTTCCTTTTTCTTTTTTTTCCTTTTGGCCGGTCACCGGCCTCGGCCATGGCTGGTGACCAGCCGACAAGGGCCGGCGACCTCACCGGATCTGGGCGAGCTCGAGCTCGCCCAGATTCGGCGAGGTCAAGCTCGCCCAGCCACCGGCGATGTCACGTCCCAATCCTTGAGCGCGTGCCCATCCCTCACTGGTCGATTAAATAGCGACGTCCTAGGATGCATCGCCGACCTATTCATTTTAATACGCATGCGGAAGCATATAAACAATCCCCAGACAACAACAATATGAGATATGAAAGTAGGATCAATTTTTCACAAAATACCTTTTTATAAATACATAGGTCTATACACAAAGGTTTATAAAAGGGATCGGCTCCCAACAAAAGAGAGTTTTCCTACGACTAACTAGTCGGACAAGATCGCCGATTCTTTGGGCTTCACCTCCTAAACTCCGGGGTTTTTAGTCCTCCACCAACACCATCTAAGGACTTGAAAATTGTTATACAATAACCAGTGAGATAATGTCTCCGCAAATTCAACCCCCTAAGACCCGACTAGGGAAAAAATACGCCATAAGGGCTGCCTATGTACAACCACGAGTCAGAGGACTTACCTTGGTGTCGCGACCTCTTTTTTTCGGCGCCCGCAATCGAGGCAGATCGTCTAAGGAGGCTAATGGCTCGGCTGAAATTAGTTATGCCCGGACTCTCCCAAGTCCACCAATTCACTACTTTAATAGTTTAAGTTTTTTAACCTATAAATCAATTTTTAAAATGGAGTCGCCACTAATCGATTTGGGGTAGGTTGATTAGAAACCCAAGCGAAGTATCGGGAGAAATACTTGCTCCTGCGCAACCAGAGAAGTTAGGATCGGGGACTTGATTACACTAGTTAATCACTAATGCCCTTTCGGTACCTAATCTTGTTTAAACCTTGAGGTTTTTTGGATGCTTGAGGGATTTTCCATGCAATTTGGGAAGGAAAAACATTTTGAGTCTCTTTCTAATTTTTTTTGACATAAAAGGGATTTTTTTTTGGTTTTTTGGTATTTTTGAAAAAAAAAAAAAACAAGTCTTTTTGGCTTTCTCTGAATTTTTTGGCTTTTTCATGAATTTTTGACTTTTTTGGATTTTTGGCATTTTTTGGAAAATATGGAATTTTTTTATTTTTGTTTTTATTTTTCAGAAAATAAAATATTTTTAATATTTTTTAAATGCTTTTGTGGAAAATAAATTATTTTTTTATTTTTCTTGATTTTTGAGAAAATAAAATATTTTTTTCAACATTTTTTAATTATTTTTTGGTTTTTGGAAATTAAAACATTTTTTAATATTTTTAGAAAATAAATTATTTTTTATTTTTTTAAGATAAATTATTTATTTATTTTTTAATTTAAAAATATCATAAAACGGCCCCGGGTCGGATCCGCGGGTTGGGTCCGACCCGGGCCGGCGACCCGACGTTGAGACGAGCCCGCGTTGCGGGCCCGACTCCAATTTTTGCCCCTTTTCTCATTTTTTTTTTAAATTATTAAACAAAACGGCGCCGTGGCCGAGCGTTCAAGGACACCCGGCCCGGCCCGACGACCCGGCCCGACAACCTGCTCCCTCCTGCGAAACCCTACCCGACCCGGATAAAGCACCCGACCCGATTCCTGCCGCCTGCGGATTGCGAACCCTACCGATTTTCCGGGTCTGGATCCGCTTCGCAACCCGGAAAATCACAAACCCTAGGGTTTGCGAATTCGCGGCGCCGGGGACGGAAACCTAGGTGCTTCGGCGGCGACGGTGACTGTGGTAGCGGCGGCGGCGGCGTGACGAGAACGGGACAACGGAGAGGGCTACGACGATGACAATGGTGACGACAACGGAGGTAGTCTACCTGGCCAAGACCGGCAACCGTGCACGGGAGAGACGGTGACGACGTTGCACGGTGCTCGACGCCCTTTCGCCTTCCCCATGCTCGATCTCCCCTTCTCTCTCTCTCTCTGTGTGTCTCTCCGGTAGAACTTTTCCCTCTCCGGCCGCGAGCCTTTGGATCTGGGCTTGCTCGACCTTGGCTCCCCTTCTGAAGTCTCTCAGCAGGAAGCTCGAAGCTTTGCAGCCTTCGATCGTTCTCGCGTGCCCTTTGTCGTCGTCGGGGGAGCCCTATTTATAAGCGAGGGGGCGGTTGGTCGACGGAGCTTCGACCGCCGGTCCTCGTGTGCCGAACGGCTTCCGCTGGCTGAACCGGCGTCCCATTCGCCACCTACCCGTCCTTCAGTGCGTCGCCAGCTCCCCCATGTGCGTCCCCGTCCTCTCTTCCCTTCCGGCATCGCGCCCTCCACGCGTGTGCTGCAAAGGCGGACGGTGGAGGAAGATGAAGACCCGGCCGGGCCGGGCCGAGGCGAAATGGGCCTCACGGGCCCATGGAAGGGGCTTTTCCGTTTTTTTTTTTTTTTTGTTTTTCTTTTTTTTTTTTTTTTTGTTTTTTCATTTATTTATCATCCGAATAAAATAAAAACAAAAATAAAACCTAATTAATTAAAATGAAATTTTAGGCGTCAACAGCTTCCCCTCTTTGAAGGTGAGCTCGCAAAGGTTGCATTCAAAGACAAACTGATGCCTAAATTTTGTCCATATATGCATAGCAGATTATATTTTATTTGGGAGTTATTATCCTATGTAAAAAGAGCAATATAACATTACATATATTAAGACAAATAAGAAGATACCTGTAGTTACTTTCCGGGAGTGAGTGAGATAGGGTGTGAACCCCGAGTTTGGCAAGTATCAAGGCGTCATCTTACGTGGTGATATGAAGAGGTTGCTTTTCCAGGTTTCGAACCATTCTTCGGTCGCCTGTTAAAACAATCAATGATTTGTCTAGGACCCGAACCTTTCTTCGGTCGCCTATTGGAGCAATCAGTGGTTTGTCTCGGACCCGAACCATTCTTCGGTCGCCTATTAAAACAATCAATGATTTGCCTAGGACCCGAACCTTTCTTCAGTCGCCTTGACGGGAAATTGCTCCTCCAGGACCCGAACCATTCTTCGGTCGCCTGTTAAAACAATCAATGATTTGTCTAGGACCCGAACCTTTCTTCGGTCGCCTTGACGGGAAATTGCTCCTCCAGGACCCGAACCATTCTTCGGTCGCCTGTTAAAACAATCAATGATTTGTCTAGGACCCGAACCTTTCTTCGATCGCCTTGACGGGAAATTGCTCCTCCAGGACCCGAACCATTCTTTGGTCGCCTGTTGGAGCAATTAGTGGTTTGTCTCGGACCCGAACCATTCTTCGGTCGCCTGTTAAAACAATCAATGATTTGTCTAGGATTCGAACCTTTCTTCGGTCGCCTTGACGGGAGATGCATCGACCTTTCTCAGGGCATCTGTTTGCTAGAGGTGCCTGACCTCAATCAAGGACACCGGTTGGTACCCGACCTTTCTCGGGAGATGCGCTGATCTTTATTAGGGCATCGATTTGTTGGGTGTCTAACTTCTATCGAAGACACCAGTTGGTACTCGACCTTTCTTGGGAGATGCGCCGACCTTTCTCAGGGCATCGATTTGTGGGGTGTCTGACTTCTGTCAAAGACACTAGTAGGAACTCGACCTTTCTCGAGAGGATGCGCCGACCTTTCTCAGGCCATCGATTTTGTGGGGTGTCTGACTTCTGTCGAAGACACCAGTAGAAACCCAACCTTTCTCGGGAGGATGCGCCGACCTTTCTCAGGGCATCGATTTGTCGAGGATACCTGGACATTCACATGCATATCAAAGAGTACCTGGATATTCACAAGTACTAACTTGAAGGATATTTGGGCCTTTGCAGGCGTCGAAAAGGTACTTGGATGATCACAAGTTCAATCTCTTGGAGGATACCTGGACGTTCATAGGTATCGAAGGGGTACCTGAGATATTCATGAAGGTCTCTCATCTCCTGGTATTTGGGAATATCGAGGACGTGCCTTGCATATTCATGAAGGTCTCTCACCTCTTGGTAATTAGAATATCAAGGACGTACCTCGCATATTCTTGAAGGTCTCCCACCTTCTGGTAATGAGAATATTGAGGATGTACCTGGGATATTCGTGAAGGTCTCTCACCTCCTGGTAATTGAGAATATCGAGGGCGTACCTGAGATATTCGTGAAGATCTCCCGCCTTCTGGCAATGAGAATATCGAGGACGTACCTTAGATATTTGTGAAGGTTTCTCACCTCCTGGTAATTGGGAATATCGAGGACGTACCTGAGATATTCGTGAAGGTCTCTCACCTTCTGATAATGAGAATATCGAGGACGTACCTGAGATATTTGTGAAGGTCTCTCACCTTCTAGCAGTTGGGAATATCAAGGGCATACCTGAGATATTCGTGAAGGTCTCTCACCTCCTGGTATTGGGAATATCGAGGGCGTGCCCCGCATATTCGTGAAGGTCTCTCACCTCCTGGTAATTGGAATATCAAGGACGTACCTCGCATATTCGTGAAGGTCTCCCACCTTCTGGTAATGAGAATATCGAGGGCGTACCTGAGATATTCGTGAAGACCTCCCGCCTTCTGGCAATGAGAATATCGAGGACGTACTTTAGATATTCGTGAAGGTTTCTCACCTCCTAGTAATTGGGAATATCGAGGACGTACCTGAGATATTCGTGAAGGTCTCTCACCTTCTGGTAATGAGAATATCGAGAACGTACCTGAGATATTCGTGAAGGTCTCTCACCTTCTAGCAGTTGGGAATATCAAGGGCATACCTGAGATATTCGTGAAAATCTCTCACCTCCTGGTATTGGAATATCAAGGACGTACCTCACATATTCGTGAAGGTCTCCCACCTTCTGGTAATGAGAATATCGAGGGCGTACCTGAGATATTCGTGAAGACCTCCCGCCTTCTGGCAATGAGAATATCGAGGACGTACCTTAGATATTCGTGAAGGTTTCTCACCTCCTGGTAATTGGGAATATCGAGGACGTACTTGAGATATTCGTGAAGGTCTCTCACCTTCTGGTAATGAGAATATCGAGGACGTACCTGAGATATTCGTGAAGGTCTCTCACCTTCTGGCAGTTGGGAATATCAAGGGCATACCTGAGATATTCGTGAAGGTCTCTCACCTCCTGGTATTGGGAATATCGAGGACATACCTGAGATATTCGTGAAGGTCTCTCACCTCCTGGTAATGGGAATATCAAGGATGTACTTGAGATATTCATGAAGGTCTCTCACCTCCTGGTAAAAGGAAATATCGAGGGCGTGCCCCGTATATTCGTGAAGGTCTCTCACCTCCTGGTAGTTGGAATATCGAGGACATGCCTTAGATATTCATGAAGGTCTCCCACCTTCTGGCAATGAGAATATCGAAGACGTACCTTGGATATTCGTGAAGCTCTCTTACCTTCTGGTAATGAGGATTTGAATGTAGCACAAGATTTACCTGGGTGATCGCAAGCGCATAATGTGGTGGAATACTTAAGTGGCTGCTAGCATTCAATGACATGTTAAGTCGAGTGTCGTAGAAAGGAGTACCGAATAGGGGTTGATACTCAAAGACAAAAGGATACTTAGACAGTTGCAAATATCAAAACTTTAAAGACAACATGAATAGGTCGAGTGTCAACAGAGAGAGCACTTGAGTAACGGCAAACACTTGAAAACAGGGAGATGCTTGGACAATCGCAAATATCAATACTTGGGGACAACTTAAACAAGCTGAGTATCGGTAAGAGGGAGTACTTAAAGATTACTAGACATAAAGCTCTGGGAGTATGGATGGGAATATGCTTTCCTGGCAATACTTTTGATCTCTAAGAGTATGTCCGCTTTTTACACAATATGCACACTTGTACACAATGGTTGTATATGCTGTAAATTCATAAATTTTAAATGTGACTTATGCATGATGATCTCGTCAGTTTTGTATCTTTTGAATTCTACTAGGGAAGATTTTGAAAGACAACTTTCATTTAGAATGTAGATGTCTTGAGCATGCCAGACGAGGGACTTTCAGTCTGAAAGGACTTTTCACTCGTTCTCATAGGAAAGGTTGTTTTATCCTGACCATTGATGCAGGATTTATAAGGACCACACTGTCTCACTGTCATCATGTCAGCAGGGGTCCGAGTATTCTCGCAAATGATACGACTTTACCAATATGAGAGGTCTTTGTTGGAATTGTGATGAAGGCTTGGTCAATGGCTTATCAAAGGGGACCAATAAGGTCATGGCTTTGTGGGAAAGATGTTGCATGATCATCTCCGGGTTTGCAAGTCAAGAGTCCTGTGAAAAGAGATAGAATAATCTTGCTCGTACTTCTTCGAACGATGTTTATAGACATATGAAATCCTATGTTAATTGAAGTGCCCCTAGTCTGAAGAGACTTTTTTACATTAGGATGTCATGTAGGCTTGACTCATGTGTAAAAGGGTGGGAGCTGGTGATCGCCTTGGCATTTGTCACTGGTCTTCCTTCTCTTAATCAAATGAAGGTTCCATTAATCGAACCACAACAGCAACTTCTCTCGGGAATACAAACAGCTGAATCTTTTGTTTAGAAACATTGGCCTTGCTTTTACCAGGCACACCGCTTTTTTATGTCCCCATTTCTCTCTTCAAATTTTCATTCATGGGCACTGACCTTGCTTTTACTAGGTACGCTGCTTTTTATGCCCCAACTTTGTTCTTGTTGCCTGAGGAACTGATCTTTGGTAAGTTCAAGCAAACACCTTTGTTAAACTATTGAGTCTTCATCTTTTGCTGGCGCTCCTGATTATGCTGCTCGAGTGGCAGCACCTTCTGCTTTGCCTCTATGTGAGGGTGAATTTACAGACTCAATTAGGTCGTACGATGGATACAAGTGCGTAAAGAAAGAATTGCTCTTCATGACTCTAGGGCACTTAAATTAACATGAGTGTTCATATGCAATAAAGACACTCAAAGATTGACGCAAGTGCAAGCAAGAGAATTTCTATCCCTTTTCTCACCTCGTGATGCTAACTTGCCTTCAACTTGCCCCAGTGTGGGGTGGTTCTTTGACGGGGGGTGTAAGACAAGAATTTGGCCAGTGTATGGGGCTTAAATTGAGCAATGGAATGCCTCCCACTGTTTTGGTTATCGTACCATTCGCGAGAGAACTCTTTACCCTATAGTCATGGAATCTTCTGCACTCATCTCACAAGTGTATAGTTGGGGATTGTGTGTGGGATGTGGCTTGCCTGTCATCATTCCGACGCGCCTTGTCCAGCATGCTTAATTAATCTCGTATTCTTCACTTAGCTGTCTATTCTAATAGTCCTCAATAGAATCCAAGATTTAGACAGACAAAATCATCATGCAAAATTCGCCTGGAAAAAGGCATGCAGTATATGATGTGAAGGAGTTTGTACATTTCAAAATGAATGGCTTTTTACTCAAGAAAAACCTTGTTGGTAGCTTTAAGGGTTAACAAAATGGTGTTTCCAAATATGTTAAATTTTGAACATCAAAAAGGGTTATTCACAAATGGGTGTCAATGGATTATTCCTATTGAGTAGGGAAATGACACAAGAAGGATCAGCCAGGGTTGGGGATCTGATCATTGATTTGACGGGCCTTTCTGCTTTTGCCCCTGCAGAAGAGAAGATGAAAATGGATCAATTAACAGGGCCAAAATTAAAGGTGAATTGAGGCTTGAAGGATCTCTGTCATTTGCTTTGGTGATACTTGAGATGCCATTTTGCTTGGGAGAGTTTATCAGAGTTTGACATGTCTTTCCTTGATTTGTTATCCGCATTTTTTACGGTTTAAGTGATCCTGCAATAGATAAAAGGGATCATGTTAGTCGAAACTCTTTCAAGAGTCAAATAACTTGGAAGCGATACAACATTACCCTTCACTGGTTTGCAGATGATTGGATGGACTGAAGTGCACGAAGTCCTATGTCTTTTGCTTCGTTAGGTCATCTGCTCTCTCGTAATTTGTAGGCGCAAAAATTTATTATTATTATTTTTTTACCAAGCGGCTAACTGCTGCGTCGGGGATTCAAACCCTCGACTTCGGACCGTTTTGCTTCTTCCGAGTACCACTCGGCTAGAGGTGCCAACGGTGTCCATAGGGTGCTTCTTTTTTCATTTAACCGAACCGGCTCCTGGATGACACGTACTTTCATACCAAATTAGGTAAATTGATATGGGTCAATTAATTTGTCCAAATTAACCATTAAGCTTGCTTCTTGAATCCTATGCTTCCTGTCAATAGGAGAAAATATGTCAAAAGCGAGTTCAGATACTGGGAATATTGGAAACGATACCAAATTACTCTTCCCCAGAGTTTGTATTTGTTAGCTCCTAGGGATCTCTGTATGTTGATGACAGCCTCTTTGTATTGACACGGTTCGACATTTCTTTCGATTGGCCCTCCTCATTTATGGCCCTGTATGCATGATTGATGGTCATTGATTCATCTTCAACGCCTTCCTTCTGTGGAATTTTCTTCTTTTGTCTTTGACTATAGTAGCATTGGGCAAAGTCATATACCTCAAGCTTCTATGGAAACTAAGATGGACAATCAAAACCTCCAATTTCTCGATGGCAATTACTTCTTGGGAGAGCATGCGTCAGGAACAAGAAGTTAGGTTTCCAAGTCCTAACGTCATCATCTTAAATAGGGGGCTAGAGATCACTTCAACTGTCTGGATTTCCTCCCTATTGACAGTAGCCAATTCAAAGAAAGAGAAGAAATCCCTTTCCTGTGCTTCCGTGCTTGTCAAAGCTGGAAATTTCATCAACGAAATTGCTCGAGCACGTTCTAGGGAAAAGATATTGCTTTAGCTTGAGAAGGAGTTGGTTAAGAGCAATGTGGAGTGCACAGAGCTCCTAGGGACGGCTTGATTTCAACCGTATGCCTGTACCTATTACATCCTATCTTTTGTTTCCTTCTTTGAAGTGGGATGATCTTTTTTGTTTGCCCTCGCTTTCTCGAGTTTGGTCTGTTCACACGATGTGCTAGTCACACTAAATCAAAGGGGATGATGTTCTGAAACATAAAGTGAGAGGGTTAGAAAGACAAACGTGCTTAAATTTATCATCTTGTTTTGACAAAAGCTTTTGGGTGATGAAATATTTTTTATTTTCAAAATAGGTCTTTAGGGGAGAAAAAGCATGAGGAAGCCCAGCCCTCGGTATTCTCCTTGGATGATATTTTCTTTTCATGGTTGGATAACGTCACTGGGCAGGTTTGGAGTACCGCCTCATGCTCTCAAAATAGAATATTAGAACTGTACATTAGAGTACTTGGAATGGAAAGTACAGCAGTAGCATATTAGACAAGATAATAAACATGAAATTACAAGTAAAACTCATGAAAACTCCTATGTAAAGGAGCGCTTTGATAGTGCTGGTCTTGAAGCTAAGCGTCTTTGAATTCCTTGCCTTCAGTAGACTCGAAGTATTCACATGCGATGACTACCTCGTTGAAGCTACGGAAGTGTAACCCATGCAGCCAACAGCGATACTTGCAGGACAAAGCTTCTATGAATTGTTTCATTAACTCCTCCTCAGCTAGTTGAGGGTGGGTTTGCATCATGAAAGCCCTCCACCTCCCTGCGTATGCTCGGATATCCTCCATTGGTCTTCTTCGAAGTAAGCCAAACTCTCGCAAGGCGTTCGGTTCCAATCTGGTTTTGGTACCGATGCAAGAATGTGGAAGTCAGCTCGCTCCAATCCTTTATGAGGTGAATATGTTGTGCAGAACCATTGTAGTCTAAGAGTTTCTTGGAACACGTGAGTTGTAAATAACATCTGGCCAGAATACCGACTTATTTCAGCATGGAGATACTGCAAGTGAGCCACGGGGCAAGTCGTGCCGTTGTACCTGCGAAAATTGGGTATCCACATTTCTATGGGGGTCATGATCCTATGAGGGCAAGACAAGCTTGATATGTCTTGGTTAGGCCACTGGTTTTCCCACTGCATATTCATCGTAGTGGTGAATTTTTCTATTTCAAGGAAATTGGACTCTACCGAGATTACCCCATTGCTTTCCTCTGGGTTAAAATTTCCGAATGAGGATGAAGTATTGAAGCTATCCTCATGGTCAGAGGACGGGCTTAGTACTTCATTAGGATCGTAGCGGATAAAGACGTATGTTTCCTCTTCTGACGGGCCTTCATCCCCGGGTGAGAGTAGGAAACGGTTATACGATGAATCGTCAGTTTCATTGTCGAAGTAACGTTGGAAGTCCTTGGGGCTGTATTCTAAGGATGGGAAGTCTTCAGGGTTGTACTCTAGGGGATGGTAGCCTTTAAAGCTGTATTCTTGGGAATGCTCGGAGCTTTGGTGCGGTGGCTCGTCGGCAGATGCTGAATTGATTTGTTTAGGCTTTCTTCTCTTGGCTTCTGGTCCAGACCTTTTGAGTAAGGCTCTTCGTTTTGCCAGCTCGATTCTATCAAGGGAAGTGAGAGACATTAGAGTCTCACTGTCTGATTCACTTTCTAGGTTGATAGGGGTTGGTATTCTTTGGACCCTAGCTCTTGGAGTAAGCTTGGGGAGCTGTCTTGTCATGCCCTGGTCTTGAACAGGCTCCGTGTCTTTGATCTCGTACACAGGTTTCTTGCCTTTCCTAGTGGGAAACTTTTCAGTAATTTGATGTTGCTCAGTCGCCCATTTATCATGCAAGGCTTCATTGACATCTTCTTCTCCTATCTTAGCGACTAACGGCTCCTCGTGCTCCGCGATCATCGGCTCTTCATAGGGCAAGGCGATGTCAAGGTTGATGTCAATATTATATTCCTGGTGGAAAGCATGGATTAATTCCCTCAAGGTTTTAAGGGGACTAATCTTCCTAACAATGTACCATCGCAAGGCGGGGCCAGTCAAGCTTGGCGGTATGATTGAATCATCCTTCGGACCAGGTAGGCTCGCAAGTAGGTCTCGGGCGGGAGGTATCAAGCATACCTTTCGCATTCGGGTGCTTTGAGCTCTTTGAGGATTTCAATGCCGGCGTAATTGGACAAGTCCATGGGATTCTGCCCCTGCAGCTGGTTTAACTTTTTCATGATCTTTTCAAGCTGTCTATGGTACTGGCTATTTTCTGGCAAATTTGCAGGTGTCATGATAGTGCTTAAAGCAGCTATGGAGTTGGGCTCAGTTTGAGTGGATTCCATTTGCCTCGAGAGTTGTCGAAGGACAATGGACATCTTTCCTACGCCATCTTCAATGTTGGCGAGGCGATTTTGTACATCATTCTGATCGGCCCCTATCACATGAGGCCATTCGTGGGTGGCTGATAATTAGCGATTCATGATTACCTGTTTTTGTGAAAACAATGAATGAGCACAGAGCAGACAAAGATTGACCCATGGCAACGATCTATCTATTTTTATTTATCGAAAGAGGGTTTTACAGACTTCTAGCATCTAGAACTTGAAATGACATAACAAAGTACTAGATATTAAAGAAAAGTCCCCGAACAAAGGGACAAAGCTTTCACAAAATAAACACTAAGGAAGACAACGATTGCTAGCTTATATGCGACAGGGGAGCCTTGTTCCCGCAAAGGCTGCTTGCTTTCTTGGATTGGCTCCGAGATGAGTATCTGGCCTATTCCCAAATCCCTTTGCGTAAGCTCTACTTGCTCATGCTGGCTGCTCTCGCTGATTGAACGAGGGACCGATGGCTTCCACCTTGTCGGGATGTGATGATTGTGGATGTAAGCCGCAGAGGCGTGGTGGGCTCTTTCTTCTCCCTCAAGCCCTTCAGGTACCATGATCCTTTTACGATGGCATTTGTCCCAGGTTTCCTTAGTGATAGAAATTTCGAATGCGTAGTCACGGTTTGTGTTGAAAAGAACTGGAGTGATCATCCTCTTGAAAGGCGGTGGGATTTCCTGAAGGGCTCCATATTGTCGTGCCACCCGATATGGGTAATAGGGAATGGCGCCAATGAGGCCGAGCAACGGGATTGGGCGACAACGTTTGTAAGCGAAGCGAGCTCTCTTTTCATAAAACCAACCAGCACGCCATTGGAATGCCTCAGGAGCTGGGTCTCTTAGGAAGTTTATCCAATTTAAACAGCTTTGATTGGGAATGTATGGTCCTAAAACCATAAATTTTTGTAATGGATTCTCAAAAGTATTTGTTTCAGACGATCGCATGAAGTCTCAGAATTAACGTAGGTGGGAAAAGAACCAGACTTGTAAAATTTCAGGAGAGACCCGCATGATTTTCTCCGTGTTATCTTTAAAACGATTAAAGGATAGGAATGTTTCAGTTAAAATCATGTTGACATAATTTTGCCCCCTCAAGATCTGATCAACTATCCATGCCATCTTAGGACTTATGACATTTCTTTGATGGGGGAAAATGATGAATCCGAAAAAGGCCAAGAGGAAAATTTCACTTTTTTGGGTCATAGGCTGATTTTGAAAACAAGCATTCATAAATTCTAGTGGGCAGGTATCATGGTTGTTTTCAAGAATTTGCCTCATAACATGAACTTCAGTTCTTAAAAGTCGCACTAATCCACGCAACGGGATGATTCATGTTGATGGTCTGACAAGCTTATTCTCGAGAGGCATTCTAGTGATGATACTGTATTCTTCCAGAGTTAGGGTTAGCTCAAATCTACCAAATATGAAAGTAGTCGTTTTTGGACACCAGAAATGCGCCATAGCTTGTATGACTTCAGGACGAATAGTGATTTGAATCAATGATAGGAGATGACCGACTTTGGCTTTCACGCGCTCTTGGGCATACTGGTCCAGTTGACCCCACCATCTGAAGAGCTCTGCTTTGGGAGCGGGAATAAACTGTATATCGTCTTTCCCCATCGCATATAGACTGGGACATTGAAAGGCTTATCCTAAATTGCCATGGGCCAATAAAAAGACTGAGTAAAAGTAAAGAAATCACTTTGCTTTTAAAAAATGACAAGCACAAAGACATGCGCATGAGATGTGTGGCTCGATTTCTAACTGAGAAGGCTTGTTGAAATTAAAAGGGTATCCGCCCGTCGCAGTCTCACGTTAGCAGCATACCCCTTTAACCTCGGCTAAGAAATTCGGGGAAAAGAAAGACAACCTCTACATCGCAGTCTCGCGTTCGAGGTCGTATCTTTCTTAGCACCATCCTAAACACCCTATGGCAGCCCAGGTTCGGCGGCCGGGTTGTGTGTGCCATGTGTAGTGCTTAAAACAGTAAAGCATGCATAGCAATTTATAATCACAAGACATTTTATTTTAACGAAAATCAAGATAAACTTCTAAGCTACTAACCTGCATAAAGAAAAAACAAAAACAAGTCAGTAAAGAATTTAAACAAGACAAAAATGGCCTAAGTCCTCAAAGTCCCCAGCGGAGTCGCCAAGCTGTCACGACCTCTTTTTTCGGCGCCCGCAATCGAGGCAGATCGTCTAAGGAGGCTAATGGCTCGGCTGAAATTAGTTTTGCCCGGACTCTCCCAAGTCCACCAATTCACTACTTTAATAGTTTAAGTTTTTTAACCTATAAATCAATTTTTAAAATGGAGTCGCCAGTAATCGATTTGAGGTAGGTTGATTAGAAACTCAAGCGAAGTATCGGGAGAAATACTCGCTCCTGCGCAAACTGAGAGAAGTTAGGATTGGGGACTTGATTACACTAGTTAATCACTAATGCCCTTTCGGTACCTAATCTTGTTTAAACCTTGAGGTTTTTTGGATGCTTGAGGGATTTTCCATGCAATTTGGGAAGGAAAAACATTTTGAGTCTTTTTCTAATTTTTTTGACATAAAAGGGATTTTTTTTTGGTTTTTTGGTATTTTTGAAAAAGAAACAAGTCTTTTTGGCTTTCTCTGAATTTTTTGGCTTTTTCATGAATTATTGACTTTTTTTGGATTTTTGGCATTTTTTTGGAAAATATGGAAATTTTTGATTTTTTTTTTTATTTTTCGGAAAATAAAATATTTTTTAATATTTTTAAATGCTTTTTGGAAAATAAATTATTTTTTGATTTTTCTTGATTTTTTAGAAAATAAAACATTTTTTCAACATTTTTTAATTATTTTTTGGTTTTCTGGAAATTAAAACATTTTTTAATATTTTTTCGAAAATAAATTATTTTTTGATTTTTTTAGATAAATTATTTATTTATTTTTTTAATTTAAAAATATCATAAAACTGGCCCGGATCGGATCCGCGGGTTGGGTCGACCCGGGCCGTCGACCCGCACGCGGACCCGACTAGGATTTTTGCCCATTTTCTCGCTTTTTTTTTTTAAATTATTAAACAAAACGGCGACGTGGCCGAGCGTTCGGGGACACCCGGCCCGACAACCTACTCCCTCCGGCGAAACCCTACCCGACCCGGATCCAGCACCCAACCCGACTCCCGCCGCTCGCGGATTGCGAACCCTAGCCGATTTTCGGGTCCGGATCCGCTTCGCGACTCGGAAAATCGCAAACCCTAGGGTTTGCGAATTCGCGGCGCCGGGGACGGAAACCTAGGTGTTTCGGCGGCAACGGTGACTGCGGTAGCGGCGGCGGCGTGACGAGAACGGGACAACGGAGAGGGCTACGACGGCGACAGTGGTGACGACGACAGAGGTAGACTACCTGGCCAAGATCGGCAACCGTGCACGGACGGTGACGACGTCGCACGGTGCTCGACGCCCTTTCGCCTTCCCCGTGCTCGATCTCCCCTTCTCTCTCTCTCTCTCTCTGTGTCTCTCCGGCAGAACTTCTCCCTCTTCGGCCGTGAGCCTTCGGATCTGGGCTTGCTCGACCTCGGCTCCCCTTCTGAAGTCTCTCAGCAGGAAGATCGAAGCTTTGCAGCCTTCGATCGTTCTCGGCATGCCCTTTGCCGTCGTCGGGGGAGCCTTATTTATAGGCGAGGGGGCGGTCGGTCGACGGAGCTTCGACCGCCGGTCCTCGTGTGCCGAACGGCTTCCGCCGGCCGAACCGGCGTCCCATTCGCCACCTACCCGTCCTTCAGTGCGTCGCCAGCTCCCCCATGTGCGTCGCCGTCCTCTCCTCCCTTCCGGCATCGTGCCCTCCACGCGTGTGCTGCGAGAGGCGGACGGTGGAGGAAGATGAAGACCCAGCTGGGCCGGGCTGAGGCAGAAATGGGCCTCACGGGCCCATGGGAGGGGCTTTTCCGTTTTTTTTTTTCTGTTTTTCTCGTTTTTTTCTTTTTTTTTTCGTTTTTTCATTTATTTATCATCCGAATAAAATAAAAACAAAAATAAAACCTAATTAATTAAAATGAAATTTTAGGCGTCAACACTTGGCCTTAGTTAATTCTTGTCAGTCAAAACAATTCACAGATGCCTCAAATCACATCCACCAAATAATTCATAACATTAAATCAAATCATTGATCAATCGACTCTGTCAATTACATGTCATCACGACCTTCCCTTGGTCGGAACATTCAATACTATCTCTAAGGTCCTATCAAATCAGGACTGCTCACCCAAAGTTGAAAATAGATAGTATAGTTCGTCCAAAGCTGATAATATAATATACTGTATATATGCTCGCCCAAAGCTGATAGATTAGGGCCCCCAGGCCAACATAGTATACTATATATGCACACCCAAAGCTGATAATATGTGCTCACCAAAAGCTGATAAATTTAGGGCCCCCTAGCCAAAATATTATACAATTCCAATCATATAACAAATTTCTAATTTTTTTATCATACCCGATAAAAATAGCCGTGTATGGGTACACGGTCGGCCTTAGCCAAAATACCATAATTTCACCTCCATAAATCCCATCATTTTTTATGGTCCACTAAAATATTTTTGGCGTTGTAAACCGACACTCAATTATTTTCCAATCAATTACTGAAATTAAATCAATTTAAGAATAAATTCTAGAAATGCAATTCATGCACAATCAGCACAATTTAAAGCTCAATTAAATAAATAGGTTGCACCACTGCAATCAGCATAAAATTCCAATCACCGCTATCCTGATCTAATTTTCGAAAAATAATTAATTAATTAAATAATTACGGAAAATATTAAATAAATGCCAAAAATACGACTTAGGCCCGTAATGCCTAATTGGATGCTGAAACGAACACGGAAAATTTCCGAGTCACTCTAGATAAATACTAGAGTTTGTCTAGGCCCTAATTGCACTTAACCTAGATAAAAATTTCCACCTAACATGCATCGGCAATTAATTAAATTTCACTAATCTAATCTAACTAACCACCTAATCATACTTAACCTAATCTAATCAATCCTTAAGCGTCATTAACCTACTAAGCGAGGATTAGTGAGTTAAACTCACATGATTAACGATCCGCTCGGATCAAAACGACGGGGACGCGATGGCAGCCGAAACCCAAACTTTCGGCGGCGTCAACGAACACTTGGGTCAGGCCAAAAAGGCCTTGCAACTCTCTGCTCGAGCTGATCACGAGCTTAGGCCTGCTTCTTGGGCTGAAGTTCACGGGCTTCAAATGGGCTTGACCAAAACTGAAGATGGGCTGGAAATGGGCTGAGCCGAAACTTGTTGTACTAGACTGAAGATGGGCTGCTGAGTTGAAATCGTGTGGGCTGAAGAGGGCCGAACAAATTGCGTGGACTGAACTGCAGACTTCGCTGGGCTCGGAGGTTGAATCCGTTGAGGCTGCTCGATTGAACTGATGGGCTTGTGGACGTGAAGACAGCTACAGGCGTGTGAGGCGGTGGAGATGAAGACACGAGGAAGGATAAAAAGATGCTGGCGCGGCAGAGAGAGAGACACGGACGAGAGTGGCATGATGCGGTCAACAAGGGGAACTTCGTTGTTGGACTTGGACATGGCAGAGCTGGGATTGCAGGCGGTGCTTCGGTGGATGCTTGGCAGTCAACGAAATCAACGCTGGTGGAGAAGGCGCTGGTTTATTGACTGGTGAAGACAAGCCGAAGTAGAGCTGCACGATGGAGAGAAGATGGGACGAGCTTCGAAAGAATTGAGGAGAGAAGGCAACGTGAGATGGCGCCAATTCGGTGAAAAGAAGTCATCTCGGGGGAAGGGAATCGCTGGTGGTTGACTGGCAAGCTGGACGAGTGGCTTCTGCAGCATCTTCGTCCAAGGAAGGGCTCGAGCGAAGATGAAAATGGAAGCAGAAGCTGCGGAGGGAGGGATCGGCCGAGAGTGGCTTACTCGAGAAGATGAAGGAAAAAGGGAAGCCAAAGTCCAAAGAAATATCTAGCCCATTAGAGCATTGTCCCCTAAAACCTTCATGTGTATCCCTTGGTCCCCCAATAATTCTTTCTTGCAAAATAATCCACAATTAATCCAATTTAAATGTCAAAATTGCAGCCCCTTGCCAAATTCCGAATTTTCTCACTAGAGCTTCAATTTCGTCTCTAATTCTCCAAATCGACGTCCAAATTTGCCGAAGAAAACTCCCACCAAATTTCTATAAGTTCCCATCACCAAATAGCTCGGCTTGGAAGCCCAAATTTCCCTTCGATTTGGCCTATCCGAATTTCCGTTCGTTTTTCCGAATCGTCCAAATCGATGTTCCGTAAAAATCCCGAACTTGCCGAAATTTCCTTGAAAGATAAGTCGACGTTCCTAAAATAAATCGTAACATAACAGAACTTTCAATTTCTGAAATCGAATTCAAATTCGCGGTTAATTTCAATCAGGCGTGGCTTTAGCGTGACCTAGCCTAGGGGCCGGCAACGCTCAGCCTTACTGGGGGCTGGCAACGCTCTGGCGAGGTCGTCAGCCCTTGATGGCATCACCGGCCAAAGGAAAAAGAAGAAGAAAAGAAAAATAAAAGAAAGAGAAGAAAAAAAATAGGAGAGAGAAAAATTATTTTTCGGAAGTATTCCAGGAACAAGAAACAAGTTTTTCTTGTTTCTTGTTTTTGTTCCAAATTTGTTCCTAGAAACAAAAAAAATAGATTTGGAACAAAAACGCAAACAAATGCATTTATGTTCTTTTTTTGTTCCTCGGAACAAAAAAACAAAAATTGTGTTCTTGACCAGAAAAAAAAAGAACACAAACAAACAAGGCCCAAGTGTCCTTTTTTAAATAGTATTTTTTTTTTGGCCTTTTAATTTTTTTCTTTGCTTTCCTTTTTTTTTTGGGTATTTTAGGCTGAGGTTGGCAAGGGTTGGTTGGCCGCCTTGACTATGGCTAGCAAGAGTTTCCGATCGAACCTCACTGGCCATAGGTAAGGGCCAACGACCCTCTCTGACACTGGGCGAGGTCGTTGACCCTCAATCCAAAAAACAAAAAGAAAAAGTAAACAAAATGAAAGAAAAGAAAAGAAAAAATTAGAAAAATTCAAAAAAAAAATTACAGTATTATTAAAAACTATATGCATCAATGCTGGCCATACCACATAGAATGGTCGAAGTCCACATCAATAATTTATAATCAAAATTGGTCGAACGGATTGTCAAAAAGTCTAGGACTTGATTAGCAAAATTAAAATGTTTATGACTTAATTGGCAAAGCTACAATACGTTTAGAACTTTTTGGATAATTTTCCTTAATAAACGAAATAAGCTAAAAAGGAGAAATAAATTGCAAGTGAAGAAACCACCTCAAGTAAAAATGTAATAATCTCAACATGATGACAACATGTATATTATTTTCGCAAGTTAAAGGAATGAAGCAATCATAATTATTAGTTTTTCTATTGTGTGAGAAATGTTGTAGAAAAGTGTTGGAGAATATGAAATATAAGAACAAATATTTGGGGCGTGTAAGCATTGTTCTTAAAGATAAATACAATAGATTTTCCTCTATACTCCAAATAGAGGAAACAAGAACAACAACATTATACGTAAAAACCAGCTAATAGGTGGAAAGAAAAAAGAGAATTTCTTATTTTTGGTAAATTTTTATTATGATTTGTAGATTCTTTTTATAGACAAATACAGGAGAGGGCTATTAAAGAAATAATTGAAATCAAATATTACAAAGTCACTACAAATCGATTGCGGTCATACTTTCCATTAAAGCCATTACAAAATAGTTGCTTTTAGAACTGTTGAAATATGCAATCCCCTACATATTTAAAAGAAGTTTTTAAATAGAAAAGAAAAAGAATTATTAGGTTAAACTTTGAATTATGCCAATTTATTGTATAGTGGCTAATTCAAATTTAAACCGTTCAATTATGCGAATTTAATCCTAAGCCTTTTGACAATTTGCCAATTTAGTCATTTCAACCAATTCTGGCTAAGAAACGCTGAAGTGGACAATTCTTCTAAAACAAATATTAATGATTTTTTTTCTTCTTTTTCTTTTTTTTTCACTGATTGAGGCCCGTCAGCCATCGTTGGCCTTTGAATATGGGCAAGTGTGAACCACAACATGAGCTAAGTGGCTAAAAAAGGGATAGATTCTTCTCTTTAGATTAACCAAACTAGGAATAGTAACCCCACCAATAAACCATACACGTCGGCTGATTTTTGTCACCTCGTTTTACAGCCCCAAGGAAAAATATCTCCTAAAGAAGAAACTAGCACGTGGACAGCAAGAGTACTCGGCGAAGAAGAAAATGAGTTGTCTTGCAGCTGTACTATGGCGGTAAAAAAAGTCAAAAATGTCATGCTTGAAGTTGGTTGTAATTGCCTATAAATAGGCTTGTAGTTCATTCATTTGGTATGTGAGGTGAACCTTCCACCTAGTGTGGGGTGAACCCTCCACCATGAGAGGTCTTAGACCTCCACCATGACCATATGGAGAGGGACTATCAACACCTCCATCAAATTATTTTGTCCAACTAATGAAATTATTTTCCCCCATATCTCATGTGTTATATCCTTCAATTATCCTATCTTGTCCCTTGTCTTTCCTATCTATAAACTATACCAAACACTTGCACTTATCACTAATCAAAAACTATAATCAATACCAAAACCATGCTTCCCCACGCACACATCCAAAAATTTTAACATGGTATTAGAGCTACATGCACCCAGGTTCGTAACTGAACCAGGTGTAAGGGACCGTGAAGCATGAGCTAGGCATATACGGATGGTTATGGGCATTTGTCCTCACCATCCTCAACTCAAAAGGCTAGAGCCTGAGCGAGAGCCAAGAGAGTGAAAGCCGAAGCCAAAGCCTATGAGAGACAGAGCTAGAGCTCGAGCTAACAACTACAACTAAGAACATTTTGATGGCCCGAGACATATGGGACATCGTTGAATAAAAGACATGCACATTCGAGGTGAGTGCAAGTGTTCCAACAAAAGAATGCAAGGGATCATGCAACAAAGACGGAATAAAAGACACGCGACAAACTACAAGAGAAATTTCAAGATATGTCCGCGGCTTTATAATACAAGTCCGGAGTATCCCGAAAATGGATCAAGGGGGAGTGTTGGAAATTATGATCCATTTTCTCTAAAACTGTCTAGAAACTATTAACTTAATCATGAAGGCAAGAACGTTGGCAGCAGAATCCATGTTGAAGATTGTCTAGAATTGTTGAGAATGGTGGTTGCTAGCTGAACCTATAAGATTCATGTGGGAATGCAAGCAAGCAGAACCCAAGTTGAAGAAGAAATCCTAGAACAGGCTAGAGAAGTCTACGTGCATGGGAAACACATTTTCTTCATTAGCAAGTAGCGGAAAGCATGAAGCAAAGTTTCTTCATCAAACTCCAGCAGTCAAGAACTTATTGAAGAGGATAAAAAGAAGTCCAAGAGAGGCTGAGGCGGTGAAGGAAAGAAACTTGAATGAAATTCAACAATAGTGGTTAAAGAAGAAACTAGCACGTGGACAGCAAGAGTACTCGGAGAAGAAGAAAATGAGTTGTCTTGCAGCTGTACTATGGCGGTAAAAAAAGTCAAAAATGTCATGCTTGAAGTTGGTTGTAATTGCCTATAAATAGGCTTGTAGTTCATTCATTTGGTATGTGAGGTGAACCTTCCACCTAATGTGGGGTGAACCCTCCACCATGAGAGGTCTTAGACTCCACCATGACCATATGGAGAGGGACTATCAACACCTCCATCAAATTATTTTGTCCAACTAATGAAATTATTTTCCCCCATATCTCATGTGTTATATCCTTCAATTATCTTATCTTGTCCCTTGTCTTTCCTATCTATAAACTATACCATACACTTGCACATATCACTAATCAAAAACTATAATCAATACCAAAATCATGCTTCCGCATGCACACATCCAAAAATTTTAACATGGTATTAGAGCTAGATGCACCCAGGTTTGTAACTGAACCAGGTGTAAGGGACCGTGAAGCATGAGCTAGGCATATTCGGATGGTTATGGGCATTTGTCCTCACCATCCTCAACTCAAAAGGCTAGAGCCTGAGCGAGAGCCAAGAGAGCGAAAGCCGAAGCCAGAGCCTATGAGAGACAGAGCTAGAGCTCGAGCTAACAACTACAACTAAGAACATTTTGATGGCCCGAGACATATGAGACATCGTTGAATAAAAGACATGCACATTCGAGGTGAGTGCAAGTGTTCCAACAAAAGAATGCAAGGGATCATGCAACAAAGACGGAATAAAAGACACGCGACAAACTACAAGAGAAATTTCAAGATATGTCCGCGGCTTTATAATACAAGTCCGGAGTATCCCGAAAATGGATCAAGGGGGAGTGTTGGAAATTATGATCCATTTTCTCTAAAACTGTCTAGAAACTATTAACTTAATCATGAAGGCAAGAACGTTGGCAGCAGAATCCATGTTGAAGATTGTCTAGAATTGTTGAGAATGGTGGTTGTTAGCTGAACCTAGAAGATTCATGTGGGAATGCAAGCAAGCAGAACCCAAGTTGAAGAAGAAAGCCTAGAATAGGCTAGAGAAGTCTACGTGCATAGGAAACACATTTTCTTCATTAGCAAGTAGCGGAAAGCATGAAGCAAAGTTTCTTCATCAAACTCCAGCAGTCAAGAACTTATTGAAGAGGATAAAAAGAAGTCCAAGAGAGGCTGAGGCGGTGAAGGAAAGAAACTTGAATGAAATTCAACAATAGTGGTTAAAGAAGAAACTAGCACGTGGACAGCAAGAGTACTCGGAGAAGAAGAAAATGAGTTGTCTTGCAGCTGTACTATGGCGGTAAAAAAAGTCAAAAATGTCATGCTTGAAGTTGGTTGTAATTGCCTATAAATAGGCTTGTAGTTCATTCATTTGGTATGTGAGGTGAACCTTCCACCTAGTGTGGGGTGAACCCTCCACCATGAGAGGTCTTAGACCTCCACCATGACCATATGGAGAGGGACTATCAACACCTCCATCAAATTATTTTGTCCAACTAATGAAATTATTTTCCCCCATATCTCATGTGTTATATCCTTCAATTATCCTATATTGTCCCTTGTCTTTCCTATCTACAAACTATACCATACACTTGCACACATCACTAATCAAAAACTATTATCAATACCAAAACCATGGTTTGGCACGCACACATCCAAAATTTTTAACAGAGGCTCATGAGTAAGAGGAACTGGTCCCTGCTTGCTTTGGATTTACTAGTAACACGTATTTTATTTGTCTGCGGTCTACTGAATTTAATAGTGGGGATTCGTAGCAACCACCTTTTGAATTGAGCCATTTCTGTTTTCTTTTTTTTTTTCAAGTCATTGGTGCCTTTATCTTGTGTAAAGTTGGTCTTTCCCCAATATACTTCTTATTCTTACCAAAAAAAAAAAAAAAAACGCATCGATTCAAAAGGTGGTTGCTATGAAAAACGAGAATTCTAGCGTTAAATGACCTCTTTGCTTTTAGTCCAGTTATTCAAAAAATGCAAAATTTATAAATCTCAGATTTTAACAACTGTCCTTTTAATCGGAAATCTTAGCTTTCGAAGCTTTGAACCTCTGTCACCCGTAACAAAGGCACGAATGACCCGATTGAAAGCAACCTGTCTTATAGAACTAAGAGCAGCATTATCTTTTTTTGTGGTAAAAATAGCAGAATTTTAAGGGCTAATCAAGACAAAAAAGTTAGGCTTGAGTGAAAGCGATTGTAGTGCTCTAGAGAAAGCAGAAAGAAATGCAATAGGAACTCTACAATGGCCATTATATAACAGAAGAAACAGAAGAACATACACCTCTGGAGAGTCACAAAGAAGCAAGCCTCATAAGCCTGCCATGGATTACTTGGTCTTGATTTTGTGTCTTCACTTACTGTGGGGTTTGATCCAAGTTCTCACTTTCGTTGCAGCGAGAATCAAAAAGGCTCCCTCCAACCTCCCACCCGGTCCGCAGCCTCTTCCACTCATCGGTAACCTCCTCGAACTCGGAAAGCTTCCCCACCAGTCTCTTGCTAGGCTAGCTCGCACTTATGGCCCCATAATGAAACTTCAGCTTGGCTTTGTAACCACGGTTGTCATTTCTTCTCCAACACTCGCCAAAGAAATCCTCCAAACCCACGACGCTCTATTCTTGAATCGAACCATTCCTGATACCATCACGGCCCACAATCATGATCAATTCGGCTTGCCTTGGATACCCATTTCGCCTCTCTTCCGAAACCTTAGAAAAATGTACAACTCACATCTATTGTCGAATAAGAAACTTGATTCCAACCAGCACCTTCGCAAGAACAAAGTGGAAGAGCTTGTTTGTTACGTTCAGAAATGTGCGCAGAATGGTGATGTTATAGACATTGGCGAGGCAGCTTTTAGGACTAGCCTTAACTCTCTGTCGAACACGGTTTTTTCATTGGACATGACGTACCCTTCAAATTCAGCTAAAGAGTTGAAGGAGGTAGTGGGGAAAATCATGGCTGAGGCTGGAAAGCCAAACCTTGCAGATTACTTTCCTGTCCTAAAGAAGATTGATCCACAGGGTTTGAAGCAGCGGATGGAATTGTATTTTGCCAAAATGTTTGATGTCTTTGATGTTCTCATCAAGAAAAGGTGGCAACAGAGGATGCAATCTGGTTCAGTTGCTAGCAACGATGTCTTGGATGCTCTTCTTGATATAATGGAAGAGAAGAGTGAGGACATGGACATCTCTCTAGTCAAGCATCTGTTTCTGGTATTCAAGCTTCTCTTTGTTACCATCTGATTTGTAGAACAATATTTCCCATGTCGTAATTGTCTAACTTGGGGAAAACACCGTTGCCACGCATGATGATCTTGTTTTTATAGTTTTTCGTATAATTTGTCGTGTGATTAGTTAGCGCTTATCATAAATAGAGCAACCACATGGAATCAAAAGCATTGCTCTATTTCAACTTGGTTGTACTTGGTTTCACTTCTTTTGATGCAAAAAATGAATCTAAATCTTTCCGTCGTAAGTACTTATCATGCTCTTATGTCTGTTGCAATGATCACCACAGGATCTTTTTCTTGCCGGTACCGAAACCACTTCAAGTACTCTAGAGTGGGCAATGGCTGAGCTGCTTTGCAACTCAGAGAAGCTATCAAAAGCCCAAACCGAGCTCCACGAAGTCATTGGCAAAGGCAACCAGATGGAGGAAGTCGATGTACCTCGCTTACCGTATTTACAAGCTATCGTAAACGAAACTTTCCGACTTCACCCACCATTTCCATTTCTTCTCCCACGCAAGTCTGAAGCCAACATACAAATAGGCGGTTTCACCATTCCAAAGGGTGCACAAGTCCTTATCAATGCATGGGCTATAGGAAGAGATCCTAGCATTTGGGTCAATCCAAATGAGTTTGTACCGGAGAGATTTCTAGGATCTGATATAGATCTCCGGGGAAAAAATTTCGAGCTTGTTCCATTTGGTGGTGGCAGGCGAATTTGTCCAGGATTGCCTTTGGCCACGAGAATGTTACATCTGATGCTGGGTTCGCTAATTAACTCATTTAATTGGAGGCTCGAAGATGGTTTCACACCAGAAAATATGAACATGGAAGACAAGTTCGGGATCAGCATGCAGAGAGCTCAGCCTCTAAAAGCCGTTGCCTTACCGGCGTAAATTGGGGAAAGATTTATGTCATAAAACGTGTACTAATAAAGATTCCTCATATTAAAACATTCAGTGCCCATGTTGTTCTTTGCATGACATCATTCCGAATCCATAGAAACACTCAGATATTATGCTTTTAGAAATCCAGGAGCCTTTGATCTGTTTATTGCTGATAGGACTGGAGAACAAAAAGGAACTTGCAGAAGATGACAAATTGATCCTATGTGTTTTTTATTTGTCTCGCCCCTAAACTGTAATCTGTCTGTAGTTCAAGATGAAAGAAGCATACTTTTTTCCTTATGTTTTTAAGTGAAACTTTATTTTGGCGATTTACTAGCGCACGCCACATAATGGTACATTTACAAAGTGAGCTGCCTCCAGAAAACAATGAACTACATAGAGATTATAATCTGTCCTACTCCATTTCTGCATATACACCACATCAACGGAAAATGTTAGGTAGCCTCATGAATAGGGATGATAACGATTGGGACCCAACCCTTGATGTACAGATACGGTCTCCATTCAATTTCCTAATGCATTATGACTAGCAAGCGCTTATGTGGCTTTGTAGGTTCTAGTTGTTTGATAGATCAAGTTACTTGAGATCATTGATGTCACGCCCCGAACCTCGAGCGCGCGCGCATCCCTCTGTGGTCGATCAAATTGCGACATTTTCAAGACTCGTCGCCGACCCATTCATTTTATTGCACAAACGGAAGCAAAATAAACAATCTCCAAACAACAAACAAACATGGGATAGAAAAGCAGGACAACTAAGTTTTACAAACACACTTTTATAAACAACCAGGTCATATACAAAAGAGTCTAACTCCAAAAAGGGCCACTGAGCTATCTAAACTCCTGGCTCTACAATCATGGGCTCCGAGTCTATCACGACACCATCAAGAGTGTCGAGATCCATCGGGTGAGCTGCTTCCCACTCCACGGTCCCAACGGGAGGCCCATTGATACCTAGGAGGGGACCCTCCTAACCCTCTTAAGGAAAGCTGATGAACCACGCTATGAATCGGTGAGGTACCGACTGAGGTAGGCCCTTATTGACCCAGACCGTGGACTCCACCAACTCTCGAGTCAGGGTGGTCCTAAGGATAGGGAAATAGGTGAACTCAAAATCCATCGTCTGTGGGACCCCGTATCACACGTGACATGCCTCCATCTAAGGACCTGTAAAAAGTTAAACCACGATAGGGTGAGACGATGTCTCAACGAGTGTACATCCTAAACCCTGATTAAGAAGGTAATACACCTAGAGGCAACCTATACACACATCATAGAATACTTACCTCGCCTTAGCGCCTCCCTGCACGTCAGTACAGTTCATGTAACATATGTATGCAGTAAATGCACTCAATAATTATAATGCTTCACTTTCATATATCAATCAATCAAATGGGTCCCGATTATAAGACCAAATCGTTATGACACGTCATATTTCATGCCACACAATTTTGTCCCATAATTAGGCGTGGCTAATTCACTCATTCAAGCATTCCAATTAATTACGACCTAACGGCCACGGCCGACTCAACAGTCAGCGGTTCCGGCATCGGGCGTCGTCTTGCCCCATCGAGCACGACAACGTCCACCTTTAGACGACATTCCCGAAGAAGCATTGGCCCAGCCTCCACTGCGACCGGCATCCATTGACATCAGGCATTCCCGAAGGAGCATTGTCCGACATAAAAACTCGTGATGGGTTCCAATAGCGATTCTATGCATATCCAATCCTAGCCAAGGATATCGTACTTTGCACTCAAATGCCTTAATTTAAATAATGTGTTTGGCCTATTTTCTTCATATTAAAAATAAAAAATACCCGATAAAATAATTATGCGTGGGCACACGGTCAAATTGAACCATAAATCATGATATCCTCTCTTTTAAAAATCCCATGATTTTATATAATACTTAAAAACATCTTTGGCGTCAAAAACCGACACCCTATATTTTTCTAATTAAATACCAAAATTCCATATTTTTGAAATAATAAATAAAAAATTTTCAATCTGCATCCAATTGCACAAATTAACAATCAATGCACAAACAACTGCACCACAATGATTAGTACGAAATTCTAGCAACCAACTATCCCGGTATAATTTACGAAAAATAATAAATAATTAAATAAATTACATTTAATTAAATAAATTACAAAATAATTAAATAAATCACTAATTAATCTACCTAAGATAATCTAACCACCTAATTGGACTTAATTAACTAATATAACCTACTAAGCTAACTAACTAAAGTCACTAACCACCTAATTGCTAAATTAACCTAATTACACAATTTAATTAACTACTAAACTAACTAATTTACTCTAACCTCACTTAAGCTTAACTAAACCCTTATTAGGCTAATTAAACCACCCTAAGCATAATTAGCCTCCTAATTAGAGTTTAGGAGGTAAACTCACCGGATTAACGAATAAACTAGTTCACAGCAATGGCGACACGGAGATGAGCAAGACTCGGGCCTATGGTGGCACCCAAGAAGGCTCGGAAGGCCCCGAAAAAGGCCCACGAAGCTCACAGCTCAAGCTATGAGCTCAATTCTGGAGGCTGCTAGACTGGCTGAACTAAAGGGCTAGGATGGGCAGGCGGGTGGCAGACGGCAACGAAGACGGGCAACCGGGCGAACAAGGGCCGATGGCGGACGGCTGGCTAATTCTGTGAGGTGCTGGCTGGTTTGTGCTCTGGAAATGGAGTTTGATGGAAGAACAAATGAAGAAGAAGTTGAAGAAGAAGAAGACAAAGTTGCTGCTGGAAAGGAGGGAGACAAGAGCGTTCAATGCTCCACCAAATATCCCAAAACACTTGAGTAAAGCCTCCAAAGTCTTCAGCTCTATCAACAGCAGCTATTTCCCTTCCAAAGCTTCTCAAACAAGCCACAAGTGATGCCTAAATGTTGCAGCCCCCCATGGCCGACGAATTTCAAGTGTCCACTTCAATTTCACATCAAATTCACTCCAATTAACCTCAATTCAATGGTCAAAATGCTGAGGAGGAAGCCCACACAAAATTCCACAATTTCCCTCGCCAAATGATCCAACTTGAAGGTAAAAAATGCACATAAAAATGGCCCTCCGAATTTTCTGGTTTAAAATCACCTAACTTTGATTTTTCGCCGAAATTCTGGGCTCGTCAAAAATTCTTCAAAGGATGAGTCGACGTCCTAAAAATAAATCATGACATGCCAGAACTTTCGATTCCTAAAACCGGGTTCAATTTTGTGGTTAATTTCAACCGGACGCGGTTTTAGCGTGACCTAACTTACCGGGTAGCTTTTAGGAATTTTTAGCACATTTGACTCGTGGTTGATATTGTTTGATCCACATTGTGCATCTTCGACATATCGGCGACTCTCGGTTGTCGTAAAAATCTCAAAGTTTCAATTATGGGCACTGGGTACAAAATTAACAGAAAAATCGGTTTAGTGCCGTTCGACATTAATTTTGCAATTTGGTGGAATCACTTACATTTAATCACATGTTTCTGTCGAATCGACATATCTCCGGCTTCTAATCAATTTTAACGGTGCCGTATTAACCCTTGCAGATTAGCATGGTCGAATAGTCGATTTCTGATCGAATTCTTAAGTCAGTTGCGTTTATATTCCTTAACGGCTTTACCATATAGATTAGTTATCTTGTGAGTGATCAACTCAGAGAAAAAGACTATAAGTACGTCAATGAAAAGCCCAATTCACATTATCGGGATAGGGTCAAAAATCATGATGTCACAATTGACATTGCCGCAATGGTGCATCCAGTGTGTTAATTAATATAACGAGTTTGAATGTGTATAACAATCTGTTAAACTGAATTTATTGAGAAAGATTTCTCAAGTAGATTACAAATTGGATGAAAAAGTTTTTAAAATAAAGAAAAAAAAAAAGGTTTCTTCTTTTACTTGTAGAAGACGACTCACCTTTGGAGGCGGTGGGGCCTAGACTCAAATTGTTGACTCCTGGGCACAATATAAAAGGTATGTTTAGAGGAGCTGCAAAAACTAGAGCACCGCATGAGCAAAGAAAGAAGGACCTAGCGGAAGGAGCGCATGCCGCACGAGATGCGAACACTTTCAAGAAGCCTCCGTACGCAGAAAGGCATAAAAAGATGACAAACGCGCTAAGCTCTAGCTGTGGGCATATGTGGAGGGCTTAAGTACTTGAAAGGTTTTTTGTTGTGAGTTTACATTATTTATTTGTAAAAAATTTGGATTTGGAGTTAAATCTAATTGTGAGAAACACTCGAGCATATGAACGATTATAAACTCCGATTCTCCTATTATAGTGGATTATTTACCATTGGCTCTCCCCATGGATGTAGGTATCAATACTCAGATTGAATCATGTAAATCTCTGGTATCTTTATTATTTATTGTTTATTTCTCTAGTGATTCGCGTTGACGTAAATTGCAGGATCCTATCGTTTCCACGTATTATTATATTTTTAGGTGCTTGTAGTGGGACGCATGACGTTGAGGAAGCTTTTGCTCATAATCGAAGAGTAACTGAAGGGTATGAGTTTATGGATATGAAATTATGAAAATCTACTTTGCCTTTTGTGTCCTATTGGCCTGTAAATTAGACCGTAATTGAAAATAAAATGTTAAATGTATGTAGTCAGCTTATTGCCTGATAGCTTAGGTATATTTGATTTTCGCATATGATTGTCCCTTGGATAATGGTGCATTTAGATAAAACAGAGTATTGATTTGACACAACAGAAGAAAGCATGTAGATCCTTCTGGTAGTTGAACATTGGTGGATAGCGACTGAATTGTGAGGTACTGATACTATTTTATCTTGGTACAAAGGCAAGATATCTCTTTGATTAGGCTCTCCAGATGTTCCGCAAATTCAGACTCAAGTTTCTTAAAACCGCAAAGACGGTTGCTAGAGGCACATCAGGCATATACAACTAAGACCCGAGATTAGGCTAAAAATAGGTACTCATCACACTAAGCAAACTTCATTCAAGTATGTTTTGCTTAATATGAGGAAAAAAAATTATAACGAATGAGAAAGTGAAATGAAAAAAGAGACTTAGCAGGAATTTCCACTGAAGAATATGAGCCCCATTTTCTGTGATCCAATTAGCTAGTTATCTGTTATGCATATGCGGTTGATAGTCGACGATCTTTCAGGCCATTGCAATGAATCATTGTAGGTGGTGGCGACAATGGCAGCTGACAAATAAAACAATTCAGTCCCTACTTGCCCGGAAAAAGACATAAGAGAAGGGTCTACATTATTGTATTTTGTCTGCGGTCCTTGGCTTCAATAATGCAGGTTCATAGCAACCAGTCAATTTCTTGTGGAAGAGTGGATGAAACTTGCATCGGTCCTTCTTTGTTTCTGATGGAGCAGGGAAACTAATCCTATGAACCACAAAGAGTTTTATCATCAATAAATATGTAACAACTTCGCCATAATTTATCCGTTGACAAAGCCCTTACATACTAAATGGACGAATGACCACATAGAAAACGGCTAATGTCTAGGGTAATCCTAAAACAGTTTCACTTAGACTACGTAAATAGACCCAATGGTGACATAATTAAAAAAAAAAAAAAAAAAAAAAAAAAAACAATGTGAGGGCTAGAGGAGAAAGATAACATTGCTCTAGAAAGAAGAAAGAAATGTGAGAGGCCCACCAGAATGCCCTCCATATGATGGAAGAAACAGAGGAACATGCACCTCTGTAGATTCAGAAAGAGGCGAGCCTCACAAGTCATAAGCAAGGAGATATGGATTTCTTAGCCATGATCTTTGCCTTGACCTTCTTCTAGGGCTTGTTCAAGCTTTCTCTTTCATCGCAAAGAGATGCAAAATGTCTCTCTCCAACCTCCCATCCAGTCCACACCCCTCGTCCTATCATTGGCAGCCTCTTCGAGCTCGGAAACCTTCCCCACAAGTCTCTTGCCAAACTCACTCGTACTTATGGCCCCATAGATGAACTTCAGCTTGGCTTTGTAACCACAGTTGTGATCTCCTCTAACACTCGCCGAAGAAATCCTCCAAACTCATGATGCTAAATATTGCAGAAGTTAATCTAGTGAAATCAATGAGGAACACTAAAAGACAGATTTACGTGATTCGATTCAAGTATTATACCCATTTTGCCTCTCTTTCAAGACCTTTGGAAAATATACAACTCACACCTTTTATTCTACAAGAAACTCGATTCTAACCAGAACCTCGACAACAAGAAAGTGCAAAAGCATGCCGCTTATGTCAAAGAAATGTGGACACAATCGTGACGTTGTTGATATAGGCGAGGTGGCTTTTAGGACTACCCTTAATTCTCTGTCTAACAAGGTTTTCTCTTTGGACAACGATGGACCCTTCAATTTTTGCTAGGGGAGTTGAGCAGGTGATGTGGTAAATCATGGCGGAGGTTAGAAAGCTAAACCTTGCAGATTACTTTCCTGTGCTCAAGTACATTGACCCACGAGATTCAAAGCAGAACACTGAGTTGCATTTCGACAAGATATTTATTGTGAAAACAAGCCATCCAACAACGAAATAAAGAGAATAATAAAATAAATTGGATATACTTTTACATGATTCAGCCATTGTAATCTATGTTTACGAGAAAAGTAACACAAGATTCCACTATAAATTAAGCAATACAACGGAGATTACATCCACACTCGAGTCACTCAAACACTGTATACTTCACATCCCTCAGTTACATCCTTAATTCACATAGTGTTTAACCATCGCAGTTTCTCTTAAAATAATCTTTTAGCCTCACAAAAGAATTACAAATCTTACCGCAAGATTTATTGGTTACAACACTCTCGAATTGCTTTAGAGTGCAATCGCACCCAACTTTAGCGCCCACAGATCCTTGAGGGACAACGTAAAGGTGGGGTTTAAAGGTACTCAACTGTGAGAGCTCCCTCACAGTACATTACTCCAAAGGACGTCATCACTTCATCTTTTGAAATCAACCACATAAGTTTGCTCAATCATGATTGTGAGCTTTACCCAACTCGCACCTCGCGTAACAGTGGAATTGTCATGACCCAACCTTGACGCCACCACACATCTTAATCGATGGTTTGAAGATCGAAAGAAAACCGAACATAAATGTGAATTTAAGGATATTACAACCATAATAGCCCTCTCAAACGTAAATCAACCAATGATGGTCTCACTTCATCTTTTGACTTCAACTTTTTGAGTATGCTAAATCATAATCGCGAGCTTTTCCAAAGCTCATACCTCACACGATGGATCCATTTTTCTTTTAAGTTGTTTTAGACAACCTAAATAGTACTTAAAAGTCGCCACTAGCCTCGTTTTTTTTTTTTTTTTTTTTTTGGGGGACCAGCTAGAATGCCCAATCAAGGGTTGAGAGTGATCCTTCGATTTCTACATAATCAGAGATAAGGTTTGGGGATTTAGGTTACACTAATGTATCTATTAGAGGCCTTTGGTAACTAACAGTTAATGTACTACCTAATGTGTCCATGCATGTCTTTTTACGTTTTCGTGCATTTCTATAGCAAAAAGAGTGATCACACGTGGATGGTTCATTTGAACATTTTTATAGAAATGATGATGCAGGACAGTAAACACTCAAAATAGTTTAAGGAAAACAAATAAAGTCTAAACAATTCTAAAAGGCAAGATGAAAAACCGGCAACTCGTTGGGCATTTATGCACACAAAAGAAACCCGAGACATTTGTCAGGTAATGAATATTACATCATGGAAAAGGTCACATCGGATATCAACCATTCACCATCTTCGCGTCTTTGGGATTACCAATTCCAGTGATTGGCTTTGGAACCTATTCTAATTCTAGTCTAGTGCAAAAAAGGTACGAACAAACAATTCATGGCAATTAAACAATTATGATATTTCACATCGAAACATTCAATAAAATCAAAGGAAGCAATCACTCATTCACAAAGACGGTTGCTAGAGGCACATCAGGCATATACAACTAAGACCCGAGATTAGGCTAAAAATAGGTACTCATCACACTAAGCAAACTTCATTCAAGTATGTTTTGCTTAATATGAGGGGAAAAAAAATAATAACGACTGAGAAAGTGAAATGAAAAAAGAGACTTAGCAGGAATTTCCACTGAAGAATATGAACCCCATTTTCTGTGATCCAATTAACTAGTTATCTGTTATGCATATGCGGTGGATAGTCGACGATCTTTCAGGCCATTGCAATGAATCATTGTAGGTAGTAGCGACAATGGCAGCTGACAAATAAAATAATTCAGTCCCTACTTGCCCGGAAAAAGACATAAGAGAAGGGTCTACCTTATTGTATTTTGTCTGCGGTCCTGGCTTCAATAATGCAGGTTCATAGCAACCAGTCAATTTCTTGTGGAAGAGTGGATGAAACTTGCATCGGTCCTTCTTTGTTTCTGATGGAGCAGGGAAACTAATCCTATGAACCACAAAGAGTTTTATCATCAATAAAGATGTGACAACTTCGCCATAATTTATCCGTTGACAAAGCCCATACATACTAAATGGACGAATGACCACATAGAAAACGGCTAATGTCTAGGGTAATCCTAAAAGAGCATCACTTTACGTAAATAGACCCAATGGTGACATAAAAAAAAAAAAAAAAAAAAAAACAATGTGAGGGCTAGAGGGGAAAGATAACATTGCTCTAGAAAGAAGAAAGAAATGTGAGAGGCCCACCAGAATGCCCTCCATATGATGGAAGAAACAGAGGAACATGCACCTCTGTATATTCAGAAAGAGGCGAGCCTCACAAGTCATAAGCACGGAGATATGGACTTCTTAGCCATGATCTTTGCCTTGACCTTCTTCTAGAGCTTGTTCAAGCTTTCTCTTTCATCGCAAAGAGATGCAAAATGTCTCTCTCCAACCTCCCATCCAGTCCACACCCCTCGTCCTATCATTTGCAACCTCTTCGAGCTCGGAAACCATCCCCACAAGTCTCTTGCCAAACTCACTCGTACTTATGGCCCCACAGATGAACTTTAGCTTGGCTTTGTAACCACAGTTGTTGTCACGCTCTGATCTTCAAGCGCGTGCCCATCCTTCAGTGGTCGATTAAATTGCGACGTCCCAAGACGCATCGCCGACCCATTGATTTTAATGCGCATGCGGAAGCGAATAAATAAATCCCCAGATAACACAAAGATGGGATAGAAAAGCAAAGCCACAATTTTGAAACCAAACCACACACCTTTATACACAGCAGACTAGTTTATTTACAGTACTAGTCTATTAACAAAAGATCTACAAAAGATCGATCCTCAAAACAAAGCTGTCCTATGACCAGCTAGTTAGACTCATTCACCGATTCTTCAGTCTCCATAGGTGCTGGGGGCATCGGGTCCTCTGCCAAACCATCTAGATGGTCAACTGCACTCTCCCCTAAAATGGCATTGATTATCCCAGCGGGGATTTCAAAACACCTTAGGGGACCCACTCAGAATATATTGGGTCCGTAGCAAAACCATGCTCTGAATCAATGAGGGACTCTATGAGGTAGGTCATCTTCGACCCAGATGGTTGTCACCACAAGTTCATAGACCCAGTGACTTCCGAGATCAGGGTAGTTATAAACCCGCTCAGTGACCCTCATCGGCCGACCAAAATGCTCAGGGGGATTCGCCATCTAAGGACCAAAAAATGTTAAGCCCATGACGGGGTGAGACAATATCTCGGCAAGTTCACCCCCTAAACTCCAAGTAGGAAAGAAATACGCCTAAAGGCCGTCTATGCACACACAAGACAAATGACTTACCTTTGCCTCAGTTTCTTCCTGCAAGTCAGTACAGTTCATATATTCAACCAATCGATTCAAATCAAATCAACCATCGATCAATCGATCCACTCTAATCGATTCCATCCGTACTATCTATCAATTCAATATGACTACTACTCACACAAGCTGATATAAACAATTGATGCTTTCACAAACTGCAATATATGGTCATAGCTCTCATAAGCTGATATAGATAGATAGTAGTTCGTTCAAGCTAATAATATATAGATCGTGCTCCCACAAGCTAATAAAACGATCTTAGCTCACACAAGCTAATAAGGTATACTGCTCTCACAAGCTGACGTGCAAAGGTTCTCAAAAGCCAATAAAATATATACTGTTCTCACAAGCTAATGATAAATATGCTCGCACAAGCTGACATGCATGCATGCTCTCACAAGCTGATAAAACACCAAGTTAAAAGTACCCGATAAAAATAATCGTGTGTGGGTACACGGTTAGCCTAAGCCAAAAATGTAATATCTTTCTTTTAGAAAACTCCACTAATTATAATAGTCCATAAACACATTTTTGGCGTTGTAAACCGAAGCCCGGTATTTTCTGATTAAATACCGAATTTTACTCAATTTTGGGATAAATACCCAAAATTATAATTTTCACTCAATTTGCACAAATCAACACCCAGTTAAATAAACTAAGTATACCATTACAATCAGCACGAAATTTCGATCACCGACTATCCCGGTATAATTTCCGGAAAATAATAAATAATTAAATAAATACTAAAATTAATTAAATAAATACAATTAAATGTCATAAATAGGACTTTAGGCAGAAAAAGCCTAATTAAACGCCGAGACGGGCCCAGAAAATTTCCGAACCAATCTAGATAAATAATACGATCTATCTAGGCTCTAATTAAGCCGTTCTAACTACCTAACATGCATAAACGAACAATTAAATTGCTAATCCATTCTAACTAACCACCTAAACCATACTTAGTCTAAACTAATCAATCCTTAAGCATCATTAACTCCCTAAGCAGAGTTTAGTGAGTAAACTCACCGGTTTTCAAATCCGATGAGTCCACAACGATGACAATGTGGAGACGGGCGACAAACTCCAAAGCGGCGACACCCTACGAGATCCAGAAGAGGTCCGAAATGGGCCTCGAAGCTTGCAGATCCTTGCTGGGCTTCGGCTCTGCTTGTTGGCCCGAGGAGCCGCTCGAGTAGCCAAGAGTGGCAAGAAGAGGCGGTGACGGTGTAGCGAGACTAGGCAGCAAATGGTGGGGCTTCACGGTGGCGGAGGCAAGCTCGGACGGTGGACTTGAGGAGCTCGACGGCGACCAGGGGCAACTTGGGGACGGGCTGGGCTCGCGGGACAACGAGTTGGAGGCGGATGGGCAGATGGCACGTGATAGGGGCGTGACGGCAAGTGGTGGCGGCAGGGAGCTCGACAGCGGCTTGCGACTGCAGGGGGTGGCTAGCTCGGTTCTCTGCAACTTTGGGGCTTCAAAGAAGTCTCTAATGGGAAAGCAGCCTGTTGAAGAAGAAGAGGGCAACTAGAAGCTTGGAGGGGGCCACTTTGCCTTAATAGTCCACCATTCTATCCAATTCACTCAAGCACTCAACCAATTTTGTGCACACATAACTCCCTAGACAATCCCTAAATGGTCCAAAAGTTGAGGGGGACCATGGCCTACGAATTTGATGCCTTTTCCCCTAAATTGAACCAAGTTCCTCTCCAATTGGATTCAATTCAGCCCCCATAAATTCCACCAATGTGTCCTCGACCAAATTGACATTTTTCCTTGCCAATAGAACCAACTTGCATCCCAAAAACGCGATCAACAATGGTCCTCTTGATATAGCTAGTATAAACACCTAGAGGGGGGTGAATAGGTGTAAAAACAATTTATCAAGATACGAAAACAATACTAGGCAAACAATAGAAAGGAAGTTCTCCAAGACAGATTATGATCAAAGTAAACAGAGAGTAGGGAAGAGAAAATTGAACATAAGGTTTATAGTGGTTCGGCTTATTCCAAGCCTACGTCCACTCTTCCGCACTAACAGCCCACCGGTTGGATTTCACTATAAACAAAAGAGATGTTACAGCAATGCTTTCCTTCGATTCCACAGTGTAGATATTCTACCACACTTCCTCAAGGTATCTCAAAATATAGTCTCTCTTTTGCATACAAGATTTCGCTCAGAAAATGAATTGACAAGGAACAAGGAGCTTCAGACTTTGAAATTCTTCTATCGCGCACACCCTCAAAACAACTAGAACATCTTCCTTATATACTCATTTATGACATCATACCCGTTGGCACTTACCAAAGGAATTCTTCCAATCTTCTCGTTGGACAGAATCAATTAGGAAGATCATTCGAGCTATTAAAGGAACATGTTGATAGCCCATCAATCCTGCTCGCCCATACAATCAGGATCTCGGTTTCCATAAGTAGAACCTTCCAAGTATACTTCGCCAATCATCGGATCTTTAATCAATCTTGATTCAAATAAAGTAATCCGTTATGTCATATCCAGCCAAGAGATCTTTGTCAGTCGATAAGATCAAATCATTAACGAAACACACAGTCCTAGATAGACCTTCTTCGACAAACTACAAACTGTCAATGAGAATAGACTTTGAGTCTTGAGTTTGGCAGTCCGGAGGTCTTCGGACTTTAAATAGTAGAGTCTCGCAAATCTTCGAGACTAGATCGATGGAAACGTTTTGTCGGCTTCAAAATATTCCGAAAGATTTCTCCAACAATCTCCCCATTTTTAATGGTGACAAAACTTTCCGAGAATTGAACATTTTTGACCCGCAAAACATTACTCAAGCAAATATGGATATCTCATAAAGGTTAATGGCTTAATGGTAACACTAGAATCTACAACCATAGAAAATGGGTTAGTCTTGCATGAGAGTAAAACCATTCATAAGATATCAATAGTACTTAATATAAGCAGTCAAATCCAAAACCTAAATTCAGTCCATGACCCGGACACAAAGTCACAAAGTTAAACAAAATCAAACACAAAACAAACACACTCAAAAATTAAGTTCAAAGATTTCAAAGCTCGCATCTCTCCCCATTTTTGTCATCATAAAAAAGGTTGAGATGGAATAGAGTCAACATTGCTTAGGAACACGAACAAGCTGGAAATCTCCCATTGACTGGACGATGCCTTCCAGCTTTTTCAAATCTTCCTTCTGTTGAGCTACCTCTTCACTCTTAGCATTTGCTTGGTTCGAAGAGCAAGAGCTTGGATCTCGATCATTTAAAGAAACGAAGAAGCTTGTCCCGCATTCCGCAAGTTCGAACTTCGCTTCCCAGAGCATATATCGACCCCGCATTTCCAAGAGAACATCAAGAATTCTGCGGAAATCGCTGAATTATCGATCCGCGCATCGGCGTCGGCACGATCAGATGGAGTAAAGGCAGACGATGGTACATCAGCATAGTCACGCGGATTTGGTGATGAAGCATCATGTCCCTCCTCAGGAAATTGAGAGGCATGAATGTCCTCTGGATCTGCTGGAGAGCGGTTGACTCCTTCACTGGCAGTAGGATATGAGGATGTTCCTCTATTCTCACCATCTCCCCCTGTTTCGATGCCTTCAGGTGGAGAAGAGTGTTCCTCATGCTCTCCTTCCTCTGGATTTCCTCTTTCTTCTTCTTATTCTTCAGACTTTTCTTCCTCTACATCTCTTTCTTCAGCTTCTTTCTCCTCTGCTTCTTTTTCTTCTGCTTCCTTCTCCTGTCATTCCATTGATTCTGGAACAGAACGACTCAGGTTCTTTAATGCCATAGCAGAAATGGTGATGTCATCCTTATCATCTTCATCCTCAAGGATGAGAGCTCTTCTCTTTTTGGATGAAGCAACCATGGGCTCTTTTCCTTTCCTTTTTGCTGCAGAAGAGACTTGATGAGGCTTGGCAGGGGTTGTCTCCTTGAATTTCTCCAACTCCTTGTCGAGTTCTTTCAGACGCATTTTGGACACCATTTTCAATCCTACCACCATTTTATCACACGATCGAAGACAGAGAATTTGTGGAGGTTGAACATTCAAATGTCTGAATAACTTTGACACAAGACCTGGATAAGGAAGTTGACCATTGTCCTTCACCATTGCTCTATACATGTGGAACAAAATGGTGTGAGGAAGAGAAAACTTTTTCCCAGTAATGATGGCATACATCAGCTTTGCCACTGAGTTAGAAACATCAGTCTTTGAAGTAGATTTTGGTCTGAGGCAATTTATCACAATCTTGTGAAGCGAATGTTGAACGCACGCATCCTTGAGTAGGAAATCCTTCCCTCTCGTCATTCCGTCCTTAACAAGTTCCAATGTGGCACGAGCAATGGAGATATTGATAGGTTGATATCTTCCTCTCGCAACCCGAATCACATTAGCTAGCATATCTACATCCACCACAAAGTCTTTATCTCGGACACTAAAAGAGATTCTATTCGCATCCAAGAAGCTAAGATTCGAATAGAAGTATGCGTTAGTTCAAGATAGGCTTCAAGTATCGGAACGTAACTGTTCAAGTTGAAGAAGATGGAACTTTTCCCTCAATTTAATATTCACAGCATCAAGGAAATCAAAATCTACACTCCTAGGGTTTATCACCCCACGCTTCAACAATTTGGAATAAAGATCCCTATGTTCCTTCGATCGGAACAAGTTTGTCCACACCCATTCTCGGTTGAAATTGGCTGTACAATTTGTCATCATCATTCCTATCTATCGGATTTAGTCCTCCAAAACGCGGATCACTTGGAATGTTTGCCAGGGTTTCTTCTGCCATTCCCTTAGGAGCAATTCCCAAATGCTCCATATTTCGCAAAAAGATGTACTCATTCCCATATCCTTTGTCCTTAAGAAACTCATCGATGTAGTTCAATGGAGTACCGGTCCTCTTTAAAGAACGGTAAAGCTTATAAATAAAAGTGGGCTTTTGGGTTCTTACAGGATTAGCTTTTTCAACGACTTCTTCCTCTTCTCGATGACCAACACCCTGTGGACTAGTTGGTGGAGAATGACGCTGTTGAGAATGTTGTGGGCTCTGTTGCTAACTGGGTAACTCCTCTTCCTCTTTGAGATCAAAGTGAGTAGGCCCCTCACTCATTTGCCGTGGTCCCCTGTTTGCAATCCTCGAAGACTTCCTTGAAGACGACATCTTTCACAGTCTTGAAAGATTCCGAACTTGACTTTCCCAAGAAGGATGACAACTTTTCGAAGATTAAACAAGTGAAGAAGACGAAGAGGGAGAGATGTTTTTTAGGGTTTCGAACGAAGAGGAACTGACTGTATATAGGTCAGTCGAAGGGAGGCATACCGAACGTCGCAATGGAAAGTAAAAGATGTCCTTTTTAAAAATAACTGCCTTTTTAAAAAAATAGATAACTGCCATTTTTAAAATATTAACTCCTTTTTGAAAAAGAGAAATTGCACTTTATCACGGAAATTGAAAATAGCAAAAATCAATTATAGATAGATGATTGTACCTTTCCGAGATGAAATATAAGAGAAAATAAAATAACTTACAGTCAAGAATCTTCTGAGTCTGAGAGTCTTTAGACTTTAACTTCTTCAAGCTTAAGGATGTTGAGTCGGAACGGATGATTTCAAATTGATTTTTCTCCAAAGGCTTTGTAAATATATCCGCCGGTTGGTTCGTTGAGTCGACAAACCGAATCGAAATTTCTCCATTTTGAACATGATCTCTAATGAAGTGATGTCGAATCTCTATATGCTTCGCTCTTGAGTGAAGGATTGGATTTTTGGTAAGATTGATAGCACTAGTGTTATCACAGTTAATCTCCGTGCATGAATCTTCAATTCCAAAGTCTCTTAGCTGTTGTTTTATCCACAAAATTTGTGAACAACAACTTCCGAGAGTTACATACCCTACTTCTGTTGTAGAAAAGGCTACTGTATTTTGCTTTCTTGAAAACCAAGACACTGTCCTGCTTCCAAGTAGTTGACAAGGGCCTGAAGTGCTCTTTCTATCAACTCTGCAACTAGCTAGATCTGCATCTGAGTATCCAAGAAGAGTAAAGTCTCTCTTTTTAGGATACCAAAGACCTATGCTTGAAGTTGAAGCAATGTATTTGATAATACGCTTTGCAGCACTTAGATGAGATTCTTTAGGGTCTGCTTGAAATCTAACACAAATGCAAACACTAAACAGAATGTCAGGTCTAGAAGCAGTAAGATAAAGAAGTGAACCAATGATACTCATGTATAGCTTTTGGTCAACTTTCTTTCCTCCTTCATCTTTGTCTATCTTCAAGGGACTTGACATTGGTATATCAGTCTTTTTGCAATTTTCCATTCCAAATTTGTTGACAAGATCATTAGCATATTTTTCTTGATGAATAAAAGTCCCTTCCTTCCATTGTTTCACTTGAAGTCCAAGAAAGAAGGTTAGTTCACCCATCATGCTCATTTCAAATTCATCATGCATAGACTTAGAGAATTTCTTACACAAACTTTGATTAGAGGATCCAAAAATAATATCATCAACATATATTTGAACAAGCAGAAAACTTTTGCTTTCTCTTTTGATAAACAGAATAGTGTCTACTTTACCTTTGACAAAGCCATTTTGAATAAAAAAACTTACTCAGTCTATCGTACCAAGCTCGAGGTGCTTGCTTTAAACCATACAACGCCTTTTTCAGTCTGAATACAGAGTCAGGTTTCCTTGGGTCTTCAAATCCAGGTGGTTGTTCCACATAGACTTCCTCATGAATAAATCCATTCAGGAAAGCACTCTTGACGTCCATTTGGAATAACTCGAAATCCTTATAACGAGGCAAAAGCAAGTAATAATCGAATTGCTTTTAACCTTGCTCTTTGGAGCGTAAGTCTCGTGATAGTCTATCCCTTCTTCTTGCGTATATCCCTTGGCTACGAGTCTTGCTTTGTTTCTTATGACTTTTCCTTTCTCGTTCATCTTGTTCCTGAAAACCCATTTAGCTCCAATAATAAATTTACCTTTTGGTTTAGGAGTTAACTCCCAGACCTCATTAATGCTGAATTGTCTGAGTTCTTCTTGCATAGCTTCAATCCAGCTTTTATCAGATAAAGCTTCTTCTATGCTTTTGGGTTCTATTTTAGAAATAAGAGCCACAGCACTAGACTCTTCGCGCCTTTTGGATCTTGTGCGAATTCCTTCATTAATGTCGCCAATAATGAGATTTTTGGGATGACTGGACTTATGCTTCCAGTTACTGGTTGATTCGTCAGGTTGATGATCACTTCCTTCATTTGAATCTTCAATAATCACTTGTTGCTGGTCTTTCAGAGTCTGAGCTGCTTCTTTAGACTTTGTAGAGTCTGAAGCTGGTTCAAATTCTTCAAGATGAGTCTGAATAGATTCATTTTGTGAAGAATCCTAGAATTTGACATTCATTGATTCCTCCACAGAATAAGTCTTCTTGTTATAGACTCTGTAGGCTTTGCAAGGAAGATGCCTTCGTCTGATTTTTCCTCAAACTTGCTAACTCGATCATTTGGATTTTTCAAAATAAAGCATTTACATCCAAACACATGAAAGAAGGAAACAATAGGTTTCTTTCCTTTGAATAATTCATAGGGGTCTTTTCCAGAATAGGCATTAGAAAAACTCTATTGATAATATAACATGCTGTTGAAACTGCTTCAGCCCAAAATCGTAAAGAGATGTTACTTTCAATCAAAAGAGTTCTAGCCATTTCTTGAAGCGATCTATTCTTTCTTTCCACAACTCCATTTTGCTCTGGAGTGTATGGAGAAGAGAACATATGATGAAAACCAGATTCATCACAGAATTTTGTAAAATCTTGATTTTCAAATTCACCTCCATGGTCTGTTCTTATACTTGAGATAACATATCATTTTTTCATTTTGAACCTTTTTAGCAAACTTTTCAAAGTAAGAGAAAGTTTCAGACTTACTTGTCAGGAAATATACCCAAGTAAATCGTGAGTAGTCATCCACAATTACTAGGCAATATTTCTTGCCCCCAATGCTCTGAGTTCTGGTTGGTCCAAACAGATCCATGTGCAGAAGCTGCAATACACGATTAGTGGAAACTTGATTTATTGGTTTAAAGGAATTTCTTACCTGTTTTCCCAATACGCATGGAGTACATAGATTGGACTTTTGGTATGATAATTTGGGTAAACCACGAACAAGCTTCTTTGCTGAAATTTTGGCTATCTGCTTCATATTGATGTGCCCAAGCTTTCTGTGCCATAAGCTTGCTTCGTCTTGTAATGAGATTAGACATTGCGATTCATCTGATTTCACGTCCAAGAGGTAGATGTTTCCATGTCTTCGACCCATAAATGACTGAGTAGTATCTTTACTGGTTCCTGAACAAATTCCTTCTTGAAAGTTTATTTTGAAACCAGTATCACACAGCTGACTAATACTGAGCAGATTGTAGTTGAGTCCTTCCACTAGGGAAACATTGCTTATCGTGAGGTTTCCAATTTTTACAGTTCCAAACCCCACAATTCTTCCTTTGTTGTTTCCTCCAAATGAGACTTTTCCACCATTTGCTTGAACGAGTTTTATGAAGCATTTTGAATCTCCTATCATATGTCTTGAGCATCCACTATCCAGATACCATTTTACCCTTTTCTTGATGGTGACCTGCATTTAAAAAGAGACTCAAGCTTTCTTTGGTACCCATATTTTCTTGGGTCCATTAGTGTTAGTATGATATGCGGTTTTTGCCCATACTTTTTAACAGGTTTCCAAACCATAGGACATTCCTTTTCAAAATGATCTCGCATTATTGCACCTTGAACATTTTAGAGCATTTCGACCTCTTGGTTTCACAAAAACCTTTTGAAATGATTTTTGTAAGTATCTCTTGTGGGTCTTTGCTTAATTCTTTCTTTCACTTTAGGAAAATCAATTAGAGGAATGATTTCCACAGTTATTCCCAAACCAGATTTATTGAAATAAGGTCTTTGTGCTGAAAGAATTTTCTCAAGTTTCTCGAGATCCTATTGAAAATCTTTTTGAGATATTTGATATGTCATTTTTTAAGAATTCATTTTCTTTTAAAAGATTTTCTTCACTTTCTTTAAGAGTCGAAACATTCATGTCTAAACATTTCAACTTTTCTTTCAAAACATTTTCCTGTTGTTTTAGTGCAGAATTTTCCTTTTAAGTTCGGAAATCCTTTTAAGAGAAATCTTAAGACTAGAACACATCTCATCAATGTATTTAGAAACTTTAACAGGGATTTTAAAGTTACTTACCTCAAACTCACTGTCCTCTGAATATGAGTCTGTCTCGGAGTTTGAATCGAATCCGATTGTGCCATCGGACATATATTGGCATAATCATCATCACTTTCTTCACACTCGTATCACTCCAAGTTTCGCTTTAAGAGCCTTTCGATACTTTTCAGCTTTTCCTTTCTTCTTCCTCGAAGAGGACAGGTTGGGTCCGATGTGTCCCTTTTTCTTACATTCAAAGCAGACTATGTCTTTGTTTGATTCATCATCCTCAACAGACTTAGTCTATTGCTTTTGAAAACTCTGTTTCTTTGGGTTGAATCTTCTTCTTTTTCTGTTCAGCTTCTTGAATCTTCTTATCATGAGAGCAAGCTCCTCATCATCCATATCATCTTTAGAATCTGTAACATCAGAATCATCATTGGATTTTAATGCAATGGATTTCTTACCTTTAGGATCTTCGTCTTCATTGATTCGTTCCACTTCATAAGATCGAAGAGTTCCAACCAACTCATCGACGAGATAGTGGCATGATTCTTTGTGCTCTCTTATTGAGGTATTTATGTGATTCCAATCCTTGGAGAGTCCACGCAGTAGCTTGTTTACTTTCATGGGATCAGAAATTGGTTGACCTTGATTTTCAAGACCATTCACGATTTTCGTAAAACGACTAAACATGTCGGTTATAGATTCTCCTGATTTCATTTTGAAGGCTTCGTATTGACCGAGGAGAATGTTGATTCTGGTCTCTTTCACTCGATCAGTTCCTTCATAAGTAATATGTAATCTATCATAGACTTCTTTTGCTGTAACACAAGAAGATATTCTGTTATATTCAGTAGGTGACAAAGCACAATATAAGGAATAAATTGCTTTTGCATCAAGAGCTTGTCTCTTGATTATCTCTTCCTGAGTCATTTCACTAGACTCAACAGTTACTTTTCCTCTCTCTGAGTCAGATGCAGCTTTAGGAGTAATTCCTTTTTCTACAACATCCCATTCCAAAGGATCCTTCGATCTTAGGAACGCTTTCATTTTGTTTTTCCAGATGTTGTAATCCTTTCCATCAAAGTAAGGAGGTCTGGTATTGCTTTGCCCTTCCACCAGCCCTGGAGCTAACATACTAGCCATGGATCTTTAACTCAAGTAAAACACTTCAAACAAAGTGAGTACATGTGCTCGATACCAATTGATATAGCTAGTATAAACACCTAGAGGGGGGTGAATAGGTGTAAAAACAATTTATTGAGATACGAAAACAATACTAGGCAAACAATAGAAAGGAAGTTCTCCAAGACAGATTATGATCAAAGTAAATAGAGAGTAGGGAAGAGAAAATTGAACACAAGGTTTATAGTGGTTCGGCTTATTCCAAGCCTACGTCCACTCTTTCGCACTGACAGCCCACCGGCTGGATTTCACTATAAACAAAAGAGATGTTACAGCAATGCTTTCCCTCGATTTCACAGTGTAGATATTATACCACACTTCCTCAAGGTATCTCAAAATATAGTCTCTCTTTTGCGTACAAGATTTCGCTCAGAAAATGAATTGACAAGGAACAAGGAGCTTCAGACTTTGAAATTCTTCTATCGCGCACACCCTCAAAACAACTGGAACATCTTCCTTATATACTCCTTTATGCCATCATACCCGTTGGCACTTACCAAAGGAATTCTTCCAATCTTCCCGTTGGATAGAATCAATTAGGAAGATCATTCGAGCTATTAAAGGAACATGTCGATAGCCCATCAATCCTGCTCGCCCATACAATCAGGATCTCGGTTTCCATAAGTAGAACCTTCAAAGTATACTTCGCCAATCATCGGATCTTTAATCAATCTTGATTCGAATAAAGTAATCCGTTATGTCATATCCAGCCAAGAGATCTTCGTCAGTCGATAAGATCAAATCCTTAATGAAACACACGGTCCTGGATAGACCTTCTTCGACAAACTACAAACTGTCAATGAGAATAGACTTTGAGTCTTGAGTCTGGTAGTCCAGAGGTCTTCAGACTTTAAATAGTAGAGTCTGCAAATCTTCAGACTAGACTAATGGAAACGTTTTGTCAGCTTCAAAATATTCCAGAAAGATTTCTCCAACACCTCTGAATTTTCCAAACTAAAATGGCCATAATTTGAATTTTTGCCAAAAATCTCGATTTGTAGAAAAATTTTCGAAGGATGAGTCGACGGTCCTAAAATAAGTTGTGACATGACAGAACTTTCAATTTCTGAAATCGAATTCAAATTCGCGGTAAATTTTAATCTGACGCGATTTTAACGTGACCTAACCTATCAGGTAGCTTTTAAGAATTTTTAGTGCAATTGATCCGTGGTCGATTATTTTCGAGTCATATTGTATATCTTCGATACATTGGTGACTCTCAGTTGTTGTGAAAATCTCAAGGTTTCAAATACGGGCACACGGTACCCAAAACAACATAAAAATCGATCTAGTGCCGATCGATGAGAATTTTGCGATCATGTGAAATCACTTACACTTTGATCACATATCTCATTCGAATCGACCTATCTTTAATATCTTATCGATTTTAACAGTGCCGTAATGACCCTTGCAAATAAGCACGGTTGAGCAGTCAATTTCTAGTCAAATTCTCAAGTCTATTGCATAAAAATCCCTTAACGACTTCACCTAATAGGCTAGTTTTCTCATGAGTGGCCAACTCAGAGAAAAGAACTATCGACACGTCGATGAAAAGCCCAACTTATTCAATCAAAAACAGAATCTGAAATTCTGGATGTCACAGTTGTGATCTCCTCTAACACTCGCTGAAGAAATCCTCCAAACTCATGATGCTAAATATTGCAGAAGTTAATCTAGTGAAATCAATGAGGAACAATAAAAGACAGATTTACGTGATTCGATTAAAGTATTATACCCATTTTGCCTCTCTTTCAAGACCTTTGGAAAATATACAACTCACACCTTTATTCTACAAGAAACTCGATTCTAACCAGAACCTCGACAACAAGAAAGTGCAAAAGCATGTCGCTTATGTCAAAGAAATGTGGACACAATCATGATGTTGTTGATATAGGCGAGGCGGCTTTTAGGACTACCCTTAACTCTCTATCTAACAAGGTTTTCTCTTTGGACAACGATGGACTCTTCAATTTTTGCTAGGGGAGTTGAGCAGGTGATGTGGCAAATCATGGCGGAGGTTAGAAAGCTAAACCTTGCAGATTACTTTCCTATGCTCAAGTTCATTGACCCACGAGATTCAAAGCAGAACACTGAGTTGCATTTTGACAAGATATTTATTGTGAAAACAAGCCATCCAACAACAAAATAAAGAGAATAATAAAATAAATTGGATATACTTTTACATGATTAAGCCATTGTAATATATTTTTATGAGAAAAGTAACACAAGATTCCACTATAAATTAAGCAATACAACAGAGATTACATCCACACTCGAGTCACTCAAACACTGTATACTTCACATCCCTCAGTTACATCCTTAATTCACATAGTGTTTAACCATCGCAGTTTCTCTTAAAATAATCTTTTAGCCTCATAAAAGAATTACAAATCTTACCGCAAGATTTATTGGTTACAACACTCTCGAATTGCTTCAGAGTGCAATCGCACCCAACTTTAGTGCCCACAGATCCTTAAGGGACAATGTAAAGGTGGGGTTTAAAGGTACTCAATTATGAGAGCTCCCTCACAGTACATTACTCCAAAGGACGTCATCACCTCATCTTTTGGAATCAACCACATAAGTTTGCTCAATCATGATTGTGAGCTTTACCCAACTCGCACCTCGCATAACAGTGGAATTGTCATGACCCAACCTTGATGCCACCGCACATCTTAATCGATGGTTTGAAGATCGAAAGAAAACCGGGCATAAATGTGAGTTTAAGGATATTACAACCATAATAGCCCTCTCAAAGGTAAATCAACCAAAGATGGTCTCACTTCATCTCTCGACTTCAACTTTTTGAATATGCTAAATCATAATTGCGAGCTTTTCCAAAGCTCATACCTCATACGATGGATCCATTTTTCTTTTAAGTTGTTTTAGACAACCTAAATAGTATTTAAAAGTCGCCACTAGCCTCGTTTTTTATTTATTTATTGGGACCTACTAGAATGCCCAATCAAGGGTTAAGAGTGATCCTTCGATTTCTACACAATCAGAGATAAGGTTTGGGGATTTAGGTTACACTAATGTATCTATGAGAGGCCTTTGGTAACTAATAGTTAATGTATTACCTAATGTGTCCATGCATGTCTTTTTACATTTTCGTGCATTTCTATAGCAAATAGAGTGATCACACATGGATGGTTCATTTGAACATTTTTATAGAAATGACGATGCAGGAAAGTAAACACTCAAAACAGTTTAAGGAAAGCAAATAAAGTCTAAACAATTCTAAAAGGCAAGATGAAAAACTTGCAACTCATCGGGCATTTATACAACACAAAAGAAACCCGAGACATTTGTTAGGTAATGAATATTACATCATGGAAAAAGTCACATCGGATATCGACCATTCACCATCTTCACGTCTTCGGGATTACCAATTCCAATGATTGCCTTTGGAACCTATTCTAATTCTAGTCTAGTGAAAAAAGATACGAACAAAAAATTCATGGCAATTAAACAATCATGATATTTCACATCGAGACTGTAAGTGCTAGTATGAACACCTAGAGGGGGGTGAATAGGTTTAAAGAAAATTTTTCGCAAAGAACAGTAGAAATATTTTTCTTTTGAAACTAAGTCTGAAAAACAACAACTTTTGAGCGAGTTCAAACTTTAAGAGTCAAATAGAACTACGAACAAAATAAAGGAGTTCAGGGAAGATAATAAGAACCCATAATTTATAGTGGTTCAGCTTAGATTAAGCTTACGTCCACTCTCCCACGCTAACAACCTTCTGGCTGGATTCCATTATGTGATCAACAAGAGATTACAACTTTGAGTGCAAACACTCAGTGGTAGATCACACTATCTTACTAAGTCACTCTTTTGGTATTTCTCTCACAATCACAAACATTTAAGCTCATGAAAGACAAGTGTATAATCAAAGATCGCTCAGACTTTGGAATTATAAATTCTATGTTCCGTCTCTTACTAGCTCATCGGTCCTTGGTCTTCTTAAATACTCCTCCACTTCCAAACTAGCCATTGCCGGGAAGGGCTGGCAACGGAGGGGGGAGGGTCGGCCGGGGTCGTTGGGCCTGGCCAGGGGCCGGCGACCTCGACCGACCGGTGGTGAGGGTTCCAGCCTTCGCCCAAATCCGACGAGGGTCGGCGGCCCTCGCCCAAATCCGGTGCAATTCCTTATCATAAATTTTTTAGTTTTTCGATTTTACCTCTCATTATTCCAAAACTGCCCTTATCTTTACTAGAGTCAGCAAAGAGTTTAATATTTTTTAATAAAAAAGAAAAATGAAATCCAAAAGCCCTTTATAAAATAAAAAAAAAAAAGATTTGACAAACACTCTATACGTCAAAATAGCTTTGTAAAGAATGTTTTACCAAACGCAATTTGCATTTTCTTAAAGCTCTTTAGGCTAAAGATATTTGCATTTCTCCAAGGTCCATTTCAAAAGCTGAACCAAACGCAGCCTAAATGATGGCCGATTCAAGCATGTGTATATGTCGTTTTGAAGCTTAAAATGTCTTTTACAATTGTCTATAAGGTATTATTGATAAATTGGCTCATTAACAAGCTCAATCAAGGACATTCCTCTAGGAGGTCAGATCAACAGCAGAAACGGCTGCAAAGGTAAGAAAAAATCATACTTGGTCATATCTATATGACATGAGCAAATCCACAATTTTTATGCGTGATTAGGCCTAAAAATTATGGTTGGAACTCATGGAGACCTTTGGGTCTAATTCAAACCACAAAAAATCACATAAATTCCCCAAGTAAATTGAGTCGTCCAATCATACAAAGTTGCAGCAACATCACAAAACTGAAATCAGAATTCTAGCAAGCAATTGATTAAGTAAACGGAGGCCAATCGGTGTAATCTTTATATCATTGAAAAGCCCATGGAATATACTACGACTTTCATGAAGATTGCAATGCCAAAAAATCACTTTTAACAACTCATTCCAAGAGAAAAAACAATCAGTCATCCAACCTTCCGAATTGCGTATTTAATCAAATCAAGCAGTCATCCATATGAAATCCATCCTAACCTATCACCTATCAATTCTAAGCTTCTTAGGCATCCATATTTATCAATAAACACATTAGATTACAATATAGATCGCTACCTTTTTGGGGTTTTTGTGCAAATTGAGCCAAATTGAGCTTCAACCAAGGAGCACTAGACCTCGAACACAGTTCAGTGAAGGTCAAGGAGGCTAGAGGAGGTCGGGATGGTGCCGGACTAACATCGGATGGCCGCTTGTGATGGATCAGGCAAGAGGAAGAGGTCAACAAGGAAATCAGCGCCAATAGGAGGATGCAACAGTTTACGAAGGTGGTTGAACCTCCGATCAGCTTATCGAAGGATCAAGGATCGTCGAACCAGTTAGAGCTCATCGGGTGGCCATCACTAGTCACTGGGATGGGCTAACAAAGTTGCCAGACTTGGTGGTGGCATCAGACACAATATATGACGCAAAGGGAAAAATCGGCCCAATCAACTAGTTCCGATGACTTGGAGGTCGGGCGGAGGTTGCGATCTGTAGTAGAGCTAGCCGAGGAGAGTCGATGCACCGATGGCTTGCTAAATCGACGTCGGTGAGTAGCGGTGATGGGCTTGCAAGAAAAGTGGCTCAAGTGCGTTGCAACCCAAGCTCAAGTGTTTGGCAGAAAGGTCGAGTTTAAGAGTACTTAACCGTGGGAGCTCCCTCATATTATGTGTCCCAAAAGATATCATTACTTCATCTTTTGGGATTGACCATATGAGTTCGCTCGATCAAAGTTGTGAGCTCTCCTAGGCGCGTATCTCACATGACAACTAAGGTGTCATGATTCGCATCCACATGAACGATACACCTTCAATAGGATATCGAATGTGAATAACGAATTTAGGGGTATCATTACCATAGTAGCCCTTCCAATAATACTCTCATCTTTAAGGATGGCATCACTTTATTCTTTAGGATATTTCCACATCAGGTATGCTAAATTACAATGAGTCTCGTCGAGACCTATACTTCTCAAGACGGATTCATTTATTATCTATGAATTGTTTAAGACAATCTAGATAAAAGTTAGGAATTGCCACTAGCCTCATTTTTAAGGGTCAGCTAGAAAACTTAATTACGGATCGTGAGTGGTCCCTCGATTTCTACGCAACTAGAAATTCTAGGGTTCAACGACTTAGATTATGCTAATATTTATATTAACACATTTTTGATACTTAATAATTTGTCGTGTTTCCTAAAGTGTCCATGTGGGTCTTTTTAAGTTTTTCGTGTCAATAAAACTAACTAGGTGATCATGTATGGATGGTCAATTTCATACCATTCTACTTCTATTAAAATAGGAGAAAAAAAAACAATCAATTGAAATTTAAAGACAATGCGGTAAGTAAACACCCAAAAAGCAATTTAAGGAAAAATGTAAATCTAATATGCAATCCTAAACGAAAATTGAATCAAAAAAAAAAACCCCCATAACTCGTCAAGCATTTATACAACACAAGATAACCCGAAACATATATCGAAGAACAAATGGTACAAAAACAAGATTAGATTGGACATTGACCATTCATCGTCTTCATGTCTTGGGCAGGACCTCCACTTCCATGGACCTATCTAAGCCTAATCTAGAGCTAAGACTATGTATATATAATGTGAAAGAAACAGTTACCATTACAAACATATAAAAAAAAAATCATAATCACAAAACAAACAAAAACAATCAAGAAATCATGATAGCATGCATAATTGATTAAGTTTGGCCTCGAGATCGGGATTTGTGATTCATGCGACAATCCTTCTAGGATGCCCACCCCAATTCATTTTTGTGGCTTATAGCTATTGGTCACCATTTGTGTTCTCACACAATAACCAAAGCTAAAAAGCCCCTAAAACAAGTTCTAAATGTGACCTGGAAATATCCCATGAGTTCATGTATCGCATCTAAAATCACATGCATATTTGAAAGTAAACGTATAGGCAGGCCCTCGAGCCTTGATTCTCAATGTGGCACCCCTCAACGGCCCCCAATCCGTTAGGGTCACCACAATGTTTCCTCTATTTGGATATCTTTTTTTTTCTTTATCAAAGGACTTCCGAGAAGTCATACAGGGGTTCTTTCGTATGCTTGATTGGTCCCTACACAAAAGTATGGCGGAAGCGTATCCAATAACTCACTTCCCTATATTCAGAAACAATGCACACCAACTAAACATTTTATAAGTTAAAGCCGAACATTTTTATTTACATAACTAGATGGACATCACGAGTCGGTACATCAAAATACCAAGTTTCCATACCCGGTTATTTTTCAAAAGATAACCAACTTCTTTTCCAATATTTATATCCATAAGTCCATCAAGTAGTGTTGGCGTCCAAAATCTTGCCTCTGCTAATCCTCTCTCATGGTCACATCCATCCATCCGATTTGTTTGCTGGTGGCAGTGGCAACAGAGGCATCTTATGTAGTCTGAAATGTTAGTCCCTAAATGGGGTGAGTATAACCACCCAGCAGCAAAAGATCCGTTAAACTATACTATGCAAGCCATCATGATCTAGTTTTATGCAAGATAGACAAGTCAGTTCATCAATGAATGAGTATGCATCTAAACCATATAACTTTTCAATGCAATGACCAGTGCAATTCTAACAAATAAGATGCATCATGTCCAGTCACACCAGTCCCGATCATAGGGCCAAACTGTTATGACACATCCCATTCCATGCCATACAATTTAGTCCCATAACCAGACCACACGCACACTTAGTAGAACCATCAGTTTTAACATTCAAAAGGTTTTATCCCCCCAAAGGACCAATGTTTGCATCCCTCTGGGATTTCGCACCCACCCTGTTGTCGCGAAAGCCTCCGGGCATGTATTCAAAATACAACCGGGCATCCGGAGCGTGTTACGTTACACCTCCAGGCATCTCGCACCCCACCTGGCATCATGAGGAATCGCCAGGGCTCACCATGAAAATGGTTACCCCTACCCTTTGGGCATGCATCATGATACAACCCCTCACCCTCCGGGCATGTATCACAATACAACCGGGCATCTCGACACTCCCGGGGTAAACCTTTGGGCATGTATTCATAATACAACCAAGCATCCAAAGGGCATCGACTCATTTGAACCTCTGGGCATCCCGACTCCTAGGGCATCGTTGACCCGAGGGTCCAACGGTAACAATTAACATCTTAATTTTCAAAAACACTTTTCAATGCAATGACAAGATGTCCCTTGAGTCTCATCAAATCTCAATATTGCATGATATGCTAGATGCCAATATCATCATGCCACATAACCACTCAAGATGCTTTTACCTTTAGGACAAATTGAGCAAATTCGGAACAAAACAGCTCAAATTTCACAATGCACAGTTTTAGAAACAATTTCGGAATAACCCCTAAATGAACTCAGAAAATTCTGAAATTTGGATATGTTATAAATAAGACCTAAAGGAAAAAGTTTCATGAAGAACACTAAGTCAGATTCATTTTATATCAAGAGCACTAATTTCGATATTCTTTACTAACACTATAATAGCTTCCAGATTTAACATTTACAAAGAAAATCATTTCACCAACCAAACCTTGTCCATTCATTCTTAAATTTTGATATGTTATTCCTAAGGATGCGTCCTATAACTTTTATTAAGGGTTCAAAGTCTAATTCTATCTAGAAATTACAGAAAAATCAAGGAATCATCAAAGGTCATGCTGTTTTACACGAAACAGTTTACTAATTCTAGGAGAACTACTTCTACCCATTCTAAATCCAGCATTCAACATCCACAACTCAAACACCTCCAAGTCTATTGCACTCCACTAGACAACAACAGCACTACATGATATAGGTTAATGGACTTTCACTTGCCTCAAGTCCTATGATGTTAACGGCAAAGGGTTCGATGGGGTGGTGTGGCAGCTGCAGCTCAAGTGGGACGGTGGCTACGGCGCGACGGGGACAGTGGTGGCGTCCAAGCACGCGGCGAAGGGGTGGTCCCTCTCTTCTTCCCTCGCTGCTCTCCCTCGTGGTTCCGCTCCCTCGCTCACTCTACCTCTCTCGGTTTCTCTCTTCTCGCTTGCCGCTCTCTCTCTTTCTTTTGCTCGCTCGCCCGCTACTTACTCTCTCTCTCTCTCTCTCTCGGTGCTAGTTTCGTGAGTCAACAAAGGGAAAATTCCAGCGTTGCATGAGCGAAAGACAGCTGGGAACTTGCGTGGCCTTCCTCTAATTCTCCCCCTCTTGCCGAGATAGATCATCTCTCCATGCAGAGACGCGGCCTTCGCTGGCTCCATTTGCTGCCACCTCTTCCATACATGTTGATGGGGGCTTCATTTGTTGACTCCTTTAGTCAACTAAGGAGGGTTTGGTAGCAAGGGGCGTTGACTGCTAAGGGAGGAGTGGGCTGACACTTGCCTCCCCCATGCACGGACGTGCTCATTTTCTTTCTTTTTTAACTACCCGTTAGGATTGTAGGATTCCCAAAAACGAATTTGACACTAAATCGAACCCCTAAACTTGTGCAGAAGATGAGCCCGGGAAGAACACATGCATCACCGATCCTAAGGCACATCACAGAATCGAACGTACCTTGTTAGCTACAGATTAAACACCGACGCCGATATGAGGAAGAGAAACTGATCTCGTTTGATCCGATGACGTCAATTTGTCTTGAAGGGCAGAGAGTGTCACCTCCTTTTTCTTACTGTTCTTTTGGGAGTGTTTCAAGGGAGAGAGGGAGGATGAACGTACGTACTTTCCAAAAAGGTGCGTTCTCTTTTTCTTTTCTCCCCTTAAATACGTATTCTCCAAAAGACGTGTCCCTTCAGCAAAAGACGTCCCCCCAAAAGTTACAACTCTTCAACGTATCCCTCCATCCATGGGCCCTAATCTTGTGGGCCGGGCTTTTAGGCCCAACATGGGCGGACGGGCCAACTTAGGCCCATCACATAAAATAATAAAACCATCATCTCCCACTCGCACATGGTGGGCTGAACAGGATCCTCTTTACCTCTTTGCAATATTCATACCGGTGAATAATCCGTGTGACCAGCATACTTTGAGAGCTCGTTGCCATACATCTGTTAGGAATATATAGCAGCTCATAATGGGCATCATACTTTGAGTAGATTTAGTATGCAGTACCCTAGATCGATCAATCACATTTATATCTCTCTTGATCTCTTTTAAATAATGATATATATATTGTATTCACAATTATGATTATCCCAATGACAGTCATAATTGGTCGACCAGTGAATACAAAACTACAATGTGATTCTCCAAATTCGATCTTCCTCTTTCCTTCAAACTCTCAATTTCAGTTCAACTTGCTTTTCTAGAAATGTCTCATTAGATCGAATCAACTCATGATCATTGGCAACATCTTAAGATAGCAAACACTAAATAGAAATCTTGAGAATAAGTAAAAGTCATGAGGGCACTAAAAATGAGGAATTCTATTCCTCAAGAGTCTCACACGGCATAAAAGTTGAGATCAAACTTTTGCCACTCTTATTGGTCGTCTCATGCATACGTAGTATGAAATACGTATTACGGTATTAACTCTTTTCCCATGGAGCGTATGTCTACACCTTTAATACTGTACAGATGATAGTTCAGACATACCCAATGTCTAACTTGAGTTCACATATCTACTCATTCACATAATTCATCGAACTCACATCGGCATCTTAGGCGGATAAAGTAAAACATGTGGGGTATTTTACTTTCGGACATAGTACATATCATGTCCTCATCTTAACACTTAGTTAAGGCGACATATATATTTTAAGCTTGAGCTCTCGATTATCACCTAGATAATAAGCTTAAAAACCGTCTCATCTCTATTTATCACATAGTAAATAGAGGCGATTACCTGTGTGAGTGGGCTAATTTTATATCTGTCCGACATACTTTCTCAACTTAAAGTAATGCATTGAGCATTAAGATGCATAAAGATCAAACAAAGATTCATAGGCATTAATAATGAAAAAACACAAGTTCATAAATGTGAACAACTCAGGGAAATTACAATATCCAAGTACATCGACTCTACGCAATCCTAGAGATTTTACATGACCACAAAACACATCTCTAGGTATTGGCTTTGTCATAGGATCTGCTACCATTCTATGTGTAGATATGTACTGTAAGTTCACATCCTTTCGTGCAACCATGTCTTTGACAAAGTTATACTTGGTATCTATATGTTTGGTCTTGCCATGATATTTTGGATCTTTGGTGTACGCTATAGCTACTTGGCTATCACAATTAACCAATAATGGATTTGCAACTTTCTCAATAATACCTAAATGATCCAAAAAATCTCTTCAGCCAAACTCTTTCTTGTACCGTTGCTGATAATGCCACGAACTCAGCTTCCATCGTGGACAAGGCTATACACATTTGCTTCTTACTGCTCCATGATATGGCGCCATTGTTTAGTAAGAAAGCAAATCCAGAGGTAGATTTCCTTTCATCTAAATCTTCTCCCCAATCAGCATCTAAATAGCCTTCAAGTCGCAAATCCTTTCCTTGGTAATTCAGCTTGTAATCAGCAGTTCCCTTTAGATACCTCAGTATTCTCTTAACGGCTTTCCAATGTGCTTGACCTGGATTGGATTGGTATCTACTCACCATTCCAACTGCAAAACATATGTCAGGTCTTGTACACATCATAGCGTACATCAAGCTCCCAACAGCACTAGCATAAGGAACATGTTTCATTTGTTCCTTCTCTTGTGGAGTCCTTGGACACAGTCTATGGCTCAATCCTTCACCTTTTGCAATAGGAGTGTCTATTATTTTACAATCTTGCAAATGAAATCGTTCAAGAACCTTATTTATATATTTTTCTTGCGAAAGAGATAATGATCTCTTCGAACGATCTCTTGAAATCTTAACTCCAAGAATGTATGCAGCCTCACCCATATCTTTCATCTCAAAGTTGGAAGTACAAACTCCATATTGCTTCCGGCAATTAGTATGTCATCAACATATAATGATATGATCACAAATTGATCTTTGGATTTTTTAATATATACACAATGATCCTCATCTATCATTGTAAAATCATATGCCATTATAGCATTATGAAAACGTATATACCATTGTCTCGATGATCGCTTAAGGCCGTATATCGATCTCAAAAGTCGACATACCTTTCCTTCTTGGCCTTCTTTAATGAAACCAGCAGGTTGTTCCATATATATTTCTTCCTCTAATTCTCCATTGAGGAAAGCAGTCTTTACACCCATTTGATGTAACTCAAAATCCATACTAGTCACTATTGCCAGAATAATGCGAATCGAGGTAAATCTCACTACAGGAGAAAATGTTTCTTCATAATCAATTCCTTCCTGTTGATTATACCCCTTCGCCACAAGGCGAGCCTTATGCCTTTCTATCGAGCCATCAGCTTTTCGCTTTATTTTGAGAACCCACTTGTTCCCAATAGCTTTGCGTCCTTTTGGAAGATCAACCAGTTCCCAAACTTGGTTTGACTTCATTGACTCAATCTCCTCTTCCATTGCATGAATCCATTTTTTCTTACTAGGGCAATTTAGAGCCTCATTAATATTTCTTGGCTCATTCTCATCTTGCGGAGCAATCATAAAAGTTTCCCCTTCAATGTCAAAACATCGACGGGGAATACTTTTGCGACTTGTTCGCCGTATGGGAGATTGTACACTTTGCACGTCATTCCCCATTATGCTCCCACTAGGATTAGATAATGATGATGTCGTCTCATCATGTGGTTGTAATTGAGAATGAGTTGAATTCAATTCATCACTTCTCATATTACTCCCACTTGGACGAACTCCACTAATATCATTATCTTGATCCAAGGTTTCAAATAGGGAGTAATCTTCACCTATTTCGCCCTTCTTAGGTAATTCATCCTCTAAGAATGTGACATCCCGTGATTCAAATTCAGTTATACTTCCACTTTCCTGCTCACCTATGAACACATACCCTTTTGAGTGTTCGGAGTATCTTATGAAAATACTCTTCTTTCCTCTGGGACCTAATTTCCCAAACTTGTGAGAAGGCTCATGAGTATAGGCAGCACAACCCCATGGCTTAAGAAAACCTAAGTCCGGTTTTCTACCTGTCCATAACTCATATGGAGTGGAAGTAATTGATTTGGAAGGCACTTGATTAAGTACATAGGCAGCAGTTAACAATGCATCACTCCAAAAAGTGATAGATAAGTTAGCATGCGCCATCATGGACCTAACCATTTCCAGTAGGGTTCTGTTTCTTCTCTCCGCAACACCATTTTGTTGAGGAGTATATGGAATAGACAACTGTCTTTCTATTCCTTTTTCATCACATAATTTTCTAAACTCATCAGATAAATATTCTCGACCTCGATCGGCTCGCAATACTTTTATTTTCTTGTCTAATTGATTTTCTACCAAGTTCATAAACCTTTTGAAACAACTCAATGCTTCAGATTTATGAGAAATCAAATAGACATATTTGAATCGAGTATAATCATCTATAAAAGTGATGAAATAAACAGCCCCATGCCTTCCTCTCACATTCATTGGACCACAGACGTCAGAATGGATTAAATGTAGAGGAAATTCAGCTCTTTTACATTTTCCAAATAGTTTCCTTGTCGTTTTCCCTACTAGACAATGCTCACATATGGGCAAATCGACTTTTTCAATGTTGCCTAACAAGCCCTCTTTGGCTAGTCTATTCATACGTTGTTGGCCAATATGACCAAGTCTAGCATGCCATACATTCACATCATTATCATATGAATTAGGAGACGTGAGAAGGGAATAACAAACATTTGCATTAACATAGTCAATATCTAATACAATGAAACCATCCAAAAAATAACCACAACCATAGTAGTTTGTATCCAAATACAAATCTACACCTCTATTATGGAAGTTCATATCAAAACCAAGCTTGACCAACACCAAAACAGACACTAAATTTTGACGAATCCTCGGAACATATAAAACATCATGTAGGAACAAGGTGCGTCCACCACGCATGTTCAATTAGCAGGTGCCAATCCCTTTAACTTCAGCTCTGGAGTTATTTCCCACATAGATCCACTTAGTTCCAGTTGGTACTCGTCAGAATTCCACGAAGGATTCTCTATCCTTCGCTACATGGTCTGTCGCTCCTGAATCTACAGTCCACAAAGGATTGGATTCAACCAATAATACAGAACTTGACACATAAGCAAAGTTCTCAAATGTACAAGAGGTGTTTACCTTTTTCGGCTCACAACAGTTGCGAGCATAGTGACCTTTCTTGTCACAATTGTAACACCTCACCCTTGACATTTTCTTCACTCAAAGACTTTTTCCTCTCTTGTGTTGGTTAACTCTTGATTTCTTGCAATAAGGACTTAATCCTTTGCATTCCCACATATTGAACGAATCAATACGCTTGCGCTTAGAGCTCAAAGCCTTTTTTGAGCTAGAACCAGCATTGCAAATATCTATTTTCGGCTCAAATGCCGTTAGGCAGTCATCTACTAGCTCAAGGTGGCGCACAGCATCCTCAAGATCTTCCATAACATGGTCAAGAGCTTCCAATGCTTTTTGCTTTTCCAGCACATATTGAATCTTCATATTCAATATTTCACAATTGTTGCCGTTCATATTAGCAATTACGTTCTTAGTTGCTGAAACCATCGATCTAAACACATCAGACATATATGCACGAATAATTAATGCCTATCATTTATGCATCCACTTTGCATAGACCCATCATATCAATGAACAATTTCAAGTAAGGTTTCAGAATCAAAAGGTCACTATGTTTCCAATCATCCTCCAAAAATCCTAACTTAAAACTATTATTAATATAATTGTCTTATGCAAAATAAATTCTATGAAGTTACAAAAACTTCTATGAACTACCCACAGCAGTCAACAATAACAGAAAATAAATAATATTTGACTTCTAATAGAATAATAATGCTTTCACATAATACAACCTTACATATCAGTTGCTACATCAACAACAACCAGGTATTAAAACGTTTACATAAGGTATCCATAAAATATAGTAAAATAAAGACAACTCGAAATATCTAAACCCAAGTCAATATATGAACTGGGAAAGCTCCTTTTTTTTGTTCAATTTCATGATCTTTTCCCTTGTAACAATCCAATAATAATCATCTATAAAATCCATCACAATTTTCCTATATGAAGTGGCTTTGTTGACATCCCATTTGCGATTCAACACTTCTTGCCATACAGGTGGAAGAGTCTTCATGAAAAATCGCACCATCTCAGACTGTGGCATGGGACGACCATTCCATATGACCTTTTGAATTTTCCCGTTGACTTCCTGAACGTGATCAATTAAGTCGCCACTCTCCCATCGATGATCAGTCAGCTCAGCTATCAACTTAGAAAGCCTTTCCTTTTGTTCATCGGTGATTGCGCGAATAGGTGTGCGCAACTTAAGGGGAGGCATTGTTCCTGCAACAAATGCAGAACAAATAAGGGATTACATATAATCCACATAGACTTAATTGGAAAAAGAAACACATTCTTTTTTTTTTTGGGTCAACGGTCAAAGTCAACAGTCGTCAACGGTCAATGGTTGAGATCAGCCGGGTCGGGTCGCCGGGTCAGGTCGGGCTGGGCCGGGTCGGGTCACCGGATCGGGTCGGGCTGGGCCGGGTCGGACGGACCGACCCGACATGTGCGGCATGCGTTGGCAGCTGACGCATGCCTCGCACGCGCCAGCGACGGCACACGCGCACGTGCGTCGGCCGTGCGCGCACGTGCGATGTACGCACCTGCCCCTGCGAATCGGCGTGTGCAATACACGCGTCGAAGACGCCGATTCGTTCCGGCTGCACGTGGGGGTGCGTCCGACGGCCTTTGGCGACGTTATGCCGCTCGTCTCGACGAGACCTTCTATCTAACGCCATCAGAAATTGGTTTCAACTTACAGAAACTCGAAAAAATGGATGAACAGTGCTCGGGTGTCGGGATTTTTTCGCCCCAATCGGTGTCGGCCGATTAATTTACGAAAATTCAATCAAAAATCATTCATAAACATGAAAGGGGTCGGGAAAACATGAACTAGTGCTCTGATACCAATGTTGGGATTGTAGGATTCCCAAAAACGAATTTGACACTAAATCGAACCCCTAAACTTGTGTGGAAGACGAGCCCGGGAAGAACACATGCATCACCGATCCTAAGGCACATTATAGAATCGAACGTACCTTGTTAGCCACAGATTAAACACCGACGCCGATATGAGGAAGAGAAACTGATCCCGTTTGATCCGATGACGTCAATTTGTCTTGAAGGGAAGAGAGCGTCGCCTCCTTTTTCTTACTGTTCTTTTGGGAGTGTTTCAAGGGAGAGAGGAAGGATGAACGTACGTACTTTCCAAAAAGGTGCGTTTTCTTTTTCTTTTCTCCCCTTAAATACGTCTTCTCCAAAAGACGTGTCCCTTCAGCAAAAGACGTCCCCCCAAAAGTTACAACTCTTCAACGTATCCCTCCATCCATGGGCCCTAATCTTATGGGCCGGGCTTTTAGGCCCAACATGGATGGACGGGCCAACTTAGGCCCATCACATAAAATAATAAAACCATCACTACCCAAGTCAACTAAAGAGGTCTAATGGGGAAAATGTGAATGCATGGCCGTATGGGCACTCCGGCGGTCTCGTAGTAAAATAGGTTAGATGTCTCGGGACGTTGGGTGGCGACAAAATGGGGTCGAACGTATAATGGTCTAAAAGGTTGAACGGGCAAAGTTAGCATAAAAATATCGACACATTACTCGTAATAAGCCTCAATCTCGCTTGAACGTAGGAAAGATCTCTGACAAGACTATAATTTACTCGACGATCAGACCATTACTAAACGTAATGTATCGGTCCAACAATGAAAATAAAACGGTGTCCGTAAATGATACCGATGACATAGTCCGACGATACTTCGGTCGACTAGTCACGAATCGTCGTATATTCAAGGGTCGTCAAGATTTCCGGATGCCACACTCAATCAATCAAGCAATTTTAGTGAGCTAACAATGGATCACTTATTCAGTTAACAAGTGCCAAACACAATCACAGACACCTAAGTCTAGTTTGATTCACACAAATCAACAAAAAAATGTTAAGATAGGATGGTGCAATTCACTTCACGAAATGCAGTAGCATGAACATGTCTTCGCACACACAATTAACCTCGTATACAATGATCATTTGGTGCAACTTATACCTAGTTAGAAAGCTTGTGATGCATACTACAACTTCTGTGCGGGAAGAAAATCCAATTGAACACGTTTAAGACCTCATTTCAAAGCAAACATGAGACAGACTCAAACAAGGCAAACTGGTCTATGGATGATTTTTCAAGGTTTTGACTAACCAAATCTACTTTAAAAATTCTGGGAAAAAAAAAAAAAGACATGATATGACCAATACATTTTCGTACAATTTATGTGAAGAAACCATATCCGAAATCTCAACGGCAAAGCTCCACCAACTCAAAAATGCCATAATCCACCATATCCATTAAATTCCAAAGCTCTACATGTCACGCCCCGATCCTCCGAGCGCGTGCCCATCCCTCTGCAGTCGATTAAATAGCGACATCTCAGGACGCATCGCCGACCCTTTCTGTTTTAATGCACATGTGGAAGCAGATAAATAATCTCCAGACAATAACACAATGGGATAGAAAAGTAGGGCCACAAATTTTCCGAACTGAAAACACAACCACACACACACACACACACACACACACACACATATAGTAAACCATGTGATATATAATACAAGTTGGTCTATTTATAGCGTCTAGAAAAACAGGGGGGTTTCACAAAACTACAGGTCCTCATCCTCAATTTCACCTTCCTCCACACTCCAATTGGAGCCTTCAGCAGACTGCACCGGGGACTCTAGTACTTCAAAATTCAGGTCCACCGCGTCTATGACCGAGCCTTGAGGAGGATCTGCCGTGCCCTTTCCAAAAGCGACCTCCAAAACATACAAAGGAATCTCAGACTCCGATATGGGACTCTCTTTCTAGCCATCTTGAGCCTGGCAGTACCACGATCTATATCGGTGGAGCACCTTGTGGGTGAGACCCGCATCGACCTAAACTATGGACCTTACCAACTCGTAAGTCCAACACCTAGGATTCCCATGTAATGGAATGTAAGATGTCTGTTCCGTCACCTTCTTAGGCTGTCCAAAAAACTCAGGAGCTGCCATCTAAGGACCTGAAATGTTATCCCACAACGGGGTGAGACGACATTTCAGAGAGTTCTACCCCCTAAGACCCGACTAGAAAGAAAATACGCCCCAAGGGCTACCTAAGTACCAACATAGGTCGGAGGACTTACCTTGGCCTTAATCTCTTCTTGCAAGTTAGTATATCTTAAAACTTAACCAATCATTTCAATTCACCAAATCAGATCGAACTATCGATCAATCGACTCAGTCGATTATATGTCATCACGACCTTCTCTTGGTCAGTCAAATCAATACTATCTAATAAGTTCGCCCATATCAGGACTACTCCCTCTAAGTTGATAATAGATAGTATAGCTTGCCCTAAGCTGATAAATAGTATACTGCTCCCTTACTAAGCTGACATATTAGAGCCCGTAGGTTGATATAGTATACTAATAATGCTCACTCTAAGCTGATAATAATATAGCTCGCTCTAAGCTAATAATAATATAGCTCGCTCTAAGCTGATAAGGTATACTGCTCCCTTACTAAGTTGTCATATCATAGCTTGTAGGTTGATATAGTATATCGATATACTGCTCTCTATCTAAGCTAACATATCGCCCGTAGGTTGATATATTATACCACCCCAACCATATAACCAATTCATCTTTTTTATCATACCCGATAAAAATAGCAGTGTGTGGGTACATGGTCAGCCTTAACCAAAATACAACATTTTCACCTTCAAACATTCTACCATTTCCAGCGGTCCCAAAATAAGTTTTTGGTGATGTAGACCGACGCCCAGTAATTTTCCAATTAATTACCAAACTTATCAATTTCTGAGATAATTACCCATGTTTAGTCACGCATCTTTATCAAACCGACATATCTCTGATTTTTAATCAATCTTACTGTGCCGAAATGATCTCTGTAGATGAGCACAGTTGAGTAGTCGATTCCTAGTCGAATCCTCAAGTCTATTGCATTAAAATCTCTTAATGACTTTCCCAAATAGTCTAGTTATTTCATGAGTGATCGGCTCTGAGAATAGCGCCATGGGCACATCGATCAATGGCCCGATTTAATTTAAGAGAAAACAGCATTGAAATTCAGGATGTCACAAGTCTTCCCCTCTTATAAAAATTTCGTCCTCGAAATTTAAACCATTGCAATCTTTAAACAAAAAGATGGGGGTACAACTGTCTTATCAACTCTTCACTCTCCTAGGTTGCTCTTTCAGTGCCGTTGTGTTGCCAGACCACTTTGACCAATTGGATAGTCTTTGAACGCAGAATTTGTTCCTTTCGATCCACGATCTAAATTGGGCTTTCAACGTATGACACATGGTTGTCCACGTCCATTTCTTCAAAATTAAGCATGTGAGTCGAGTCAGGCTCATACTTCCTCAACATCGACACGTGAAAGACATCGTGCACTTGCGCAAATCTCAGCGGCAATGCAAGATGATACACTAAGGTCCCAATTCTCTCAAGAATTTCAAACAGACCTACGTACCTCGAACTTAGTTTTCCCTTCTTGCCAAAGTGCGAAGTTCCCCTCATTAGTGACACCTTCAGAAAAACGTGTTCACCAACTTGGAATTCTAAAGACCTCCGGCGCTTATCTGCGTAACTCTTATGTCTGCTCTGAGCGATCTTTAAACTGCCCCTGATAACTGCAACTGCATCCACTGACTGCTGAACCAACTCTAGGCCTGTAATCTTTCTTTCCCTGACTTCATCCCAATAAACTGGCATTCTGCATGCTCTACCATGCAACGCTTCATAAAGAGCTATCTGAATGCTCTACTAATAACTGTTGTTGTAAGCAAACTCGACCAGATGAAGTTGTTTTTCCCAACTTCCCTTAAAATTCAGTACGTAAGCTCGCAACATATCCTCAAGGGTTTGAATCGTCCTCTCAGACTGGCCATCCATCTGATGATGATATGCCGTACTATACTGCAGCTTCGTACCTAAAGCACTCTACAAACTTTTCCAAAAAGCAACTATGAATCTCGGGTCTTGGTCTGAGGTAATTGTAATCGGCATTCCATGCAGACGAACTATCTGACGCACGTATAGATCTGCGTGCCTATCCAAACTGAGGTCTTTTCATACTACAATGAAGTAAGCCGACTTCATTAATCTGTCAACCACTACCCAAATAGAGTCGTTACCTCTTTAACTCCTCGGTAATTCGGTCACGAAATCCATCGTGATGTGCTCCCACTTCCACTCTGAGATCTTGAGAGGTTGCAGAAGTCCTCCCGGCTTGAAATACTGAGCCTTCACTTGCTGACACATCAAACACTTGGCGACATGTTTGGCGATGTCCGCTTTCATACTAAACCACCAATAGTGTTGATGCAGATTCTAATACATCTCGGTACTACCAGGATGAATGATGTAACTGCTACAATGTGCTTTTGATAAAATATCCTCTCTAAGCTCCACATCATCAAGTACAACCAGTCGTCCTCGGAACCTCAATGTTCCATCATCAGATTCTTGAATGTCAGCCTTCATCTTATCAGTATCCTCTTGTAGAATTTTCTGCACGTCTAAGTCTGTCGGTTGAAGTAACTTGATCCTGATCTAGACATCCAGCTCAATTCTGAGGGTGGCCATAAGATTCGAAAGGTGGCCTACCTCAAACTTGAACACCGAATCTCAAGCTCTCTCGATTAAATTCCACTATTTAACCAACAGATGAGCGACTGAAGATTTCCGGCTCAAAGTGTCGGCGACCTTATTCGCCTTCCTAGGATGATATAGGATATCACAGTCGTAGTCCTTCAGCAATTTCATCCAACGGCGCTGTCTCATATTCAAATCCTTTTGAGAGAATAAGTACTTGAGACTTTGATGGTGAGTGAAGATCTTGAATCTTTCTCCGCACAGATAATGTCTCCAAATCTTCAAAGCGAAAATGATTGCCGTGAGTTCTAGGTCATGCGTCAGGTAATTCTGTTCATGAGTTCTCAACTAACGGGAGGCGTATGCAACGACCTTACCATGTTGCATCAACACGCAACCTAGTCCTCTGAATGACACATCACTATAGATCTCGTATCCTCCAAGACCAGATGGAATGGTCAGCACAGGTGTGGTAGTCAGCTTCTGCTTAAGCTCTTGAAAACTACACTCGCACTTATTTGTCCATATAAACTTCTCTTCTTTTTTCAGGATTTTAGTCAACGACGACGTTAAAGCTGAGAACCCTTCTACAAACCATCTGTAATAACTTGCCAAATCCAGAAAACTTATTATCTCTATCACTGTAGTCGGTCTCGACCAATTGATCACTGCTTCAATCTTGGACGAGTCCATAGAGATTCCTTCGCCTGAAATCACGTGACCTAAGAAAGCAACACGAGTCAACCAAAACTCGCACTTACTGAACTTGGCGTACAACTGATGAACTCTCAAAGTCTGCAGTACTAATCTCATATGACTCTTATGCTCTTCCTCATTCCTCGAATACACCATAATATCATCTATAAACATGATCACAAACTGATCCAGATATTCCTTGAACACTCGGTTCATCAGATCCATGAAAGCAGCTGGAGCATTCGTCAACCCGAACGGCATTACAGTGAATTCATAATGACCATAACGAGTACGAAATGTTGACTTCAGTATATCCTCTTTTCTGATCCTCGGCTGATGATATCTTGTTCTCAAGTCAATTTTAGAAAATATCAATGCCCTTTGTAACTGATCAAACAAGTCGTCTATCTTCAGCAGTGGATATTTGTTTCGTCACTTGATTGAGTTGGCGATAGTCGATGCATAAGTGCAATGAACCATCTTTCTTCTTCATGAACAGAACTAGTGCTCCCAATGGTGATGCACTGGGATGAATGAATCCCTTATCTAACAACTCCTGCATATGCACCTTCAGTTCCTTCAACTCAGATAAAGCCATTCGGTAAGGAGCCTTAAAGATTGGCTCTATTCTGGGTGATAACTCAATCACAAACTCTATCTCCCTCTTTGGCGGTAGACCTGGTAATTTCTTTGGAAAGACATATGGAAATTCTTGTACCACTGCAATGTCTTCCTTCTTCAGCTCCTCAACCGTCATATCCATGACAATTGCTAGGTAACTTTGACAACCCTCATCTAACAAACAGGTTGCTTCAAGTGACAAGATCAATGTAATCAAGGGTCTTCCTCGACTTCCAACGAACTTGAAACTTCCACCCTCTAACGGGTTAAACTGAATCCCCTTACGATAACAGTCCATCTTTGCTCGTTGCTTGGTGAGCTAGTCCGTGCCAATTATCAAATCAAAGTCATATATGGCTAGGACTAACAAATCTATTTTCCTCTCTTGCTCACTAATCGCTAACTTGCAACCAAAACAACCCAATGCAGACAATACCTTATCCTTCAACAGCGTAGATATGCTAACTACTGACTCCAACAACTCAGGACTTAATCTTATTAGCTTAACAAATTGCTCGGCAATAAAAGAATGAGTTGTTCCAGGGTCAAATAAAGCATAAGCAGCATGGTTGTTCAGCGAAACCGTACCTGTAATTACGTCAGGCGCATCCTCTGCCTAACCTCTAATGATGGCATACATTGTTCCCTGAGCCAGGGGTCTCATCTATCCACCCTGCGGTGCGTTCTGTGGTGCATAACCTCTGATATGACCCATCTATGGCAGCGGCGGTAATTGCAGTTGTCATTTTGGCCTCATTGGACAATCTCTAGCCATGTGACCCTGCTGGCCACATTCAAAACAACCGCCTGTCCTTCGGGGCACTAGTTTCACCATGTCGTCTTCTACAAAGGCGACACGCAAAACTTTGGCTTGGCCCTGCCTTGCCAATTCCACCCTTCCTATTGGGCGAAACATGGAACCTTCCTCCGGTCATGGGCTTATTCCCATGTCGAATCCCTTCTCAATGTGAACTGAACCTCGATCTAGACGAGGCAGCTTGCTCGTTCAAACTTCTTTCTAATATCTGGGCTTGGCGGTAATCTCGATAGTCTGTCAAATCCAACGTGGTTGCTTCAATTCAAGATGAAGGCCATTCCTGAACCTTCGAGCTTTTTCTTCTGGATCCTCAATAAACCTCAGAGCATACTGAGAAAGCTTTGCAAACTTGACCTCATATTGGTTAACAATCATTGATCCTTGACAGAGGCACTAAAATTCCTCCATCTTTTGTTCTCCAACTCTACCCGAAAAGTACTTATCATTGAAGGCTCTTAGGAAGGCGTCCCACACTGGGACCATGCCCTCCGGAAACACTATACCTCTGGCGGCTCTCCACCAAGTATTCACATTACCCTACAGCTGGTAGACTGCAATGACCACCTTCTCTTCTTCATTGCACATCAGAAGTGCAAAATTTTTATCCAGATCCTAAATCCAAAGAGATGCGGCCTCTGGATCTCTAGTACCCGTGAACCTTGGTGGGTTCAGTTTCAAGAACTGCTCCTAACTTGTGAATTAGCCTCTCTCTTTGCACAACTACATTCTCGGGCTAAACTTCGGTGGGTGCAACAACAGGTGCAGCAACGGCTGTAGCAGTAGGTGTGGCCTTGGCGGCGGCGGCAACGGCAGCAGTAGCAGGTCGGCAGCAATGGCATCTTGATTCTGCGCCTACTGCCTTATCAAGTCTCTCATGGCTTCAAGCGCCTACATGATCCCTTCCATTCTGGGATTACCAGGGGCTGCTACCCCAGCACCAATGGGAGATGGTGCTACTCCACTCACGTTGGCTTTAGCCTGCATTCTACCACAATCTCCTCGGGTACCGATCCTCATCAATGTCCTACCCCGAGCTACAAGCCTAACAGTAGTCTTTCTAGGAGTCATCTACTACTGATCACTCATCTTGCAGGATCCTTAGGGAAACTTGCTTTCCAATTCCCACCGAATTAGAATTCAAGTGATCCACACAACAAACAATTCTACCAATCAATTATCACAGACATGCACCAGCATGAATTTAAAGACCTTTCCTATTAACTATTCCAAAGACCATCGCACCTTATCACTCCAAACACTAACCTGGCTCTAATACCACTTAAACGGGGATGTCACGCCCATAGGCTGATATAGTATACCACCCCAACCATATAATCAATTCATCATTTTTATCATACCCGATAAAAATAGCAGTGTGTAGGTACATGGTCGGCCTTAACCAAAATACAACATTTTCACCTTCGAACATCCTACCATTTCCAACGGTCCCAAAATAGATTTTTGGCGATGTAGACCGACGCCCGGTAATTTTCCAATTAATTACCAAACGTATCAATTTCTGAGATAATTACCCATGTTTAGTCACACATCTTAGTCGAACTGACCTATCTCTAATTTTTAATCGATCTTACTATGCCAAAATAATCTCTGCAGATGAGCACGGTCGAGTAGTCAATTCCCGGTTGAATCCACGCAAGTCTATTGCATTAAAATCTCTTAATGACTTCCCCAGATAGTCTAGTTATTTCACAAGTGATTGATTCTAAGAATAGCGCCATAGGCGCGTCGATGAAAGGCCCGATTTAATTTAATAGAAAACAGCATTGAAAATTCGGGATGTCACACCACAACTCAAAAATCGAATTTAGTGACTCAAATTTTACAAAACTCCAAAAATTACTCCAATTAGACAAACAATGGGTGCGAGTACTTACCTGACATTGCGATACGAATAAAATCCATCTTGGTGAGACGTTCGTAGCCTTATATGCAAAACCCCTCTTCTTTCTTCCTCCTTCTTCTTTCTTTCTTACCAACTTTCTCTATCCCTTTTTTTCTCTTCTCAACATGCTCTCTGCCGATGGTCACATTTTTTTCTTTTTCTTTTTTTGGTAAAGGTAAAAGATATATTGACTTTTAACCAAAAGCTATATAGCTATACAGCAAAGACTAGGCACCAAGAACTTACACTCATGATGACAAAACAAGTCAAAATAAGTGGAAGGGTGCCGAGAAGGAGGAACACAAACTGCGGAAAGGCAGTAACTAAACAGCCAAAAATAGTAGCAACAAGGTAGCCAAAAATAGCAGCCACCAACATAAGGAAAAATGAGTTCTCCTAATATTGGTGAATCCGCAACAGCAAGTAGCAGCAAGTAGCCAACCAACAACAACAAAAGAGGAAAAGACAGTAGACAGAGGCAACCCTCACATCAATCAACAACAACCAACAAAGAAACCAGATGCAGCCCCCAGCTTCAACGAACCAAACAACCAAGCAGTAGCAACAAGCATCCATACTAGCCAAACCAGCAGCCAACAAACACTATACACAGTGAAGGAAGCAACAACACTTACCCGAACTTATAGGGCAATATCGGATAACACAGGAGAGAAAATGGACGAGTCAATTCCCTAGCTGTGTTGAATCCTCCTATTTCTTGAAGTGTTCGCAACATTAGTGAAAGTCAAGGCTTTGTCCTTGACGACTTTGACGAGGTGGCTCTTCAAGGCCGGAATAAACAAAGCTTGTTCTCGAAAAAGGGTGCCGTTCCACGTTTTCCAAATCACATGGCAAAGGGCTCCAAAAGAGAAGCGAGCAATGCAACGATAGAAGTCATTACTAGAGAGAAACTTTAAGGCCCTCTGGAGATTGTCTTGCCAAGTATTGTTTCGCCAAGGAAGGTTGCACCTAGCAGCCCAAAAGGATGCAAGGCCGATGGTAGTGCGACATCCAAAAAATAAATGATCAATAGAATCCGGCCTAGAATTACAAAAGGCACACGAGACATCATCAATCCTCCCATAGGAAAGTAAAAGAACCTGGGTAGGGAGCCAGTTCTTAACAATGAGCCATAGGTTGCCGTTCTCGAAAAAGGGTGCCGTTCCACGTTTTCCAAATCACATGGCAAAGGGCTCCAAAAGAGAAGCGAGCAATGCAACGATAGAAGTCATTACTAGAGAGAAACTTTAAGGCCCTCTGGAGATTGTCCTGCCAAGTATTGTTTCGCCAAGGAAGGTTGCACCTAGCAACCCAAAAGGATGCAAGGCCGATGGTAGTGCGACATCCAAAAAATAAATGATCAATAGAATCCGGCCTAGAATTACAAAAGGCACACGAGACATCATCAATCCTCCCATAGGAAAGTAAAAGAACCTGGGTAGGGAGCCAATTCTTAACAATGAGCCATAGGTTGAATCGATACCGCAGAGTGAGCGAGTTGCTCCAAACAAACGAGAACCAAGGAACTAAGGTTCCCTTTGGCCGAATGGTTTCCCACGCAGAAGTTACTAAGAAGGTACCTGAGGTGCTCTCTATCTAGCGAAAGCGGTCCATATTCCGAGAAAAGGACGGGAAAGGGAAACTCCCACAACGCCAAAATGGCCTTGACCTCCTGGCCCTCTGCAAAGAATAGGTCCACAACCGAAGCCATCCTAGGTAGACCTGATTGGTAGATGAAAGTGTCCGAGAACAATAGATTAAGGGGGCCTCTAGGATGCTAGAGATCAAACCAAAGAGACACAGAGCAGCCATCCCCAATACGCCATTGAAAGGACTAGCGAAACTCTCTCCTAAGATGGAGTATCTTCTTCCAGGCCCAAGAACAAACAGTCGGCTTGTTAGCAATTCATAAGTTTTTCCTTTTCAAGAAATTAGAATGAATCCACTTCACCACAAGAATTCCTTGTCAGTAAAGAGGATCCAGATATGTTTAAGCATGGATTCCGTGTTGCAATCCTGCAACTTGCGTATGCCAAGTCCCCCCTCTTCTTTCGGAATGTATACATCATCCCAGGAGACTTTCGCACCTCCTCTTCTAAGGCTCGGGCCTTTCCAGAGAAATTGTCTTAGAATTTGCTCGATCCAACACAGCTCTAGGTATCATAAAAACACTAGCCCAAAAAGCTTGTATAGCATGGAGAACAGACATTATAAGCTGTAAGCGTCCTGCAAAGGAAAGAAAGCGCTGAGCCCATGATTGCACCCTCACAGTTATGCGGTTGATAAGAGAAATACAGTCTGCCTTACCAAGTCTTCCCATTATCATGGGAACCCCCGAGTAACGAACCGGTAGCTTCCCTTCTTGGAAACAAAAAGTATGGAGTATTTGGGAGCGAAGCCACCCCTCTAGCAAGGAAAACTTCTCTTTTGTTTATATTGGTCTCAGCCCACTCTAATCAGAAAAGTTTCCAAGGCTTTCCTTGAGGAGGGAAACCAAGGCCAAGTTTGCTTCACAGAATAGGAAGACATCATCTGCAAAGAATAAGTGTGGTAAGCACATTGCTTTACATCTCCAGAAGAATTTGAAGCTTGGTTGCCTAGATCAAAGGAAAAGGATCCCGGAAAAAATCTCCATAGCCAAAGTGAATGAGTAAGGAGATAAAGGGTCTCCATGGCAAAGTCTACGACCACTCGAAAAGAAACCATGTAACTCCCCATTTAAAGAGATGGAAAATTTAGGTGTGTGAACACAAACCATGATAAGCTTGATCAAGTGATCAGGAAACCCAAAGGCACAGAGAGTAAGCTCCAAGAAGTCCCAGTCAAGAATATCATAAGCTTTCTGGAAATCCACTTTGACAGCACACTTTGGCGAGTATGTATCAAGGTGGAAGCCACTAAAAAGCTCTTGGGGGAGGAGGATGTTATCCATGATCCGTCGACCCTTAACAAAGGCATTTTGAGATGGACTAACTAAAGCTTGAAGCACAGCAGCCACACGATTAGCCAAGAGCTTCGTAATGCATTTATAAATTGTATTATAGCAAGCAATAGGTCTATAGTCGAAGACCGTAGAAACATTGGGAACTTTTGGAACCAAGACTAAAATGGTGTTGTTAATCTCCCGTAGTAACCTTCCAGAGATAAAGAAGTCCTTGACCGCTACAAGAACCGACGGTCCTACTGTCTCCCAATTAAGCTTGAAGAATTCGGCATTAAAGCCGTCCGGCCTAGGAGCCTTACCACGAGCTAGAGAGAAAATGGTATCCCGAATCTCTAAATCAGAAATAAGATGAGATAAAGATCTAACCTGTTCATCATTGAGGGTATGTTGAATCACCGCCTAAATGTCCTGGATAGCAGGCCACCCTAGCAACTCACGCAACACAAGAAGGTCCTAGAAGTGGTCGATGAAACGCTATCGCACCAAGCCTGGATCAATGATTGGATTACCCTCGACATTGAGGACCGAAAGGATTCTATTCGTTAAAGCCCTTTTGTTGACCGAATGGTGAAAGAATTTGGCGTTTTGGTCTCCTTCTTTAAGCCACCTAATCCTAGATTTCTGCCTAAAGAAGGATTCCTCCTAAATCCTAAGATCCTAAAACGTCCGCAGCCGGCTTTTGTCAAGCTCAACAAGCACAGACTTGTCGGGTCCTACTGTAGGGTGTCTTGGGTGACCCACAAAGCATTCCTTGCCTCTGCTATTCTGGCAGAGATATTAGAGAAAGATTTCTTATTGAGTTGTTTGAGGCGGCCCTTGAGGATCTTTAGTTTGCAAACCAGTTTGTACATGGGAACTTCCTCACCCGGGTTCTCCCAAACCTAAGTAACAATTGCACTAAAGGCTGGATGCTTCATCAAGAAGTTGAAGATCTTAAAAGGTTTTCTCTAATGAGAGAGGCCAAAACTCTAACAACCATAAGGTATGGTCAGAGATGCTTGAGGCAAGGAAGGAGGCTTCCGAAAAGGAGAAGTCGTGGCTCCACTTAGGATTAACAAGAACTCTATCAATCTTCCTTAACTTGTGGTTGGCACTAGAAGAAGAAGCCCAAGTGAAGCGATAGCCAACATACCTTAAATCTTCTAATTCTGCCTGGGCTAAACATTGTCCAAACTCATCAAACGAAGGTAACCAAATATCCGAGCTACCTACCCGGTCCGAAGGGTCTATGATGGCATTAAAGTCACCTGCTACTAACTACATTGAATCTTGCATGGTGGCACTAGCACTAATAAGCTCTGCCTAAAGCGGCCACCGAGAAGTGAAGGTATGTTCCATGTATATAACCAAGATTTCACAAACCGAGCCAGAGTTCAGATACTTGAGCCTCCCGTGAATTGCCTGGGCACTGGCCGAAGAAACTTCAAAATTTACCAACGAAGGATTCCATCCAACCCAAATTCTCCCTCTAAGGGAGTACTCGTAATTGTTTCAACCAATTCCAACCTGTCAAGAGACTTGAAGAAATGGTCGGGAAAAGTGACTCCGGAACTTTGGTTTCCAGGATTCCAACAAAACAGAGGTTATTTGTGAAGATGAAGTTCCGGACTTCAACCTGTCTAAAGGGGTCCACCATACCCCTAATATTTCAAAAACCTATGTACATATAAAAAACAAGGCGGAGTGAGAGTTACCACCTTTTGCCCATCCTTTGCTGACTAGTCCCGGGTTTAGGGAGAGTAGCAGGAGGCGGAGCAGGGGATGGATTTTGTGCTTTGTCCTGCTTTGTCACATTTTTTTTCTTTTATAACACTTCTTTTTCTTTTTCTTTTCCCTTCATTTTTTTTGGATCCCACCAATACTTGACTTGGTCAAAAGAAGGCAATATTACAACTTCTTCTCCCTCGCAAAGCTGAAGCCATACATAAATAAGTCATTTCACTATTACAAAGGTTGGAAAGGGGCTTATTATTGTGTGGGCTACCGAATGAGATTCTACCATTTGGGCTAATCCGAATGAGTTCATGCTAGAGAGACTTCTAGATCTGGTATATATCTCTAGGGACACAACCTTGAGCTCCTACAGCTCGATGGCAGGTCCGCTCATTAACGCATATGGGCTTGTCTGTCCGGGATTGCCGCTGGCCACAAGAATGTCATTATTAATGCTAGGTCCGCTCATTAACGTATTCAATTGGAGGCTCGAAAATGGTGTCGCACCAGAGAACAGGAACATGGAAGACAAGTTCAGGATAACAATGCAACAAGCTTAACGTGCAAAATCCATGGCTGTACCAATTTAACTTATGTGAAGGTGTTTTGTCACAACACAACTGATTATGTGCCCATTACATAAAAAAGTAGTGAGACCACTCATCTCGAATCATTTCCTGTATGTGATTGATTCTTTGCAAGAAATCATTCATTATTCATTGAATGTGCCTAGTTTTGGGGTTTAAGATAGAAACTCTTTGATAATGATTCGATCAAAAAATATTGTTGGTGCGTTTGTAATTGATTAGTTTTGAAATTGAGGAAGATTTGTTTATTGAGTGAAGATATTGGAGGGTGAAATGAACTTGCAGAAGATGACAAATTGGCCCTACATCATTTTTCCTTATCTTTTCCCTTATCTCCATTTGCCTTTTGTCCATCCATCACTAAATCTTGATTTGTGTATTTTCCATTCAACAGGTAAAATATTTTCCACTTTGAGGACATAGCATTGAAGTGGATCTATTCTGGTCGATGACACGATAAGTCTGCAGCTGTTTTTCGTCTCCTGGTCTGGAAAGCTCCATAACCCAGAAAAGTCTTACGTAGGCCCGTTTTCACGATCAAAAATCACCATGGATTCAAGGTCCCGGCAAGTATTTGCCCTCTAACCAAAATAAACAGCTTTCCTCGTTGACATGCAGAGTGTCGAACGATTATTTACCAGGACTGTACTGGAATGACGTTTCATTATAATAACATTTTATTGCATATTCCTTGCGGTGTTAAAATTGATCCACCGCTTACAAATTCTTTATATTGTTTTCTAGTGTGAGACAATTATGCAAGCAATCTCTCTCTCTCTCTCTCTCTCTCTCTCTCTCTCTCTCTCTCTCTCTCTCTCTCTCTCTCTCTCTCTCTCTCTCTCTCTCTCTCTCTCTCGCGTCATCCGTCGCACTTCTTTGTTTTAAAAGAAGAGTTTGTATGGATGCATGCATGTAGATATGTAACCCACAGGTACCAATACTTTCGCATACTCTCTGCATACGAATCTAATACTACGTAAAGCATGCATTTTTATTGCTAGTCGACATCGTCCTTGACTCTGTAATAATGCAGTTTATCTCTAGACACGGACTTCCATGAAATTTCCATGCTTTAGCAATATTTGCCGTTAAGATTGCTTAAAGCCCTGTTCGTGCAGAGTCCATCCCTCATCCCGTTCTCGAGGGCGAACTACTTGTCTTTGTTCCTCTCAAGGCTTGTCAATATTGAATTTTGAAATGATAGTTTTAATTACCAACTTAAATTGGTTTATTTTGTTATTTCCAGACAAATGCTTGTATTACCACCGCATATTACTGCTTGTGTTGCTACCGTGCGAACTTAAAATCTGTAAACAGTATCGTTGACTCATGTTCTAACTGAAATGGAAAGAAGACATTGAAGCAAGCATACTGAGTTGATCGTCAAGGATCATCAATAATCAGACAATGCTGTTCAATGCAACTATGGTTAACCGTTTCACTGAGTGATTTCCGTAAACTAATACAAATGCAACGAAATTGTTTCAAGGTGCCGGACGCAGGAGCTGGTTTCACCGGAGGAATAGAAAGACTGCGGTTCTCGATGGATTGCATTACAATCCCTCTCAATTCGACGTATCGTGAGGGCTTGTTGTGGTCTCGTAGCTTTCTCAAAATACATCCACCATCATTCTAGTGCTGGTTTATATGTCATAACAAGTGGAACAATAAGTCGTTTTTGTTAGAGAAAACTCCTTAATTGTTTTGAAGCTGGCAAAACCTTTCCAAAAGTCTAGTCTGAAGACTTGTAGACACAAGTGTTTAGTATGAAGAATTCAAGACTCATCTGTCAAAATTTGAAGACCGATTAGACTTTATTCTCAAAGTCTGACCTCACTGACAGATTCCAGACCAACGAAGAGAAGACTTATCCAGATGCGTGTTTACCTTCAAGGATTTGGTTCGTACGGTTGAAGAAGATCTTACGGCTAAAGATAGCACCTAGTGATCAATTATTCTTATTGAAATCAATTTGGATAATCAAATCTTTTGAAAGGCGAAGTATACTTTGAAAGTTCTACTTATGGAAATCTAGATCCTGATTGTATAGGCGAGCAGAATTGGTGGGCTATCATCACATTCCTCAAATGACTCGAGATCTCCTTGATTGATTCTGTCCAATTGGAAGAACTCTTTTGAAAAGTGCCAACAGTTGTAGAGGCATGAAGGAGTATATAAAGAAGACACTCAAGTTATTCGAGTGTGTGTGTGAAAGAAAAATTCCAAAGTTTGAAGCTCTTAATTCTTTGTTATTTCAATCATTGAGCTTATTTTGTACTCAAAAGAGAGATCAAACACTTGTGAGACCTTGAGGAAGTGCAGTAGAGTTTCTACACTGTGAGGTCAAGAACGTGAGATTGTAAAATCTCTTTTGGTTCATAGTGAAATCTAGTCAGTGGGCTGTCAGTGCAGAAGAGTGGACGTAGGCTTGATCTAAGCCGAACCACTATAAACTTTGTGTTTCTATTCTCTTTCCTTAAACTCCTTACTTTAATTTGTAGCTTTATATAACTGCTTATAGTCGTTTACATTTTCAGTCTATTATTCTCTAAAGATGAGCTAATTTGTTAAGTCTCGTGAAAATTTCTTTTAACACTTATTCACCCTCCTCTAGGTATTCTTACTAGCCCTATCAATTGGTATCAGAGCCTGTGTGCTCATTTTATTGAAGTATTTTTACTTCTGAGTTAAAGATCTATGGCTAGTATTTTGGCTCCAGGTTTGGTTGAAGGCCAGAGCAACACCAAACCTCCTTACTTTGATGGGAAAGAATACAGTGTGTGGAAAAACAAGATGAAAGCATTCCTGGGATCGAAAGATCCTTTGGAATGGGATGTAGTAGAAAAATGGATCATTCCTAAAGCTACATAAACCTCATAAAGAGGAAAATAAGTTGTAGATGTTGGCGAAATGGGACAAGAAGAAATAACCAATAGACAAGCTCTTGATACTAAAGCTATCTACTCTTTATACTGTGCTTTATCTCCTACTGAGTATAACAAAATTTCATCTTGTGAAACAGCCAAAAAAGTCTGGCATAAGTTGTGCGTTACCTATGAAGGAACTGATCGAGTTAAAGAAATAAAAATCAATATTTTACTTGGACAATATGAAGCCTTCAAGATGAAGTCAGGAGAATCTATCACCGACATGTTTAGTCGTTTTACAAAAATTGTAAACGGTCCATCATATCAAGGGCAGCCAATCTCAGGACCAATGAAGGTCAATAAACTGCTGCGATGACTCTCCAAAGATTGGAATCACATGAAGACTTTAATAAGAGAAAATCAAAGGATAATGCCTTTTATAGTTGATGAACTTGTATGCACACTTCAGTCATACAAAGTGGAGCAACTCAATGAGGAAGAAGATCCCAAAAGTAATAAGTCAATTGCTTTAAAATCTAACGAAACTTCTGATGATACAGATTCTGAAGATGACATAGATGATGAAGAGCTAGCACTCATGATAAGGAGATTCAGGAAACTGAATAAAAAGGGAAGAAGATTTAACTGGAAGAAGCAAGGCACTCCAAAATAGTGCTCTGGCACTTATTTCTGAAAAAGAACCCAAAAGTATAGAAGAAGCCTTAGTTGACGAAAGCTGGATTGAAGTTATGCAAGAAGAACTCAAACAGTTCAGCATTAATGATGTTTGGGAACTAATTCCTAAACCAAAAGGTAAATCAATTATTGGAGCAAAATGGGTTTTCAAGAACAAGATGGACAAAAAATGAAAAGTGGTCAGAAACAAAGCAAGACTCGTGACCAAAGGATATACGCAAGAAGAATGGATAGATTATGATGAGACCTACACACCAGTGGCAAGGTTAGAAGAAATTAGATTATTACTTGCTTTTACCTGCTATAAAATTTTTAGGTTATTCCAAATTGATGTCAAAAGTGCATTCCTAAATGGATTTATCCAAGAAGAAGTCTTTGTGGAATAACCACCTGGATTTGAAGATCCAAAAAGACCATACTCAGTCTTCAGACTGAAAAAGGCTCTATGTGGATTAAAGCAAGCACCTCGAGCATGGTACGACAAGTTAAGTAAGTTTCTAATTCAAAATGGTTCTATTAAAGGAAAAGTGGATACTACTTTGTTTATTAAAAGAGAAGGTAAACATTTTCTACTTGTTTAAATCTATGTTGATGATATCAAATTTGGATCATCTAACGAAAACTTGTGCAAGAAGTTTTCTAAGTCTATGCAGGATGAATTTGAGATGAGCATAATGGGTGAATTATCTTTCTTTCTCAGATTACAAGTAAAACAATTGAAGGAATGAATTTTCATTCACCAAGAAAAATATGCAAAAGACCTCATCAAGAAGTTCAGATTGGAGAATTGCAAAAAGACTGAGATACCAATGTCAAGTTCTTCGAAGCTGGACAAAGACGAAGGAGGAAAGAAAGTTGACCAAAAGCTCTACAGGAGTATTATTGGCTTACTTATTTATCTTACTATTTCTAAACCTGACATTTTGTTTAGTGTTTGCATTTGTGATAGATTTCAATCAGATCCCAAAGAATCTCATCTAAGTGCTGCAAAACGTATCATCAAATACGTTGCAACTACTTCAAAGTTAGGTCTGTGGTATCCTAAAAAATGAGACTTTATTCTCCTTGGATATTCAGATGCAGATTTAGCAGGTTGTAGAGTCGATAGAAAGAGTACATCTGACACTTGTCAATTGCTGGGAAACAAGACAGTATCTTGGTTTTCAAGAAAGCAGAGTACTATAGCTCTTTCAATAGTAGAAGCGGAGTACGTGGCTCTTGGAAGTTGCTGTTCTCAAATATTGTGGATAAAGCAACAGCTGAGAGACTTTGGAATCGAATACTCATGCACCGAGATCAAATGCAACAACATCAGCGCAATCAATCTCACAAAGAATCCAATTCTTCATTCAAGAGCAAAACACGTAGAGATTCGACAACATTTCATTAGAGATCATGTTTAGAATGGAGAAGTCATGATACAGTTCATCGACTCGAAGAATCAGTTAGCAAACATATTTACAAGGCCACTGGAGAAAAGTCTATTTGAGTCTATTCGTACCAGACTGAACATTATATCTTTATCAATTAAAGTCTGAAGATGATCAGACTTAGATCAACCAAAAGTCGCGACTGTAAGTTAATCCTATGTTAGTAATTTAAATTTCTGGGTGAAAATTTGAAAAGGTATGTATACCTTTTTGAATTGTTACTTATTTTATTTTTAGAAATTATCTTTTAACTTTGAATTTATGGAAGTATTCATTTTCAAAAAGGCAGTTTTCTATTTTCAAAAAAGGCAGTTGTTTTTTTTTCAAAAAGGCAGTTGTTTATTTTTCCTTTATAACGATCTGTATGCTTCGTTTCGTCTGCTTTATATACTATTGTTTTTCTTCTTTGTTTTCACTCACAAACCCTAGAATACAGAACTTCACTTTCTTACTTTTTCTCTCTAGTTTAATCCATAAAGTTCTCATCTTTTTCGCGAATCGAGTTCGAGAAATCACTTAAAGACTGTGACAATGTCTTCCCAAAGAAAGTCCTCTAGAATTGCAAGTAGGGGACCACAGCATATACGTGAAGGTCCTACGCACTTTGATCTGACCAAGGAGGAAGACTCTCCACAGCAGCAGCAGCAAAGTCAACAACAACATTCTCAATAGTGACATTCCTCTCAGCCTAGAGCTCAAGTGCCTCCGCAACAACAAGCAGAGGAATAAATCATCGAAAATGTGGAACCTATAAGGACTCTTAAGCCCGAATTTCTTTTCAAACTCTACACCGCTTTGAAGGAATGTGGTACTGCAATGTCCTTCATAGATTATTTTTTGAGTGAAAAATGGTACATAAATGAAACTCATTTTTTTAGGACAATGGAAAGTATGGGTATTGCGCCTGCTGGTTCGGCAGAAAGGGCTTTTGTGAATTTCCCAAGTAATCCACGATTTGGATCATTTAATCAACCTGAAGGGAAAGATGACGATGAGAGGATGTTCACACATTTTAAGCCTAAGATGGGTATCACAGCGAACATTCGTGGTGAAAGGACAGATCTTTTTCGTTCTAAGGATCACAAGAGAACTTATTCTAAACTGCTAAAGCGAGGGGTGATGAATCTTAGGAGTGTAGATTTTGATTTTCTCGATTCGTTGAACGTGAAACTGAGGGAGAAGTTTGCACTTCTTCAACTCGATCGTTTTTGCTCTAAGACGACTGTTGCTCACCCAGAACTTATAGCTTATTTCTATTCCAATCTATCCTTTTTAGATGTGAATAGATTTTCATTTACTATTAGAGACCAGGATTTTGTGGTCGATGTGGACACTCTGGTTGATGTGATTAGGGTGGAAAGAGGGAGTTTCCGACCAATTAGTGTGTATGTTGCTCACGCTACTTTGGAGCTTGTTTAGGATAGAATTACTAAAGGCCGGATTTCTTACTCCAAAATGAATGCCTCCAACATCTTACTCCACAAGATTGTGATTAATTGTCTCAGACCCAAATCCATATCAAAGACTGATGTCTCAAACTCTGAAGCGAAGCTGATGTACACCATTAACATTGGTTACAAGTTCTCTCTGCCTCACATTATCCTTATGCACATGTACAGGACAGTGGTGAAGGACAAGGGGCAACTCCCTTATTCTGCTCTAGTCACTCGTTTGTTCAAACACTTTAACATTCAGTCTCCCAAAATTCTGTGTGTTCGAACCATTGATCTGAAGATGGTTTCCAAGATGTGTCTGAAGGAGCTAAACAAGGTTTTGGAGAGCATTAAGGTGAAGACCCCTGTCAAGGCAAGACAAGACTCTATAGCACAAAAAAGGAAAGGCAAATAGCCCATGACAGAACCATATAAGAAGAGGAGAGTACTCATCTTGCAAGACAAAGAAGATGAGGATGACATCACTCTCTCCGCTTTTGCCTTGAAGAATTTACAGAGTTTTCCGGCGACAGAGGATCAAGAGAACCGAGAAAGAGAAGAGACAGAGCAAAGAGAAGAAGAAAGAGATGCAATGAGGATAGAGGAAGAGGAAGGAAGAACAGAAGAAGAAGAGAGAGGAAGAGAACAAGCCGAATAGGAGGATCATGGTGATTCTCATGCAGAGGAAGAAGGACAACATCCCTGAGATGATGAAGAAGAGGAAGAGCAAGAAGAAAAATACTTTTCTCCACCCGAAGGCACTAAAACAGGGGGAGTTGCTGAAAAAAGAGGTACTTCTTCACTTGTCTTTACTAATGATGATGTTAGTCGATCTCCTGCCGATCCAGAGGATGTGTATGCCTCTCAATTTCCTAAAGATGGTAATGAGGCTTCATCTCCAAGTCTAGATGTTCGTGCTAAAGTTCCATTATCAGTCAACACTCCTCAAACCGATCGTGCTGAAGCGAGTACTCAAACCGATAATACAGCAGACTTTAAGAGATTGCTCGAGCTTCTTATGGATATCAAAGCTTAGGTTTATGGATTGGAGTGTGAATTTAAGAACATGCAGTCCGTTCATCAAGCCACTTCAGTTTCTTTGCACGACCAAGTACAAGCCCTTAATCTTAAAGTTCAAACAACTGCAAATGGTGAGGATATTGAACAACTGAAGGAGGACCTGAGGAAGCTGGAGGAGAATGTCAAGTCTATGGGGGATTTCTAGCTCGTTCGCATCCCCAAGCAACCCTGATTTTATCCAAACATTTTTCATGTTCTCCACTTTTTGCTGTTGACAAAAAGAGGGAGAAAGTTTATGCAGATTTGAATTATCTTTTGATGACTTTCTTTTAATGACTTTTTCCTGATTTTGATTGGTTTGCTTTCGGACTAATGAACTTTAGATATTTGACTATTATTTGGATTTGAATTTTCATGCAGCAACTAAGATTGTGATTTTGACTATGGATGGATAGTTATTTATTATGCAGTATTAACATGTTTTCTGTGGTTGCAAAATCAATACTATCAGGCCTTAATTAATTTATCTTTATAAGACATCACAATTTGTTTAAGTGTTGTGACATCCCATATTTTTGACCATGTTTTCTATTGAATTAATCGGGCATTTCATTGACGCATCTATAGGGCTGTTCTCAGAGCCGATCACTCTCGAGATAACTAGACTATCCAAGGAAGCCATTAAGGAATTTTAAGGCAATAGACTTGAGAATTCGATCAGGAATCGACTTCTCGACCGTGCTCATCTTTAGAGGTCATTTCGACATAGTATAAAATTAATTTGAAATCAGAGATAGGTCTGTTCGACTGAGATGTGTGGCCGATCGTGGGTGACTCCACTAAATTGGAAAATTCTCGTCGACCGGCACTAATATGATTTTACTGTCGTTTTGGTACCCTGTGTCCGTAATTGAATTCTCGAGATTTTCACGATAACTGAGAGTAGCCAATGTGTCGAGTGGGTTCATTGTGGCTTGAAGAAAATCGACCACGGGTCATTTGCACTAAAAATTTCTGAAAGTTACCCGGTAGCTTAGGTCACACTAAAAACGCATCGAATGGAAATTAACCGTGAATTCGAGTCCGATTTCATAAATTGAAAGTCTTGTCATGTCATGATCTATTTTAGAAACGTTGACTCATCCTCCGAAGATTTTTCAGAGATTCTAAGATTTTTACGGAAAATCAATTCGGACGTCATGGAAAATTAACGGAAATTCAAATAGGCCAAATTAAGGGAAATTTGGACTGCTAAGCTGAGCCTTTGGGTATTGGGGACTTACAGAAAATTGTTCGGGATTTTTCTTCAGCGAAATCGGACCTCGATTTGGACAATCGGAGAGGAAATTAAGCATAAAGCTGAAAATTGGGACTTCAAATTGGATTAGTTAGTGATATATGCATTACAAGAAAGTATTTAGGGGGAACATGAATTTAATAGAGGGGATAAGGATGCTTGACTTGGACCCCCTCCTCCTTGGCTTCTCCCGCACGGCTCCTCCTTCACGGTGCTGCTTCGCTTTCATTTATCTCTCTTAGCTGCTGCCTTTCTTTTCTTCTATTTTTGTTTCTGCCGAAGCCGCTCATCCCCTCCACCGAAACAAATTCTGCTCAGCCCCTGCCACACGCCCATTTCCCCATTGATTTCTCTCTGCCACTTGCCGAAGCCAACCCCACCATCCCACTTTCATCCGTTCTTCTCCAATTCCCTGCCAGCGAAGACCTCCACCTCTTGTTCTTCGGCCAATCTTCAGCCGAAGTCTTCAAGCGACGCCACCTGGTTGACTCCGCAAGCTGCGCGCCTGCCCCAACCTTCTTCGTGTCCTTACTTGGACGGCACGAGGTCAAAGCCTCCAACCGAAGGCCCATCGTAGACTCATCTCCTGCAACAACGACCGGACGCCAGCTGCCCGTTCTCTTCCGTGCCAGCTCGCAACTGCTTCATCCATCTTGCAGCGTGAAAGTCCACCGAAGCTGCTGCCACGAGTCCAACGCCGCAGCTGCTTCTCGCACGCTAGTCCCCTCCGATTGAAGCCACGGCCCGCGAATTCTTCAGCCCATTCCGTGTATCTTCACCGGCCTAGCTTCTCCAACAAAAAGCCAGCGAAGCCCACGGATCCGGCAGAAGTTCACGGCCCAGCAGTTGGGCCATTTGAAGCCCACAAAAATTACCGCAGCCCAAGAAGACAAGCCCAGTTCAGTTTTGGTTTCAGCCCATCTCCTCCAAGCCCAGCGGGAATTTTCAGTCCAACGTTCAGCCCATTTGAAGTCACAAAGCCCAGCCCAAGTTGAAAACAAATCTCAAATTGGGTTGAGATTTGTTGGGCCCGTTTTAGGCCCGGCCCGAGAGTTCGTCGTCGCCGCCGAAATTTTGGAATTCGGCCGCCTTCGCGTCGTCATCACGATGATCTAGTCTCCGCTTTGCTCAAGTGAGTTTTACTCACTAATGCTTTATTAGTTTGTTAATTATGCTTAAGGGTTGATTAGATTTTATTAAGTGCAATTAGGTGGTTAGATTAGAATGGATTAATGATTATTAGTTAATTGCATTGCATATTAGATAGTTGGTTAGCGTACTTAGCTAGAGAATTGCCTATAGTATTTATTGAATGTATCTCGGGATTTTTCCCAATCCGATTTGGCTTCCAATTAGGCATTACGGGCCTAAATTTGATTTATTGTATTTATTTATTAATTTTCGAAATTTATTTATTTATTTATTTATTTTCCGGAAATTAGGCAAGGATAGCTAACGACTAGAATTTTATACTGATTATCGTGGTGCAATCCGTTTATTTAATTGAGCTTCATTTTGTGCTGAATTGAATTATTTATGAAATTGTGAATTATCCTTTAACTGAGTAATATTTGGTTATTAATTGAAAAATAACCGAGCATCGGTTGATAATGCCAAAAATATTTTAGTGGACTATAGAAAATGTGGGAGTTATAGAAAGGAAAATATTATATTTTGACTAAGGCCAGCCGTGTGCCCATGCACGATATTTTATCGGGTATTTTTAATACGAAGAAATTAGGCCAAGACATTACTTTAATTGAGGAATTTAAGTGCGAAGCACAATGTCCTTGGTCGGGAGTGAATAATTGTGTGATGGCTTATAGTCAGGGCATGTTGACTATGTGGAATTAAGGTGATGTGTGTCAGGTTGAGGAAACTCAATGGGTCGTGAGCACGTAAAGGAGTAAGTACTACACGAGTATGAGACTTCGTGTGAGTCACCTCTAGTGCCTTATACCATTGCTTATTGTAGTCAAGGGTTAAGTGTTACATGGCGACCTGAGTCGCATGGGAATTACCTCTAGGGCCTTGCAGTATTGTCATGCATAGTGAAGGGCTAAGTGCTACATGATAGCAAGATCTTGTGTGAGTTACCTCTAGTGCCTTATGCTATTGCTTTTTGTAGTGAAGGACCAAGTACTACACAATAGCGAGACTTCGTGTGAGTTACATCTAGTGCCTTATACTATTATTATTTGTGGTCAAGGACTAAGTACGGCATGATGACAAGAATTCGTGTTGGGTCACCTCTAGAGCCTTGAGTTTATTTTTGAGTGGGAATGTTGAATTGGAACATTGAGAATAATTATCGAGTATAGATGGAATCACCGATATGATTTGATCCGTTTGTCGTGAATTGATTGATTGAATTGAAATGACCGATGAATGGTCCGATTGACATGAAATCGACTAGGTCGATTAATCGAGATATCGATCTATGATGTGATTGCTTGAGTGCCTATTGAACTATGCTAATATGCAGGTGGAATCTGAGACCAAGGTAAGTCCTTTGACCTGTGTGTGGATAGGCAGTCCAATTAGCGTATTAGTTTACTAATCGAGTCTTAGGAGGTAAAACTTGCTGAGACGTGGTCTCAATGGTTATTGTATAACCATTTCAGGACCCTGATGAGGAGCCTGAGTAGGAGAACCCTGATATGAAATCGAGAAGGAAGAAGATTTTGAAGAAGAGGATAACCTCAAGAAGGATCCTGTGTATAACCCGGACAAGGACTGAGATTCCATCCTCTTTTGTGAACCCTGTATATGTGTGTATAGAGTGAGATTAAATGTTGTGAATAGTTCTGTGAAGTACCTTGGGTTGTGCTATATTTAAAAGTATGGTTGTGGATTTCAATATGAAAAATATGGCATTGCTTTTCTATCCTATCATTTTATTATCTGGGAATTTATAACTGCTTTCGCATGTACTATTAAAAATAAAAGGGCCAGCGATACATAGTCCTATGATATCGCATTTTAAAATCGACGAAGTAGAAAGATGTGTGCGTGCCCAAGGATCGGGACGTGACAAGTGTCGCAGGTTAAAAATTTGCAAATCTGCAGGAAAGTTTTGTTACCATAAAAAATGGGGTGATTATTAGAGAAAACTCCTTAATTGTTTTGAAGTTGACAAAAGCTTTCCAAAAGTCTAGTCTAAAGACTTGTAAACTCAAGTGTTATAGTCTAAAGAATTCAAGACTCATCTATCAAAGTCTGAAGACCAATTAGACTTTATTCTCAAAGTCTGACCTCACTGACAGATTCCAGACCGACGAAGAGAAGACTTATCCAGATGCGTGTTTACCTTCAAGGATTTGATTCGTACGGTTGAAGAAGATCTTACGGCTGGAGATAGCACCTAGTGATCAATTATTCTTATTGGAATCAATTTGGATAATCAGATCTTTTGAAAGGCAAAGTATACTTGGAAGGTTCTACTTATGGAAACCTAGATCCTGATTGTATGGGCAAGCATGATTGGTGGGTTATCATCACATTCCTTAAATGACTCGAGATCTCCTTGATTAATTCTGTCCAACGGGTAGATTGGAAGAACTTCTTTGGAAAGTGCGAACGGTTGTAGAGGCATGAAGGAGTATATAAAGAAGACGCTCAAGTTATTCGAGTGTGTATGTGAAAAAAAAATTCCAAAGTCTGAAGCTCTTAGTTCTTTGCTATTTCAATCGTTGAGCTTATTTTGTACTCAAAAAAGAGATCAAACACTTGTGAGACCTTGAGGAAGTGTAGTAGAGTTTCTATATTGTGGGGTCAAGGACATGAGACTGTAAAATCTCTTTTGGTTCATAGTGAAATCCAGCCAGTGGGCTGTCAGTGCGAGAGAGTGGACGTAGGCTTGATCTAAGCCGAACCACTATAAACTTTGTGTTTCTATTCTCTTTCCCTAAACTCCTTACTTTAATTCATAGCTTTATATAACTGCTTATAGTCGTTTACATCTTCAGTCTATTATTCTCTAAAGACAAGCTAATTTGTTAAATCTCGCGAAAATTTCTTTTAACACCTAGTTACCCCCCTCTAAGTGTTCTTACGAGCCCTATAAGTTTTCTCATGAAAGTGAAATTGGAAGTGGGATATCATATCAGCTTAAAAAATAGTATCTTGTGTGAAAAAGCGATGTTTCAGTGGTTTGGGTCCTATTTACTAGCCAAAGCATGTGATCTTATCATGTGAAGCCAACTAGGGATAAGCGATTACAGATTCATTATAAATTCTATTTGAAACCTAAAACCTACCATTAAGTACAAGCTCCTCATTTTTTGGAATCTAAAACTTACCCATTGGAATCTAAAGATTCCAGGATCTAACAAGTTCTTTTTTTTTTTTTTTCCATTTTTATTAAGAAAAACGAAAATAAATGCAACAATAAAAATGAAAAAGGATTTTATTATCGATTGCGTTAAAACGAGTGTCCATATGCTAAGACCCATCAAGTTAAACATCAAAGTCTTTAATGTCAAAGAAAGATTGTTGGACAACAATTTCGGAAGTTCAATACCAAATGCATGAGTAGAGGTCCCCCTCTTAGTGCATAGAGGAATAATTTACATATCGATGAACTCTCAACCAAAGTCAACACATTTACTAATTATGATGACTTTAGACACATCCGCCTCCTTAGTGAGTTTTAGTCACTACTTCTCTCCAGGTTTCTGCAATGAAAGAAAAAGAGACAACTATAAGTTTGTACAATACCAGCGCATCATAATCAATTAAGATAGTGAGAACCGAGGACATGGCCCAAAAGTCAGGCATATGCAATGTGTGCTCCATTACCGAATCCACCCTTAATGAAATAAGTATAAGCAGAGGGCGAAAACAATCAAATCTCAAGAGACCAATATAAATCGATGCAACTAAGGATTCACTATTTGACAGACACTAGCAATTTGAAAACTCATACAGTAAAAAACCAAATCCCAGTCCAATGATCTAGCAAGGGAAAAAAGAATCAAACGGTCTAGCAAGTGAGTTGTCTTTTTGACTCCCCTGCCTACGTATAGGTCATAGACTACTAAAGACTAATTCCCATTGTTTCAGTCAGAGGTACTAGATGTGACAAATTAGAGAATCATTAAATACACATAACAGAACTTGATATTGTGCATACTACCAAGCAACATAAGTTATCGCCTGAGGGAAAGACTTTGAATGTGATAATAATGATTCTGTTCAACAACTTACTAGGATCAGTTCAGCCAAGGGGGAAAAGGAAGCTAGGGGAAGGACTAGCAGATGGAGAGAAAGCCTACTGGAATTAATATATCATAGCACCACCTCAAAATCGAGATAGTCCAATGAATGTAACAACAACATAATTGCCATCAACTATGCCAGAGACCTGAAGCAAGCTTCACCTCACTAGTCACTATTATGCCAATCATTTTAGAACAGAGGAAAGGGATACATGAACAACAGAAATATGCGCAAAGCTAGACATGAAGTAAGACAATTCCAATGAATCAAGCCTTGAAAATCAACTTTTGATGAACAACAGAAAGTGCGCAACATAGTTTTCAGGATGATTTTGGGACCCCCAGAACATAGCAAACTCCTAAAACTAATTTATCTCCTCTTAAAGCTGTGCTTTAACTTGTTTCAGCCGCCAAAGTCATCAAGCTTCCAACTTTAGTACTACATAGCATATAGAGAGTTACTTCCGTAGATCTGAAATCCATTCCATATATATTAGCCAGAAAATTCACTTCACAAATATAATGAACATGCGAAGTAAAACATACCTTGAGCCTTGAGGAGGGCAATCACGTGAGAGTCACGAAGAATGACACCAATCTGCGATGGTGTCAAAACTTTCTTGGCAAACTTGCAGATGTTCTCCTCAATCTACAAAAGCCAAAAAACCGCACGAGTGAATGCAAGTGAATAGCGAAACCAAAAGGCTAAAACAGAACAACGAAACCAAATTTTATGCACTTGTTAAGTGTGCTGAAAAGAAACTGCTTTTGTCCAAAATGAACAGAAAAAGAAATACATTCCTTGCATTTTTTTAAACTTTTGGGTAGCAATTTGCAGTAGAAAAAATCACACAACCGCCACGTCCCGAGTGAATGTTTGTTGCCGCACTCATCGTAAAAGAAACGAGAAAAAAATTCAACAACCAAAGAGAGCGAGAGATAGAGAGAGAGGGAGGGAGAGTTTCAACGGAGTGTCCTGAGAAGGAACAAATTTGAAGCACTTGAGACAGTGATCATCGAGGACAAATCCACCATTCTAAATCCCGGAGAGGGAGAGAGAGACCTGAGTGATGATGTTGCGCAGCTATTGGATGATGGTCGTTGAGCCGAGGCCGACGTCGGTGACAGCAAAAGATTCGAACAAGAACCACAGCGTCGCTGAGAGGAACAAGAACGACGAGATGAAGGAGAACCACAGCGTCGCAGAGAAGTGGAAAGAATGACAGCATTGCAGAGCGAGAAGGACCAAGGGGAAGAATGAAGGAGAAATGGGTTCCCTCCTCTGTTGTTGACAGAGAGGAATGAGGAGGACGAAGGGTAACGCTGGAGCCAAAATAGGGATTTGGCTATTTTAGGAAATGGGTTTGTGTTCCCGATTCCAGGCTACGCCAGTTCCCGTTCCGATTCCAATTCCGATTCTCAGTTCTGGTTCCTATAAGGACCGAGAACCAAACCGAGAACTGGTGGTTTCTCAAAAAATAGAATCGAGAATCTACCCAGCCCTTTATAGAACCAGAAATCGAACCAGACCTGCAGGTCAGGTTCTCCGGTTCTCGATTCCATCCTAAAATCACGTCATGCTCAGACTGCTATTTGCTCGGTGTAATTTTTAGCGATTTTATAATTGAGGACCCGAAATTTTTTCCAAAATTTCCATAGTTGGCCAATTGAAGAATATTTTTGTTTTTTGGTAAGTAGATTACTATTTATTTGCAAGACTAAACTTGCCAATTGAATTTTCTTTTTTTTTACTCCTTTCATGGGTGATCCAGTCAAACACGTACCGTGAAAAAACTGTCTACTTTAGTTTTAGTATGGCAAAAGTCGCATTGCTAGGCCTAGCGATGGCGAGGAATTTTGAGAGCTTGAGGGAAAGAGTTGCTAAGTACTCTAAGAAAAAGAGACAAATGCAATGAATAAAAAAATTGACCGACTTTCAAGTAGATATGTACAGGAAGTGATCTCACACCTTGTAGCTGTAGATTCACAAAGAGAAATGGAATGCTTCGTTTTGATCTTGTGTCTGCACCTCCTCTGGGGCTTGTTCCAAGCTCTCTCTTTCTTTGCCAGAGGAGGCCGAAAAGATCGGCCCTCCAACCTTTCCCCCAGTCCACGGCCTCTTCCAATCATCGGCAACCTCCTCCAGCTCGGAGATCTTCCCCACAAGTCCCTTGCCAAGCTCGCTCGCACTTGTGGCACCATCATCAAACTGGAACGCGGCTTTGTGACCAGAGTCGTGATCTCTTCACCGGCGCTCGCCAAAGAAATCCTCCGAACCCACGATGCTGTCTTCTCGAATCGCGTGGTTCCTGATTCCGTCATGGCCCATGACCATGACAAACTAAGCATGCTCTGGGTACCCATATCTCCTCCCGTCAGATACCTCAGGAAAATATACAACTCGCATATCCTTTCCAGCAAGAAACTCGATTTGAACCAACACCTTCGCAGCAAGAAAGTGCAAGAGCTGATCACGTTTGTCAGAGAATGCGCGTACGCCGGCGAGGCAGTGAATATCAGCGAGGCAGCTTTCAGGACTAGCGTTAACGCAATATCAAACATGATTTTCTCTTTGGACATGATGGAACCTTTGAATCCAGCGAGAGAGCTGAAGGAAGAAGTGTGGCAAATCATGGTTGAGGTTGGAAAGCCTAACCTGGCAGATTACTTTCCTGTGCTCAAGAAGATCAGCCCGCATGGTGGGAAGCATCGCCTCGAGGCGCATTTCAAGAAGATCTTCGACATCTTTGACGAACTGATCCAGATAAGGTTGCAGCTGAGGATGGAGACCGGTTGGATCAAGCATAACGATGTTTTGGATAATCTTCTTGATTTAGTTGAAGATAAAAATGAGACCCGGACATGTCCTCAGTCAAGCATCTATTGCTGGTACCATGTCCTTGATCAAGCCTCCTCATATGTGAAGATTAATCTCTAATTTCTCGGCACAAAACCTTTGATCTGCAACATCGATCATGCAGGACATATTCGTCGCCAGTAGCAAAACCACTGCAAGTACTCTGGAGTGGGCGATGACAGAACTACTTTGCAACTCGGAAAAGCTATTGAGAGCCCAAGCCGAGCTCCATCAAGTCATCGGAAAAGGCAAGCAGATTGAAGCCGACATTTCTAGGTTACCCTATTTACTAGCTATCGTGAAAGAGAATTTCCGACTTCACCTGGCAGCTCCACGGAAATCCGGAGAAGATTTCATTGCAGGCGGTTTCACAATTCCAAAGGGTGCACAAGTCCTCATCAATGTGTGGGCGATAGGCCGATGCCTGATAGGTTTCTCAGATCCGATATCGATGTCTGGGGAGAAAACTTCGATCTCCTACCTTTTGGCGGCGGCAGATGGATCTGTCCGGGATTGCCATTGGCCATGAGAATGTTGCCTCTTATGCTCGGTTCACTCATCAATATTTTCAATTGGAGGCTCGAAGATGGCGTTACCCCTTAGAACATGAACATGGAAGACAAGTTCGGACTAGCCATCCAAACGCTGAATCTCTCAAAGTTGTGCCCTTTCCTATATGAAGGAAGAAAAATAAATGCCCGTTGAGGTTTCATTCTACGTAAATTATGTTCGTGGCATGGTCTATTTATAGAAAAAAGTCTATGCAATATTTTTGGTAAAATGCACAAATTTTCTTGAACTTAGATCCCGGGAAAACTAAGATATAAGTGAATATAATTTCCCACTTTCGATGGTGATAAAAAAGTAATGGTGTGTGATGCTGAATTTAATAGCACTTTGTAGCAGGTGGCAAGCTGTTGCTTAACTATTGTTTTTTACTTAAATCATTTATCGTCTAAATTGCTTATTTGGTTTAACGTCGTATTCAAGACAAAGGTTGTCCACTAGGACAAAAACGTAATTGGATTATTTTTGGTCAACAACGTTATCAAATTAGCAGAATCAAATATCTTTTTGTCCTCATCTCTAGAAGCTTCAATTACTTTATACCCCGCCAAATTCAACGTCCGGTCTTTTGTAATTGTAAAATTCTTTTTTACCCTGCCCAAAAATATAGATGAAAAATTCTGGATGTATCAAATCCTAATAACTTGTTGGTAACTCACCAATACTTTTACAAACTTACCAACTTTTTCTTATAGCATATAGATTAAAAATGTTTGTACTATTTTACAAACTTTTATTTATATAACTACCAACATTTAATTTTATTAATTTTTATACAAAATTAATAACCTAAATCGAAGTGATTATCAACTTTTGTGAAATTAGATTATCACTAAGTTAGTTGGGAGTTACTTACCAGCGTCTGTTTTTTTCAGTTTACTAACTTCTCGATTACGCTACTAATTTTTATTCGCCTTGATTGGCAACCCCTTATATTTTACTCTTTTTTAAAAGTCACCAATCTTAATTAGCCAACTTTTCTTCCATTAAGTTGTTGCATAGTATTGGGTTGTCAATTCTTACTTGAGTTACTCACCAGTATTATTTTTTTTTCTAACTTTTCAATTTTCTTATCGTCTACGAAGTTTTATTTGCATTTCTTAAAAACTACTTAAGTTTACTAATTTTTTATTAACTATCTGTTAAATAAGAGCCCAAATAAAAGAGAGATAGAGAAATAAAGGAGGCCCAGCCCACTTCAGCTCAAATAAAGCTTTAAGAAGACTCCTTATTCTTCTTCATGCACCGTTCATGAACTTGAGAAGAGAGACGGAGAAAAAGAAAGGGGAGAGAGCTCCGCCGAGAAAGAAAGAGAAATTGCGATGGTTCGTTGGGAAACGTCAATTTACGCCGGAAATGCCTTTTACATGGAATTTGTAAGAGTTTTTCGCTGTTTTTATCGCTTACAAGTTGGACTTTCGTTCTAAAGGTCAAAATTGCTGCCCTAGTTGTGTAGGCTTCGCCGGTGATGCTATGGCTGAGTTCGAGCTGTCTAATAGCAATAATTAGGTCCCTCACATTCCTAGCAACTTGTAGAATATAACAGATTGCGATTTGGACTTCCCGTTCGAGAGAAACCAATTTTTCGAAATCCTCGGTACGTGCTGAACAGTATAACTTGATCAGCAGCATACGGTGCCTAATCTTGTCACTTGCCAGCTAGATTTTGGACCGGCCAAGTTTCGGGCCTTTAAGTACTTTGAAAGAACTTTCTTTTTAATAGTAAGCACACTTGAATTGGAGTTCCATAGAGAAAGATATGACACAAGAAAATTTGTTGCGTCAGTGGTTATTCGGGACAGTTTTCATTTTTTTAGGTTTTTTGTCGACCCAAAATGAGCATTTTGACTCCAAAATAGTGTCGTCTAGTTGATTTTTAGTTAAGACAGTCATTTACTTGAGTTTTGATATCACTTCTTGCTTTATTGATAAGATTTTAAGTTTGTCGATCGAATAAGTTTCATTATTTGGGTTGAGCATTCCAAGTGAGCAACTTTTTGATGCAGGACCATCCAACTTAGCTCCATCAAGCAACTCAACACCACTAATGCTCATTCAAGCCAAGATAGAATTTGAGCATAACGTGCTAGAATGGGTCAAGAATGAAGTTTCCAATTAAAGAGGTACCAATCCATTCCCTAACAAAGTTACCAAGAAGATGGCTATCGATGGGGATACCAAGTAAAGAGTTACCGAGAATTATAGAGTTACCAATGATTAATGAGTACCTATTCTCAATTCCCCATATTAGTTGCCGAAATCGAAGTTATTCAATAATATATCAATATAAGGCTATTATAGGTTATATCCACAAGTGTTTGATGAACTTTTAAGATAGATATATTATGCTCAAGGATGATGGATGAATTTTGAAGATAAGGTACAAGGTTGAAGAGTCAAAAATATAAGTTCCCATGTTATTAAATACATCTCTAAGCTCCTAGAAGTCTTTATTGTTATGTAAGTTTCAAGAGTCAAAGCTCTAAGTTCCTAGGTCTTTAATTTCTTTTTAATTCTCATGTCTTTAAGTGTTTTAGTAGTTCCCTAAGTGTCATCTCTCCTATAAATAGAGGAAACCTCTCCATTGTAACATAAATGATTTTGATGAATAAAAATAATATGAGATTTTTCTCTGTGTGAACGAATATGTTTGGAGAGTGAATAACTCCTATTTCAATTTCTTTATCCTTGGAAAGTGGATTACTCCTTGGTGGTGAGTCAAGAAGCACTTTATCTTTGACTAGTGGTTTGCCCTTTAGGCCTTGGTAGTGAGCCTCTCTTATCCCAAAGTCCTTTTAGCCTTGGTAGGTGGCTTGTCTTTTAAGCCTTGGTAGTGAACTTCGTTTATCTCGATCTTCTTCCTTAATTGGTGGCACGTCCTTTATACCTTAGTGGCGATTGTATTCTATCATGCACTTATATTCACCCATCGAGAACCATTCCTACACACCTAATCCTATACACTTAACTCGAAAATTTCCCGTTTTGGGAATCACTCGCCCACGCACGCCTTACTTTCTTCACGGGTTTGGGCCTCCAACACGAATTGGGTTTTATTACATAAAGCCCCCATTTATTTGTAAGCTCTCATAGCCTGTTTTCAAAAATAACCCCACTAAACCCATTTTTATTACACTAACACCGATCCCCCAAATAAATATATTTTCTATTTCTATCAAAATAAGTCCATTTTCTATTAGCTACCTTTTTTTTTCAATTTCTACCTTCTATTTTATTTTTCTTCCCTTACAACCCAATGTGACGGTAGAAGTTGACTTTCCTTTTGAATTTTTTCAGGGCGACACAATTTCCACCCCTAAATTACTCCATCTATCCATATTTACACTAAAAACACAAAACTATCCTAATCTTTCAATTAAAGTTTAAAGTGATGGCCAGACTCCTTTTTTTTTTCTATTTATGATAGTCACCATAATTAAGCATTTTGCATGTTTTTTTAGCATATTAAAGAAAAGTGCATTTCGCATGTTTTTCTTAGCATATTAAAGACAAGTGCATTCTCAAATATTTTTATAACAATTTACATACTCCATGTAAAATTGTCTTGCTAATAACAAGGACAAAAAAATATTTTTTGATATAGTGTAAAAATTGAAAATTCTCTTTTTTATTATTGATCTTGTGAGAACTTATTTATTTTGTCCCTCTTATCTTAGAAGCTCATTTTTTTTTTGTAAACTTTTTATTCATTTCATTAATCTATAATATATATCAAGTCTATTTATTTACTATATTAAAGAATTTATCTTTTTCCTTATTATACTGGTGAGATACTTTTATACAAAGCATGTAAGATGTTAAAGGAATATATAGGACTACATTAAAAGTATTATGAACAATGAGGAATCTTGATATTTCTTTTTGTAAACAGTTCATAGATTATATTAATTTTTATCAATCCAAAGAAATGATACTTCACTAGCATTTCCCAAAAAAAAAAAAAAAGTTCTTAATTTATGCAATGTTTTGATTTAATTATATTTCATCCACTTAGCAATTTATCCATAAATATGATCAACAACATGGAAAAGAACTAGATTTTTGGAAATTTCTCTTTTCAACAAAAGAAATTTGTATAGAAGTAATTCTAACAATAATAAAATATATATATTGCCTTTAATATACATGGAAAATCTACAATGAACAAAAACTAAACATATGAAATTCTTAATTATGATAAGTAGATCCTACATAGATATAGAAAAACTATTAAAAAAAAAGTAAAAAAATCTAAATTGCAATTGAATAAGAGAGGGCAATTTTATCTTTTTGATGAAAATTGGATGGATTTAGTCATTAAATGGTGGAAATAGTGCCACCCTTTTTCTATTACTTTTCTTTTTTTTTTTTTTTTTTTTGGTCGGTACTTTTCTTTTCCTTTGATTTATCATTTTTCGACCATTCATCTCTATCCCTTTTTTGAATAAAAGAAAAATCTCCATCCCTTTTACTTGGTGTTTTCCACGTTCAAACACTTACTGAGCACAGCCACATTTTTTCTTCTCTTATTTTTATTTTTCTCTTTTTCAATCACTCTTTTTTCTTCTTCTTTTTTCGTTCTTTCAATTTCCTATACTCCTGTCATTCTTCCTTCTGCTCTTTCTTGCTGGACATCTCCGTGTACGAAACATTTGCCCTCAACGAGATACAGAATAACCATTCTGACAACATAATCACACTCGCCTCAGATTTGCTCTTAGCTTTCCAAAAAAGTTCCAGAAAATAATAAGTCTCGAAAAATAATGTGTATGGAAAAAAATTCTTATCAGAAGAAAATTCACCACAACCCACGGCATGCTCGTCATTCTACGACACCCATTGACACTTGTTCATTCAATTGTAATAAGTACGTAGTCAATTGATCTTTCGTTGGTGCTATGTCGGGATTATTTGCTCTTAATTGATATAATTGTCTTCTTAACATGAATAATACGAAGTGTCTTCGACTCAGTAACTTGTCAAGACCGAATTTTCATGTAGTCCATATCTTAAATATTCACAGTTACTACTTATATTGTTTTTCTTAACTTTTCATGCTTTAAATAATAATGAATGCACTTGGTGCCAACACAAATTCAATGACATTAAACAAAAACGAATCAGTATGACCATTTATTATCTAGATAAGGATATTAATCATTCTTTAAAAATTATTGATCAATTAATTTTACAAGAGTTATCGATCACCTGAATATTACATTTCTTAAGGAATTTCTTTTGGGGCCAAAAAATCATTATTGTTTTACTTTTGTTGGTAATTATCTCATGAAATTCATTCAATTAATTTTCATTAAATTGAATTAATACCACAAAAAATCACAAACGGATACACTTAAGCTAAACGGAGCATAAAACCCCAAACTTGGTATACCTGTCAATTGTCACATGCCATTTAACTCAATAATTTGATAGTAAAATTTAACAAAGACTAATTAACGGTAAATTTATCACAGGTATACTAATTTGGGGTTTTTTGTGGTCAAAAAATTAATTTGTAATAAATTTATCATAAGTATATCAGTTTGGGATTTTTCATAGTATTAACCTTTATAAAAACCTAGAATCAAACACTTGCATGCCATGGCTTAGCCACCACATGCGACCTAGTCCCGACCGCCTTCGTCTTCCTCTCTATCTGTGCCTCGACAATGGGGTGTTCCATCAACGATGATCAACAGCACACGGAGCCAAATCTGGCTCCGTCATCGCTGGTTGAGAAGACGATGAAGAAACAAAGAAAGCACAGACGAAGAAGAAGATAAAGGAGGAGGTGGTGGGAGAGAGATGAAGTGACCGTTGAGAGAAAGAGAGTGAGAGAAGGAGGCCAGCTGAGGGCTCTCGAATTGGCTTGCTTTATCAATTCTAGTAACCTCTGGTAGCAACTTGTGGATTAAAGGTTTGTGGAATGAAACTATAACGGTCAAGGCAATAGGCCAATGGGGTCGGATGTCATTTGCTGATTAAGCATGGGCCCTTTTCCTTCAATTGTTTCATCACATCACTGGTCACTTCTCTTATGGTGATTTAGGCTACCTTTGGTAACATTCCAAAGAATAGGTATTTCTGTTATTTTGTTCTCGAAAGCGGAAATAGAACAAAAATGCATTTAGTAAGTTTTTTGTTCTTGAGAACAAATTTGTTCTCAGGAACAAATTTGGAATATAAACAAAAAACAAAAACAACAACAAAATTGCTTCTCGTTCCCGGGAACAACCTTAGAAACAAGCTTCTTTTTTTTTTTTCCTTTTCTTTTGTTCCTTTTCCTTTTTTTTTCTTTCTCTTCCTCTCTTCTTCCCCTACCCAATCACCAACCTCGGCGCCAGCCAGCGATCGGCCAAACAAGGCTCGACAATCTCACGAAAGCCTCACCAGTCCCTGTTGAGGTCACCCAGAGATTGCCTACCCCTGCCGAGGTCACCCGAACCTCATCGACCATCGGCAAGGCCCCCCTGAGCCTCACCATGGCTGGGGAGGCTCCCTTGAGCCTTGCCATGGTTGGGCAAGGCTTGATCTTGTCTAGATTTGGCTAGGTTGAACCTCGTCGGGCCACCGGCGTGGCCCCCCAAGCATCTCTCGTTCATCACCCTCTGGTGAGGCCAAGCCTCACCAACCCCAGAAAGGCTCGACCTTGCCGGTGGCCGGGTGCTAGGCTCCCCCGAGGTTGCCGGCCGGCAACTAGCTATAGGAAGGAGAAAAAGAAAAAGAGAAAAATGTAATAAAATTATTAATAAATTAAAAGAAATTCTAAGTCACAAAAATATATGAGGTCATACCAAATGCATTTCTCTCCCGAGAACATAAATTTTCTGTAGTTATCAAAAGCGTTCAAATGCTCAAAAATTGTTCATGGGAATAGAAAAAAAAAAGTGTTTCAGAAAAAAATAATAATTATTTCATAAAACAGAAATGTTACCAAACGCACCCTTAATAAAGGCTTATCGGTTTTTGACAAACAAAAAGAAAATTGAGTGCATGTGAAAACTGTTGAGAAAATTTCCTAAATGATTTTGAAGATTGACAAAACCTTTCCATAAGTGTTTAATGATTTTGATAGTAAGTTTTTCCAGGTAAAAATTCTAATATATATCATCAATCGTTATTCATCAAACTCAAAAACTTATCAAGATGGTTTGGTTGTCTATGATGAAGATTATGTTCTGTCATGATAATCAAGGACAACATTATAATTTGTATGAGGATTATCAGGACAATACACATCATCAGATGTTATGAGAAGATCTTAGATCTTCACAATTTGATCATATGGAACGCAACGGCTAGGAATTTGGCCTAGATTTCTTGCTATAATTATTGATTGTCCAGCAAGGATGAACATTCAAAGAATCTTTCCTTGATTGGATATTTGATATCCATGCGACAATCATCTAGAGACAAGACGCACTTTCCAAATGGAGTAATAAACTTATGGAAACCTTATCTTTATTGTATGGACAGCAAAATCAAGGGAGACTCTTATCTTAGCAATCTAGAAACAATCAAATCTTCCTATCCAACAAGTGGATTGGATGAGTGATCCATAATAAATTTATCTCAAATTAATTTTTTTAATCACTAAAAATCTCAAATCGGTACATTTGTAATAAATTTATCCTCCTTTAGCTTTTGTTAAATTATGTTAATATTATGAAAAACTACAAACTGGTACTCATTTGACAAACGGAGAGTAAAATTTCAAACCGATATATTTATCAATTGTCACATGTCATCTAACTCAATAATTTGACAATAAAATTTAATAGAAACTAATATAAACTAAATTTGTTATAAATATACCAATTTAGGATCTTTCGTGATATTAACTCAATATATATATATGGATGATGCTTCATTTATTGGCTTTACTGTAGTTAGATAGAGTTGCTGCCGAATTATACAGAAGGTAAGTACTCCATCTAACCAAAAAGCATACATTTTGGCCAATGCTATCAATGTTAAATTGTTTCACTAATGTGGTTAAATTGTTTATCTTTTCTTATTTTGTGGTATGCGAAATAACATTGCCATTCTGTCACTTCAGATCTTCCAAACAAGATTCAAAACTACTTTAAGCCAACATTATAAAAGCTGTGTTTTAGAGCTGGGGCGTGTCTGTATCGAGTCATTAACCTCACGGATGAGATAGTAAGTAACTTATGATCCAAGTAGATGGTCAAACACGAAATCATTTGCGTTGATCGCGCCCTGTCAATCGCCAATGGACTAATGTTTTGTTTCCAACTCCTTGGTTGGGCCCTCCCCTTTCTTTCCCATCTGATCATAAAGATAACAATACCAATATGATGTAACAGAGTCCCGCCCCCGCCCCCCGGCGCAAAAAAATTCCAGGCTTCTTAGCCGCTAATTGTTCTGCCATTATGTGTAAGTTGGGATCATCTTTGACGCAATAATTACTTACCTCAGCCCCCTAAGACGCACATAATAACCATTTTGTTTATGTATTTTTCTTACGTTTCCATTTTCTAGAATAGATTTGGAACTAATAATGTAATTTCATTTTTCTATTTCTAGAAAAAAATTATTTATTTTTATTATTTCTTTTCTTTTCTTTTCTTTTCTTTTCCTTCTTCCTCCATCATCCGCCGGTCATCGGGCGGGCGAGGGCCAACCTAACCAACCTCAAGTAAGGTCGAGCTCACCAAGATTTGATGAGGCTCAGGCTCGTCGAGATCGGGTGAGCTCGACCTCACTATGGCAAGGCAAGCGAGGCTCGAGCTCACCCGAGGCTAGCGACCTCGAGCTTCGCCGCTTGTGGCCAGTCGAGGCTGTCAACCGGCGAAGGGAGGAAGAAGAAAAAAGAATAAAAAAAAAATTAATAAAATATTAACAAATTCAAGATGAGCAATTTCAGAAAATGTTTTCACTTTCTTAGATTAGGGAATGCACTTTTTTAAATTTTATACATGAATATTTTCTTTGACCAGAAAGTATTTTTACTTGACTAATCATTTTCAGGGAGCTAAACGAGTGAAAGATGGATTTCTAGAAAACACTTTCCCTCCAACATTTACACTAGAAGTTTCATTTGTATGTTCCATTGAGTTGAAGCTCGAACTGAAGATACTGGTGGTCACAGTGGATCTCTGGCAAACTCTTCTTGTTAAAGCACCATGCCATGCAGCATGAGCTTGAAGTTAATGGTCGATAATTATGCCATGCGAGCCAACACGAGCTTAAATTTAATGGTTGCGTTCAGCAGATTTATCTGGCTACTTAATGCAACTCGAGGTTAATCCAACGCAGCTGTACTAAACAGGGTCTTATTTGACTACTTGAAGTTAATGGTCGACAATTATGCCATGCGATGCGACACGAGCTTAAAGTTAATGGTCACGTTCAGCTGTCCAATCTCGTTTTGCCCAATACCTTCCAAAATCGACAATCCTACAGTGCTTATCTGAGAAAGCTCAAAAAATAAAATTTATAGATCTAAGAGTCTCCATTCTTTTGGCTTTAGAATCAAGTCATTCTGATCTAAATCGACAAAGTTATGTCCATTTTCCTGAGCTAACATAGAACTAAAATTTCTACTTAATTTTGTGACTAAGTTTTCATGTGTGTAAGTCAATCTTCCGATCCTATTGATTGAGTAGCCGACCTTGGACTACATCACAATCGGTCTCGATTCATCGTATCATGAGGGTTTGTCATTGAGCGATGAGTCGTTTCTGTGCGAAAGTGAAATAGGAATTGGATAGCATGTTAGCTTAAAAAACATTATCTTGTTTTAAAAAGGAAATGTTTCAATGGCTTGGGTCATATCTACCAGCCAAAGCATGTTCCTATTACATGGAGTCAATGACCAACCTAGGGGCCTTGGCATCGTGCTACGACCGCTATCTGCCCGTCGTAAATTTTAGCACTTCTATACAGGAGTACACGAAATTTTCTCTAAAATCTCTCTATCTGGCCAATTGAAGAATATTTTTGTTTTCGGTAGTAGAATGCTCTCTATTTGCAAGACTAAAATGCCAGCTGAAGTTTTTTTTGGCTCTTTCATGGGTGCTTCAGTTAAACACGTGCCGCGAAAAACTAGTCTACTTGAGTTTTGGTATGGCAAAAGTCGCAAAGCTAGGCCTAAAATTGACAGAATTTTTAGAGCTTGAGGGAAAGAGTTGCTAAGTACTCTGAGAAAAAAAGATAAATGCAATAAAAAAATAAAATTTGACCAACTTTTCAGGTGGATATGTATATGAAGTGATCGCACACCTTGTGGCTGTAGATTCACAAAGAGAGATGGATTACTTGGTTTTGATCTTGTGTTTGCACCTCCTCTGGGGCTTGTACCAAGCTGTCTCTTACGTCACCAGGGGAGGCCAAAGAGGTCGGCCCTCCAACCTCCCTCCGGGTCCACGGCCTCTTCCGATCATTGGCAACCTCCTCCAGCTCGGAGACCTTCCCCACAAGTCCCTCGCCAACCTCGCTCAAGCTTACGGCCCCATCATCAAACTGGAACTTGGCTTTGTGACCACGGTGGTGATCTCTTCACCGGCGTTCGCCAAAGAAATCCTCCAAATCCACGATGCTGTCTTCTCGAATCGCATGGTTCCCGATTCCGTCATGGCCCATGACCATGACAAACTAAGCGTGGCCTGGCTACCCGTATCTCCTCTCTTCCGCTACCTCAGGAAAATATACAACTCGCATATCTTTTCCAGCAAGAAACTCGATTTGAACCAACACCTTCGCAGCAAGAAAGTGCAAGAGCTGATCACGTTTGTCAGGAAATGCGCATGCACTGGCGAGGCAGTGAATATCAGCGAGGCAGCTTTCAGGACCAGCCTTAACGTGCTATCGAGCACGATTTTCTCTTTGGACACGATGGAACCTTTGACTCCAGCCAGAGAGCTGAAGGAAGTGGTGTGGCAAATCAGTGTTGAGGTTGGAAAGCCTAACCCGGTGGATTACTTTCCTGTGCTCAAGAAGATCGGCCCTCGTGGTCCGAAGCATCGCCTCAAGGCACATTTCAAGAAGATGTTCGACATCTTTGACGACCTGATCCGGAGAAGGTTGCAGTTGAGGATGGATACCGGCTTGATTAAGCATAACGATGTTTTGGATAATCTTCTTGATTTAGTGGAAGATGAAAATGAGACCCTGGACATGTCCTTAGTCAAGCATCTACTACTGGTACTGTGTCCTTGTCTCATGCCTCCTTGTTTGTGATGATTAACATCTAATTTCTAGGAACAAAATCTTTGATTTGCGACATCGGTCATGCAGGACATATTCGTTGCCGGTAGCGAAACCACTGCGAGTACTCTGGAGTGGGCGATGACAGAACTACTTCGCAACCCAGAAAAGCTATCGACAGCCCAAGCCGAGCTCCATCAAGTCATTGGCAAAGGCAAGCAGATTGAAGAGGCCGATATCTCTCGCTTACCCTACTTACAAGCTATCGTGAAGGAGAATTTCCGACTTCACCCGTCAGCTCCTCTCCTTGTTCCTCGGAAATCCGGAGAAGATGTCATTGCAGGCGGTTTCACAATTCCAAAGGGTGCACAAGTCCTCATCAATATATGGGCGATAGGCCGAGATCCTAGCGTTTGGGACCATCCAGACAAGTTCATGCCCGATAGGTTTCTCAGATCCGATATCGATGTCAGGGGAAAAACTTCGAGCTCCTACCTTTTGGCAGCGGCAGGCGGATCTGTCCGGGATTGCCATTGGCCATGAGAATGTTGCCTCTTATGCTCGGTTCAATCATCAATATTTTCAATTGGAAGCTCGAAGATGGCATTACCCCTGAGAACATGAACATGGAAGACAAGTTCGGACTAGCCATCCAAAAGGCTGAATCTCTCAAAGCTGTGCCCATTCCTATATGAAGGAAGAAAAAGAAATGCACGTTGAGGTTTCATTCTATGTAAATTATGTTCGTGGCATGGTCTATTTATAGAAAAGAAGTCTATGCAATATTTTAGGTGAAATGCACAAATTTTCTTGAATTTAGATCCCGGCAAAACTAGGATATAAGTGAATACAATTTCCCAGTTTCCATGGTGATAAAAAGGTAATGGTGTGTGATGATGATGAATTTAAAGAACTTTGTAGCAGGTGGCAAGCTGTTGCTTAACCATTGTTTTTTACTTCAATCATTTATCGTCTAAATTGCTTTTCTGGTTTAACGTCGTATTCAAGACAAAGGTTGTCCACTAGGACAAAAACGTTATCGGATTATTTTTGGTCAATAACTTCATCAAATTAGCAGAATCAAATATCTTTCTGTCCTCATCTCTAGAAGCTTCAATTACTTTATACCCCGCCAAATTTAAAATCCGGTCTTTTGTAATTGTAAAATTGTTTTACACCCTCCCCAAAAATATATATGAAAAATTCTGGATGTATCAGTTCCTAATAACTTGTTGGTAACTCACCAACACTTTTACAAACTTACCAACTTTTTCTTGTAGAATATGGATTAGAAATGTTTGAACTATTTTATGAACTTTCATTTATAGAACTACCAACGTTTAATTCTATTTTAATAACCTAAATTAAAGTGATTATCAACTTTTTTGTCAAATTAGATTATCACTAAGTTAGTTGGGAATGAAATACCAACGTCTCTTTTTTTTTTTTCTTTTAGTTTACCAACTTCTCCATTAAGCTACTAATTTTTATTGCTTCGATTAGCAACTTCTTATATTTAAGTCTTTTTTAAAAGTCACCAATCTAAATTAGCCAACTTTTCTTCCATTAAGTTGTCGTATAGTGTTGGGTTGTCAATTCTCATATGAGTTATTCACCAGTGTTATTTGTTTTTTCTTTCTAATTTTTCAATTTTTATTTTCATCTGTGAAGTTTTATTTGCATTTCTTAACAACTACTTAAGTTTACTAATTTTTTTATTAACTATCTGTTAAATAAGAGCCCAAATAAAAGAGAGATAGAGAAATAAAGGATGCCCAGCCCACTTCAGCTCGAATAAAGCTTAGGATTCACACACCCTTCGTGAACTTGAGAAGAGAGACGGAGAAAAAAGAAAGGGGAGAGACTCCACCGAGAAAGAAGAGAGAAATTGCGACGCCTTGTTGGAAAACGTCAATTGACGCCGGAATATGCCTTTTACATGCAATCTGTAAGAGTTTCTCGCTGTTTTTATCGCTTACAGGTTGGACTTTCGTTCTAAGAGTCAAAATTGCTGCCCTAGTTGTGTAGGCTTTGCCAGTGATGCTACGGCTGAGTTCGAGCTCTCCAATAGTAATAATTAGGTCCCTCGCACTCCTACTAACTTGTAAGATTTAACATATTGTGATTTGGACTTCCCGTTCAAGAGAAACCAATTTTTCGAAATCCTTGGTACGTGCTGAACAGTAACTTGATCAGCAGCATTTGGTGCCTAATTTGGTCACTTGTCAGCTAGATTTTGGACCGGTCAAGTTTAGGGTCTTTAAGTACTTCGAAAGAACTTTCTTTTTTACAGTAGCACCCTTGAATTTGAGCTCTGTAGAGAAAGATATGACACGAGAAAGTTTGTTGTGTGAGTGGTTGTTCTTTGTGTCAATGGTTATTCGGGACAGCTGGCATTTTTTTAGGCCTTTGTCAACCCAAAATGAGTATTTTGACTCCAAAATAGTGTCATCTAGTTGATTTTTAGTTAAGACAGTTAGTTACTTAAGTTTTGATATCGGGATTTTGAGTTCGCCGGATCAAAAAAGTTCCGTTATTTGGGTTGAGCATTCCAAGTGAGTAACTTTCTAATGCGGGACCATCCAACTTAGCTCCATCAACCAACTCAACACCATTAATGCTCAATTAAGCCAAAATAGAATTTGGACATAACATGCTAGAATCAGTCGAGAATGAAGTTTCTATTAAAGATGTATCACTCCATTCCCTAACAAAGTTATCGAGAAGATGGCTATTGATGGGGATACCAAGTAAAGAGTTACCGAGGATTACACAATTGCCAATGATTAATGAGTTACCAATTCTCGGTTCACTATATTAGTTGCCAAAATCGAAGTTATTCAACAATTATCAATGGGAGGCTATTATAGGCTATATCCGCGAGTGTTTACAACTTTTAAGATAGATATTTTATGCTCAAGGATGATGGACGAATTTTGAAGATAAGGCACAAGGTTGAAGAGTCAATAATATAAGTTCCCATGTTATTAAATGCATCTCTAAGTTCCTAGGAGTCTTTATTGTTATGTAAGTTTCAAAAGTCAAAACTCTAAGATCCTAGGTCTTTAATTTCTTTCTAATTCTCATGTCTATCAATGTTTCAATAGTTCTCTAGGTGTCATCTCTCCTATAAATAGAGGAAACTTCTCCATTGTAACACAAACAATTTTGATCAATAAAAATAATATGTGATTTTCTTCTGTATGAGCGAATATCTTTAAAAAGTAGATAATTCCTATATTGATTTCTTTATCCTTAGAAAGTTGATTACTCCTTAATAGTGAGTCAAAAAGCACTCTGTACTCCATTGGTGGTTTTCCATTTAGACATTGGTAGTGAGCTTCTCTTATCCCGAAGTCCGGTAACTTTATTGGTAATTTAATCTAACCTAATATGATAAGCCACTATACATATATTGATAATTTCATATTAGAGTTAATAATCTCAAAATGTTAGTGAGTTTGACAAATAAAAGTTGGTAAGTTAATATAAAACTAGTAATTTGCAATCTTTAAAAAAGAATTAGTAATTTCACAAATATATTGGTAATTTATTAACAATTTACCCACACAAAAACAAAGTAACAAGATATTTTCTTTTACCTAAGGTATTTTGACATTTTCCAATGCTTTTTGAAATTTACCAGCATGGAAGATTTGACACTTATGCTCCGCAAAGAAAGTCATTGCCTAGTCTTGTATCAATCATGTATACAGTGAAACGAAATCTACATTCGATTCCATTTACCAATTTGATATTATTAGTCATTGATAAATAATCCCCGCAATTAGTGGGGTTAGTCAAGTAGTTAATTTAGGTTTTGTGTTCGAAGAAACTAGCATGAGGTTTCATAATATAAACCACTCTCATATACCACCCCTCTTGAACCCAACCAAAGATTATGTAACCGTATATTTCTTCAATTGCATAGGATGACAAATACTTTGAGGACACAAATAAAATCTATTTTTTTCTAGAAATTAATTTCTTGCAAGAAATAGATTTTTCTATTTTTATTTCCCAAACAATTTTTGAGCAAAAATGCACATTTGATAATGACGCAAAATTTATATTTACGGAATAGATTTTCTCCCTCCTGAGTAGTGCAAGAGGTGGGCAGTAGGCGGCAGCGGATGGCAGCGAGCAATGATGGGTGGGCAGATGGCTAATAATGAGAGAGAGTGATGAAAATAGTTTTCATTTCTTACTTTTGTTCTAGAAATAGAAAAGTAAAAAATTTTAACTTCTGATTTCTATTTGAAACTTATTTCCAGAGTAAAAATTTGTTCCAAATATTAAAAAAATAAAATTACATTATCAAATGGATTTATATTCTAAACCTATTCTGGATAATAGAAAATAGAAAAATGGAGGAATAGAATAGTTGCCACGTGCACCCTAAACATCTAGAATTCTGGTCAATGTCTAAGGGTCTATGCCCTTTGTGGGAAATAAAATGAAATAAAAATAGTCATCATACTTAGCACGAGAGATAATTGTTCAAAAAATTCTAGAATGTGTTTTTTTTTTTTTAATTTGTCTCAGATATAATCATATAATCGGTACTAGAACACGTGGCATCCAAATAAAGCCGTTTGTAGCAATTTAACTTTCCACAAATAAAGAAGGTAGCCAAACTACCATTCCCACGCCTCTCTATCCTTCCATCCAATGGCCACTCAAACCCAGCAGCAAGTGAAGGTAGCCAAACTACCCACGCCTCTCTATCCTTCCATCCCATGGCCTCTCAAACCTAACAACAACACTTCCTTCTCTTCCCCCTCATGGCTCAAGGCCACGTGATCCCAACGACCAACCTAGGGACCTTGGCATCGCGCTACTAGAGTACTTTCATACTAGAGTACACTAAAATATCTTTATTTGGCCAATTGAAGAATATTTTTGTTTTCGGTAGTAGAGTACTCTCTATTTGCAAGACTAAAATTGAAGTTTTTTTTTTCACTCTTTCATGGGCGCTTCAGTCAAACACGTGCCATGAAAAAGCTAGTCTACTTTAGTTTTAGTATGGCAAAAGTCGCAAAGCTAGCCTAAAAGTAAAAGAATATTGAGAGCTTGAGGGAAAGAGTTGCTAAGTACTCTGAGAAAAAAAGACAAATGCAGAGAGAGAGAGAAAGAGAGAAAGAGGGACCGACTTCCAAGTAGATATGTATATGAAGCGATCGCACAGCTTGAAGCTGCAGATTCACAAAGAGAAATGGATTACTTGGTTTTGATCTTGTGTTTGCACCTCCTCTGGGGCTTGTTCCAAGCTCTCTCTTACATCGCCAAGGGAGGCCAAAGAGCTCGGCCCTCCAACCTTCTCCCCAGTCCACGGCCTCTTCCGATCATCGGCAACCTCCTCCAACTCGGAGATCTTCCCCACAAGTCCCTCACCAAGCTCGCTCACCCTTACGGCCCCATCATCATACTGGAGCTTGGCTTTGTGACCACGGTGGTGGTCTCTTCACCAGCGCTCGCCAAAGAGATCCTCCAAACGCACGATGCTGTCTTCTCGAATCGCATGGTTCCCGATTTCGTCGTGGCCCATGACCATGACAAACATAGCATGGCCTGGGTGCCCCTATCTCCTCTTTTCCGATACCTCAGGAAAATATACAGCTCGCATATCTTGTCAGCAAGAAACTCGATTTGAACCAACACCTTCGTAGAAAGAAAGTGCAAGAGCTGGTCAGCTTTGTTAGGAAACGCGCGTGTGCTGGCGAGGCCGTGAATATCAGCAAGGCAGCTTTCAGGACCAGCCTTAACGTGATATCGAACACGATTTTCTCTTTTAACATCCAGCCAGAGAGCTGAAGGATGTGGTGTGGAAAACAAGGTTGAGGTTGGAAAGCCTAACCTGGCTGATTACTTTCCCGTGCTCAAGAAGATTGGCCTGCGTGGTCTGAAGCATCGTCTCGAAGTGCATTTCAAGAAGATGTTCAACATCTTTGACGACCTGATCCGGAGAAGGTTGCAGTTGAGGATGGAGACCGGGTTGATTGACCACAACGATTTTGGATAATCTTTTTGATTTAGTGGAAGATGAAAATGAGACCCTGGACATGTCCTTAGTCAAGTATCTATTACTGGTTCTGTGTCCTTGTCTTGCGCCCCCTTGTTTGCGATGATTAATATCTATTTTCTAGGTACAAAATCTTTGATTTGCGACATCGGTCACGCAGGACGTATTCGTCGCCGGTAGTGAAACCACTGCGAGTACTCTGGAGTGGGCGATGACAGAACTACTTCGCAACCCAGAAAAGCTATCAACAGCCCAAGCCGAGCTCCATCAAGTCATTAACAGAGGCAAGCAGATTGAAGAGGCCGATATCTCTCGCTTACCCTACTTACAAGCTGTCGTGAAAGAGAATTTCCGACTTCACCCACCAGGTCCTCTACGTGTTCCTCGGAAATCTATAGAAGATTTCATTGCAGGCGATTTCACAATTCCAAGGGTGCCCAAGTCTCATCAATGTATGGGTAATCGGTCGAGATCCTGGCGTTTGGGACGATCCAGACAAGTTCATGCCCGATAGGTTTCTTGGATCCGATATTGATATCAGGGGACAAGACTTCGAGCTTCTACCTTTTGGCGGCGGCAGGCGGATCTGTCCGCGATTCCCATTGGCCATGAGAATATTGCCTCTTATGCTCGGTTCACTCATCAATATTTTCAATTGGAGGCTCGAAGATGGCGTTACCCCTGAGGACATGAACATGGAAGACAAGTTGGGACTAGCCACCCAAAAGGATGAATCTCTAAAAGCCGTGCCCATTCCTATATGAAAGAAGAAAAAGAAATGCACGTTGAGGTTTCATTCTATGTGAATTATGTCCGTGGCATGGTCTATTTATAGAAAAAAGTCTATGCAATATTTTAGGTAAAATGCACAAATTTTCTTGAATTTCGATCCCAGCAAAACTAAGATATAAGTGAATGTAATTTCCAGTTTCCGTGGTGACAAAAAAGTAATGGTGTGTAATGATGGTGAATTTAACAGAACTTTGTAGCAGGAGGCAAGCTGTTGCTTAATCATTGTTTTTTACTTCAATCATTTATCGTCCAAATTGCTCGTTTGGTTTAACATCGTCTTCAAGACAAAGGTTGTTCACTAGGACAAAAACGTTATCCGATTTTTCTGGTCAATGACTTGATCAAATTAGCAGAATCAAATATTTTTTTGTCCTCATCTCTATAAGCTTCATTTACTTTATACCCTGCCAAAAACATCCTGTCTTTTGTAGTTGTAAAATTCTCTTATACCCTGGCCAAAAAATAGATGAAAAATTCTGGATGTATCTGACAGAAAACGAGAAAAATATAGAAGAAGATGGTATTTCATGTGTTTCATCCATTACAATCTCAATGTACAGTACCCAATATATAATATAAAGTGTGAAAAATGAAAGGAAAGAATATTCTCTAAAGTATCAAATCTAATCCTAAATTGATACAGCAATCAATTACAATCCTAGAATGATTCAAGGTATCAATCATACAAGCACATCTTCCAACACTCCTCCTCAAGCTGGCGGCTTATATATGTCCAAGACGCCCAACTTGCTTAGAAGATATGCATGTTGTCTTTGGCATAGAGGCTTAGTAAAGATATCTACCGGTTGCTTTGTGGTTCTAATTTCTCTCGTCTCAATTATCCCTTCTTGAATCTTGTCACGGGTGAAATGACAACCAAATTCTATATGCTTTGTTCTTTCATTTACCATGGGATTTGCCATCAATTTGAGTGCCACATCATTGTCACAAAATAGTAAGGTTGGACCTTTGACTTGTACCCCAAGGTTCAGAAGTAGACCTCGTATCCATATTACTTCACAAACTATATTGGCCATAGCTCAATACTCAACTTCAACTGATGATAATGACACAATTGATTGCTTCTTTGTTTTCCACGAAAATAGCGATTCCCCAAGTTTAATGTAGAACCCCATAGTGGACCTTCAGGTCATAGGATAAATGGCATAGTCTATGTCGCAATATGCTGACATCTCCATGTTACACTTCCGAGAATGGAGTATCCCAAGTCTTGGGCATTTCTTCAAATACTTCACAACCTTAAGAGTGGCATTCATATGAGATTGTTTTGGACTATACATGAATTGACTGAGTGTTTAAATTGCATAGTATATGTTAGGTCTAGTCGTGGTGAGATCTTTAAGTTTTCCAACAAGTCTTTGATAGCTTGATGGATCCTTGAGCAACGAATCATCACCTGGAGACAAATTCACATCATATTCAACTGTAGTCAGCTTGACATTTTGCTCGATGGGAATAACAGCTAGCTTGCATCCTAGTAGACCTACTTCTAATATGATTTCCAATACAAATTTCCGCTAACTGAGAGAGATTTCAATTCCAAGGAAATATTTGGATGATTTCCAATACAAACTTGGTGAATTCAAGCCTACACAAACATAATCTTTGGTCCAAGTGGGTGGACAACTAATGCGACTAGAGCGTCATGGTGGATCATGCTAATGCACAAAAGATGACTCATCAACAGTGATATGTGCTGAGGGAAGTTCTATTGAGGAAGGATAAAAAATCTCTTCGATTGTCATCATCATGTCCTCGATTGAATTATTCAAAGTTGATGTGGCATTAGGAACTTCAGGTAATACCGGAGGTGGCTCTGGACCTTATGGAGGGGCAATAATGATATATTGATGGTCTTCGGATGGTCTTCGGTTGAAGATGCCTCATCATGGAAAGGAAACTTGTCCTCATAGAAAATGACATCCTTGCTTACAAAAAAATCACCTATGGATGGATCATAAACACAATACCCCTTCTGCAAGTTTAGATACCCCATGAATACGCACCGGCAAGCACTAGGACCCATCTTATATTGAGGTCCTATTATTGTGACGCAACATTAGTAACTAAAAACTTTGAGATGGTGAAGTTCTGGTTTCTTCCTAAAAAGCGACTCAAAGGGGGTTCATCCGTTGAGAACTCAAGTTGGCATGCGATGGATTAGGTAAGTTACCATAACCACACAATCTCCCCAAAAAGTTTCAGAAATAGAAGCTTGAAATTTAAGGACATGCTTGACTTCTAACAAATGATGATGTTTACGTTCAACTACCTCATTTTGCTGTGGGGTGTAAGTACAAGAACTCTCATGAAGGATTCCAAGAGAAAAGAATAAAGATCCGCATTCACGATTGAAGAAATCTCTTCTATTGTCAGTTCGAATTTTTTGGACAAATTTTCCAAATTGATTTTTGGATAAGGAAAGAAACGTCTTCAAATGAAGGGATACTTGACTCTTGGATTGCACGAGGAATACCCATGTAGCATAGGAATAATCGTCTACAATCATGAGAAAAATCGCGAACCATCACAATGTGGTGTATGATATGGTCCCCAAACATCAGCATGGATGAATGCGAAAATACTTTAAACACAATTTTTGCTTGTGGGAAAAGAAACACACGATTGTTTTGCTAGAGGACAAATATGGCATTGAGGATAAAGGAAAAGCACTATGACCCATTCTTTGATGAGAACTGAAATTTTTATCATTGGTAGTAGAATTATAAAATGATTTTTATTCAAGGAAATGCTAGACAAATCGAAATAATGTGGAAAACTGGTCAAAAATAGAGCCATTCTGAAGAACTACCCAAGTTCGTCAATTTGCCAGTGGAAGGGACCTTAAAGAAATAATTATCAAAGTGGAAAATGACATAACAAAAATTGTCCTCACAGATTTTGGAAACAAAAGTAAGATTGAAATGAAATCAAGAATGTAAAGGACAATCCAGAGCATTAATAAGGGGACTAAGATTTACTGTTCCTATCATGGTGATATACGTGACTTTTCCATTTGGAAGGTGGACAATGATAGGTTAAGATAATTGCATATGGATATGAGAAAAGAAACTTTTGTTGCAAATAATATGGTCACTAACTCTCGAATCAATTATCCATGCATCATTTGGTACTAAGCTCATCAAACAATAAGAGGTACCTGAAAAACTTCTAATTTTGTTAGAGGTATCCCACTTCTTCAAGGCCTTCATGAACTGTTAGTATTGGTCATGAGTAATTAGCTGATGAATTTTATCAGCATATTAGCCAGTGACTTGATAAGTAGCTGCAAATTCCTTTCCTTTTTGGTGTTTATCACCAAGCTTCCCATGTAACTTCCAACTGGTGTCAACTGTATGATGCAAACACCTAAAATAATCACAAAATAGTTTACCCTTTCCTTTAGAACTTAGGCTACCACTTTTGTATGGGCTAGCGAAATTCAGCCCATTTGAAGCCTTGACGATTGGGGCTAACGTGGCCTAGTGGTGACCATATGATCCACTAGCCAAAAAGAGCAAACGTGAGCTGTCCGATCGCAATGCCAAATCCAGGCTGTCAATCCCAGGGTTCTTGAAGCTTCTTTCTTCTTCTTCTGTTTGCCTTAGGACAGTCTGCCTCTTTCCATCGTTTTGCGCCCTGTTCACTGGAGGCCTCTGCTGTTGGTTGGTCTAAGCCGCAAGCAAAATACTCTCCCCCACCTTGATGTTTTCCTATAAAACAAGATGCTAGCTCTCTTCCTACATAGCTAGTTGGTAGATCCGACCAAGTGAATGACGGCTTCCAATTCATTCCAAAGCGTCAAAAGCTTGTTGAAGCATGTCATGATTGACATGTTTCCTTGCTTTAATTTGGATATAACCTGGGTGATGGAGAATAGCTTTGCTCGATCCAATTTTCCATACATCTCTTTTATGTTTTCCCACATAACCCTTGAGTCTTTTGTCGAAGGTAGTCCAACCACCACATCCAAGGCTATACAATTCCCTATCTAGGTTCGGACTAGCTGGTTACATTTTTTCCAAAGTTGGGCTGAGTGTTTGTCGATCAAAACTGGGATAGTTTTGTCAAGAAATCCGTCATTGTCCTTCGTGACAAGGGCCTATCGGAATTCTTGTGACCACATTGAGTAATTTTCCGAGCTAGTGAGTTGGTGGGTGATAAGCAAGAGCTCGGGCCATCAATGCTAGAGGTGTAAAGAGAGTCACCGGGCTTTGGATGGCCACTAGCGACCGAGATTGAGAACTGCAGAAAGCCGAGTTAGGGAATCGTGTAGGGATTCCCCCTTTGGCCTAGTTCGAATGTTTGACCCGCATGGATTCCTTATAGCCCAGTGGATGGGCTTGCCCCGATTTCGATTGGTGGGCCCCCATTGAACTATATCTATTTTCCATGGACTAAATTCTATGACCACGGAAAATTTCAGGCTGGCCCATAGATCCATGGAACGAATGGTACCTAGACAAGTAGCCATTGGATGGACTAGCTTGGATTGGATTGGCTCAAGGTGGGCTACCCCATGATGGGCTATCCCTAATTCAACAAGGCCTTAAAGGGAATCCACTAGATCAACTAATTTGTTCCCGATTCCTAACGTCTCTAGCAGGCTGGTTCTACTATAGTGGAGTTCCTTGCAGAGGCAACTCCTCTGGATTTCGTTCCTCAAAGGTAGATCAATGATCTTTCGTCATGTTATCGGTGAGGGATGAAGGTAAAAAAAAATATTGGTAAAATTTGAGGGTTGAATAATTCAAATACCGATTCCTACACCAAAGTGCTAACTTTGTTTTGCATGTTAGTCTTTTCTGCAACAACAAGGAAGCAAGGAAAACCGAAAGGCAATCAAGAAAGTGCGGAAGCTTTATAGGGAAACAGAGGCTCTTATACCATGACAAAAAATGAGAAAAAGAGAGAATAAGATTGTATTCTATGTGTTTCATTCATTACAATCTCAATGTACATTACCCAATATATAATTTAAAGGGTGAAAAATGAAGGGAAAAATATTCTCTAAAGTATCAAATCTAATCCCAAATTGATACAACAATCAGTTACAATCCCAGAATAATTCAAGGTATCAATCAGACGAGCATATCTTCCAATAATATCAATTCCTAATAACTTGTTAGTAACTCATCGACACTTCTATAAACTTATTACTTTTTTTCATAGTTTATAGATAAAATATGTTTGTACTATTTTACCAACTTATATTTATATAACCTACCAACAATTCAATTAAGTTGTTGCCTAGTGTTTGGTTATCAATTCTCCTTTGAGTTACTCGATGTTTTTTTTTTTTTTAAACATTCAATTTTTCTTGTCATCTGCAAAGATTTATTTGCATTTCTTAACGACTACTTTAATCCCTAAATTTTTTAAGAAACTAATCCGTTAAATAACAACCCAAATAAAAGAGAAAATTGAGAAATAAAAGAGGCCCAGCCCGCTTCAACCCAAATAAACCTTTAAGAAGAATCCTTTTTCTTCTTCAAGCACCATTTGTTAACTTGAGATGGGAGGGAGGGAGGGAGGGAGGGAGGGAGGAGGGATCCACCGAGAAAGAAGAGAGAAATACCGGTGGTTGATCGGGAAACGCCTTTGCATGCGATTGGTAAGAGTTTCTCACAATCTTTACCTCTTACAAGTTGAACTTTCGTTCTAGGAGTCAAAATTGTTGCCTTCGTTGTACTGGCTTCAACGGTGACGCTCTGGCCGAGTTCAAACTACCCAATAGAGATAATTAGATCCCTCACGTCCCTAGGAACTTGCACGAATTGCGATTTGGACTTCCTGTACGAGGGAAATCAATTTTTTGAAATCCTTGGTATACGCTAAACAGTAACTTGATCAGCAATATTTGGTGCTCAATTTTTATCAATTGTCGGCTAGATTTTGGGCCAACCAAGTTTAGGGTTTTTAAATACTTCGAAAGGGTTTTCTCTTGACAGTAAGCACACTTGAATAAGAATACGGTAGAGAGATACAGCCTAAGAAAGTTTATCGTGCGAGTGGCTGTTTGTCATGTGAGTGGTTGTTCATGTTAAATATAAAGGAACAGAGTTGAAGAAGAAGAACAGCACGGTTGAAAAACAAGAAACAAAAGAAAGCAGAGGACTTGGCGATGTAGCAAACTACAAAGAGATGATGATCAATGGTCCAGCTTGATCGACATCAATGAAGGAGATGCCTAAAGTGGAGAATGACATGGATCGCCAAGTCATATAAATCCAAAAACTAACACGTGTGCTATAAGGTGTAATCTGTTAGTTGTATTCTGTTTTTCTTATGAACAATATTCAGTTTTCTCTGTTACGGGAAAAAGTACTTCTTCCTATATAAAAAGAGAGAGAGATAGATAGAGAAATATAGAGAAAGAAAGAAATCCTCCATGGATGCTCTGCATCACAGTATCAAATGAAAGCCTCGAAGACTTGATCAGTTGCTGAAGGTTTTTCAAGAGATACAAGTAAGGTAGAGTAGAGGAGGAAAAACAGAGAATCTATATTCATTGTTGTTTCAGATACTCTGTATTACAATGATACTTTGATACAATGAAATTCGAAGCATTTCCAGAATCGGCTACACTTTCCTAGATTCTATTCTTCATCTCCATCTACATTTGTTCATCATCATGTTTTTCATCTGGTTGTTTATCTTCACAGTTCACTGCTTTAGTATTTAGTCACCATGATTGGCGGTTCTTGAGGCCTTTTGTCAGTCCATAACAAGCATTTTGACTCCAAAAATAGTGTCGCCTAGTCGAGTCTTAGTTAAGACAAATATTTACTTAACTTTTGATATCTCTTGTTACTTTATTGATATGATTTTAAGTTCGTTGAATCTAGTCAGTTTTGATGTTTGGGTTGAGCATTCCAAGTGAGTAGCTTTCTTCGCGAGTTTGGCTCCCAACACAAATTGGGGGCCAAACTCGAGATCTCGAGATATCAATTTAATCTTTGGCTAATTATAAAGAACCATCTTTCCCACCCAAGCCCTGCTTATGGTGCATGGCAGAATCGGCTATGAGGTATGTGCCTTTTGTAAGCTAACACTGGATTCCATAGATCATCTCTACTTCGGCTGTTGTATCACTGCTAGCATGGCCTTCTCTTGGGCGGCTAAATGCAATCTCCCTTGGTGGAACAAGACATGGGCTAAGAACCTTCAGTGGGCGATGAGATTCCTTTCCAGTAAGGATTTCTACCACTCCATTGGCCGATTCTCATTTGGTGCTCTTTGCCACCTTATATGGAAATATAGGAATGACATACTCTTTAGAGATCATTCGGTGGTAGTTGTGGCTGTTAAAAATCACCTCATAAAAGTGGTCAAGGATAAGGCCTTAAAATTCAAAAACGTTGAAGATAATCCAAGGAACAGAAGACTCCAGCGCAACTGGGGGATAGATCCTTCTATCTTCTCTCCTCCTCCTGTGGATCCATAGCTTCCCTCGATTGTTTCAGTGACAGCTTGTGGTTGGGACACGGCATATGATTTCACTCCTCGGACGCGTGCTACATGGTACCCCTCCGCTTTCCTCTTCGGCTTTGACTGTGATACGCTTTGACTGGAAGGTTGCAAGCCCTCTTTGGCGGTCTCTCCTTCCTAGTGCTTTCTTGCGGTCTCTATTTGTCTCTAATGGGTTGTTCTGCGGAGGTTTGGAGTTGTTTGGCCCTGCGTGGTCTCCTCCTTCCTCGTTTTCTTCTGCCTATTGTTTAGGCTGTTGTTAGCTTTGGCCGCTCTTGCGGAGTTCTTTTGCTTTCGGCTCCCTTCCACTCACTTAGACTTGTTGTCTTGCTGAGTGCAAGTTTTGTGGCGTCGGATTTTGTGTAAATGTTGGCTCAAAGCTCTATAAATTTATTATTTCTAACCAAAAAAAAAAAAAAAACACAAATTAAGTTTTATTACACAAAGCCCTATTTTAGTTGTAAACTCTCATAACCTGTGTTAAAAAATAACCCCACTAAGCCCATTTTTACTACACTAACACCGATCCCCCAACTAAACCTATTTTCTATTTCAATAGAAATAAGCCCATTTTCCACTAACAATTTTATTTTGTCATTACTACCTTCTATTTTCTTGTTCTTCCTTTACAATCCATTGGGGCTTTTAGAAACTGACTTTTCTTTATTTTTCCATTACTTTTCTTTTCCTTTGATTTATTTTTTGACCATCCATGTCTATCCCTTTACTTGTTCTCCCACATCCTAATAGGAGTGAGCATCGATTCATGGCCCTTGGAATGACCCAATCCAGCCAGTCCTGGCTAGTTCCCCAAGGATACTAGGTTGGTCCTTGATCCTGGTACTCATGGACCCTACACTATGTGAGTTGATCCTCAATCTTAGAGTTTAGGATTGGTCCAATTCGAACCAACCCTGTGTATAATATAATATATATTAAATGATTTTGTCAACTTTAAATTCTAGTGCCCCATTCTCTATTCTCTTTGCAATTCAATTTGTCGTGTAAATTAAAAAGTAGAAAGAAACTCAATTCTATTTTGACAAAAAAAAGAAAAAGAAACTCTCTTCACTCACCGCGGCCTTGCTTGTCTCTCTTCGCTTGCCTCGCTTGCCTTGTCACTCACTTATGGTCACTAACCTCACATGTTCGTTTTTATGATTTGTTGATTTTAGCAAGTGTAAATTTATATTGTTACCTTTGACCAAAGCCATTTGATTAGCCTTCTGGTCAACATGATCAAGATAGGCTTGGACAGTTGAAAGCTTGGTGTCAATTGTCTTGAGAACATTATTTTGGGTTAAGGCATTTTCTAATTACCAATTCAAGACAGCTTCAACAACCATAACTTTCTTTTTGATCATCAATATCTATAGGATTGGGGACCTTAGGGATATGACGAAACCAGTTTGATATGTATTGATGTTCATAGTTTGATTGCTCAATGTCACATTATTAATGAATATATAATTTGAAATAGTATTTTAGTCCTTTTAAAGAATACAAAAAATGAAACAAAAAAATAATCGGCTAGCCCAAGTTGATCCTAAAAATCCGATTCTCGGTCCTAGGCTCAAGAAGGTTTGTCCTCGGTCCCAAAAATTAGAGATCAACATTATGCAGGTTAGTTTTTGGGTTAAGTGCTAGATGGGCTCAATCCGAACTATGCTCACCCCTACGTGCTAACACTTACTATACAACCATATTTTTTCTTCTTTTATTTTTATTTTTCTCTTTTTCAGTCACTTATCTTGTCTTATTTGTTCTTTCAATTTCCTGTACTCCTCTCAGTCTGCCCTCTGCTCTTTCTCGCTGATCATCTCCGTGTACGAAAATTTCATCTCAAAGAGATACTGAGCAACCATTCTTACAATATAATCACATTCATCTCAGGTATACTTATAGCTTTCCAAAGCTGTTCTTCCAGTAAAACGAGGAGGATCCAGAGATTCTCATGGAAAGAACCCCCGCGGAGAGTCGAAGAACCCACCTTGAAATTCATTAGAAAAGAAAAAACACTTGACTTGTTCATTTAATTGTAACAAGTTGGTGGTAAATGGATCTTTTGTTGGTGCTATGTCATGATTATTTGCTCTTAACCAAAATAATTGTCTTATAAAACATGAATAATATGAAGTGTCTCGGGCTAATTATCTTCTCAAGCACGAATTTTAATGTAGTAACATATCTCAAGTACTCACAGTTACTACTTATATTGTTCTTCTTAACTTTTCATGCTTCACATTATAATGAATGCGCTTGGTGCCAACACAAATTCAATGACATTCAACAAAAACGAATTAGTATAAACATTTATTATCTAGATAAGGATATTAATAATTTTTTTAAAATTATTGATCAATTAATTTTACAAGAGTTATCGATCATCTAAATATTACAATTCTTAAGGAATTTCTCTTGGGACCAAACAATCATTATTGTTTTACTTTTGTTGGTAATTATATAATGAACTTCATTCAATTGATTTCCATTAAATTGAATTAATATCATGAAAAATCACAAACCGATATACTTGAGCCAAACGGAGGATAAAACTCCAAACTAATATACCGTCAATTACAACATGTTATTTAACTCAGCAATTTAATGGTAAAATTTAACAAAAACTAACAAATGATAAATTTGTCACAAGTGTACTAGATTTGAATTTTTTGTGGTCAAAATATTAGTTCGTGATAAATTTGTCATAAATATTCTTCATGATATGAACCTTTAGAAAAACTTAGAATCGAGCACTCGCACCTGTGCTCAACCACCACACGCGACCCAACCCCCGACCACCATCATCTTCCTCTTTGTCTGTGCCCCGATAGTGGGGTGTCTTGTCATCGATTGTGACATCCTCAATTCAACCCCTATCTAAGGAATAGCATTACAACGATAATCAACAAATCATGGAAAAGCAAGGGATAGTCACCTTAAAATAAAAACTCAATTTTATATCGGCAAACCGTGAATTTTCGAAAAAGTAAAAATGGGCCGCGAAAGAGGAATCATGAGAGCCCAAGCAGTGAACAGACCCAATGGACCTCATGCCCATCATGGACAGCCTAAGTGCGCCTATCAAAGCAAACTAAGCCCACACTTGGTCTTTTGAAAGCTTGTACATTAGATATCCATGTGCATGAATAGTGTTTCATACTATAGTTTAATTAAATCCCTAAATTACCCCTTCTAAAAACTTGTTAGTTTAACTGTGACACACCACCGCCACCCAAGGCCGAGCCCTCTCCTTATCGTGCGCCTTTGCGTCGTCTCACACCACCTCCTTACCATGCCACACACCACTGCCACCTTCCATCGCCGTGAGCCACCATGCCGTTGTTGCCACCACCATTCGCCATCAAAACTTGGAAGCCAGTCCCATGAGTGACTTCTTGAATTTTGATTAGGATGGTAGTTACACTTGGGATTAGGGTCAGGATTAATGTTAAGGATAATTAAATTAATAGATAGATGGATTAGGTGATAGCTTATCTTGAAATGTGATAAGTACTTGTGATAGCTTATCTTGAGGAGTAATAAGTACTAGTGATAACTTATCTTGAAATGTGATAAGTACTAGTAATAGCTTATCTTGAAAATTGATAAGTACTTGTGATATCTTATTTTGAAAAGTGATAAGTTATGTTGATTAGTAAACCCATGGTGTGATATTGTGTGGAATTGAGGGGTGATTGCCATAAGAATGAAATTTAGTAACATTTGTTCTAAAGTATTGTTTGAAAAGAAAACTTAGAAAGACATGATAGGATTCATGCATGAAGTACCGTGGTGAGATGTCAAGTTTTATGTGTTTGCATTGATAATAGGGGAATGAGGTTACTGTATGATTATCTTGGTGGTTAAATAATCAATGAGTGATCATATGAGATTATTTTATGGTATTTTTGTGTGTAAAAATTGCTAGTGTATAACATGTGAACACTAAACAATCTTGCATTAGCTAAATTGGAAAATAAAAATTGGCTTGAATGGTTGGTGTGTTCGTGTGATCACTTAAATGGTTCCGTACTTGTATAACCATGAGAGACGATGCCCGATGGATTTCAGATGCCCAGGAGGTCCAAATGCTATTCGGGATGGATTTCGAAACAATGCTATTAATTGAATGCCGTTTTCAAGTGAGGTCGAGATGTTGCCATGTCCGACAGGACAAGATAATACCCGATTATGCCGGAAGACCACTAACGCAAGTGCTGGTCGTGGCCAAGAGTAGTTGTAATAATCTGGACTCATGTGAGTGCATTGTGCATGAAAGTGATAACGGTTGTGTCTGAATTATTATTCGTATTTGTCATGTGCCTACTGGAATGGTGGACTCATGTGAAGAATTGTTTATGTAATTATTGGATACGTTGTTAGGGCATTATATGGTGAATTGCTCATTTTATGTTCATAGATTATGCAAAGCAAGGCTTTACTATTGATCCGTCATAAACAATTAAGCTGCACATATAGGGTGTATCCGAGGCGAAGTACTATCCTACGTGATATGTAGGAAACTTACTTACTGAGTTTTCACACTTGTTGTGGTTTAAATTTTTCAACCCTAACCATAGGTCGTCCATTCCGACACATGCATTTTATGGTCCCCATAGATCAAGACACCTAGGTGAACTTCTTTCCCAATAGAGGGGATGAACACTGTATACAAGAAGTCCTTGACCACCATCTAGGTGGATAAGGGCTACCAAACCCAGTGCCCCACTAGCTTGTGGCGTGGTGCGTATGGTCGGAGGGGAGCTCTTCAACCATCTTTGGAGTTTTGACAGGCCGCTTGATGGGGGATCCGAGGATACCATATGGGACCCCATGGTAATGGACATTCCCAACAGCTCCATCACTGACCCAAAATCAAACTCGAGCCCGAGCCATGGTACTATGACATAGACGTGTATTAGGCACATAAGGGAGGTACCACTATTTGAGGTCGCCCTCGTAGGGTAGAGGAGTTAGGCTAACCCCCAACCCCTTTTTGGTAAATTGGAAAGAATCCGCATTGCAAATGTGTAATTATTAAACTTCCAATATACTAAGTTGATATATATGTATATATGTATGAAAGTGCTTGTTGATATGTTTTCCTTGCTATCCCTATTAGTGTATGATTGGGTGGAATTGATTCTGCTTCCATTTGCGTTTAATTGAAAGATAAAATGAATGAATCGGTGAGATCTTTTGAGACATCGCAATTAAATGACCAAAGGTAAGGAGGGATGCCGCACGTCCGAAAGTGGGGGCGACATCGATGATTGACCGCACGCGGAACCAAATCTGGCTCGGTCGTCACTGGCTGAGAAGACGATGAAGAAACAAAGAAAGCACAGACGAAGAAGAAGAGAGAGGAGGAGGTGGTGGGAGAGAGATGAAGTGACCGTTGAGAGAAAGAGAGTGAGATAAGGAGGCCAGCTGAGGGCTCTCGAATGGGCTTTCTTTATCGATTCTAGTAACCTTGGTAGTAACTTGTGGATTGAAGGTTTGTGGACTGAAACTCTAATGGCCAAGGCAATAGGCCAATGGGACCGGATGCCATTTGCTGATTAAGTATTGGGCTCTTTTCTTTCAATGGTTTCGTCGCACCACTGGTCACTTCTCTTGTGGTGATTTAACGAAGGCTTATCGGTTTCTGACAAACAAAAAGAAAATTGCGAACGAGCATGTGAAAACCCATTTCGCCCCTCAGTTAGGCGGTGGGATATGAGTGTTAGAGAACTGACATGGTCGGTTCATATTTCGAACATCAGGGTCTGGCTGTTGTCTCATGTTATCATGGTTGTAGGTGCTTGCATCTACATGACATGAATTAATCCATAGCATTGTAATAAAATAAAAAATAAAAAGGAATTAATACGACAAAAAATTCCAAATTGATATATATGTAATAAATTTATCTAAAATTAATTTTTTTAACCAAAAAAATCCTAAAATAATACGCTCATGACAAATTTATCCAAACTAATTTTTTGATTACTAAAAATTCTAAATTTGTGTATTTGTGACAAATTTATCCTCTATTAGTTTCTGTTCAATTATATTAATACAATGAAAAACTACAAATCGGTATTCATGTGACAAAGGGAGATTAAAATCTCAAACTGATATACCCATCAATTACCACGTGTAACCCAACTCAACAATTTGACAATAAAATTTAACAAAAACTAACATAGAATAAATTTGTTATCGGTATATCAGTTTGAGGTTTTTCGTGATATTAATAAATAAATAAATAAATAAGTATGGATGATGCTTCATATAGTGGCTTTACTGTGGTTAGATAGAGTCACCGCCGAATTATATGGAAAGGTAAGTATTCCTTCTGACAAAAAGCATACATTTTCGCCAACTGCTATCAATGTTAAATTGTTTCGCTAATGTGGTTAAATTGTTTATCTTTTCTTATTTTGTGGTATGCGAAATTAAAATAACAATGCCATTCTCTCACTTCAGATCTTCCAAACAAGATTCAAAACCACTTTAAGCCAACATTATAAAATCTGTGTTTTAGAGTTAGGGCGTGTCTATATCGAGTCATTAACTTCACGGATGAGATAAAAACTAACTTATGATCCAAGTAGATGGTCAAACACCAAATCATTTGCGCTGATCACCTCCTGTCAATCGCCATTGGACTAATGTTTTGTTTCCAATTCCTAAGTTGGGGCCTCCCCTTTCTTTCCCATCTGATCAGAAAGATAATAATATGAAGATGTTGTAACAGAGTTTGCCCCACCTTCTTATCCTTTCTTGTCGATCAAAAAGGGATGTGGCCAAAGCAACTCGTGCGAGTTGGGGAAAGCAAGCAGTGACCACGAGCGTAAGCTCTATATTATTTGACCATGATATTGTTTTCTAATGACACGCTCACGTTGCTGGAAGAAGCGAGGCAGTGAGTGACGAGATCTTTTCCACGGAAGGAAATTCCACACACCTTATTTATTTCCTCTCTATTTTTTTCCTATGAAAAGAAATCTCAGGCTAGTTAGCCGCTAATTGGTCTGCCATTACGTGTAAGTTGGGATCATTTTTGACGCAGTAATCACTTGCCTCAAGGCATGCATGATAACCATTTTGTTGGTCTATTTTCTTTTTCTTTCCATTCTCAAGAGCAGGTTTAGAACATAAATCCATTTGATAACGCAATTTCAATTTTTTTCTATTTATGGAACAATTTTACTCAAGAAATAGGTTTAAAATAAAAATTAAAAGTAAAATTTTTTTACTTTTCTACTTTTTCAAAATAAAAGTGAGAAATAAAAACTCTTCTCATCACTCACTCTTGTTATCGGCCGCCACCCACCTGCCATCAATAGCCACTTGCTCATCGACCACCTCCCACCACCACTTAAGAAGAAATTTGTTGTCATTATCAAATGAATTTCTATTCCAAAAACAGAAATTTTGTATCATCATCAAAAACGTGTTTTTACTTAGAAACTCATCTGAAAAATAGAAATTAAAAAAAAAAACAAACAAACAAACAAATTCCGGAATCGAATTGTTATTGCTTGTGCCCTTAGTTTCTAGTAACTCCTTTTTAGAGAACCGCTTTGACTATTTATTTTCTTTTCTTTTCGTTTTTCTTTTCCTTCTTCCTCCCTCTGCCAATCATCGAGCCTTATCGACGGTGAGTGAGGGCCAACCTAACTAGCCTCGAGTAAGGTGGAGCTCACTGGGATTTGGTGAGACTCGAGCTTGCCGGGATCAGGTGGGCGAGGCTTAAGCTCACCTGAGGCTAGCAACCTTGAGCCTTGCTAGGGACCTTGGCCTCACCTGAGGCCAACCCTAACCGGCCCACACTTGTGGCTAGTTGAGGCTAGCGACCAGCGAAGGGAGGAAGAAGGAAAAATTAAAAAATAATAACAATAATAATAAAATATTAATAAATTCAAGATGAGCAATTTTAGAAAAAAATTTCACTTTATTAGATTAGGGAATGCACTTTCCTAATTTTTTATATGAATGTTCTCTTTAACCGGAAAGTGTTTTTGGTTAACTAATCATTTTCAGGAAACTTAACAGGTGAAAAATGGATTTCTGAAAAATACTTTCCCTCAAACAATTACACTAAGAAGTTTCATTTGTATGTTCCATTGAGTTGAAGCTCGAACTGAAGATACTGGTGGTCAAAGCGGATCTCTGGCAAACTCTTCTTGTTAAAGCACCATGCCATGCAGCATGAGCTTGAAGTTCATGGTCGACAATTATGCCATGCGAGCCAAGACGAGTTTAAAGTTAATGGCTGCGTTCAGCTTATTTATCTGGCTACTTCGTGCGACTCGAGGTTAATCCAACGCAGCCATACTAAACAAGGTCTTATTTGACTACTTGAAGTTAATGGTCGACAATTATGCCATGCGATCATACACGAGCTTAAAGTTGATGGTCGCGTTCAGCTATCCCGTTTCACCCAATACTTTCCAAAATCGACAATCCTACCGTGGTTATGTGAGAAAACTCGAAAAATAAAATTCATAAGTCTCCATTCTTTTGGCTTTAGATTCAAGTCATTCTGATCTAAATCGACAAAGTTATGTCCATTTTCCTAAGCTAGCACGGAACTAAAATTTTTGCTCAATTTTGTTATTAAGTTTCCATGTGTGTAAGTTACTCTTCCAATCCTATTGATTGAGTAGTCGACCTTGGACTACGTCACAATCGCTCTCGATTCATCATATCACGCAAGCTTGTCGTGGAGCGATGAGTCGTTTCCATGTGAAAGTGAAATTGGAATTGGATATCATATTAGCTTAAAAAATATTATCTTGTTTGGAAAAGGAAATGTTTCAAATGGGCTGGGTCATATCTACCAGTCATGATGGCAAGTCAAGTAGCACTTTATGCTAGACTAATGATTTTCCCTTTAGGCATTGGCAGTGAACTTCTCTTATCCCGAAATCCTTGGTGGTGAACTTCATTTATCTTAATCTTCTTCCTTGGTTGGTGAAACGTCCTTTATACATTGGTGGTGATTGTACTCCATCCATCTTATATTTACCCATCAAGAACCATTCCTATACACCACATTCCCATACATTTAACCCGAAAATTCCCCATTCCTAGAATCACTCGCCCACACACGTATTACTTTCTTCATGGGTTTGGGCCCCTGACACGAATTAGGTTTTATTACATAAAGCCCCCTTTTAGTTGTAAGCTCTCATAGCCAATTTAAAAAAATAACCCCATTAAACCCATTTTTACTACACTAACACCGATCCCCCAACTAAACCTATTTTTTATTTCAATCAAAATAAGCCCCCTTTCTATTAGCTACTTTTCTTTTTTTCATTACTACCTTCTTTTTTTATTTTTCTTCCCTTACAATCCAATGTGACCGATAGAAACTAAACTTTCTTTCCATTTTTTTTTAGAGCAGCACTATTTTCACCCCTAAATGACTTTATCTATCCATATATACACTAAATAGACAAAACTACCATAATCTTTCAATTGCAATTTAAAGTGATAGCCTGACTCCTTTTTTCTATTTATAATAGTCACCATAATTAACCATTTCACATTTTTTTAGCATATTAAAGAAAAGTACATTCGCAAATATTTCTATAACATTTTACATACACCAGGTAAAATTGTCTTGCTAGTAGTAAGGACCAAAAACATTTTTTAACACGGTATAAAACTAAAAAGTCTTTTTATCATTGACCTTGTAAGAACTTGTCTATTTTTTGTTCCTCTTATCTCAAAATCTCTTCTTCTTTTTTTGTAAATTTTTTATTAATTACATTAATCTATAATATATATATCCATCCTATTTATTTACTATATTAAAGAATTTATCTTTTTCCCTCATTATACTAGTGAAATACTTTTATACAGAACATGTAATATGTTAAAGGAATATAAAGGAATACACTCAAAATATTATGCACAATGAGGTATCTTTATTTTTATTTTTTTTTGTAAACAGTATATAGATAATATTGATATTTATCAATCTAAAATAATGATATTTCACTAGCATTTCCCCAAAAAAAAAAATTGTTCTTAATTTATGCAATGTTTTGATATAATTAAATTTCATCAATTTAACAATTATCTTATGGAAAAGAAGGCACCTTCCACTCTGTTCCCTACTATATCCGATGGTCTTGCTCCTGGCTGGTCTTGGTTTGCTAACTATGATCATTCCCATAGAGGCATAATTTGGATTGGTTGGAACCAGAGGATGGTGGATTTTGTTGTTCATTCCTCATCTTCTCAAATTATCCATGGACATTTAAAATGCTTATCCACAGACAAATCTTTCCATCTCTCGGTCGTCTATGTTGAACACACTTTTGTGCTCAGATGGCCCCTTTGGCAGGATATCGTCCAATCCAGCTCCATGCTTGTTGAAAGTCCTTGGCCGATTGCGAGTGATTTCAATGCCATTAGGGATCCTTCTGACCGGCCTGGTGGCTCGTCTTCTTGGTTACCATCCTATGAAGAGTTTGGACAATGCCTCCAACAAGCGAAGCTCGATGATCTTAGATATATTGGATGCAGATACACTTGGGCCACCTCCTCAAGCAAAAATTAGAAATAAAGGAAAATTGATAGAGTTCTTGTTAACTCTTCCTGGAGCAATGTTTTCTCCTTTTCTAAGGCATCCTTTCCTCCGTCTGGAATTTCTTATCACTCCCCCATGATCATTAGAATTTTCCCTATTCTAAACACGAGAAGCCTTTCAAATTCTTCAACTTTTGGATGAAACACCCGTCTTTTAACCTAATTGTTCGGCAAACTTGGGACACTCCAGTGACTAGATCGGCTATGTTCATCCTCTGTTACAAGCTAAAGCTGCTGAAGGCTAGGCTTAAACGACTTAATAAAGACTCTTTCTCCGAAATTTCAACCAGGATAGCTTAAGTTAGAACTGCCTTAGCATCCATTCAGGATGCCCTTCAACTAGACCCATTCAACCGAGGCTTGGCCAACAGAGAGAGAGACCATCTTCAGGCATTCTCCGATGTCTGTCTTCGAGAAGAAATGTTCTATAAACAAAATTCCAAAGTTCAATGGTTGAAGGAGGGAGACCTCATTACCAAGTTCTTCCATCACTCCGTCAACAGAAGGCAACTTCATAATAGAATCTTATCGGTAATGGATGAAGCTAGGAATTTGATCCATGACCCACCTTTAATTCATCAGAAATTTAGCTAAGACATCTCGGATGAAGTGGTACATGATGTTGATATGCTTTGTTCACTCGTGATAAACTGGATTATACGCCAAATATATCGTACATTGGTTATCATAGTGTATATCCACACTTTTCTATTCTAACCCAAAGTCCGAGAGCAAACTTCATAACCATATCGCCTCCTTCGCTAAAAAGGTTAGTGCCATGTATTCTGCCTCAGTTGAAAACAAGGCAATGTGATCTTGTAATGATGATTTCCAACTAACTACACCATCCACTAGCATAAACAAGTACCCTGCTAAAGATCTGCGATCATCCAAGTTACCGACATGATCCGAATCCACAAAACAAGTGGTCTCATTGACATTGCTGTCCCTCCGATACACTATACCATGTCTCTTGTCCCCTTCAAATATTTGAGGATCCACTTCATAGCTTCCCAATGAGCTTTACCAGGACGCTTCATATAGCGACTAACCACGCTCACAGCTTATGAAATATCAAGCTTAATGCACACCATAGCATACATAATACTACCCACGGCACTAGAATAAGGAATACGGGACATATGCTCCTCCTCCTTCTCAGTCTGCAGTGATAATTTATCTGAAAGCTTAAAGTGTTGATTAAATATGGGCTCTTTTCTTGCAATGGTTTCGTCGCACCACTGGTCACTTTCTTGTGGTGATTTAATGAAGGCTTATCGGTTTCTAACAAACAAAAAGAAAATTGCGAACGAGCATGTAAAAACCCATTGCGTCCCTCAGTTAGTTGGTGGGATTTCAGAGTGTTAAGAGTCAGGGTTTGGCTGTTGTCTCATATTATCATGGTTGGAGGTGCTTTATATGTTGTCAACACCTGTATGACATGAATTAATTCGTAGCCTTGTAACAAAAATAAAAATAAAGATTAATACCACAAAAAACTCTAATTTAGTACATCTATAAAAAAATTTAACCAAAATTAAACTGTTTTTTCCATCAAAAATCCTAATTTGGTACACATATAATAAATTTATCACAAACTAATTTTTTAATCACCAAAAACCCCCCAAACTGATACATTTATGACAAATTTATTCTCTGTTAATTTCTTTTAAATTAAGTTAATATCACAAAAAACTACAAACAACAGAGGGTAAGACATCAAACTAGTATACCTATCAACTATCATATATTATCCAACTCAACAATTTGATGATATAAAATCTAATTGAAACTAACGGGGAATAAATGTGTCACAGATGTACCTACTTGGGCTTTTTCATTGTGTTAATCCAAAAAAAAAAAAAAAAACCAGTAGCTTGACTATGGATGCTGCTTCATTTAGTGGCTTTGTTATGGTGGGATAGGGTCACTGCCGAATTATACGGAAGATAAGTACTCCATCTAGCCAAAAAACATACATTTGTCAACTGTTATCAATGTTAAATTGTATCGATGATATGGTTGGAATGTTTATCTTTTCTTATTTTGTGGTAGTGGAATTAAAATAACAATGCCATTCTTTCAGTCCAGATCTTTCAAACATGAATTCAAAACTAGTTTAAGCCAACACTATAGAAGTTGTGTTTTAGAGGCGGGGCGTGTCTATATTGTGTAACTAACCTCACGGATGAGATAATAAGTTATGTCAAACATGAAATCACTTGCGCTATTCACGTCTTGTCAATCGCCATTGGATTTATGATTTGTTCCCAACTCCTAAGCCGGGGCCTTCCCTTTCTTACCCATCTGATCGGAAAGATATTGATATGATTATACTGGTAGAGAATTTATGGTTGAAGATGATGTAACAGAGTTCCGCCTCACACCCTATACCATGTATGATAACTATTTTGTCTATCTATTTTTCTATTTTTCTATTCTCAAAAATAGGTTTGGAATAGAAATCCATTTGATAACACAATTTTATTTTTCTATTTCTGAAACAAATTTTTACTCAATAAATAGGTTTATAATAAAAATCAGAAGTAAAATTCTTGTTGCTTTTCTATTTTTGGAATAAAAGTGAGAAATAAAGATTCTTCTCATCACTCACTCTCGTCATCGCCCGCTACCTACCTACCATCGGTAGCCACCCACCCGTTGGCCACCTCCCGCTACCACTTAAGAAAGAGAAATTTTGTGTCATTATCAAATGAATTTATATTTCATGAATAGAAATTTTGTATCATTATCAAACACTTATTTTTACTTAGAAACTTGTTTAGAGAATAGAAATAAAAAAAATAAAAAATCAATTTCTTGAATAGAATTGTTATTATTCGCGCCCTTAGTTTCTAGCCACTCCTTTTTCAAAGAACTACTTTGACTTTGAAGTGTATGTTTGTTTCACAAAAAAAGTAATTTTTTTCAAAAAATATTTTTCGTAATAGGGAAATCATTAGTTTTCCTTTGTTTCATGATATGTGATTGAGAAAATTTATAGTGTTTGGATCTCATATTGAAAATGATTTCGATAACATGACATTATCTTAAGTAAAAAAATAATATTTTATTTATTTTTATTATTTCTTTTCTTTTCTTTCTTTTCTTTTCCTTCTTCCTCTCTCCGCCGGGCGCAGAGCCTTAGCGACGGTGGGGGAGGGCCAACCTAATTGGCCTCAAGTAAGGTCAAGCTAGTCAGAATCGGGTGAGCTCAACCTCACTATGTCAAGGCAAGCGAGGCTCAAGCTCACCCGAGGCTAACAACCTCAAGCCTCAGTAGGAACCTTGGCCTCACCTAAGGCTAGCCCTCACTGGCCTGTGCTTGTGGCCAGTCGAGGCCGATGACCAACGAAGGGAGGAATAAGGAAAAAGAAAAAAAATAATGAAATATTAACAAATCAAGATGAGCAATTTTGAAAAATGTTTTCACTTTGTTAGATTAGGGAATACACTTTCTTGATTTTATACATGAATATTTTATTTGACCGAAAAGTATTTTTAGTTGACTAATCATTTTCAAGGAACTACACGGCTGAAACATGGATTTCTAGAAAACACTTTCCCTCAAACAAGTACACTAGAAGTTTTATTTGTATGTTCCATTGAGTTGAAGCTCGAACTGAACATACTGGTGGTCATAGCGGATCTCTGGCAAACTCTTCTTGTTAAAGCACCATGCCATGCAGGATGAACTTGAAGTCAATGGTCGACAATTATGCCACGCGAGCCAACACGAGCTTAAAGTTAACGGTTGCGTTCAGCTGATTTATCTGGCTAGTCAGATGTACTTAGGTTAATCCAACGCAGCTGTACTAAACACTGTCTTATTTGACTTCTTGAAGTTAATGGTCGACAATTATGCCATGTGATGCAACACGAGTTTAAAGTTAATGGTCACGTTCAGCTGTCCAAATCCCGTTTCGCCCAATACCTTCCAAAATCGACAATCATATAGTGCTCATCTGAGGAAAACAAATGAAATTTATAGATCTAAGAGTCTCCAATCTTTGGCTTTAGAATCAAGTCATTATGATCTGAAAGTTATGTTCATTTTCCTAAGCTAACACGGAACTGAAATTTTTACTTGATTTTATGACTAAGTTTCCATGTGTATAAGTCACTCTTCCAATCCTATTGATTAAATAGTCGACCTTGGACAACATCACAATCGCTCTTGATTTTTCATATCATGAGGTCTTGTTGTGGAGCGAAAAGTCGTTTTCGTCTGAAAGTGAAATTGAAATTGAATATCATATTAGCTTCAAAAAATATTATCTTGTTTGATAAAGAAATGTTTCAATGGCTTAAGTCGTACCTACCAGCCAAAGCATGTTCCTATTACATGGAGCCAATGACCCAGGGGCCTCGGCATCGCACTACAACCGCTATCTGCTCGTCGTAAATTTATCACTTTTATACTAGAGTACACGAAATTTTCTCTAAAATATCTTTATCTGCCCAATTGAAGTTGTTTTGGTAGTAGAATACTCTCTATTTGCAAGACTAAAATGCCAATTGAAGTGTTGTTTTTTTTTTTTTGCTATTTCATTGGTCCTTCAGTCAAACACGTGCCGTGAAAAAGCTAGTCTACTTTCGTTTTAGTATGGCAAAAGCCGCAAAGTTAGGCCTAAAATTGACAGAATTTTGAGAGCCTGAGGGAAAGAGTTGCTAAGTACTCTGAGAAAAAGAGACAAATGCAATAAATAAATAAAAAAAATTAGACCGACTTTCAAGCTATGTATAGGAAGTGATCGCACGCCTTGTGGCTGTAGATTCACAAAGAGAGATGGATTACTTGGTTTTGATCTTGTGTTTGCACCTCCTCTGGGGCTTGTACCAAGCTCTCTCTTACGTCGCCACGGGTGGCCGAAGAGCTCGGCCCTCCAACCTCCCCCCAGGTCCACGGCCTCTTCCGATCATTGGCAACCTCCTCCAGCTCGGAGACCTTCCCCACAAGTCCCTCGCCAACCTCGCTCAAGCTTACGGCCCCATCATCAAACTGGAACTCGGCTTTCTGACCACGGTGGTGATCTCTTCACCCGCGCTCGCCAAAGAAATCCTCCAAACCCACGATGCGGTCTTCTCGAATCGCATGGTTCCTGATTCCGCCATGGCCCATGACCATGACAAACTAAGCCTGGCCTGGGTACCCGTATCTCCTTTCTTCCGATACCTGAGGAAAATATACAACTCGCATATCTTCTCCAGCAAGAAACTCGATTTGAACCAACACCTGCGCAGCAAGAAAGTGCAAGAGCTGGTCAGCTTTGTTACGAAATACGCGTGCGCTGACGAGGCGGTGAATATCAGCGAGGCAGCTTTTAGGACCAGCCTTAACGTGCTATCGAGCACGATTTTCTCTTTGGACACGATGGAACCTCTGACTCCAGCCAGAGAGCTGAAGGAAGTGGTGTGGCAAATCAGTTTTGAGGTTGGAAAGCCTAACCTGGCAGATTACTTTCCTGTGCTCAAGAAGATCGGCCCTCGTGGTCCGAAGCATCGCCTCGAAGCACATTTCAAGAAGATATTCGACGTCTTTGACGACCTGATCCGGAGAAGGTTGCAGCTGAGGATGGATACTTGCTCGATTAAGCATAACGATGTTTTGGATAATCTTCTTGATTTGGTGGAAGATGAAAATGAGACCCTGGACATGTCCTTAGTCAAGCATCTACTACTGGTACTGTGTCCTTGTCTTATGCCTCCTTGTTTGTGATGATTAACATCTAATTTCTAGGTACAAAATCTTTGATTTGCGACATCGGTCATGCAGGACATATTCGTTGCCGGTAGCGAAACCACTGCGAGTACTCTGGAGTGGGCGATGACAGAACTACTTCGCAACCCAGAAAAGCTATCAACAGCCCAAGCCGAGCTCCATCAAGTCATTGGCAAAGGCAAGCAGATTGAAGAGGCGGACACCTCTCGCTTACCCTACTTACAAGCTATCGTGAAGGAGAATTTCCGACTTCACCCGTCAGCTCCTCTCCTTGTTCCTCGGAAATCCGGAGAAGATATCATTGCAGGCGGTTTCACAATTCCAAAGGGTGCACAAATCCTCGTCAATGTATGGGCGATCGGTCGAGATCCTAGCGTCTGGGATGATCCAGAAAAGTTCATGCCCGATAGGTTTCTTGGATCCAATATCGATGCCAGGGGACAAAACTTCGAGCTCCTACCTTTTGGTGGCGGCAGGCGGATTTGCCCGGGATTGCCATTGGCCATGAGAATGTTGCCTTTGACGCTCGGTTCACTCATCAATATTTTCAATTGGAGGCTCGAAGATGGCGTTACCCCTGAGAACATGAACATGGAAGACAAGTTCGGAATAGCCATCCAAAAGGCTGAATCTCTAAAAGCTGTGCCCATTCCTATATGAAAGAAGAAAAAGAAATGCATGTTGGGGTTACATTCTAGGTAATTATGATATATTATGTTCGTCGCATGGTCTACTAAAATATAGAATTTAGAAAAAAGAGTACAAATATTTTTGGTAAAATGGATAAATTCTCTTTTTTTTTTGAATTTAGATCCGGCAAAACTGGAACAGTAAAAAAGAAACAAAAAAAAATGATATTAGTGAATAAAATTTCCAGTTTCCATGGTGATAAAAAATTAATGGTGTGTGATGATGGTGAATTTAATAGAACTTTGTAGCAGGAGGCAAGCTGCTGCAAAAGAAGGAAAAAGAAAAAAGAAAATAAAAAAGAAAATAAGAAAAAAATAAAATAATAAAATAAAAATATTAAAAAATAAAATAAAAATATTAAAAAATTAAAAGAAATAAAAAAATTATAACCATTGTTTCTATTCTTTTTATTTTTTACTTCAATCATTTATCGTCTAAGTTGCTTATTTGGTTTAACGTCGTATTCAAGACAAAGGTTGTCCACTAGGACAAAAACGTTATCGGATTATTTTTGGTCAATAACTTCATCAAATTAGCAGCATCAAAATATCATTTTGTCCTCATTTCTAGAAGCTTCAATTACTTTATACACCGCCAAATTCAACATCCGATCTTTTGTAATTATAAAATTCTTCTATACCCTGCCCAAAAATATAGATGAAAAATTCTGGATGTATCAATTCCTAATAACTTATTGGTAACTCAACAATACTTTTACAAACTTACCAACTTTTTCTTATAGTATATAGATTAGAAATGTAGTATTATTTTACGAACTTTCATTTATATAACTACCAGCGTTTAATTTCATTAATTTTATATGAAATTAACAACCTGAATCAAAGTGACTATCAACTTTTGTCAAATTAGATGAACACTAAGTTAGATGGGAGTTACTTACCAATGCCTTTTTTTTTCAGTTTACCAACTTCTCCATTAAGCTACTAATTTTTATTTGCCTCAATTAGCTACTCCTTATATTTAACTCTTTTTTAAAAGTCACCAATCTTAATTAGCCAACTTTTCTTCCATTAAGTTGTCACATAGTGCTGGGTTGTCAATACTCATTTGAGTTACTCACCGTTGTTATTTTTTATTTCTAATTTTTCAATTTTTCTTATCGTCCGTGAAGTTTTATTTGCATTTCTTAAAACTACTTAAGTTTACTAATTTTTTATTAACTATCAGTTAAATAAGAGCCCACATAAAAGAGAGATAGAGAAATAAAGGAGGCGCAGCCCACTTCAGCTCAAATAAAGCTTTAGGAAGACTCCTTATTCTTCTTCATGCACCGTTAGTGAACTTGAGAAGAGAGACGCAGAAAAAAGAAAGAGAACTGCAACTAGAAAGAAGAGAGAAATTGCAATGGCTCGTTGGAAAACGTCAATTGACGCGCGAATATGCTTTTTACATGCAGTTTGTAAGAGTTTCTCGCTGTTTTTATCTCTAACAAGTTGGACGCCAGTGATGCTATGGTCGGGGTCGAGCTGTCCAATAGTAATAATTAGGTCCCTCGCACTCCTAGCAACTTGTAGGATTCAACAGATTGCGATTTGGACTTCCCGTTTTCGGGAGAAACCAATTTTTCAAAATCCTTGGGACGTGCTGAACAGTAACTTGATCAGCAGCATTCGGTGCCTAATTTTGTCACATGCCGGCTAGATTTTGGACCAGCCAAGTTTAGGGCTTTAAGTACATCAAAAGAACTTTCTGTTTGACAGTAAGCACACTTCAATTGGAGTTCCGTAGAGAAAGATATGACGCGAGAAAGTTTGTCGCGTGAGTGGTCGTTCTTCACGTTGGCGGTTATTCGGAATAGTTGGCATTTTTTTAGGCCTCTTGTTGACTCAAAAATAGTGTCATCTAGTTGATTTTTAGTTAAGACAGTTGTTTACTTAAGTTTTGATGTCGCTTCTTGCTTTATTGATAGGATTTTGAGTTCATCGGATCGAATAAGTTACGTTATTTGGGTTGAGCATTCAAAGTGAGTAACTTTCTAATGCGGGACCATCCGACTTAGCTCCATCAACTAACTCAACACAATCAATGCTCATTCAAGCCCAGATAGAATTTAGACATAACATACTAGAATGGGTCAAGAATGAAGTTTCCAATTAAAGAGGTACCGATCCATTCCCTAACAAAGTTACCAAGAAGACGGCTATTGATATTGATGGGGATTACAAAGTTACCACCGATTAATGAGTTACCGATTCTCAGTTCACTATATTAGTCACCGAAATCAAAGTTATTCAACAATATATCAATGGGAGGCTATTACAGGCTATATCCGCAAGTATTTGACAAACTTTTAATGTAGATATATTATGCTCAAGAGTGATTGACAAATTTTGAAGATAAGGTACAAGGTTGAAGAGTCAAGAATATAAGTTCCCATGTGACTAAATGCATCTCTAATTTCCTAGGAGTTTTTATTGTTATGTAAGTTTCAAGAGTCAAAGCTCTAAGTTCCTAGGTTTTTAATTTCTTTCTAATTCCCATGTCTTTAAATGTTTCAGTAGTTCCCTTGGTGTCATCTCTTACATGAATAGAGGAAACCTCACTATTGTAACACAAATGATTTTGAAGAATAAAAATAATATGAGATTTTCCTCTGTGTGAGCAAATATCTTTGGAGAGTAGATAATACTTATTTCGATATCTTTATCCTTGGAGAGTGAATAACTCATTGATGGTAAGTCAAGTAGCACTTTATGCTAGACTAATGGTTTTCCCTTTAGGCATTGGTAATGAACTTCTCTTATCCTGAAATCCTTGGTGGTGAACTTCATTTATCCCAATCTTCTTCCTTGGTTGGTGAAACGTCCTTTATACCTTGGTGGCGATTGTACTCCATCCATACTTATATTTACCCATCGAGAACTAGTCCTATACACCCCATTCCCATACATTTAACCCGAAAATTCCCCATTCTTGGAATCACTCATCCACGCGCGCATTACTTTCTTCACAAGTTTGGGCCCCTGACACGAAGTAGGTTTTATTACATAAAGCCCCCTTTTAGTTGTAAGCTCTCATAGCCAATTTTAAAAAATAACCCCATTTTTACTACACTAACACCGATCCCCCAACTAAACCTATTTTTTTTATTTCAATCAAAATAAGCCCCCTTTTCTATTAGCTACTTTTCTTTTTTTTCATTACTACCTTCTATTTTATTTTTCTTCCCTTACAACCCAATGTGACCGATAGAAACTGAACTTTCTTTCCATTTTTTGTAGGGCACTGCTATTTTCACCCCTAAAAAGACAAAACTACCATAATCTTTCAATTGCAGTTTGAAGTGATAGCCCGACTCCTTTTTTCTATTTATGATAGTCACCATAATTAACCATTTCACATCTTTTTAGCATATTAAAGAAAAGTGCATTCTCAAATATTTCTATAACATTTTACATACACCAGGTAAAATTGTCTTGCTAGTAGTAACTAGTAAGGACCAAAAAACATTTTTTAACATGGCATAAAACTGAAAAGTCTTTTTTATCATTGACCTTGTAAGAACTTGTCTATTTTTGTTCCTCTTATCTCAAAATCTCTTTTTTTTTTTGTAAAATTTTTATTAATCACATTAATCTATAATATATATATATATATATATATATATATCCGGCCTATTTATTTACTATATTAAAGAATTTATCTTTTTTCCTCATTATACCAATGAGATACTTTTATACAGAACATGTAAGATGTTAAAGGAATATAAAGGAATACACTAAAAATATTATGCACAATGAGGTATCTTAATTTTTTTTTTTGTAAACAGTATATAGATTATATTGATATTTATCAATCTAAAATAATTATATTTCACTAGCATTTCCCAAAAAAAAAAAAAAAAATGTTCTTAATTTATGCAATTTTTTGATTTAATTAAATTTCATCAACTTAACAAATTATCCATAAATATAATCAACAACATGGAAAAGAACTAGATTTTTGGAAATTTCTCTTTTCGACAAAATAAATTTCTATAAAAAAGTAATTATAACAATAAATATATATATATATATAATGCCCTTGATATACATGGAGAATCTACAATAAACAAAAACTAAACATATAATTCTTAATTATGATAAGTAGATCCTACATAGATATAGAAAAACTAAAAAAAAAAGTAAATAATCTAAATTGCAATTGAATAATAGAGGATGATAATTGGGTGGATGTAGTCATTAAAGAGTGGAAATGGTGCCGCCATTTTTTATTACTTTTTGTTTCCTTTGATTTATCATTTTTCGACCCTTCATCTCTATCCCTTTTTCGAATAAAAGAAAAATCTCCATCCCTTTCACTGGGTCTTTTCCCACGTCCAAACACTTACTGAGCTCAAACACATTTTTTCTTCTTTTATTTTTATTTTTCCCTTTTTCAATCACTCATCTTTTTTTATTCGTTCTTTCAATTTCCTATACTCCTGTCATTCTTCCTTCTGCTCTTTCTCGCTAGACATATCCGTGTACGAAACATCTCCCCGCAACGAGATACTGAACAACCATGCTTAACAACAAAATCACACTCACCTCAGATTTACTAATAACTTTCCAAAAATGTTCCAGAAAATAATAAATCTCGAACAAATCAGTGTATGGAAAAAAAAAAAATCTTATCAGAAGAAAATTCACCACAACCCACAGCATGCTCGTCGTTCTATGACTCCCATTGACACTTGTTCATTCAATTGTAATAAGTACGTGGTAAATTGATCTTTGTTGGTGCTATGTCGGGATTATTTGCTCTTAATTGATATAATTGTCTTCTTAACATGTATAATACGAAGTGTCGACTAAGTAACGTCTCAAGCACGAATTTTCATGTAGTGCATATCTCAAATATTCACAGTTATTACTCATATTGTTTTTCTTAACTTTTCATGCTTTTAATAATAAGGAATGCGCTTGGTGCCAACACAAATTCAATGACATTCAACAAAAACGAATTAGCATAACCATTTATTATCTAGATAAGGATATCAATCATTTTTTAAAAGTTATTGATCAATTGATTTTATAAGAGTTATCGATCACCTGAATATTACATTTCTTAAGGAATTTCTCTTGGGGCCAAACAATCATTATTGTTTTACTTATGTTGGTAATTAATTCATGAAATTCATTCAACTAATTTCTATTAAATTAGATTAATACCACGAAAAACCACAAAATGATAAACTTGGGCCAAACAGAGGATAACACTCCAAACTGGTATACTCATTAATTGCCACGTGTCATTTAACTCAGTAATTTAACAGTAAAATTTAATAAAAACTAAATTGTAAATTTGTCATAGATGTACTAGATTGTGATTTTTTGTGGTCAAAAAATTAGTTTATGGTAAATTTGTTATAAGTGTTCTTCATGGTATGAACCTTTAGAAAAACCTAGAATCGTGCACTCGCACGCTGTCACTCAACCACTCAACCACTACACGCAACCCACTCCCCGACCACCATCATCTTCCTCTCTGTTTGTGCCCTGACAATGGGGTGTTCCGCCAACCATGATCGACCGCACGCGGAGCCAAATCTGGTTCGGTCGTCCCTGGCTGAGAAGACGACGAAAAAACAAAGAAAGCACGGACGAAGAAGAAAGGAGGAGGAGGTGGTGGGAGAGAGATGAAGTGATTATTGAGAGAAAGAAAGAGAGAGAAGGAAGCCAACTGAGGGCTCTCGAATGGGCTTTCTTTATCAATTCTAGTAACCTCTGGTGGTAACTTGTGGATTGAAGGTTCGTGGACTGAAACTCTGATGGCCGAGGCAATAGCCCAATGGGACCGTATGTCATTTGCTGATTAAGTATGGGCTCTTTTCTTGCAATGGTTTCGTCGCACCACTGGTCACTTTCTTGTGGTGATTTAATGAAGGCTTATCGGTTTCTGACAAACAAAAAGAAAATCGCGAACGAGGATGTAGAAACTCATTGCGCCCCTCAGTTAGCTGGTGGATTTCGGAGTGTTAAGAGTCAGGGTTTGGCTGTTGTCTCGTATTATCATTGGTTGGAGGTGCTTTTTATGATGTCAACACCTGTATGACATGAATTAATTCGTAGCATTGTAACAAAAATAAAAATAAGGATTAATACCACGAAAAACTCTAATTTAGTACATCTATAACAAATTTAACTAAAATTAATTTTTTTTTTACCATCAAAAATCTTAATTTGGTACACATATGATAAATTTATCACAAACTAATTTTTTAATCACCAAAAATCCCCAAACTGATACATTTATAACAAATTTATTCTCTATTAATTTCTTTCAAATTAAGTTAATATCACAAAAAATACAAACAACGAAGGATAAGACCTCAAACTAGTATACCTATCAACTATCATATATTATCTAACTCAACAATTTGATAATATAAAATCTAACGGAAACTAACGGAGGATAAATTTGTCACAGATGTACCTGCTTGAGATTTTTCATTGTGTTAATCCAAAAAAAAAAAAAAAAAAAACCAATAGCTTGACTATGGATGATGCTTCATTTAGTGCCTTTATTATGGTCGGATAGAGTCACTGCCAAATTATATTGAAGATAAGTATTTCATCTAGCCAAAAAAACATGCATTTGTCAACTATTATCAATGTTAAATTGTATCGATGATATGGTTGGAATGTTTATCTTTTCTTATTTTGTGGTAGGTGGAATTAAAATAACAATGCCATTCTTTCAGTCCAAATCTTTCAAACATGAATTCAAAACTAGTTTAAGCCAACATTATAGAAGTTGTGTTTTAGAGGCGGGGCGTGTCTATATTGAGTCACTAACTTCACGGATGAGATAACAAGTTATGTCAAACATGAAATCACTTGTGCTATTCACGTCTTGTCAATCGCCATTGGATTAATGTTTTATTCCCAACTCCTAAGTCGGGGCCTTCCCTTTCTTACCCATCTGATCGGAAAGATATTGATATGATTATACTGGCAGAGAATTTATGGTTGAAGACGATGTAACAGAGCGCCGCCTCACACCCTATACCACCACATCTGATAACTATTTTGTTTATCTATTTTTCTATTTTTATGTTCTCGAAAATAGGTTTAAAACAAAAATCTATTTGATAACACAATTTTATTTTTTTAATTTCTAAAACAAATGTTTACTCAATAAATAGGTTTATAATAAAAATCAGAAGTAAAATTCTTTTTGCTTTTCTATTTTTGGAATAAAAGTGAGAAATAAAGATTCCTCTCATCGCTCACTTTTGTCATTGCCCGCTGCCTACCTACCATTGGTAGCCAGCCACTCGTTGGCCACCTCCCGCCGCCACTTAAGAAAGAGAAATTTTGTGTCATTATCAAATGAATTTATATTTCAGGAACAGAATTTTTGCATTATTATCAAACACCTATTTTTGCTCAGAAACTTGTCCAGATAATAGAAATAAAAAAATCAATTTCTTGAATAAAATTGTTCTTATCCACGCCCTTAGTTTCTAGCCACTCCTTTTTCAAAGAACTACTTTGACTTTGAAGTGTACGTTTGTTTCACAAAAACGTAATTTTTTTTCAAAAAAATATTTTTCCTAAAATCATTTTCAAGGGAAATCATTAGTTTTCCTTTGTTTCGTGATATGTGATTGAAAAATTTTCTAGTGCTTGGATCTCATATTGAAAATGATTTCGATAACATGACATTATCTTAAGCAAAAAATAAAATAAAATAAAAGTATTTTTATTATTTCTTTTCTTTTCTTTCTTTCTTTTTCCTTCTTCCTCTCTCCACCAGTCGCCAAGCCTTAGCGACGGTGGGGGAGGGCCAACCTCATCGGCCTTGAGTAAGGTCGAGCTAGTCATAATCAAGTGAGCTCAACCTCACTATGGCAAGGCAAGTGAGGCTCAAGCTCACCAAAGGCTGGTGACCTCAAGCCTCGCTAGGGACCTTGGCCTCACCTAAGGCTAGCCCTCACTGGCCTATGCTTGTGGTCAATCGAGGCCAATGACCAGCGAAGGGAGGAATAAGGAAAAAGAAAAAAATTAATAAAATATTAACAAATCAAGATGAGCAATTTTGAAAAATGTTTTCACTTTCTTAGATTAGGGAATGCACTTTCTTGATTTTATACATGAATATTTTATTTGACCGGAAAGTATTTTTAGTTTACTAATCATTTTCAAGGAACTACACGGCTGAAAAATGGATTTCTAGAAAACACTTTCCCTCAAACAAGTACACTAGAAGTTTTATTTTTATGTTCCATTGAGTTGAAGCTCGAACTGAACATACTGGTGGTCACAGCGGATCTCTGGCAAACTCTTCTAGTTAAAGCACCATGCCATGCAGCATGAACTTGAAGTCAATGGTCGACAATTATGCCACGCGAGCCAACACGAGCTTAAAGTTAATGGTTGCGTTCAGCTGATTTATCTGGCTACTCAGTGCTACTCGAGGTTAATCCAACGCAGCTGTACTAAACACGGTCTTATTTGACTACTTGAAGTTAATGGTCGACAATTATGCCATGCGATGGGACACGAGTTTAAAGTTAATGGTCCATAGTGACCCATTTAATAGTTAGCAGCAATCGCCTTTCGGTTGGCTCCTTAGAATGAAAGACGATTAGTTAGACGCGGCAAAAAGGGCCCTTTTAGATTCAATCACAATCTTGTTTCGCCAGGGGTCTTATTTGACTACTTGAAGTTAATGGTCGACAATTATGCCATGCGATGCGACACGAGTTTAAAGTTAATGGTCACGTTCAGCTGTCCAATCTTGTTTCGCCCAATACCTTCCAAAATCGACAATCATATAGTGCTTATCTGAGGAAATAAAATAAAATTTATAGATCTAAGAGTCTCCATTCTTTTGGATTTAGAATCAAGTCATTCTAATCTAAATCGACAAAGTTTTGTTCATTTTCCTGAGCTAACACGGAGCTGAAATTTTTACTCAATTTTTTTACTAAGTTTCCATGTGTATAAATCACTCTTCCCATCCTATTGGTTGAATAGTCGACCTTGGACTATATCACAATCGCTCTCAATTTTTCATATCATGAGGCCTTGTTATGGAGCGATAAGTCGTTTCCATGTGAAAGTGAAATTGAAATTGGATATCATATTAGCTTAAAAAATATTATCTTGTTTGGAAAAGGAAATGTTTCAATGGCTTAAGTCATACCTACCAGCCAAAACATGTTCCTATTACATGGAGCCAATGACCCAGGGGCCTCGGCATCGCACTACGGCCGCTATCTGCTCGTTGTAAATTTTTTTACATTTATACCAGAGTACACGAAATTTTCTCTGAAATATCTTTATCTGCCCAATTGAAGTTGTTTTGGTAGTAGAATACTCTCTATTTGCAAGACTAAACTGCCAATTGAAGTGTTTTTTTTTTTTTTTTTTTTTTTTTGCTATTTCATTGGTCCTTCAGTCAAACACGTGCCCCGAAAAAGCTAGCCTACTTTAGTTTTAGTATGGCAAAAGCCGCAAATCTAGGCCTAAAATTGACAGAATTTTGAGAGCCTGAGGGAAAGAGTTGCTATGTACTCTGAGAAAAAGAGACAAATGCAATAAAAAAATAAAATTAGACCGACTTTCAAGCTATGTATAGGAAGTGATCGCACGCCTTGTGGCTGTAGATTCACAAAGAGAGATGGATTACTTGGTTTTGATGTTGTGTTTGCACCTCCTCTGGGGCTTGTACCAAGCTCTCTCTTACGTCGCCAGGGGTGGCCGAAGAGCTCGGCCCTCCAACCTCCCCCCAGGTCCACGGCCTCTTCCGATCATTGGCAACCTCCTCCAGCTCGGAGACCTTCCCCACAAGTCCCTCGCCAACCTCGCTCAAGCTTACGGCCCCATCATCAAACTGGAACTCGGCTTTCTGACCACGGTGGTGATCTCTTCACCCGCGCTCGCCAAAGAAATCCTCCAAACCCACGATGCGGTCTTCTCGAATCGCATGGTTCCTGATTCCGTCAAGGCCGGTGACCATGACAAACTAAGCGTGGGCTGGGTACCCGTGTCTCCTTTCTTCCGATACCTGAGGAAAATATACAACTCGCATATCCTCTCCAGCAAGAAACTCGATTTGAACCAACACCTTCGCAGCAAGAAAGTGCAAGAGCTGGTCAGCTTTGTTAGGAAATACGCGTGCGCTGGCGAGGCGGTGAATATCGGCGAGGCAGCTTTTAGGACCATCCTTAACGTGCTATCGAGCACGATTTTCTCTTTGGACATGATGGAACCTTTGACTCCAGCCAGAGAGCTGAAGGAAGTGGTGTGGCAAATGATGGTTGAGGTTGGAAAGCCTAACCTGGCGGATTACTTTCCTGTGCTCAAGAAGATCGGCCCTCGTGGTCCGAAGCATCGCCTCGAAGCACATTTGAAGAAGATATTCGACATCTTTGACGACCTGATCCGGAGAAGGGTGCAGCTGAGGATGGATACTGGCTCGATTAAGCTTAACGATGTTTTGGATAATCTTCTTGATTTGGTGGAAGATGAAAATGAGACCCTGGACATGTCCTTAGTCAAGCATCTACTACTGGTACTGTGTCCTTGTCTCATGCCTCCTTGTTTGTGATGATTAACATCTAATTTCTAGGTACAAAATCTTTGATTTGCGACATCGGTCATGCAGGACATATTCATTGCCGGTAGCGAAACCACTGCGAGTACTCTGGAGTGGGCGATGACAGAACTACTTCGCAACCCAGAAAAGCTATCAACAGCCCAAGCCGAGCTCCATCAAGTCATTGGCAAAGGCAAGCAGATTGAAGAGGCCGATATCTCTCGCTTACCCTACTTACGAGCTATCGTGAAAGAGAATTTCCGACTTCACCCAGCAAGTCCTCTCCTTGTTCCTCGGAAATCCAGAGAAGATTTCATGGCAGGCGGTTTCACAATTCCAAAGGGTGCACAAGTCCTCATCAATGCATGGGCGATAGGCCGAGATCCTAGCGTTTGGGACCATCCAGGCAAGTTCATGCCCGATAGGTTTCTCAGATCCGATATCGATGTCAGGGGACAAAACTTCGAGCTCCTACCTTTTGGCAGCGGCAGGCGGATCTGTCCAGGATTGCCATTGGCCATGAGAATGTTGCCTCTTATGCTCGGTTCACTCATCAATACTTTCAATTGGAGGCTCGAAGATGGCGTTACCCCTGAGAACATGAACATGGAAGACAAGTTCGGACTATCCATCCAAAAGGCTGAATCTCTAAAAGCTGTGGCCATTCCTATATGAAAGAAGAAAAAGAAATGCATGTTGGGGTTACATTCTACGTAATTATGATATATTATGTTCGTCATGGTCTATTCATAGAAAAAAAGAGTATAAAATATTTTTGGTAATATGGATAAATTCTCTTGAATTTAGATCCGGCAAAACTATGATATTAGTGAATATAATTTCCAGTTTCCATGGTGATAAAAAAAATTAATGGTGTGTGATGATGGTGAATTTAATAGAACTTTGTGGCAGGTGGCAAGCTGTTGCTTGACCATTGTTTTTTACTTTAATCATTTATCGTTTAAATTTATTTGGTTTAACATCGTATTCAAGACAAAGGTTGTCCACTAGGAGAAAAACGTTATCGGATTATTTTTGGTCAATAACTTTATCAAATTAGCAGAATCAAATATCTTTTTCTACTCATCTCCAGAAGCTTCAATTACTTTATACCCTCCAAATTCAACATCCGGTCTTTTGTGATTGTAAAATTCTTTTATACCCTGCCCAAAAATATAAATGAAAAATTCTGGATGTATCGATTCCTAATAACTTGTTTGTAACTCACCAATACTTTTTTAAACTTACCAACTTTTTCTTATAGTATATAGATTAGAAATGTTTGTACTATTTTACAAACTTGTATCTATATAACTACCAATGTTTAAATTTATTAATTTTTATATAAAATTACTAACACAAATCAAAGTGATTATCAACTTTTGTCAAATTAGATTATCACTAAGTTAATTGGGAGTCACTTACCAATGTCTGTTTTTTGAGTTTACCGACTTCTCTATTAAGCTACTTATTTTTATTTGCTTCGATTAACAACCCTTTATATTTAACTCTTTTTTAAAAGTCATCAATCTAAATTAGCCAACTTTTCTTCCATTAAGTTGTGGGATAGTATAGGATTGTCAATTCTCATTTGAGTTACTCACCGATGTTTTTTTTTTAATTTTCAATTTTTCTTGTCGTCTGCAAAGATTTATTTGCATTTCTTGAAAACTACTTAGCTCTACTTACTTTTTCGAGAAACTATCTGTTAAATAAGAGCCCAAATAAATGAGAAATTGAGAAATAAAGAGGCCCAGCCGACTTCAGCCCAAATAAACCTTTAAGAAGACTCCTTAATTCTTCTTCAAGCACCACTCATTAACTTGAGTGAGAAAAAGGCGGCCGGTTGTTGTTGGGAGGGGGACGAGAGAAATCGCGGTGCTTGGTTATATTGCAGAAAACGAGTGATCGAATAATAAAATAGACAAAATAAAAAAATAAATCAAACATAAGATTTACATGGTTTAATTATAATAACTTACGTTCACGGAAAGAGCATAATCGAATTTCACTATAGACCAAACAAGATAATGGAAATCATATGCTAGAATTACTTAAACACCCTCAAGCCCCAATTACACTTAATAACTCATACAATGTTTAGCCCCATAAATTCTCACAAAATGATTTTCAATTTCACAAAAAAATTCATAAATCTTGCCACAAGATTTCACAGCTACAAATACTAACTTGATGAATGTAACCTACGTGTCTTCATCCACCAAGCCCTCGTACACAAACGGCGCTTCAAGTCTTCTTTCTTTCTCTGGACATAAAGTCCAGCACGGAGACCGCACTGCTTTCGATCAACAACAGCGTGCTCCCGCGGCAAGAAGACAAATATATAATATAATACGCATGGCGCGCACTGCAGCCAACTTCAACTCGGAATAGGAAACTTGGACACTTCGGTTGACAAGTCCAACTTGGACTTTACAATTTTTTGTAAGAATTATTGTGACCCACATGATATGATTTATTATATTATTTCATAATTATTATTATACTATAAGAATAATAAATATTGGTTACGAGAAATTGCGACTCTAATAAATTGAAAGGGTATATCACTTTGATGGAAGGCACATTTTCAATGAACGTATAAATAGAGTCCGGTCCTCTCTCCACCCATAACGAACAACAATAATCTAAAGGAATTGGGTATTCTCTCATCCATCGATTGAATACATTAAGTATAGTGGGTTAAGGGAGAGAAATCGGATTTCTTCTTTTGGTTCAAGTTCTACGGTAACGCTATGGATAAAGGTATGTCTTCATCTATTTGTGAAAATCATGAAGATCAAAGATCATTGTTTACTTTGAATTTCCACATAAAGTATTAAATGAATTGTCTAACAGTTGGTATCAGAGCATTTGGTTTATGATCTCATGATTTTTCCGTTTAAAGAAATATAATAATTTATGTTTGATGATTCGTTGAACGATCCTGTTCGTATTATTTATTGTTGTTAAAATGTTTTCGGATGATTATGGATAAAGAAAATCCGAATGATGGAACGTTCTTCATGGACGAAAATGGCAAAGAAAAGTTACTGTGCGTGAGTGGAAAATGACGAAAATGGAAAAATTCGGAATTTTGAGGGCAAGTAAGAAACTCGCCGATTCCGGGGAAAATCCGGCGATCCACCGCTTGATTTAGGACCCATACGGTTGCACTGCCATGAGGAACATTAGGCATGAGTTTTTCCTGTATATCTGTGTTCGCCGGAGGCGAATCGGGCGGCACAAGTCGCGGTGGTTAGGGTTTGCGTTTTGGGGAAACTTTGGTTTGATTTAGGGCCAATTTCTTAGTCATTTTCGCCGAAACTTAAAGCCATGTGGTCGTGTCGGCATGCTCTTCAAAACCCATTATTTGTTTGTGTTTGGGATAGGTTGCCGGAGAAGAAACAGCCGACAAAACCACGGCGGAACGGCGAAAAACGGCGAAGAGAGGCGTTCTGTCACGCAGGGAAGAAGGCGCGTGGGTCCACGCGCGCGTTGCGGTTGCAGGCGCGTGGATCCCGAAATCGCTGCGCGCGTGGAGCCCACGCGCGCGGAACGGCGCGGCGGTTGGCAGGCACGTGCGGGACACGCGCCCGTGGCAGTTGCCAGGCACACGCCCGCCGAGGACGAAGGCACGTGCCTGACGTCCCCGCGCGGCTTTTTACATTTTTTCCCCTATGCCATTTTTTTTAAATTCCCATTTCGTCCTTCTCGCTATTTATTTACTGTTCTGCCCCTATTTAATTTATAATTACAATTCTGCCATTGATGATTATTTACCATTTTGCCCCTGGGTTATAAATTTATGATTCTGCCCTTATGGAATTATGATTTTACGATTTTGCCCTTATGCTTTGATTAAGTTTTGTCCTTGTGTGCAAATTTGGTAAATATTTGTATTTTACAATATTAAAAATTCATATTATGAATGGTTTGTTAGTCGCCAAAGTGACCGAACCTTGAAGTCTTTTGAATTTTTTATATTGTAAATTATTTTATTCAATTACTCATGATTAATTGATGCTATATATGAAATTGATATGTTTTATATCATTATTGGAGTTATGGGTATATTGAAGTTCATTTATTATAAGAACTTAGGGATTAACCCAAAGGTTAATTATTTTCTTATAATTCATGAACATGATGGTTGATAATTAATATGACTTGTTAAATTTGTTTGTATATCCAAAGATAGCAAATAAATTTTAATAAGATATATTTACAATTATCAAATAAAAGTTATTAGCATCATTATGGTACATATATATATTTGTATATCATAGGATCGCCCAAAGGAGAACTATGATGTACATGTGTCGTTTAGTTTGAATCTGATTAGGTGATATTCTCAAAGCATTAATGTATGAGTATTTTCTTGCACATTTGCAGTATCTGTACCCGTTTCACTCCATTCGCACGCCTCATTTGTTCCCTTATTCAATAGGATAAATTTTCCTGATTGGAGTAAACAAGTCCAGTTTCACTTAGGTGTCCTGGATCTTGATTTAGCGCTTCAAGCTGAGAAACCAGCTACTATTATTGATGAAAGTAGCGATGATGAAAAGTCTTTCCATAAAGCTTGGGAAAGATCGAACAGACTGAGCTTAATGTTTATGCGAATGACAGTTGCAAACAACTTAAAAACTTCTCTTCCCAAGACTAACAATGCTAAGGAATTTATGAAATTTGTGGAAGAACGCTCTCAAACTGCTGATAAGTCACTTGCTGGTACATTGATGAGCACACTGACCACCATGAAATATGATGGTTCGCGTACCATGCATGAGCATATACTTGAGATGACGAATTTAGCAGCAAAGTTAAGGACTTTGGGAATGAACGTGGATGAATACTTTTTAGTACAAATCATACTTAATTCCTTGCCTCATGAGCAATATGGGCAATTTCAAATGAATTATAACACTATAAAGGATAAGTGGAATGTAAATGAATTGGCCAGTATGCTAGTTCAAGAGGAAACAAGGATAAAGAATCAAAAAGCTCATTACATTCATCTCTCAAGTCATCAAAAAATTCGAAAGAATTTCAAGAGGAAAGGTAGAAGGAGTAAGAAGAAAGGACTACACGTCCTGAATGACTCTTCAAAGGCTTCTCAAATCCACAAGAAGGAACACAATCTTATTAAGTGTCATTTTTGCAACAAAATTGGACACTTGAAGAAAGATTGTCTGAAATGTAAAGCTTGGTTCGAAAAAAAAGGTAAGCCTTGTGCTTTAGTATGTTTTGAATCAAACTTTACTAAAGTTCCTCATAATACTTGGTGGATTGATTCTGATGCCACCACTCATGTGTCAAATACGATGCAAGGATTTCTTACGATCCAAACTATAAAGCCAAATGAAAGTTATGTGATTACGGGGAACAGAAACAAAGCTCTAGTTGAAGGCATTGACACTTACCGTTTAATCTTAGATATTGGGCATTATTTGGATTTGTTTCGAACCCTTTATGTACCTACATTTTCTCGCAATTTAGTTTCTTTGCCAAGACTTGATGTGGCGGGATTTTATTATAAGTTTGGATCCGAATCTTTCAATCTATTTAAGAGTGATACTCTTATTGGAACTGGAACTTTATGTGATGGTCTCTACAAATTTAGACTTGATTATACTTTTGTTGAGACCTTAATGACCTTGCATCATAATGTTGGCACTAAACGAAGTTTGGTGGATGAAAATTCTGCTTACTTGTGGCATAAACGTTTGGGTCATATATCCAAGGAAAGAATGCAAAAATTAGTGAAGAATGAAATTCTTCCAAATTTGGATTTTACTGACCTTGGAGTGTGTATTGATTGTATTAAAGGTAAACAAACAAAGCACACTAAGAAATGTGCCACAAGAAGCACAGAGCTTCTTGAAATTATACATACCAACATATGTGGTCCATTTGATGTTCCATCTTTTGATAAGGAAAGTTACTTCATCACCTTTATTGATGATTTTTCACGTTATGACTACATTTATCTATTGCATGATAAGTCTCAATCAGTGAATGCACTTGAAGTGTATATTAAAGAGGTTGAGAGGCAATTAGATAGAAATGTCAAAATAGTAAGATCGGATAGAGACGGTGAATATTATGGAAAGTATGATGAATCGGGACAATGTCCAAGTCCATTTGCTAAATTCCTTGAAAGACATGGCATTTGTGCTAAATACACAATGCCAGGTACACCACAACAAAATGGTGTAGCAGAAAGGCGTAACCGTACTTTAACGGAAATGGTTAGGAGTATGATGAGTCATTCATCTTACCCTTATCTTTGTGGATGTATGCTTTAAAGACTTCTATGTACTTATTAAATAGGGTTCCTAGTAAGGCAGTTCCAAAGACTCCCTTTGAACTGTGGACGGGAAGGAAACCTAGTTTACGACACCTGCATGTTTGGGGTTGTCAAGCAGAAGTAAGAATTTATAATACACATGTCGCGACCTTCCCGAGGGTGAATTATCTAAAGAATGCTAATGGATTACTAAGTCCAAAGACTTGGCACGGACTCTCCCAAATCCTACCAATCACGACTTGATACTAAGAAATTAATATATTTAAACATGCAATTATACTCAATTCGGAGACGCCACTAACCAATTAGGGTTGATTAGAAACCCAAGTAAAGTATGGGAGAATGCTTTACTTTTGCGAACCAGAGATTCAATAAGTCCGGGGACATGGTTACGCTAGATTAATCTAACGTTCTTTCGGTACCTTTTATTTTAATTTCAAAAAAAAAATATTTTGCAGGCAATGTTGATTAATTTTAACTTAAGCTACTAACATGCAAATGGTGGTCATGCAGGTGCACAATCAATAAAATAACATTCAATAAAAATGCTAATAAAAATGCATGCCCTAAACATGATTTCTAAATGCCACCTAATTTTAATATTATGCAACCTTAATCTAAACTTAAAATGCATGAGTTTTACTCTAACGACATGCGAGATGCGATTCATATGGTATGACTTAAACTTATCACTATATATATGCAATCTAATTTATATAATCCTAAATATGCATGTGCTACGTGATATGGGATGAATGACATGGTATTTCTATATGCATGCTCTTTTATGATTTTTTTTTAATGATGATTCATTTTTTTAATGCATATATGCAACCTATGCTAAATAATGATGATATGAAATGAGATTAATTATGAATTAACCTATTAACTAACCAAGGAAATGATCTTTAGTTTTTCTTTCTTTTTTTAATGACATAATGTTTTTTATTGAAAAGAAAGTAATTTAATGGTGCAAAAAAATTAAACTATAACTCATATGGCATGCATAACATTTTTTGTCCCTCTTTTGTTTTACAAAATGAAAATTGACTTAATCTAAAGATATCTAGGTGTGTTGCTTCAATATGAAATGTGTATGGACCTAAGTACCTAAGTTCTAGATATGACAATATTTTACTAATAAAAAAATTCTAATTAAACCTATTATGCAAATTAATTAATATGTACCTAATTTTTTTGGATTCTTTTTATTGAAATTCGGAATTAATAAAAAAAAACTAATTAGACTAACTAAAGTGAATGATATTCTAATTTATTTTAGGAATCAATTAAACTTAAACTATATCTTATCTTAAAAGCTATATAAAGAAATCAAGACATGCCAACATTATTTAAAATTAGTCCTAACGAAAATCACCCATCTAAAAGTATAATCTAAAAATTATAATCCTATAAATGCAATTCTAATTTACTAACCCTAAAAATATAGTCCTAATTTACTAAACCTAAATGCTCCATTTTAATTTCTAAATTTAAATTATGTGTCAACAGCTGCCCCTCTTTGAAGGGAAGCCCGTAGAGGTTTCCTTCAAAGATAAATGACACCTAAATTTAAACCATGCAAAATGAATATGAATATGCAAATGTTAATTGTAATGACTTTTTTTTTTTTTTAAGAAATGGACTCAAATAAATTTAATCCCATTTTGAAATGCAAGGTCATGCAATAAAGAATGCCATGTAGATGCAATGATTTGATCAAGAACATAGATCTCCATGTGTTTATGCCCAATGCGAATGCAAAGAAGAACACGTACATGTCGTACTTGTAAAAGGATTATTATGAGACCTAACAAACATCCGGAACTCTCTTCAGATAATTGAAAAGTTCAAAGTCTTCGAGGATCTGGAACTCTCATCAGATCTCAAGCACCTGGAAATTGCATCAAGTACTTGAAATTTCAAAAATCTGATTCTTATGTCAGACATTTGAAAACATTTACTAAACATCTAGAAATCACATCAGATATTTAAAAAGACAAACACTTGGAAATCACGTCAAGCATTTTAAGGTTCAAATATTTGGGATTTACACTAAACATTTGAAAACATTTACTAAACATCTGGAAATCACATCGGATGTTGGAAAAGACAAACACTTGAAAGTCACATCAAGCGTTTAAAGGCTCAAATATCTGGAATTCACACTAGACATTTGAAAACATTTTATAAATAGGTACTTGGAATTCTCATCAAGTATTCAAAGATGACTGAACAAACTCAGGGCTTCAAAGACAAATCCTTTGGTCTTTGAGAAAAAATTCATTTCATTTTTTTTTTAAATTCAATGAAGGTCCATGCATGATGGATTTTCAAACTTCCACCGGAAAAATTATCATTAAGACAATTTTCACTAAACTGTGAATATCTTGAACATGCTAAATGAGACACTTTTGGTGTGAAATGCCTTTCACTCTCTCTCATTTAGGAGGGGTTATTTGTCCCAACCATTGATGTGGGAATATATCACTCAATCTTATCATCATCTTGTCGACAAGAGTTTGAATTTTCTTGCAAGCAGTACGACCTTACCAATTTGAGAGGTCTTTGATAAGGACTGTAATGCGGGTTGGTCAATGGCTTAGCAAAGGGACTCTTCGAGTCAAAGCAATTGAAAGAACAATTCTGTAATCATCTCCGGGTTTACAAGTCAAGAACCCTGCAAAATGAGAAAGAAATAATCTTGCTCGCACTTCTTCGAGCAATGCTTAAAACATGTGAATTCCTATGTTAATTCAAATGCCCTAATCTGAAGAGACTTTGTAAGGGACGTAACATAGGCTGGGTTCATGGGTTGAGAAACGAAAGGATCGTTAGGCTCAAAGATGTATATAGGGGTCAAAGTTGGTGATCATCTTGACATTGCCACCAGTTTTCTTCGCCACGGATTGTCTTCTTGACAAATTTCTTTATTGGCTCAAGAGTTTATCACTCGATACCAATGATTATTCAACTGGAGATCTTTTCTTCAACATTTTTTTTTTCAAAGTCATTTTCTTTTATGATGGGCATCAGTCATGCTTTTATCAGGCACACCGCTTTTTTTATGCCCCCCAATTCATCAGTAATTTCTCTTTTTTTTCACGGGCATTGGCCTTGCTTTTACCAGGCACACTGCTTTTTCATGCCCCTTAGTTCTATTTTGATTTCAATTCTTGCGCACAATGCGTGTGTCAAGTATACTTTAAATGACACTCGAACCTTCAAAGGTTTTCATCTATCTCTTGCCTTGCCCTAGTGTGGGGGATGATCACCAACTAGGTTTAAAAGAAACGAAATCACAAGCTCAAGTGGGCTATGCAAATGGTATAAGTGTGTAAGATAGTGAAAGAAACGCTCTTCGTCATCCTAAGGCACTTAAATTACCACATGAATTCAATGTAATAGCAGAACTTGAAGATTGATGCAAGTAAGAGCAAGAAAATTTCTATCTATTTCCCTCTCCTTCAATGTCAACTTACCTCCATTTGCCCCAATGTGGGGTGGTCCTTGACAGGGGTAGTATGAAAAAAAATATCCATAAGTGTATGGGCTCAAAAGGGTTAAGCAATGGATCATCTGTAGTGTTTGGGATAGAGAAATGAATTGCCTCTCGTCATTTTAGTTGTCGTACTTCTTGCAAGAAAACTCTTCGCCTTGAAATACAAAATGTTTCCATACTCACCTCACAATGTAGAGACAAAGGACTGTGTATGGGATAAGGCTTGCCTTTCACACCTCATTTAGCATGTTCAAGTAACTCAACATTTTTCACTGAATTATCCATTTTGATAAATTTCAAGTGGAATTGACGAATTGCATAATATCATGTGAAAGCATTCTATAATGACAAAAAGGCCATGCTCTATTCTTGCACATCAAATCATAAAGTCAAAGCTGTTATGTGTCTGTGTCTTGCCCTTCTTTGTAAAGGAGCTCATAAAGGTTCCTTACAAAGATAGATGACACCATCATTCACATCCGTTCTTTGCCCCTGCAAAAATAAAACATGTATCATTAGACACTTAGAGATCTAATCAATTTTGAGCGAAAGAAAGGCTTTTACGAGTCCTTATTATTCATGGATAGTATTTCTTTACAGCATCAGAGTTTACAGGATTCGTGAATTCACGCCCATCCATTTATGCTAAGATTAAAGCACCTCCAGGAAGTACTTTCTTCACAATGTATGGCCCACGGTAATTTGGAGTGAACTTGCCGCGAGGATCAAGGTTAATTGGCAGCATCTTGCGTAGCACCAAATCATGGACCTTGAAATGTCTTGGGCGAACCTTCCGATTGAAAGACTTGGCCACTCGCTGTTGATAACACTGACCATGACATACGGCCTTTAATCGCTTTTCATCAATCATATTGAGCTGGTCATACCTCTGTTGCACCCATTCAGCTTCTGTCAACTTAGACTGAGATGATACTCTTAGAGAAGGGATTTCTACTTCAACTGGCAGGACTGCTTCCATACCATACACTAGAGAAAAAGGAGTTGCCCCGGTAGAGGTACAAATTGAAGTCCTATACGCCATCAGAGCGTAAGGAAGCCTTTCATGCCAGTCACAATAATTATCAGCTGTTTTTGCCAGAATTTTCTTGATGTTCTTATTCGCTGCTTCAACCGCACCATTCATCTGAGGGCGATAAGGCGATGAATTCAAATGGTGAATATTAAACTCCCTGAACAAATCATTGATAAACTTGTTGTTTAAGTTCGTCCCGTTATCTGTGATGATGGCTTCAGGCACACCGTAACGGGCAATAATATCCCGCCGCACGAACTTCACAACATTCTTTGCGGTGACAACTGCATAGGATGCTGCCTCTATCCATTTTGTGAAATAATCGATAGCGACAAGGATGAAACGATGACCATTCGAGGCTTTTGGATTAATTAGGCCGATCACATCGATACCCCACATTGAAAAAGGCCATGATTCTGACAGTTGATGCAGCTCATTTGGAGGAACATTTATCTTGTCTCCATAAATCTGACAACGGTGACAACTCCGGACATGTTGAATGCAATCGGTCTCTAAGGTTAGCCAAAAGTAACCTAGTCTCATAATCTTCTTTGCTAACATGTGGCCGCTCATGTGAGGACCACACACTCCTTCATGTATTTCTTCCATCAACTGAGTGGCTTCCTTAGCATTGACACATCTAAGTAGGACGGAGTCGAAGGACCGTTTGTATAATGTATCCCCACTAATAAAGAATTTGGAGGCAAGTTTCATGAGATGTTTTCGGTCACTGGATTGCTACCTTCCGGGAACTCTTGCTTTTGAATATAGGTCATGATGTCATGGTACCATGGTTTTCCATCCGGTTCCTCTATCACTAACATGCAATAAGCTGGCTTCGGCAAAACCTCTATTTTCAGAGGCTCGACCTCTAACCCACCAATGACTTGCAGCATAGAAGACAACGTCGCAAGTGCGTTTGCAAATTGATTATGAGACCTTGGCAAGTACTCAAACGAAACTTCCTCAAACTTTTCCAACAGATCTTCTAAATACTTGTGGTATGGGAGCAACTTGGCCTCCTTGGTCTTCCATTCACCTACGGTCTGCATTATGATTAGTGTGGAATCTCCAAACACTTTTAACTTGGCCACACCTATCTCAATTGCAGCTTGAAGCTCGAGGATGCAAGCTTCATACTCAGCCACATTGTTAGTGCATGGGAATATCAATTTTGCAGCCACCGGATGGTGTTGTCCATCTGGGGATATCAGAACTGCTCCAGTACCAGAATCAGACAAGTTTACAGCTCCATCAAAGAACATCTTCCATGAGTCATCATTTACACTCAAGACACGGTCATCAAGGAAACTGTCATCGTCATTAGAAACTCTTGAATTCTCGGCCAATAGGTCAGCAATCACTCGCCCCTTAACCGACTTTTGTGGCATGAATTGCACATCAAATTCGGAAATTAAAATTTGCCATTTGGCCAACTTACCCACCAAAACTGGTCGATCAAGTAAGTACTTGATGGGGTTGTTCTCAGTCACGAGGAATGTCTGGTAATGCAGTGTGTATTGTCGCAATCTATGCAATACCCACACCAAAGCCGCACAAGTCTTTTCGACATCAGGATATTTCAGTTCTGATACAGTGAACTTCTTGCTCAGGTAATAAATGGCTCGTTCTTTTCTGTCGGCGGGACTTTCTTGAGCCAACATTGCACCTAGTGACTCGCTATGAATGTTGAGGTAGAGAATTAAAGGATGCCCCGGTGATGGCGGGACAAGCATTGGTGGACTCATCAAGTAACACTTCAACTTTTTGAATGCTTCTCGACATTCATCATCCCAGTTGACTCGTGCATTCTTCTTTAGGAGCTTGAAGAATGGCTTGGCAGTTTCAGAAAGTTGGGAAATGAATCGAGCAATATAATTCAACCTCCCCAAAAGGCTTCGGACTTCTTTCACTGTTGACGGAGGTCGCAACTCACAAATGGCCTTAGCTTTAGCTGGGTCAATTTCAATCCCTTTACTGCTCACAATGAATCCAAGTAATTTGCCGGATGTTGCTCCGAACACGCACTTAGCGGGATTTAGTCAAAGCTTTAACTCACGGAGTCGATCAAACAGCTTCCTCAAGGTCTCGACGTGGCTTTTTCCAGGTCGAGTCTTTGCAATCATATCATCAACATAGACCTCAATCTCTTGATGCATCATGTCATGAAACAGTGCTATCATGGCTCGCTGGTAAGTTGCCCCAGCACTTTTTATTCCAAAAGGCATAACCTTATAATGAAAGGTTCCCCATGGGGTGATAAAGGCAATCTTCTCCTTGTCTTCCTCCTTCATCCTTATCTGATTGTACCCAGAAAAACCATCCATAAATGAGAATAGTTCAAAACCGACGGTACTATCCACAAGGACGTCTATATGTGGTAACGGAAAATCATCCTTCGGACTAGCCTTGTTCAGATCCCAATAATCAACACAAACTCGAACTCGACCGTCTTTCTTCATTACTAGTACAATGTTGGCAACCCATTCGGGGTACTGTGAGACTTCAATGAATCTCACCTTCAATAGCTTCATCACTTCCTCCTCTATCTTCTTTGAAAGTTCGGGCTTAGTTCTCCGCAACCTCTGCTTCTTAGGTGGCACGTTCGGATTAGCAGGTAGGCAATGCTCCACAATTGCCGGGTCTAAACCAGGCATGTCAGCATAGGTCCATGCAAAGATATCCTGATATTCCTTCAGTAGGTGAATCAGGTGCTTAGCCTCATCTTTGGGGAGACTTGCCCCAATTTTCACCTCCCTGGCTTCTTCAATGTCACCTAAATTAATAGTGATAGTCTGCTCGGACGTGAGAGCCTTGGCTTTTTCATGTTGTTCCCAGCTACGTTGCACCTCAATGGAATCCTTGATCGAGTCTTCGGGATCATTATCAGCACTTATTGCATTGGATTGGACCATTTCCACACCTTTGCATGCTATATGATCGTCCATGAAACAGAATGTAGATGAATCAGAAAGACAAATAAGATAACCTAGATTTTTTGAAATTCTTTGGCAAAAACCATTTTTTAAACATTTTGACAGGAGGAATCATGATGAAGCCCAGACCTCAGAATTCTCCTTGGATTTTTCTTTTCTTTTATTGGCTGGATATCATCACCGGGCTAGTTTGGTGTACTTCAACATGCCCTTAAAACATGAAAAATCTCAATGCATTTTATTGGATGAAAAACAAATTACATTATTGAAATGAGGGAAATCCTAGAATTGAAAATGCAAATAAGAAAACACGGAAAGCGATAAAAACTCCTGCGCAGAGGAGTGTGCAAATAATTAAAATTCTCCTACTCTCGAGCTTCGTCGATGGCAAACATTCCTTCGAGTGCGTCATCAGAGCTCTCAATCTTTGGAGGTGCGGGATCATCTATGCCACCCCATCCATCTGGGATGATATCCCATGGGCCGAAGAAGGAGCTGGGAGGAGCTGAATACTTTACATAGTAATCGAACTTGCCACTTGGTTGCCCCAGGGTGTCCATCACTTCTGCTTCCTCATGCATCATCTGAAACATGGTGGGCTCAGCATCAAAACTGAAAATGGCATTCACAGCTTCTGGGTGGTCAAAAAGTGGGTTATTCTGGATGTTCGGCTGTGCATCGCGGAATGAGACCACCTTAGCATCCAAAAGATTTTGGATTTTATGTTGCAGCGTATAGCAATCATCAACATAATGCCCTACCTCCCCATATGGTAAGCACATGTCTTGGAAGAATCATAGTTGGGGAAACGCTCGGGATTAGGTCACTTAGGTTCCTTAGCGAGTAATCCTTTCTTCGAAGGGTTGGCAAGATCTTGGACAATGGCTTAGGAAGAGGCGTAAATTGACCCTTGGAAGAGTTCTTCGCTGGCCAAAGAATGGTCGTGCTCCTCCCTGATGAGTGTTCGGGGTAGGGCGAGGTGGTTGCACATAAGCTGCATTAACCTCTGCTACAAGTTCCTTATCCTTCTTGGTTGAGACTCTCCCATATGAGCTGGTTTGATCAGATGCCCATCCATCACGCAATGCTACTTCAATTCGCTCGCCAACAGGGATTAGCTAATTGAATGACTCGGCAGTCGATCCCAGCATTCGATTTCGATACTCAGGCGGGAGTGTCTTCATGAACAAATCCATCAGCTCCTTTTCTGTCGGCTCCGGAGTAATTTAAGCAGCTACAGTCCTCCATCTCATGACATACACCTTGAAAGATTCCGTCTTCTTCTTCTCAGTGCGAAGTAAATCCTCTCGAGATGGAGTGACATCAATATTATACTTATACTGCTTGAAGAAGGCATTAGTCAAATCCTCCCAAGTCTCCAGCAGATTAATCTTCTTCATAATGTACCATTGAAGCGACGGTCCTGTCGGGCTTGCTTGAAATTGTTGAATCATCAAAGGGATGTTATCAACATATTGGGTCATCCCGACCACATAAGTCTCGTAGATGGATCTTCGGGCAAGATGTGCCATCATACTTTTCAAAGTCTGGCATTTTGAACTTCTTTGGCATCTTGATTTTTGCATAATGGGACAGATCAATTGGGTCTTGGCTAAATGAACCCTGCAGTTGCTTAAGTTTCTCCTCAATTTTTGCCAAGCGTTTTTCTTGCTCAGTTTTTGGTACGGCCGAAGGTATCACTTGTACCTCATCATCAACAACAATTTGAGGCGCGTCAGTAATTTTAACCCCGAAGGCATCATCAGAGGATGATGGCCCAACTGTGGATGTATTCTTGCCTTTATCCCTTGGATCAGCCATGGGAGCATGTTGTGGTAACACCACTTCAACTTGCGGAGCTGGTGGGGCAGTGTTTGCTTGGAGAGAGTCGATTTGCTTAGAGAGCCGCTCAAGAACATTCAAGACTTGCTTCATCTCCGATTCAAGGGCAGCAACACGAGCTTGTTCAGCAACACGTGTTTGTTCAATGTTATCAGTCATTGTTGCTCTAGAACGAGTACGAATTGGCGATCTTAGGTGAGCCGTGTTGTCACCTAATTTGTAAAATAATACAGTAAGTATCATAACAAATGAGATTGGTCCATGGCAATGGTCAATCGCTTATTTTATTAAGTGAAATCAAATTCCAAAGACATCAACTTAAAACGTTAAAATAACTCCTTAGGAAATTAAATTCCGAAAACACCAATCTAAGAAATTGAAATAACATCATAAAGCCAGAATTAAACTCCTAAATCTAGCGACTCTTTTCTATATACAATTGGGAGATCACAGTCTTTCGAAGCTTCTTGTTCGTCGAACCAACTCAGAAATACGAGCTTCTTTCCTTTCCACCGTTTCTTCAAGATTTTCAATTTGTGCTTTACGAGTGGGCTTCATGGTCACTTCAGGTATCACGGGAAGTAGAGCTTGAGGGATCTCATGATGGTGGATATAATAATCCGAGGCATGAAAAACCTTCTCTTTTCCTTTTAATCTTCTAGGCACCACTATCTTTTCCAGATGGCATTCCTTCCATGCATTCTCAAGATGCTCGATCTCATCAAGGTATTTGTGATCCTTGCGCACGAAGCGGGCTTGAAACAAATCCACTCGGAGAGGAGGTGGGATATCTTGGAGCACTAGATACTGGCAGGCCACTCTATAAGGATAGTAAGATGTTGCACCAGTAATTCCCATCAGTGGAATTGGATCATCTGTCTTGTGAGAGAAACGAGCCACGCTAACATGGAACCATTTGGCATACCATAGGAAGCCCTTGAGATCTGGATTTTTAAGAAAAGTCACCCAATCTGAAAATGATTTTCTGGTATACTTTTTCTCTAAGATTGAAAATCTCTTTATTGGGTAATTAGAATCATCAATTTCACCTCGGCGCATGAAATGACCAAACTCCTTCATGTGAGAAAGAAACCAAATTTGTAAAAGTTCAGGAGAGGCATTCATGATTTTTTCTCCATTTTGTTTAAAACGGTTGAGGGATAAAAATGTTTCAGCTAAAATCATGTTTATAAAGTTCATGCCAGCACATACTTGTCTGACCACCCATGCAATCGAAGGATCAATAGAATTTCTTCGATGAGGAAATATTATAAGTCCAAAGAATGCTAATATGAATATCCTACCCTTTTGGCGCATTGAAGATTGATTTAAAAAATGATCAGCCAAAAAGGAGAAAGGGCATGCATTACAATTAGCTTTCAAAACTTTCTTAACCTCATCAGTTTTAATTCTTAGAAATTGAGATAAAATTGATGTGGGTTCCATACCAAGAGGTGGCCTAACAAGTTCAGTCTCAAGGGGCATTCCTATGATAATGCCATACTCTTCCAGTGTTGGAGTTAGCTCATTCTTACCAAAAATAAATGTAGTCGTCTCGGGACACCAAAAGTGTGATATAGCTTGCAGAACACCACTATGGACTCCGATATCCAAAAGGAGGATGAGCCGTCCCAGTATCGACTCCACATAATCTTGACCTTCTTTACTTAATTTGTTCCACCACCCTCTGAGCTCAATCTTGGGAGTTGGAATGAGTTGAACATCGGATCTCCCCATTGTATATAGATTAAGTTTTACGATCAACCTTGTGTCATGGACCAAAAGAAAGTGCAATAAAGTAAATAAATTGCGTATTATAAGGTGAGAATACTTACTTCACAAAAAAAAAAAATGGCAACCACATTGACAGGCACATGAGATGTGAGGCTTAACACCTAAACTACAAGGCTTAGCAAAATGGAGCTAAGAGGATGATCTGACCGTTGCAGTCTCGCATTAACGTGTCAGGTCCTCTTAACCCCGGCTCAGTCGAATGGAATGCCTAATAATCACGCAATCTCGCGGATATGGACAAACACATTCGACACCATGAAGAACTTTCGGGGAAGAGATGGTCAACCTCTATATAGCAGTCTCGCTTTAGAGGAAGTATCCTTCTCAACACCATCCTAAGGATCTTATCGCAGCCCAGGTCCGGCAGCAGGTTGTGTGTGCAATAGTGTAGTGCTAAAAACAATAAAACATGCACAACAGTTTAATTGCAAAAAACACTTCTATAGTTTAAATTCAACCATTCATCCTTAACCCCATCCTGCAAAACAAGGGTTAGCAAAGACTACTCCCCTTATACCTCCCATCTGCAAAAACATTTAACACTTTATGTTAGGAGCGTACCTTGTTTCCATGCTGCCAAACAAAATATTTTTTTTTTTTTAAAAGAAACAGGCCTATGTCCACTATGAGTTTTAACTCTGTCCCCAGTGGAGTCGCCAAGCTGTCGCGACCTTCCCGAGGGTGAATTATCTAAAGAATACTAATGGATTACTAAGTCCGAAGACTTGGCACGGACTCTCCCAAATCCTACCAATCACAACTTGATACTAAGAAATTAATCTATTTAAACATGCAATTATACTCAATTCGGAGCCGCCACTAACCAATTAGGGTTGATTAGAAACCCAAGTAAAGTATGGGAGAATGCTTTACTTTTGCGAACCAGAGATTCAATAAGTCCGGGGACATGGTTACGCTAGATTAATCTAACGCCCTTTCGGTACCTTTTATTTTAATTTCAAAAAAAAATATTTTGCAGGCAATGTTGATTAATTTTAACTTAAGCTACTAACATGCAAATGGTGGTCATGCAGGTGCACAATCAATAAAATAACATTCAATAAAAATGCTAATTAAAATGCATGCCCTAAACATGATTTCTAAATGCCACCTAATTTTAATATTATGCAACCTTAATCTAAACTTAAAATGCATGAGTTTTACTCTAACGACATGCGAGATGCGATTCATATGGTATGACTTAAACTTATCACTATATATATGCAATCTAATTTATATAATCCTAAATATGCATGTGCTACGTGATATGGGATGAATGACATGGTATTTCTATATGCATGCTCTTTTATGATTTTTTTTTAATGATGATTCATTTTTTTTAATGCATATATGCAACCTATGCTAAATAATGATGATATGAAATGAGATTAATTATGAATTAACCTATTAACTAACCAAGGAAATGATCTTTAGTTTTTCTTTCTTTTTTTAATGACATAATGTTTTTTATTGAAAAGAAAGTAATTTAATGGTGCAAAAAAATTAAACTATAACTCATATGGCATGCATAACATTTTTTGTCCCTCTTTTGTTTTACTAAATGAAAATTGACTTAATCTAAAGATATCTAGGTGTGTTGCTTCAATATGAAATGTGTATGGACCTAAGTACCTAAGTTCTAGATATGACAATATTTTACTAATAAACAAATTCTAATTAAACCTATTATGCAAATTAATTAATATGTACCTAATTTTTTTGGATTCTTTTTATTGAAATTCGGAATTAATAAAAAAAAAACTAATTAGACTAACTAAAGTGAATGATATTCTAATTTATTTTAGGAATCAATTAAACTTAAACTATATCTTATCTTAAAAGCTATATAAAGAAATCAAGACATGCCAACATTATTTAAAATTAGTCCTAACGAAAATCACCCATCTAAAAGTATAATCTAAAAATTATAATCCTATAAATGCAATTCTAATTTACTAACCCTAAAAATATAGTCCTAATTTACTAAACCTAAATGCTCCATTTTTAATTTCTAAATTTAAATTAGGTGTCAACAACACATGAAAGGAAATTGGATTCAAGAACAACTAGTGGTTATTTCATTGGTTATGCAGAGAAATCCAAAGGGTATAAATTTTATTGTCCTAATCATAGTACAAGAATTGTTGAATCTGGAAATGCTAGATTCATTGAGAATGGTGACATCAGTGGAGTGATAGAATGCGTGATGCTTGCATTCAAGAACAACAAATTAATGAACAAACACTCCATAATGAAGATGTCAACATTGAACCTTCAATAGCTAAGTCACAAGAAATAGCATTAAGAATATCTCAAAGAGAAAGGAGGTTGGCTATTTTTGATGACTATATGGTTTATCTACAAGAGTCAGAAATTAACCTAGGAATTGGAAATGATTCAGATTCATATTCCAAGCCATGGAATGTGAAAATTCTAATAAATGGTTTAATGCCATGGAAGAAGAGTTAAAATCCATGCATCAAAATCAAGTCTGGGATATTGTTGAATTGCCTAAAGGATGTAAAAAGGTCGGGTGTAAATGAGTCTTTAAGACCAAGCGTGACTCAAAAGGCAATATTGAACGACATAAAGCCAGACTTGTTGCAAAGGGTTTTACTCAAAAAGAATGCATTGACTATAAAGAGACATTTTCACCAGTCTCTAAGAAGGATTCACTTAGAATTATTATGGCTTTGGTGGCTCATTATGACTTTGAGTTACACAAAATGGATGTAAAAACTGCATTTCTTAATGGGAATTTAGAAGAAGAGATTTATATGGATCAACCCGAAGGCTTTTCAGTTAAAGGAAAGGAACATATGGTATGTAAATTAAAAAAGTCAATATATGGACTTAAACAAGCTTCCCGACAATGGTATCTTAAGTTTAACGATACCATAACTTCATTTGGATTTAAGGAAAACACCGTTGATCAGTGTATATATATGAAGATTAGTGGGAGCAAGTTTATTTTTCTAATTCTGTATGTTGATGATATTTTGCTTGCTGCTAATGATCTTGGTTTGTTACATGAAACCAAGAAATTTCTCTCTAAGAATTTTGAAATGAAGGATATGGGAGAGGCAACGTATGTGATAGGAATAGAAATATTCCGTGATCGATAACAAGGATTGTTAGGATTGTCTCAAAAAGCCTACATTGAGAAAATTTTAGAGAGATTCAATATGAGTAAATGCTCAGCAGGAATAGTTCCAATTCAGAAAGGTGACAAATTTAGCCTTATGCAATGTCCGAAAAGTGAATTGGAACGAGAACAAATGAAAAATATTCCTTATGCATCTGTTGTGGGGAGCTTAATGTATGCACAAACTTGCACCAAACCAGACATCAGTTTTGCTGTCGGAATGCTGGGCAGGTATCAAAGTAATCCTGGAATGGATCATTGGAAAGCTGCAAAGAAAGTTCTTAGATACTTGCAAGGAACGAAGAATCATATGCTTACTTATAAAAGATCCGATCATCTCGAGGTGATTGGATATTCAGATTCAAACTTAGCTAGATGTGCCGATACAAGAAAATCAACGTTTGGTTACTTGTTTCTTCTAGCTGGAGGGGCAATTTCATGGAAGAGTGCGAAGCAGTCAGTTATTACTGCATCCACTATGGAAGCTGAATTTATGGCATGCTTTGAGGCCACTATTCATGGATTATGGCTGCGGAATTTTATTTCAGGGCTTGTGATTGTCGACAGTATTGCCAAGCCGCTGAAAATTTATTGTGATAACTCTGCAACAGTTTTCTTCTCTAAGAACGACAAGTATTCTAAGGATGCTAAGCATATGGAGATCAAATACTTGTCTGTTAAAGAAGAAGTTCAGAAACGAAGAGTGTCAATTGAGCACATTAGCACCAAACTTATGATAGCAGATCCCTTAACAAAAGGACTGCCACTCAAAACATTTAATGAGCATGTTGAAAAGATGGGTATTTTTGGACATCATTAATGTTTGTATTATGATTGTATTGAGTTTATGTATTTGACACTTTGAGCTCACTTACGTGTTTCTGATATTTCCTGTTTTCTATTTAGTATACATTATGGAAATAGATTAATGTTAAACAGGATAGTTTCTAAAGAAACATTATGGTTGGACTATTACTGTACTTCTCATTTATGGATCATGTTAAGTAAAGTGCTATAGTTGTAGTACATAGAAGAGACTATGTCGATTAATGACATACAACTGCTATGACTCATATTAGTTTTCTTTACTTAATTATGATTATTATGTGATTGCCAATTTAATGAAATTTTATAGCATAATCTTATTGTGCACATTATAGTCTTTATTAAACCATGAAAGGAGAATCATATGGGTCAAGTGGGAGAATGTAAGAATTATTGTGACCCACATGATATGATTTATTATATGGTTTAATAATTATTGTTATGCTATAAGAATAATAAATATTGGTTACGAGAAGTTGCGACTCTAATAAATTGAAAGGGTATATCGCTTTGATGGAATGCACCTTTTTCAATGAACGTATAAATAGAGTCCGGTCTTCTCTCCACCCATAATGAACAACAATAATCTAAAGAAATTGGGTATTCTCTCATCCATCGATTGAATACATTAAGTATAGTGGGTTAAGGGAGAGAAATCGGATTTCTTCTTTTGGTTCAAGTTCTACGGTAACGCTATGGATAAAGGTATGTCTTCATCTATTTGTGAAAATCATGAAGATCAAAGATCATTGTTTACTTTGAATTTCCGCATAAAGTATTAAATGAATTGTCTAACATTTTTGTCCCTTGGCCGACTCAAGCAAGGAATTTCCTTGTTTGTGCCCAATCAGTAAGTCCACACTTCTTCTTTGGAAATCAATTTCCACGGTCAAAGTCCAACAAACTCTTTTGGACTTAAACATGGAAATAACAGGCCAACTCCAAATCTTGAAAAGCAAACCAATCGTGTCCTACTTTGCTTGATTTCATAGTTCATAAATTATTATCTATTTCAAATGATTTCATTTAATGGGCTCAAAATCAAGACATATTTTAACAGATTAGAAAACATCAATTAATGCCCGAATATACCTTTTGCTTGCGGCGAGAGTTTGTCACTGTCTTTATCTCTTACAAGTTGAACTTTCGTTCTAGGGATCAAAATTGTCGCCCTTGTTGTATTGGCTTCACCGGTGACGTCCCTATGAATTTGTAGGATATAACGGATTGCGATTTGGACTTCCCATTTGAGGGAAATCGATTTTTCGAAATCCTTGGCACATGCTGGACGGTAACTTGACCACCAATATTCGGTGCTCAATTTTGTCGGTTGCCAGCTAGATTTTGAGCCAACCAAATTTAGGGTTTTTATGTACTTTGAAAGGGCTTTCTTTTGACAACAAACACACTTGGATTTGAATCCGCTAGAGAGAATGAAAAAGTTTACCGTGCAAATGGCTATTTGTCATGTGAGTGGTTGTTTATTGCTTTAGTATTTATTCGCCACAGCTGGCTGTCTTGAGGCCTTTTGTCAACCCATAATGAGCATTTTGACTCTGAAAATAGTGCCTCCTAGTCGAGTCTTGGTTAAGACAACTATTTACTTAACTTTTGATATCTCTTCCTGCTCTATTGATAGGATTTTAAGTTCGTCGAATCAAGTAAGTTTCATAGTTTGAGTTGAGCATTCCAAGTGAATAGCTTTCTTTGCAACTTTGGGCCCAGAGACGAATTGGGTTTCATTACACAAAGCCCCATTTTAGTTGTAAGCTCTTATTACTTGTTTCAAAAATAACCCCACTAAACCCATTTTCACTACCCTAACACTGATCCCCTAACTCAACCTATTTTTCTATTTCAATCAAAGGAAGCCCATTTTCTACTGACTACTTTTTTTCTGCCATTACCATTTTCTTGTTCTTCCCTTAAAACCCATTGTGACCTGTAGAAACTGACTTTTCTTTCTTATTTTTTCATTATTTTTCTTTTCCTTTGATTTATCCTTTTTGGGCCGTTCATCTCTATCCCTTTACTTATTCTCCACATCCTAATAGGGGTAAGTATCAATCTAGGATCAACCATAGACCAACCCTAGACCAGCCCAATCCGGTAGATCTTGATCTGATTCCCAAAGGGACTAGGTTAGTCCTTGATTTTGAGACTTCTAGACCTTGCATTGTACGGATTGGTTCTTAGTCCCAAGAATTTAATGTTAGTTCAATCCGAACCACCCATGTACATAATATATATTATATATTTATATTATATGCTTTTATCTACTCTAAATTATAGTGCCTCACCCTCTATTCTCTTTGCATTTCACTTTGTCGTGTAAATTAAAAGGTAGAAAGAAAATCAACCCTATTTCAACCCCCCCCCAAAAAAAAAAGAACGTCTTCACTTACCTCAACTTCGCTCACCTCTCTTCAATTGCCTAGCTTGCCTCAAGTGTTCATTTTATGGTTTAGCAAGTGTAAAATTCTATTGCCTTATCTTATATTAATGTTTGATATATATTGGTGTTCATAATTTGGTTGCTTAATGTCACATTGTTGATGGATATATAATTTCAAATGACATGTTTGTCTATTGATGGATATATAATTTCAAATGATATGTTTGTCCTTCTAAGGAATACAAAAAATGAAAAAAAAAAAAATTGGGACCAACATTGTGCAGGTTGATCTCTTGATTAAATGCTGGACTATGCTTACCCCTACATCCTAACTTTTGCCACACAACCATATTTTTTCTTCTTTTATTTTTATTTTTATCTTTTTCAATCACTCAGCTTTTCTTATTCGTTCTTTCAATTTCCTGTACTCCTGTCATTCTTCCCTCTGCTCTTTCTCACTGAACGTTTCCAAGTACCAACATCTACTCTCAACAAGATACTGAACAACTATTCTTACAATATAATCACACTCATCTCAGATTTACTTATAGGTTTGCAAGCTATTCTTCGAGGAAAACGAGAAGGATCCAGAGATTCTCATGGAAAGAACCCACGCGGAGAATCGAAGAACCCACCTCGAAATTCATAGGGAAAAAAAAAACACTTGTCTTGTTTATTTAATTGTAATAAGTACGTGGTAAATTGATCTTTTGTTAGTGCTATGTCGTGATTGTTTGCCCTTAACCAATATAATTGTCTTATAGAACATGAATTATATGAAGTTATCTTCTCAAGCATGAATTTTAATGTAGTGACATATCTCAAGTACTAACAGTTACTACTTATATTGCTTTTCTTAAGTAGTCATGCTTTTAATTATAATAAATGCGCACAGTGCTAACAGAAATTCAATGACATTCAACAAAAACGAATCAGCGTAACCATTTATTATCTAGATAAGGATATTAATAATTATTAAAAGATTATTGTTCATTTAATTTGGGTTACAAGAATTATTGATCACCTAAACATTATATTTCTTAGGTTTTCATGCTTTTAATTATAATGAATGCGTATGGTGCTAACACAAATTCAATGGCATTCAACAAAACGAATCAGCATAACCATTTATCATCTAGATAAGGATATTAATAATTATTAAAAGATTATTGTTCAATTAATTTGGGTTACAAGAATTATTGATCACGTAAACATTATATTTCTTAAGGAATTTCTCTTGGGGCTAAAAAGTAATTTTTTTTTTTTTTTTTTTGTAAAAGTAAGAAATATATTGAACTTTAACCAACTATATAAGAGGAGGTCACGGTACCAAAAACTTGCACTCAAAATGACAAGGAGTCATAGCGAGTGGAAGGGTGCCGGGACGAAAAAGGACAACCAAAACAGCGGCACAAACAGCAAACCGGCAACAAACGCAACGATAAGGAACAGCCAAAACAATGGCAATACGTCAAAACAAGACGGTGAGATGGAGGAGACAGGAGGGACAGAACAGGTGGCAGCCGGAGCATCCCTCGAGCAACCTTCGAAGGCCAAGCAAACTCCAACGAACAACTCCCAGCCCACCGCAGCAGGTGCCCACAGACCTACAGGAGAAGCTGAAAAGCAATGGCATCAAACAGCCTCCGGGTACCCAGCCAACCCCAAGGAGAAGGTTGAAACAAGTCCATCCTATGAACCATCAGCCATGGGAACAGCACAAAAGACATCCTCAACAACAGGGGAAGACAACTTCAAGGTGGTGGTTCGGACTCTCTCGAAGAGAAAATAACCGGGTCAATACCCCAAGTGCACTGGACTCTCCTATTTCTTGCATTATCCGCAACGTTCCTGAAAGTCACAGTCTTGTATTTGACAACTTTAAAGAGGTGATTTTTCAAGGCCGGAATCGCAAGAGATTGCTCTCTAAAAAGAATGTTATTCCTATTTTTCCAAATGATATGACAGAGGGCCCCAAAAGAGAAACGGGCAATGCATTTATAGAACTCTTTACCCGAAAGTACAGTCATAGCCCAACGGAAATTATCCGCCCATGATTTGTTGCGCCATAGGAGATTGCATCTGACAGCCCAAAGGAAAGCAAGGCCGACAGTGATGTGACAATCAAAAAATAGATGATCAATGGAGTCCAGTGTAGCATTGCAAAAGGCACACGAACCTCTTTCTATTCTGCCATACGATAATAACAGAGCTTGGATAGGAAGTCTGTGCTTGGTAATAAGCCAAAGGTTGAATTGGTACCGAGGTAAAATAGAGGTGTTCCAAATGAACACATGCCACAAAACTTAGGCCTTCTTCTGCCTAATGGCCTCCCAAGCTAATGCTACCGTGAACGGGCCGGAGGGGCTCTCCATCCAGCCGAAAAGGTCCGAGTTCTGAGAAATGATGGGGAGGGGGATCTACCACGATTCCAATACAGCCTTTAAAGCTTGACCAGAAAGGGAGAAGAGATCAGTGACCGTTGCCTGCCTAGACAACCCGAAGCTATAAATGAGAGAGTCCAAAAAAATTAAGTTCAAAGGCCTGTGCCAATAGTCAAACCAGAGAGATATAGAGTGGCTGTCCCCTATACTCCAATAGAAGGAATTACATAATTCCCTCCTGAGTTGAAGGATCTTCTTCCAAGCACAGGAATAGTAGAATTAGGGGTGTCAAAAACCTAACCGAAAACTGAACCGAATCAAAATATTCGGTTTTTTCGATTCAGTTTTCATTCGATTCAGTTCTCATTAAAAACTGAAATTTTTGTTATTTAACCGAACCGAACCGAACCAACAAACCGATAAGAGCTTATTTCTTGGAAATGAAAAATATAGATAATAGAAAAAAAAAAAAAAAAAAAAAACAAATGCAAAAAGTTGAAAACCAAAAATAGAAAAACCGAACCAAACCGAATCGAACCAAAATTTCGGTTCAGTTCGTATTCGGTTCAAGTCTCATGCGGTTCGGTTCGGAAATTTTTCCTAACAGTTTGGTTCGGTTCGGTTTTTCAAAAAAATCGAACCGAACTGAACCGTTGACACCCCTAAGTAGGATGGCTTGCTAGCTACCCAGAAGTTTTTCCTTTTTAAAAAAGTCGAATGAATCCACTTACACCACAAGGACTCCTTGTCAGCTAAAAAATAATTATTGTTTACATGTTGTTGGTAATCTCTCTCTCTCTCTCTCTCTCTCTCTCTCTCTCTCTCTCTCTCTCTCTCATATAGATTGATAAAATGGTAATAAAATCATTTCCTAACCCATATATAGGTGTTAAATGGATTAATTATATTGAATAAATAAGTCATAAATGGGTTTAAACATAATACTAGGGTTAAATAGGTTTTAAATAGATCATAAATCAGTTTATAACTTACTTCAACCATCATATTATGTTTAAACTCATTTATGACTTATGTTTAAAACTTTAGACCTTCCCAAACAAATGTAACATTGGCTACAATATGGAGACTCGCTCACTCAATTTTTTCATGTTAGAGATTGAGTGCAGGCGAGAGATATTGAAAAGAGTGTTATAGAAATTTGTTGGGTTTAAGTAAGGTTTTTTTGGTCTGAAATGTAAGTACTATTTATAAGATGACGTATAGGAGCATAGGGGGCCCTATTGTAGCCAATACTTTAATTTTGCTGACTTTCAACATTACAGCATCTACATGAAAGGTGGCTACAATTCTTATAGTGGATTTTGTCTTACCTAAATCCAAGATTTAGTTAACATCATTGTATCTTTATAATACAGCAGGAAGTCCACTATGTAAAATGCCGTAGACTTAACAGCAGTCACCCTTTAATAAAGTATTTCATAAAAGGTATCAAATTTATTTAATTTAGATTTACTTATGGGTGCAAAGAATCATATATATTATTCCATCTCCACGACAATTACTAAAGGAGAATCTCATTCTCAATGTAATAGCCAATCAAGTCTCCAATTATCATCATGCATGAATAGACATTCTACATAAATTGGCAAAGTAAATATTCTTACAAAGAACATTTTTTCACATCATTACCGCTGTCAATAATACATGTTGCTCCAAGAATGGTAACCAAAACTCAGAGGTTAATAGAAATCCAAAATAAATTAATAAATTTACAAAATAACCGTAAGACGTCCTCTGAGTTCTATATATGAATTACCAAAAGCATTTCAACAATGCATACTCAATGCAAAACATGTAATTGATTTAATTATGCAATAAAATGCTATTTAATAATCCCGTCAAAAGTTATGCATAAAAAATTCAATCATTGCACGAGAGACACTACAATCTTTAACCCATAAATTTTGTGGCTATTACAAAATATAAACTTCTTTTGCTATTTTAAACATAAGGATGAATATAATATATTCAGGAATAGGCTCACGATAGTTTTGACAAGAAAAATGTTTGGACTAAACTTTGGTAGTCACAAATAAAACGCCAAAAATTGTTCACGTAAAACTCAGAGCAAATTTTAACTATTTAAGCAACATTTAAATGACTGAAATGTAAGATATACAAATATCACAAAAAGGCAGGATGTGAAAAGCATACTCACTGAATTGTCAATTACACTAATTTAGCTAGAAAAGTTATTAATGGCAATTCAGAGACACCAGTTTAGCAAGCACAAGCGGAGAGAATAAATGGGCAACAACTATTTAATTGACTGATGAAACACCCCAATATTTGCCATTTTTGATTGAATAAGATCATGAATCAATTTTCCCCTCTCTTTCTATCATGCATAATTCCACATTGTCAAGAAGGCAAGAATCCGCTACCATTCTAATGCTACAGAAGTTCTATATGTGCATGGATAAGAGAGTATTATCACATTTTTGTGTATTTTTTAAAGCACACACTATACCATGAAGCAAATACTAACACATGTTTGAGCATATGCACAAACAAAGGCCCACATTGTATTCCGGAGCAAGCATGTATAAAGACATACCACCAAATACAAACTCAAGCTCGTGTCTACACTTACTTGAGTGTTAATGATCACTGCAATGCATATTGTTGTGCATAGATTGTAAGAGTGCGCTTAATAACCTTACTTTTCCAGTAACCAAAGAAGGCAATCAATTCATCCACCAAAAGCATCGGCACATGGTAGAAGCCAACACCAAGGCACTAAAGATACAGAAATTAAATTATTTGGTTCAATTGCAAAAGAAATAGGTTGTCCAAGACTCCAAACAAACTTCGTATAGCCCAAACTAAGTACAACTTTAAGTTTCCTGACCTTACATTTACTTATTTTGAAAAAGCAGACATATACCAATATCACCTTATAATAAGATCAAGTTGAATTGAATTCAAATATCATCACATGTGATTGTACATGGCGGTGAATCTTTTCAGCAACTATCTAAAGCTAATGTGTACAAGCATAGCAATAAATAAAACTTGAAATATTCTTTGATGCTATTTCAACTTAGAGGCAAACCGGAATCACATGATGCCAAATTGATCGAAAATCTTGTTATTTCTTTTGACATTTAGCATGGGCACATCATTAGAAAAAACCAATTTGCATCAATTTTATTGACTAATTACAAAGGATAATCAAGAGATTAACATATCACGATTTCCAATCTCTTCACTTAACTTACACATGAAAGAGAGCGGTGACTAACATAATAATTTTATTCAGTCAGATAATACCTATTTTAGAATTTATAGGCACCATAGTATAAGGTAAAGAGATGACATTTTCAGTGGTAAAACACAGAAATTCCACATAGATGGCAAACAGGGTAAAACACCAGCATTTTTCTTTTGAGAAACCTACTCAATTAATTCCATTTGAATAGGCAGCGCATATTAACAAAGTAAACTTCCAAGAGTTGCTGGAATTACAAGATTTACCAAGAACATATAGAAAAATTAAATCCTCCAAATAGAAAACAATTAAAAAAAATTAACATACTTTATGCTGGCCAACTATAAAGCCTCATCAATCCGTTAAGATTGGTGGCAACGGCACAGCTCCATCTAAATACCACAAGCAAGGACCAATTACGCAGACGACGTATGGTGCTTTGGATTGGTCTAAATAGCCAACATTTCTACAAATAAAATTGATGACTTGTGTAAACTAGAAATATATATACACATAAGGTTACTATAAATCAAAAGAATGAATTTTTGGACTTAGCTTATTAGTTGGAGGCAAAATCCTCTAAAAGAGATGAGTGCATTCCTATAATCCTCGACAGGAGAATCAAATTGGCCACCTCGAGCTCTAGAAAGCAAGCCATTAAAATCCGTAAGACAATTATCCTTAAGATTATTGGAAAAATATTAGAATACATGAAAATAATAATTATTATTGAAAATACATTAAAAAATATTAGAAATAAAATGAATTGTTTGATGCATGCAAGTATTGTCCTTAAAGATAAGTCTACCCCTCGGAGTACAAATCTCGGTGCATAAGGCAGTAGTGGCTATCCTCCCAAAATACAACAAACATTCTTCTATACTCCGCATTGAATATTAAAAGGAAACAAAAACAGCGTTATGTGTATAATCCAGCAATGAAAAGAAAAATACATAAGGAAAATAGGAATAAGGACACAAAGATATTCTGATTTTGAAATATCGATATTACTTTCCAATTATATTCAAAGAAGCATTTTATAGTTAAAAGATAGAGAGAGCCATTAAGAAACAATTATAATGAATTGATATTTATGGAAAAAGATGATCATTGTACAACCGTTATAAAATAAATCCAATGTTATAGACCCTTAGAAAGCCATTATACGACCATTAAATAATCGTTATAAAACATTACAAAATCATTTTATATTAATGATAGATAAAAATCATTACAAATTGATAATGGTAAAAAACTGTTACAAAAATTAATAACTTTCAAAATTTTAAAACTACTGAAATATCCAACAAGGGTTAGGCCGTCATCTCACATTGACTCAGTTGTAGGTGCTTTATATGTTGCCAGCATCTGCATGACAAGAATTGGTTATTATGAATCTCGCCTTCACTTATTGGCATTACCATGGTGAGATGAAGTCACGGCAAATTTTATGGAAGGTAAGGTCTGTCCATCTAACCAAAAAGCACGCCACTGTCAACTGCTATCAATTTGGGATTGTGCTAATAATGTGAATGGAATATTCATCATTTTATCCTCTCTTTTTTTTTCATAAATAAAATTAAAATAGCGGCGTCATTTTCTCACTTCAAATCTTTTAAAAATCAAATTTCAAAAAAAAAATTTCAAAACGACTTTTTATTTCCGTCCCCGCTCCACACATCAGCACATGTTAGATTGGCCTCCTCCGCATCTTGAATGAAGTATTTCGACGAAGCATAATTAGAGACAACTCCGGAGGAAAAAGATAAATAAGCAAACATTATAAAACCGCATTTTAGAATTGGAGCAAGTGGCTGTCCGTATCGAGTCATTAACCTTATGGATCAAGTAATGCGCAAGATATGTTCCGAGTTAATGATCTAAACATGAAATCATTTGCACTGATGACGTGAGAAACCGAACTAATCCCGCCGCAAGTAATCCCACAGGCACGTCTCGTTCTTTAACCGCTTGCACAAGCCCCGTAATCGCCATTGGACCAATGCTTTGTTTCCAACACCTTAGTTGGGGCCTCCCCTTTCTATCCCATCTGACCAGAAAGATAATAATATGAAGATGATGTAGCAGAGTTTGTCCCCCATCTTATCCTCCTTGTCGATCAAAAAGGAATGTGACAAAAGCAACTCGTGCGGGCGAGGAAAAGCAAGCAGCGACCGCGAACATAAGCTCCACATTATTCGACTATGATATTGTTTTCTAATGAGACACTCACTTTGCTGGAAGGAGCGAGGCAGTGAGGTGACGAGATCTTTCCACAAAAGGAAAATCCACGTACACTTCTTATTTCCTCTCTATTTTTTCATAAGTAAAGGAATATCAGGCTTCTTAGCCGCTACTTGGTCTGCCACATGTGGAGGCAGGGATCATCTTTGATGCAATAATTACTTGCCTCAGCCCTTAGTTTCTAGTCACTCCTTTTCAGAGGACCGCTTTGGCTTTGAAGTTTCACTTCCGTAGAGTTGAAGCTCGAACTGAAGAAACTAGTGGTTACGGCAGATGTCTGGCAAGAAGAAGTATCATGCCAGTCAGTCTTCTTGTTTCAGCATTACCACGCCTGAGGTCGGGTTAACAACTATGGCATGCGATGCAACACGAGCTTAAAGTTAACGGTGGCGTTCAGCTGATTTATCTGGCTGCTTAGTGCGACACGAGGTTAATCCAACGCAGCTGTACTAAACAAGGTCTTATTTGACTACATTCAAAAATAACATTATCTATCGCTCGATCAAGATTAGTATTTTTTTCACAGAAAAGAAGGGTGCTTTCTTCTCTTATGGCCAAAGAAAAGAATGAGTGTTCCATTATATTTGCTTAGTTTACTGCTCGAGAGGAAACTGTCTGCGAAAGTTTAAGAAGATGTAGATGCCATGGGCAAGCACGCATTTTGGGAAATGAATTGTGATCCTCATAGCCTGATTGAAGAGATTACCGCTCATTCATTCAAGAATTGACTGAGCAGAGTTGAGGCTTCACAGAGTGATTTTCAAAGAACAGTGATAATGAACCCAAATCGCTCACTTCCGTATATGCACAGGTATCAAAAGTAGTAGAATATTGGATTAGCAGAAAAGAAAACAACTTACAAGCAATTTAGGCATCTTAGAACTCTTTTTTCCAGGATTGATGGGTTGGGAGAAGCAGTTTGTGAAATACATGTCCGTGTCGAGGTACCTCAGTTAATGCCAGGATTGAATCTGAGTCCATCAGGTATATGCATAGACACAGCCAATTGGTCACATCATAACAATTGGTTAACTCATCGTAGAGCATAAGCTCTAAACTTAGCAATTCTATTGGCTTGGTTTGCATGGGTTGCACCTCTCTATGAACAAAACTAGTTTAGGTACAAGATGATCTACCAGATAATAACCAACTCGATCCTTGCATTCTCAAGAGGGCGGGTGTTTCAAGCACCCGAAGGAAGACCTAAGAAATTACTCCCAAAGGTATCCCGGGCAGTTCCATATGGAATTATCAACTTCTTCAAAATCCCATTTTGGAAAACAAAAGCACAAGCCCCAGTGTTTACAGTCCACACAATTCACTTCGTTAGCATCATTCCCGAACTCCGACATCCAATCCAACAAGCGGATCTCATATGGAGAATTCAAGTGTGAAAAGTCCGAGAAACTGAGAACGTTCAAGGAACTACCCGTGGCTTTCGAGCTATCAGCAATTGGGAAGTGGTCTTGACAGTCCTGCTTTTGTTCGCATTGGTAAACCACATTAGACAAGCTGGAATCTTGATTAATATTGCTCATTTGAGATTGTGGGTCGTCGCAAGCAGCTCCTATCAAAGCTTGTTTTGAAGACTGCACTTTTTTCCTCAAATGGGTTTTCCAGAAGTTCTTGATCTCATTGTCGGTTCTTCCTGGCAACTTTTCTGCTATCCTAGACCACCTGGAAGAGCATATAGGACAATCTTTCAGCAAAATCTTGTCAAACAATCTTCCTTATTCGCAATATCTCTACTAAATTAATAAGAAGTGGCAACGATTTGAATCAGAACTCACTTGTTGCCCCATTGCTCGTGAAATTTAATAATAATCCTCTCCTCTTCCGGATTAATGGGACCGTGCTTGAGATTGGGGCAAAGATAGTTCTTCCATCGTAGACGACAACTCTTACCGCTCCTCTTGAGACCTGCATTTATACAACTTCAGAGGGTTAACTAGTGTCCCTATCAGTGTGCAATATAAGATGACTGTTTCCTTTTCCATTAAGTACGTACAACAAGGTTAATTTTTATGACAACCGTACCTGATGTTTTTGCAATGTAATCCCACCGCCTCTCCCCTAAAACAGTGACAAAGGCAGTTAAGATCTCATCCTCCTGCTCAATCCAAGGTCCTTTGCGCAATTTTTCTTCTCGTGCTTCCCCTCGATGACCCATCATTTTTTGGCAAGAAGCAAGAGGAGACCACTTTCCTAATATATAGGAAAAGAAGGCAGCAAGTGGTGAAGGCTAAATGGAAGAAAAAGGAACCAAAAAATATTTATACTTGGAAACCCTCGGTGGATTACACTACCATGCCTATGTGGAAGCACCATGAACTGAATTCGATAGCAATGCATTGAACCGTTGGTGTTGTTATGTCATCCTATGATTCTGTCTACAAGCAAGACAGATTGGAAGGCCTCTATCCCTTTGCTTTTCTGGATCACCAGCTCTGGATTTTTGGCTGCTCTCTGCTCGGTATTTTAAAAATGTTGACTGATATTGATAAGCTCAGTTCTTTAGGATAATGTTCTTTGGTAGGTCGAGGGGAACTGGTGATTGATTCTTGGCGATAGTCCCATCACGGGGGCTATAACCTTTTGCAATCTGAAGCAAGCTGAGAAGCGCTGCGGTTCTAAATCAGCTCAGATAACACTTTCTATGTGTCGTGAAAAAGGATTTCTACAAGTTCCTTGGGCTGGAGTGCCTTTCGACTCTGAACGAGCTACCACAAAGCAGACTAAGATCATTGATTTTGCCGGAGAAACCGCAAAGCAGAATCACTAATTTAACATAAATCCAATGAGAACCTGTAACTAGTTATAGCAAGCTGATCTTAGCGAGTAATATCGTTGCTACTCAAGCGTTCTCGACCAGAGATGGTCCCCATTGAGTATTCTAACACAAATCAAGGAGAGTCATTGCAGAAGTTCTCATTGTATGGTTGATGCATTCAGGCATTTGGTATCAAGAGATTTTCTCCTCACCTCCACAAGCAGATATGGTATGTGTAGGTACAGGTTCTAGGTAAGGGAAATTTGGCAATTAAGGAACTTCTCGGGAACATTCTCAGCAATTGCCCCCTCCTACTTTTCATTGTCCAAGTCACTAATACTGTAAGAGGGCCTGACAGTATTACACCATTAATAAGATCTAAGAGATCGTTTAGACTAGAAAAGGATGCATTGCAGTTGTGGATCCCCAAAACCTCATCAGGAATTGGGTTGCTATAAGCAATCACAACGTTATTTCATCGCGATAATCTTTTTGATGCTCAGTCATCAAGGTAGAATTAGCATCAGGGATGCCAGTGGTTTTAACAGAGCCCAACCTGGCCAAAGGATGATTCCTCCTTGTAATACTTAGAAAACCAAACTGTTTCCAATTATGTCATGTAACATTGCCAGGCACGGCGATTCTACATTTGATTCTCCAAGGACTAATAATAATCTTACCTCGAAGTGACAATTGCGTCTTTCACAGATATCCCCAAATTATCGCCTAAAGAAAAGGATGATTGCTCTGTAAGACAGCTGCAAATACTAGACAACAGTATATCTATTATCCACTTGTATCTTGGAGACAACTCTGATTTACTTGGAGAAAGTTCAGGCCTACACTTGTAACTGTAGAGGCAATACTATGTAATACATTATTTCCACGACCAAGATATCTACTCAAGTGACCAGCTCAGATGTCAATCAAAATGGTCCGTCCACAAGAACGGGCAAAAGCAAAATCCTCTTCATGGTCCACTCTCTCTACGATTCTGTCGCAACAAGAAAAGGGTTAATTTGCAATCACATGCTTGTTTCTAAACTAAATAAGAGAGTCTGAAGCACTCAACGATCTATGAACGACTTGTTCATGAGGTTAACAGCTGAATCCAGGAACTGCATCCAAAGAAACAGAAACCGATATTTGCTATTAGTAATGTGCCACCGAAATCCACAACTATGAGGGAAACAATGCAACAACTAGTTCTCAAAGCATAAATGGAAAGACAGAAAAAGAGAGAGACCAGCCTTACTACTAGCAGAAAGAGCTGTGATAAGCAGATTGTTTACTCATTTGAACAACCAAAGGGATCAATGCAATCAAAAACTTCTAAAACCATGCTTGGCAAGACAACCAATTGTCTTAAGAAGAAATCCACCAGCCCTACACAGCATGACACAATCGCTACTCTCTCCTCTCCCCATCACAAAATCTAGGGAGTCCTGTACTTTTGTGTATATAACAACATAACCCAGTTTTAGATATCAGCACCATCATTAAGATGCCACTTTACCAAAAAACAATATACACAATGGCAGTTACACTTCTGACAGAACATCAAATTCTCTGTCAAAAGAACTGATGACAGACCGTCTACCTAGAAAAAGTAGACTTTCCTAACGAAGTTTATCATTTCCAGAGTTCATATAGCTCAAGGATTTTCCACAGCAGGAGAAAAACCCACTATAAAATTTTGGAAAAAATATCCATTTCAAAATAACAGATTAAGGCAAATGAAATTGCGTAGAGTGCAGCAGCCAAAGCCCCAGCTGCTACTTAGAAAGATCAATTCATTTCAAGAACATAGAAATCATAATACAAACTGATAAGGACAAGAGAGAGAAAAACATGAGTACCTTCCCGAGCAATTTCAGTTCCCTTTCAACAGGTTCCATGAACTTCAGATCAACATTAATTGGCCAGACCTGTTTGGACACAAGAATGATGCATGATATCAAGAAAAGAGACATAAGGATTCCATGAAACACAACGAAGAATGATATCCAAACCACTCGTCATGCACATAATAAAGTAAAAAATGCCAAGCATCAATGAGCATCAACTTTCTCACGTCAACATCTGACGGAAAGGTTTTGAAAGACAGAGCAGGTCTGCAATAAAATGGAAAAAAGGGGGAAAAACATACAAACAAATGGGAGAAGTGCTTTCTTCTTGCATCCACTTATGAAAAAGTAGCATGACTACTTTGTAACGCAAGAAGTCATATAAGGAAAATGTAATCTGAATAACTAATCGTTTAATATCAATGTATCTGTAATTAAATATTTGAGTGTCCAAATACAAAAACATAGCAAGTATTAAGTATAAGAATGTCCAAGTACAAAAACATTGCAATTATGGAGAAACTCCATATTAGGCAGGATAAAGATATAATATTCGCCATTTCCTTTACAATATTTTAGGAGAATACTACAACACCAACCATATTTTCAAGGCATCATTGCAGTGAAAGCTGGAAGAGTGAGATGCAAAACAGAGTTTGTGATTAACTCCTCTTGTTTTTTAAGTAGTTTCTGATCAACTCTTCACAGTGACCATCTCAAGAGGAGATATTACCAAGAGTAGTTGCTAGAGGTTAATTTGATCATAGTCAGAACCACATACAGTTCCAGCAACTCCAAAATTTGTTTCCAACATTTCCTAGTTGTTTCTCAGAATTGTAGCTTCTATCGCCTTTATGGGAGCAGGGACAATTCATTAAACTTTCCTATGAATTTTCCTAATGGCGTGATGATAAAGACCAATCTTGTCGAGAAGGACAAAAGAAGAAAAAAACAAAACTCCCACCGTCAAGTCCATAAAACCCTAAAGCCACGTAATGCACCACATCGCATATACACAAGTGACCTCACTTCAGAATATGCATTTCACCCAATCCAAATTTAAACAATCTATAAATTAAGCACCGACCGTGAATTGGCAGAAATACTAAACCCTAGACTCCTTCAAAAGATTAGCAATTACATCTTTAAAGAACCAACCCATCAAGAACCAGCAAAGCAGGGACCTTATCACATTGTCAGGAAAAACTTTATGTATTTCTGGAAGAGGCTAGATCATGAAAACTCATAATTTTGTGGCAAGTCGATCAAATTTGAAGAAACCAGCAAGTAACCAAGGCACTAACAGAAAGGGAAGATGCACTCTAAAATCAGTGGCTCTGTCGAGCAAGAACACGCATTCATCCTCGAAAGGAAAGCCTCAATTTGGCTATAAATATCATGTTTTAGCATCAGGGAACATTCCAGCCCTCGAAATGAATTACCAGACAACAGCCAAAGAGACTAAGAAGATAAAGCTACATGCAAAACCTACATCTCAAGACGATTCAACACCCTCACAGAAAAAAAAAAGGACACAAACTAACTTCCCACGATATATCATATAAGTTAAACTCGAAGAGAAAAACAAGAACAACCCATCGTTCCATTTGATAACTTCAGAAATGGGGTGGAAAGGAAATCCCCTAATCACCTTGACACCGAGCAATTTAACAGGCGGGATTTGACCAGGCACGATGCAATCCGGCCCCGCAGCTTCGACCACCGCTCCAATCCCCAATCCGCTGCCGATCGGGTCAGGATGCTGCTGCCACGACACAGACCCAAAATGAATCCGACGCTCGAACGGGAATTCCAAATTCAACTCGACAGAACCTTCGAAACCACCTCCACGCCAAGCGAGCAACACGGGTAGTACCGAAAGGGGGAGGAGGGAGGGGGGAGGGGGCTCACTGACCTTCATGACCGAGACGGCGTAGTTGGAGTAAGGCGTCTGGGAGACGCGGAGGACGGGGTTGTGGTGAATCTTGGGGATGGGCTTGACGGAGGACGCCCGCCAGGGCACGTCCTTCTGGAGCGGAGCTCCTTTCCTGGACATCTTTCGTATATGGGTGTGTGCGTGCGCCGCGGACTTGTGCAATGAGGTTTGGTGAAGCGACTGCGACGGCGGTCGTGAGAGGTCGACGATGTGCCGAAGAAGAGGAAGAAGAAGACGGCGGCGGCGGCGGCCGGTGGGGTGGTTTTGGAGCGCCTGGTGGAGAAGCGGAAGAGAGGCGGTGCGCGACTTTGCGATGAACAGAGGGAGAGAGAGGATAGGGGTTTATCCGGGAAAAGATTTTATTCGCCAACCCCTGTGGCTCTGCAACTTCTCTGTACCGGTTTTTTTCCTTTGTTTTTCCATTTCTTGTTTTGTCTGGAGTTTCGGAGTTTAAGATTTTTCATAACCTTTTTTGGAATTACTCTCTCTTTCGTTTTATATAAGATTAATATCCTAAAAATCCCCAACTCGTAAAATTATGATAAAATTTACTTTAAATTAATTTTTTTGATCACAAATGACGAGGAATTACAGTTTAAACGTCGATGACTTTGTAGTTCCTTCATTATGTTCTATTGATGTTAGCTAACTACCCGATTGGTACTTTCCAAAACTTGGATTTGATAAGTCCCATTAACAAATTTGGAGTATTGCGAGTAGTGGCTGCACAGAAACTCATGTTACTGAAAAAGTGATGCTTAAAAATTCTAACGAATGCTTCAGAGATCATATGGAATTTAGCCGTTGCGTTCTTGAGTGTTCAATATATCAACCTAACCTATCACGTGGCAAATGATGTGAGATTTACAAAAAGGGATGCAATGATCAATGAGACAGGTTTGATGGTAGTACTGAACTAGTTCAGTGGCTTTTGGAGCGAAATCATCCCCTAAAAGCTTAGGTCAAATGAATAATCCCTTGACAATGTTAAAACTGATCTTTAAATCATTTTGGAATGGTCTAAATGGTGTCTGGCGATGCTTGTCGCTAGCAAAATATGATTGAAGGAGCAATTCATAGAGTTGCAGCTCTGAAATTTCTTTGACTCGTGCGGTACAATACAGATGTAATAATCAAAAACAACGTCATTGGGACAAATGTACTAGTGTTTGTTGCAGCTGATGCTTATTGCATCAATTTTTGCGGCTGCAACTTTTATGCAAATATTATAGCATAAGCTAAGGTGTGCACTAGCTATTTTCTTCGTCTCCTTCACGAAACAGAACCTCCAATGCATTAGTCTGCAAAATGTACGATTATACACAAGTCGCTTTGTTTGAGGTCACGATCACATCATTTAGGTATTCCTTTAGATTGATGTGCAAATATACACAAGTCGCTTTGTATGAGGTCACGATCCCATCATTTAGGTATTCCTTTAGATTGATGTATGAAGTAAGCAGTCCAGTAATGGATATTTTACTGGTGCAATAAAGAGGGATGCGACTGCTCAATCATAGGTCCGTATCTTATCGGCTTTCTGCTGAGGGGATTCTGTGAAAATTATATCTGGATCGTCTGTGTTTTTCTCGATTATTGGCTTTCTCAGGGGATTAGTGAAAAATATATTTGGATCGTCGGTGTTTTTCTTGATTGCCAAGAACTAACCAACCAATATTGCACGATAACACAATGGCTTTCCTGGCAACAGCCAAAGTCTCAAATGCCTATGTTGTGGCAAGTGGCGACCTGCTCACGTGGCATCCAATATTCCGGATATGCAGCCAGAGCAAAATGTTCTTGGGTCCTGTTGTCACTCTCAAGGTATTCGAGGACAACGTCCTGGTTCGGGAGCTACTCGAAACTAGAGGTGAAGGAAGAGTGTTGGTCATCGATGGTGGAGGAAGCTTGAGATGCGCTCTGGTGGGTGGGAACATGGGACAGTAGGCTCAGAACATGGAAGCGATCCAGATATCGCCGCCTCTAACCAAGAGCTCCTCCTCCAGTCTCACTCCCCAATTCAGTTGCCACCTTGAGCAACGCAAATGAGAACTTCAACATGACCGATCTCACTGCTCATAACTTGCTGATTTGCAAGATTTTGGTTTCACTGAACTTACCTTCTTGTTTCAAGCTTATGATGTGATTGCTTTCTCATTTTGGTGTAGCTCTCAACAACGAGGATCGAGCTGGCCTCGTCAATGCTTTCAAGGTCAGTAAAATTTCGCCGTTTTTTTCTTTCGTGGGAGTACTTTAGTTTTGTGAAAGATGGGGGACTTTAGTTTATCCATTACATGCTTCTCCGAGACAGTCGTCTATGCGGGGAAAGAGGCTTTTTTTTCTTTTTTTTTTACTTGATATGTGATCATTGGATGACTATGTGCTTATGTTTGTGCTTCAACTCGTGACAATTTGGTGTTTTGGGGTTAAACATAGGTGCAGACTTGGTTTGGAGTTTTGCAGGATAAGCTCCAGACTTTGGCCAAACGGTACTCGGATGTGCTCGAGAGTCTCACGCCCAATGAGTGTAAGATCGGTATTAGGGCCTTGGCTTCACATCCCCTGAAATCCAGCAAGAAAAAGGTCGGGGAAAAGCACATCCCTATCTACATTGCGGGCATACTGATCTGTGACGGGGAATGGATCTGGTGTTGAAGCCGACGTTCGGTGGCTGCGGGGCGGCGGCGGATCTCTATGGCAGCAACTGCAAGCACATGATGCTCTGCTCCACCTGCGGCGAGGCGATGGCGGAGTCCGGAGCCAAGTGCTACGAGTGCGGCGCCACACTCACTCGCTTGATTAGGGTTTGGCCCTCTCTCCCTCTCTCTTTTCCGTTCCCTTCGCCGGATTGAGTGTGTTATGTGGTTTTGCGGTTGGATGGGTTTGTTGCTCGTTTTCGGATTGTTTAGTCAGTCAATTTAGGTGATTTGAGTTTTTGCGAGGGGAGGGTTACAAGCTGTCTATGGTTTTTCTGTGTTGTTGGAAGCTGAGATGCGCGTATTGTGGGTGGTAAGGGAACATGAGTGGGAGCTGAAATGCTGCGTATGTCGTGCGTTATGTAGGAATATAATGTCCGGGTGGGTCCCAGCAATGACAAGAACTACTTCATTGGTAGATTTGTCAGTGGTTTGCCGAATTTCTCGAAGAAGAAGAGGGCGGAGAATAGGTGGTCTGCGCAGAAGGAAGGGCTGCAGGGGCGTCAAGTTACGGATGCCTTACGGGTACGGATGGATTCTCCTCGTCTATGGACTTCCCCTTTAGCTATTTTTGGAAGTTCGTAGGTTGTTTCTTTAATGGTCAACAACTCTCTTGTACCTCACATTGTCTCCAAAACTTGACTGTCTGTATGAAAATTTAAGAGAGCTTTTTCCAGAGCAACTCGACAAGAAATTGTACTTTACCAATTTGGTTTCTTCCGTCATTGATTCCGCATTTGGGAGTGGTGAAAGCCAATGGGCAAGAACTTCCAAGTTTGTTGTTATATGCTGAATGTCGTAAAATACTCCCAATGAGAGCTGGAATAAAACGAAAATGAAGTTTGTCCACATTTGTTGATTTGTACGAATCACACTGTTTATGTTTTATGTACAAATACCAGCCACTTGACATCCTCGAAGGCTTACAAGAATTTGCCCCTTCATCGTAGCAAGTTATAGTATATATTCTTCCAGATTCAGCTAATAACTCGCATCATTGGATAAGCTTCCAGGCACATGACAGGTGTGGCTTGATTTATATACACAATCCTCCAATCCTTATCACCCAGGAGATTGTCCAAAGCAATATTTTCATCCCAAATCATGACTCCTGGGCATAGTCAAAATAAGTCAAAAGTAAATAATTCAAAAGTTTGTTCATACCTTGAGCAATTGGTGAGCATGGCCAGGTAAGTAATCAGCAACGTATCATTGTACTCCTGGAAGAAGAGCAAATTGGAGAAGAATCTAGGCGAGAAAGTGAAGAACAAAATCATTCAGCAACTAACATAGAAAACGAAATTTAAAAAGGAAAAAACGAAACCTCAACTTCAGGGCATGTTAAACTAACAGGATACTTACCGAAGGAAAAAAACGAAGCCTCGACTTCAGGGCATGTTAAACTGAAGAGAATACTTACCATCAAAAAGTCGTCCTGAAATTTCCCTGATTCAATAGCTGGCAATCTTCTGAGAAGACTAGATACTTGTCTCAGTAGAGAATTCTCACAAAAATTCTCACCTGCAAGCGCAATCAGTACATACTCTTAAGCTTTACGTTGAAGAAACAGAAGCCACATTTCAGAGGATACATAGGGTATGGAGATGGCAGCAATTGGTTCATTTGTTTTCCCATGTGTGCAAGAAATTTTGCGGAGGGAGGCCCCTCAAACTTCTTTTTAACACCCCCAATTGATTAAAAAGAGACCATGAAAGCCACATATCTTTCTGCTGTTGGAATGACAAACAAAACAATATTAAAAAATTTCACCCACTTGCGTACAGCGATACGCCGGGCTTCTCGGGAGGGACGGCTTTGAGCCGCGCCGAGCGTGGAAGCGATCGAAGATTAGACGAGAGGGCAGAGCGACCGCTTCGCCTTTCTGCAAGAGCCACCCCTACACATATTGTGGCAAAGCAAGAAATGTCGACAATCAACATGCGAGCTTCACCCAAAACAAAGAGGCGGACATAAAAACCCAGTGGGAAAAGGAAAAATTGAACCTGAAAGGGCGGGGCTTGTCGTCGCAGATTTAGGACTTCTCGGGAGAGACGGCATTGAGCAGAGCGGAGCGTGGAAGCAAGTCGTCGATGGAAGATTAGACGAGAGAGCAGAGCTGATTGCTTCTCGGTCGCGAGTACGGAGGGATAGCGAAAGCCGAGCGGAATCGGTCGTCGGGAGAGAGCGCGATTCGGGAAGAGGGAGGTCACGAGAGTGGAGAGAATGCCGTTGGGAGGAAGAGGCTGTGGAGTGGAGAGAGAGAGGCCGTCGTCGGGCGGGAGGGAGCGCGGCCGTCGTTGGAGACAGCGCTTTTCGGGAGAGGACGTCGACGGGTCAGGAAAGAGGAGAAAATATTGGTTCGTCCTGGAGCGCCAAGTCAGCATGGTCCCGGCCGCTCACGAGGTGCCATGTGGAGGGTGGGCCCACTTGGTGTCTTCTGCCTTCTTCCTACACTTGGTTAGGTACCCAAAAGCGTTACATTATTTACTGTATATCCCCGCGGAGTCAAACTCCGAAAAAACTTTGTAAAACGTTAATGGAATGTAACACTTTTGGGTACCTAACCAATATTTTCCTATGAGATTCTCGTTTGAGGACGGTTTGACAGTGACGGGGTTCCCATCTCTTCTTCATATGGAGGCCATTCGCATTTTTCCCTCACACAACAGGTTCTGTGACTTCTCCCAACGATCGGAAGAAGCCTCCTGCTGTCGGGGTCCTCATATCGCTGGAGACGAAGAGCAAATGTCGACCTCCAAGGGCAAATGCCCCAGTACTCCTTCTCTCTCTGCATGCGCTTTGCTTACTTTGGAGTGTTGAGTTTGATCTTCATAGGATACTATATTGTTTTGTTTTGTTTTGTTTTGTATTTATGGTGATTATCTTGCTACTTCAAAGTTAGCTCATATATATCCGTGGCAGAAGGGCTTGATCTGATCTGGATTGGCCTTCTCATCTGTTCTCTGTTCTATCTGCTAGCTTTTTTTTGCGTCCGACAATGTTCGGCTTTTTCTCATGAATATTCTTGCTGGTGGTGATGGACTATGCGTCTTTGGGCTTTATGTAGATGAGCTCCATGGGGACCGCTGGAGGTATCCTCGCTGCTGATGAATCGATTAGCACCGTCAAGCTGCCCTGTTGTGAAGATAACGAGGATCACAGGCGTGCCTTTCGGGAAGGACTCTTGACCTTTCCTGGAGCTCTCCGCTCACTTAAGGGAGTGGTGCTTTCTGAGGAAGCTCTCCATCAGAAGACCGCGGATGGTCAGTGTCCATAGCCAATTTTGCTGTATATTGCCCTCCATCTACCGAGAGCATTCTAAATTCGGTTGTTACGACGTCTCAAGATGATCAAAATTAGGCTTGGTATATATGCAGGCAAACCTTTCGCGGATGTCCTGAAGGAAAATGAAGTACTTGTTGGCATTACGATTAGGGGCAGCCGTGTCACTTGGCGTGATCCCGATGGCCATGCTGAGAAATTCCGACAATACCGCGAAGCTGGGGCTCGCTTTGCCATGTGGGGTGATGCGCCCATCATCGACGCAAGTGAGCCTCTCAAGGAGGCAAAGGAGCTGGCGTGGTTCGCTACTCACTGCCAGAGGAGCGGTCTCGTCCCCATTGTGCATCCCAAGCTGTTGTTTGATAAAGCCCCCCGCACTCTCGAGTTCGCCAATTCGACCGAGAACGTTCTCGCCGCTTGCTTGACGGCCCTAAATGATCGCAAAGTGCACCTCGAGGGGACCCTGTTGATGCTCGGGATAGCCCCCCAGGGTGATCCGCGAGACATTGCTAGGGAGACCCTCCATGTCCTGCAGCGTAAGGTGCCTCCTGCCATTCCGGCCATCGTGTTCTTGTCCAGCGGGCAGAGCGAGGAGAAGGCCATTATTGCCATGAACAAGTTCAAGGGCAAGAAGCCATGGAAGCTCTCCTCTTTTTTCGGTCCGCCGCTACAGCAGGGAACCTTGAAGGCCGGGGCTGGAAAAGACAATCCGCATTCTCCACTAGAGGCGAGGCGAGCTCGGAAGCGAACTCGGGGAAGTGACAAGGACAACCTTCAACTCGGTGAGGACTACAAGTACTGAATGTGGATCTTGAGTTTGCTGCGGCCCTGACATCTGTGGCTGTGCTTGGTTTATAGGATTTTAGCATGATGACTACCGGCATACGTGCCGTGCTTCCTTTCGAGGATAACCAACTTTGATAAATATGGCCGATGGACGTTACAATGGGTTTTAATAGTTGATCTTGAGAATTGCCTTTTCCTTGTTGCTTGCTTTATTTAGAATACATTTTGTTCGTTACTGAGAGACCGGCTTTACAATGGGTTTTAGTAGTTGATCTTGAAAATTGCCTTTTCCTTATTGCTTGCTTTATTTAGAATACATCTTTGTTCGTTATAGAGAGACCGTGCTTGCATTGGCGATTGGGCCATCAAATAAGTGAGTCGGATCGGGTTTGGATAGAATCGAAAATAGTCCGATCTATATTGATCCATTTAACCTGTTGTGAACTCATTGCCATGTGATGTAAATTTAATGACCCACATCTAACCCATATTACCATAACACATTAATATTTTAGATTAACACATAAAGCCAAAAGGACATGCTCTTCAAAAGATCTGCTTACATAGGGCTGCGCAGTGATCAGGGAAAATAGTCGCCAGCTCTCGAGACGAGGATAAACGGCATGAGGAACCACTCTCAAAGCTCCAAGGTGCACAAGGTTATCATGGCCATATTTATTTGAAGACATGTCCCTACCATAAATTGCAAAGGCGGTTATTAGCAATTCCTATTTGTAAACAGCAATTACAAACTCCACTACTGACCCAAAATAATCAGTAATATAGCAGAAGAATGTAGTCGAAACAAAAACATAGTTGGCAGACAAATGTGCCTTTTCAGGTAACTTGGACCATCTACAAGCCGTTCTGTTGCCCTTCTGTTTATGTTTATATATATAATGAGGCTTATGATTCTAAAACCGAGAACATACAGCATTTTTGCAATTTTTCCGCTATTTTTCGCTTTTTTTTGTCCTTTGTCTTTCCTCCTTCTCTATTTTATGCACATTTCTTCCTCTCTCTCTCTTTTTTTTTCCCCTCTTCTTCCTTCATCTTTTGCCTTTCTTTCTTTCCTTCCTCGAACATGTCCGATGTCCATACTCTTTTTCCGATAGATAATGACAGAATCGGTCCAGAGGATCAACATCCAGTAGATTATCAACCCGATTCAGAGTAGGTTCATCATCATCAAAAGGTTGAAACTGCTTCCTCTTGAAATGCCCTCTGTCCCTCCACTCCCTTCTCATCATGATACACGTTGTACCCCCTGAAGAATTAATCCACAACATGCATTAGAATTACATGTCAAAGATTTTACACAAAACAAAGTTGACACTAAAACCACGTCACACTGCTCCCTCAAATATAAGAGGTCACCAGGAGCAATTACCCGCTAAAAGCATTTCAAATGACGAGGAATTACAGTTTAAACGCCGATGACTTTATAGTTCCTTCATTCTGTTCTATTGATGTTAGCTAACTACCCGATTGCTACTTTCCAAAACTTGGATTTGATAAGTCTCATTAACAAATTTGGAGTATTGCGAGTAGTGGCTGCACAGAAACTCATGTTACTGAAAAAGTGATGCTTGAAAATTCTAACGAATGCTTCAGAGATCATATGGAATTTAGCTGTTGCGTTCTTGAGTGTTCAATATATCAACCTAACCTATCACGTGGCAAATGATGTGAGATTTACAAAAAAGGATGCAATGATCAATGAAACGGGTTTGATGGTAGTACTGAACTGGTTCAGTGGCTTTTGGAGCGAAATCATCCCCTAAAAGCTTAGGTCAAATGAATAATCCCTTGACAATGTTAAAACTAATCTTTAAATCATTTTGGAATGGTCTAAATGGTGTCCGGTGATGCTTGTCGCTAGCAAAATATGATTGAAGGAGCAATTCATAGAGTTGCAGCTCTGAAATTTCTTTGACTCGTGCGGTACAATACAGATGTAATAATCAAAAACAACGTCATTGGGACAAATGTACTAGTGTTTGTTGCAGCTGATGCTTATTGCAGCAATTTTTGCGGCTGCAACTTTTATGCAAATCTTATGGCATAAACTAAGGTGTACACTAGCTATTTTCTTCATCTCCTTCACGAAACAGAACCTCCAATGCATTAGTCTGCAAAATGTGCGATTATACACAAGTCGCTTTGTTTGAGGTCACGATCACATCATTTAGGTATTCCTTTAAATTGATGTGCAAATATACACAAGTCGCTTTGTATGAGGTCACGATCCCATCATTTAGGTATTCCTTTAGATTGATGTATGAAGTAAGCAGTCCAGTAATGGATATTTTACTGGTGCAATAAAGAGGGATGCGACTGCTCAATCATAGGTCCATATCTTATCGGCTTTCTGCTGAGGGGATTCTGTGAAAATTATATCTGGATCGTCTGTGTTTTTCTCGATTATTGGCTTTCTCAGGGGATTAGTGAAAAATATATTTGGATCGTCGGTGTTTTTCTTGATTGCCAAGAACTAACCAACCAATATTGCACGATAACACAATGGCTTTCGTGGCAACAGCCAAAGTCTCAAATGCCTATGTTGTGGCAAGTGGCGACCTGCTCACGTGGCATCCAATATTCCGGATATGCAGCCAGAGCAAAATGTTCTTGGGTCCTGTTGTCACTCTCAAGGTATTCGAGGACAACGTCCTGGTTCGGGAGCTACTCGAAACTAGAGGTGAAGGAAGAGTGTTGGTCATCGATGGTGGAGGAAGCTTGAGATGCGCTCTGGTGGATGGGAACATGGGACAGTAGGCTCAGAACATGGAAGCGATCCAGATATCGCCACCTCCGCCTCCGCCGCCTCTGACCAAGAGCTCCTCCTCCAGTCTCACTCCCCAATTCAGTTGCCACCTTGAGCAACGCAAATGAGAACTTCAACATGACCGATCGCACTGCTCATAACTTGCTGGTTTGCAAGATTTTGGTTTCACTGAACTTACCTTCTTGTTTCAAGCTTATGATGTGATTGCTTTCTCATTTTGGTGTAGCTCTCAACGACGAGGATCGAGCTGTGGCCTCGTCAATGCTCTCAAGGTCAGTAAAATTTCGCCCTTTTTTTTTCGTGGGATTACTTTAGCTTGGTGAAAGATGGGGGACTTTAGTTTATCCATCACAAGCTTCTCCGAGACAATTGTCTATGCGGGGAAAGTGGCTTTTTTTTTTCTTTTTTTACTTGATGTGATTCAATGGATGACTGTGTTTATGTTTGTGCTTCAACTCGTGACGATTCGGTGCTTTGGGGTTAAGCATAGGTGCTGACTTCTTTTGGGGTTTTGCAGGATAAGCTCCAGACTTTGGCCAAACAGCATCCTGATGTGCTCGAGAGTCTCGCGCCCAATGAGTGTGCGATCGGTATTAGGGCCTTGGCTTCACATCCCCTGAAATCAAGCAAGAAAAAGGTCGGGTAAAAGCACGTCCCTATCTACATTGCCAGCACACTGATCCGCAACGGCGAACGGTTGTATGCAGATAGCGATGGGATTATTGTCTCCAAAACTGAACTCTGTATGAAGCTTTAAGAGAGCTTTTTCCAGAGCAGCTCGACAAGAAATTGTACTTTGCCAATTTGTTTTCTTCTCTCATAGAATCCGCATTCGGGAGTGGTCAAAGCCAATGGGCAAGAACTTCCAAGTTTGTTGTTATATGTTGAATGTTGTAAAATACTCCCAATGAGAGCTGCAATAAGACGAAAATGAAGTTTGTCCACATTTGTTGATTTGTAGGAATCACACTGTTTATGTTTATATACAAACACCAGCCACTTGACATTTTCGAAGGCTTACAAGAATTTGCCCCTTCATTGTAGCAAGTTACCAAAGCTATTGGATAAAAGAGATGGAAAACAGAAGCGAACGTAGGAGCCTTACACAGGACCAAGTATTCAAGTTCGGCAACAATGCTCAAAGTCCATAAAGTTAAATATATAGAATCACTACGAGATGCCAAAAGCTACACCAGGACCATCATCTCAAGGCAACACCAAAAGGTCAAAACATGCCTGTAAAATATGAAAATCTTGCAGCAAGGTTCCCTACTTCACTATCGTTAGCCCCAGGAACTACGAAATGCCCAGGAGGATGGGAACATCCCAAGCAAATAGTGAGGGAACCACATTAAAATGCCAATGTATAAAGTTTTCTATTAGATTTTGATTTCATCTCCCTGATCCCATCTTCTATGTGGTATGGGCCTCAGTAAAGAAACTCGCTTGATATGCATCGGCCATGATCGCATGCGTCATGCACAAGCCTAGACTTTAACAGTAGGCCACAAATCAAGCGCAATGCCAGGAGAGATGCAGAGCCATAATCAATCGAAGATGGTCTGATAAAAAAAAAGGAATCTTTCAAACAAAGGGGGTCCTTCCTCCCCTCCTACCGTGTCTGTCATAGGCGGTGTTGAATTTGTCAATTAGCTCGTTCATTGTGCTGCAAAGAGAAGTATTATCTGAGTTTCTGAAATGAAGCGTCACAGCGTCAAGAGCAAACCCACGCATTGACAATTTAATATCAATCCAGTCATTATCAATTTGTCTAAGCACCATAGAAACCTCTAAGTTATAAAGCGCCTAAACCAAAATTAAGCATATTTCACAAAAGAAAGCTGTCGACTTTGCTACTTTCCCAAAAGCTTAGCTGACCCGTACCCAAGGTTTATCATGTTCCAAGGCTTCCTATGGACAGACTAACTTGAAACCTTGTGAAAGAACAAATGCATTGTGTTGCTCAAGGCTATAAATATTGGAGAGGGTTTTCCAACACCATATCTGCTAGGAGCAATTCCTAACAAGTAGATTGCACAAAAAGTCAAATACTAGGGAGATGTCATCTGAGTGAAATTGTTCCCGATGAAAATTTCAACTTATAGTATATATTCTTCCAGATTCAGCTAATAACTCGCATCATTGGATAAGCTTTCAGGCACATGACAGGTGTGGCTTGATTTATATACACAAAATCCTCCGAGCCTTATCACCCAGAAGATGGTCGAAAGCAATAATTTCATCCCAAATCATGACTCCTGAGCATAGTCAAAATAAGTCAAAAGTAAATAATTGAAAAGTTCGTTCATACCTTGAGCGATTGGGGAGCATGGCCAGATAAGTGATCAGAAACGTATCATTGTATTCCTGGAAGAAAAGCAAATTGGGGAAGAATCTAGGCGAGAAAGTGAAGAACAAAATTATTCAGCAACTAACATAGAAAACTAAATTTAAAAAGGAAAAAACGAGACCTCAACTTCAGGGCATGTTAAACTAACAGAATACTTACCGAAGGAAAAAAAACGAAGCCTCGACTTCAGGGCATGTTAGACTGAACAGAATACTTACCATCAAAAAGTCGTCCTGAAATTTCCCTAATTCAATAGCTGGCAATCTTCTGAGAAGACTAGGGCTTGTCGTCGCAGATTTAGGGCTTCTTGGGAGAGACAGCATTGAGCAGAACTGATCATGGAAGCGAGTCGTTCATGGAAGATTAGACAAGAAAGCAGAGCGATTGCTTCTCGGCCGCGAGTACGGAGGGACGGAGAAAGCCGAGCGGAATCGGTCGTCGGGAGAAAGTGCGATTCAAAAAGAGAGGTCACGAGAGTCAGCAAAGAGAATGCCGTCGGGAGGAAGAGGCCGTGGAGTGGAGAGAGAGAGGCCGTCATCGGGAGGGAGCGCGGAGAGAGTGAGAAGAAAGAGGAGAGAGGAAAGAGCACTGAGTAAAGATAGAGAGAAGAGAGGGAAGAGGACGCCTCCGGCGCTGCTGACGTATAATTTCGACATGGGTCGGTATGGGGAGGATCCCCAACTGTTTTCATAAGACGAGAAAAGACATTCGCACCTTTGGACACTGTCATGATACACGGGCCTACCTTGGACACTGTTCATCGAACGCGGGAACGGTGCCTAGTTTATGTACCCAGTTTACCACCTTCTTCCTCATTTCGTTCGCTATAAAAAAGGCCAGACGCTGGTGCACGAAGCACACACATTTCATCATCTGTCAAATTCTCCCCCTATCGACGACGCCTCCTCCTCTCTAGGTGCTGAATTCGCCTGATTCGAAGAGGAAATGCCGATCTCCAAGTGCATATGTCCAAGTAGTCCTCCTTCTCTATCTCTCTCTGCGCACACTTTGCTTCCTTTGGAGTGTTAGAGTTTGAGCTTCACAGGATACCATTCTGTCTCGTGTTCCTCTGCTTTATCTGTGCCTTGCTCGATTTATCTCTACTCTTAAATGGGTTGAACCTGTAGTCTCGCTTTGTTTTGTTTTGTTTTTATGGTGATTATCTTGCTACTTCAAAGTTAGCTCATATATGTCCGTGGTAGGAGGGCTTGATGTGATCTAGATTGGCCATCTCCTCTGTTCTCTCTTCATCTGCTACTATACCCTGCTGATGGACTATGCGTCTTTGGGCTTTATGTAGATGAGCTCATCGCCGATGCTGCCTACTTGGGGACTGCTGGAGGTATCCTCGCTGCTGATGAATCGATTAGCACCATCAAGCTGCCCTGTTGTGAAGATATCAAGGATCTCAAGCGTGCCTGTTGGGAACTACTCTTGAACACTCCTGGTGCTCACCGCTCACTTAATGGAGTGGTGCTTTCTGAAGAAGCTGTCCATCAGAAGACCGCGGATGGTCAGTGTCTTTAGCCAATTTTGCTGTATATTGCCCTAAATCTATTGAGAGCAATCTAAATTCTGTCGTTGCCACATCTCAAGATGATCAAATCTAGGGCTGGTATTTATGCAGGCAAACCTTTCGTGGATGTCCTGAAGGGAAGTGGAGTACTTGTTGGCATTATGATTGGGGGCAACCTCGTCACTTTGGGTGGTCCCCATGGCCCTGCTCTGAAAATCCAACAATACCGCAAAGCCGGTGCTCGCTTTGCCCTGTGGGGTGATGGGCCCATCATCGACGCGAGTGAGCCATCTGAGGCTGCTATCAGCAAGCAGGCAAAGGAACTGGCGTCGTTCGCTACTTACTGCCAGGGGAGCGGTCTCGTCCCCGTTGTGTATCCCAATCTGTCGTTTAATAAAACCCCCAGCATTGCCAAGTTCGCCAAATTGACCAAGAAAGTTCTCACCACTTGCGTGAAGGAACTAAATGATCGGGAGGTGCTCCTCGAGGGAACCCTGTTGATGCTCAGGATACCTCCCGAGGCTGATCAGCAGTCCATTGCTAGAAACACCTTACGTGTCCTGAACAGTACTGTGCCTCCTGCCATTCCGGCCATCGTGTTCTTGTCTAGTGGTCAGAGCGAGCAGAAGGCCATTATTGCCATGAACAAGTCCAAGGGCAAGAAGCCATGGAAGCTCTCCTCTTTTTTCAGTCTGCCGCCACAGCAAAGAACCTTGAAGGCCAAGGCTCGAAACGACGGTCCGCATTCCCCACAAGACACGAGGCGAGCTCAGAAGCGACCTCGGGGAACTAACAAGGGCGACCTTCAACCCGGTGAGGGCACTTCTAAATCTCATCACAAGGACTACAAGCACTAAATGTGGATCTTGAGTTTGCTGCGGCCCTGGCATCTGTGGCTGTGCTTGGTTTAGAGCATTTTAGCACGATGACTACTAGCATCTGCCTCGTGGTTGGTTTTAAGGATTTATAGTACTTTGATGAGCATCGCTGATAGCCGTTACGGTGGATTATAACAGTTGATCTTGAGACTTGCCTTTTCCTTGTTGCTTGCTTTATTTAGAATACATCTTTGTTCTTATTGAGAGACTGACTTTTATAATGGGTTTTAATAGTTGATATTGAAAATTGCCTTTGCCTTTTCCTTATTGCTTACTTTATTTAGAATACATCTTTGTTCGTTATAGGTCTTATTGAGAGACTGACTTTATAATGGGTTTTAATAGTTGATATTGAAAATTGCCTTTGCCTTTTCCTTATTGCTTACTTTATTTAGAATACATCTTTGTTCGTTATAGAGAGACCGTACTTGCATTGGCGATTGCGCCATCAAATAAGTGAGTCGGGTGAGGCTAGAATAGAATCGAAATTAGTCCGATCTATATTGATCCATTTAATCCGTTTTGGACTCATAGCCATGCCATGTAAATTTCATGACCCACACCCAACCCATATTATCATAACACATTAATATTCTAGATTAACACATTAAGCCAAAAGGACATGCTCTTCGAAAGATCTGCTTATATAGGGCTGCGCAGCGATCAGGGAAAATAGTCGCCGGCTCTTAAGACGAGGAGCTTATAAACGGCATGAGGAACAACTCTCAAAGCTCCAAGGTACACAAGCTTATCACGGCTATATTTATTTGAAAACATGTCCCTTACCATAAATTGCAAAGGCGGTTATTAGCAATTCCTATATGTAAACAGCAATTACAAACTCCACTACCGAGCCAAAATAATAACCAGTAATATAGCAGAAGAATGTAGGCGAAACAAAAACATAGTTGGCAGACAAATGTGCCTTTTCAGTTAACTCGGACCATCTACAAGCCCTTCTGTCTCTCATATATATATATAAGGAGGCTTATGATCCTAAAACCGAGAATATACAACATCCTTGCATTTCTTCCACTATTTTTCGCCTTTTTTCACTTTGTTTTCTCCTCTTTTTCCTCCATCCCTTTCACAATTCTTCCTCCTTTTTTTTCTTCCTCTTCTTCCTTCGTCTTCTGCCTTTCTTTCTTTCCTTCCTTGAACATTTCCGATGTCCATACTCTGTCTCTGATAGATAATAACAGAATTGGTCCAGAGGATCAACATCCAGTAGATTATCAACCCAATTCAGAGCAGGTTCATCATTATCAAAACGTTGAAACCGCTTCCTCTTCATATGCCCTCTGTCCCTCCTTTCCCTTCTCATCATGATACACTTTGTACCCCCTGAAGAATTACTCCACAAGATGCATAAGAAATTACACGTCGAAGATATTACACAAAACAAAGTTGACACTAAAACCGAAATAAGGAACCACAAATCACACTGCTCCCTCAAATATAAGAGGTCACCAGGAGCAACTGGCGCGTAGGCATATCAAAACTCCACCACGAATGCAAAAAAAGATCCAGAAGCATAACAGAAAGAACATGATCAAAACAAAAACATAATTAGCTAAATAGATGGGCTCCCTAACCCAAGCTATTTCATTGGCAAATGTAATTGATACAAGTTCTCGCTAAAGGAAATTTGGCAATTGCAGAACTTCTCGGGAGCATTCTCAGCGATTGCCCTCTCAGACAATCCTCTAACTTGATATTGTCTGATTCATTAAAAAAAATTAAGAGGGCCCCACGGCAACACACCATTAATAAGGTCCAAGAGATGATTGTTCATACTAGAGAAGGATGCATTGCAGTTGGGGATCCCCAAAGCCTCAGGGAATTGGGTTGCGATAAGCACTGACAATGTTATTTCATCGCGATAATCATTTTGACCCACAATCATCAAGATAGTATTAGCATCAGGGCTGTCAGTAGCTTTACAGAGCCCAACCTGGCCAAAGGGTAAGTCCTCCTTGAAATACTTGGAAAACCAAACTGTTTCCGATTCTGTCATGCAATAGTGCTGGGCCCTGCGATTCTACATTTGATTCTCCAAGGAGCAATAATAATCTTACCCCGAAGTGACAAGCGATACTTCTTTCACCGATATCCCCAACTTAGAGCCAAAAGAAAGGGATGATTGCTCTGTAAGACAGCTGCAAATACTTGACAACAGTATATCTATTATCGACTCGTATCTTGGAGACAACTCTAGATTAATTAAAGAAAGATCGAGAAAAATCAGACCTTCACACAAATGTGTAACTGTAAATGCAACACTATGTAATACATTATTTCCACGACCAAAATATCTACTCAAATGGCCAGCTCAGGTGTCAGTCAAAATGGTCCGTCCACAAGAACAAGCAAAAACAAATTCCTCTTCATAGTCCACTCTCTACGATTCCGTCGCAATGAGAAAAGGATTAATTTGCAATCACATGCTCATTTATAAACTAAAAAAGAGAGTCTGAAGCACTTAACGATCAATGAACGACTTGTTCAAGAGGTTGACAGCCGAATCCAGGAACTGCATCCAGAGAAACAGAAACCAATGTTTGCCATTAGTATTGTGCCACTGAAATCTACAACTCTGAGGGAAACAATGCAACAACTAGTTCTCAAAGCATGAATGGAAAGACAGAAAAAGAAAGAGACCAGCCCTACTACTAGCAGAAATGAGATGTGAGAAGCAGACAGTCTACTTATTTAAACAACCAAAGGAACCTATGCAATCAAAAACTTCTAAAACCATGCTTGGAAAAGCCAACCAATCGTCTTAAGAAGAAATCCACCAGCCCTACACAGCATGACACGATGTCTACTCTCTCCTCTCTCCATCACCAAATCTAGGGCGTCCTGTACTTCTGTGTATATAAAAACATAAACCAGTTTTAGATATCAGCACCCATCATTAAGATGCCGCTACAATTCCATTGAACAACATACACAATGGCAGTTACACTTCTTACAGAACATCAAATTCTCCGTCAGAAGAACCCATGACAGACCATCTACCTAAAAAAAGTAGACTTTCCTAACGAAGTTCATCATTTCCGAAGTCCATATAGCTCATGGATTTTCCACAGCAGAAGAAAAACCCACCATAAAACTTTGGAAAAAATAACCATTTCAGAATACAGAAAAAGGCAAATGAAATTGCCTAAAGTGCAGCAGCCAAAGCCCCAGCTGCTACTTAGAAAGATCAATTCATATTTCAAGAACATAGAAATCATAATACAAACTAACTGGTAAGGATGAGAAAGAAAAACATAAGTATTTTCCCAAGCAAATTCAGTACCCTTTCGACAGGTTCCATAAACTTCAGGTCAACATTAATTCACCAAACCTGTTTGGACACAAGAAAGATGCATGATATCAAGAAAAAAAAGAGAAAGGATACCATGAAACACAACGAAGAATGATATCTGAACCACTCTTGTCATGCACATGATAAAGTAAAACAATGCCAAGCATCAATGAGCAACCAATTTCTCACGTTAACATCTCATAGAAAGGTATTGAAAGATCAGGTCTCCAACAAAACGGCAAAAAGGGAAAAAAAAACATACAGACAGATGGAAAAAATGCTTTCTTCTTGCATCCTCTTATGACACAGCAGCATGAATACTCTGTAACGCAAGAAGTCATATAAGGAAAATGTAATCTGAATAACTAACTGTTTAATATCAATGTATTCGCAATCAATATTTGAATGTCCAGTCCAAAAGCATAGCAAGTATGGAGAAACTCCATATTAGGCAAGATAAAGATATAATATCCGCCGTTTCCTTTAGAGTTAATATCCTGAAAAAACTAAACTGGTACACATGTAACAAATTTATCCCAAACTAATTTTTTAACCGTACCCCAAATGACCACAAAAAACTTTAAACTGGTACGTTTGTGATAAATTTACCCCAAACTAATTTGTTCGACCGTCAAAAACCCCCAAAATAGTATATTTGTCACAAATATACCCTTCGTTAAATTGGATTAATACCATTAAAAAAAAACCACAAAAATTGTACAATTGTGACATGCGAAGAGTAAAATCACAAATTGGCACATTAGTCAACCGTCGCATATCATCAACCGTCGCGTATCATCAAACTTAGCGATTTGATAATAAAATTTAACGGAAACTAACAAAGGGTAAATTTTCACAAGTACATCAGTTTGGGATGAATTTGTCAAAGATATATCAGTTTAGGGTTTTTCGTGGTCAAGAAATTAGTTCGAGGTAAATTTGTCACATGTGTATTAGTTTAAGATCTTTCAGGGTATTAACCTTTTCCTTTACAATATTCCAAGAAAATATTACAACACTAGCCAGATCTTCGACAGGTCATTGCAGTGCAACCTCAAGGAGTGTTCCTCAATCGAGAGAGAGAGAGTTTGTGATTAACTCCTCTTGTTATTTAAGTATTTTCTGTTCAACTCTTCACAGTGACCATCTCAAGAGAAAATATTACCAAGAGTAGTTGCTAGAGGTTATTTTGCTCATTGTCAGAATCGGATACAGTTCAGGCAACTCCGAAATTAGTTTCCAATGTTTCCTGGCAGTTTCATGGGACTGTAGCTTCAATTGCCTTTGTGGGACTAGGGATCATGGGGTAGCAATTCATTAAAGTTTCCCATCAAATTACCTAATGGCATGATAATAAAGACCAATCTTGTCGAAAGACAAAAATAACAAAACTCCCACTGTCAAGTCCATAAAACCCTATAGCCATGTAATGCACCACATCATAGATACACAAGTAACCTCACTTCAATACGCATTTCACCCAATCCCAAATTTAAACAATCTATAAATAAAGCTTCCCCAATGTTCTAACACCAACCATGAATTGGCAGAAACACTTCCTAAACTCCTGCAAAAGATTAGCAATTATATCTTGAAAGAACCAACCCATTAAGAACAAGGAAATCAAGGATATTAAGCATTGTCGGCCAGAAACTTTATGTATTTCTGGAAGAGGCTAGATAAGCAGAAAAACACATTTAATTTTTGTGGCAAGTCGATCAAATTTGGAGAAAGCAGCGAGTGGAGCTATCAAGGTCATCTAACTAGGAACAAGCAGAAAGGAAAGATGCACCGCAGAATCAGTGGCTCCGTCGAGCAAGAAGACGCATTCATCCTCGAAAGGCAGACCTCAATTTGGCAGTAAAAATCATGTTCTAGCGTCAGGGAACATTCCAGCGCTCGAAATGAATTATGGGACAACAGCCAAAGAGACTAAGAAGATAAAGCTACATGTAAAACCTTAATCTCAAGACAATTCGACGCCCTCACAGGGAAAAAAAAAACGGAAATAAACTAACTTCCCATGATATATCATATAAGTTGAACTCAAAAAGAGAATCCCCAAATCACCTTGACACCAGGCAATTTAACAGGCGGATTTGACCAGGCACGATGCAATACGGCCCCACAGCTTCGACCGCCGCTCCAATCCCCAATCCGCTCCCGATCGGGTCAGGATGCTGCTGCCACAACACACACCCAAAATGAATCCGACGCTCGAAAGGGAATTCCAAATTCAACACGACAGAACCTTCGAAACCACCTCCACGACAAGCAAGCAACATGGGTAGAACCGAAAGGTGGAGAGGGGAGGGAGAGGGGGCTCACTGACCTTCATGACCGAGATGACGTAGGTGGAGTAAGGCGTCTGGGAGACGCGGAGGACGGGGTTGTGGTGAATCTTGGGGATGGGCTTGCCGGAGGACGCCCGCCAGGGCACGTCCTTCTGCAGCGGAGCTCCTTTCCTGGACATCTTTCGTATATGGGTGCGTGCGCGGCGGACTTGTGCAATGAGGTTTGGCGAAGCGACTGCGACGGCGGTCGTGAGAGGTCAGCGATGTGCTGAAGAAGAAGAGGAAGAAGAAGACGGCGGCGGCGGTGGCGAGAGGGCGGAAGCCGGTGGGGTGGTTTTGGAGCGCTTCGTGGAGGGGCTGAAGAGAGGCGGTGCGGGACTTTGTGATGAAGAGAGAGAGAGAGAGAGAGAGAGGGAGAGAGGATAGGGGCTTATCCGGAAGAAAGATTTATTCGCCAACGCTGTGGTTCATCGACTTCTCCATACCAGTTTTTTTTGTTTTCCCTTTGCCTTTTTCCATTTCTTGTTTCGTATGGAGTTTGGAATTTGGAGTTTAGGAGTTTTCATAATTTTTTAGGAATTAATCTCTGTTTTATTTTATACATAGACTCAGTAAGCCAAATCAAGTATAAATTAAAGAAGTAAAAGTCAATCCAAACATTTATTTATGCTTTCCCGGGATCATTACAAATTATCCCTTGATGTTTTCGTCGTTGCAACATGCTCTCTGATATTTTCATATCCATTTGATGTACACCGGACCTTTGATATATACCAAACCTTCACTCTGGTCAACATTTAGACCAAAATCCAATCAAGTGGCCTCCTTGCTTTGATTAAGTAAATCATTTAGCCACTTTATAGTAATTTTTACACCATCAAAATTACCATTTTTAAAACCTGAAATCCCTTAAGTTCTCTTATTATTGATGACTAGTTGAATTATTGAAAAAAGAAAAAAAGAAGAGGAAGCTTGACCAACCCTTGACAATTTTGACAATTCCAACAATTTCGACTTAAAATATTCATATTTAACCTAGCGGCTTACTTAGGCTAACTAACCACCACAGCCATCTTTCGATTCTTCAACCATGTGAATTGGAGTTTCCAATAGTTGGGTCACATCCAACATTTGACAGCCAGCAACTTGCTAATCATAGTGGCAAAACCTTTTGCCTTCTTATTATCCCCACCTCTCTTCTTTTTCAATTTGCCTTACCTATATTTTACAATTTCCTACAATGAAGAAACTCTAGACACAAAGGAGAAGTTGGCTCTGAATCATCCTCCTCTTCCATTTTGGGAGGGAGGGGGTTTGTTGAGTCATTCAAATCTTCCTTATTTGGTTGCTTTCTTTTTCCTCTCTTATCTTGCATATACGTTAAATCATCATCTCCTTGGAATCCAATCATTTGTCTCATTTTCGCAAGAGTTTCTGGGATTATCTCTTCTTAATCATCCTCTTCCATATAACCTTCATAAAAAGCTTTCTAGAATGGGTTGGCTTTAGCCATGAGCCATGAAGTATCTTATTATTTGTAGAAAAAATTTCTTCATCATAAAGAACCAGCTCATAGCTTTTAGCATAATGCCCCATTCTACCACACGAGTAACAAAAAATGGGCATCTCTCATACCTAAAGTCCAGCCAGCGTTCTTTTCCTTGAAAACTTGAAATCAACCCACGTTGGAGAGGGAAAGACAACTTTAACAAAACTTTAGTGTTACCCACAACAATTGATGCAATGCCTTTTTTTTTCAATTTTAACTTCTTCGACTTCACCTACATTCGCCACAATACAACTAATTGCTTCTTCCATTCTTCCTCTTCTTATTTTTTTTGTCGGTTCATTCTTCCTTCAATAGGCAGTCCATGTATATGCATCCAAGATCAGTAGGAATTAAGAACTAGACAATGTGGAGGAATGCGTGGTTCCCAAGGTTGAAAGACCGGCAAGTAACTAGAAAACAATCAAGGGGCAAAGGTAAGTATTCTATTTTTTTTTTCCTCCATAAAACTAAATACAAAGGAAAACAAATAAGGTTCTAAATGATTGCATATTACATTCTCAGATTTCCAAGCTTTCTTCATGTTGGTTTGAAACATTTGGAAATTTATTGAAGGGCTATAGTAAAGTCGTTACATTCACACTCTTGTAACTTCTCTTTAGTTATAATCTCATCCAACTTATCAATCTTCCTACCCACCCATAGATGCCCTAGCCTTCGACACAATGCAACCATACGTTTGTCCTTATCTCCATCTCCTTCCATAGTTAAAAGTGTAAAGAGGGTTGTCAATGCAAAGTGATTAAGGGAAACATAGCGAGAACACTAGCTAGAACTACTAATCCACTTGAGGCCATTAGGTGGAAGAGCTAGAGAAACACCAAACTAGCAAAATGATATCAATCACAATTTGAGATGAGAGGATGTGATTTAGTGGGTAGTAAATGCTGTCAACATAATCGGTCGAGCATCCAAATGTAGGCGATTCAAGAGTTGATTAGGCCAACTACCTTTTGTAAAAGCAAGCAACAAGGCCAATTATATTTTGTAGAAGCAAGTGACAAGAGCAAATATTGTGAAATGAATATGATGGGCATGAATTTTTGTGGGAGGGAGATTCTAGGTTTGAATAAAATAGGGCACAGGATGGCTAGATGTTTCTATCATTTGGTGGGAGGCCACGAAGGAGGAGGGGAAACCAAGCTTTGTCCATTTGATTTAGGGTTTTGGAAGAGTTAAAGATTTGGGGCAAAAACAATAGAATAGGCTCTACAAACTGAGAGAGAGCAAGCTCTACAGAAAGAGAGTTTTTTGTGACGTTTTTTGCGCTGGAATGCATAAAAGTTGGCTAGAGTCAACGTTAAGGGTAAAGTAAACCAATTTGAAAGTACCAAGGATAATATTGCAATGATGGAATCATCTAGAGGGAATTTGCAACAACCCAAAACACCATGGGGCAAAATATGCTTTACCTTAAAGTATCATGTGTCATCATTGTTTTGACACATTATGAGTCTTTTTCAAAATTAGCAAATATTCTTAGAGCATTCAAAATGACTCTTTTGATGAAATAATATTTTATTTTTCTTGTGGATACATATGAACAATGATTTTATTATGTGTTTGAATAATTATCAAAAAAGATAACAATTCATTTCTCTTAGATAATAACTTATTGTGAAATGTTGAATTTCTTCTAAAATGACCCTTAACTCGTGCGCCATATTTTGTGAAGTTTTTATCCAATCAAGATGAACACAATTTTAGATAAATTAGATAATTTGAAGTGTTTAAACCTTAGAAGATCGAGCATAATTGGAATTTCTTCCTTATTGTATGAAACAACGTTATGTTTTTTCCCAATGAACAACTTTTTGGTATGCAAAAGAAAATCAAGTTTACATTGTCTAGATGTTCTCATTACCTTTTCATGAGGAAAAAATTTCACAGCTAAACCCAATCACAAATTTAGGAGGATCCTTTTGCTTTTATCTAACGGGCGCTTCAAACATTTCATATGAAATTACAGGACCCAATGTGCAAAAATGACTTACCAGTCATTTTATAATTTATGGTAGTTATAACATTCTACTAATTCCAAAGGTAATTTAAGAACTTTAAAATTATTTTTGCATTTATGAATATTTATAAATTTAAACGTATTTTGCAATATTGAAACTTATTTTACAAACAAACAATATAACGTATGATCATCATTTTGCATTTACAATGCAATAAGATCGAATCCAAAGGTATCAACAAGTACCAAAAACAACTTTTGCATGAAACAATACCTTGTGTTTGTAGAACAATTTACTTTTGAGAACACTTATAATGACAAAGTCTACTCTCTCACACAATCAATAAAGTATTTACTGTGGAAAAGTTGAATATTAGATCAAGTGTATGAGGCATGCAAACACTGTCTTTAAGAATAATTGTGCACCTCGGAGTATGAAACTCTGTGCAACAAGCTCTAACAACAATCCTCTCAAAATGCAATAGATCTTCCTCTTTATTCTATGTTGAAAAATAAAAGGAATGTGAACAATAAAATTATATGTGAAATCCAGCAAAAGGGGGGAAAGGAGAAGAGAGATTTTTCTTATCAAGATGTCTCTATTAGATTGTAGTTGGAGGCTCTATTTTTAGGCAAATGAAAGAGAGCCTAATATATAAATTAAGTCAAGCAGCTTTTATATTTAAAAATCAAGCCATTATAAAACCGTTATGTGTCATTACAAAACTAGTCACTAAATAATGGCCTTCATGAATATCGTAACTTTGGGAAAAGTACAAAAAAAGTCATAAACCTATTATTTTTGTACCAATTCAGTCGTAAATCTTTCCAGTTAATCAATTTAATCATAAACATTTTCATATTGATACCAATTGAGTCTATCCAGCTAATTTATACTAGAAATTGCTCACATGAATGCAGGCCATCCTATGTGGCACAACTTGTGCTGACATGGATATTTTTATATACTTTTTAACTATTTTTCAATTTTTTTGAATTTTGTATGAGGTTTTTTCTTTTTCTTTTTCTTCCCTTTTTTTTCCCTTTCTTTTTTCTTCTTTCTTCCTCAATTTCCTCAGCTAGCCTTCGTGATGGCCAACGGAGGTCCCCAACTATCGGCGAGGGTAGGGCAAGGTCGCCTCTCACTAGATCTAGTGAGAGGACCCTTGCCTAGCCCTCGCTAGAGGCTAGTGAGCATTGGGAAGTCCTCATCGGCCTATGGCGAGGGTTGACCTTGCCTAGATAAGTCCCTTGCCAACACCAAAGGCTAGCAAGGCCACCCCTCACTAAATCTAGCAAGGGGACCCTACGACAAAGGCTGCCTTGCTTGGATGGCGAGGGGCCTCATCCAGGCGATTCTGGCCCCATCCTAGAGGCCGATGAGGGTTGGGCACATCATATTTGCTAAGGGGCAGCTGCCTGCCCTCGTCGGGGCAAGGGCATCCCAACCCCTCCCTCGCGGCAACTTTCAACCTCCGCTAGCCATTACTAGGAAAATAATGATGAATGAATTGGATAGAACAATCAAGTCAAACTTTGAGGCATGATATCACTTTCTTTACAGATATATTTGCTCCATACTATTGTTAATAATCACTGGCAAATATCCTCCAAGATACAACGAAGTCACTATTGAGAATACTAAATAACAATTCTAGTATTTCTTTAAAATCTTTCGAAGAAAACAATTGAAATGATAGCCATAGTTTTAGAAAGAATACTCGAAAAGGCTTAATCGAGATTGGTCCCAAAGACTAACGTACTTATCTCTCTCTTTTGAAAAGATGCAACCCTTCAAACGGTTGTAAAGTGAATAGGTCTGCTCTTTAAGGATACGTTAAAAAGACATCTCAAAATTAGGAATTAAACAAATAATAAATAACCATAACTGATTTGTGAACAGTCGTACTATTTTAGTGGGACGTTATGGTTAATTAGTATATCCGAATTCTTCAATAAATAAAAAATGATGATCGTTGATTAATGTCAAATCTTATCCACATGTGTACTTATATCTTTTCGATGTGGGACAAGGCACCTCTTAATTTGTTTTACAAACAAGCTACCAACAACCATCATAGTGGCTTGCAAAGGAAAAGAAGGAAGAAAAAGAAGAGGGGGAAGAAAAGAAGGAAAAGAAAAGGAAAAAAAAATAAAAATTCAAAATAATTAATTAATTAAATATTATACAAAAATATCTACGTCAGCGCCGATTGTGCCATGTAGGACGACCAATATCTATGTTAGTAATTCTTGACATAAATTGGTCAGATGAACTTAATTGATACGAATATAAAAAGGTTTCGAATTAAATTGATCCAATTGAAATGTTTAGAATTGAATTGAAACTAATACAATAAGTTTAGAACATTTTTTATACTTCTCCCTCGTAACTTTTGTCAAAGTGTAGTTGTACAACAATGGCTATCAAATTTTCAAAACCATGGAAATATCCAATATTTACAAATGAATAGCGAGTGTTTAGGGAAGATTTTTACAAGTAAAGTTCTCAATTCTCAAGTAAGAATCTCATATTTCAAACTCTTTGAGTATGACTATTAATTGGCAAGTTTACAAATGCAGCATTCATTCCACAATCTTCACAACTTCGCTTCTTGTGCTTATTGATATCCAAATTTGAAGGGAAAATTTTCAAAACAGTCTTAAATCTATTACAATTGTGCCGATCCAATCCTAAACTTATTTTTTTAGCCAAATGAGTTCTAAACCTTTTGCAATTATGTCAATTCAATCCTTCCAATCAAATTTAATTGACCGACGCTAGCGACAATATTTTAATATTATTTTTTTAATCTTTTCTCTTTTTTTCCTTTTTTTTTTCTCTCTTCCCTCCTTCTTCCAACAACTGGCCAAAAGAGAGGGCCGGTCGCAGGATTGAGGTGGTCGACTAGGCCTAGCTTAGGGCGAGCTCGCCCTACTGTCGCCAAGCAAGGGCCACCCAGCCACTAGTGAAGCAAACCCTTGCCAAATCTAGGGGAGAGTAAGCCTCGCCAATAGATCGGTGAGCTCGCCCTCCCCCATATCCAACAAGGACTTGCCCCACCATCGTTGAGCGAGAGCCGACCAGCCCCTAGCTAGGGGAGCCCTTGCCGTCATTGGGCAAGGTGGAGCTCACCTAGCCATTAGCAAGGTGAGACTAGTGAAGTGGGCCCTCACCAGATCCGACGGGGGCTCGCCTCACCAATGGCTGGGCGAGCTCGACCTCGTCGCTGCGAGCCCTCGTCGAATCTTGGGGAAGGCGAGCTCGCTGATCCCTCACTAGTGGATCTGACAAGGGTGAGTTCCCTTGCCCGATCCAACAAGGGCTTGCCTCACCGATGGCTGGGCAACCTTCACCTAATGACGGCGAGGTGAGCTCGCCCTTAATCAAGCCTAACCGGCTGCCTCAAGTCGATGATCGGCCCTCCCCTCTGGCCAATCGCCGGAAGAAGGAGGGAGGAGGGAAAAAAAACAAAAAGAGAAAAAAAAAAAGAAGAAAAAGATTAAAAATTAATAAAATAATCGAATAAAATAAAATAATATTAAATATTGTCATCGGTGTAGGCCGATGTCCATGGCCGATCAAATTTGGCTAGAATGATTGAATTGGCACAACTACAAAAGATTTAGGACTCAATTGGCCAAAAAAGTATATTTATAATTGAGTTGGTATAATTACAATAAGTTTGGGACTTTTTTGGTAATTTTCCCCAAATTTGAATGTCGAAGCTTGAATCGATAGTTGCTCCATCAATGTCTGAGTTTACTTAGTAAATGTAGCCATTAGTCCCCATAAATGAGTTATAAAAAGAGCATCTTCCAATTAGTTCAGTTAAGTAGCATGTATGCTATGTTCCGTTTATGGCAAGGTACTTCATTACCTTTTGTTAACCATCGATCTGGCAAATCGTGCAATTTTAACCAAATTAGGCATGTTATGATATATGATACTTCAAAATAATTTTTATGAGTTAAGTTTCGAAATTGAGTTCCCACGAGCATGATATATATACGAGAACTTTCAAATATAATCTGCAGCAGTAACATTGCGCATACATCGTCCACACTGCTGATCTTCAAAGTAAACAAAGTCATGCGGTGTCCACGTGTGTTTCCTTCCTTTCTCAATAATCATCAGATGAATATGATATTTTAAAATTACGAATATCTGGACTTGATATCTCCATAAGGTCAGATCTCGTATGATAGCACAAACTCGTAGAAGCTGTCCTGCGATAAGGTTTTGCAATCATCAAAATAATCTAAGAAATTTCAACACTGGTTTTCAAATTGTCAAGCAGCACCCTCGTTTGGCTTTTGAAGTGACTTAAATCGAGAATAAAGTGGAAGCTACCAAACTAGTTCTCAACACGTCTATGTTCTTGCATCAATATAACTTCTAATGATTCCTCCAAAAAGGACACCTCCTCTCCTTTCGGGGAGGAGCTTCCTTCACTTGGTCTTTGCACGCCCCTAGTCTTTCAGGGAGGAAGCCAGGGACCATCCAGGAGTGGCCCCCTTACCTCTAAAGAGGGTTGGATAGGTAGGCCAATGGGGCTGGAATATTTTTCCTGCCCCAGTTCCCTGACAGTATCCAGTCTTTCTTGGATATCATAACCTTTTAAGATCTTGCTAATGACCAATTCTTGCATCAATATAACTTCTAATGATTCCTCCGAAAGTGACAAAATATCCAAGTACTTCATGGATAAGGAAAATCCTAAGCAGCACCGACATTGACACGCGACATGACACAACACAACACGCCGACACGTCATTTTTCAAAAAACAGAAAATTCCGACAGAATGGGACACGTTGTATATTAAATATATATATATTTATATATACATAATAAATTATCATTTTTATGTTATTTCAATCAAATTCATAAATAAACCTAGAATGAATATATACAAAAAAAAAAAAAAACATTAATCCTCCATTTATTAATATCATTCATTATTTCAATTTGACAAATTCAACTTTATTTCAATAATTCATAAAACTTGGAGAAAAACAAGCGATCCATATTATAAACTTGCATGTTAGATATATTTAAAGAGGGAAAAAAAAATTAAGGGGTGAATTGTATATCACGAGGAGTGGGAATCGAAAAGAAGAAAAGACTAGATTTTTCTTCTTTCTCAATTTATTATTTTTATTATTGTATTATATATATAGATCTCTCATTTATTGAATTTTTAATATTGACATCGATATCGGAACCATATGTCGAAAACTTGTACGTTAGAATTCCAACTCAAGTGTCGGAGAGTGTCGAGAAAATTGATCAGGTGTTGGATTTTCTGACACGTGTTGACCGAGTATCCAAGAGTGTCGGAGAGTATCAGAGAATGTCGGAGAATGTCGAACATGTGTCGAAGAATCCGATACGACACGAATGCTCTTGAAAAGTATCGGTGCTTCATAGAGAAAATCAAGTACCACCTAGTGAAAGTTGAAAAACCCTAAGAGTTCTAGGAAATAATGACCATACAGTCCGAGAGAATTAAGCTAAAAAGAGAAGCACACAAATAGACTTTGCATGTCTACGTCCCTTTCCTTTCGCTTCAAAAGTGTGTAGCGCACATCTTTATTTCAATTTTCTATGTCGTGTCTTGGTGTCAAGCTTTCACTTCAATAGCAAAGTGCGCATCATTGCACACATTAATGATCAATAATGTATATGGACTACATTTATTGATACATCGCTCATCCAAAGGATATCAAGAGAGAAAATATTGGTTACCCTAAAGGGATCATGTCATTGGTGCTCTGAACAAGTCACGCTTCGACACCTGTTAGGTGTTAAGGTTACCCAATATTTTCTCACTCAATATTTTCTCCTCGAGCCCCGACCCTTGCCCCCATCGTGTATATATGTATCCCCGCTCAGACAGATCAATCATATCAACACACCACAGCACAAACATCTCGCGACTTCACCTGCCGAAATGGTGATGGCCGACGTTACCGGCGGCAGCTTCGGCTCCGGCTGGAGGGAGGCGAGGTCGCTGGCCGCACACGCCCTCCTCGGGCGGTGGTTCATGGCCTTCGCCGCCCTCCTCATCATGTCGGTGGCCGGGGCCACCTACATCTTCAGCCTCTACTCCGGGGACATCAAGTCCAGCCTCGGCTACGACCAGACCAGCCTCAACCTCCTCGGCTTCTTCAAGGACCTCGGCGCCAACGTGGGCATTGTCTCGGGCCTCGTCAACGAGGTCACCCCGCCCTGGGTCGTCCTCTCCATCGGCGCCGCCATGAACTTCTTCGGCTACTTCATGATCTGGCTCGCCGTCACCGGCCGCTCCGCCCGGCCCCGCCTCTGGCTCATGTGCCTCTACATCTGCGTCGGTGCCAACTCCCAGTCGTTCGCCAACACCGGCGCCCTCATCACCGCCGTCAAGAACTTCCCGGAGAGCCGCGGCGCCATCCTCGGGCTGCTCAAGGGCTTCGTCGGCCTGAGCGGCGCCATCCTGGCCCAGCTCTACCACGCCTTCTACGGCGACGACTCCGAGTCCCTCATCCTCCTCATCGCCTGGCTCCCTGCAGCCGTCTCCGTCGTCTTCCTGCGCACCATCCGCATCCTTGAGGTGGTCCGGCAGAAGAACGAGCTCAGGTCTTCTACAAGCTCCTGTATGTCTCGCTCGGCCTCGCCGGGTTCCTCATGGCCGTCATAATACTGCAGAACCAGCTCCGGTTCTCGAGGATCGGGTACGCTGGAAGCGCTGCGGTCGTGCTCCTCCTGCTCTTCCTGCCGATTTTCATCGTCGTCAAGGAAGAGATTGCTCTCTGGAAGAGGAAGAGAGAGATCGTCATGAACAATGACCCTTCCCATCACCTCAAAGTAGTCGCCGAAACTCCTCCGCCACCACCGCCGCTGCACGCTTCCGAACCTGTGCTGGCGCTGCCTCCGCCGCAGCATACGGAGGCGTGCAGCTGCAGCAATATTCTCCGGCCTCCGGACAGGGGCGAGGACTACACGATCCTGCAGGCCCTCTTCAGCATCGACATGCTGATACTATTCACTGCCACCACGTTCGGCGCTGGCGGGACGCTGACGGCCATTGACAACCTGGCCCAGATCGGGAGCTCGCTCGGGTACCCGTCCCGGAGCACCACCACATTCGTGTCCCTTGTCAGCATTTGGAACTACCTCGGCCGGGTTGTGTCCGGGTTCGCCTCCGAGATCCTCCTTACCAAGTACAAGTGCCCCCGCCCTCTCCTCCTGACCCTCGTCCTCCTCCTGTCCTGCGTCGGCCACCTCCTAATCGCCTTCGGCGTCCCCAATTCTCTCTACGCCGCGTCGATCATCATCGGGTTCTGCTTCGGCGCGCAGTGGCCGCTGGTGTTCGCCATCATATCTGAAATCTTCGGGCTCAAGTACTACTCCACGCTGTACAACTTCGGGGCCGCCGCGAGCCCCGTCGGGAGCTACGTCCTCAACGTGAAGGTGGCGGGCCGGCTCTACGACCGGGAGGCGGCGAGGCAGATGGTGGCCGCGGGGCTGGCGAGGGAAGAGGGCCAGGACTTGACGTGCAAGGGCGTCGAGTGCTACAAGACGGCGTTCCTGGTGATCACGGGGGCGACGCTATTCGGGTGCATGGTGTCCTTCTTTCTGGTGCTGAGGACGAGGAAGTTCTACAGGGGCGACATCTACAGGAAGTTCAGAGAGGCTTCCATCGATTTGACGGGTAGGGGAGATGATTCCAAAGCCGCGGCGGTGGAAGCAGAGGCGGCGGCGGCGGCGGCGAATGGAGATGATCGTACGGCCACCGCTGCAGCAGCTGGGGACCCGACTGCCGCCGCCGCGGGGGCTGCGCGGCAGGGGAGGGGGACGTGAAAGCTCGCTCCGGGAAACAGAGCATGAGAGAGAGATGGTTCGTTTCATTGTAGAACTTCAAGTTACCCCACTAAAGTGTACCTCGCAAACGATAAATCATAGTTGAAGAAATGATTTGTACTTTATTTATCTCCAAAGATAGAAATTATTGCAGATCTTTTTACATCTTTTTGGCGGGAGTGGGGGTTGCTGTTCTCATCATTGTAAAGTTCCTAGCTCTTTAATGGCGAACAGGAAAGAAGAAAAGTTGTCCTGACTCGGGGTTCGTTTCCATACAAGAGCAATGACTTTTCCTTTTCAAGAATTTGTATTAAACTTTATATTTATTTTGTATAATCTGAATCTATATACATGTTATATAAACCTCAAGCTGATTTAGTTATGATAAATTGAAATTAATTTATTATTCGTGAATTGATTGAAGACTCCTCTCATAGCCGCAATGTTAAGGGGTTGCGCACACTTTGGAGGGGACGTGAGGTTATTTTGTGCGGATGAACATCGGTGGACCACCTTCGCCACTAGTAGGGAAAGCAAACAACCAAGAACCGTTTGTTCCAAGAATTTGCGGGTTTCGATGTGCAAGGACTAGGACCACCTTCCCAATTCGCCACAAAAGAACAACAGAGGCAATAAAACTATAGAAGCATAGTTTTGATTAAACTAATTAACGTAGGAAAAAGCAACAAGAAAATCTCAAACAATATGTCCATCATGACATATTTACTTGGAACCTTTTTTTTGTGACATCGAAGACCTCAAACTATACCCTCTATGACACTTTACCCTAAACATTTTCTTGTGACATAAAATATGCCAAATTTGTACTCATATAACACATTTAATTTCCGTCAATGTTTCGTTAGATGATGTTTTAATTATTTCACTTAAGTCACGTGAACGCCATGTTCATACTGTTTGCTTTATGAAGTCAATGTTGGCAAATTTTTAATAGTTTTCATTGATAGAACTTTGATAAAGGGTAAATATGTTAGAATGTACATACTTGAGATTTTTGGTGTCACATAAAAATTTTTAGGATAAATGTATCACAATAAGTATAGTTTAGGATTTTTGGTGACTTTTGCCTTTAATTTTAACAACATATTGGTTAGGAACAAAACCTTTTGGGGATTAAGTTTGGTGAATTGTTTTTCAACAATCTTTTTGCCTCGTGTAATTGCTACTTACGATATTTGTCTATTTAATTAAGGCATGATACCTTTTTTTTCTCATAATTTGTATGCTTAAAATAAGCTAGGTAAGACTAATAGAAATAAGATATTTATCCTTTGGTAACATTTAAAGAAGAATAGAGTTTTATAAAACTCACACAAATTCTAACTATCGAACAAGTACTTCGAAGGCACTGATTGTTTTACATGAAAATCGATTTCTACGCTACACATTGGATAGAACATAAGTTTATAGAAATGTATCATATCTTTGTAACAATTGAAATCTTTCTTGCATAAACAAAAACAAAGTCGCTCTACTTATGATATAAAAAAAGTATGTAGATAAAGGGAAGGTTGAGAAAAAGAAAGATAAGAAAATATCAATGATATATGATTATAATATATGTAAAGTTAATGAGTCATATCATAAAAGGCAGTGTAATAAAGTATCAACACCGATTAATCCATGACTATATGAATCTATTTATAGAAAAAAGAATTCAAGAGCCTTGAACCAATAAAGACTAAGAAGATTGACTCAAGAACAAATTTCATGAGGGATTCTATCATGTAATTCAAACCTAGCCATTAATTGTAATATTTCATCAAACATGACATAAGGTCCATCAAAATCGGTAGTTTAGTACAAGATCCATGCATTGAATTTCTGGTTTTAGACCCTCGTCATCTTGAAACTTCGACCCCAAGTTCCGAGGTCCACGCCTAGAGTGCGGCCTCGGGTGCGTCTCCTCTTTCAAAGCCCGATTGCACACATTTACTGTCAAGAGCACTCCAAAAATGGAAGAACGTGAGAAAAATGTGCTATGTTTTGGGCAAAGGCGAGAAGAATCTGCGCGAGAAACCCTAGGGATCCGGCATCTAAAGCGTACCGTCAGGCACCTTACCTGCAAAGAAGCAGAACGTCTCTTCATATCCACACAAACCAGCAACCAAAACGAGTCTGGGAGGTCAAATTCTCGAGGGAAAAAGAAGCGAGCGCACTGACGTTATGACAAGGGAATCTGCTTTTTTACATGGCGAAGAAGGGGAAGTGAAAGGTGCGCGTTGATTGAAATGACGTGATTTGAGCGTCCATTTTGGCATTTTCTAAGATGGACTTGGTTTATCCTACCTTATCGTCGAGCACAGCCTAACTGGCTTGTCACTTAGATGGCAAAGCTTAGATGCACTTGCGATTGTCGCCAAATTAGCCGCGCGAGTCGGTTTGATGGCCGGTTTTAGGATAAGTCCGACTTGTTGATATTGAGTAGTATGTCTCATGCTCCAACGTGGTAAATAAAAAGACAATTCAAATTACGCCACGTGTCCAGCATAGCCACATGGTCAGCAATTTTTCCCCCACTATTCTCTCTCCGCTCTCCTCCCTCTGCACGCTCTCTCAATGAATTTCTCCCCACCTTTCTCTCTCCTCTCTCTTCTCTTTCCCTCCTCTGCACGCTCCCTCGCCCAACTCTTCTCAGTTTTCTCTCTCCTCTCTCCCAACACACTTTCTCTTTGCCGATGTGAACGAACAGCCAGCCACCTCGACCTCCACTACGTCCACCTCCTTCGGTATGATTAGGAAGGTGCACGAGTGCTCGATCTACGTTTTCCCATCAGTTAAGTTTTTAGCTAGGAAGCACCAACACTCTCCAATAACTTTTGTGTCATGTCCGACATTTTAACATGTGTCCGACATTTTCATACACTCTTCGACACTCGGTTAACGCGTGTTGAAAAATCCGATACTTGGTTAACTTTTCTGACACTCTTCAACACCCGAGTTGGAATTTCAACATACGAGTTTCTAACACATAATTCCAATATCGAGGTCAATTTTAAAAATTTTTAATAAATGAGATGTCAAAAAATGTATATATGTGAAAAAAATAAAACACAATAATAAAAATAATAAATGGAGAAAAAGAAATATAATCTTTTATTCTCTTCTGACTCTCACTTTCCGTGATACATTATTCACTTCTTAAGTTTTTTTTTTCCTCTTCCGACATATCTAATATGCGAGTCCAGAATGTCGATTGCTTATTTTTTCTCCAAATTTTATGAATTATTAGAATAGAGTTGAATTTGTCAAATTGAAACAATAAATGATATTAATAAATGGTGGATTAATGTTTTTAGTGTTAATTCGTTCTAGGCTTTTTTAATTATTTATTTATTTGTGAATTTGGATAAAATTAATTTGATTCAAATAATTATAAAAATGATAATTTATTATGTATATATAAAAATATATATATTTAATATATAACGTGTGCTAACATGTCGAAATTGTTTATTTTTCGAGAAACGACGTGTCCGCGTGTCGTGTGTTGATATCAGTGCTACTTAAGCTTTCGGTGGGCACGAGGTACCACTATGAGGCCCCCACTCTTGCCTCCTTAGCCGCTATTGTCGCCACCTCGACTGCTAATAGGGTGAGCGTCTCGGAGGGCGTGGGGTCAACTCATACGTAGAGCAGGGGCGCTGCGAGTTCAATCTGAGCACCTCGGCACTCCCGGAGTTCTCCCCTCGGTTTACAGTCTCCGGCAACATGGACGACGAAGTGGAGAACCCACATCCCTCCAAGAAGCCCCGATTCCTAGTGCCGGTGAAGACAAAAGTGGACTAAAATGGGTCGGATTGGAAACACATCGAAATCCACGCAAAAAAAAAAAAGAAAGGCGATTAGAGATAGAGAGTCAGGCAAGAGAGTGTGCAGAGGAGGGAGGGAGAAAAGTGGGGAGAAATGGCGTAGTTGGAGTAAGGAGGGAGAGAGAAGAGAGAGGAGAGAAAGAAGTGGGGAGAAATGGCGTAGTTGGAGTAAGGCATCTGGTAGACGCGGAGGACGGGGTTGTGGTGAATCTTGGGGATGGGCTTGCCGGAGGACGCCCGCCAGGGCACGTCCTTCTGGAGCGGAGCTCCTTTCCTGGACATCTTTTTTATATGGGTGTGTGCGCGGCGGACTTGTGCAATGAGGTTTGGTGAAGCGACTGCGACGGCCGTCACGAGAGGTTGGCAATGTGCTGAAAAAGAAGAAGACGGCAGTGATGGGCGAGGCAGCGAGAGGGCGGACGCCGGTGGGGTGGTTTTGGAGCGCTTCGTGGAGGGGCTGAATAGAGGCGGTGCGCGACTTTGTGATGAAGAGAGAGGAAGGGAGAGAGGATAGGGGTTTATCCGGAAGAAAGATTTATTCGCCAACGCTGTGGTTCATCGACTTCTCTATACCTGTTTTTATTTCCCTTTTGCCTTTTTCCATTTCTCGTTTCGTTTGGAGTTTGGAGTTCAGGATTTTTTATAATTTTTTAGGAATTAATCTCTGTTTTATTTTATGCATAGACTCAGTAAGCCCCATCAAGTATAAATTAAAGAAGTAAAAGTCAATCCAAACATTTATTTATACTCTCCCAGTATCATTGCAAATTATCCCTTAATGTTTTCGTCGTTGCAACATGCTCTTTGATATTTTCATATTCATTTTGATGTACACTGAACCTTGATTTTGGCCAAAATTTAGACCAAAATCCGATCAGATGGCCTCCTTAGGCATGCGGACCCCTGGAGTGACATAACTTGGCAGAAAGGAACACTTAAGTGCCATAACATACGAAATGTACACTTAAATGTCAAAATCGGAGCAAAATGGATCACTTGCGTGCCAATCTGACCAAAATCCGGCCAAATTGCACACGTGGCATTTTTCCGGCGAAGCGAGTGCAAAACGACGCCGTTTTGCACGCTGACGTGGCCAAATAATGCAAAAACGGCGTCGTTTTGAGCGACGTGGTAAAAAAATAATATAAAAATTAATTAAATTTAGTTAAAATATTAAAAAATAATAAATTTAAATTTAAATTTAGTTAAAATATTAAAAATAATAATTTTAAAATTAAATTTAGTTAAAATTTTAAAAAATAATAATTTAAAATTTTAAAAATTAAAAAATTAAAATTAAAAAAAGGGGGGTGGTGGCTGAGGGCTCGAGTGGTGGCCGAGGGCTCGGCCCTCAGCCCCCGCCGCCGCCTCCCCGCCTTTGCCGGGAAGGGCCGGCGACGGAGGGGGAGGGTCGATTGGGCTCGGCCCGAGCCCTCAACCACCGCCCCCATTTTTTTTTAAAATTTTTTTATTTTAAATTATTATTTTTTAATATTTTATCTAAATTTAATTTTAAAATTTTTATTATTTTTATATTTTAACTAAATTTAATTTTAAAATTATTTTTTAATATTTTAATTAATTTTAATTTTAATTTTATTATTTTTTAATATTTTAACTAAATTTAATTTTAAAATTTTTATTATTTTTATATTTTAACTAAATTTAATTTTAAATTTATTTTTTTAATATTTTAATTAATTTTAATTTTAATTTTATTATTTTTTAATATTTTAACTAAATTTAATTTTAAATTTATTATTTTTAATATTTTAACTAAATTTAATTTTAAAATTATTATTTTTTAATATTTTAACTAAATTAAATTTTAAATTAAATTAAATTAATTTTTATATTATTTTTTTACCATGTCAACCCAAAACGACGCCGTTTTTGCATTATTTAGCCACGTCAGCATGTAAAACGGTGTCGTTTTGCACTCGTTTACCGGAAAAATGCCACGTCAGCATTTTGGCCGAACTTTGGTCGGAGTGGCACTTAAATTATCCGTTTTTCTTCGAATGTGGCACTTAAGTGTACCTTTCGTAAGTTATGACACTTAAGTGTCCATTTATGCCAAGTTATGGTACTTGAAATATTCTTTTGCCGGCCTCCTTAATTAAGTAAATCATCTGGCCACTTTATAGTAATTTTTACACCATCAAAATTACCATTTTCAAAATCATGAAATCCCTTAAGTTCTCTTATTATTGATGACTGGTTGAATTATTGTAAAAAAAAAAAAAAAGAGGAAGCTTGGCCAACCCTTGACAATTCCGACTTAAAATATTCATATGTAACCCGTTGGCTTATTTAGGCTAACCACCAAAGTCTATCTTTCGATTCTTCAGCCATGTGAATTGGAGTTTCCAATAGTTGGGTCACATCCAACATTTGATAGCCAACAACTTGCTGGTCATAGTGGCAAAACATTTTGCCTTTCTTACTATCCCCATGTCTCTGCTTTTTCAATTTGCCTTACCATATTTTACAATTTCCTACGATGAAGGCAGCTCTAGACAGAAAGGAGAAGTTGGCTCTGAATCATCCTCCTCTTCATATCTTTAAAGAAGGGGGGGTGTTTTAGTCATTCAAACCTTCCTTGTTTGGTTGCTTTCTTTTTCCTCTCTTGTCTTGCATATAGGTTAAATCATCCTAGACCCTACTTGAGTCTCCTTGGAATCCAATAACTTGTCTCATTTTCACAAGAGTTTCTGGGATTATCTCTTCCCAATCATACTTTTCCATATAACCTTCATAAAAAGCTTTCTAGAATGGGCTGGCGGCATTTGCCTTAGCTTTCAGCCACGAGCCATAAAGTATCTTATTATTCGTAGAAAAAAAATTCTTCATCATATAAAACCAGCTCACAGCTTTTAGCATAATGCCCCATTCTACCACACGAATAACAAAAAATGGGCATCTCTCATACCTAAAGTTCAACCAGTGTTCTTTTCCTTAAAAACTCGAAATCAACCCAAGTTGGAGAGGGAAATACAACTTTAATAAAACTTTAGCTTTACTCATAACAATTGATGCAATGCCTTTTTTTTTTTTTTTTTCAATATTAACTTCTTCAACTTCACCTACATTCGCCGCAATACAACTAATTGTTTCTTCCGTTCTTCCTCTTCTTCCTTTTTTCTTTTTTTTTTGTCGGTCCATTCTTCCTTCAATAGGAAGTTCGTGTATATGCATCCAAGATCAGCAGGAATCAAGAACTAGACAATGTGGAGGAGTGCGTGGTTCCCAAGGTTGAAAGACCAACAAGTAACTAGAAAACGATCAAGGGCTAGAGGTAAGTATTCTATTTTTTTTTCCTCCATAAAACTAAATACAAAGGAGAACAAATAATTTTCTAAATGCTTGCATATTACATTCTCAAATTTCCAAGCTTTCTTCATGTTGGTTGGAAACGTTTGGAAAGTTATCGAAGGGCTACAGTAAAGTCGTTACATTCACTCTCTTGTAATTTCTCTTCAGTTTTAATCTCATCCAACTTAGCAATCTTCTTATACACCCATAGATGCCCTAGCCTTTTACACAATGCAACCATACGTTTGTCCTTATCTCCATCTCCTTCCATAGTTAAAAATGTAAAGAGGATTGTCAATGCAAAGTGATTAGGGGAAACATTGCGAGAACACTAGCTAGAACTACAAGTCCACTTGTGGCCATCAGGTGAAAGAGCTAGAGAAACACCAAACCAACAAAATGCTATCCATCACAGTTTGAGATGAGAGGATGTGAACTAGTGGGCAGATAATGCTGTCAACATATGTAACATACTGATTTTCAGGTTTTGATTTCGATTGGATAAGTTGGGCCTTTCATCGACACGCCTAAAGTGTTTTTCTCTGAGATGGCCACTCATGAGATAACTGGCCTATCAGGTGAAGCCGTTAAGGAATTTTAATGCAATAGACTTGAGAATTCAACTAGGAATCAACTGCTCGACCGTGCTAGTCTACAAGGGTCATTACCGCACAATTAAAAATTGATCAGAGACCGGAGGTAAGTCGATTCGACTGAGATTGGTGATTAAAGTGTGGGTGATTCCATTTGATTGCAAAATTCTCGTCGATCGGCACTAGACCGATTTTCTGTCGTTTTGGGTACCATGTGCTCGTATTTGAAATCTCGAAATTTTCACGACCACCAAGAGTCGTCAATGTGTCGAAGAGGTACGTTGTGACTCGAAGAAAATCGATCATGTGTCAATTGCACCAAAAATTTCTAAAAGCTACTCGGCAGGCTAGGTCACTCTAAAATTGCGCCAGATTGAAATTAACCGCGAATTTGAATCCGATTTCAGAAATGTAAAGTTTTATCATGTCACAATTTATTTTAAAAATGTCAACTCATCTTCCGAGGAATTTTCGGCAAGTTCGGGATTTTTACGGAAAATCGATTTGAACGATTCGCAAAATGAACAGAAATCCAAATTGGCCAGTTTGAAGGGATTTTTGGCCTCTTGTGTGAGCTACTTGGTGAAAGAAAATTGTGTGAGTTTTTTCTTCAACAAAATTGGACATCAATCGGAGAGATTTGTTAAGAAATCGGATTTCGAGAAAAAAGGAAATAGAATTCGGAATTAAGGGAAATTGCCATTTTTACTGCCCAAGACTTGTTATTTGGGGGAAATTATGGTGCAAGAAAGTAAGTGGGGACCAAGTATATTAACATGGAGATTTTTGGGGACCAAATTTGATGAAATTAAAGACCAATTGAGGGAAATTCTTTGGCTTGAGGGGCTATCACATTTTGATCTTTATTTGGACTTCAATTGGGACAAATTGATGTGAAAATTGGCCTTGTATGACCAAATGATAATGTTATTTAAAGTTGAGCTGAAGATAAGCTTGAATAAACACTTAAGTACTCAAGATATTTTTGTTTAACTTCAATCTCCCCATCTGCAGCTTCCCCCTCACGCCTGCCCGCCGATTTCTCTCTCCTATTTGCGCATGTCTCTCTCTCTCTTCGTTCGAAGCACACGCATGAAAGAGGTCCCCCTGGCCGACATTCCTTCTCTCTCCCTTTTCTTTTATTTTTCTAAACGTTCGTTCCCCCTTTGCTGACACCCTCTGCCCCCCTTATCTCTTCCTCTTCTGCCAGCGAAGCACCGAAGTCTTCTTCTTCTCTCTCTCTCTCCCTCTCTCTTGCACGCACCCACTCCGTCGACACCCCCTCTGGCAACTTCTCTTCCACTTTCGTTTTCCCCCTCTCCACCATCTTTTGCCCCCATTTCCCTGCAGCTTAGTCTTCTTTCCTTCGAGGCAGCTCCTCCACCGAAGTTTGCAGCTGCCACCTCGCCAGTCAACTTTGGCAACCCATGGACCGCGGGCCTTCACGCCACCACGTCCGCATGCCTCCCACCAACAGCGCCCACAATCTTTTCCCCCCTCACCGAACAGCCCAACAAAGTGACGCTTGCAGCCCCACTTCCACCGATTCAACCCCACGACCTTCTCTTGCTTCCACCGACGTCCGTAACTCAGCCCATGCACGTCCAACCCGTGTCCTCCTCTCTCGAAGCCGCAACCAGCAAGACCTGCAGTGCAGAAGCCAAAACCCAGCTCAACCGTGAGCTTTGCAGGGCCGATTTTGGTCTCGGTTTGGTCCTCGTTGGTGTCGCCACTTCGGAGTTTGTCAGCCACCGTCGCGTCGCCATCGCCGTGGACTCACCGACCCGCAAATCCAGTGAGTTTACTCACTAATATTTACTTAGGGAGCTAATCATGCTTAAGGATTGATTAGTTTAAGTTAATTAAGGATTATGTGGTTAGTTAGAATGGATTAGTAATTTAGTTAATCGTTTATGCATATTAGATTATTAGAATAGTGCAATTAGCAAGTAGATAGGCCGTAATATTTACCTAGATAGGTTCAGAAATTTTCTGGGCCTGTCTCGGTATAAAATTAGAGTTTTCTGGCCTAAGTTGCTATTTTTAGTATTTATTGGTATTTATTTAATTTTATTATTTTCTAGAAATTAGACCGGGATAGCCGGTGACCGAAATTTCGTGCTGATTGCAATAGTATGATTAATTTAGTTAAGGGTTAATACCCTAAAAAACCCCAAACTGGTACACTTGTGACAAATTTACCCCAAACTATTTTTTTGACCACCAAAAACCCCAAACTGGTATATCTTTGATAAATTTACCCCAAACTGGTACACTTGTGATAAATTTACCCTCTATTAGTTTTCGTTAAATTTTATTCTCAATTTATTAAGTTAAATGACACGTGACAGTTGACCAGTATACCAAATTAGGATGTTATGCTCCGTTTGTCACAGTTTATAATTTTTGTGATTTTTTTGTGGTATTAATTCAATTTAACAAAGGGTATATTTGTCACAAATTTACCATTTTGGGGTTTTTTACAGTCGAATAAATTAGTTTGGGGTAAATTTGTCATAAATGTACCAGTTTAGGGTTTTTTATAGTCAGTCGGGGTAAATTTGTCACAGATATACCAGTTTACAGTTTTTCATGGTCAAAAAAATAGTTTGGGGTAAATTTGTCACAAGTGTACCAGTTTGGGGTTTTTTAGGGTATTAACCCTTTAATTAATTGACTACTATTTTGTGTGAATTGAGTGTGAATTGTGATTTTTGGGTATTTATCCCAAAATTTGATAATTTCAATATTTAATTAGAAAATACCGGGTGTCGGTTGTTTTTTTTTTTTTGAGCAAGGGGTGTCGGTTTACAATGCCAAAAATATTCTTGTAGACTATATTAAATGGTGAGATTTTTTAAAAGGAAAATATTGTATTTTGGCTAAGGCCGACCGTGTACCCACACATGATTATTTTATTGGGTATGATAAAAATGGTGAAATTGTTGGATGATCATGATGGTATACTATATTAGCCTGTGGGCTTTGATATATCAGCTTAGAGTGAGCAATATACCAGTATATTATATCAGCTTGAGGGCTTCAATATGTTAGCTTAGTGTAAGCAGTATACCTTAGCAGCTTCTGGTGAGTATTATTAGTACATTATATCAGCCTACGGGCTTTGATATGTCAGTTTAGCGCGAGCAGTATACTTTATCAGCTTAAAGTAAGCTACATTATTTATCAACTTAGAATGAGCATTATCAGTATACTAAATCAGCCTGAGAGTATTGATTTATCAGCTTAGAGTGAGCAGTATACTTGACCAGTTGCAGTAAGCTATACTATCCATCTTCAGCTTAGGGCAAGCAGTTCTTGATGTGATCGAACTTGATAGATAATATTGAATGGGTAAACCGAGAGATGGTCTTGATGGCATGGAATCGACTGGATCGATTGATCGATGACTCGATCTGATTTGATGATTTGATTTGTTGATGTGGTTCGTTGAATATATGAATCGTACTGACTTGTAGGGAGGAACTGAGGCAAATGCAAGTCATCTATCTCTTGTGTGCATAGGTAGCCTTTAGACGTATTTCTTTCCTAGTCGGAGTTTATGGGGTAGACTTGCTGAGACGTTATCTCACCCCGTCATGGGCTCAACATTTTTAGGTTCTTGATGGAGAATCCCCTAGAACGTCATGGTCGTCCCATAAGGATTACCAAGCGGGTTTCTAATTACCCCGACCCCGGAAGTTTTTGGGTTTATGAGCTTGTTATAACCACTGTCTGGATCAAAGAGGTTCCACATCATGAGATACCTAATCGATTCAGAGCATGGTTCCACTACGCTCCCAATGGTGTCAAGTTAGGTCCCCTTAGGACTTTTGATATCCTTGTCGTGGTAATTGATGCTGCTCTAGACAAGGATCCAACTGACCCTCCTGATGGCATAATAGAGAACCTACCATCCCGCCCAGCTCTTGTGGACACTGAAGAATCGGCGAACAAGTCGGACTATCTGGTCATATGATAGCCTGTTTCGAGAATCGACCTTTTTGTAGACTTTGTAAATATCGGCTAATATTGTATATGACTAGGTTTGATATGTATAAAAATGTGGTTTGGTTTTCAAAAATTGTGGCTCTACTTTTCTATCCCATATTTGTGTTATCTATGGATTAATTATTCGCTTCTGCATGCGCATTAAAATGAATGGGTTGGCGACGCGTTATGGGACGTCGCAATTTAATCGACCACCGAGGAATGGGCACGTGCTCGGAGGATCGAGGTGTGACAACACAATTGGTCGAGCATCCAAATGTAGGCGATTCAAGAGTCGATTAGGCCAACTACCTTTTGTAAAAGCGAGCAGTAGGGCCAATTGCATTTTGTAGAAGCAAGTGACAAGAGCAAATATTGTGAAATGAATATGATAGGCATGAATTTTTGTGGGAGGGAGGTTCTAGGTTTGAATAAAACAGGGCACTAGATGGTTGGATGTTTCTTCATTTGGCGGGAGGCCACGAAGGAAGAGGGGAAACCAAGCTTTGTCCATTTGACTTAGGATTTTGGGAGAGTTGAAGATTTGGGCAAAAATAATAAAATAGGCTCTACAAACCGAGAGAGAGCAAGCTCTACGGAAAGAGAGTTTTTCGTGAAGTTTTGATAAAAGTTGGCTAGAGTCAATGTCAAGGGTAAAGTAAACCAATTTGAAAGTACCAAGCAAAATATTGCAATGATGGAATCATCTAGGGGGAATTTGCAACAAAAAACCAAGGGGTAAAATACGCTTTACCTTAGAGTATCATGTGTCATCATTGTTTTGACAAATTATGAGTCTTTTTCAAAATTAGCAAATATTCTTAGAGCATTCACAATAACTCTTTTGATGAAATAATAGTTTTTGTTGTGGAAACGTATGAACAATGATTTTATTATGCAAAAAAAATAACAATTCATTTCTCTTAGATAATAATTTATTGTGAAATGTTGAACTTCTTCTTAAACGACCCTTAACTCCTGCGCCATATTTTGTGAAGTTTTTATCCAATCAAGATGAACACAATTTTAGATAAATTAGATAATTTGAAGTGTTTAAACCTTAGAAGATCGAGCATAATTGGAATTTCTTCCTTATTGTATGAAACAAAGTTATGTCTTTTCCCAATGAACATCTTTTTGGTATGCAAAAGAAAATCAAGTTTACATTGTCTAGATGTTCTCATTACCTTTTCATGAGAAAAAAAAAATTCACAATTAAACCCAATCACAAATTTAGGAGGATCCTTTTGCTTTTATCTAAGGGGCGCTTCAAACGTTTCATATGAAATTACAGGACCCAATGTGCAAAAATGACTGACCAATCATTTTGTAATTTATGATAGTTATAACATTCTACCAATTCAAAAGGTAATTTAGGAACTCTAAAATTATTTTGCATTTACAAATATTTATAAATTTAAAAGTATTTCACAACATTGAAACTTATTTTACAAACAAACGATATAACGTACGATCATCATTTTGCATTTACAGTGCAATAAGATCGAATCCAAAGGTATTAACAAATATCAAAAACTACTTTCGCACGAAACAATACCTTGTGTTTCTAGAACAAACTGCTTTTGCGAACACTTATAATAATAAACTCAACTCTCTCTCACAATCAATAAAGTATATATTGTTGGAAAAGTTGAATATTAGATCAACCCTATGAGGCATGCAAACACTATCCTTAAGAATAATTGCACACCTCGAAGTACGAAACTATGTGCAATAGGCTCTAACAACAATCCTCTCAAAATAGATCTTCCTCTTTATTCTATGTTGAATAATAAAAGGAACGTGAACAATAAAATTATATGTGAAATCCAGCAAAACGGGGGAAAGGAGAAGAGAGAATTTTCTTATCAAGATGTCTCCATTAGATTGTAGTTGGAGGCTCTATTTTTAGGCAAATGAAAGGGAGGCTAATATATAAATTAAATCAACCAGCTTTTATATTTAAAAATCAAGCCATTATAAAACCGTTATAGCGTCGTTACAAAACTAGTCACTATATAATGGCCTTCATGAATATCATAACTTCGGCAAAAGTACCAAAAAAGTCATAAACTTATTATATTTGTACTAATTCAGTCCTAAACCTTTTTTTTTGTAAGATCAGTCCTAAACCTTTCAAGTTAATCAATTTAATCCTAAACATTTTCACATTGATACCAGTTGAGTTTATCCAGCTAATTTATACAAGAAATTACTCACATGAATACAAGGCATCCTACATGGCATGACCTATGCTCACATGGATATTTTTATATAATATTTAACTGTTTTTCTATTTTTTTGAATTTTGTGTTAGGTTTTTTCTTTTTCTTTTTCTTCTTTTCTTTTTTTTTTTCCTTTCTTTTTTCTTCTTTCTTCCTCAATTTCCTCAACCAACCTCCGTGATAGCCAACGAAGGTCCCTAGTTATCGACGAGGGCAGGGCAAGGCCGCCCCTCGCTAGATTTAGGGAGGGGACCATTGCCTAGCCCTCGCCAAAGGCCAGCAAGCATTGGGAAGCCCTCACTGGCCTATGGCGAGGCCTAACCTTGCCTAGGTAAGTCCCTCACCAACACTAAACCCTGGCAAGGCCACCCCTCACTAAATCTAGCAAGGGGACCTTGTGACAAACGCGGCCTTGCTTGGATAGCAAGAGGCCTTGTCCAGGCAATGTTGGCCCCTCCCTAAAGGTCGACAAGGGTTGGGCACATCGGATTTGGCAAGGGGCAGCCACGTGCCCTCACTAGGGCAAGGGCATCCCAACCCTCTCCCTCGCCAACAACTTTCAACCTCCGCCAGCCATTCTTAGGAAAATAATGATAAACGAATTGAATAGAACAATCAAGTCAAATTTTGAGACATGAAATCGCTTTCTTTAATAATTTATTTGCTCCACAATATTTCTAAAAGTCACTGATAAATATCCTCCAAGATACAACAAGGTCTCTATTGAGAATACTAAATAACAATTCTAGTATTTATCTAGGGTTTCTCAAAGGAAACAATTGAAATGATAGTCGTAGTTTTAGAAAGAAGACTTGAAAAGACTTAATCGAGATTGATCCTAAAGACTAATGTACTTATCTCTATCTTTTTAAAAGAGGCAATCCTTCAAACGGTTGTAAAATGAACGTGTATGCTCTCAAAGGATATGTTAAAAAGACATCTCAAAATTAGGAATTAAACAAATATAAATAACCATAACTCATTTGTGAACAGTCGAACTATTTCAATGGGGCGCTATGGTTAATTAGTAAATCCGAATTTTTCAATAAATAAAGAATGATGATCATTTATTAATGTCAGATCTTGTCCACATGTGTACTTAGATCTTTTCAATGTGGGATAAGGCACCTTTTAGTTTTTTTTAACAAACAAGCTATCAACAACCATCATAATGGCTTGCAGAGGAAAAGAAGGAAGAAAGGGGGAGAAAAGAAGAAAAGCAAGAAAATAAAAGGAAAAAATAGATAAAAATTCAAAAAAATAATTAAATATTATATAAAAATATCTATGTCAATGCCGATCATGCTACGTAGGACGACCAGCATTTATGTCAGTAATTCTTAGCATAAATTGATCAGATGAACTCAGTTGATACAAATGTGAAAATGTTTCGAATTAAATTGGTCCAATTGAAATATTTAAAAGTGAATTAAAACCAATGCAATAGGTTTTTGACTTTTTTATACTTCTCCCTCATAACTTCTATCAAAGTGTAGTTGTAAAACAACGGCTATCAAATTTTCAAAACCATGGAAATATCCAATATTTACAAATGAATAACGAGTGTTTAAGGAAGATTTTTACAAGTAAAGTTCTCAACTCTCAAGTAAGAATACCATATTTTCAAACTCTTTGAGTATGAATATTAATTGGCAATCCTTACCAAAATATATATATAATAATTGGCAAGTTCACAAATGCAGCATTCGTTCTACAGTCTTCGTAGCTCCGCTTCTCGTGCTTATTGATATCCAAATTTGAAGGGAAAATTTCCAAAAAATTCATAAACCTATTATAATTGTGCCGATTTAGCCTTAAACTTATTTTGTAGCCAATTGAATTATAAACCTTTTGTAATGGTGTCAATTCAATCATTCTAGCCAAATTTGGCAGGCCGGCATCGATAACAATATTGTAATATTTTTTTTTTCAAATTTTTATTAACTTTTTAACCTTTTCTCCTTATTTTTTTCCTTTTTTTTTTTCCTCTCCTCCCTCCTTCTTCCGACAACTGGCAAGAAAGGAGGGCTGGTCGTAAGACTGAGGTAGTCGGCCAGGTCTGGTTGAGGGCGAGCTTGCCTTGTCGTCGTCTGGCAAGGGCCGCCCAACCACTGGCTAGGGAAGCCCTCGCCAAATCTGGGGGAGAGTGAGCCTCACTAGTGGATCGGCGAGCTCACTTTCACCTATATCTGACAAGGACTTGCCTGGCTATCGTTAGGCTAGGGCCGCCCAACCACTAACTAAGGGAGCCCTCGCCATCGTTGGGCAATGTGGAGCTCGCCCAGCCATTGACGAGGCGAGACTAGCAAAGCGAGCCCTTATTAAATCGAACGGGGGCTCGCCTCACCAATGGCTGGGCAAGCTTGACCTTGTCGCAGTGGGCCCTCGTCGAATCTGGGCAAGGGTGAGCTCACTGATCCTTTGCCAGTGGATCTGACAACGGCAAGCTCCCTCGCCCGATCCAGCAAGGGCTTGCCTCGCCGATGGCTAGGCAACCCTCACCCAACGACTGCAAGGTGAGCTCACCCTCAGTCAAGCCTAGCCGCCCGCCTTAGTCTGATGACCAGCCCTCCCCTCTAGCTAGTCACTGAAAGAAGGAGGGAGGAGACAAAAAGAGAGAAAAAAGATTAAAAAATTCAAAAATAAAATAATATTAAGGGAAAATGCCACAAAAAACTCCAAATTTTACCCAAAGTAATAAATTTACCCCCAAACTTTTTTTTGTGACATGAAAAACCTCAAACTTTGCAAACCATGACACATTTATCCCACCAAATACATTTTTGTCTTATTCTTTATGTTTTTCCTTTTTTTCTTTTTTTCTTCTTCTTCTCTCTTCCCTTTGTTGTGGCCATGACAAAGCTGGCATAGGGAAGCTGGAGTCAAGCGAGGGCTGCCCTTGCCGGAGTCAGGCGAGGATCGCCCTCGCCTGGGCTGGCTAGGGTTGGCCCTCAACTGGGTCGGGCGAGAGCCTCCCTTACTAGATCTGGCGAGGGCACCCCTCACCCAACATCGGCGAGGGCAGCCCTCACTTGAGTTTGGCGAGGGCCATCCTTGCCCGACGCAAGCGAGGGCATCATCGAGCGAGGGGTGCCCTTGCCAGATCTAGCGAGGAAGGCCCTCGCCCAACCCAGTCGAGGGCCACCCTCGCCCGACACAGGCAAGGGCAGCCCTTGCCTGATTCCGACTTCCCTCTGCCATAGCCGATAGAGGGAAGAGAGAAAAAGAAGAAAAAAAAATTAAAAAGTAAAAAATCAAAATGCCCTATAGTTTAGGGTAAATGTGTCACATCGATATAAGGTCAGAGTTTTTTGTGTCACGAAAAAAATTTTGGGATAAATATGTCACGGTTGGCAAAATTCGTGATTTTTCATGTTACAAAAAAAAGTTTTTAATAAATTTGTCATTTTTGGCAAAATTTGAAGTTTTTTGTGGTCTTTTCTCTAATATTAAATATTTTCTTCGGAGTAGGCCGGCATCCACATCAGTGCTAGCTGGCCAAATTTGACTAGAATGACTGAATTGGCATAATTACAAAAGATTTAAAACTTAATTAACCAAAAAAATAAATTTAGGATTGAATCGGCATAATTCTAATGGGTTTGAGACTTTTTTGGTAATTTACCCCACATTTGAATGTCGAAGCTTGAATCAATAGTTGCTCCATCAGTGTCGAGTTTAATTAGTAAATGTAGCCATTAGTCCCCAAAATGAGCTATAAAAAGAGTATCTTCCAATTAGTTCAATTGTGTGGCCTGTATGCTATGTTCCATTTATGGCAAGGTACTTCATTACCTTTTATTAATCATCGATCCAGTAAATCACACAATTTTAACCAAACTGGTAAATCACACAATTTTAACCAAATTAGGCATGTTACGATACATGATACTTTTTTTTTTTGTCGATCTTACTTTATTCCTACTCTAACACTCACTTTCAGATTTTTGCCCTACCTCATTGCAGGGCATGGAAGTCGAAACCCACTCCTGAAACTTAATCGTCCACACCCCAACCCCCTTGAGAATGTGAGGATTCGAACCCCCCTACCTCCTCTTTCCATATTGGAAGGGTGGCAAACTCCAGTGGTTATAATACATGATACTTCAAAATAATATTTTTGAGTTAAGTTTTGAAATTGAGTTCCCACGAGCATGATGTATATACGAAAACTTTAAAATATAATCTGCAGCTCTAACATAGCGCATACATCGTCCACACTCCTGATCTTCAAAGTATACCAAAGTCATGCGGTGTCCACGTGTGTTTACTTCCTTTCTCAATAATCATTAGATGAATATAATATTTGAAAATACGAATATCTCGACTTGACATCTTCATACGGTCAGATCTCGTGTGATAGCACAAACTCGTAGAAGCTGTCCTGCGATTAGGTTTTGCAATCATCAAAATAACCTAAGAAATTTCAACACTGGTTTTCAAATTGTCGAGAACTACCCTCGTTTGGCTTCTGAAGTGACTTGAATCGAGAATAAAGTCGAAGCTACCAAACTAATTCTCAACACGTCTATGTTCCTGCATCAATATAACTTCTAATGATTCCTCCGAAGAGGACAGAATATCCAAGTATTTCATGGATAAGGAAAATCAAGTACCACCTAGTGAAAGCCGAAAAACCTTAAAAGTTCTAGGAACTAAAGACCATATAGTCCAAGGGAATTAAGCTAAAAAGAGAAGCACGCAGATAGACTATGCATGTCTGCGTCCACCTTTCCTTTCGCTTCAAAAGCGTGTAGCGCACATCTTTATTTCAATTTTTTATGTCATGTTTTGGTGTCAAGCTTTCACTTCAACAGCAATGTGCGCATCATTGCACACATTGATGATCAGTAATGTATACGGACTACATTTATTCATACATCACTCATCCAAAGGACATCAACAAGCCGGACTTATCCTAAAACCGGCCATCAAACCGACTCGCGCGGCTAATTTGGCGACAATCGCAAGTGCATCTAAGTTTTGCCATCTAAGTGACAACCCGTCAGGCTGTGCTCGAGATAAGGTGGGATAAACCGAGACCATCTCAGAAAATGCCAAAATGGACGCTCAAATCACGTCATTTCAATCAACGCACACCTTTCACTTCCCCTTCTTCGCCATGTAAAAAGCAGATTCCCTTGTCATAACGTCAGTGCGCTCGCTTCTTTTTCCCTCGAGAATTTGACCTCCCAGACTCGTTTGGTTGCTAGTTTGTGTGGATATGAAGAGACGTTCTGCTTCTTTGCAGGTAAGGTGCGTGACGGTACGCTTTAGATGCCGGATCCCTAGGGTTTCTCGCGCAGATTCTTCTCGCCTTTGCCCAAAACATAGCAAATTTTTCTCACGTTCTTCCATTTTTGGAGTGCTCTTGACAGTAAATGTGTGCAATTGGGCTTTGAAAGAGGAGACGCACCCGAGGCCCCACTCTAGGCGTGGACCCCGGAACTTGGGGTCGAAGTTTCAAGATGACGAGGGTCTAAAACCAGAAATTCAATGCATGGATCTTGTACTAAACTACCGATTTTGATGGACCTGATGTCATGTTTGGTGAAATATTACAATTAATGGCTAGGTTTGAATTACACAATAAAATCCCTCATGAAATTTGTTCTTGAGTCAATCTTCTTAGTCTTTATTGGTTCAAGGCTCTTGAATTTTTTTTTCTATGAATAGATTCATATAGTCATGGATTAATCGGTGTTGATACTTTATTACACTGCCTTTTATGATATGACTCATTAACTTTACATATATTATAATCATATATCATTGATATTTTCTTATCTTTCTTTTTCTCAACCTTCCCTTTATCTACATACTTTTTTTATATCATAAGTAGAGCGACTTTGTTTTTGTTTATGCATCTTTCAATTGTTACAAAGATATGACCAATATATCATACCTTCTACATTTCTAGAAACTTATGTTCTCTCCAATGTGTAGCGTAGAAATCGATTTTCATGTAAAACAATCAGTGCCTTCGAAGTACTTGTTCGATAGTTAGAATTTGTCTGAGTTTTATAAAACTCTATTCTTCTTTAAATGTTACAAAAGGATAAATATCTTATTTCTATTAGTCTTACCTAGCTTATTTTAAGCATACAAATTATGAGAAAAAAGGTATCATGCCTTAATTAAATAGACAAATATCGTAAGTAGCAATTACACGAGGCAAAAAAATTGTTGAAAAACAATTAACCAAACGTAATCCCCAAAAGGTTTTGTTCCTAACCAATATGTTGTTAAAATTAAGGGCAAAAGTCACCAAAAATCCTAAACTATGCTTATTGTGACACATTTATCCTAAATTTTTTACGTGACACCAAAAATCTCAAGCATGTACATTCTGACATATTTACCCTTTTATCAAAGTTCTATCAATGAAAACTATTAAAAATCTGCCAACATTGACTTCATAAAGCAAACAGTATTAACATGGCATTCACGTGACTTAAGTGAAATAATTAAAACATCATCTAATGAAACATTGACGGAAATTAAATGTGCAATATGGGTACAAATTTGGCATTTTTTATGTCACAAGAAAATGTTTAGAGTAAAGTGTCACAGAGAGTATAGTTTGAGGTTTTCGATGTCACAAAAAAAAAAAGTTCTGGGTAAATATGTCATGATGGACATATTGTTTGAGATTTTCTTGTTGCTTTTTCCTACGTTAATTAGTTTGATCAAAACTATGCTTCTATAGTTTTTTTTGCCTCTGTTGTTCTTTTGTGGCGAATTATTGGGAAGGTGGTCCTAGTCCTTGCACATCGAAACCCGCAAATTCTTGGAACAAACCGCTCTCGGTTGTTTGTTTTCCCAACTAGTGGCGAAGGTGGTCCACCGATGTTCTTCCGCACAAAATAACCTCACGTCCCCTGCAAAGTGTGTGCAACCCCTTAACGTTGCGGCTATGAGAGGAGTCTTCAATCAATTCACACACGGGATGGTCCTAGCGTGCCGGGGACCATAGAAACAGGTGTTGATTAGAAAAAAAAAAAAGGAAGAATGCGTTTGATATACACGTGTTTATATATTGATCGTCGTGTTAGGCGACGGAACGACAAACTGAGAGGAATGGCCGACGACCTCCAGCCTCTCCCAATCGCTTGGCACTCGGTGAGTCGGTGTAGTTCTCATCTACTATGTCACGATAAGTGAAATCTCTTCCCAGATTAATATATCTCACCCTTTTGAGGTTGAGGTTAGGTATATTGTAGATTTGTCTAACCTCATCCATTCCCACCACGAGTGAAACCTTAAAAAAAAAAAAAAAAAAAAAACCTTTGACATGCAAAACATGGTATCGGTATCATTCATCAGGTAATACGAGTGCAGTTGAGTCTCAAGTTGATAGAACTCGAACTCGATCACTGATTCTACGTAATGAATTCTTCATACTTTGTTAATCAAAGCTCAAATAATATTGGTTTTGGTATATGCAAGCTCAACTTGTCTACATTCAATTACCAAAAAGTAAGGTGAATACTAAAATATTCTAAGTAAAATAAGATCGAGGATAATATATAATTGGGTTAATATCATGAAAAATCTCAATTTAGTATATATGTGATAAATTTACCAAAAAGTAAAATTCCAAACTGGTATACATATAACAAATTTACCCTACATTAGTTTCCATTAAATTTTACCATCAAATTACTTAGTTGGATAACAGTTGATAAGTGTACCAAGTTATGATTTTACCTTCCTTTTATCATGAGTATACCAATTTATGATTTTTCATGATATTAATCCAATTTAACATAAAGTAACGGAGGATAAATTTATCATAAACATATTAATTTAGGATTTTTGGTAGTTAAAAAATTAGTTTGAGATAATTTTTCACAATTCTGTCATTTTGATGTTATTGATGGTCAAAAAATTAATTTGAATTTATCATAACTAAATCAGCTTGAGGTTTATATAACATGTATATAGATTCAGATTATACAAAATACATATAAAGTTTAATACAAATTCTTGAAAAGGAAAAGTCATTGCTCTTGTATTGAAACGAACCCCAAGAGTCAGGATACCTTTTCTTCTTTCCTGCTCGCCATTAAAGAGCTAGGAACTTTACAATGATGAGAACAGCCTCCCTCCCGCCAAAAAGATGTAAAAAGATCTGCAATAATTTCTATCTTCGGAGATAAATAAAGTACAAATCATTTCTTCAACTATGATTTATCGCTTGCGAGGTAATCTTTAGGGGGGCAACTTGAAGTTTTACAATGAAACGAACCATCTCTCTGTCTTGCTCTGTTTCCGGGAGCGAGCTTTCAAGTCCCCCTCCCCTGCGGCGCAACCCCCGCGGCGGCGGCAGTCGGGTCCCCAGCTGCTGCAGCGGTGGCCGTACGATCATCTCCATTCGCCGCCGCCGCCGCCTCTGCTTCCACCGCCGCGGCTTTGGAATCATCTCCCCTACCCGTCAAATCGATGGAAGACTCTCTGAACTTCCTGTAGATGTCGCCCCTGTAGAACTTCCTCGTCCTCAGCACCAGAAATAAGGACACCATGCACCCGAAGAGCGTCGCCCCCGTGATCACCAGGAACGCCGTCTTGTAGCACTCGACGCCCTTGCACGTCAAGTCCTGGCCGTCTTCCCTCGTCAGCCCCGCGGCCGCCATCTGCCTCGCCGCCTCTCGGTCGTAGAGCTTGCCCGCCACCTTCACGTTGAGGATGTAGCTCCCGACGGGGCTCGCGCCGGCCCCCAAGTTGTACAGCGTGGAGTAGTACTTGAGCCCGAAGATTTCGGATATGATGGCGAACACTAGCGGCCACTGCGCGCCGAAGCAGAACCCGATGATGATTGACGCGGCGTAGAGAGAATTGGGGACGCCGAAGGCGATTAGGAGGTGGCCGACGCAGGACAGGAGGAGGACGAGGGTCAGGAGGAGAGGGCGGGGGCACTTGTACTTGGTAAGGAGGATCTCGGAGACGAACCCGGACACAACCCGGCCGAGGTAGTTCCAAATGCTGACTAGGGACACGAATGTGGTGGTGCTCCGGGACGGGTACCCAAGCGAGCTCCCGATCTGGGCCAGGTTGTCAATGGCAGTCAGGGTCCCGCCAACGCCGAACGTGGTGGCAGTGAATAGTATCAGCATGTCGATGCTGAAGAGGGCCTGCAAGATCGTGTAGTCCTCGCCCCTGTCCGGAGGCCGGAGGATATTGCCGCAGCTGCACGCCCCGGTATGCTGCGGCGGAGGCAGCGCCAGCACAGGTTCGGAAGCGTGCAGCGGCGGTGGTGGCGGAGGAGTTTCGGCGACTACTTTGAGGTGATGGGAAGGGTCATTGTTCATGACGATCTCTCTCTTCCTCTTCCAGAGAGCAATCTCTTCCTTGACGACGATGAAAATCGGCAGGAAGAGCAGGAGGAGCACGACCGCAGCGCTTCCAGCGTACCCAATCCTCGAGAACCGGAGCTGGTTCTGCAGTATGATGACGGCCATGAGGAACCCGGCGAGGCCGAGCGAGACATACAGGAGCTTGTAGAAGACCTGGAGCTCGTTCTTCTGCCGGACCACTTCAAGGATGCGGATGGTGCGCAGGAAGACGACGGAGATGGCTGCGGGGAGCCAGGCGATGAGGAGGATGAGGGACTCGGAGTCGTCGCCGTAGAAGGCGTGGTAGAGCTGGGCCAGGATGGCGCCGCTCAGGCCGACGAAGCCCTTGAGCAGCCCGAGGATGGCGCCGCGGCTCTCCGGGAAGTTCTTGACGGCGGTGACGAGGGCGCCGGTGTTGGCGAACGACTGGGAGTTGGCGCCGATGCAGATGTAGAGGCACATGAGCCAGAGGCGGGGCCGGGCGGAGCGGCCGGTGACGGCGAGCCAGATCATGAAGTAGCCGAAGAAGTTCATGGCGGCGCCGATGGAGAGGACGACCCAGGGCGGGGTGACCTCGTTGACCAGGCCCGAGACGATGCCGACGTTGGCGCCGAGGTCCTTGAAGAAGCCGAGGAGGTTGAGGCTGGTCTGGTCGTAGCCGAGGCTGGACTTGATGTCCCCGGAGTAGAGGCTGAAGATGTAGGTGGCCCCGGCCACCGACATGATGAGGAGGGCGGCGAAGGCCATGAACCACCGCCCGAGGAGGGCGCGCGCGGCCAGCGACCTCGTCTCCCTCCAGCCGCCGCCGCCGCCGGTAACGTCGGCCATAACCATTTTCGGCAAGTGAAGTCGGTAGATGTTTGTGTCGGGGTGTGCTGTGGTATGTTGATATGATTGATCTGTCTGAGCGGGGATATTTATGGACACGGTGGGGGGGAAAGGTCTGGATCCGAGGGAGGTGTTTTCGTGTTGACTGGTGAGTTGACTGGGATTCTGCGTTTTGGTGGGAGTGGGACGGTGCCGTTTGGGCGAATGAAGCGTGGGCAAGTTGGGGCAGAAGCGAAAGTGTTTTCTGGTTGCTGTGTGTTCCCAAAATAAGAAGGAAGAAAGGAAGTGCTTTGGTCGTCGGGACTGATGGAACAGCGAACTGAACGGACCAAATCGCGGGAAAACGACAAGCTCCCCCCACTCCCCCACTGCTTCTGTGTGTATGTGAACGATAGGCAACAATCTAGACAACGGTACCTAAACTCAGGAAAATTAATCAAAAAACAAAAAAAAAAAAAAAAAAAAAGCCATGAGCTTATTAATGCAATATATTCAATCAAGGTCGCCTTCAATCAATTGTGTCAATTTAACTTTAAGTATTTTCACGTTTTGTTAATGCAATATATTCAATCAATTTTAGCTTGAAATCGCTAACGTTGATGTCAGCTATCTGATATGATACTATCGATATTGATGTTGATCAATTTTTTTTTTATTTTAATTTTATATTTTGATTTTCTTTTTTTTCTTCGCCGATCATTGGACATTGGCCATGGCAAAGGCAACTATCGATGAGGGTCAACCTCACTAACCTCAGGCAAGGTCACCTTCGCCGAAAGTCAATGAGGGTCGACCTCAGGCGAGACTCACCGCCATCTCCAAATCCAAGGACGTGGACCCTCTCCCGAAGCTAGCAAGGATTGGATTTGGTGAGGGTGACCTCACCTACGATCATCGACTATCTCCAAGGCCCAGCAATTGGGAGAGAATGAAGGAAAAAGGAAAAATAAAACAAAACACTATAAAATTTCAAAAATATAAATTAATAAATTTTATTCACATCGGCGTCGAGTAATGTCACGTAGAGCAACAAACATCCACATTAGTATTTTTTGCCAACATTGGCCAAATGGATTGTATTGACAAAACATGAAAAGGCTTAAAACTAAGTTGATATAATTGAAAGATTTAAAATTGAATTATCACAAATGCAATAGATTTAGTATTTTTTTTTTGTTAGTTTCCATTTTAACATCTTATGTCTACTTTTCCAGTTAATCTTTGATAAACAAAGCAAATCCTCCATCAATTTCTACCTCAAACTGTTCGAAAATGTTTCCATTATAGCCCATGTGATTCCTTAGGAATCGGGATCACTCGTATGTCAAATTGAATGGGCAAAGTCGAGGATTGGATAGGATTAGAAACCCGTGGAATTGCTCGGATCAGAAAACAATATCCCAGTCGTCCATACTATTTATAATTTGTAGGTCTTCGGATTTTCTCTCCTTAGTGCATGCAGAAATCCGTATGAGGAAGACCCTTTTGACTTTGCGCTATGGAAGTGGCCATCTTAATCTTTGGAGAATTAGTCCAGGTTGTGGCGTGTGGCTATCCTATTCCTAATCCTAATCACGATGATTAGGAACTTTTCCTTATTTCCATCACGTGTGCTCGTTAGTCTTCCCTTAATTAGAGCATATGCCAAGTTTAAACTATACTAAAAAAAAGTAAAAATGGAAAATGCTAAGAACGGAGTTTCTTCAATCGTTTCCAAATTAAACTCTTTGTTTCGGCCGCTTATCCTTGTTTTGTGTTAAGTACTCTATCGTCTATTAATTCCCACTGTATCAAATATCAATATCCTCCAAGGTTCCATCAATTTTCTCCTTAAATAATTGAAAACAACACAAGTTAGGATCAGTGCGTTTTCTCCTTCATTCTCTTTGCAAGAATTCTTTAATTTTTTTTTTTACCTATTGAAACATTACAATTCAGTTTTATGAATGCTAGTTGCATATAATCTACATTGACTATTCTTATAATCTATTTCCTTTTATTGCTCTCTGGCTAGGTCAAGCACTGGTTCACGTGGTTTGGCCATTTGTACGTGCATGTGGAAGAACAGACTTGCATAAATCACAACTTCAACCTAGCTCGTGGAATTAACATGGAAGTTCTTATAAATCACTTAGAAGTCTTTCAAAAGAATGTAGAATCACAGCATTTATAAAGCGCGAAATGACAAGTACGCGTACGAGTCATGACTAATGTTTGATGCACCGTGAATGGTTAACAAAACAGGCGTACCAAATAAGTCGGTAGACTTCCTTTATTTGTACTTTGGATATAGCTCATTTACAGTAATCATGTCGCTTTGTATATCAATTTCATAGATAGTTGAGTAATTAACTCGAATACAACGTATACGACATGACTTCTTGGCCAAAAGGATGCATTGTAGAAAGAAGTTTGGTGGGGCTGAATCATCAGTTCATGCAAGACGAAACCCTAGATTTAGCCGGACGAATGGAAGGATCGATTCCGTCGGCTGTTGCTTTCGCGCACGTTATCGAGAGGACACGACAGCGACTTTTTTGCCGATCCTGTGTTCCGGCATTCTGAAACGTGCGTAGATGAGAGAGGAAATCGTGCACTATACAAAGCACTGTACGTGCACTGGAGAATCGTCTCCCCCCCGCATGGGAATCGAATCTACGCATGCAAAACACGAGCGACATTGGAACTGGCATGAAGAGGAGAAGGAATGAAGAAAAGTTTGAGGGAGATACCGCGGTTTGTTGAGATATATGATAAGAATTGCGTTTCATTTTTCATTTCTTTTTCATCAGCGTAAATTTCAAAGGCCCTTTTTTCCCCTTCTATAGTTCCCTTGTCTTCTAAGTGATGGGTTACATCGTGTTTGTTTCTAGTTGAGTTTGTGGATGGATGATGTTTCTAGTTGAGTAGCGATGTTGGAGGAAGTTAGTCCGGCCAAAAAGGAGGTAAACTATAGCAAGACAGACCACTTTCTTTTAAATATTTTACTTACTAAACAAAAATAAAGCATGTAGGACCTCATCCGTTTTAATTAAAGAGTAAAATTAAGGATGAGTACCGGATCCAGCTCAATACACCAACCTTGACCAATGGATTCGAGGCCAAATCCAGAAAAAAAATCAGTTCGGCTCCCATTTCCACAAACCTAAAATCGGCCTAGGACCAGTTCGGTTTCCAATTCCAAGGCCGAAACTGCTAGTTTTACTTGAGAACCAATTCAATCAGTCTAATTCCCGAATTGAACTGGTTCTAAACTAATTTTGAAGCCTCTTGTAAAGAAAGATATATATTTGCATTCTTTGAGAATAGAATCATGGTCTTCAACATGAAGAAATAATAACATAACCACATGACCAACAAATACTTTTTTAGTGAAATTGTGTACATATCTCTAGGAATTTGGTTTTTTTACTCAAAACATTAAATGGGCCAGTGCCCAAATAGTCTTTTGAGAGTATTATGCATTAGAATCTCCTGAGAGTATTTCTAGAATTTGTCTCTGGGAGTTTTGTGAGGAAAATCCTTGAATGATCGAGCGAAATATTGGGTGATGATTGATTATATAATTAGCACATAACATACAAATCCCTATAGTCCCTTCCGAGGCAAAAATTTCTTCACATAATTAGAATCAATGCATAGGTCAAGAAGATAAATGCCAATAGTCCCTATTATTATTATTATTATTATTATTTTATCTATCTTCGTAATGCTCTTTTTTTCTGGCTTCAATTTTCAATTTGTTGTTATTTCATTTGCATATCGTGCTTTACATTTTTTGTGCAAGTTTTAATGTATGTTTCCCCATGGAAACTTACAATACAAAGGAATACTCGTACTCTTTAGGTGGGCGAGTTTATGGTCTTCTCATGAACACGATGCCTCCACAGATTTTGACTATTAGATCGAAAAGCAAAAGAATCACAACCGTTCATATTGAAAACTGCCAAAAGGTCGAGATCTATTTTACTTCAATTTAATGGTAAAAAGTGGGATGATGCCACATCTCGCGAGGACTATATGTTGACCTTAAAATAGGGCAACTGATCAACTATTTTGCTTTTCACACTATGAGCGAGACAACACCTTCCCCAAAGAAAGCATCCAAGAAAACAGGGGGAAGCACCTTAAATGTATGTGATCGATTCGGGACAAAATTCACACGAGGGTCCATTCATCTGAACTTATAGGAAACAAAATTCTCTTTATTTCAGCATTCTCTTCAAAATATTCGAAAAGGAATTTTTTTCCTTATGATTATAAGAGAAATTTATGATTTTGTAAGTCACCTATCGTCTGTCCATTGTTGTCAACTAGGATGATCTCAGGGTTGTGATGTAGGGAGAACATGAAGTTTCGTAATTAGAATCAACGCACGTGTGGGCTGCCCAAATTAGGAATCACTCCACAAAGACATTTCTTTGTTCCTTATGCCATTCGATCTCTTTTTTTTTTATAAACAATTTAGCATTTTGCTTCTGTTACTTAAAATTCGAATCACCGCCTGGTTGATCGCATTTGGGGATTCAAAACAACGTTTGCAAATGGAACTCAATAAGGATTAGAAAAGGAATAAAGAAGAAGAAGAAAAAGTGAAAGCTACGTTCATGATTTATGCGGAAAGAATAATATCACGTGCAAGTCCTACCCTTTTTCTGTTTGCTTGAAAATTGATTTAACGTCCAAATAATATTCGATTGTGGAATTCACAGCGAAAAAAATAGATGAATCAATAGTTTATTTTGGGGACAATTCTCTAAAAAGTCTTAAACATATTATATGGCGGTCAATCCAATCTTAAACATTTTAATTGTGTCAATTTAATCCCAAACATATTGTATAATAGTCAATACAATCTTAAACCTTTTGATTGTGCCAATTTAATTCTAAACCTTTTAACGATTTGCTAATTTAGTCCTTCTTGGTAATTTTTGCCAAAATTGCTGAAGGATTTTATTTACAAATCCTTAAAAGATCAAGGACTAAATTGGCACGATTGAAAAGTTTAGAACCGAATTGGCCGCCATACAATAGACGTAGATCTAAACTAACGCAATTAAAAGGTTTTGAACTAAATTGGCCACTATACAATGGGTTTAGGACAATTTTTCCACCTATTTTGTATGCATTTTTTGTTTAGAAATATGTTAGTTTCAATACTAATATCTATAGAGTAAAGTGAACAGATGTGTATCAATCATGTTATCATGTACTTTTTTTACTTTTGAAAAAATAAATATTCTGGTATATGACATACCATTTGTTTAAGAAGAAAAATAGCTTCATGAAAAGCATGTAATAGGAATATTCATATGCAAATGTAGCTAATTCATAAGCTACTGTCCATATTTTGTAGCGTGAAAAAGGAAAAGTTGAACACCCTCTTATTTAACATGCTTGGAGGTAAATAGGCCACTGGAAATAGATCAAATGAGTGAAATTTGAATGTACAATCCATATATGCATCTTGTAACATATATAACTAAAAATCTAATCATTCTGTTAATTGAAAAGTTAGATCAATTTGGGGTTTACCAATAATCTGAAATGAGTTGACTTGATTTTGGACATGAATGCAATCACCATAGACACCAAATCTCACTCATTTTGCGTTGGGAGCAACTTTGTTTTCGAACGACTATAGTTGATAATTCCCAATTCACTAATTGTTAGTATTTACTCGAGTTGCTTCTAAACCAAAGAAAGAAAAGTTGATGCATGTAGAATTACGTGAAGTCTTCTTAAATGCAAATGTAAGACAAAGGAAAAAGTCATCATGCATCTAGATATTAATGAGAAAAATCCAATTTATAGTACGTTCAGATGCTTAAGAATTTAATTTTTCATTTTTTTAACTGAAAGATGTTCATAGATAAACCATTTGTGGTAAAATTCACAATAAATAAGTTAAATAAGCCATTTGCTAATTACAAATAAAAATTGTTTAATGTCTTATCTGTCGTGGGCTTTTTTTTGCCTACTTTCTAGTGTATTTTGCTTCCCTCCAAAATCCGATAGACTATCAAAACTCGAGAAAATGATGCCTGTCAATCATGTAAGAGTTTTTCTAATGTGAACTACATTAATTGATATTGTAATTTACTGTTTTTACGGTTACCGTAAAACAGGGTTGGTCTAAGTTGAGATAGAAGGTTTCTTAATTAGTCTAATTTGGGACTGGCTAGTGTGGGCCGAGTTGAGCCTGGCCCGTAATGAGGGGGCCTGGTTGGAAACTCTATAAATAGTGCTCGAGTCTCTCCTCTAACCCGAATTCTCACATGTATCCTCACCTAAGGGGCGTTTACCTAACGCTAAACGTGAGAGGGGCCGCCTCATTGAGCCAATGATACAGAGGGCAATAGAGGAGAATGACTTAATGCGTGGATCCCCTTGATATGTGGGTAATCCTTTTTCTGCTTCCGCTTTATGTTCGATGGATCCCAAAACAAGTGCGTTAATCTTTCTACTCAATTATGCATGTTATTGTTCTGGTTATGGAGATCTTGGGGTTGCGCAATTTGCATCCAACATGTGGTATCAGAGTAACCATAACCCTAGAACTTGAACACATAAAGTTTTTGCCCTAATTTATGATTTTCAAGATTTTTTGTTCAATAAAAATTAAATTAAATTATATATTTGAATTGGGCTCGACGAGACAAGAAGAACCGTAGGCGGCGCGTCACCGGGGGAGGCCTCACGTGCCCCCACGCGCCGCCAGGGCGTCGGAGACACACCCCACGCACGGTCACATGCCCTCACGCACTCCTACACGCGGGGCGCGGCTCGCGCATGGGCTCCACGCGCCGCGCACTCGGGTGCGCATGGGGGCATGGAGCGTCCATTCGGCTCGTGGTTGGCGACGTTGGATTCGTATGGCCATCCTCTATCTTGTAGTGAATTTATTTTACATGTTTGATGATTTAATGGATGTGAAAATACATAAAAGCCCTAAATATGTGTATTTTTAGTGTATTTTTGCGTATTTTTCTTGTATTTCTGTGATTTTGGAAATACAGGTGATGGGTTACTAGTATGTTATCACATAAACATTATGAAAGTGTGATTCATTAATAAAATCAAACTTTATTATAAATTGAAACTGGCTTAAGATACAATTAGTATGGGATAGTAATTGAGCTATGTATTGATTATAAAAATTTTGTTGTTTAAGCATACTCCTTTACACACTGGTAATCTTTGAATGATAGACGTCTTAAGAACTCGTAACCAAACTGATTGTACTAATTAACACATCTGTTGAATGTGGGTAATGCATGTCATTTAAGTTATTGCATATTGTACATGAACTCATCTGGTCACTTGTTAATGTCTATCAAGTTGAATATTTTTTATAGTTAAGGAGTATGACAACATTTACGCAGAGCAATAGTATCTACTGTTAAATTTAGATATTTGGTTCTCTGTTTTGACTCAATTAATATGCTACTGGTTGATTACAATGATAATTTGTTACTTAAAGTTGGCTAATAAATCAGTTGCTGGCCTTGGAGTTATGTTTTGCCTTATGAAACTTATGAGCAATAGTTGATCAGCTATCAAGCTTGTCAATCTGGAGTGCCATGTATTACTATTGATGTTAACTTGTGAAGGATCCTTTGGATCGGCATTCTTTTAATGTTGTTCTAGTAATCAGTAATCGGGGTGCACAAGAGATGCTTCATTTTATGTTATGAGAATTTTCTTGCGTTGCTATGATCGGTGATATCATTGGAATCTATCTTTCAGGTTCGCTATATATATATATGATTAATTTTTAATAATGGATAAAGCAATATAATTATCATGATATATGATTTTAGTGATAACATGCCCCTATCACTAAAGTTAAAATCACATGTATATGATGTATGTGAGTAGTTAAGTTTATATCCCTAGTATGAGAAAGTTTCAAGGATTCAATTGAGTAATGACCACCAAAGTGGCACGCTTGATTGGGTTTGAGAAATTTCGGTCTCGTATAATGAGTGGGATGTCTCCTGGTCTAATACGTAGTCATACTCCCAAAGGAGGTGATTGTGTATTAGTTCATAGAGGGATACATGATAGTGTGGTGGAGGAATAATTGATTCTAGTAATTCATATGCCCAAAGGTGATGAATTCACGAAGAATTTGAATATATTCTCATAACCGCTATCATGTGGGGAGTGTACAACTGCATGTCATGTATTCTACCCAAAGGTGATTATATGATTATGCGTGTAACTCTCTGGATATGTACTTGTACGTCAAGTTACACGGTGCTCACATGATGCTAATTATATATATTGCTTGTTTTTTAGTCACCTTTTCTATAATTAATAACTCAACTATTATTGAGGTTTTTACTGTTTCAAATTTTAAATAGTGGACATATGATTTGCTGTTTGGGAAAAGAGTAATAGAATTTTGTTTACTGTCCATGAAGCGTTCTATTCTAGAACACTTGAAAAGAGGTTTGCCTGCGGACTACACTATTATAAGATAATGGAAGCCTTAGTTGCTTGAAATTATGTCTTGTCTGATATTGAAATTAGGACATATCTGCAAAAATTGTGTTTAAGTCCTAATGACATATACATCTCATATATGGTTAAAATGTTGTTTCTAAAAGTTTTCTAGTTAAGGAAAATGGCTGAGATAAAGAATAAACTGGTTAAAATTAGTCTTGAAGGTTGTCAGGCCTAATAGTAGCGATAAGTATTTTGGCAAGTATGACAATACTGAATTGCTTAAAATGTCATTTGTCAAATACTTGGTAAATTCTGGGGTGGTAATTTAATTACTATGCCTGAAAATCCTGACAAGAAGATTTAATTAAAAGGCATGAAGCACCATAATAAACATGGTGATTAGTATGATTAGTATGACTAATTTATCCGGTCTTCTGTGGGCTGATATTATAAAAGCAACTTTTTCACATACAAAAGGTGTCTCTTATCAAAGTTGTTTCATAAACTTCTTTTGAGTTATAGACTAGGCATAGATTACTTGAATGATATTAAATTTAGAGGTGTCATGCAGAAGTGAGATTATCTAATCCAATTTTAAGTGTGTTGCAATTCAAATCCACTCGGAATTATTTTGTATCTTATCTAGATTGTTAAAGGGGTATTGATTTTATGACCCTAAAGAAGGTACAAGAATTATGGAATCACATACTCCAAATTTTCTTAAGATCGACGTAATTGTAGAAAATAATTGCTCTCAGACTATTAAAGATGATAGTATGATGAAGGTTACTGTGTTTTTGTCTTTACCTATACAGATAATTATGGAATCTTCTATACCATAAACTAAACTTGTTGAGGTTCAAGGTATTATTCTTAATATAATTTATAATGAAATTTCTTAAATCTCTCAAGTGCAGAATGAAGTGGTTACAGCTTTATTAAGGAGGTTTGTTAGGGAAAGACGATCAGTTATACCATCAAACTATATAGTCTATTTGTGAGAGCATGATTACAATATCCATTACATGGTTGTTTTAGCAAATTATATAAATGTCGTTTTTTGTTCTTAATTAAGTATGTGATTAGATGCCATAAAAAAGATAATAATGTTTTCACTCTGAAAGAGGGGTGGATAGTTTATAGTAAAGAAATAAATATTTCTTTTTAATATTTTAAAGATTCTTTCAAAGTGAACGTGGCATTAATAATTTATTTTGATATGGAGTTACGCCAAAAAGATACAAAATCTATATAGTGCAATTGAATGATTTTGCAGCAGATTCAAGTAAACTTGTGTGTAAACTAAAAAGTTTTAATTCATGATCTTAAGCAAGTTTCTAGAAAATATTATTAAAGTTTCATAATGTTGTTATTTTGTTCAATTGGGAACAAAGTAATTCAATATATTGCAAGATCAGTGGGAGGAAATTTATTTTTTCTCATACTCTATGTACATGATATTTTGCTTACAAGTTGTCACCTTGAGACATCTTATATTCTTTGTACTAAGGTCTGTAAGAATTGTTTTTGCCTTATTATATTAGATTTTCTCGGAGGACATTTGCTGATTGTATATTGGAAATATTCGATAAACATCATTGCAAGCCAGGAATTGCTCATGTTGTTAAGAGTGATGGACTAAATCCATCATATTGTCCTTATTTAGATATTGAGAAAATCTAATTAAATGGTATACCTTGTGTCAATTCACTTAAAAGTATAATATATGCTCGAATTTGCATTAAACTAAATATCGTCTTTGTGACGGGACTTCTAGGAAGATATCAGTCAAATCCAAGACACGATCACTAGGTTGCTGCCAAGAAAATTTTAAGGTACTTAAATAAGACAAAAGATTATATGCTAATTTACAGATATGTTCAATTCTTGCAACTAGTAGGGTATTCAGATGTAAACTTTATTGGCTGTTAGGATGACATAAAATCAATAACGGAATACATATTTATGTTAGCAGGAAGTGCAGTAAATAAAGTTCTATATTATCTTTTACTATGTAAGCAGTGTTAGCAACATTCTTTTAAGCTGTTACTTGGGCTATTAGGCTCCAGAATCTCATGACGGAGTTGATCGTTTTAACTTTATGAATAGACCCATATGACTGTATTGAGATAATAAGTTTGTAATATTTTTTTATTTTCTACAAAGGTCTCAAGGGGTCTAAATATATGGCGGTCAAAATTTTTTACCATAAAGAAACGGTACAGAAAAGTGACGTTAAAATATAAAATATTTCCACAGATGATATGGTTATAGATCCACTAATTAAAGGCCTACGCTCATGTGTATTTGAGTGATATGTCATTAATATGGGCTTAGGAGTATCATAAGATGCTGTTGTTTAGTGGGAGCTATTTTGGCTTTACTCTGATAAAGGTTTCATCTGTGTTCGTTACACTTTGTAACGATTTGATATGTATAAACTTTTGCATTCAATAAAATATTTTTGAATGTGTTGTTATTATGTTGAATACATATTGATAAAGTCTCAAAGGATTGTATAAATCTTGAGTGAAGGCTAGGGGCATCCGGGCATTAAGTCTTGTGCATATGTCTTGTTATACATAAAGAAAGGTTAACCGTAAGGACAAGACATATGTGGGTTCATTGGAACTATAAAGACATTCTCTAGTGGCACAAGTATTTTTGTGTCGCCTAAGGTAAGAGAATGGTGACTGACAAATGGGATCTCTCTATGAGAGATGTTATCCATTTGCCACACTACCATATTGAATCAATATCAATAAAGTTGAGAGCACTCGTGACCATGGAAGACTCTGTGTGTATACATGCAGTTACCGCCATGATTTGGTGTTTAAGACTTTATGAGATAGGATTGCCTATTAAGAATTATCTCTAGACCAAATGTGCGCACATACGGTACAATTTCAATTAATATAGTCCAAGTGAGAGAATATAAGAGTTTTTCTAATGTTGACTACATTAATTGATATTGTAATTTACTGTTTTTACGGTTACCGTAAAATAGGGTTGGGTCTAAGTTGAGATAGAAGGTTTCTTAATTAGTCTAATATGGGACTGGCTAATGTGGGCCGAGTTGAGCCTGGCCTGTAATGAGGGGATCTAGTTGGAAACTCTATAAATAGTGCTCAAGTCTCTCCTCTAACCCGAATTCTCACATGTATCCTCAATTAAGGGGCGTTTACCTAACGCTAAACGTGAGGGGGGCCGCCTCATTGAGCCAGTGATACGGAAGGCAATAAAGGAGAAGGACTTGATGCATGAATCCCTTTAATATGTGGGTAATCATTTTTCTGCTTCCGCTTTATGTTTGATGGATCCCAAAACAAGTGCGTTAATCTTTCTACTCAATTATGCATGTTCTATTCTGGTTATGGAGATCTTGGGGTTGCGCAATTTGCATCCAACAAGTCATTCATAGATGTGCAAATTAAGGAAGTCTTCAAGTCTCAAAGGTCACGAGCTTCCATTTTCTCTGTCTTTAATCATCAGGTGATTTAAAAAGGTCAATCAACTAGCGTTCCTATTCAATAATAGACATATCATGTATTTTGTTATTTTTATTTTTATGTTACATCAAAAATTGGAAAATGTATCATGATTGACATTGCAAATAAAATGGGAAAAGTATAAAAAAAAAAAAAAAAAAGTTCTAAACTTATTATATTAATACTGATTCGATTTGAAATCTTTCAATTGAATCAATTTAATCCTAAACATTTTTATATCAGTACCAATTTAGTTTATCCAACCAATTTAAGTAAAAAATTGCTGATGTTAACGCTAGCTGTTATATGTGACACGATTGATATTGATATAGAATTTTTTTTTTTTTTTTAAAAATTTTTTTTCTTTCTCCTCTTTTCACCTGTGACCAGCACAAGCCATGACCAACAAGAACTGACCTCGTCTAAGTAAGGATTGCCCTCGCCGCCACAGGAGAGGGTCGATCTCTTTGGGCCTCGCTTGGACAAGGGGCAAGCTCCAGTGAGGACACCCTTGCCGGATCTAGAACCACCCCCCTCCCCTCTCGAATTTGGCGATTTCTGTTTCAAACCCTAAGGAATCATGATCTATCTAGCTCGATTGGCTGAGTTCACTTCACTCTTAGCTACTCCAGCTCAGGTAAATCATCGCATTTCCTTTTCCTTCGATCGATTATCAGGATTCAGCTCCGAATTTCTCCGTTTCTTTAGCTGTTCTAGTTTTTTAAGGTTGCATTGAACTTTCTACTGGCTCAATGTTCATGTGTTTCGAGTTTTGGTTGGTTTTTTCTCCATTGACTGTTGGTCAGGTTTTTTTTTTTTTTTTTTTTTTAATGGTTCGGAACTGTCAGTCAGGTTTTCATGAGCTAAGATTGTGCGATATCATGTCTTGCTGTCAGGTGATCCAACGGACCGAGACGGGAAAGAAAAAGAAAAGAAAAAAATCCAAAAAAATTATTAAAAAAATATCCACATCAATATTGGCTATATCATATAAGATAATCGGTGTTCACGTTACCAATTTCCAACTTAAATTAATCAGATGACCTCAATTGGTACCAATGTAAAATGAAAGCATTTTCTGTGACATAATTGACGCAAATAATTTCTAAACTTTAGCTTAATGGGCAAAGAATTAATATTTTGATATCTCTCTTATAGTAAGAGCTTTTCTCTTTTCTTCATAAGAGCTCTTCCTGAAGAGAGATACCAAGCCATTAATATGTAATTAACTCTGTTTTGTTTATATAACATTACAAACATGCAAGTTAATATGATCTTCGAAAAACTTTCGAAGTCGCGAAGCTGAGAAAGAAAGCATTTCTGTGGCCTAATCACATATCGCTTGTATATTATTGTTGTATTTAATAAAACCAAACCAATTTCAAGACGTGAATCTAAAACACGAGTAATTATCCCAATAAAATTTGGGGTGCCCCGCAATAATGATATTTAAATTCATCTAAGAAACCAATTATGTTCAGGTGTTTGATCCTTCGGGTGCAAAGTCTTAATTGACAAAGATACGGAAAATTGATGCAAATGGTTCATGAACTTTGACTTAATATGTAATACAGTCCCTAGATTTTTAATTTGTTTAATTTAGTCCTTGAACTATGATAAATATTCAATATAATCCTTCTATTTGCCCAAACAACAAATGAGCCATTATTTGAAGACACGAATTATTATATTCTAAATTGGATTTTTAAAAAATGATGAGCCAACATGTTGGAAGATATGCGATCTTGTATAATATTCTTTAGGATTTAGATTGATATGCCAGATCAATTAATATCAGTCTAATATCGAAATTGATTTTGTAATATTATTTATTTCCTTTTTCTTGTACATGCCTAGTGCTATAACTATAGAGTATTGTACATTATTTGGATACTGAATAGTATATACAAAAATTTCCCACGTTTTTTCTTGTTCTTCCTTGCTTTCTTTCATGGTATCAAAGCGGGTTTCGCTTCTGATTCAGTTTCAGCTTCCGCGCCTCTCTTTTTTGATTGCTTGCCGGTATTCTTTAGAGGAACACGCTAACCTGCAAAACAACGTTAGCACTCCGGCATAGGAATCAATTTCTAAGAAAAAAAGGGCAAGTGAAGAAAAGGAACACCTTACCGTCAACATGGCAAAAGATCAATCACCATCTACTGGAAAGCATATCACAGAAGAGGAAATTCAAAACTCTATTATGAACTTACCTACTAAAGCCGCCAGATTCCAAGTCCAACCAAATGTGGGTTTTTTTCCATGGCAGCCCGGTCTAGGGCAACCCATTCCAGGCCAATCCACATCGGGTCAATCCATGGCAGGTCAACCATACCAATGGGTACCCGTTCCCATTTAACCCAACCCATGGTACCATGGGCCAAGCCCAAGTACTCCATGGCCCGAAACCCAAATTTTCGAAGACAATGTCTAGCCCAATAATGGCTCGCCAACCATAGATGGGGCAAGTGCAAATACTGGGTCTGGAAATCAAAATGCGGGATTATCAAGTGGGTCGCTTAACCCAAGTATGGGTTCAAATACCTACCCGACAATAGCACCTGGATTCTTGCCGTACCCTTTTTAGCCGTTTCTGGTCGGCCAGAACTCGGTGATCCATTATACGTATCTACCGCCGATGGGCCAGAGATATGGCTCATTAGTCAACAACAAAGGGGGGAATTTGAGAACTACTCAATCTGGGCACAAGAATTTCGTTGAGCCCTTGTTGCTAAAGATAAATAAGGATTTATCGATGGATCTATTCCCGTTCCGACAAACGGGAGGATGGTGAGACAATGGAAGAAATGTAATCAACAAGTAAGAATGTGGATTGGGAACTGCATCAATCTAGAAATTGCAGCTGGACTTCCTCCCACAGAAGATTCGAAAAAGATGTGGGACAATATATGGGAAATGTATGGAAAATTGGACCGTGCAAAAAAAATTTCCTTGACCCAAGCACTTTCCGAACTAAAACGGGGGAATATGAGCATCACAACGGTTTTTAACAAGTTATCAGCTTTCTCGAACGAGCTATGGAGGCAGTAGAGGAGAAACTCGAAGGGCCCGAGACCACTTTGCAGTAATACAATGCGATACAAGACAAAGAGAAAGTTACCCGTTTCTTGCTCATTTTAAACGACTCTTACCTAACGTTCAAATCTCAAATCTTAGCCATGGAACTCATGCCATCGCTTGGCCATATTTTCCAGTTGCCATCCAAGAAGAGATTCAAAGACTCACGGCAATGGAGCATGCGAGAGGAGCAGAGACGCTGGCCTTAGCAACTCGCGGCAAGAAAGGAGACAGAACCAAAAAAATTCTAGAACGAGGCATACGGCTAGAAGAGCTAGGGTTTGGGACAGGTTCACATGCTTTTAAAGTACCTGAAATGGACGGTCCAAATCGTGAGGCGCGATCAGACGGCTTGAAAGGACCCAATTCCTCATCAGGATCGGACGGTAGGTACGCGGTTGTTTTTAAAAGATCCAACGGTCCACAATTTTCCGCAAGTTCAAAGGCTTATGGGCAAAATATAAAAGGGAAAAATAAGTTATTTTGTGAATACTGCAGGCGATCCCACCACACCATTAACAATTGCTGGAAATTGCATGGTAAGCCCAGTGAAAAAGGAAAACGGGGGAAGGAATCTTTGATAAAAGCTTATCAGACCACTGGTTCAAATAATGATCAGCCCGTCACTCAAGGGCAGTATCAGTAGCTTATGCAGGCATTGCAAAAAATGAACATTTCCAACAAAGGAAGTAGCTTATCAGGTATTTCTCATTGCCTAATAAATTCTATTTCCCGAAATTCTTGGATAATCGACTCAGGGGCTAGTGTTCGCAAAATTCTAAACGCAAGTGAATGTGTCGAACAAGTAATATAATGATAAGAAAGAGTATCGTCCCACGGAGATCAATGATAAATAAACTAATTAAATATTCAAATAGATTAATTTTAAAATTTATCTAGTAGATCAAAATATAATTTAGAATAAATTAAAAACAAAATTTGGAGACTAAATGCAGTAAATCGATCAGATAAATATGTTAGAGTATCTGATTTCACCATAACCACTAGATATGAATTTCAGATTATTGTGGATACAAGAACGATATCAAACATGTGATAGCGGAATTTCCCAATCTATTTATTATCCTATCTCTAGGTATAGCAAACATACTCAACTTATTAATCCACTATATCTCTCTGTGAATTAAAATAAATATGAGTGCATTAAAAACTATTAATATTCCTGGTTTACAATGAGTCTTTTGGATCACCTTATCACCGAAAGCTACACAAATAACACGGTATATCTCTATCAACGTTTAATTCATGGTTATATATTATAATGAATAATTGCATATTATCACTTTTCAATCTCAAACGTGCACATCAGATCATTCAAGTGGTGGACAATCACTCAAAAGCATTAAGCACAATAATATATAACTCACATGAATGAAATCAATTGCAAAACATAAAAATCATGAAATTTACATCATCATGGTTAGGCTACATCGTAGCCCTAACAAAAAAAACTTAGAACATAGTAGAATAAGAAATAAAAATATAAATCAAACCCACATCTTGAATCAAAGAACAAAAATTCTATCACCACTTTTGTTTTCTCTTCAAAATACTTGAAAAACTCTTAAAACAATGAAAAACGATCTAACAAAAACCCTAGCTGCTCCCTCTCTCAATGTTCTCCTATTTATATGATATATTCAAGATAGCTATCTCCCAACGCTTGCAGATAACATTAAGGAACAAAATCAAGGATTTCCTGTTTTGATATCCATCTTCCACTGCTTTTTGATTTGAATTCCTGATTTTTGCAATTATTTTTCTTATCTTCTCCATATCTCATTATTCTGCATAAACAAGGAAAATTCAAATAATCAAAAGGAAATCCAAATATTTTCTCATAGATATTGCATTAATTGTTGCCTAAAATAGGTAAAATAACTCTATTTTTATAGAGTTATCAACTAGTGATCATATTGTCTGTGATAAGGACTTCTTTTCCATTATTCATGAAAATTTAAGTATTCTTGTTTCTGTACGATAGCCAAATGGAAGCATTACCTATGTGACCACTATAGGAATTGTGAACCTTAGCTCTCAAATAACCCTGAGAAATGTCCTTTATGTTCCAAATTTCCAGTTCAATCTGATTTTTATGTCTAGAGCCTGCAAGGAAAACTCTTGTCGAATTTTTTTCAATGCTAATATATGTTTCTTTTAGGCCCTTTCGACTGAGAAACTGATGGGCTTAGGTAATCTCTTTGATGGACTATTTTTCTGGACTAGCATTCTAAGAACTTTAGATTTATCTCAAGTTTCCTCCAATAAGCAATCATTGTGTAATGTCACTACCAATGATAAAAATTTCCTTTTGCATTCTAGAATGGGCCACAGTGCTTTGTTTCCTTATTCTCAGTATCATATCTGTCCACTTGCAAAACAATCACATGCACCCTTTCCAGTTAGCAAGAGTCGTTCCACTAGTGCTTTTTCGTTAATTCATGTTGATGTGTGGGGACCGTATCATACACCTAATCATGATGGATCAAGATATTTTCTTACTATTGTTGACGACTATTCTCGAGCAACATGGATCTTCCTCATGCAAACTAAGGGTCAGGTTCTAGCCCACTTAAAGGAAATTATTTATTTATTAAAAACCCAATTTGGAAAATCTATCCAGCAAATTAGGACAGATAAAGGAAGAGAATTTTTCAACCATGAATGCGTATCATTATTTTCATACTATGGCATCTTGCATGAAAGTTCGTGCACATACACTCTACAACAGAATGGAGTAATGGAAAGAAAGCATCAACATATTCTGGAAGTGGCACGTGCCTTGAAATTTCAAGCTTCTATTCCAGATAATTTTTGGGGAGATTGCATGATCACGACAGTCTACTTAATTAATCGGATGCCAACAAAGGTGTTGAACGGTCAAAGCCCTTTCGAAGTCCTTTTCCAAAAGAAGCCAAAACTGGATCACCTAAGAATATTTGGGTGTTTATGCTACGTCACTACGGTAGGCCCTCAGGACAAAATGAGTCCTCGTGCCCAACGGTGCATATTCATGGGGATACCCAAATCTTTAGAAAGGGTATTGTGTGTTTCAACCTTCTACGGGAGAATTCCTCATAAGTAGAGACGTAGTCTTCCATGAAGACATGTTTCCATTTGCTGAAGATCAAACCTTAAAGGAAAATGATCTCAATCCTTCTTGAGCTATTTTCTCTGAAGACGATATATCCTAGGATCCTGAATATGTTATGATAGGAAATCCAGGAACCCTCAACAATGCTTCCACAAGCAATCAGACTGCTGCTGAGGCCATTTCTCTGTCACCAAGATCTGAGGATGCAACTACTGAAGATGCTCTAGATCTCATGACGGCACCACCTTTGGAAAAGTCTCTACCATCACGTCCGGATCCTCCTCGACATTTAGGGCGCACCACACGCCCACCAACCTAGACTAAGGATTATGTTTGTGCCCACACACAACTCACTAGGTATTCCCTATCCCATCGCATCCTATGTCTCTTTCAATCAATTGTCTCTGGAACATAGACAATGTATTAGTCACATATCTGAAGAAAAGGAACCAGCTAGTTATGATGAAGCATCCACGGATCCACGCTGGCAAAAGGCCATGGCAGCCGAATTACAAGCACTAAATGGCAACCATATATGGGATCTTGTGACTTTACCTTCTGATCGTAAAGCAATAGGATGCAAATGGGTTTATAAGATAAAGTTTCGGGCAGATGGATCGATTGAATGATAAAAGGCTCGCTTGGTGGCCAAAGGGTTTGCACAGCGAGAAGGATTCGACTATCACGAGACCTTCTCCCCAGTGGCCAAAGACATCACGGTCCGCTCCTTCGTATCGGTTGCGGCTTTCCAAGATTGGTCATTACACCAAATGGATGTCCACGATGCATTTCTACATGGCAATTTGGATGAAGAAATTTATATGGGACTTCCTCAGGGTTTATGGACGCATGGGGAGAACAGAATATGTTGTCTCCGCAAATCCCTTTATGGTCTCAAACAAGCATCCGGGCAATAATATGCCAAGTTCGCAAATGCTCTCACAGCAGCAGGTTTCAAATAGTCCAAATATGATTACGCTCTTTTTACATGGACAAAAGGTACATCATCCATATATTTAATGATATACGTTGACAATATACTCATTATGGGTAACAATGCAATTGCCATAAAAAGCTTCAAGGAATACCTGCATTCGACATTCCACATAAAGGACCTGGGATCACCCAAATATTTTCTGGGAATAGAAATTGCTCGATCAAATCAAGGGATTTCCCTCAGTCAACGAAAATTCGTGCTAGAGATCATATCAGAAGCAGGTCTATCAGGAAGCAAACTGGCAGCTATTCCAATTGAACATATGTCAAGTTAACTACAGTGGACCATGATGAAGGAAATCTCCAAGATGATCCTGTTCTCAGAGACCCGTTAGGTTATCAAAGGCTGGTAGGAAAGCTCATATATTTGACCATGACTAGACCATATATATGTTATGCTATGCAGACACTCAGTCAATTTATGCATAAGCCAAAGTAGTCCCATATGAATGCCGCCCTAAAGGTTGTTAAGTATTTGAAGAAATGTCCAAGACTTGGAATTCTTCTTTCAAAAAAGTGCAACATGGAGATGACGGCTTATTGTGACGCTAATTACACAACTTGTCCGATGAGCAGAAGATCGATTACAGGATTCTATATCATGTTGGGAAAATCTTTACTTTCTTGGAAGACGAAGAAGCAACCAACCATGTCTTTATCTGCAGCAGAGGCTGAATACCGAGCTATGACGAAGACCACTTGTGAAATAGTATGGCCGTGAGGCTTGCTTCGGGACCTTGGGGTGCAAACAAAGGGACCAACCATGTTGTTTTGTGACAATGACGCAACACTTAAACTTGTGTCCAATCTTATAGTGCACGAAAGAACAAAGCACATAGAAGTGGACTGTCACTTCACTCGAGAGAAGATTCAAGAGGGGATAATCGAAACAAGAGGAATTGGGACTATAAAACAGCCCGCAGATGTCTTTACCAAACCCTTATGTCAAAGACAACACGCATATCTACTAAGCAAGCTAAGTGTCTTAGATATCTACAAGCCACCAGCTTGAGGGGAAGTATTGGAAGATATGTGATCTTATATAATATTCTTTAGGATTTAGATTGATATGCCAAATCAATTAATATCAATCTAATATCGGAATTGATTTTGTAATATTCTTTATTTCCTTTTTCTTGTACATGCCTAGTGCTATAACTGTAGAGCATTGTACATTATTTGGATACAGAATAGAATACAAAAAAATTTCCCATGTTTTTCCTTGTTCTTCCTTGCTTTCTTTCATAACATGTCCATTTTACATCCATCTACTTTGGAAAATGAAAAGAAAAATTAGGTCATTAACATGTCACTCATTATTTGATAACGTAAATTACTTTATCCTTGATTAAGATGAATATCTTACATGCATAATTCATGTGTAACCTTTTTTTTTATCCACAATTCAAAAGTAACTAATTCAAAGTTATAATCAACAAGATCCATTTAACTTGAATGGAAAATGTGACATTTGAACATTTTCCAATACTAAACAATTACAAATACTTGAAGGACCATATTAAACAAATTAAAAGTTTAATAACAATATTGCACAGTAGACCAAAATTGGGGATCATTTGTGTCATTATCCCAAAGATAATCTTTAAAAAATCACTTGCCACCTCCTACCAATCGCCACCCATTCATTTTAATAGAAATGGTATTCATGGGGAAATTTGCTGCTGCTTCTTTTTTGCTTTTTCTTCTTTTTGCTAGAATCTTTCATTGGTCTTTTCTGGTTCTCCTTGCGCAGAGTTATTTAGCTAGTTGTGGTAAAATATATAGGTAGTCTCCAACTTCCTATTCTTCTACACTTCTACATTTTCTACTTTTGACATCCTAAAGCCTGAGAAATCATATGAAATAAAGGATGCAAAAGTCAGAATCTTGAGATTAGATTAGGCAGCTGGTTTCCTCTCCCACCAGCTTCTCTTTAAACTACTGTTGTAAGGCCATCTTGGCTAGGCTATTCTCAATGGCCTTCCCGACATGAACAGAGGACCAAGGGTCATGTAAAGCATCAACCAATCCTGTTTTCAATCGTTTTCCTCCATTCATTGCACATCATCGCCTCCCATACGACGAGCAAATTCAATCGGCAGTGGCCGCTGGAATACTAGACTTCAAGTAAGCATAAGAACACTCGACAGCAACGTGATGTACTTGGTTATAATGTAACTAGATATTGCTTTGAAGAAAGTGGATTAATCTGCCCACGTTTATTGGGATTTATGGAGAGATTATCGTGAAACAAAAGCTTGCAGACTTTATTATTGGTGCAACAATCAACTTTGGTTAAGGTTACACATGCATGTATTCACAATGTGAACAACCTGAACTCTGTACACAACTAGATGCAATTTACAACTCTGAAATAGGACTGCAACAAAAATCTGCATTCCAAGAACATGCCATAACAGCCTGTCCCCCTACTTTTAGCGCCTCTGTGCTCCTCTGGTGTGTATGCTAAGAGCTGAGAGCTTGATTTCGTCTCCCGTCCCGGTCGCCACAAACATCTCCATCGGCAGATGCAAAGTTAGTCTTCGGGAAGCTATGACTGAAGTCATCGGATAGCTAAGTTCTTGCCTAATTTACATCCCCGAAGCACATGTTGTCAATATAATTAGATATCAGCATTCAGTCCCAGCCCATCAACATCTTCCATACTTCGTCCTCAATTTTCTTCCATGCAATAGAAGAGCCTTCACCTTCATTAAGAAGGACCCTGTAGACTTCCCATTCTCGACCCCCAATCACGTGCCTCCCAATGTCAACCTGGGAAAAAGAGAAATTAGAGAAGAAATTATGTGTAAGTTTATAAACTCCCATCAGATGATAGACACAAGTCAGGCTTTGTACGAAAATGATCAGATTAACATTGCAGAAGTAACAAGAAGCACAGTTTTGGATGCCACATGAGAAACATAGGCATCACCATCAAAAAGCAGAACTCATCAACTTAGTCGTAGTGTCGCCAATTTGTGCTTGGACATATAGGGCAGATGAGAAAGAAAGTCCAAAAATTCAGCCAATATTCTAGTATTGAGAACCCAATTCAGACAACAGGCACAAAATATTAGAAAAGATGTAGCATAAGCAAGCAGGGATGTGTACCGAAAATATGCCGATATTGAGGATCTTGAGAGCAAGGGTTATGTCATGAAAGACAAGGGGCCGGCCTTTTCCACATAACTGCACAGGATTCGCAACCAGCAACTCCGTTTCAGGACCACGACTTACAACGGCTACTCTGAGAGGCTGAAGGAGTTCCATCTCCAGACGGGAGGACAATGCTTGCTGCTTGCTTGGGGCAACTATCTTCTTCCCATCCACTTGCATTATGAAGAGATCAATTTCACAGTTCCTTCTTTGCTTTGTGAAGAATCGTCCATAAGAAATCTAATGACATCACCATTCAGCAACATTGGTTAATAAGGGCAAATTAGATGAAACTGTACTTTATAAAATTCTGACGTTATGATAAAATAGGTCAAAATTCCCAGTTTCAAGCGTGCATGAGAATGTGAACCTTTACCAGAGAAAGAAAGTGTAAAACCATCTATTTAAACAGGCACTTTTTAATCTTAACACTCAGTAGCATTCCGTTTATTTTCCCTCATTCTGTCACCAAAGATATTTGACACTACACGAGCATATATAAAGAAAACCACCAAGAGAACTTCAAGCTGGAAATACATTTAACATAGAAGCTGTATAAGTGGGTGAATCATCAGATCATATAAAAGACACATCCTCAGAAAAAAAACCCACCAAAATGAAGAAACAAGAATTAGAAGAGACACGTTAAATGCATACCCTTGGCAATAGAATTCTGACATTCTTGGAAGTAATCAATACCTGAATATTGTAGTCCTTCAGAGTTCTCATTATGTCATAGAGAAGTCCTTTGTGATCTTGGCAACTTATTTGGACAAGCGTGTGAGCAGGGCTTAGCATGTTGTCTATCTTGACGGAAATGCTCTTGGAGGTCAATGACCCGTCTAGCTGATAATTAGGCATTTCCTTGTCTTCCGTGATGGCAGGTGGAAGAAATGAATCCTGTGAACACTCTGTTATTTCAGGACCAACCATTTCTATGTCGCAACTGATCATGGCCTCCCCTATCACTTCTTTCAAATAATCGCTTACGTCATCCTGCCTCTGCTTCGTGTGCAAAAGTTCCCTAGCATGAGAAAAGTTAACAATTTAGGCCGGAGAAACATAAATAGTGATGTCAATATGAGAAATAACATTGTCAAGTCTAAGAGGGGTTGTTTATTCCCCTCAGGGTTATTCATGCACACCAACCACTATCTTCCTAGATCTCCAGTACTGTCTTAAAGAAGATAGATATGTCTTCTTCCTTAAGTAGCCAATGGTCTGTCCACCCAATTAGTATAGACAGATGAGTAATGCACTAAGCACAAAGTAGGCGGTAGATAAACTGCCAAGCCAAGGATTAAAAGCTGTTCTTGTCTCATGGTAATGTCAGGACTCATTTATTGTGCACAATGTTTATGGAACACGTACCAATCTTGTGTTTGAGAAGATCGAGCTGTGAAATTATAGAGCAGATTATGGACAAGCATGAATCTATGTAGCATTGACATAACAGAATAATAAAATTGCGCCTAGAAATGGATTTGTAGGTTGGGCTTGAGCAGACGGAAATACCATACCTGGTGTCAGTGATGAAAAAGAGGTCCATCACTTTTTCATCAGGTGTTGTGGACACCTTAACTCTCTTGATTATAAGCTCAAGCTCACAAAGCACCCATGTCACATCTGCCAAAAATAAGGGGTATCCTCAAATTCAATGTCAAAAATATCTTTTTCTACATTTTATAAGATGAGGATTCCAACACTCCCCCTCCCAATTAAAAAATATTGGGAAGAGGGAGCAGTTGATGAAAATTTTCTTTTCTTGTGAATGGTACACATGATTCTATTAAGAAGGTATCAAACAAGTACCAGCCCTACACAGAAGAGTTTCAGGTAGAGGCCACACATATACAAAATCAAGCACAAAAGACTTTACATTTCCAACAAACTAGATGTTATGAAATTGAACTTTCCCACTATACCAAGAGTGAAGAGTGTTAAGACCAATTATCCCTAAAAGAATCCCAAGAGGATTCAATTCCTTGAAATGCCCTTTTGTTCCTCTCTCTACAAATGGGCTAAAGAACAAGGACAAGATTCATCCTAGTGATTTGTTCCTTTCCATCACACGAACTGAAAGTCAGTCTCCAAGCCCAAAGTTTGTGTCGCACCATGCCTGAGGTCACCAATTTATTCGAACTGATTGACAACATTGTCTCTCCAAGCCCAAAGTTTGTGTTGCACCGTGTCTGAGGTCACCCAATTTACTCCTAAAGTGATTTACATTATCGTAGTCTAATATAGTTACTGACACTATGTGGAAGGCCATGAAGAAGATTCTTGTGCAGTGATCATGATAGAAGAAATACTTTGGAAGATGCAAGTCAAAAGGCCATAGTAATAAAGCAGAGCAGCAGTAAGTCAAAGGTATCGTGATATTATTATCTGTCCCTGTTATCTATAGGAACCTGTACTGCACAGACAAGCACTGCAAAGGCACCGTATAAAGAAAAACATAATAATTCGACCAAAAAGAAAAAAAAAAAAAAAAAAAAAAAAAAAAAAAAAAACATAATCATTCAACTTCATAAAAGAGAGGAAGTATGAACATTTAAGTCCTAAACCACCTATTTCAGAAACATTATGTTATATTCCTCAAATCTACATCGATTGTGACAATTTGTTTTGATGCCCAAGGTAATGCAGAAACCAAGTTCATGTAGGCGATGAAAATTACCATACAGAAGTCCTCTTCGATCACAACAAGCTAACTTCAAGAGAAAGACATCGGGGTGCTTTGATGGCTGCGGCTCGTAGTTGTCAAACAAAATGCTGGAAGCTGAAGAACAAGAGGGGCACACCTCAACTAGTCTATTTTTCAATAAACTCCACCTCGTGTTTGGATTGCCGGTGACCCAAAATAATATATAGCACCATTTTCCATCCGTCGACACATCTTCATCGCAAAACCAAGTAATAAATTATGAGCATCTCAAACAATCGTTACCCTTTGTTTTGCGAAATATAAGGATAACTTAACATGATTGCAACCAAATCTAGCAACAATTTCGCATTGAATGAAACACAATAACCCAGAGTCAAGAATCAAAACCCGTTATCTCAATTCAAACAATCACAACGTCATTTCAACAAGATTCATTGGGGGGAAAACCCACATAAATATTTATTTTTATTTTTTTGGGTGAAACCCACATAAATATTGTTTACTTCTGCAAAACACAACCTTAACATCTGCCTCAAAACAAATCGTCAACAAACGGTTCAACCAAAACTCATCCATTTCTCCGGTATGGCTCGGAAAAAAGTTAAATTAGTAAGCCGCACCTCTCGGTTGTCCTCCGTGTAAAAAACAAATAAAGTTTCTGCGCACTTTCATCCACCTTGCCCTTCGGTAAAAATTTCATCAACCCACCCAAGAACAAGAAGAACAAGAAGAACAAGAAGAACAAGAAGAAACGAGAAGATAAGAGTTCCAAACGAAGCCCGACCCAGATCGAAGTTCGAAGTTCACCTCCTCGGGCGATGCTCAAGCCGAAAAAGAGAATGATGCGGCACAGATCGCAGCCCAGCCCAGTCTTGTCAGGGCAATTAATGGTGATCATGCTGGGCTCTCCTTCCCGCTCGGACTGCCTGATGATCACCACGTCGTCGCACGGAATCCCCATGCTCTCTTTACCCCCTCCTCGTCCTCCTCCTCCTTGGAGTCGAATATGCAGGCCCTTCTTTCTTCTTCTTTTGTCGGCCAAACGAAACTCTTGTGGTCTTCAGAAGGCCTTACCTTATGCCCAGTAATGACCCAGAGAAGAAGAACACAACAAGAACAAGAACAGGAACAGGAACAGGAACAGGAACAGGAAGTGGCAAGGAAGAAGGCCAAGAATCTAAGGAGGCTTTGCTGCTTTCTTCTCAATTCTCTTGGGGGATTTGAATGGGAGTGGGCACTGAGTTCTTGCTGGGTTCCTGGGTTTTGTTGCCTTGCCTGCAGGTGCTGCATCCCTCGTCCTCGTCCTCGTCCTTTTTTTTTCTTTTTTTAATTCCTCGTTTTTTTTCCGAATTTCTTTCTCGTTTTTTTTTTCGCGGTTCCTTTAGTTGAATTTAGTGCTGTTCTAAGGTTGAAATCTCGAGGACCGGTTCCCGTGAAAATCTCGCCGCGAGAGAAAGAGAGATGTTAAATATCGTGGGGTTGAGAGATGAGAGTGGAAGGGGGAGGAAAGTTTGTACTGCTTAATTAGAAGAGACGAGACAATAACAATTAGAGCTAATAACACGAACGATCCGTAAACTTTGATCCAATATGTAATACATCTTCTCAACTTATAATTTATTTAATATGATCCCTAAAATTTAGTCTAATGTGTAATGTGATCCCTGAACTTTTAATTTATTTAATATAGTCTTTGAATTTTTTGTACATATTTTACTTAGTCCTTGAATTATATGAAAATATTCTTCAAAGTATTGAATAAATTGAAAATTTATTAATCATATTTTATATTAAGTTAAAATTGAGGGATTTCATTGTATATTGAATTAAAATTTATGGATCATTGCTATCATTTTCCCGATAATTACAATGATGGCAACAAGAATAATTAGTGAAATTATGATAAAAAAATATATAATTAAAGAAGATACTGACTATGACTACCAATCAAAAAGAGAGTTTTCAATTCCGAGAGGTGCAAAACAATTATCCATTTCTCCATGGTAAATTTCTCTTTTTTATGTGCCTTTTTTAGGGACATGTGAAACGATATATCTTGAATGCAAAATTTACGTGGGTTTTTTTTTTGTTAATTTCTCTTTTATTTTTTTTGTATAGGTGGATTTTTAAAAAAAAATTATACTTCCAAAAATATTTAAACTCAACAAATGAAAAAGAGAGAGAGAGAGAGAGAGAGAGAGAGAGAGAGAGAAAATGAGGAAAAGGAGATAAAGAAAGGGGAGGGTGAGGGACAAGAAGGAAACTCAGATTGTCAATTTTTTTTTTTTTTTTTTTTTGTCCTTGTTGAAATTTTCATTTTATTTGGAATTGTCTTTGATGTTTTCATCTTTAAGACAACGCAAAAAGATATCATTTTATGTTAAATGGCATCATTTTGTAAGGAACATTAAAAGGGAGATTGATTGGGGTATAATGTAGACTCGAATACTTGTGCGATTGTCCTTGTAACAATGTGGATTCATAGAGGAACTTCTACCACTGCCCCCACTATAAATATAAGTATCGTTTGAACCAAGCTATGTAAAATCTTTGTGTTTTCTTTTTTTTCTTCCATTGCCTTTCTCTGGTATATCCTAACTGTGATTCTTTGGTTGATTGAACGGTCTGCATTTAATCATAAGAAATTGGTATCCAAACTAATAATTGATTGGTGGGCACTCAAATGGGGAATCATATATGATTGAAACAACTCATGGAAGAAATCTCATGATGAGCATGGTTTCTTGGTAAGAATTGCCATCACAGTTCTTATCAGAAGATGAGAGGCCATAGGTAACAGTGGGCATTATTCTCACTTGCATATCCTCTACTCATTTAATAGGGAATATGTTGTAAAATATTGCGTTGCGAATATATAATAGAGAAGAGATTGAGAAGAGAAAGCAAGTGAACACTAGAGATAATAGAAAAGCTAGATATTTCACTGTATTGTGATTGTTATTCTGTGTTATTATTGTACATCAAAACTAAACTCCTATTTATAGGAGAACAAGAATGTATTTATCATTAATATCAATGTATCGAATGATACATGTACTAGATAGGGGAGATGAACGTTCATTGTATAGGGAGATGTACTTAGAAAGTATTATACAAATGTACCATAATAAGTACATTAGATAAGATGAATATAATGAATATTCATTCATGTATTTCATCATTCATGTATTTCATAACACTCCCCCTTGAATATTCATTGTATTCATTATGAAATGTGCATCGAATGATATCTTTGCCTCATTAAAAACCTTAAGCCGGAAAAACCCAATGGGACAAAAACCGGACAAAAGGGAAAAAGAGTGCAGAACACAAATATTATGATCTCTCCCTTTTATGGATGCATTAATTGCCTCATTAAAAACTTTAAGCCGGAAAACCCTGTGGGAAAAAACCGGATGAAAAGAAAAAAGAGTGCAATGCGTATATAGCCACTGCTGGGGCTAATCATTCTTGCATCTTGTGAACTCGCCACATATCAATGCTGCAATGCATAGTTCATAATATCTCCTCCTCAATTGAGCCATATAGCCACTTCTGGGGCTAATCAATCTTGCATCTTGTAAACTCGCCACATACCAATGCCATATACTAATTTCTCAAAACTTGATGTTGGCAATGATTTGGTAAAAAGATCTGCAAGATTATTTATGGATCGAATTTGTTTAACATCAATTTGTCGACTTTCTTGGAGTTCATGAGTATAGAAAAATTTCGGCGAGATATGCTTGGTCCTATCACCTTTGATATATCCTCCCCTAACTTGTGCAACACAAGCAGCATTATCTTCATAAATTATAGTGGGAGAATTTGTAACCGGTATTAAGCAACAAGAATTATGAATACGTGTTATAACGGATCTTAACCAAACACACTCTCTTCCAGCTTCATGTAAAGTAATAATTTCAGAGTGGTTACAAGATGTAGCTACTAGCGATTGCTTCGTAGAACGCCAAGAAATAGCGATGCCGTTATAACAAAATAAATACCCGGTTTGAGAGCAAGCCTTATGTGGATCGGATCTATATCCAGCATCGGCATATCCAACTAAACCGAGTTAGTGGAATCCTTGGAATAATATAATCCCAAATCTATGGTTCCTCGGAGATAACGGAAAATATGTTTAACTCCATTCCAATGTCTCCGAGTTGGCTCAGAACTAAAACGTGCCAATAAATTTACCGCAAAAGCGATATCTGGTCTCATACATTGTACCAAGTACATCAAAGCCCCAATTACATTGAGATATGGTACTTCAGGATCAAGTATCTCTTCATTTGATTCTCTAGGACGAAATGGGTCCTTTTGGGGATCTAGAGACCTTACAACCATAGGGGTGCTCAATCGGTGAGCTTTGTCCATATTGAAACGTTTAAGCAATCTTTCAACGTATGCTGATTGATGGACGATTATTCCATTTGCTTTATGCTCAAGCTCTAGACCAAGACAAAGTTTAGTTTTACCCAAATCTTTAATTTCAAACTCATTTTTTAAATATTCAACAGTTTCAGCTAACTCTTCTAGAGTTCCAATTAAATTTATATCGTCGACATAAACTGCTATAATAGCAAATCCGGTTTCTGATTTCTTAATAAACACGCATGGGCAGATAGAATCGTTCTTGTACCTTTTCTTAATTAGGTACTCACTTAGGCGTTGATACCACATGCGACCGGATTGCTTTAACCCGTACAAGGATCTTTGCAATTTTATTGAGAATAAATTGCGGGGAGTGCATGCTTCGGGCATTTTGAATCCCTCGGGAATTTTCATATAAATATCGAGTCTAATGAGCCATATAGATATGCCGTCACAACGTCCATAAGACGCATTTCCAATCTTTCAAAGATTGCTAGGTTAATAAGAAAACGAAATGTAATCATATCCATCACAAGTGAATATGTCTCATTATAATCAATCCCAGGTCTCTGGGAGAATCCTCGGGCAACGAGTCGGGCTTTATACCTGATAATCTCGTTTTTCTCATTTCGTTTTCGGATAAATACCTATTTATATCCAACGGGCTTTACATTATCGGGGATACGAGTTACAGGTCCAAAAACTTCTCGTTTAATTAGGGAAGCTAATTCAGCCTTAATTGCTTCCTCCCACTTAGACCAATCTTGTCTTTGACGGCATTCAATAATAGATTGCAACTCACAATCATCATCCATAATTTTATAAGCAACTGAGAATGCAAAAGCATCATTAATGATGATTTCATTTCGATCCCAAATTTCATTACAATATGTAATGGATTTCTCAGTATTCCCAAGGTTGGTGTTCCTTTCATGGGTTTGTGCCTTTTCAGGGGCAATAAGCTCTTTGGGAGCAAGCACAACGCCAGGCTCTTCTGGAGCGGATTCCTGATTATTTCCTCCTCATTTTCGAGGAACAGTATCTTTTGATCCTATCGGTCTACCACACTTCAAGTGCGGGGGATTTTGATCCATTTTAGCCTGTCCTTCAGGAACAGTTATCCTAGCTGGAACATTTGCAGCTGGAATATAATAATAGTGCAAATAAACATGCAAATGCGTCATTGCGCGTAGATAATAGGCAAACATGGGACCATCTACAGGATGTGTCCACTAATACCATAAAATATCGAAATGGTCTACTTGGTGGTTGTATTGGTCCACAAATATCACCCTGAATTCTTTGCAAGCATAAAGGGGATTCAAGATTAACCTTTGTTATAGAAGGTTTGATAATGAGCTTTCTTTGTGAGCAAGCCTCACAATTATAATCTTCGGACAACAATACCTTTATATCCTTTAAAGGGTGCCCTTTTGTATTTTGAATTATCCTACGCATCATTGAAGCGCTAGGATGACCAAGGCGATCATGCCACAGTCCAAACTGATCAGGGCTTACCAATCTCCATGATGTGGTGGCGTAGGTTTCAACAGCCTTAATCATGACACAATACAAACCCATAGAAGAAGCTTCTAGCTTCTCATGGATGGTCTTCAAGCCCATCTTATAAAAGGAAATGCCAATATATTCCTTATCTTGCTCATAAATAGTCTCAATATGGTACCCATTACGGCGTATATCTTTGAAACTGAGTAGATTCATTTTTGATCTAATGCTCAAAAACGCATTCTCAATATGCAGGATTGTGCCATTTGGCAAAATAATTGTGGCATTCCCAAAACCATCAATAATCGGAACAAGATCGGATATTGTATGGATTTGTGCCTTACGCAATGTCATACTCGAGAAAAAGTGTCTACTACAAAATATAGTATGTGTTGTTGCACTATCAAGCAAACAAACATCTTCCTTTTTCTCGGTATTTTCCATTTGCATTTATATTGACAACTTCAGGTGTCAAGTATCATAAAAATTGCATGTTAGTTATATAGTCGAAAAATAAATAAATATTATATAAGGTTCATAAGCATTTCATAAAGAACAATAAAAAAAAGTAATACATTTAAAGCGAAACAACATAAAATTCAAAGTTCAAATTATCATCCACCAATCTGATTCATCAAAGTAATCAGAGGTCCTCAAAGAAATCAGATACATCCAATGATGCATTTGCTACTTCAGGAGCAAGAGGAGTCCCACCAACGGAGATATTGTTGACATCAACAGTGGTTATGGCAATAGGATTGATTTCAATGGCATGAGATTCACCACGCTTGCCCGTATTCTTTAAAGATGCATGGTATAGGTCAACAAAATGTTTTGGCGTACGACAGGTACGTGACCAGTGCCCAGTCATGCCATAGCGATGACAATTACTTTCATTAATCACCTTATTTGGCTTCTTTTCTTTGCCATGATTCAGGCCAAAGTTTGATTTCCTAGGGCGGTTAAATTTCTTGCCATCCCTTCTAGGATTATGTTCTTACCTGCGCTTATAGCCCTTAAAATGGCTAGTATTTTTCTCAAAGTTAGCATGTGCTTCAGGCAATGCTTTTGAGCCAGCAGGTCTAAGATCATGATTTTTTAGCAGCAATTCATTAGTTTGCTCGGCAGTAAGAAGCACAGAAATTAATTCAGAATATGTGGCAAACTGACATTGCCGGTATTGTTGTTGCAATACAATATTCGAAGCATGAAAGGTGGAGAAAGTTTTCTCAAGCAATTCTGCATCAGTGAGTTTGATACCGCATAACTCAAGTCGAGAAACGATATCAAATAAAGCAGAATTATAGTCAGACACTGATTTAAAATCTTGCAGTCTGAAATTTTGCCAATCATATTGTGCTTGAGGGAGGATAACAGTTTTGGTATGATCATACCTATCCTTCAACCTCCTCCACAAGATATGTGGGTCTCGAACGGATAAATATTGAGTCTGCGAGGCTCTCATGCAAATGACGGCGAATAAAAATCAGCGCATTTGCTTTATCCTTTTCATTTGAGGTTCCATCCTCTGTAATTGTATTAGCGAGACCTTGCCCTTAGAGGTGCATTTCCATGTCAAGGCACCAGGATAGATAATTCTTTCCACTCACTTCGAGGATGTGGAATTTGGGCTTTTCAATATTTGCCATAATCCTTGCAAAAATAAATCCTTAAATTAATTAAAAGGATTTCCAAATATCCACCGCTACTTCAGGAGCAAAATGATACTTTTAGATTTAAAATTTGGCTTCGGGCCAATAAAAATAAAAATGAAGAATTGATAGAAGAAGATGAAGTATAAGTTGATTAATAAAGAGAATACCCACCTTGCAAAAAATTACTTACTCAATCGGTAGATCTTCGTGCATGCAAAAATTACTTACTCAGTCGGTAGATTCTCGTGCTGATAACGTGTTGTAAAATATTGTATTACGAATATATAATAGAAAAGAGATTGAGAAAAGAAAGCAAGTGAACACTAGAGATAATAGAGAAAGCCAGATATTTCATTGTATTGTGATTGTTATTCTGTGTTATTATTGTACATCAAAACTAAACTCCTATTTATAGGAGAACAAGAATGTATTTATCATTAATATCAATGTATCGAATGATACATGTACTGGATAGGGGAGATGGATGTTCATTGTATAGGGAGATGTACTTAGAAAGTATGATACAAATGTACCATAATAAGTACATTAGATAAGATGAATATAATGAATATTCATTCATGTATTTCATCATTCATGTATTTCATAACAGAATAATTATTTTAAAAGTTCTAAACCTGAAGTACAGTGGATGATTATTTGAAATTGTCCTTTGATGTTTTCATCTTTAAGACAACGCAAAAGGATATCATTTTATGTCAAACGGCATTGTTTTGTAAGGAACTTAAAAGGGAGATTGATTGGGGTATAATGTAGATTCAAATACTTGTGTGATTGTCCTTGTAACAATCTAGATTCATAGTGGAACATCTACTGCTGCCCCCACTGTGGATATAAGTATTGTTTGAACCAAGTTATGTAAAATCTTGGTGTTTTCTTTATGCTCTTTCATTGCTTTTCTTTGGTATATCCCAACTATGATTCTTTGGTTGATTGAACGATCCACATTTAATAGTAAGAAATTGGTATCCGAACTAATAATTGATTGGTGGGCACTCAAATGTGGAATCATATTTGATTGAAACAACATGGAAGAAATCTCATGATGAGCACAGTTTGTTGGTGAGAATTGACATCACGGTTCTCATCAGATGATAAGAGACCATAGGTAATGGTGGGCATTATTCTCACTTGTATATCCTCAACTCATTTAATAGGGGATAATTGTTTTAAAAGTTCTAAACCTATAGTACGGTGGGTGATTCAATTATAAATATTTCAATTGTACCAATTTAGTTATAAACCTTTAAATTGTGTTAATTTAGTCATAAAACTTTTAACAATTTGTCTATTTAGTCACAAACCTTTAGCCAGCCAATTTAGTCCTTCCAAATAACTCTTTTTTTTTTTTTTTTGCCCTTGTTGAAATTTTCATTTATTTGGAATTGTCCTCTTATGTTTTCATCTTTAAGACAACGCAAAAAGATATCATTGTACGCTAAACGGCATTGTTTTGTAAGGAACATTAAAAGGGAGATTGATTGGGATATAATGTAGACTCGAATACTTGTGCGATTGTCCTTGTAACAATCTGGATTCATAGTGGAAGTTCTACTACTGCCCCCACCGTGGATATAAGTACTGTTTGAACCAAGCTATGTAAAATCTTGGTGTTTTCTTTTATGTTCTTTCATTGCTTTTCTCCAGTCTCCAATTGTGATTCTTTGGTTGATTGAACGGTCCACATTTAATAGTAAGAAATTGGTATCTGAACTAATAATTGATTGGTGGGCACTCAAATGTGGAATCGTATTTGATTGAAACAACTCATGGAAGAAATCTCATGATGAGCGCAATTTGTTGGTGAGAATTGTATCAGATGATAAGAGACCATAGGTAATGGTGGGCATTATTCTCACTTGTATATCCCGAACTCATTTAATAGGGGATAATTATTTTGAAAGCTCTAAACCTATAGTACGGTGGCTAATTCAATAAATATTTTAATTGTATCAATTTAGTTATAAACCTTTGAGTTGTGCTAATTTAGTCATAAACTCTTTAATGATTTGTCAATTCAATCCCAAACATTTTTAACTAGTTAATTTAGTCCTTCTAACCAACTTTGGCTAGAAAACGCTGACATGAACGTTAGTCGTCCTATGTGGCGTGGCTAACACTAATATGAATAATTTTTGCTTTTTTAAAACTCTATCGTTTTGTTTTCCTTTTCTTTCCCTTTGGCCCATGACTAATATTTGATCATGGCCGACGACCGACCACAAGCCAAGGCTCGAATCTCATGGCCTGTCCTCACCTACGGCCGATTGTTGGCCATGCCGTCGATGGGCTAGAGGGGAAAGAAATGAAAAAATGAAAAATTTGTTCACATGAGCGATTTTCTATCAAAATTGGCTAAAATAACTAAAATGGCAAGTTGTCAAAAGGTTTAGTACTAAATTAATATAATCGAAAGATTTATAACTAAATTAACACAATTGAAAGATTTAACATTGAAATAACTGCTAGGTTTTCATACAATTATCCCCATCTAACAAAGTCGCCCAATCTTTGCCCTCTTTCTCTCACCACCCTAAGCCCCTCGAATCGCTTGTCATCCTCACCAAACTCCGCGGCTCGAATTTCCGTCACCTTCAATCGGCCTCCGTTTGCTTCCCTCTCGGCCACCACAGAACGAAGAAGACGGGGCAATGGACCGACCGGGTGGAGGTGCAATATCATCCGTCAGATCTTCTTCCCCATCGTGGTGAAAAGGGGGTGCTGCTGGTGCTACCGGATGCATCTCCTAACATCCAAAGACACGACATCTCAAGGTTGACTTCATCGGGAGGCCAGAAACTGTGGCCGCAGCAACATGAATCCACCGGGATCGCAGAATTCCATTTACAACATGGATGATGATGACGATGGTGGGGATTTTCAGGCAAAATCGATCGAGCAACCTATCCGGATAACCATTGCATCGCCCTCGCGAATGTACGTCCTGTCCACTTTGATCCAATAAGTGGGACCCCGAGGCAGAATTGGCTCGGAGGGCTCTAAAGATGCGCCACTTGACACGCTCCTCCATCGCCCTGCTAATGCCCCGAGCCATCATTTGGCCCGTTGAAGAAGGTTCACCAGCGCACATCATCTCACCAATCACATTATGTTCAAAAAAATTTCGATGGAAAATTTAAATTAGTAGATGTTGTTTCGTCAAAATTTCACCCGTAACTAAATATTTTCCACCTAGAGTCGTTCTTCGATTATTATTAGAGAGGACAAAGGTCCCGCACCAACTTCAAACAGAGGACATCAAATGCAATGTCAAATTTACTCTCTGACCCAAACAATTACTGGACTACGTTAGAGTTTAATCAACAACAAAGCCCGAAGATTACATGTCCAGTCTTTAACTATGTCAGACTTCAATCAACAAGACAGATTGAAGATACTTGAATACAATGCTGGAATCTAATCGAGAATACCATATCAATGTAGTGAGATACAACACTAGAATTTAATCTATGGTAATGCACCAAGACAGGAGGAGAAAACGCTGGAATTTAATTGATAGCAATACATTGAGATATAGATATACATCGGAATCTAATTAATGATGGGAATCTGAAAGCTACAACTAAGAAAGTTAAAGTGCAATACAAGAAATGTAAAGATAAAGAGAAAACATTTTGATTAATTTGTTGGAGAGGAGGGGGTCTTCACTGGGTGACCGGTGGTATTTATAGAGGAACTTGGTAATAGTTGCGTATCCTTTAGAAACCGCTCCTGACTTTATCTACGGCTCCTTTTCTTTGGCAAATTACTTCACCCATCTCCTTTAGAAACATCTCAATCGTGTTTTGGAAGTTGTACGATTATCGATGGTCGTTCAATGATTGGGTCTTCATGTAGCAACTGCTCCTTGATAACGTGCATCTTTGGTGCCTATTATTCCGGCATTTTTTAGTAATATTTTAAATATTTCTATCAAAAAAATTTCCGCCAAAACCTATTCAGCCGACCATGAGCCATCCATCATCATATTTTAATAACTGGATATGTGGCAGTCCCCTACCTTGTCATGCATGTAACAGCACTACCCCCATGACATGCATGTGATTCTAGTTTGTCCTTTTGTCACATTTCCTCTTGTGACAAGCACGTGACAGTAGGGTTAATTTCGAGTGTCAACAAATATTTATGTGTGTGTAGCCTTCTCACGTGCAAACTATATCAGAAATGATGCATGGATTGGTCACACATGCAAAATAAACTGAAACACAACCCTCCTTTGACACCATATTAGAAAGTCCTATCCAAAAATTTAAACTTTTCAACCGAGCATTCTAATAGTAGTGTAGCATGTGATTTAGGTTGGTGATTGATGGTTTTGCTTCTGCATAATAGCAAGCGCGTACCAATGAAGTGGAGAATTAAGTTGAGATATGTCGGTGCAAAAGGAAATTTGGACAAAAAGGCAACATATCTAACAATGAAAACTCACGTGTGAGGGGGAAATTATTATACGCCGTGTTTAACTAATATTAGAAGAGTTTGACATTATAAATTTTGGTTGGGGTGTGAAGCAACATGTGGGAGGGGCATTAGAGAAATCTCAAATTTGAGATTTGGTACGATGAGTTGCTCAAATTTGGGCTCTCTCTTAGGGCTCTTCCCAATTGAAGCATTGGGGTTTTGTACATGCATCCCAACACAATTAATCATGAAATCAAAAGACTAAAACAACACTTAACATCCATGTTTATGATAAAAAAAAAATTTAACATAGATAATCTATAGAATATCATAGGTTAATTTGATCAATTGAAAAAACCGATATCTCTTTCACATTAGAAAGATATTTTGTTCTTTCAATTAATTTTGCAAAGAATAAATTATAGGAATAATGACTCATATCAGTTGAAATAGTCGGTCAATGAAAATGTTTTCATCATTGATAGTAGTTTATATATAAATATTTTCATTGATGATGATAATAATTTTCGTCCATCCATTTTATAAACGATACGAGCAATCATTTTTTATTATTAGAAAGTACATCTTAAATCATTTATTTTCCGTGATTTAATCACACACTCAATGCACCACCTTCCAAATACGTGTAACATTCTCATATCCTCAATTTATATATCAATTCAGAAATTATCATCATTTTGAGATTATAGCGATCCATTCGAACGGATATTTTTTTTTTAAAAAGGGGGCCGTTGTGCTCTGGAGAAGCCATCCGCCGCGCAAGACACTGCCGACGTGGCGGTGACGGGGGCGCTCCCGACAACCTCGGACCCTCCTCCTCCTCCGCCACCCCAAACCAAACCAAACCAACCCCCTCCTCGTCCCGTCCAAAAAAGAGCGCTCCGTCTCCCGCGAGAACGCGAGAGAAATTGCCGAGCCGATCGCGACTCGTTTGCGGAGAGCTTGGAACGAGAAATTGACCCCGCCGTCGCTATCCCGTTCCCTTCCCGACCCCAAACCCCAAACCCCGACCAAAGGCTCGTGACTACTGACTCGGGGCGGGGACACCGAGGCGGGACACCCTGTCGCCCTCGCCCAGCCGCCGTCACGTGTCTCGCACCGCCGGCGGGGCCCACCCCGCCCCCGCCTCACGTGCTCATCCCCTCCTTCGTCGATGCTTCAAGAAACAGCCGGCCCCCCGGCCTCCCTTAATTCCAAAATTTTCCTCTTTTTCGTTCTGATTTTTTCCTTTTAGCATAACACATTTTTCTTGCGTTTGACCAATTTTTTTCCACCGTCCCACCCGCGCCGACCGTCGCGGTTTTTCAACCCACCTTTTTTCGTTCTGGTTCCACGAAATTGGTAACCATCGTTATCGTCAGTCGCAAAAATTGCGTAAATAGTGAAGGATCATCTTTTTTTAACTTTTTATATGATGAAAAAACTCGTGTACCAAACGGTTTAAACTTTTTATAATTCGAATATGCTCAAAACATTCGTAGAATTTAAATGTTAACACGTAAGATTTGTGTGTTATTCGCAATATCCCATGTATTGGATGGCTTTCAATTTTTATATAAATTCATGACACTTGAAAGACTAAATCAACTTGTATTTTTTAATAATATTTTCAAATTTTATCTATTAAGGAGAGGGTTTTTTTTTTTTGCTTTCATTTACATTGAAATAAACACGTGATTAACACGTAAAACTCATGTGTTATTCACAAAATCTTGTATATCGGATGGCTTTCATTTTTTATATAAATTCAATACACTTGAAAGACTAAATCCACTTGTATTATTTAATAATATTTTTAAATTTTATCTAATAAGGAGAGGGTTTTTTTTTTTTTTGCTTTCATTTAAATTGAAATAAACACGTGATTAATATATTACTTATCTCTTTCTTTTTAAGAACAAACCAATTTCAATTCCTAATTTATGACTGTCATTTTTTTACTGTACGAGATTATATTGGGTTACATAATAAAAGAAATTGATGCACTTTTGATTTATAGGTGTGTTCCGTCACAGTTATTTATGGCTTGATCTTCGAATAACATTGTATAAGATCATATGGATTTTCATGGTAAACAAAATTGATGCACTTTGTTTATTAGTTGATCTGTCATTAGGGTTAGGAAGAAGTGTCTTTCAATTTTAACTCAGTCTAGTGCCCCCAAAATCATTAAGAACAAGAAGTGGAATAACAATACATAATTCAGGTGAGGTTAGAAGTTACGACAAAAAAGGGAACTAGATTGCTGTGCTTCTTTGCGACGATCCAATTATTAAATTGATGCGTAAGTTGAACGGTTTTATTGGGACTTCCATCTAGAAATGCTCCAAAAATGATTTTATAAAAAAACAAAACGTATATTAGGTACGATAAAGTGGAGAAAAAGGAAAAGGGATATAATGAAATGATAACTTAGGTAATTTATAGGAACGAAATAGAATGAAGATAGAAAGAATATTGCCAGAATGAAGTGTTATAAGACTTCAGTGAAATTTTATAAAGGATTTATGATATTATTTGCACTTATTAATGATTACAGTTTTATTAAAGTAATATATAATTATATTAAATGATTGTCCACCGTTCATAAAGAACTGCATAAAAGTTAAAAAAAAAAAAAAAAAGAAACAGTAACTATTAAAAATTGATATACATATTGTAGAATATATTAAAAGGTTAATCCAGTTCGTGAATAATAAGCACTTATATCCACAATCGCAAAATATAAGTAACTTACTAGATTTCTTTTTATTTTTATATCCATAAATTGTTTAACCTAACATCCATTCACAATTAATTTAATATTCATAACTAAATTTGCAGGATACCACATTTTAATTTTGTTGGATTTATAGTTCCTATTAACGGAAACATGCAAAAAAGGTTGTGATAACTCGGAAACACATAATCATGAACAATTTCCTACATAACAAGCCTAGAAGTTTTTATTTATTTATTGATGATGTCGATAAATTGACAAAACAATAGCTAATTGAATAGGGTTCCTTCATCTAGGATCCCTAGGAAGAGGATATATGCTGAAAACATATGGAAGGATCAATAGTCCATATATTTAGAATGCAACATTGCATGAATGTACAATCATAGACGAATAATCCACACGTCACCCTAAGAATCCTAACTTCAAATAACTTCAATTAAAAATATAACACGATTCAAATGTAAGCAATTTTGTCTAATGAGAGGGCAACATCGTTGAAGGCAAAGAGAAGTGCCACGCAACTTGCTCGCTTTTGGAGTTTACTCCTAGAGAGTCAAGATGGCAATAAATAGTGCTTAGATCTTTATAATTTTGTGAGACGGGAGTGACGGAGACCTTGATCAACTTGCTATAGATATTAAGAACGGGTTACGTCGTGGGTTTGGTGTCCACTTTGAAATAGGAGAAAAAAAAGATGGAGACAACTCAACTAGTTAGGATTGGAAACCAAGTTGGGTTTTTCCTCACCCACGTTCAAATTATGTCCATGGGAGGATGCTGATCCTCCCATGACGCCATCAAGATGACAGCATAGGAGCTCTGCCTTTTCCTCTTAGTGGTTCCTTGTGGAATTTTAGGTATCGATGTTCGTCATTCTTATCATAGTTTAATCATCAAGTCCCCAAGCTCAACGTGGCTTTTGTGTGTGGAATCAAGAACCTATTCAGTTGAAGGGAAAAAGGGGTTATCAGGTTCTATTATTGAATCCAATAAGTCTCTCATAAATCTCTTATTTCCCCCTAAATTATGATATGCTTTATATGATTAGGTGTCAAATATGTCTTTCATTTCTTATTGATAAATAGATTTCTAAAAATCTCGAGCGATGAGTTCCAAAGTAACGCGAGTAAGGGTAGATTGTGATTTGCAATGACCACAATCATCCTGATGACAAATGCCTGTAAGGTAACATGTAGTGGTATTGATGTTAATACACATGAGGGTGTTGAGTGTTATGTATTTCTCTGATCTCATCTCGTTTAGGTTGAGGAATCACATTATTGAATTAATATTATGGGACCTTGATCTAGCACCTTGAGCTCAAAAAGTCCTGACTAAACTTTCTCACAGATAAACTGAAAGCTGAAAGTAAAATTTCAAGAAAGAAATTTAGTCAATGGGAAATGGGTGGAAAATGACTAAGGGTGCGTTTGGTAACATTTCTGTTTAAAAATTGTTAGGAAACGAAATAGAAAAAAGTATTTACATTCGGGGAACAATTTTTGAACAAAAAAACGCGTTTGGTAAACTTGTTCAGGGAATAAAAAATGAAGAAATACGTTTGGTAAATTTGTATAATTTTTTTATTTCTTTTAATTTTTTAATATTTTTATTTTATTTTTCTATTTTCTTTTTCTTTTTTTCTTTTTTTCTTCTTTTGGCCGGTCGCTCTTCCTCCCGGCGTCTCCTCACACCGTGCCGGCGCGCTGCGTCGGCAGCCAAGCCGACGGTGACCCAGAGCCACACCGTCGTCTCCCTCCATCGCATCAGCGACCGCGCTTGACGCCTCCTCGCCGCCACCGTATCGGCCGTTCGTCGGAGCAGCTAGTGCGCCCCCTGCACGCCGCGACGCCGGACCGCGCTCAACGGCGTCGCCGACCTCTGCGTCCCCAGATCCGTCGCTTGCCGCTCCGTGTTCTCCCCTCGCGACACCGGACACCGCACCCGAAGCCTCCGCCGACAACCCAGCGACGCCGGAGCCCCAAAGACCGCCCCTCCGCCTCACGCCCGATCGACGCATCTGCAAGTCTCGAGCCTCCGTTCACCACCGCCACATTAGATCTCACCGCGCCGTGACCCACGACTTCGAGATCCGCTCGATCGTCGACCCCGTGCCGGCCCACGACTCGACCGGCCGTCCTCGCCGCTCCCCCGGCCGCCGGGCGAGCTCGGCCTCGCCGGATTTGGGCGAGATCGAGCTCGCCCCCGGGCGCGAGGTCGGCCTCGTCGCGCCGGGTGGAGACGCTCGCAGTGGATGCATTTGTCGGCGCCGGAGAGGACGATGGTGGAAAAGCCGGATGGTCTCGAGACAGAGGTGATTGTTGGCGCGAGGAGAAGACGATCGCGGAGGAGACGCTTGGAGGAGGAGGAGAGGGCAGCGTTCGAAGGGCTAAGCGAGAGAAACATGATTTTTGTTTCTTTTTTGTTCTTCAAATTTGTTTTAGAAATAAGAAACACAAATTTGTTATTTCTTATTTCTGCTCCCTTTTTGTTTCCAAGAACAAAAAAAAAGTAGAAAAAGTGTTTAAAAACAAAAAAAAAAAATGAAAACAAACACACCCTAAACTTCCCTTTTTAAAATTTTTGTTTCTGTTTGTCGAGCTAGGAAAATGACTGGTTGACGGTTAGCTTGCGTGCCCTAAGATCGCTTGCCAAAAGTTCCCACGGTTGCTGAGATTTTGAGTCAGATTGAGGTCTCTATACCAGTCCAACTAACATTCTGCTCCTTTGAGAGAGAGAGAGAGAGAGAGCAAATGTTGACTTTTGACCTGACTCCATCGTGGAAGCAATCTGGTCTAGTGGCCTGAGGGATTCTAGCTGTCTCACCTCGTGATTAAATGAGGCAACGAGGAAATCTCTCAGGAAATCTTTTTTTAAAAAGAAAATCCTTTTTTGATTGTCTTGTCGCAATCGAGTCTCTTCTTTTTTTTTTCCTGATTTGAGGAGCCGCCAACAACTTGTTTTTCTCTAAAAACCGCCAACAACTTTAGAAAGTTACAAATTTCAACTGCCGAGTTGATCCTCACATATGAATGATTGGTGGAAAATTAGGAGTTGCTATGGCATTTTATCGTATGAAATACATGGAAATTTTGTTCTGCTTTTTTTTTTCAGAAAAAAGTATGTACATGCTAGAATAAAATAGGAGTGCATACATTTCAGAAGAACACTAACGAGATAATTATGACATGAAATTTCAAAAACCTCGTGTAAAGAGGCACTTATTCACGTGTACAAGACAAATTTGGCCCCCGTCATCATGGCTATCACCCACCTATGCTGATGGATTGTATAATTCTTGTTTGTATGTAGTGGAGATATTATTTTAGTGAGAAAATTGTGTCCATGTATGGCATTATACACACCTCAAAATGATCTTATAGGCACAATCTTTCACATTGGCTTGGCACATTCGAGATTCCCCCCATCCGGTGGTCCGAACTAGGCTTGCATCTAGGACCATAGGTAGAGAAGCAGGCTAGCCAACATTTCAGTGATAGTGAACAAAGTATCTATGACAGCAAGATAGTAGTACTATTTACGTTGTGGAACGAAAGCAACAATAGAGACGGGTACCTGCCTTTTTATTTTATTGGGTTGGACTGCACACACAAATATATGCAACTTTTCTAACAGATTTAAAGATTTTGAACTGAATTTACCAAGTCTTTTTTTATAATTGATGCTTTTATGGGGGGTTATTGGTGCTTGGTTGATAAAGAAGAAAGACTTTAATTCATTGGCTTCTGGATACAAAAGACATCATCAAAGGCGTGTTCCAAGTCAGATGCCATTTTAGATGGCACTATGGACATATTTTTATCATTAATCTTTTGTTGTGCGGGCTTCACATGCCATCATCCAAGATAATTACATAAATGAAACAAGTATTTATTCCACTTTCTTTAGTTGAGGGGAAGGAGGTAAGCAATTTCTTGCTACTTCTTTTTTATAATTAAAAAATGAATGTATTTTAATATGAGTAAATTCAGATTCCCAAGCACATGTGAAGTCGGAAATTTGAAAGCCGAACTCGACCCAAACGAGATGATTTTTGTTATGGGTATTAATCAATTAAAATGTGAACTTTTAGGGTTAGATTCTATTCTCATCATGACAAATCCTGGAAGCTAACCCCCGGCTCGACACGTGGCGTAATCACAGCCGACAATGATCTGAATGGCCAGATTGTGGGGCCCCCGCAAGTAGCTATCCTATGGCAGACTGCTATGATGGCCTAAACCCTTAGGCTGGGTCATTAAATTGAATTTGGAAGCTGGCGGTTGCTATGAATTGGACGGAGGTGAATAGATTTGGAAACTGACCCTATAGGGCTAAGCTAAGACATATATGGATTCTGTTAACCAGTCCGAACCACCTTGTATTATCTCGACAACACGACATCAAGGCGATGTTTGATACGAATTTCTTAGCATCGTTCGAAAAGTCATGGTATTTTCGTCTTACGGACCGAAGGTGAAGGCTTTTTTCAAGATTCCTATTTGTTCTTTTCTCTTTGGCTGAGGATGTGGTCAGCAAGATTGCGGATCTGGGCAAAGTCAATAGGGACTGTAGCCGATAAGCGAAGTTCTTGCGCCCGGTGCACAAGGATGCTCGTGGGAAACAGCAACAATTTCTTGACATTCATTTGTGCATATTGAATATTTAATTCGAGGATAATAACACCAAACCAAAAGCAAGACCAATCCCCTAATTTTCAATTATAAATTTACAAAAACATAACGATCAGCATTTCCATTCGGTTCTCCTTAAACAACGTGGCGACCAAAAAGGCCCACATCCGATGCCGACGTCTTGCTAATCTTCCTGGTCAATCACGAAATCCCTTTATAATAAACCCGGCCGGTCCGCTTTGTGTCTGAAAGACCCACTTTTTGGAGGGGTTCTTTTGTCAAAGATGCACGCGCAGTTTGCTTACAATTTCGCACAACTTTTCACTATTGGGTTTTCGTCGCTTTCGTTTAAATTACTCCCTCGCTCGGGAGTTTTCAAGCACGCCAAAAGGAAGATGCCCCTACCGAATCCTTGCCGTAGATTCCCCTTTTCCTTTGGTAGGGTAGCAAAGTAGTACGTTGTTTTCAAACTTGAGTGGCTTGGCATTTCTTTAAGAGGGGAAATAGAGATAATTCCGAGTGGAAAGCATCCAAGGCCAGCCGTGCGCCCTCCAAAATCAATCTCCAAGTGGCCATTTTCTTTGCTTCCACTAGCTGTTTTCCACTTTCCGAAAATTGTGGATGGAATGAGTACGCAATTATTGCTAGACCATGTCTCGCAGCATCTTAGGATCCTGGTACAGGATGCCCACAAAAGTGCTCTCCGTTCATTGAGATGCAGTGGTCGATACATCGATTAGCCTGTCTCGGCTCGAGGGCCACTCAATTTCTCTCACTGGACCAGTCTGTTGGGGGGACCCAAGCCTTTTGGAGCGTCCAATGCACAAAGACATGCCAATTGCCATATGAAAGGTTCCGGCATTGCCAATGACCATGTTAGAGAGACTAAATTCAATTGCAAAGATTTCAAGAAACCATCACTTTGACCTAAATGCATCTCGGTGTCCATCTTTATCATGTGCTAACAGACCAGAATTCTTAAATGGACAAAAGTTTCAGGATGATGCAATGGTTTCTTCTTCTTCTTTGCTTGGCTTCTCAATCGAGCGAATATCAGTCATCCTTCTTGTCTGCCACCACTTCCCGTGGTTTTCCAGTTGACTCAGGAACACCTGGCGCGTCTCCTTCCCCTACCTGCCAGGTGAACAAATATGTAAAACTCGAAAAGGTTCTAGTGAAAGAGAGATGATTAAGAAGAGGAAAAAAGTGCATGCTACACCACATTCTCAGGAGAGAATCACTATTCACTGACCTATGCTTACGACTTGATTACATAACTGGCTCGAAGATTGCAAACTCCACTAGCATTTATGGTAACCCAGTGACGAAAGCACCAAAATTCATGGCAACAATAAACATGATGCATTAAAAGCAGATTTAATGTCCCTTCTTTTAGGTGCTTAGTAGCACGTGACATCAGCCCATTTACTACTGTCTACTATAATTAGATTTTTTCAAAGCCCCTCCACATTTTCATTAAATAGGATATAACTAATCTTCTGCATTGATACAGGCCCAAATACACCCAACAAAACTGAAATGCAACTGCTCAGCTCTTTGGTTGTTTCACTCGCACAAGCATGTAAAGACATGTATAGCAACACCATGATCAATGAATCAAACATTTTGTGCATGAACAAAGCTCACACTCATGAAGGTGTTCCATCTACATAAGAGAGACAACAAGATAAACCTAGCTGGTTTCATTTTTGTGTTCACAGGAAGAGGGCAAATCCAAAATCACAAACTGCATTCCCAATGAAATATTTCTGATTGCCCTTTCCTTGGTTTCCATTCCCCCAACCATAACCCTATCATATTAAAAGCTGCAACTAAGGATTAAGGATTGCAGAAGTCCTTAACTCCACAATGTCAATGACAGGAGCATGGAAGCCCATATATTTAGGTACATACTTCTATAAGCACAGCCATTCTTCAAAGAAATCTCTGGTATTGTATACATGTTATTTTGTTTATTAAAATGAGTGAGGATCCAGCAGCATAGACCATCATTGGGAAAAACCAAATAAGAAGCAACAGCATAACCATCAACATTTAGTCAAAGAATATGAAGAGATCATGGTGTCGATAAACAGTAACTGCAAGTAACGAATCATTTAGAAAAAGAAGCAACTATGCTAAATCTGAATAAGATGTGAAATAAGATGTACCACGGAGCCAGTTCAATTGAAGTCACCAGACAACGAAACATACTCAACTTAGAACCCATGATACACTTCACACTTTACTTTTGTGCACGTAGGAAATAAGCTCTTGAAGTAAACACAGTTTCATTCTCAGAGGTCCAATTTTTTCACCTAAGTATATTGAGATCATTATTGACTATAAAGAAGTAAAACCCCATTGTCTCCTTTAATGCAGTCGTTCAGATCTGTCCGTAACTCGATAACAGTAGGGAACCATTAGAAAACTAGTATTCTCATAATAATAGCAGGTATACTTTGTTTGATGTACATGAACCATACTGCAGGGATAAATTAACTGTTTTCCCAATAAAGCAACAGTAAGTATAATCCAGCACCATCTAAGTACCAATATTCATTCTCGAGGAAAGTGACAAAATCATAAGGAGACTTGATCCACATGCTTTTTCCTGACAAGCATTTGATGAATATGCAAGAAAACCTGTCATGCTTCATTTTTTAGATCGAATTGCAGGTGAGCTCCAATCGTCAAATACCATTAATGTTTTCACCAAATTTTGAGGGAAAGACCAATTCATGTCCCCCTTTATCTGCTAGCAATTATATGCAACTTAACTTGCACATTAGGAACCAATTTTCACAAGATAATATATACAAGAAGCCCAAAGAAAGAAAAAAATAATTAGATAAACCAACTATGAACTTCAGTCCGATTTCTTCCAACAAAGAAAAAGCCCTAATGTTCCATCTTCAATTGTAATGAGCTACTATTTATCCTACAGGTCCAAATTCTTGGCATAATTAAATAAAGGGTAAAAGAAAATCCTTAGAGCACACTGTACCCTGTCCTCAGCTATGCCGCCACCAACAGTCTATTCTATGTGCCTGCCTGAAATAGGTGATACGAGGAAACATTCTTCGCGTCAATTTCAAAGGTTTTCCTATTACACCCAATACCAATACCATAGAGACAGATTCCCACATGAGTTATACTAACTACGAAATCTCGATTACCCCAGGATCGAAACCAAACTCACGACACACCGCAAGTGATTAGCATGTAAGCAGAGAACAGAAGCTACAATTTTATATCCAATAACTTACTTTGCCATCCTTTATGGGTGCTGTAGGCTTATACGGACATGCCGGAGGAGTCCTCACAGGCTTCCTGTACTCCCACCCGAAAAGCGCGTATACTTTCGCCTGCAAATTTTCACTATCATGAATTTTTCACATCGCGAGCTTGCGAAACCAAAAGGGCAAAAAACCAGCACCACGATCGTCCCCATACAATCCTTCAATTACGCATTTGACCCAACAATCGCCCAATCGAAAAGAAACCCAAGAAACCCTAACCTCGTTCGGGCGATTGAGTTCGCCGATCCGAGCCAAATTAATTCCGCAGGAAACGACGCGAGGGCGAAGGAGCGTCTTACCATGATGATATGGAAGAGGAGCGGCAGCAAGTTCACGATCGGGACAAGGAAGAGAGGCAGCAAGCACGCCAAGCAAACCTGACGCGCGAATTCCAACGAGAGGTTAGGGCAAAGGGAAAAGGAAAAAAAAGCTCGACGGATTCGCATCGATGAAGACGATCGCGGAGAGGTTCGAGGATTTCCGGAGGGGATTTTACCATGTCGAATCGGATCGGCGGCGCTCGAGAGGGGACGGATTGCGGCGGCGATTCTCCTGTTCACGGCGGCGGTCGAATCGCGATCGTCTCGTCGGAGAGCGTTTCCGGTGATCAGCGCTTTGGAACTCGGCAGCGCGCAGGAAGCTTGACGAAGACGGGGAAATGAAGAAGACTTCTTGATTCGAGAGGGTATAACCGTACGCCGGGCTTTGCGTCGGGCGGGTTTCCGGGTCAAGAGCTTGTATTCGGGATCCGGATCCGGAAGTGACATGGCTGAATTTGCAACTTGCCCCCTCAATCTCTCAATTTTGTCATATAATCCCCTTGATGTTTTCACATCGATTCAATGTCCCCTGACATTGATGGTAACCGCTTTAGCGCTCAAAAAATTGATCGTGCAATGTCGCATGGCAACCAATGGAGTTTGCCCAGTGACCATCTTTCCAACATAGAAGGGGGTGATGAGGAGTTTGAATCCCCAATTTTCAGGGGTTGAGGTGGGGACGATTTCATTTTAGAGGTGAGTTTCGACTTTCACGCTTTACAAGGAGGCAAAGCAAAAGTCTGTGCGTGAGAGTTAAAGTAGGAATATGGTAGGACTGACTAAAAAAAAAATGTCACGTGGTGAACTGCTAGTGAGAACTTAGGGGGTGAAAATGTCCTTCTTGGGGGTGAGAATTGGGGGTGAGAATTGCATTTTCACTACTAGGTTCATTGCGCATTTAAGAATTAGCTCCTCATGTTTCCAGATTTTGGCAATATGCCCCCTCATGCCTTTGATCTTTTAAAACTCCATACAGTCTTTCCCTATTAGTAACTATAGAATCAAGACACATCTATTATAACTAAAAGAATAGAATGTGAAAGAGTAAATGAAATTATATGATGTTTTCAGATTGATTTACGAATAATCTCCATGTCATTTCCTCTGATCAAATCCAATAAAAAAAAATGATAATATGTGAATCCCCTTCTATCTCATGGAGTCCTTAGACGATGATTTCGGAATGATTGGTGAATAACCTCGATGTCATTTCCTACAGTTAAGTTAAGAGAAATGTATATGGATGATTCTCCTTTAAGTCATAAGAGGTGAGATGAGTTTGGATATAATAAGGTAAAAATCTATTCAAAAAGGACTTACATAAAATGTCGGATTGTCACAAACATATATTTTATTTCTTTTTATTCCTTTCATTCCTCTTGATATAATTAATTTCTTCATTTGTCAATTGTTAATCGTTAGAGGGGAAGATTACAAAATTTTTTAGAAAAAGCAAGAGGGCACATTGCAAAAAAAATTAGGAAAAATTCTAAATAAGAGTTTGAAATGTCTTTATTTTCTCAAATAGGGGCATCAAGTAAATTTTGTTTTAAATAAAAGTCAGAAGTGCTCTCATTTTCACAAATAATTGATTGAAGTAGATGTCATTTCAAATAAGGACTTGACTTTCAGTTGATCAAGGACATTTTCATCCTTTACCTTTTTTTTTTTTCCCTTTTTTTCTAAATTTCCCTTTCCTCTTCAATGGTGGCCTATCACCAGTGATGCTTGGAGAGAGCTACGCGAGGGCCACCCTTGCTAAACACAAGCAAGGTTCGTTGGGCCCTTGCTAGCACTTATCAGAAAGCAAAAAAAAAAAAAAAAAAACAAGAAGAAAAGAGAAAATAAAATAATTTAAAATTAAAATTGTCTTTTGATGAAAATGCCCTTAATTGTTCGAAATATCTAGTTAGCTAGCGATCAGGGAGGTCAGGCCCTTATTTGAAACTGCCATAATCACAACAGGCTCTTATTTAAGATTGGCGTCACCAATTCATGCTTTTATTTGATACAATGTTCACTTTAAGTGCTTATTCAAGAAAATGAGGTATTTCATGCCCTTATTTGAAAATTTCCTAAAAATTTACAACATCATTGGCAATTTTTGCTATATGAAAAATCTATGAGGCAAAATGTAATTCTCCTAAATTTGTTGGATATTTTGCTCCTCGCAAGTGAGCATCACATAGTCACTTGAGATTATGTGACTGACTTTCCGACGAGAATTCAATCGAAGTATACATCGTATTGGTTTGAAAAACATAAGGAAATTTAAATATATAGGCAGGCAAGTTGCAGCCATCTCAAAAACTTGGCGGGGAGGGGATTATTACTTTTCCCCATAATATCGACACAGGAAATGAGACTACCAAACAAAATATGTAACTATAAACTAAGCTTGTATCGGGCAGGCTTTTGGGTGAAGAGCTTGCATTTGGGATCCAGATCCATAAGTGAATGGGGAAAAACCCTAGACTCAAAATCAAGAAAATTTTATTTAAATGCAAATTTGTTTTATAATTAAATTGAAATAATTAAAACCAAAATCGAAGCTGGAGTACAAATGCATCCATACTTTTCAAAATTCCAAAAAGTTAAATTTGAGTTATTCATGAAAGAGTGTCCCGACATTGAGTAAAACATTTTCTTCCACAGTAAATTTTTTTGAAATAAAAGAAAATTAGAAATTATCATATATATATATAGCATATACTTAAACCAGTCCCAACTTATGTTGAAAAAATAAACATGGGATGAACATTATAGGCAGACACTGAGATGGGATGAATTAATTGTTTTAGGAATTCAAAATCCTTTTTATGAAGAACGTGATGAAGAGCGTATAGAAGGTGTGCCTTTGTTGTTAGAATGTGAACACTTATGCAGAAACACAATTTTCTATCAAACAAAAATCAAAAGAGTTCAAAAGATAGGAAAGAGGCACATCAAATGTATTATTGTTTCGGCTTCTACTTAGCCTACTCCACCCTCCCGACTTTAACCACCTCAAATAAGGCTAGAATCGACTATGTAATCCTAGATATGTTACATAACTTGTACAAAGTGTGCTACTTCTACTCGAACCTTCAGTTGCTTTTCCAAACTCAAGCTCCTTTTGTTACATTATGGATGCATTTGGTTTAGCTTTTTGAATGCCCTTGAAAATTTGGGGTGTTTGGAAGCCATTCCCCGAGGGGCTTTAGGGTGAAAGCTAGTCTTAGGAAGGTTGAAAGCTCAATACCGGTCTCCCAAATTTTCCGTCAAGGACATTCAAAAGGTTGAGGAATGGTTCCTAAACCAGCATTTTCGGAATGCTGAAAACTTTATTAATGAAATTTTGTCCGGTTCATTTTTTGCCCTAAAAAACTCATTAGAAATCTAAATATACTGCTTTTAAAAAACGGAACCCTAGTCTCCTCCTAGATAATCCCTTGCGGCCTTGCATCTCTTCTCGCAACTCCTCCTAGACAAACCCTAGCTTCTAAACCCTCGTATTTGCTCCCTCTCCCTCGCATCTACTCTCTCGCTTGACAACGCTCCCTCACTTGCACTCCCTTTGCTTGATCACGCCCCTTCGCTTGTTCTCTCCCTCGCGACTGCTCCTCTGCAGGTTCAATCTCTCCTTCACCTCGTTTTTGGGTTTTATTTTTTGCTTTTTTATAGAATGAAGTTGCTCGCTTTTGGGTGTCACTATAAGCTTGGTCCTTCTGGGTGTTGCTGGTTGGGCCCTCTTGATTTTGTGCTTGGACTAAGTGTTTGTTGGAAATGTCGACCTGCATGTGGCTTTTACCATTGGATCCACACTATTGTTTGGCTCGGCTGCAAGCATTTGGTGTGATGGGTTATTGGTTCTTCACTTTTGTTGTTGTTGGAGTTGGACTGGACTTTGTGGTTGTGGTTTGAAGAATAGGACATGCATAGGATCATTTTATGTAGGACAAGTTCTTGTTTTGATAGTTTTATTTTTTGTGCTGATTACTTGTCTCCCTTCTGTGATTACCTTGCGATTTCATTGAAGATGTTTAATTGGGATCCTTTATACAGAAAACTGTATTAAATTTCATTTTATCAGTATATGGCGAGTTCATTAAAAGAAAATGCATTTTTTGGAGCTCAAAAGATATACAAATGTTTTGTAAGTTGTATGTTAAAATAGATTGAAAAAGACAATCGTCTTGCAAACAACAAAATGGATGAAAGGATAGTCATAACTAATAAGTTTGACGAGCTAAGGGGTATAAAGTATGATAAAAGTTAAATGAAAAGTAAGTGGAATGATAAAAGTCAAATGAAGAGTAAGTGGAATAATCTTAACAAAGAATGGAGAAGATAGAGATAATTGATTTTGAATGAAACAAAGATTAGGATGGGATCCAAAGAAGAATACCATTGATGCAAGTGACGAATAGTGAAAGAAGAAAATTCAAGTTTCTCCCCTTCTTTTGTTACTTTTTTTAAAGTTAATCTTTATGATATAACTCATGAACATATTTAATATAGTAGGAAAATCCGAAGGTTAGAGTTTTTAGAACTAAATGCATACATCCAAATCTTGAAGTTTTATTTGATAGAATGTTTAGAGATACAGTTGCTACAAGAAGTGTCACATGAAATTCTACACAAAGTTTATGTGTTGATAAGGATACCATGGCCACATAATTTGATATCGGTGATTGTGCAAAATTCACTGATGATAATATAAAGTGTAATGTAAATGAAAAGATTGTTGAAAAGGCTGAAAGTCATAAAAAGAGAGGCGTAGAGTTCAGTGATGCAAACTCAAGAAAAGAAACAAAAGAAACAAAAGAAATTGACCACAGTTGCTAAGAGTGCGCATAATAATCATTTTGTTTCTCTATTTTTCTGTGCTCAGAAATAAGTTTAGAATAGAAATTCATTTAACAACACAATTTCATGTTCCATTTGTTGAACAAATTTTTATTTCAGAATTAGGTTTGGAACATAAGTGAGAAGTAAACTTTTTTTTTCCTTTTCTATCTCTTCAACATATGGAGACTTCGACCAAATAAAACATGGAGATATTCTGACTTGACTCTCCATTTGTTAACAGAAAGAGACTTCAACCAAAAACCCTAGACACGTCGTTGCTCACCTTGACTCTGATGTTGACTCTGTCCTTATCATCGCCGTTGACTTTGATTTCGTCCATCTTGCTGGCATTGACCCCGTCTTCTTTGTCAACTCTCATTTCACAAGACCCTCATCAATTGCACGAGCCTATCTTCTTGAAGGCTCCAGCTAATTGTGATTGATCGACTTGCCAATGCAATTGGTGGGCATCGCCTCTTCATCTCGCTCGTGCTCTCACTTTGAGTGGGGTTGGGATTTTTCCTATCACTTAAATAAGGTGTGAATTTTGGTCTTTCTAGTAGGGTATCAAAGCACCTTTTTTGGGGTTAGAGGATGGTGCCGTAAGTTTTCTCCATTATATTGAGAGGGTTTTGTGTGTTAGCTTCTTAACCCATAACAACCAAGTAAGATCTGGCAAAAAATTGGTAATAATTTGACTTTGTCATGTCAAAATTAATGACACTCATGGGTCTTATCTACTCTGCACTCCTGACTTATTCATCTCCTGATTTAGGGACTATTAGAAGTAAAGTTATATTTGTTCTATACAGTAGTCGCATGTTTTGCTAAATTAAGCTTGGTATTTGTTGAAAGTAGTTAATTATTTGTGAGTATATTACGGATACCACGAATAAAAGCCATTCAAATGAAATCTTTAGAGTCCACTGATGCTATATTCTTTATTTTGCTTATTATTCTTCAATGGTGCATGCACCCAAATGACTTGCACAAATCATAACCACAAAAGTTTTTGCAAATAAATTACTAAAGAATGAAATTTTTTGGTGCAATTATTTGACAATCTCCAGCTATGGCAATATTAGGAAACAACAAACAATTAAAGGAGTCACCAAGTTTTGGCTTTTAAACTATGAAAGGTATGAGTTGAGTCACTGGTTTATATAAGTAGGCATATGCTTAGATTAAGTGGGGACTGGTACATACCCTTCTCACTCGTGCTGTCACTTTAGTGGCCTTGAAGTTCGATTTTGTGTTTTTGTCGGAGATTCTGTGTTTAGCTTCAGCGGTTAGATAGATTTGCCTTTAATGTTTTGCTTGTTAGAGTCTCAATTCAAGACAGGTCTAGAATCGCCTCGAGTGATTCGACAGTGTGATAATTTTGGGTCTTGATTCCTTTTTCTTTGAATGTGTTGATGTTGTTTCTTGGGCAAAGTGTGTAACAATATATTACGCTTTTAGTGTAGATATCAGACACTATGATCTAACATTGTCCTTTGGAGTATGGTGTCACTACATGAAAAGAGTATGTGTGGACATACTGCTGTAATTGACTTGCCTGCGAGTCCTCTTGTGTTTTTTTTTTTCACAATTGCTGCAATAAAATGTATTTACATAGTAGTAAAAGTGAGCTTAGGATATGTATGGGATGTACATGTATGCTAACGATATATACTTGCGTGTATAATTTGATATGAGGATGTTCTCTTTAAATTTTCTTCATGCATTTTGTTTTATTAATAGTCATAAAACTTTACATTGATGTGATCTTAACATCAAAACTTCTGCACTTAAATTGATATATCATCTGATATGAGTCAGCTGATGCTCAACTAGTTAATGTTAAATAGCATCCTACAAAGATGCATTTCTGGTAATATGGATCGAGCCTTTAATCAATTTGCTTAATTTGTTGGTAAAAGAGGTAAAAAAGGGAAATCACATCACTTGTACCTATAACAAAGCAAGGTGGAATAATATATACACGCATAATTAAATAAACAAACAAGACTCCACTTTAATGTAATTCGGTTGAAGAACATGGTGAACAAACTGAAAAGACATTATAGTAGTTTTAAGAAACTTATTTCACAATCTGGCTTTGGATAAGCTAATGTAAACAAAACAGTTATTGTGGAGGATCCTAGCGTAAGGGAGTTTCACATCAAATCAATGTATCACTTTACATGGGTCATTTTCTTATTATTATGGATGTAAGCTTCGATTATGTTGATGATGTATATTATTATTGTAAAAATTGTAGAATAATAACGAATATGCTAAATTAATGAATAATGAGTTTCCCAATATCCAGATTTGTGTATTATGTTTGCTGATACATATATTGCTTGAAAGTATGTAGCAGGAAATGTAGAAGACTTGGTGGTGTTTGTGACGACCCCAGCACGTTATGGCTATTGTAGAACTACTATCACCGATATCTTCTTCGTTTTAATTTTCTTAAGCATACGGAAGCATAAGGGACTAAAGAAAGTTCTGGGGTACACATGATTTTTTGTAAACAGAGCAACTTCATTTCTTATTTATTTATATATGTACATCAGACGACAAGTGGGGTGCTATGGGGAAGTACAAAAGGTCAATACTAAACAGACTATACTGAACTCTAGGTCGGTCACCCCTCCCCACCTAACTGGACAAGTGTCACCTAACAGTGGCCCTTGATGTCATCAAAATCTTCCGAGCTCCCAAAAATCTTGTTCCCTCCTATCTCCTTCCTATGTTGCCGAGCTGTCTCTGCCTCCTAACCCTTCAGAGGACAGTGGGAGTGGACCCACCGTACATCCATCAATGTGAGCATGCATCCCGATGAACTCAAAGGTAACCTACCCTGTCGGGGGCCCTACATCAACGACAATATTCGACTTGATTCGAAAGAAGACAGTATTCGGAAAATCAGGGTTTGTGAACCTGTCCTCCTCCCAAGTGAAGTCCATTGGCACCTTGTAGCGAATCATTGGAGAGGTAGGTGGGATCGACATTCTAATGATCTTAAAAGATGAAGTCAGCAACCAGTGAGTCACAACCCAACAAGTAAAAGGTCCACCGGCCTATACCACACAAATCGATCACCGTATGACAAAGAAAGTCTCCATAGAAAGTGTCGTAAATCACATGCATAATAGCTTACCTAAGAACCTTTTAAATTATGCGATTGATGAATATAAGTCATAAATTTTCCCAGCAAAGACCAATAGTTCTATTTAGAAATACCAAGACGTGCAGACCCTTGGAGTGCCATAACTTTACACAAAGGGACACTTAAGTGCCATAACTTACGAAAGGTACACTTAAGTGCCAAAATCGGAGTAAAATGGATCACTTGAGTGCCAATCCGGCCAAAGTCCGGCCAAAACGCCGACGTGGCATTTTTCCGGCGAAGCCAGCCCAAAACGACACCGTTTTGCATGCTGATGTGGTCAAATAATGCAAAAACGGCGTCGTTTTGGGTTGACGTGGTAAAAAAATAGTATAAAAAATAATAAAATTAAATTTAGTTAAAATATTAAAAAATAATAATTTTAAATAAATAAAAAAAAAAAAGGAAAGGGGGAGGCGGGCCGAGGGATCGGCCCTTAGCCGCCACCGCTAGGAAGGGCCGGCGACAGCAGGGGGAGGGTCGGTCGGGGTCACCGGGCCCCGGGCGGGGGTCGCCGGGCCACGGCCGGGTCGACCACCCCTCGGCCGACCGACGGAGGGCTCGTGAGCCCTCGCCCCAAATCGGGATGAGGGTTGCAGCCCTTGCCTAGATCCGGCGAGGGCTGCAACGACCTCGCCGGATCTAGGCGAGGGCTGCGAGCCCTCGCCACCGGCCACGAGATCTAGGGAGGGTCACGGCCCTCGCCCGGATCCGGCGAGTGTTGGCGGCCTTTGCTCTGCGAGCCCTCGTAGCCAGGGCTCGGCGACCCCGATCAACCCTCCCCTTGCCGTTGCCGGCCCTTCCTAGTGGCGGCCGGGCGGCGGCCACGGTGGGCGAGGGCGATCCTCGGCCCGCCTCCCCCTCTTTCCTTTAAAAAAAATAATTTTAAATAATTTTAAATAATTTTAATTTTAAAAATATTATTTTAAATTTTTTAATTTTAAAAATATTATTTTTGAATATTTTAACTAAATTTAATTTTAAAATTATTATTTTTTAATATTTGAACTAAATTTAATTTTAAATTTAATTTTATTATTTTTTATATTATTTTTTTACCACGTCAGCTTAAAATGACGCCGTTTTTGCATTATTTGGCCACGTCAGCGTGCAAAACGGCGTCGTTTTGGGTTGGCTTCGCCAGAAAAATGCCATGTCGGCATTTTAGCCGGACTTTGGCCAGAGTGGCACTTAAGTGATCCGTTTTTCTTCGAATGTGGTACTTAAGTGTACATTTTGTAAGTTATGGCACTTAAATATCCCTTTGTGCAAAGTTATGGCACTTGAAGCGTTCTTTTGCCGAAATATCAAAGTCATAATCAATATATTTTGATGCTGCCATCATCTTTCAGGGAATCCTGTTACCCCCGGGCATCTCGCACCCATCCGGCATCGCGAGGCATATGGGGGAACCGCGTTACACCCCCCAGGCATCTGGAGGAACCTAGTTACCCCTCTAGGCATCCCTACTACAACTCGGGGCATTGTCGTCCCAAGGACTGACGGCATCCTCAGTCACACATTCACACAATGATGCGGTAATTTCATAATTCAATTAAAAGTATGTTAACACCATTACCATTCAAGAATTCAAGCATGCATCTAATGAATCATCATTTATTTTCATTCCTTAGTCTAATATAAACTCATCCATATAGATATTAAGTGAACCGTGGGGAATGTCCCACATTCTAGACCTAAATTAGCCTCATAAGGCGTTCCACATGCCTTTAGAGTTGATGGCTATTGTCTAGGTAATCTGTCTTCAAAACTTATGAAATTTGGTATAAGGTGGATAAGACCTAAAGGAACATCTTTCGTGAAGAACTCGAAATATGGTTCAGTTCATAGAGTTCTAAATAATTTTTGCAATCCGGGCTCAAAACAGTCAAAATCTCCAGAACGAAATTGAGTAGAAAAATAAATATTTCACTAATCAAGTGAGACCAAAAAATTATGAAAATTTAATATGTGGTATCTTGAGATGTGATCTACAAATTTTGTGAATAACATATTTTATAATTCTGGACCGAGAAATCTATAGAAAATGAAAAGCAGAAAGAGGTCGGTCCAGTGACCCAAAAACAGATTTTGAATCCTGAAGTTTTTCAAATATATTTTTGTCATATGAATTCCAAAAATTATGAAATTAAAGTATGTCGTAGAAAAGTCAATAAGGGACAACTCTTGTGAAAAACACCCCATGAAATTTGTAACATATAAGTCGGTAAAAAATTAGAAAATTTCTGGGTCGGGCTAGAACCGAACCCGCCCTCAGCCCAGTCATGGCTTTCCTTCAAAGATTTTGCCATTCCAGCCCTTGCACATGCCAAATATCGCTATCCATGCCTCTACGACCTAACCACAAACTCGACTATTTAGAACTCGACAGCGTAGCTATGTAACATAGTCAAAACTTCCGATTAAACGAATAACGTAGTCGAAACTTCGATTAAATGAAAATCTCAACAACTTTCTTGGATTTCTACAAAACTATTCTCGTCGCATGAAAAACGATTGATATAGGATAGAACAGAAGATATATACTTGCCTCGGGTTCTCGTCTACAGCGGTCATGAGTTGACGGAGATGGCTTGTTGCTGGCCCGATGTTCTTCTAAGGGCGAGCAATGAAGACGCTGAAGCTGTTTGTCTCTTCTGCTGCTGGTTTGTTAGCAGCAACTAGGCTGAGACAATAAAGTGAGGAGGGGGCGTGGGGACTTTGGCGGTGGACTAAAAATGAAGTGGAGTGGCGTGTGTTCCCCAGTAAAAAGCAGCCCCCCCACTCTCTCTCATTCATTCGATGCCCTTTCCACCGCCATAGTCCCTATCTTGTGTAGCAACAATTGTTGGCTATTTATCCCATCCCTTGGCCAGTTGGATCCTTATCCCTTTTGTAGCAAATGTGGCGGTGAGGGGATGGTTCAAGAATCCTCAAATGATGGAGGATAATTTAGAAGTTTTCATCGGCAATAATGGGGAAAAAATTCAAGACTCTCCTGTTGATGTAAAGGATGTGGTGGCTTGGTGATGTACATATCCTCGGATGAAGTGGAAATGGCATCACTTGGTGACGACATCGCGAGGATGCGAACGGCGTAATCCGACAGCGAGCTCGCTAATGTAGCATGGACCGTCAAACATTCGGGGCTCGCTATTTTGTCAAGCGAAAATCCGAATGTCACAGTGCTAGAGAAAAAAGACAATGGTGTTGGTGGTGACAATTGTGGTGGTGCTATTATAGGTGATCTAAATGAATTTAATGAACACTATAATAATGATGGAGTCTTTACACTTGACATGACTGCCATCCCAATTCGTGAGAAGTACAAATTGGATAGGAATCCAAATTCTAAGAGAAGGAGAAAGAGCAATATATATGATTTTACTAGCATCTACAAAGCCATTCAAGAAATTATCAAATTTAGGGTGGGTTAGTCAACAAGTGACTCCATCACCTTACATGTCTTGCCACCTGCAGTCCCACTCTAGAAAAGTTGTGGTTGCCATCCTACATGACATGCCCGACTTGGAGCATAACCTTTACAATAAAACTGTGAACTAAGTGTGCTTTAATGTCATTTGGAGAGATGCTTTTATCGTATTTGTACTAGAAATGAGACATATACTTATTGAATCTCTTTAAGACGTTAAGAAATATGCTATTAATTTATATTTTGCTTAATTTCACTCTATGACTTATGCATTTGAGAGACTTTGGTTTTTATTTATTATGTAACTATAATAACATTGTGACTATTGTTGATTCCTATTGGAGTTCTTATCTGATATGTTTATGTTCTTACTTCGTGTGATGGACATAGGTAATATGGAAGGGGGTGAAAGTAGTGTGTATAATGATCAAGTAACATTAGTTGAGTAGGACTTTGATGATTTTGATCTTCATATAGAAATAATATAGTTGTGCACTATTACGGCAGATATGTCTATGCACACACAAGAGAACTTATTACGAATAGCATATTGTTAGGACTCAAATGGGTAATGGCATTTTTTATGGACATTCGAATAAAGTATATGAAATTTTTAGAATTGAGAGACATGTCTTTCTCAACCTTTGAGATTTTATAAAGGTAAGAGGTTAGTTGGAAAATAGTTAATATATTAGAGTAGAAGAACAAGTTGAGATTTTCTTGTCTATGATTTTTCATCAGAACTTGTATAGAGATTTATGTGAGAGATTCCAACATTTGAGACAAATTATTAGGAAGTATTTCACTATAATGTTGCAGGCAATTTTCAAACTGGTAAGAGAGGTTATGGTACTACATTCTTTTGATGTTGTCCCGAAAGAGATTCTTATGTATCATAATCATAAACATTACTTTAAGATGGGGTTCGCATACATTTCTTTACACCATCAGTTTTCTTTTATTGATAATCTTGTATAATACTAGTTTTTGATAAAATGACAAGATTGTGTAGGCGCTATTAATGACACCCATGCTCATACTTTTGTACTTGTGTTGAAGTAGATCCCATTAATAGGTATAAAAAAAATAATCACTCAACATGTGATGTGTATTTGTTTGTTTGATATGAATTATTATTATTATTATTATTATTATTATTATTATTATTATTATTATTATTATTATTATTATTATTATTAGTATTATTAGTATTATTATTAGTATTATTATTATTTTTGTATATGCTAGTTAGAAAAGCTTTGCTAATGGTTGTCAGTTGTTCTCGGCAGCACTTAAGACTCATTTTGTTAAAATTTCCTTGATCACCATTATGTATTTACTTATTTTTTCAGGAAAATTTTTCTTAATAATTGTATTGCGATTGCAAATCATGACCAATATTTGAATACCTTGTTATAGGCAAATATTACATGGTAGATTCTATTTATGCAGCCACTCCAAGATTTTTAACTCCTTCTAAAGGTGAATGATATCATCTAGATAATTATAGAGGTAGAACAAGACAACTGATAATGGTAAGAGAATTGTTCAATATAGGCATTCTTTACTAAGGAATATCATGGGGATATCATTTGGGGCATTAAATAATTTTTTTTTTAAAGGTAAGAATATATTGAGCTTTAACCAAACTATACTTGGGGCATTAAATAATTGCTTCTTTATATTGAGATATATGCTTTTATTTACAATTTGAAAGCAAGCACATATTGTGATTGCATGTTGTGATATCAATAATTACATTCATGATTAAGATAAGAGGGATAAAAACTTTTCTCTATATGGAGATCCGGAGTGCCAGTTTAAACCTACATAAGATGAGGTTACAAACAATCCATCGATCAAGGAGGGAATTGAGATGAACATGCTTTAGAAAAGTATTGCCAAATGGATCATAATATGTTGAAGATTCAATAAAATTGTATTTTTATTTTTTTTTTCATAATGTATTTCCATTATTTTATATTTGAGGATTTCCTATGTTGTCTCTTTTAATGTGATCTAGTATTTGAGGATTATTATTTTTTTTTTATTTGAGGATTTCCTATTAGTTTCAAAATATCATCATATTTTTTTGGCAACTCGAACATGTCTTTTGAAGAACATTCCATTATATGCCGAATGGAATGAACTCTCAAGATCAAAGATGAATCTGACATTCTAAGGGGTAGTATGATTTTCTGGCCTCATGGAACTACTAAGAACTTTGTTTTGGGCATCATGATTCTTTTTTTATTGTTGGTTACTCCTATCTTGGGGATGGAAGGGGAATGCGTTGACTCACGTGTTTATGCCTCCTCATTCGATTTTAGGTATGGTTTTTTGAGAGCATTAAGGAGTGATTCACATTTTTTCAACTTCTTTGAAGGGATATTATTATTTAGGTCATTCACCATCAGGTCACTCACCACCAAGAGTTGACTTGTCTTTCCTTTATAAAAATACTTACTTCATTTTGAAGCTTTTCTTCGTATGTGAGTTATGATTATTCCTAGTAGATGTGTAATAGTCATCTCAGCACCTAAATTTGAGTTAAGATGCGATTAATTAATTCCTAATAAACTTGACACGAATGAAAAAAGAAGAAGATATAATGGTAGATACTCGGTAAGATGTATTGATCTTTTAAAGAAATCTTAGTGCACTAGTACATGTGAACCCAACTCATGATCATTATTGGATCCAATTGATTTAACAACGAATGCGATTTGGGCTCACATGATCCAAATATATCGAATACTCATTCATTCTTTTTAGATAGATATTTATAAAATGCGCATTTGCCTACTCTCTTGTCAATAGAAGCGGAATCGACTATTTATATATATATATAGGCATATTTGCATCATCAATTAACTATTGACATAAAGGAACTCATGGACCAGGATTCCTTAAAATGAGCACTTAAGAAGTCACGATCCCAAGAGTTGTAGCTATAGCGGTTGACGGCGAACAAAATCTTTTTAGTAAGGCTTCTTTAATGGTTTATTTGAATTTGAGGATTTCTTGTGTTGGCTTTATAATGTGATATGATTTTCGAGACTTTTTATTATTTGTATTTGAGGAATTCCTATCGGTTTTAAAATATCATCATTTGTGACATTAAAGGAAAAATCCTCTTGTCTACCTTATTTTGCGATATAAGGGAAACTAATGTGGAAAAAAAATTGGAAATAGAAATTTTGTGTTATTATTAAACGAATTTATATTCCAAGAAATAAAAATCTTATTCTGTTATTAAACGAATTTCTGTTATAGAAATAGATATTTTGAGTCATTATCAAACGTATTTCTTTGTTCATAAATTTATCCAGAGAACAAAATTAGAAATTTGGTCAAAAATTGATTTCTTGAACAAAATGATTATCATTCGCATCCTAAGCCAACAATGCAAATGGATAGAATTTGTTCAGCTAGTGAAAATATGAGCAATGCCACATCTCTTGTGAGAGGGTTTGATTTTTACAAGAAAATTATTGAGATACTGAAAGCCATACTTGAGATTATGTAAAAAGAAGAGTTATACTTTTTTGCATTGAATCATTTTGTAGAAAAGAAAAACAATAGGTAAAATCTCATAAACTTGGATGGCAATTAACAAAAAGTCCGGTGGATCAAGTATAAGTTCAAAAGGCGTAGGCCTCACTAGGAATGTTAGCTACTTATTTGGACTCTTTCATATGCTACGTTGTTGTAATTTTCTTATTAACACTATCATTTATACTAGTTGGTGAGACATGTTTATGTTTTATTGTGAGACATACTTCTAGCTAGTGTTCTCGTTATTGAGTGGAGTTTACATATATATGACGGTCGATAAATGTTCTATCAATGAATGATCTAGATGATTTTTTACATTTCTTATCCTTATTCTATTTTGTTTCTTTAATCAATTATGAATGATTCTCCCAAAAGGAAAAACCATGAAAAAGAGGAAGATGAATATTGGCTAGCCTATGCAGCCACCCATATTGTAGTTATTTATCAGAAAATAAACCGTCACAAAAAACTGTACATAACATCATCATATACAAAAAAATGCATGATTAAGAGAGTTGATAGGTATTGATGCTAATTCAATAGTGTTTTTGAATGTTTAGAATGTATAGAGCTGTATTTAGTATTTTTAATGCATGATTTAGTGACATAATATGGTCTCCATGGATCTAAAAATATTGATATTACAGAAATGCTATGAATATTTCTTCATATATTAAGACATGGTGTAGATAACAGGTTAGCACAAGAGCGCTATTAGCACTCTGGGGAAATCATATGTAGGTTATTTAACTTCTTTAGGATAACGCGTGTGAAATGGGAGCAGATTTAATCTAACAATACAATCGACAATTTAGGGAAGTTCCAAAGAAAATTAGTGATAATTGAAGATTTTATGAATATTTTAAGGTAAATTATGATAGGGGTGTGCAAAAGAACCGGGACTCGCCCGGACCGCCCAAAACCGGTGGTTCTTGAGGGAACCGGTCTAGTTCCTGATTCTAATTTATGGGAACCGGTGGGTACCGGTCTGGTTTCTGGTTCCATGGGTGGATCCGTCCACCCGCCCACCTGGATCGGACCGATTCATTAAAATAATATATTAATCTTTAATATTAAAAAATTGAAATTACTAATTAATAAACCCAAATCAAATAACTGAAAAGATTAAGTCAAGATTGCGAAGAAGCAAGGCTGGCCCAAAAGCTAAAAAGTCCAAAGCCGTCCAAAGCAGGGTAATCTCCAGTCAAACCAAATGGGGAGGTTCAAAAGCTAAAAAGTCCAAAGCGCACCTTGAGTCCTTGACAAAACGTCGAGCAGAAAGCAAACACGCGAAGAAGCAAGCATGCGAAGAAGCAGGGCTGCAGGAGGAGGAGAAGAAGAATAGGTCGGGCGAAGAACTAGCAATTTTGATCGAAAACCAAAGTTGTTTCGTGTCAAGATTGGAGCTTTCGAGAAACCCTGGAACCCCCTCGGGCTAGGGTTTGCGAGGAAACCCTTGATCGCAGCAGTTTCATCCATCCCTTTCTCTATTCGAGGGGGTTTTTGATGAGAGGAAGATGATAGAGCGTGAACAGATTGATCGCAATTTGATTTTTATCACCTTGTAGGGTCGGGCTGTATTGTTGGATGAAGGATTGAGGTCGCAGGAAATGATTTGTTTGTTTAATTTTTTTTGTAGCTAGGGTCCTGTAGTGCTTGTTATTGGATACCCTTGAGTGCTTGTGTTGTGCAGTTGCTTGTTAGATGTTGTGAAGACATCTTTTTAAGTAGATTAATTATCAAAAAGAAGGTGGAAATGGGGTGCAGCTTCTTGTCTTTCATTCTTTAGTTCCATTTGTTAGAAAACAGATGATATGTGTAGATTGTAGAGTTTGCTGATTGCCGCCCATTAGGTACTTATTCTAGTGCGACTAGCTGTTGTTGTTGGCCTTTTCTTTTGTCAGGAAATAATTCCATTTGGGATTGTATTTAGTTAAGCAATGTTTGGATAAGTCTAAGGACAATACTAGTTGTTCTTTTTCTCTTTAGTTCTTTAGGAAGTTGGACCATTTATTTAGCTCCTTATGGTATCATTTTATATCTATTTTCTATTGTAAGTAAAATATGATTTAGCTCCATGAGAAGTGTTTTAGTGTTGATGATGCGTTGCTTGATTCGAGCAGGTGATTCATTAACATGTCAATGGAAGTTGAGGAATACTGTGATGCGATAACGCTAATAGTGGAATCAACATCACAAGAACATGAAGGAGGTGAAGACTTTGAAGAAGCATCCAAAACAAATAAGGTTTCCGGTTCTTGTTCATGTCCTCCTCCTAGTAAGCGAAAATCAGTAGCTTGGCTTCATTTTCAAAAAGGAACAACTCACACAAATGGAAAAGTTGATGTATTTTGCAATTATTGTGGATCCAAGTATTCGTACCACGTTGATAATGGTACTTCAAATATGTTGAAGTACTTGAGAAAGTGCAATAAGTATCCTTGCAATATGGATAAAAAGCAAAAATTGTTTGCATCACAAAGAGTAGATGGAACTCAAATGATAGGAGGAGATACTACTAGTAGTACTGGGAGTGGTGGAAATTTAACGACATAGAAGTTTAATCAGGAGAAATGTAGGCAAATGCTTATTTGGATGATTATAATTGATGAACAACCATTTTTGATCGCTGAACATGTTGGATTTCGTGATTATGTTAATCAATTATCTATGTCTTACTGCATATTTTATTGATGAAAATTGGAAATTACACAAAATAATCATCAATTTTGTGGTGATACATAATCACAAGGCAGGGATATTGGGAAAGTAGTTGAGAAATGCATATATGAGTGAGAACAGAGAAAAAAATGTCCACAATCATAGTGGATAATGCTAGTTCAAATAATGTGGCCATTAGTTATTTGAAAGAAAAATTTTCAAGAGAGAGGCTATTGATCTTAGATGGTGAAGCTTTACACATGAGATGCACAGCACATATATTAATCTTGATTGTGAAGGATGGCTTGGCCGAGATACGTGATTATATTGCACGTATTTGAAACGTGATTAGGTATGTGAGGAGTTCTCTCATGAGAGCTAAGACATTTCGAGATTGCATTGAAAGTACAATGATTGCTTATAAGGGTTTAGTTTTTCTTAATATCTCAACTAGGTGGAATTTCACTTATCTAATGTTAGAGAGTGCCATAAAGCTAAGAAAGTTTTTGAAAGGATGGAAGAAGATGATAGTTCTTTCTCAGCTGAGCTTAATTCTAATACTCCAAGTAGTGTTGATTGGGAAAATGCTATTGTTCTTTCCAATTTTTTGAAGAAGTTTTATGATACCACTAAGAAGATGTCTAGAACTTTGTATATCACTTCAAATGATTATTTTGCGAGGATAGCTTCTTTGTATAATTATTTGCGAGAAGCAACGAAAGCTTTTGATCATAGGGTGAGAGTTATGAATGTGAAAATGAAAGATAAGTTTGACAAATATTATGGGGGTTTAGAAAAAGTAAGTATAATGATATTGATTGCGGTAATATTGGATCCTAGAAAAAAGCTGAATTATGTGAGGTATTGTTGTAAACTTATTTATGATGATGCTGCAAAAGTTGATGAGATGTTTGATAATGTGAAATTTTCCCTAGAACGTGTGTTTAAATTTTATGAGAAATCTTGTCACACTTCTAGTGACAAAAATTTGGATGGCGAATTGGTAAGTTCTACTAATATCGGTAGTAGCTGCGATCCTTATTGAAATGAGGGAAATGAAGAGGACAATTACAGCTTAAATTTCTATATGCAAGAGTCTTCGTATAATGACTTTCTTAATAAGGAGAAGAAAAGGTATGGTGGCAACTCATTTGAGCTCGATCGTTATTTTAAAGCTAAACTTGAAGATGGTCGTGATCTTGACATTTTGAATTGGTGGAGTGTTGCTGGCCAAAAGTTTAAAATCTTATCTTTGATGGCTCGGGATATTTTGTCTATTCCCGTTACTATCGTTGCTTCAAAGTCAACTTTTAGTACTTCTGGTCGTGTGCTTGATGGTTTTTGGAGTTCTTTAACTCCTAGAGTTGTGGAAGCTTTGATTTGCACTCAAGATTGATTAAGAGCGGTTCTTAAGCCGATTAATGTTGAAGAGTGTATCAAGAATTCGGAAAAGTTTGAATTGGGTAAGTCCATATCATTTTATAATTTAATTCTTTTGTATATCTATTATCTAATAACTAAATACTTTATTTAATATCTTCTTTTTGTTAGATATTAATAATGTTAACACGGAGATTAACGGTCCATAGAGTTTACAAGTTGAAGTGGGAGGAATATATGTGGTGAGATTCTCAATAATTGTTTGAGTTCAATTTTTACTAATGTTGAGCAATCATCTATTTATTATTGTTTTACTTTCAGGAGATTGGAACTTGGAATTTAAGAGCTCAAGCTTTATAAGTCGTGAACTTTTAGGCGAATCTTGCTGCAATTGCTGTGTCGTTGTAAAGTGTAAACTTGTTTAATTTACTCTACTTGATGAGTTTGTTTCACGTACTTAAATTTGGTTTGGTATGATTTTTTGGACTTGTGCCTTCAGGATGGTATAGAGCTCATGTGATCAATTTGATGACCGTTGTGGTTTGACTTATAATTAGTTTTACTTTATTTCACTTTCAATATTATGTTTTGATTTCTAGTTATTGTAGCTTTTGGTTTCTAGTATATTACTCGATATGAAGAGTTCTCATGGTGGGATTTAGAAAATGATATTATTATTATTATTATTGTGAGATCGGTTCCATGGATCCATCCGGGAACTGGACTAGATTGGCAGTCCGGTTCCTGGGTGGATCCATGCAACTAACGAGTGGATCCCGGTTCCAATTTTTCTTAAGCGGTTTTTAGTGGGCGGTTCCTGGTTCTAGGTTGGGAACCGCCCGCCCGGACTATGCATACCCCCCTAAGTTATGATATCAAATAATGTTAGTGTTATTATTTTAAAATTGCATTAGAGTTATAGATGATACACATATTTTCGCGATTTTATCGGTCGAAAATGAACATCAACACATAATGTAATGGTCGTGTGCAATTTTAACATGAAATTTATTTATGTAGATTGGGAGGAAACAACTCATGATACATGCATCTTTTATGAAGTCATTGAGAGATGTGACTTACAATTTCTCCATCCTATAAAAGATTCGTTAATTAATGGTTTTTATATATTCATTCATTGTGTGGCATATGTTGATTAGATCTACGGTATTGTTGCATAAGTAAATACATGTAGTAGATATTGGATATTCAAATCGTATGGGTTATTTTGGGCCATACAAATAAGTTAGATATCATTTGCCTGAGTTCCAACGAGATCTTGTATTTAAAGGTTATAAAGAAGTATTCGACCATGTCCACTCTTTACTACAATTAGAAATTAAGCGAGCCTTTGACGTATTGACTAAGAAATGAAAGATATTAAATAGTATGCCAAGTCATCCATATCAAAAACAAGTAAAAATTGTGATAGTAGTAATGACTTTGCATAATTATACATGAAGAAATGCCATGGATGATGCACATTTTGCAAGTGTAGAATTGGATTCCATTTGAAATATAACGGATTCCGATGGTGTAAATAAGAAGGGTAGTACTTCAAATGATGGTACAACATCTAACATGACACGTTTATGTGATCAAATGACTATAAAGTTATGAAATGTTTAAGGATGATTTTTTTTTAGTAAGGATGAAATGTTTAAGGATGTTTGTAAATTTTAAGGATAAAAAATTTCTTTCCTTAGACTTATGGTACCGCATTTATTGTAATGAAAGTATTCCCTTTAATTGAGAAAGAGTAAGTTTTGATGCAAATTTTTTTCCATGAATTTTTTAGCAAAAAATATATTATTTTATTTATAAATTTGTTGATATATATCTTTAACATTGTTGTCAATATTTAAATTTAAAAATTTGCATTTTTTTTCAATTTTAAACCAATTAAAAATTAAAAAGCTTAAATTAACCACTGAAAGGGACTTTTCAAATCAAAATGGAATTTACCAAATAGTTTTTGTATTTTTCCAAAGCCATTTAGGCTAAATTATTTTGCATTTTTCCAAAACCCTTGAAAATGTTGAACTAAACACATTCTAAATTATTCCCCTTTTCATATTATGAATATTCACGCCCCTTACAAAGATTTACAATTAGGAATCACTTTATTGTACATAAAGGAAAGCAAGAAAATGAATGAGAGAGAGAGAGAGAGAGAGAGAGAGAGAGAGAGCCTTGTTCAATCAAGGTCTTACCTTCTTTGACCATTAGAATAACTTTCTACAACATCAAAAACCTCTTGTTAAGGAACATTGAAGGTGACTTCCTAAAATAAAACACTTTACTTCTACAATCTTCTTGACATTTTTGCTGCTTTCATCAACATAGAAGAAACATATTTCATTTACTCCAAAGTACTTTTAGCAGGTTCTAACAATTGAAGATAGTCGGGAAACAATAATTTGAATCCAATTAAAATTATAAAGATTTTGGTCTTTTAGCTAAGACCATAGAGACTCATACACGAAACCATACTTCATCTAGCATGAGCTGCTTTTGCCAAATGGTACTTTCATTTTTTTGGTGAAATTTCATCATAAGTCATTCCAAGCAAATTATTGTCCTCGTTTGTCAGTTACTCACATTCTATTGATCCATCCAAATTTTAATGAACCCTCTTCTTATAGGTTGTTCTCCTTCTACAAAGATCCTTCTAGATTTAGACCCATTTTGCATTTACAGTCTGTCATATGACTTGTATTTGTTGAGATTGATTATACTACACGCTCAAATACACTTGTTAGTAGTTTTAGATTATTTTGTAACCTTTGAGATATCATACACGATTTTCTCAACAATTTTCTCCTTTTTAATTGTAACATCTTGCCGTCATCTATTCTACATGTTAGACATAAATCAACGTGAGTTCAACATACACAAGTGTCACAGCACAAATTAAAGTAATAGAGATTTTCAATGACACGACTTGACATGATTACTAAATCCAAACACAATAAGTGAATTTGAATTGCCTATCCTAAATCTATCTCTTTCAGTTATTAGGGGTAACATTTAATTTGCAACAGACCAACCGTGACTCGTGGTAACAGTAGACCCTCATTAACTCCACCTTATCTTTGTTGGCTCTAAAATTCAAATTAATTATGCCTGAAAAAAGAAGCTACATAATTGTCAATTTTAAGGGGTGACAATTGCTTATGTAGCCAACCAACATAACGATAATCATATGGAATATATGATAGTGAAAATTGACTAAACATGGACGGATAATAAATAGTGTACAATAATGGTAAAAGACATTGTGTTTTTTTAAGACATTTAAAAGATTATGCTAAATTTATAGTAATTTTTAGTAAAGTAACTATGATTTTGTTTATTTCACGAAAAATGAATGATTAAAATTTTTTTATTAAATGATTGTTTTTTAAAAAAAAGAACAAAAAAATATTTTCACCAAAATTTTTAGATATAAATTGTTATTGATAATAAAATTTATTTTTGACTAATTATTTAAAGTGATACATATAATCTTTTTTTTTTTTTCAAAATAACCTCTAAATTATTCATTTTTCATAAAGCAATCGAAGTCTTAATTTCGTTATAACGGTAAAACGTGGAGTTTTATTTTTTGATATATATTTTTTTCTAATCAGCACTTATGAGTCCGCAAAGCACTCGCTGGATCCCCAGAAGATCTGCAGCCAGAAGTTCTTGAGATTCGTAGTAGCGTTGCAGAGAGAGAGAGAGAAGAGAGAGTATGGCGCGTAGCATCTCCTTCGTCACCGGCTCCCAGCTTCTCTCTCTGCGGCGGCGTCCCAACATCGCCATCGTCGACGTCCGGTGAGCTCCAAATCTGCCTCCCGTCTCTTTCCTCTCCGTTGCCTCTTTGTCGGGGTTTCTAAATCGAGATGGGATTTTTGTTAAAAAATTTCCAGGGACGAGGAGAGGAGCTACGACGGCCACATCCCCGGGTCCCTCCACTACGCCAGCGGCACCTTCTCCGACAAGATCGCCGACCTCGTCCAGGACGTCAAGGGGAAGGACACCCTCGTCTTCCATTGCGCTTTGAGCCAGGTATTTGGTTCGATTCCCGTTCGAGGTTTTGGTAGGAGTTGAGGTTGCCCTGTTGCCGATTTCGTTTCGCGTGGGTACACCACCGGGTTTTGTCTATGTGGGTAGTTGGTTAGTTCCTTGTTGGAGGGGACGGGGGTCGTTTGAGTTGGCACTCCTTGATCTTTATCCGTTATAGTTTTTAGGTGATTTCGCTTAATTAGCCGAGAAGTGAAATTCTGGTGGTGGGTCGACGTGATTTGGTTCTTTGGAGGATAGGGAAGTTGGTAACTGCTTCGGCTATATGGGTCTAAGCATACTAGTTGATAGGCTCAATAGCAAGTTACTAAGTCAAATTAGGTATGTTTGTGCCGTTAATTTGCTTTCTGTCTCGAAACAGTATGTCCTTGCCGATGTCGTGTTACAGAATCGAGTGCCAGTTTATTGGTTAGCGCCTGTCCTGTCTTGCATTCTTGTGTTGTTGCAGAGAGTAATTTGTCCCCTTTGGAACATCGAGGAAGGTTTGGGGACAAGTTGATAAACCTTGTGAAATTAGTCGGAGTAGGGAAATCCCAATTCCCCTCAAGTTTGCATGACTGTGAAAGATGAAAAGGGAAAGAAAAAAAGATGTGGGTGTGCGTAAGGCTTCCTTTCATAGTCATGGGAACTGAAAATGTGGACTTCTGCACTGGGATCATTTTGGGGCACACGGAGAGATGGGGTATTCATCCTGTTGCCATCTGTCTGTGAACCAAAAATGTGGACTTCAATTGCTGCAGTTGACCTTAAAGCCTGCCTCCGAAAACTTGGCTGGACAAGATGCATTTATTTGTCACTAGATAAACATAAGGTTGTGCCTCTGGAAATGAGGTGATATCATACTAGGCTGATTTTCTCTTTCAGTGTTGGGCATGTTTTGCAGGGTTGGCAAAAACTGTCTTTATTGTCGATGATGCCTGATAAATGTTTTGAAGCATGATCAGATGGGAGTTGTCTAGTTATTCTAAAATTCTTTATTCTCCCCTCCCAACATTAAATTGGTGAAGTGAAAGCTAATTTTTCTATATTCTATTCTATACAGTTCCTAAATTGGAACTTCTTTACTCTGTATGGATAAGGTCAACGCATCTTCTTTCCATTTTGGAGATGTTGAATACAAAGCATTGGCCTTACTGAATTCAAACTATCACCTTCACCCTGATGCAAGACTTGCATTGAGATTGAGTGGCCATAAGTGGGCAATGGTGTGCTTGCCTCTCTTCACACTTTTTTGTTTTTTTCAATCACTCATGCTCTATGGTCTCTTTGAAGATGGTCTATCACATGTGCGCATGCCTCTCTACTCACATGTGTGCCTGCCTCTCAAATTCTGAGTTTGTATCTCTCCCCTTTTCTTGAATCTAAATAGGCGTGCGAGTGAGAGTGTGTTTGTCTAGCAAGTGAGACGTTGAATACAATTTATAGATGGAGAAACAGAACTCCAGCTATGAATTTCATACTGAAGGGAGATTTTTTAAGTAACTATCAAATGGACTTATAGGCTATAGCTGGTCTATCATTTAGTCTTTGTCCTGACAAGGCCATGCTATGTAACTATTCTGTTAGTTTTTCCATCTCTTGTATCTTCGTCTGAAACTCTACGTATTTACCAACCCACGTGTTGCATTTGTGCATAGTAAGTGTAAATATTTTCCAAATACTTTCAGCATATATCCTAATGTACTTTACAATCGAAAAGCATGCTTTTGGGTTTATCAGTAGATATTTGCTCTAATTTATACACATTTGAGGATTAATGGATGATATGCTGTTCTGATTATAACCATGTTGATACCTGTCTAGGTGCGTGGCCCAACTTGTGCAAGGAGGCTAGCCAATTATCTCGAGGAGATAAAAGAGGATGGAGGAATCAAAGACATTTTAGTACTTGAACGTGGCTATAATGGATGGGAAACATCGGGGAGACCCGTATGCCGCTGCACTGACCTCCCATGTAAGGGTCAAAGTGGGTAGTCATGGACGATGATGCAGCATGTTGTATAAGCACACTTCCTTCTTTAAGATACCGCCTGCTGGTCATAATTGTTAGATCATCATTATACTTGCTGGTCTGCTGGAGAATCTTGATTTTCCTACATGCAGTGGCCAAAACACGATATGAAATAATCCGATGTCGTTGGATCTAATTGGGTTTGGCTGTCGCGAAACATATGAAACACGAATAACGTGAAGCTATCCACTTGAGATCCTAGAATGTGTTGTAAGGATGCCGAGTTTTTGCACTCTGTATTGCCTGCTGTTCCCCTACTGCTTTCTTTTCCGGAGGAGGCTAGAGATGAACAAGACAATTTCTGCCTCTGTCGAATGACTACTTGAAATCTGCTGAGTAAGTGGTGAGTTTCTGGCGATTGGGCTCTCATGGTGCGCATACGATCTGTATTATTGGAACATGTTTACAATTGATCACGAGCGTCTTATCGCAAGCGCTTTGGATTTTCGATGAAATGAACATCACTACAATTAGGGATGAGATAGATTTATAGTAATTGAATAACAGCGTATTGTTGTATATTAAAGTTGACTAGGCCCAACAATGGTTTGCATCGGCATGAATGATTTCCCTTCAAAATCATGACGTTGATGGTTGGGATTTCAAAGGCGAAAAAGGGTAGTATGACCTATATAACTTGTTATGTAGAGATGCAGGGACAGTAAGGTGAGTCTACTTTATATGAGGTTGCGCATATTTACCATCGAGTCATTCAGCTTTTAAACTTAATAATCAAGACTTTGAATAGGTATTTCCAATTAAAATTTTTCGACTTCAAATCAAATTAATTAAGCCTAAAATATCCTTTAAGTTTGACAAGAGTCTTACACATTAGTGGGTTCTATTAGCAGCTAATATGAGGCTATCGACAGCTGATAAGGGACTAAAGATCTTGAAAATTAAAAGACTATATTTAGATCAATGTGAACATTGCGCTCAAGTTTTCTAACACTAAACCCTCGTCATCTCCAACAAATAGGTTAGCTTCATTTCATTTGATTTAGAGTTAGAGATACTCGTTGAAAAAGAAGCTATGTAGATCTGAAAATTCAATCAGAGAGGTGAAAAATTCTAACGACTTAATCATAAAGAAACGTCGATGGTGGTATTAATTAAACGAATTGCTGCTTTGAGGACGTGCTTGTCATCAGCAAAGAAGAGGTCGTGTCATTGGTTGGTGGTTCTTTAGAGTTAATATCTTGAAAAACCTCAAATTGGTACACTTGTGATAAATTTACCCCAAACTATTTTTTTGACCACCAAACACCCCAAACTGGTATATCTTTGACAAATTTACCCCAAACTAGTATACTTGTGACAAATTTATCCTTTGTTAATTTTCGTTAAATTTTATTCTCAAATTATTAAGTTAAATGACACGTGAAAGTTGACCAATATACCAATTTAGGATTTTACGTTCCGTTTGTCACAGTTTATAATTTTTGTGATTTTTTTGTAGTATTAATTCAATTTAACAAATGATATATTTGTCGTAAATTTATCATTTTAGGGTTTTTTGCAATCAAATAAATTAGTTTAGGATAAATTTATCATAAATATACCAGTTTAGGGTTTTTTTATAGTTAGTCAAGATAAATTTGTTACATATATATCAGTTTGGAGTTTTTCAGGATATTAATCCTTCTTTATTTTTGCAGTTAATTGATCCCATGAAAAAATTAAGGAATGATCGGTCCTTCATGATCGGGTCGGGTCGGGTCGGGGGTCGGAAGTCGAAAGATCACTCCTTTCTTTTGGCGGAACGCTCTCAAATTCTCCCTCCCAAAAGGCTCTCTCTCTCTCTCTCTCTCTCTCTCTCTCTCTATCCGTCTCGCTCGCTTCCTTGCTCGCGCTTCCATGGCGGACGCCGAAGACGAAGGAGATGCATTCATGGATGAAAGCAGTGATGATGACGACGACGACGACGATGCTGCTTACGACGACGACGACGACGAACTACTTCGCGGGGAGTTGCTCCACCTCCAAGGGGCAGGACGCAGGCGCCGTCTAGTCGAAGCGGCGGACGAAGCGGCGGCGGCGGGGGGCGCCGGAGGCGAAGGAGACGAAGCCATGGACGAAAGCTACAGGGCGTTCCTCCGGGATGCGGAGTTCCTGCGCCGTCTCGATGCCGGAGTAGGCACCGAAGACGAAGGAGGAGAGGACGAGGAAGGAACCGAAGAGGAGGAGGACGACGAGGGGGACGGGGTCGAGTACATCCACGTAGAAGATTCGCAGACGGGCGGCGCTGGCGGCGCTGGCGGCGGCGGCGGCGGCGGCGATGAGGGTGCCTCGGCTTCTGCTCGAGCGGGATTGGGCGAAGAAGAAGTGGAATCGAGGGTTGAACGGCTGGAAGGAGGTGGAGGAGGAGAGGCGTGTTCTCCTTCGGGTAGATTTGGGGCCGATTCTGAGGGGAGCCAGTGGAATCGTGGCGAGATCGACGGTCTCTTTTGCCCTATATGCATGGAAGCTTGGACCGACGACGGTGATCATCACATGTGGTCCGTTTCTTACGTCCTCACTCTTTCCAGTCTATCAGAACTCAATCATTTGAAAAGTACCTCCCTTTCATGTCGTGTCGTAGGAGATATGTATTTGCTGGAGTAATTGGTCTTGCGCCACTTCTATAAGCTTTTGCTCTCATAAAGTATGCAACTTTTGGGATTGGGACTGTCTTTGTCGTTGAGTTCTCGGATATAAGCAGCATAAATCGAGGCACATTCGTTAGTAAAGGTGGTGGCTTGTTTGGAATGCGTGAAACATTTTTGGGAATGCAATGTGTCTGAAATTTGTTATGTTTGACGAGTGCAGTTGTCTTCCTTGTGGCCACATTTATGGCATGTCTTGCATCAAGAGATGGTTAAAGCAAAAGGGGAACTCGGGCAAGGTTTTTACTATCCCTTTTGTTTGTAAATGTTTTCTGATTGGTCAGGGCACTCTTCTTGCATATGCTTATGCTTATTCTTCTATCTCTCTTTTAGTGTCCTCAATGCAACAGTAAGTGCAAACTGAAAGATGTGAGAAAACTTTTTGCAACACGCCTTGTGACGGTAGATGAGGAGTCGCAGAAGGTAGTTTTATCCCCAAAGCTGTTGACATGCTTAGAAGGATAAAAATGAGCTTACTTGAAATGACAGACTCTTTTGTTTGCAGAAAATCCGATTCCTTGAGGCCAAATGTGCTTCTCTTGAGAAGAAGGTAGAGATGATTGCCAGAAAATTCTAAGTTAGATGATTGTGTTGTAGGGTATGCCTACTTGTCACTGTTCGTAATTCTCTCAACTTTACCAAAATGTTCAATTTTCTTGCTTGTTCTTTTTTGAATCTACGAGTTGTCTTTGGTCGGACAAAAAAAAAAATAATTTAGGGATTTCTTCTTATGAATTATACTTGGATTCTCTTAACTATTGGATTAGGCTAATTTGTTTCTGTTTGTTCGATTCTCATAGTGCAGAACTGCATTTTTCACCCTGATATCTACAGGTTGCTGGTTGGCATATGAAAGAGGTTGAATGGAAAAGGCAAGTAAAAGAATGGCATGTGCGTATTAATGAATTTGAAAAGAGAGAATCTGAGTTGAAGGAGAGACTTGATCGTCTTAAGGAGGTAGGCTTAATCCACATTCACTTTATGATTTCAACTTTTTTTAGGCATAGACTTTCATTTAGCCTTAGCAGGTATTATGGTTAGTGATGCTTCTCGGGTGACTTGTGAGGTTCTGCTATCTTGTTCCATTGGCATTCACTAGTTTTGAAGTGAATAATTTGCAGGTCCATCCATAGTCAGAGTTTCAAAATAATTTCTATTAGCTCTGCCCATATTTCTACTATGTGATAGTAGGAGCATGAGGTTTCTGAGCTGTTCTAATTTCTTGGTTATCATTTGATGATACTTTTAAGTGCTTTTATTATGTTATTTTTCTGCATGGATGCTTGTGGCATTGTTGACGTCCTCTGCACAATTTTTGAGAATCCTTGTTGCTATTTAGCTGTAGCATCAGCAGTGCCATTAAGTGAAGCATTACAAAAATGATAATGTATTTCCTATGTTAAGAAATCCGGAATCTTACACAACCTTATAGGTTATACTGAAGTTTTGCTTTGGTTTTCTATTTGTCGGCTCTATAGAGGACAAATGATCTAGAGCACTTCTATGAAGTTTCAAAGAGTAGCCAGTTTGGATCTGCTGAAGCTGATGCAGTACGGCAAGGACGATATACATCAGGTATAAATGAAAATGCTTTCCATTTGAGAAGTTTTCTAGCTTCAGGAATAATAATCTGATGACTTATATCCTGTAGGTCATGAATGGGGATTTAGGTTTCCTGGTGGAGAATCTAGCAATTTTGAAACACAGGTTTGGCTTTATACATTCATTTTGGTTTTGTTTTGTGCTCAAGGTTGGATACGTGCTTTTGGATTGCATATGTAGATAAGCAAATTTACTTAAAGTGGACTTCCAATGTGGTAATTGTGGGGGATAAGAACTAGTTGCTTGTGTAGACAGAAAAGGCACTCCTTTCACATGCTAACTTGCTATTGAATCAGTATTGACCCCATTTTAAAGTGGATTGGCTGTGTGCCAAATTAGATGTCACCTAGAATCAAATGAGATGGGCTATTGAATTAGTATTGACCCTCAAGCTCTACTATCCTTAGAAGCCAGTTATACTGGAACATTATGTCATCCTTTCACTATGCGCACTAGAATTGTTGATAGGGGCAATGGTTCCTCTGGTGCTTTTCTGTCTTGTTAAAACTCATTAAACAAGTTTTGCGGTTTCAGACAGGCAATGTAATGCCTTAGGGAGCTGTATATGCATGAAACATGTTAACATATCCACTTTCCCAAAAGTCATAGTCTTATGTGAATTAGTGTTTTACAGACCGAGCTGCGAGTGGATGGTGCACGTCTATTTGATATATGTGCTTCAAGTCAAATGTTAGTTATAGCACGAAGGCTATCTGGTATAGGGATAAGGGATGCGCTCACCAAGGTGAAATTTCTGGACCTTGGCATGAGTAGCTGGTTTGTTTAGCATAAGTACCAACTTCATTTTTTAGTGTAAATGTGCAGATGAGTTTGATACCCCCCCATGAAACTGAAGATATCATTCTCCCTTCCAGTATTAAAGCTGTTAGAGACCTGCGTATTTCACCTTTTGATGGCAGTCTTGCAGTTTTTGCCTCATTGGGAAAGACATTGTCAGTTCTCAGGTAGTGTTCTCAGTGGATGCTACTTCTTTTGTTTCCCCTTTCTTTGGCCTCATTTTACAAATTTAATTTTGTTTCATCTCTTGTAGTCTTGAAAGCAACAGCATAATTCTCACCTATGACTTACCGGTACGCATATTATCTCTAGCTATAGCCTATTTTTCTCCCTGTCCAGGTTATCAGAGTTCAGGTTATCAATGTTTCTGTATATTGTGGTGATATTTGTGCAGAAATCTAGAAATGAAGCAAATGAGACCTTTCAACATTTAAAAGCACCACATTGTATCTTAAATAGTCACTAGGAAGATCATTGTATTATTGTTTTGGGCATATTTCTTGGCTTTCTTTCCTTGGAAGTGTTCCAACTATTGTAGTTTAATATATATATAAAATATCAGCCACACTGCTTATCTGTAAATTTTCAGGTGTGAATGAGAATGTATGATTTATGTTCTAAGGCATGCAGACATGTGTGCACACTGGCATGCACATGTACATGCACGTCTGCTCAGGTATATACTGATGAGTTCAGGTCCATGAGGAATATTATAGCCATTCTATAAGTCGGTTCTGGTCATCCTCCTGTCAAGGAATGTTATGCTATTGATAGACGTGGTTAGTTATATACATTTAATATGCATAGGGCCTACTTTTGGGCCCTAATTGTTTAGGAGTAGAGTATCTGACCAGTTACGCATTCGAGTTCTCAGTTTCTGTTCCTTGGGAAGCTGGATTCGAAGTTCTGGACCAAATATTAACCATCTCAGACCGCTGATTCAGCCAAAAATACATCTGCAAATCAGTGTGTATAGAGTCGTGTGACCTAATTTAGTGCTTTTGCCATTTGCTACAGTTCATGTGCTGCCTTCCTTTTAATTTGTCTGTACTTCCTGTGAGATGATGCATGGCTGGTCTGTGTTGTCCATTTGTCTGTTTGGCTTCTGAGTGCTCCTTCAGTCATTGCACATGTTTTGGGTAGGAGTGTTTGGACTTATTTATACCTCAATGTATCTTGACACTGCTTTTCCAGGCTGCTGCTTGGTCGTGTTCATGGGATCTCAATAATGCAAATCATGTATATGCAGGACTACAGGTCTGACTGCTCCTCTTCTTTCCTTTGTTTTCCAATATGTCAGTTCATCATCAGATTACTTTCTTGTCTATCTTGCAGAATGGAATGCTTCTGGTATTTGACATGCGCCAAACTCTGAAGCCTGTGGAATCCCTGGAGGGCCTATCACGCAACCCAATTCATTCCATGCACTCTCTTTTACATAAGGAGACTCATGGAGCTAGAACCATTTTAAGTGCTTCCTCAATTGGGTTATGTCAATGGAAAATTGATTCTGGTGAAGAAAGGTTAGTTATGGTGGACTTTCATCACTTTTTTTAGATTAGCATTCACGCTTAAATATGATGCAGATCACACAAACTCTCGTGGAAAAAACTATTTGCCATATGGAAACAATATTTCCAGACATCATTGAATAGAATGGAGATGCCTATGCTTCTAAAGAATTAGAAAGTCCTTAATGGTCTGTCTTTGTTGAGTGATAAGTCATTCACGATCCTTAGTTAAGCATATTTTCAGAGAGACCTCAATCTTGAAGGTCTCTTAGCAACCAAAATAACGAAGGCTTATGTCGCTCTTAGCAGAGTGTTTTGAGAAAAACTGGTGACTGACTAACCATTGTCCAAATGTGCCCATTCCTATCAGTGTTATGGGGCCTGACTGATGGAGATTTTAGCGTTGGGTGATGTAGAAAAATCTCTAACAAAGGGCTCTGATACCAATTGATGTAGTTGGAGAGGTAAAAAATTAGCAAAAGAGAACAAAGACGGGGCTAGAATCGAGTTTAATTGGAGCTTGAATTGGGAAAACATATTCTAGGGTTTATAAAAACCAGTGATATTGGCGGAATGAAGAAAACTCTAATGACAAAAGTGAGATGAAGGCTTATTTATGCGACGGTTACAGACATATGAGGGCTTATTTAAGTGATGGATACAGACATAAGACAGTCTCAATATTTGATCTAACACAATAACTTCTAATCTCAACCATTGGAGCTCATTAACACTAACATGGCCACTTACGGCCTAATAAGTTAAGAAAAAGACTAAATAAGAAGAAACACATGAAAATCTAGAAGTGTAATTATGCTACTGCGTCGTTTGAGCTAATATAATTTTACTAAGGTTCAAACCTAATTTCTCCTCATTATTCATGAGGCGATGATTAATTTGGGAAGTGTTCTTGTGCTGCTCAAGCGAAAAAAGCCATGTTGGTTGAGTTGTTCACCTTGTGAGGGGGTTGCAGTGGCAATATCTCTTTTTTCATGGTGCACTTTTTTCAGGGCTAGCACAGGCTAACATTAATTGTAATAATTTTAGCTAGTATTCTTCCCTATGTATTGTTACTTTCTATACTTACATTGAGATGGAGATGAAGTGACATGCATTGGTCTTTATACTGTAATAAGATCTTTCATCCCTTACTTCTGATGATGCATATAAGTTTACATATGGCCTGTGAGCTTGATTCAGTGTGATCTCTGGGCTTCAACCTCAGAATTGTTGTTTTATAACAGAAAAAGTTTACAAGTTCACATTTCCTTTGCCAATTAGGGTAAAAGTTGGCTTCCTCCATGTGCTGATTATTGAAGGTCTTGTTTTTCTTTAATCTTTGTGAAGGCCCACTTTAATATCTGAATCAGCAGATGGAGGAGTTTGTATATCCCTTGCTCATTGTCCAAGCAGTGATGATGTAGTTGCCACATACCGACCCAAAGTGGAGATGTCTACTGAGGTCACTACGTCTCAGCCTTTATCCACTCCCAGTGCTTCTCCTCTGAGGGGGCGAGCAATTCAGGGCTATCTCATGCACTTCAGGAGAGCAGGAAGCTCTTATCAGAAGTTGGGTACTACTTGTGCGAATGTGAATGATGTTCGCCTCCCCAGATCTGCAATTGTTGACCTACAGAATCGGAATCGGCTTTTTGCTTCGGGTGATGAAGCGACCAATCAGTTGATCTTGCAAGAATTACCATTCTTTTCAGTTTCTCAGCAATTTCAACTGCAGAAGCATCCTTTCCGTGATGTCAAGTACACAAGCGCCATGAACCAAGGATTATTGAGTTGTTTAAGCGAGGATTCATTGCAGATTTTCAAAGCCATGCCTGCATGATAAAGGTAAATCATAGTAATATATCTGCTATTTTCTGTTAGGACGGTGGTTTGTGAAGTGGTTTGGTTAGAGTGCCATGTTGAACAGAAATTGTCTCATAAAACTCGCCTGATCTATGGACATTTTCTTTCTTGGTTGGCCTCATGTAGATTATCAAATTTAGGAGATCCTTGGGGGTTGGATCAACCTGCGTTTTTTCCCCAGCAATCTGATTTGGCTTGTCCATGGCAGAGAGGGAAAAAGGTGAGATCACATATGTATGGTTGGGTTGTATCAACCTGCTTTTAGTGTTTGCCATTGACGTCGGTCCTTAACTCCTTGGGCGGCACTTGAATCGCATGATTTGGAGAACTTGGCTATCAATTAATTTTAGATTTTACAATGATAGGCTTCTCCTCGGTGGTTTATCGGTTCGTACTGTTAATTGGGAAAGTACTATACTATTCTAGTAGCTGAGTGGATGCATCATTCATTCGAATTGAAGAAGAAATACTTTGATTTTGCATCCGTGGGGCCAAAAAAGGAAAAAGAAAAAGGTAAGGTCCAATGTGTTTATATTCTCGTCGATTCGAAAGGATTGAGTTTTGTTTGTAAAATTGAGAACTAGGTATGTTTATTTTGTCAAAGTTTATTATGCTACCCGCAATAATAATGTCGAACCATCAATGATTTTGTTTCTTACAAATAGCAAGTACGTTATTAGGCACTCAAGCGAGGATTCTACACCATCACCTTCCTCGGCATGAAAAAATAACATGGAGGAGACGGTTTTATGGTCGAACTTGTGGGAAGCAAGAGTGTCGGACTAAAAAGAAAGTAATCCAAAAGCTTGAATAATTAGATAAAGGGGCTATATGTGTGTAAGGGTCCAATAACGAGAAAAGTATGAAAAAAGTTTTTAATCCTAAAATTTTCAATTGAGCTAATTGGTCCATTTGGTTATTTTAGATCGAAAATCGTTGATGTAGAATGTTTGACGTTCATATTAGTGATTTTTGGGTTAAATTGGTTGGATAGATCATTGTGAAAAGGTAGGAGACTAAATTGTCTTAATTGAAAGGTTTAAAATTAGATTAGTATCAATATAATATTTTTTTTTCTTTATACTTTTCCGGCCTGATAATTGATGTGGGATAACAATTTAATCATTGTCCTCCGATGTGCCAACTGGATTAAAAAATGCACGTGAAATTTAAGAATGGTGAGTTACACGAGAATTTTAACTTTCAAAGGGATCTGAAGATAGAAAGAAAGTCTAATTCAAGAGAAGGCGATGCGGGGGAAATCACATAGAGTACTTCCACATATTAATTGCTTAAATCATGGCAACACAAATCTTGAACCAATGAAGCTTTTAGGAGAGTCGTGATGAGATTAAAAACCCTTATTAAGGCCAAACACGGAGCTTTCTAACCTTTCCTGCTGCACTGTTGTGAAATCCTAAGAAGTCCAAAACTGTTAAATTGAGTGATGTGTTATAATAGGTGGAAGATCTCAGCCTTAAAAAGGGAATATGAACCTCAAAATATCTCCTTAGTTGTCTGATATGGGACTTGGACCGCATTATCCTCATCCTCCCCCTCTTCAAGGATTTTGTGACCTTGCAGAACGGCCCCGAGGACTATGCTTAGGGACTGCAACCTCGAGGATAAAGTGCTAGAAGGTGGTCGCCCAAGGAGTGGCTCTGATACCAATTTGATGCGTTACGATAGGACGAACTCCTCCCTAGAAGCTAGCCATTCAGGAGAGGGAACCCAACTTATCATAAACCCCAGAATATCTTTTTAGTTACCCGGTGTGAGACTTGAACTGCATCGCCAAGGAACATTTGCCTAATAGCAATATGAAGATGGAATGAAATACTTTTTCTTTGAAGAGAACCAAATATCTATTGGGTAAAAGTGGCAGAAGATATAAAGAGGGTTAGAGGGAAAAGAAAAATAAAATCACTAGGATCTGTTTTGTTTCTAGAAAATGAATAATTTGAAAAATAAATTTTCAAAACAATCATGTATATCATTTTAGAAAATGAATAATTTGAAAAATAATTTTTCAAAACAATCATGTATATCATTTGAAGTCAACAAAAAGTGATTTCATTATCGATAGCAATTTATGACGAAACACTTTCTTGAATGATTAAAACATTTGTCATTAATTCATTTTTGTATGTAGTGCAAATAATCATTTTTAAGGAAATATTTTTCAAATTATTCGTTTTTCTCGATGAGAATAGACACTTAATTTTTGACCTAAGGTTTGACTAAAATTGATTGAATATATGGCTTCGTTAAAAAGTTCGAACAAAGGGCATAATTGGGAAGCGTTCATCAAGAGCTTTCTATCAACATCAAGTTTGCCCAAATCGAGTGGCCGAATTTTGAGACATCACATCTTTTATTTACCGTTCGTCCAACGAAACCTTTTCTTAGGAGGATAGACGGAGCGATTTGATCGTGATGTGATGAGAATTTTACGATTTGACCTGATTGATAATTCTACCCAAAAGATCAAGTTATAAACATTCATACACTTTAAGGATCATGGTGTTCGGATATTAAACAAAAAAGAATCATGACTTTTCACCTTGACCGTCATTCCGACACTTTTTAAACAATCAAATCATATTTTCAGAAAATCTAAGCCATGAGTTTTTCGTGAGTGCAAATCGGGTTAATTTGACATGGACAAAAAAGTTACGTACATGTTAGCTTTGGTCAAATTTGGCTAAAAATTATATCAATAACATTTTTTTCATAATTTTAAAAAAAAAAAGAAAGGCTAAACTAGCGTGGTTTGGTCCCCAGGATAATTCTGTCTTTTATTTTGTGCTCTTGAATTCTTGTTACTAACTTCATTTTTCTTTTGGCGAGATTAATCTGGTGAAATTTTCCAGCGATAAGTGTTTTCAATCCCATTTAAATAAAATAGGCTCGTCGTAATGCTAGAATTAGGCTTGAGTATTAAGTAAAATAGCCGTCGCTCTGTTGGCTTGAAATTAACCTTTGAAAATTACACAAAAAAATGCCTTCATAGTAGTTATTCTGCTGAAATATACGAGGAAATTCCATGGTTTCCCTGGGCCGTTATTTTGCTTGTTCGAACAATTGCATTAGAAAACCTATCGCATGAAGTCAACCCATAAATCGAAATACCGAGGGAAATGGTCCGAGAATACTTGAAAGCTGGGGGGCTAAGGGCCCCGAAATGTGTTTCAAGACCCTGTGCATACCATCATTTTCCGAAAAGTAATTTTCAAATTATAATTCTTTCTCTAAAAATATTTTGAGCTTTGAAAACCCTATGACAAGTCCGAAAGGATGAAAATACCCCCAATCTAAGTAGGCCAAATAATAACATGGCCATGTGAATTTCAAAACTAAGCTTGGGTATTTAGGGTGCATTTGGGACTTGCTTTGCAAATGGGCTTTGGCCACCTAAAGGCCTTTTGGCCAAATAGTGAGTATTTGGGAAAGGTTTTACAAATCCCATTTGGGAAAGGCTGGCCTTCTAAAGGTTGAAAGCCCAAGGCTGGTTTGGGGGGTGCCTTGAGCTTTCAGCCTTCGAGAAAGGCTTGCGAAACACTATTCATCTTCTTCGTTGAGGCAGACGTTCGGGTTGAGCAGGGTCGTGAATGGCCGATGATGAAGCAGAGAGAGGCTGGCAACGGTCACGGTGACGGTCACCGGTGGGTCGCGTGACCTCCGACAGTATCTGGACCACGCAATCTGGTCGCGCGACCCCCGGCGCAGCGGCCCTTGCCGAAGGTCTCGCCTGGGTGAATTGCATATATATACGCATAAGAAATTAGAGCGCAGGCATACTTACGCGTCATTAATCATATTTTCAGAACACAAATACACGTGACATGCAGTCACGTTGGGTGCAAATGACGAGAAAATTTTCCTGATCATGCCTCAAAAAAATCAAAAGCTTGCCTCAATATTTTAGGGAATTATTTGATAATCGCATTTAAATGATTTGATTGAAAAATACGGTGTCGTGAGACGCTAATCAAAACCCGTTTTCCACCGTAGTAGCACTGCTATCTCTAGGACCCTCGATCCCGAGATGAAACGGAGGGCGCTGCGAGAGAGGGAATAACAGTGCCCTATTTCTTTGATAAGTGATAAACTAGGAACAAGTCCTACAGAATGACTCATAGACTTATTAACATAATTGCATGACGATGTTTCTCAAAATTCCTTGCAATTGGTGCGCGAAATGTGTAATATTTGGACTCAAACGTGGGCAGTGTCGAAGAAGCATTCCATGTTTCTCCAAGTGATCAATGAGACGCGCCACCGAAAAACCCTAAATTAGTATATATTTTATAAATTTATCTCAAATTAATTTTTTAACCACGGAAAACCCTAAATTTGTACACATATGGCAAATTTATCTTTCATTAATTTATGTTTAATTTTTCATCAATTTGCTAAGCTGGATAACAAGTGGCAATTGATAGGGGTATCAATTTAGGGTTTTACTATCCGTTTGTCACATATGTAATGATTTGTATTTTTCTTGTTATTAGTTTAATTTTACGGAAACCAACGGATGGTAAATTTGTTACAAATTTGCCATTTCGAAGTCTTTAATGGTTAAAAAATTAATTTGCTATAAATTTATAATAGGTGTACTAGTTTGGGGTTTTTTTTGTTGTATTAATCCAACAAAATAAAGATTGGAACACCAAATTGCACAACCGATTTGTACTTAACCCAACTATTATTGTATCTTTTGTAGTGGACTCATCCTTATGATCATTTTCGTTAGTTTTGTTGCAGTAGTGTGGTCATAAAGGTGGATCAAACGTTCCTGTTAAACGATTGGTATCATATATGGGAAAAGGACTTGAAGTTACTGCTTCGTTTATTTCATGGAAAATTTATGATTTGAAAAACATTTTTAAAAAATGGTTATTTGTACCACTTAAAAAAATAAAAAAAAATAAAAGCAATATTTCTGTCGTCCACAAAAACATTTTTTTATTAAATAATTATTTCTAATAATATAAGTGATCATTTTCAGAAAAATTTTTTTCAAAATGTATATTTTTGTGAAACGGACGGATAGTTTAAAGCGGCCAGAAAAAGAAAATAGAAAAACACCCAAAAAAATCCGACCTGCCGGATTCGAACCAGCGACCTAAGGATGATCTGCTACTACTACAGTCCTCCGCTCTACCAACTGAGCTAAGGTCGGATGGATGTCAGTGCTTTCCACTTTTAAATATTAATTAATAACAGGCTTCACACACAAATAAAAAAAAAAGGCGAAGCTAAATAATCTCAGAGCAAACTTTTTCTATTACTAAATTGGTTAATGGCTTTAGTTGGAAAATTCTGAAATTAATTGACTCGGATTTATCATTAGTTTCCTCCTTTCTACGAAGTACTTGTGATTTTCTCCTTTCAATGAATTATGGGATGTCATTTACTTTATTGAAACAAAAATTTTCATGTATAAAATACTAGTTGTCTAACATGTGCTACGCATGTGTGTGCCCAAGGATTTTGAAAATAAAAACAATATTTCGAGTATATTTATGGAGTGAACACCCACTTAAATGCGCACAAAGGCCAATTTAGATTTTGTTATTGTAAGAATCATAGATATGTTAACAGTATTCAAGTATATTTGATGGTGGACATTGGATTCAAAAGTTCCATTTATATATAGTATGAATAAATAGATTAAAAACAAAACATGATTGCACTCGAAATAAAAAGAAAACTCTATCTTTTCTAGTAGTAAGAATAGATACTTATCAAAATTTTTGGTTTGCTTAGTGTTTGACTCACTATCAATTTTTACAATTCTTCAAATCTATGTATACTTGATTGCATCCACTAAAACATTAAAAAAAAAAAATCACAGTTGACAACATATTTGCTTACCCTATAAAAAAATCCTTACATTAGCCCCTATTTCAAGTGGCCCCAAAAAAAAAAAAAAAAAAAGTGAAAAAAAAAAAAAAAAAAAAAAACTGACCAAAAACAAAGTGGCCCAAAAAATAAATACTCTTTTCTCGACCAAAAGGAAAAAAGTGGCCCGAGAAATTAGGGCACAGAATATTTCAGCCTCTTCTTTTATCTGGCATGTTGGACAAGACAGTGCAAAATGATAATTTCCATTGAAAGTCCCTCTCTTTATATTTTACCGGGGGAATTTCGCCAAGGCAGTCTTTTTCTTGGGGCCAATGAGGAAATGATAATGCTCACCTAACTAATTTCCAACCATTCATATTCTATCTCAATTCCCATAAACCGCCCAAATACTATTATTCCGACTCGATGTATAAATAAAAGTTATCAAATAATACCAAAGCTCGTATAATTTCCATCACGTGTATATATACGGATGAGGCATTCAAAAGGACAAGGACAGATGTCGAACGAAAAATAGTCGATCCTAACGTCTTGCGACACTGGACCATACTCTGTCAATTGGACACATCGGCATAAGAGACCAGACCGATGGAGAGGATGGTGGATGTGATGCTTCGACTGTGACATAACTTCGCCCAAAGATCTAACCACTTTAATTTGGCCCATCATCATGTTAAACGTTTGTCCTGGCTCGACGTGATTTATTCCTCTTCTGGAAAAGGTTCAAATTCAATGCGATGCCCGTGCCAAAACACCCCCAACCAAAAACACCAAACCAGCCCCCTCCCCTTTCTGCGGGGTTTTTTTTTTTTATTAAAGCCTGCAGGATCTCATGGGAGATCTTTTTCTGAATTGGGCATGCATGTTTGGATGATATTGTCTATCCCAATTGGGTTGATACTCTGCAATCGCCATGTCGAAAGTCAGTTTGCTTATTGTTTGGTCGCAGCGTCGTCATCCGATGGGCTGCACTAAATGGTGTTTTTGAAGCTGGCGTCACAATGATATTCTGGAAGGAGCGCCGGGAGTTGATTCGCTTGGGCTCTAAAGCCGCAAAAAGAGGAGGTTCCTAAAGACTTAACCCGAGAGAGTGGTCGAATGTGATTCGGGTTTAGCATTTGGTGATAATAGTAAGTTGCGGATGCAAAAAAAAAAAGGACTTAAATTAGGACGGGGAAATGAAAGCCTCATGAAATCTTTAGCTCGATAGGGCGATATTGAAGGGTTTTAGTTATCAAGATTGTATTTGATTGATTGGCATATGGCTATTAAAGGTTTGGTTTGAGCATCAAAAGCGACTACCAATGCTCTCTGAGTTGTCTTTCTCTCGAAGTTCAAATATGTAAATACATAAAGATATTTGAACTCTGAGAGAGAGAGAGAGAGAGAGAGAGAGAGAGAGAGACTTTTAGTTGAACTCCATGTATAATCTCTAACGTGTTTGGTTTGGGGACATTCGCTATCCTTTTCTAGTCCATTTAAAATTCAAAAGCTCCTCCCCATCAAAGGCCCCTCCTGTTCTCGATGGGCCTTCGCATTGACACATTTCATTCCCCCTTTTCGATTCTTTTTCTTTCTTGCACCATCACAATGGCTGTCGTATAAGCAACTTCAAGAACATGTTGATTTTGTGGGGAACGAGGCATGTTCTCTCTTCTGCTCTCATGAAAAACCTTGTAATCATATGCATCGGGTCCTCTTTGCTTTCTTTCGGTTGGGTTGTATTTGTCAAGGATACCCGTGTTGTCCTCTTCGAATGAGGAAAGGAATGGGATTTGTTTTTATCTTTTGCATGGGACTCGGGTGGATTTGGAATTTGGGGTCCGGCTAGAGAGGCGTTGAAGATTAGGGCAAATGGGTTTTTCTTTTGGCTGCTTCCTTTTGGCGGGATTTCTAATAATCAAGATTGGGTGTCTACTTTGTTTGATGCCATTTCCATCATTTTCTCCGTTCTTTCTCGGGCTATTAGACTAGGCCTCACTTTATAAAAGTTTCTGGAGATAGCTATTAGATATTCAGAAGAAAAAAGCGAGTTAAAAAAAACTTCTGTTGATAAAGTTTGTGAAATTGATATGATTCTTTTATCTTTGACTTTTAACTATAAAGGTTTTGTTTCTTTCCCACTTCTAAAAGGCGAAAAGAATTATTTTTTTTCTTTTTACTTTCCTATCTAAATTTAAGATATTGTTCTCAATTAAGAATATATATGTGTGTGTGTGTGTGTGTGTGTGTGTGATTGTGTGTGAATTTATGTGGTAGCATTCATAAATTGTGAAGGTTTTAGGTGGGTAATGAACACAAAAAAAAAAAAAAAAAAAAAGAGTCAAAATAAGTTCATTGCAATAAATAAAGCGAAAACTAAAAAGTAAAAGATCACTTTAAATATGCCCTGATTGAGTAGGCATAGCTGAGAATCTTCCCATTTATAAGAAAATGATAGCTGGAATGATCGTCTTTGGGTACTGTGGAATGCCAATTCATCTCACGTGTAATCGAATCCTTGGATCTAAGATCTCTAGTTTTCGTAGACCGACTTCCTTCATACACGCACTTAGGCTGACTTTTCTATCATGACAAGCCTTTAAATGTCCAATTGACCTCGGTTTTCTGAACCAATTAATAGTGACTCGAGTATGATACTTAACTTTATTATCATTTTTGCATCTTGTAGTTATTTAAACCTAGGATTTAGGAAGCTCCTAGGAACCCATAAGCTACTTGGTGACCTTCAATTTGCAAAAATCGAATTATTAAATTATCGACGACTAAGGCTGAAAACATGTTGACAATGGAAGGGGCTGAAGAGGCGGCATGGTCATGACTTGGATAGTGATGTTAGCACGAAATATTGAGTTTATGTGGTGCTCAATGGAAGCTAGAGACAGCACAATTGGATCGAGTTTGTTGATGATTGATATTTCCATGTTCGAGCTAACATGTCAAGGGAGGATGTAATTATGAAGAAGTTTCCAATGATGGAGAATCCTATGAACATGTGGACTGCGTCCATCCCCCATCTAGCTACCTACCATTAGATCAAATAAATTTGTTAAAACATTTAGGCTACGTGGAGAATTGTTAAAATATTTCTCGAATTTAAGCTTATTATGCAAAACTGAATCTAATGAATTTGCGGCCCTTATTATTTGGATGCTCATAATATAAGCACCTATGGTCCAGTCGAATCACATAAATATCCGGTGCTCTAATCGTTCCTCATTAATTTCTCTAGTAATTTCATTCCCTTGCATTTGGGATTAAATTACAAGGTCCGTTAACTTCGGTCGTTCAAGAACAATTATCATCTGATCAGTCAGAAATGTCCCTGGTCGTTTGTTCAATAATACCGGAAAGTTAAATAGGAGAGCCTGAGAAAGAGAGTTGCCCCCATCATCACATGTTTCTTTCATCCCGTGAGCTTTGGCTAATAAGAAGTGGCTAACAGGCTTTTGAGATTTTCCTTTTTGTCATTGCAGCAACAGAGAAATTAGATTCGATAAAGGCTAATGAATGACAGGTTGTAGCCTCGGTGTCCAATTAAAAAGCCATGGTCATTTTTCAACCTTCTCATCATTGGATGGATGTTAACAAGCCAGTACATGTCGAGAGATCGAGAGAGAGAGAGAGAGAGAGAGAGAGTCTTACGTTGATTTGTACCTTGTTAGTTCCCCATGTATTGAATCGAACGTTCTCGTGTCCTGACTTCAAGTTCAGAGCAAAGCTGAGGAGAACAGGGAGATGCGCAGGAAGCAGAAGGCTGTTAAGCGGCTGAATGTGATACTCACTTTCAGTCGTTGGCTTACTTTCACCATTATAGGGATTATAAGGTGCAATTTACTTAACCGGAACCATCTTGATAGATATCCTATTTTTTTTTGTTGATTTAGGAAAAGGATATGAAAAGATATTAAAAAAATCTGGGCAATAGTGTAATTATGAAGACTAAATTTGACTTTGTTATGAAAGGTTGAGGTACCGTATTGAACAAATTGAAGATTTATGGATTATATTGAATGTCTAAGAATAATATAAGAATTACATTGAATGAATTAAAAGCTCAAGATGGTACTATATATCAAGCTAAAAGTATGGACTATTAGTGTTAATTTTAACGATGATGAAAGATCTGTTGTCATCCACCGTAAAGACATAGGATTTGTAATTTGTTTCTTGTAGATGAAGTTCTCGGATGTTGTTGAGCATCAACACCGGATCAAAAGTTTGGGGTCCTTTATTTGAGGCACTGAACTCAAGTTAGGAGAGTTTGAACTTGATCACATCTAATATCATAAAAATTTCTCAACTTTAGATTTAGTCTTAATTTATTGTAATATTTTTTTTTGTCTCACAAAAAATCATCAATTTTTACTTGAGTCCCATATCTACCGTTGTTAACCCTCCGTAAAAAATCGCCCCTAGTGATCCTACGTCGCATTTTCATGTTACTGCTCTAACTTTTCCCCAAATTTCATATCCAAAAGGCATTTTTTGGATAAGCAACAACATCTTATTGGATTTGAAATTTGGGTAATAACTAATGCAATTAGGGTTGGTTTTTTTTAATTACTTTTACTCTTAAGAGAGTCTTCCTTCTATCTCACTCAAGGATCTTCGATTTTAAGCTCAATCTTTGATCTCTCATTCTTCAATCTCTCATGCTAAGAAGTTTTCCATTTCTTAGGTCAGAAAGCTTGCGCGTAGGACGCTCTTATAGCTTGCATTCGTGAGCTTTTCATCTCTTGATTGTCAACATGAAATTTGCTATGGGGGTTTAACGGGAGCAAATTTAAGACTCAAGTAAAAGTTAGCAACTTTTATGAGACACAAATTTTCTAAAATTAGGGTAATGAGACCAAAAAAAGTTTAGGGTAAAATTGGAATTGAATTTAAAGCTGGGATTTTTATGGGATAAAAGAAGTTTATGGGTAGAGTTGAGACTAGTCTTAAAATTTGGGGATTTTAAAGCATTAGGTCCAAAACATTAACGAACAGATGGAAAACTTCTTGAGAGGAGAAAATATTACATAAGCCAGTCTTACCATGTATACGGTAGGACACTCCATTTAGCGCTCACTATGTGTCCCATGGGCCCCATTGATCAATCCCTTTGCCTCTCTCCTCTGTTCTACACCTCTGTTTCCTTCCTTCTTCATTGTCTCTTCCTTTTTTTCCTCTTTTAATTTTAATTTTAATTTTTTTCCTTTCATTCCCTTTGGCTTGTGGTTGGTACTCGGCCATCGTCGACGACCTATTACAAGTGAGGGTAGCAATATTTAGCAAGGGTTGCCTTCACCGAATCTGGCGAGGGTCAAGCCCTTGTCAAATCTGGAAGCTTGGATGGAGGCAACAACATTGGAGCTACAAGGGTCCTTGAGGATGTAGGGGCTTAGTGAAGGCTCGGGATTGCAAGTGATGATGACGGGATGCTTCGGCTTGTTCTCGGATCCCTAAGGGGGGATTAAGAGAAAAAAATATGTGAAATGGAGGTCCTTTTTGGTGAACGACGTTGTAGGTGCCCCATGGGTAAGCGTTGGCATGCTCCCGAGCCGCTGGTCCATGGCTGGTTACAAGCGTCGTCCATGTGGAGTAAGAAAGAAAATGAAGAGACAATGAGAGAAGAGAGAGACAGTAATGAAAAGAGAAAAATCTGAAAAGTGGACCTTTCTTAGACACATGGCGAGTAATGAATGAAGTGACATATGATTTATATGGCAAAGTAGATTTATCTAATATTTTCTCACTTAAGGGAGAAAAGAGGCATCTAGATAGGCATCATTACATTTTGATGGCGTAATTGCATGCTCTGAATGCTGAGCTCAAAAGTATTGAATCCATTAGATGTAGGCCCCACCGCATCTATTGTGCATACCAGTGAAGCTCTCGTGCATATGGAGCAAACAAGTTTTTTTTTTTTTCCACCTTTCATGAGGGAGGGCTGGGTGATTGTATGCTAAATTATTTTATACCTCGCTAAGGAAAGCGATTTCTTTATGAAAATGAAGATTCATCTCTTTTTGAAAATCGGAAGTAAATGAGCCTCAAGAATGTAATTTTCCTTAGAATACATATGAATATGGAACTTATAACTTACCTAACAAATTTTATCCAATTAGAATACGAGAGTTGATTTCGTCTTCAATATAACCAAAAAGAAAATGCAAATCATGAAAGAGCTTTTGCTTTATTGGGAAATGACAAGTGAAAGACTCTAACACTCAAAAACCACATGACTCCCCATCTCCTTTTGGCATCTCCAATCATCATCTCTTGCCCCTCCTCTTTTTATTCTCCCATGCTCACTCCCCTCACGTCCCCCTCAATCCCTTTCCAAACCTTGTATCCATCCAGCCAATAATGTACACCCAAAAGCACCTCGAGCAGAAAAAGAAAAATCTTATTATCAACATTCACACACACTTTCTTTTTCACACCTTTCTTTTTTGCCCCTTGATTTGGGAGCCTTGGACGCTTGAGTCTCAACAAACCTTGCTCCAAATGTCCTTGTAGCAAGGTGGGGAAAATACAACTCAAGACACCCCTCCTCTTGACCCCAAAAGAAAAAAGAGAAAAGAAACCCAAAATCCCAATAGAAATCGACACATGTGAAGAGTGAAATCATATAAATTGACCCTGTGCTTGAGCTTGTGGCTTTTATAAAAATCTTGGGGGAACCCTCCTTCCTCAAATCCTGCACTCGGGAGTGAGCGAATGGTCCCTTCTCGAGTCTCGGCAATAGTTATAGACCATGTGGTGAGCTTGAACCCATCTCATCACGCGGTATTGCTGCCTGGTGAGGCCGCCCGAGCGGTAGGGTGAGGCGGAGACGGGGTGGCACCAAGCCGGCGAGTAGGCAGAGCAGCCGCTCGCTTTGAAATTGGTGTACCGCGCGACGAAAGGTTGGTACCGGTAGTCGGCCTTGTACTTGCCGTCCTCCGTGGCCCACGACGAGGCGTCCCATATGGACCCATACAGCCACATTGGCCTCATTGGGAAAGTCGCCGCGCTCTTCCTCGGGTACCTCCTTATGGGAATGTCGTCCACAAGGAATCTGTAAAATTCACAACCAAAGGAATAAGAAACAAAAAGGGTCGATACATTTCGTTAATTTATCTAAAAAAAAAAAAAGATGTTTATTGTGATTTTCATTGGATGATTAAATTAGTAATCGATAGTTGCTTGAATAAATTAATAGCTAATGGACATAAAACTGATCTTTTCCATAATTGTAGAAATTACACGAAAATGGTTTTCTTTAAAAACAAAATTTGGGTGTTACATGGAAATAGCATATGTACAAAATAGTCTGTATCTAAATTGCTTTCTATATATTTGGTCCCCACGGTCTCAAACATTAGGATCACGTCCCTGTCTATCCTGATAGCCTCTATTTCCCTTGTCGTGTCATTAAGCTTTCCTAACATTCAAAGGTACTAGAAACCAAAGTAAACAGCCTTCGCCTTCACTTTTACTATATAGTCGGTGAGACCAGTCTGACCAAAATCGGATCAAATGACAAAATCCTATTGGCAACAGATATGCACATCTTTTCCCGAAACTAGTGTCGGCACATCAAAACCTCAGATCGGTTAATCTCCGATGCTTCCCGCAGGTACGACCGGTGTCGGGGTTTGCGGGTCACGTGCAAGTTGTGTGGCGAGCAATTAGATGATGTGAAGAAGAGGAGAGCTAAAAAAGGAAAGGAACTGTTTCGACTTACATGAGTTCGTTGGGTCTCCAGAGAATGGCGTAGTGATGGAAGTCCTGGGTGGGATCGAACCAGAGATGGAATTTCATCTCTCTGCCTATGATCCTGCCGTCGCCGCTCCCCCGGATGTAAACATTGGTCTGCAACGTGTAGGGCTTCCCGAACGTGGTTCCTAGGAACTCGATGTCCACCTCGTCGTGAAACCCTGGATGAGCCTCGCCGTTCGAAAGCTGCCATTGTTTTTTATACCCCGATTCAATTAGTTATCTTTCTCACCAGGAAAACAAGAATGTCTGTCATAAGCTTCACCAAAGTAATAAGAGAAATAAGCACAGAAATCTTTCCATTTACAACTTTGACTCCTATTCATATTGGGTCCGCACTAGATTCTTTAGAACGATGCTGAATATGGATAGCGAGAATGTTTCGCAACGTTGTGTATAGAGACCTAGCATTCTTCTAGATTTAGCCATGGTATACCTTATTGATTTAGGATGCAGGCATTTTATTTGCTTAAACTCCTGCCAATTTTAAGCTCCCAGAGATTGAATGACTAATTGTTCAAACGTCAATTATCATGTCCTCAGTCTGCCGACAACGGTCCAAACGGGTTAAAATGAAAATGAAAAAAAGAAGAAAAAAGAACAGCTCTGGCCTAGATTGAAAAGACAGATGTATGAATTCATCCTAGTATTGTCTACCCATCTATCCAAATGCCATTTGTCGATAGCCTCTGTTCATCATGTTGCTCACATAGAATGAAGTTATGACCCCTGCAGTGTAACCCGGTTGGAGCTTGATGGATGCGCCGAAGTACCCGGACCGGAACGGCTTGACCGACTTGAACCCGCTTCCTACATCCAATTCACCAGTCCCAAGTAAATCAAACGTAAAATTGAACAACTAATCAGCACCGACAAGACCCCGATGCACAGGAATGAAGTGAAACTTCTGTCGATTCCTAGTCTGAGGAGGACCTGAGGTGCTGTCAAGCCAGATGGTCAACGCGCTCTGGTCGACCCTCTGGTGCTGAGGGCCCCAGAGGTTCTTGAACCCCTGGTAGAAGCTCATGGACCTGAACCTAGAGCTCGGCCAGTACCCTGGCGATGGAGGCCACTGGGCATTGCCTGGGCATATCGGCAACATCAGAAGCACCAGGAACAGCGAGAGATAGAGCAGAGCCATCGTCTCCTTTCTTCTTTCTGCTGCTTCTTCTCAAGGAAGAAGGCAGACAATGATGCAAGGGAGCTCGAGTGGATGTGTTATTTTAGAGAGAGAGAGGAGAGGGAGGGAGGGAGGGAGAGGGTGGGAGAGAGAGTGGGAGAGGCAGTAGGGCAGTACACTCGATATAAATAATAAGATTAGTGGGTCCCCCACTTCCTATATTAAGCAATTACCATGGTCAGGCACAAATATCATCTCTAGACAAGACTGCGCATGGACGAATCTAATTTAGATTTCACAAGCAGAAAAACTTCAGAATGGTGTAACCTGCAAATTAGGCATGATATGCCTTGTATGTCACAACTACTCGGTATTTTCTTGCCTTTAAAGAGAGCAACCTTGCTTTGCATGGCTGGAAAGCTAGGAAAAGGGAGATGGAGAAGATGTGCTGTTACTTGTGGGTAGATGTATGTCTCTTAAATGTGTGCTCTTCTACTTTTATTTCTTTTTGGTTGTAAATTTTAGCTGTTCATCTTCACTTTTTGATGCTTCAAGTTTCATTTCGTTCAATGCCCACAATAATTTGGGAACCCGTGCAGAGGACTAGGCCAGTACTTCTTTATCCCACCCTCCATCATATCTACATGCCCTTTTGTCTAGGCATTTAATGAAAAGCCAAATAATTGCATTGGTCTTTTTCTTTGAAAAAAATGATACAAAATGAATGATTCACTTAATATGCACTATGATCTTTGCACTATGATCTTTGAACCTTAACTCATGTGGTCCATAAGATTTTTAATTTATTTAATATGATTTTTGCACTTTTGAAACATATTCAATCTAATCCTTGGATTTTTTGAAAATATTCAATGTTACATTTGTAGTTAAATTAATGGTAGAATAGTATTGAATATTTTTGTATTATTTAGGAATTAATTTAAATATAAACAAAATTTTAGGGATTATATTAAATAAATTAAAAATTTGAGAATCACATTATATATTTGGGCGAAAGTTTAAAAATCACATTGAACAATTTTATATTAGGCCAAAAATTCATGAATTATTTGTGTTCTCATTCCTTTTTTCTCTTTTCCTCTTTGCAAAGCAATGAAATTGGGAAGAGGCACTCGGCTTAGTAAGTAACAATTCCGTATTTATTACGGAATGTTCGATCAAAATCACAACTCATCCATTTTCTCGAATCTTGAAGGTTAAATTCACAATCCCATCGAAGATCTGGAAACATTATCGACATACCCTTTCATTTTTTTTTTTTATGCAGTAAAGCATTGTTGACATGATTAAACCCCCTTGGGATGTCCTTTCCTTTTCACCATTTTCATCCTCCTGGTTTTTCTGCCACCCTCCTCAGTCAGTTCCAGTTCTTGGCCAGTGGATGGTGAAAGGGGGGACATGATGGATCCTGGGCGGGCCCCGCACGTTGCTTTGATTGCAAATTGATGCGTGTGAGCTTAGGTTGTCGTTTAACGGAAGGGGAATTAGTGTACGGGCGAGGGAGGGGTTACGTACCAAAAAGATTGATTAATTCTGTGTAGGCCATGCGGATTATAATACAATCATTGAGGCAATGACCATCATCTAACCCTGAGCTGTACAGTTTTTTCTCACATTTAATTGTGATAAAGTTTTGTCCATTAGAAGATTTATCAAATGGGATCGTGGGGGTTCACCTAATTTCCATTACCACTCCATTTATTTTTTCAGAAAATGAATGATTTTAAAAGTATATTTCTAAAATCAATCATTTATATTAATTATAAAAATGAATTAATGAAAAATATTTTCATCATTTAGAAAAATGTTGTCGAAAGTGAAGATATTTTTCTATTAACTTGTTTCGACTGATATAAGCGAACATTATAAAAAAAATATTTTTTAAATTATTCATATTTTGCCAAATAAACAGAGCCTAACGGTTAAAATGATAAAATGCTTTAAGGCTCTATTCGTCCCATCCTTTTAGGGAGGAAAAGTTGTTATTTCCCTTTCGCGTCAAAATCAAAATTTATTCTAATTCTAAAGAAACAGCAAAGGATTGCACATAATATCAAATGACTTTTTAAGAAAAGGGATCCCCAATATAAATTAAAGGTTGAATCCTATTATAAAAAAGTACAGATAAATATATAGCAGTCAATTCAAAGTAAAAAAAAAAAAAAACCCTTGCTTTTAATAATTGAAGTCATGTCTAAATTGATTTTTTACTTTCTCGTGTGCATTTTAACTTATTAAAATCGGAAAAATCTCATTATTTTATGAAATATAAGTGTCAACATACATATCTACATGTAATTTTTCATAAACTTTTCGAAATTTATTTAAATTTTTTATTTTTGAGGGGAAAGTAATAATATTGTTTTTGGCAACTATCACGCCCTTGGACTGCTCTATAGCGAAGCTCAACTGGCCACTGAAGGATGTCGTACTGTCATCTAAGATCATTTTCATTCGGAAGATGGGAGTAGTTCTTGAAATAACTTTTGGGTTCAAGTCACGTACACTTGAAAAGAACAGTTCGTGCGATCCAAATAGCTGCCACAATAAGGACGGCGGCCTAAAGATCACACTTCAAGGAGAGGCTATAGGGTTGGCTCTGGTCATCGCGACGATGCGCCGGTACACAAATCGACTGGATTCGCCTCGACCCTTGTTGGCAAACGGCTGGACTGAGCATTTCCAAAGGCTCTTCTGTCTTGTGGAGTTTCTCATTTATACACAGAGAGCTTTTCCTTCCGCCAGTTAATTGTCTGTATACATATAAGGCCTCTGTGATAGCACGTTAAGGTCCATTCCTCATGTTTGCTACTGTGCAAGCGCAAGACAGTGACAGAGGTGTCGTCTCATTGCGTTTCATCCAACAAAGTTGCCAAGCAAGGTAAGCTCTCCATGTCGGATTGTACGTTATGGATTGTCGACTTTCGGTGTCTTCAAATCATAAAAGATCGACACTTAATTGTCTGATAATGAGCTCTTTCATTAGCAATAATTATAGATGGTGAACTGTCAATTAGAGGGCTTGGCGGAGGCATGTCATGCCATAATCACGAGGCGGCTAGACCACGACATGAGCGCAAACAATTCAATTTAAGGAAAAATTAGTAATCATGCCCGTAATAATTTTTAGGGTGCGGATTTCAAAACTAGGTAGGACTCTAGTACTATTTAGACACCACTGGAAATAAGAAAAATAAAGAAAGCCATAATTTCTAAAAATTTAATGCCTTAAGATGTAGACCGATTAAGACTTCCTTGAGGACCTGTAATATCCACTGACGCACTGATTCTTTTTTTTTTCCCATGGAAAGGATAAGGTGCGGTTCCTCCAGGAAAGACATGAACGGGAAAAAAGAGCGATTGAAGATGTGACCTCTATAATGACTTCTGTGACATGGGAAAAATCCCCCAGAAGTTCTAAATTCTATGAATGGAGTATGGTTGAGTTCTGAATATTTTATCATGTAAAGACAAGTTAAAAATTTTATCTTCAAAGGTGCAGATAAATCTTTTTTTTTTTGGTTGTATGTATTGAAAATCACCAAAGTATGTACCGTAAATTAATCACATAGACTAAAAGATTTAAGATTTGATTACAATGATTATGAGTTTTGAGACTCGCTATATCATGTGTATAAAGTTAAGGATACCCATTTTGGCAATAATTTTTTTGAAAAGGAAGTTTATATATTCAACTGCCCAAGATTTTGCTTCATCTACAGTAGATCCGATGCCATGCAAAACTTTGACTATTGACCCATCAGAAGGTTGCCAGAAGAGGAAACTTCTGGTGCCCTAACGAGCCTTACAATAAGCCGCTCCAGATCTGATGAATCTGATATGTATGTAAGCCTTACAATACTTGTTCCCTAACCGCAACCTATGCGATGACACATTTTACAGGAAACAATAAATTTCAAGACCTACCCATCTCCAAGTACAAGTCACACACATCATTTGAAACAAATGGGTGGAGCAAAAGAAGAAGAAAAAAAGAGACAACGAGAAAACATGATCCCTAAATTTTAGGTCATACATTTACTACATCACTTGATCCCACCCCTCATAAATTTCTGACTTTTAGTTCCAATTCACATTCATTCACTCCGTGTGCTCAAGGAAGGTATCTTGTACACCCTCACTCTCATAGCTCCTTTCTTGGACCAAAATGAAGAAAAATCAGCAAATGAAGACAAAACTCAGCACGATCAGTGTACATTTGTACTAGTAGTAGTCACACTGTTTTGTCGGCCAGAGGAAGAAATACCTCGGTGAAGGTGAAGGCGAAAGAAAATGGGAAAAATGGGGCCCTCATTGGCCGACAAATCAAGGCACTCACAAGAAATTTAGGTTGATTTTTATTTTTATATATTTCGAATCATCGGGTACCCTTTTCCCGTAAATTTAGATAGAAGCAGTTCGATTTCTCCGTCATTATTTAAAAAATTACTTAATTTGGGTATGTTTTGGTACCAAGAAAATAAGTGCTGTGGACTTTGGTGCATGCTCTCAAAAGTGTGTGGAGAGAGCATCTTTGCATTTCCTCTTTTTGACATCGCCTCAACTTTGTAAATGAAGTCAAAAAGCTAATATTTTGTTGGGACAATCTACGTAATGAGATTCAATCCATTGCTTTGAAGGAAAGCGCGTCGAATAATTTCTAAATTAAAAACGAATAAGATCGCCCCTGTATAATTTTCTTTATAACTTCGATGGCGATATATGCTTCATTTTTCCTGGAGATATCATGTCGAATTGATGTTCACGAAATAATTATTAAGGAAGGCATCATCTAGAGTCTCGTGGCCTCTTGGATGCCATTCTCTCTCTCACACATCTTTTGGAGGTTCTAAAAGTGGATGATCCAAAGCTTTTGGCTTTATTAACCTCCATTATTAGATGAATCAGGTCCAATGTCAGCAAAACCTACAAGGAAGAAGACAACAAGTGAGGTCCAACTAATTACTCCATTTTAAGATGTTTCAATTATATAAAATATTTAAGTATTGCATGGATATATTATAAGGTGATCCTTAGTTGGTCGTCCACCAAAATCCAATGGTACCACGGACATAACCTTGGGCGAAAATATATAAATCTAATGTTATCTTTTCATGAGACCCGACAACTAGTGTGCTGCCCCGCGTTCGCATAGAATCCACATTTGATCGACGTATTCTAATATGCAAAGTCAAAACTACATTTATCCTATAAAAAAGCTAAATGTGGCGCAAAATTTATACTTGATATTTTCGCTAGGAGATTAATTTATTATGTGGTGCATCATTCAATTTGAAAGCTAATCAAATTATCAATGCAATCTACCTAAATTTACGACAGACGAAATGTACTTCATGAATTAGCTCAAGTCTCCTATTGCATGTCCATTGAATTTATGAGGAGATTCGCTCTTTCTAATGCATCCGGATGATTCACTTAGATCATGGTGGGCAAAAATATGGCATGTGCAATTTATTCAACTTAATGACGGTTTCCAAGTACTCATTTTGTGAGCTTGATCGATCAAATATACATCGACATGACTGTGTTTAGAGGTTTATACATACTTGACATGGCCTTCATTGTGATTTTTCTAGAATTTATATAGGGTTGTGAACTATAGGGATAATTTTAAGAGATCTAATGAATTTTATTCTTGCGTTGAAATGAATCCATTCACTTATAGACACATGTTGCATGACAAAGGCACCGCGTGTTGTCATCTCACTAGCTCCCTTCAAACCTCTAGTTTTCAGGGAATATTATCAAAAAGTTTTAAATCTATTGTATGATTCCAATTTAGTCATATACTTTAAATTTGTCCAATTTAATCTTGAATCTTTTGACGATTCATCAATGTAGTTCTTCCCATCAATTTGTACAATAGGTTTATGATTTTCTTTGATAATTATCCAGTAGTTTTCACATATTAGAATTCACAAGCATAAACTTCAAGGATGGCTAATTAAGATTATTCTTTGAACTTACCAAATTTGCTTCCATTATCGTTTCAATTAATTAGTTATACTCTTCTTCTTTTTGCCCTTCTACAAGAAGACATAGGACGTTTCACGAGAAAAGGCAACTAGGGAAAGCAAAAGTTCTTGTACTCATCTCTCAAATGAGTAATCCAAAGAATTAGGTTGTCTGTGTGATAAATTAGGCTCACCAGAAACAATAATTGCAATGGAACTTAGAACAAAAAAAAAAAAAAAAAATATATATATATATATATATATATATATATATATATCATAAAAGAATATCTGTAGAGAGAGAGAATAAAATAAGAAAAATGTAAGCACTTTCATTTATTTCTTTAATCCGTTACGGTGCTTACAATTATTATTGAAAGTTTTCTCTGAAAGCACAGGAGTGTGGGACAAGATGCCCTACCGACACTTGAGAGTTGTCCCAGATTGATTCTAAAGCTCCTCATTTACCCAAAGAAAAAAAAAAAGCTCCTCACTGGCCTAGCCACCAAAAGGGCCGTACCCAGAATCGGATCTATCAATCGGACCCAACAATCTTTATTTAGATCCGTTCATGATATATAACAATATAAAAAAATCAAAATCATACTTCTTTCATAACATGATTGGGCTTGGGCAGGCCTGGTCTGGCCTAAGCGGGTGGCCCATTAATCCAGGCCGCCGTATAAGAACTCTTATACTAAATTACAGACAGCGGCTTGAGGTGATTCTAGTTTGGGGGTGAGTATAGCTCCAGGTTATAGGATATACACGGTAGTTTTTGGCTTTTAAAAATAGGTCCAAGGTTCCAAGCAAAATTGAGAACTTGGAACCTTGAATAAGTTTTTGTGTTTTTTTTTTTTATATTGTATGTTTTGCGAGATCCTGTGGCATTCTATAATGTTCAATAATGAATGTGTAATTTGAAACCATTAGTCTGAGTTTTCATTTTCAATTATATCTATGATTGAGATTTTTCTTTTGTTAATACTTCATAATTTTCATGTGTCTAAATATGATCCATGATCAAAGGTTGTAGCAAATGATGGTTATTAAACTTGATGATTCACTGTATTCGTTCAATTAAAAGTACATGTGCAACTTGAGTAGACTTAGAAACCGACATTTGAATTAGTGATAAGATAGGTTTCAAGTTCCTGAGTATGCAGGATGGGTTCTAAGTTCTAAAAATTAGGAAATTTGTTCCGATGGGTAGGTTTCGAGTTCTAAGTAAAACATGAATAAAACTTGAAACCGCTCATTTCTAATTCCGTTGGTCATCTCGTAGCATACTTCTTGAATAACTAGTGTGTTAAGTATTTGTTATCTCATGTAGAGAGGCTTCATGACTTTTGGTGCATCGTTGGGCTCCGAGAGCAACCTCATATACTCACGGATGGACTGGGAAGTTGTGGCTTAAATCAATTATTTTGTAGCAAGTGTAGGATCTTATCCTAAAGCCCAGAAGAGATAATTACAGCGGTTGCTACTTCCTATCTTTTTAGAGCCTATTTCACCAAGAAGCACTAATTTCTTACCCTTGTAGAATGGCTTTAGTGGCTATATCTATGTTAGGTCCATCGCTTGGGCTGTTGTACCTTTTGATCATGACATGGTATTGTTAGATTTGAACAAAGGGCAACTTTATTTGTTTGCCATATTTTCTCTAGGTGTTTATGAAATTATTACAATAGGTCGGGTCGGTTTAGTAATTAGAGGGCGGTTGCTCGGTTGCCTAAGACCAATAGGTCGAGAATGGGTCTGTGTTGGAGGTGTTGAATGATCTATTCTTCATGAGTGTGGGCTTATAGGGTTAGGGTAGGAAAAGTACAAAAAAATTCATAAACCTATGATATTGGCACCAATTTAGTCCTAAACTTTTCAATTGAACCAATTTAGTCTTAAACATTTTCACATAAGTTTATGACTTTTTTGGTACTCTTCCTAGGTTAGGGCTCAACATCCCTTTCTTTCATTTATCAAAAGGGCCCTAGTCAATCACTTTTTCGAGTTGGGAATGAAGCTTTGGAAATTATAAAAAAGAGATCTTTCTTTGAGCATTCAATTGATTCCGTGGATTCAATCGAACGCTGCTTCTTATGATACCTCAGGTTGCTAGGATATTTACCTTTGTTTTTTTTGTTTTTCTCTAATAAATTTTATGTTTTTGATATGCCGCTACGCGAGCAAAGCGAATGAAGAACATTCCCACCTCGTTCTTTCTTGCGATACTAGAGGTGATACTAGTTTATTTACGTCAACATGCCCACAAAAAAAAAAAAATACCCCTGAAATTTACTACCAAGTGGCCAATGATCATCATTATGCCATTTAAATATACAATTGGAAAACGCATTGTCGTGGATGCAAACGGAGCTCAACATGCCGATTTCAAGAGCATTGTGCACCATACATATCGATATGGAACTTTACTTATCAAATAAAAAATTTCTTTCGAGTAATGCGCTGGGGAGATAATCATACTAAAAATGGAACAGTGATGGTTCTGTGGTAAACTCGCAATGACTACAACAACGAAAATACCTCATTTCATTTTCAGATCTGGACTGAGTAGGTTCAAGAGATGAGAGAGTTAAGTATATTTGCTAGAAATCTTAAAGCATTTGCGAATTAAGAGAGAGAGAAAGACCTTTACTTTAGAAGAGAGGATTGTCATTTTACTCACGTTACAATACGTAAATATTTTATTTAGAAGAGAGATTGTCATCTTCAAGATTGCTTATTTTGCAAAAAAACGAATGATTTGGAAAATAATTTTTTAAAATTGATCGTTTGTATCACTTGAAATAATTAGTTAATGGAAAATATTTTATGTTTAAATATTTTGCAAACGATAAAAATATTTTTCGTTAATTCATTTTTGTAAGTTATATAAGCAATCATTTTTAGGAAAATGTTTTGCAAATCATTTATTTTTCATGAAACAAACGAAACCTTAGTTACGTTAGGTTAGATTTTTAGCCATAGACCATTACGAGAGTCATCACAATCATTTCTTAGGTAGATTGGAAATCTAAAATATTAAGTGCTAGGGGAGGTCGTCAGCTAATTAGCTGAAGGTCAACCGCTATGCAAAAAGCTAAATATCTAGGTTTGGAGATTCGGTCGGGTGCGGAGACGGGTTAGCAACCCCATGTCGCTCATTCGGTACTACATTCTTGGTTGAGTTCTGTCATCCAATGTCATTGAATTCCTGATTTTAATACACGCATACTTTTTCTTTCGTTTAGAAAATTGAAAATTTTGCCGTCCACCCTTCAATGAAACCGCCAAATCATGGGGCAGACGACCACACGGCTCCATTGTGCTGTGTATGATCAGTGTCTTTTCAAAAATATCCGATGCATGCAAAGCAAGTTATACTAAATGGATAAATCCAATCCATGACAAACAATAAACTCAAACAGGCATGAATCAACGTCCAACAGTAGTCAATACAACGTGTATGCATGCATGAACTACATTTAACTACAAAAAAAAGATTTAATGGGACGAATTTAATCCCATCAAAACAGCGTTCAGTAAAATGAGCGGCATCAAATGCCAAATCAGTAAGAGAAATCAGCGCGCAAGTGCTGAAGCGAGAACAAATCCGATCTCAAAAAAGCACTTTTCAAATAATCGGGCATGAATCCAATGCAAAATTGATCAATACACATCGTGATGCAAACAATGCACGAACATGAAGCAATTAAGGGTTAAAGCAAAGATTCCCCGCTTGTGTTGTTGAAGTTTCTAATTTCAATTTTCAAGAGGTTGCAAGGTGAATTTGTGGGCTTTATTCTCTTTCATTAAACTAGTTTTATATAAAGGTTGAGAGTAGTTAATCTTTGTTTTTATTTATTTTACCTTGAATGTGGTTAAGGCTTTGATTTGTCCAAGCCTTTAAACAAAATAAGTGAAATCTAGGGCTAAGTTATATCGATCGACTTATTAATCTTGACTTGGTTGGTTTATATTTGTTTATAATTTTAAATTTGATGTTACGTGTGATTGGATTTCAAGGATGACATGATGAGTTATGGCAATTCATTGCCTAAATTGAAATCCTTAATAAATGCCTAGAAGGTGTTGAAAGGAAAATCCAAAAGGTTTGGAAACATTTTGGAGAAGAAAAATACGAAAAATGATAAAAACTGATTAAGTTGTCGATTTTGACAAAGTGTTCGCCGATTGATCAACTTGCCGATTTTTATGACCTAGTTACTAATTGACTGTTGAAAATGGTCATTTTTGGAGTCAACAAGAGTATAAATCCAATATTCATATTCTTAGAAATTAGAAATGATAAGAATTACTTGAATTTTAGAAAAATGAATTTATAGAATAATTTATTCCAATAAACTATCAATTTGCAAAAAGAACACTATTGAATAGTGATGGCATGGTGAAAAGAGGATGGAAGATTATGTGTTGAAATGTATGTTATGTATTTACGTCACACCCCAAATCCTATAGGGATGAGGGGGTAACACGGCCATCCTTTTTTTAAAGGATGCAGCCTCAAACTATACTCCAAATATCCAACTCTCAATAGTTCCCACGATAATGCTCTTGCTCTATCGATCACTAACCGAGGCACATGAAAAATATAATAAGAAAAATGAATGAATTGCCACGGCATAGTGAGTAATACATTTATTCTAAATAGATCGAGTAATCACTATGTGCATTTAAAAACACAAATATAACTCACTTTCACTAAAATTGGAATTTAACAACCTTCAAGACTAAAAAGCAATATTTCTTACTTTAACTTAATATGTTCAAAGCAAAAATATTCAAGATAATAACAAGCAAACACCAATGGGCCAGCTTATTGGTTCCATCTCATAAAAATACACCTCAATGGTCCATTCCATCGACCAATCTCATAAAACACACATTAATAGTCCATTTCATTGGTTAATCTCATGCTATAAATCAATAGTTTATCCCATTGATCCATCTCATATGAAACCACACATTGATGGTCCATTTATCGACTAATCTTTTGCTCAATATCAAATCATGGTCATGCATAACGTCCGTGACAAGACGACCAAAATTCCCCCATCGGTTAGGTCCTATCCATTATTAGCCGGTGACTCGACCCATAAGGATATTCTAGATTAGTATACACTTACTCATAAGCCCCTCACTAGGCTCACAATGATATTGAGTATCAACATAAAGCCAAACCAACAATTCACAAATTAAAACACATAATCTTCCTACCACTCGATTCATTCATTATAAATACTTTTTATAAATCATTTCTCAAATTATTTCACAACTCGTTTCTTAAACCAGAATAAAATTTCACATACCTTTTCACAACACATGTCATAAACCAAGTTTACAAATTAACACACACACACACACACACACACACACACACACACACACACACACACACACACACACACACACAACTTTCCAAAAACATTTGGCAAACCATTCACAAATACCAAATCATAGCAAATGCTCGATCCAAATTTTTATGCAACAAAACAAACATGCTTATTTATAACTCATAACATATCGAATTTTTATCATTTCGAAGACATGAATTTAGAAATTCTTAGAAGAAATAGTATCACTCACTTGGGAAAGCCAATAACCAACCTTCGCTGTTTACTCTATCCAACGCACTTAAATTCCTAACAATTAATCAAAAAACGAAATCAAAAGACTATGTAAAACGATATTCTAATGAATAACTCGACTATACTACGCCTATTTGTCAATAAAACCACACCTACGCGCCAACAAAAAGCTTGCCTCTAGCAGAAACCTATTGTTGTTCACTAGGTGCAGCTCGTGCCTTAAACTAGGTGTGGTTCGAGCGTTAAACTTCATTGCACCATAACTTCCTCAACAGAATTCCGTTTCAAGCCAACTTTTTATGCAACAAAATAAACATGTTTCTTTATAACTCATAACATATCGAATATTTATCATTTCGAAGACATGAATTTAGAAATTCTTAGAAGAAATAGTATCACTCACTTGGGAAAGCCAATAACCAACCTTCGCTGTTTACTCTATCCAACGCACTTAAATTCCTAACAATTAATCAAAAAACGAAATCAAAAGACTATGTAAAATGATATTCTAATGAATAACTCGACTATACTACGCCTATTTGTCAATAAAACCACACCTACGCGCCAACAAAAAGCTTGCCTCTAGCAGAAACCTATTGTTGTTCACTAGGTGCAGCTCGTGCCTTAAACTAGGTGTGGTTCGAGCGTTAAACTTCATTGCACCATAACTTCCTCAACAGAATTCCGTTTCAAGCCAACTTTTTATGCAACAAAACAAACATGCTTATTTATAACTCATAACATATCGAATTTTTATCATTTCGAAGACATGAATTTAGAAATTCTTAGAAGAAATAGTATCACTCACTTGGGAAAGCCAATAACCAACCTTCGCTGTTTACTCTATCCAACGCACTTAAATTCCTAACAATTAATCAAAAACGAAATCAAAAGACTATGTAAAACGATATTCTAATGAATAACTCGACTATACTACACCTATTTGTCAATAAAACCACACCTACGCGCCAACAAAAAGCTTGCCTCTAGCAGAAACCTATTGTTGTTCGCTAGGTGCAGCTCATGCCTTAAACTAGGTGTGGTTCGCGCGTTAAAATTCATTGCACCATAACTTTCTCAACAGAATTCCGTTTCAAGCCAAATTTTTATGCAACAAAACAAACATGCTTATTTATAACTCATAACATATCGAATTTTTATCATTTCGAAGACATGAATTTAGAAATTCTTAGAAGAAATAGTATCACTCACTTGGGAAAGCCAATAACCAACCTTCGCTGTTTACTCTATCCAACACACTTAAACTCCTAACAATTAATCAAAAAAGGAAATCAAAAGACTATGTAAAACGATATTCTAATGAATAACTTGACTATACTACGCCTATTTGTCAATAAAACCACACCTACGCGCCAACAAAAAGCTTGCCTCTAGCAGAAACCTATTTTTGTTCGCTAGGTGCAGCTCGTGCCTTAAACTAGGTGTGGTTCGCGCGTTAAAATTCATTGCACCATAACTTCCTCAACAGAATTCTGTTTCAAGCCAACTTGTAGTCCTTGAAAAGACATTTTGATATACTATAAGAACCCTAATTCAGCCACCCCAAGACCTTGTCGGAAATAACTAAAATTTGGCTCAAAAGTTACTGTTCAAAACTTTGTTTAGAATGCACGCCAAACTTGAAAATTCCATTTTGGGCAAATTGTAAGCTTAAATTGAGATCCACAAAATGCTATAGTTTCACAATATCCTAAATTATCATTTCTATAAAACTTTGGACAACTTGTAGTCCTTAAAAAGACATTTTGATATACTACAAGAACCCTAATTCAGCCACCCCAAGACCTTGTCGGAAATAACTGAAATTTGGCTCAAAAGTTACTGTTCAAAACTTTGTTTAGAACGCATGCCAAACTTGAAAATTCCATTTTGGGCAAATTGTAAGCTTAAATTGAGATCCACAAAATGTTATAGCTTCACAATATCCTAAATTATCATTTCTATAAAAATATATAGCTCAACAACTCAAAAATTGGACTTTGCCATACGAATCTCCAACAATTCCGAATGTCAACCCCTAAGTTTGAAACTACTTTGATTGAATGAATGAAGGGTGTGAACACTTACCGGCATTGCAAAAATAGAGTTGAGTCGGTTTCACAAGTCGCACGGATCATAAGTCCTTTTCTCCTTTCTCCTTCTTCTTTGTCTTCTTTCTCGGTGAGCTCCTTTTCTTTCCCCTGTTTTTGCTTGTGCTCTTCTCTCACCCTCTCTCTCTTTAAAAAATTAAAGTCCACTCTTTTTCCTCTTATTTTGGACAGCTCAACTCTTCTTTTTCCTTTCTCTGTTTTTTTTTCTTTGCTACCTTTGATTTTTCAACCCATATTTTACAATTTAATCGTCACTGTTTATATGGGAAATGTTAGGAGATTATTGGTTGTCATTTATAATAATGACTATTGGAAAATACATGGCACCTATTGTAATGAGTTGCATAAAATGATACTATGTAACGAATTTTGGTTTCTAAGAATGAGTGTGCAAGAGATAATGAATGGAGATTGTTTCCTTTGTTGATATGAGGAACACCACAAGATTATGGTGACACTATCTACATTGTTACTTTATGAATTTATGTGAAAATTATTATAGTTTATATTAGTGGACAATGCTTGTGTGTGGGTGCGTGTGCATATATATATATTTTGATGACCTAGGGAAACCCGTAAGCCGACAGCCGGCGGGCAAACCCTGGGGCTCACGGAGGAACCCACCACCCTTGTGAAGCGGGTAAGTCCACCTACGACGTGCTGGGGATTCGAACTTCTCCCCTTCGTGAGGGGGAGAAAGCTCGAAGCCAACAACGCCACTCAGTGCGGTGGTTATATAAATATATATTCACATGTGTATATCAATGAACTACTATGCAGTGGCCATCTATCACAATAAGTCAAGTCATGGGAAAATTACAAAAACAATCTTAAATCTATTGCAATATTACCAATTTAGTTTTAAATATTTTGTAATTATACTAATTCAGTACATCCGATCAATTTTGCTTGGTGGGCACTGACGTGGACTTCGGTAGGCATCGGCCATTTGATTGACACTGACGTAGATAATTTTTTAATAATATATTTTTTGAATTTTTATTAATTTTTTTTCACTTCCTCCTCCTTCTAGTCGATTGCTGTTGGCAACGAGCTAGAGGCAAGGCTAGTGAGGGACCTCATGGGCCTTGGGGAAGCCTATCTATGGTTGGCTGACCTTGCCCAGGTTGCTCATTGGGCTAGCGAGGGTCAAGCCTCATTGGCCATGGGCGGTGCTCAACCTCATCAAATTCGACGAGTTCATGCCTCGCTAGAGGCTGTGTGGTTGAAGGGTGCGACCTTGCATAGCCTTTGGCCTAGGCAAGCCTTGCCGGCCATGGGTAGATTGTGGCCTTGTCAAATCTGGTGGGGCCTCGCTTAGCCATGGCAAGGTTGGTGGGGGCAAGTCTTGCCATTGGTCGGCGAGGTTGACCTTGTTAGTGCTCACCTCTAGCAAGTAGGAAGGAGGGAGGAGGACGAAGGAGGAAAAAAAAAAGGAGGAAAAAAAAAAAAAAAACAAAAAAATTAATAAAAATAAAATATTATTAAATATTGTCTATGTCAGCGTCCGTTGGCCAAAATTGGGTAGATGAACTGAATTAACGCAATTACAAAAGTTTTAGGACTAAATTAACCAAAAAAAATTAGAATTGAATTGGAAAAATTATAATGAATTTAGGATTTTTTTTGGTAATTTTTCCATCAAGTCATCTACTTGCATTGGAGTGTATGATCTTATGCAACACGGTAATTTCCAATAGCATATCATAATAGGAAAGTACGAGGATGGCGATCTCAATCTCATTCCATTTTTATTACATCATTATCATTTCGGTGTCCCTAGTTCTTACGGCTAAATGAGATCTACGTCGTGAAAATGGGTGTGCTACATATATTTTGTATTCCTAATCATAGAGAAATTTACTTTCTCCTATTTTAAACTTTACTGGCACAGATGAGAATGTTTTAATTTTAAAAATACGAAGAAATGAGTAAGTCAATATTAACGTATTGTTATTACTGTTTCTTCAAGCAGATCAAATGATGGCATTACCAAAACCAGTACCTTACCCGAAATCTTAGTTCCTCGTAATCAAGAAAAGATATAACAAATTCTCCCGCAGTAAGATCGTTTTGCAAAGTGTTCCCAATTTTTGTAACTTCTTTGAACTCTCATCGCCGATAAAAGTAATTACTGACCCACTGACATCAGCTCATCATCCGCGCATTTCGTACCTTAGTAGGGATCTGCGTACCTTCGGATCGGCCTTGTTCCAAACTTCTCGCGCGCAAGAACCACCTAGCTGTGGTCGCTTCAGTCCAGAACGTACTCCTTGCACATCTGCAGCAGTCCATCTTCAATTTCTTAATTTCTGCGAGGGAAATCCTAACCCTTTCTTTTTCGATCCGAAAAATTGGGAACAAATTGATGTTTGTTTTTTTTTCCTTTTAAGTTTACGATCATGCACGGAAGAGGCCTGGGGCAAGTTTTTTTTTTTTTTTTAATAGATGAAATTGCCCCTAGAAAGGGCGGGAAATGTATGCATGATGAAAACGTGATCTTTGGCCAGCAATTAATTTCACCGCAGATGAGCTCAATGACATAATTGTGTCAAAGTGAATGAATTCAGGGACGTTTTAAAATATAATCAAGTCTGAAGGAACTTCTGAAAACGGACCCCTCTTCAAGAGGATTTTTTGGAATTTTCTCAGGATAAAAAATGATCCTCAAATGAGTCCAACATTAGTGGCTCTCCACAAATTAGCCAATTTCGAACCCTCTGCAACAATTTGGAAAGCTCTCTCTCTCTCTCTCTCTCTCTCTCTCTCTCTCTCAAGTTTATTAATTAAAGTATCTATAGAGAAAGAATACAATGTCTGTGATGAGAGATCTCTACTATGAAAATGCTACATCGTTCTTTTTCCCACCGTGGAATGCTAAATTGCTTTTCTCCTCTTTAAATTGTTTGTCTGCTCAACTCTTCAAATAGTCACCAGTCATCAGCAGGACGAAAAGAAATGAGAATTTCAATTTGGGAATTTTCTCTTCCGTGAGAAGAACAAGGTGTCTCTTTTCCTTTTTATTATTTTATGCCAAATTTTAAAAGAGGAGATGCGAATGTACTTTCCTCTTCTCCCACGTTGTCTGCTTTGTCACCTTGAATGCCTTCATCCATTCATTCTATAAAACCATCTTCTCTTTGTCCCACACATAATTTGACCCACTAATCATGCAAATGAAAATGTATACTTATTAGGACATGGCCTGATACGGATGATATAACCTTTGTATCTTATCCAAGTACACTCATATGATTTGTTAGATAGTATCTAATGGTGTGGCTACCAGTGCAATCTAGAAGAGGTGTGAATAGATTGATTGTTAAAACTCGATATTTTTTAACAGAATCATTAAAATCAAATTTGATTTATTCAGAATCAGCTTAATATATCGAGAATAAGTTGATGATATCAAGTGTGGTATCATTTTGTCAGATAAATATACAAATAAGTAAAGAGATAGTAGATATCTATGCACAACTTAGAGTGATTTGGCTTAATCGAGCTAGGTATACTCTGTATACTCTTTCAGACTAGTTATGAGCAATCCTTTGAGTAGTTACAATGTAAAACTGCTTCTACCTGAAGCTAGTAGATCACACTACTAGATCTTGCACACTACTAAAACATTCATACACTTCTCAAAAGAGATTACAATCATTGACAAGTAATCCTAATAAGTGAACTTCTCTATCACAACACAACAAGAGAATGGATGTATCGAAATATGAAGGTTTCTCTCTTCGAGTCATTTTGATCTTTTTCAGCATGCATCGGATCTTCTTATATAGTCTTCAATCTTCAAATTAGTCGTTGGATAATTTTCAGGATATTCAATTTAGCCATTGAAAATAATCGGCACAATCACTAGGGGATCTAGCTGCTCATACAAACAAAGCTTTCAAGTAAGGTTTTAGTTTTCATGAAATAGAGTTGGCAATATTAGGAAATTAGCCTTTTCGCAAATGATTGACGATTGATTCTTCGTTTGTTCTATCCGGAGTTCCACGCCTGAGACTTGTTGTCAAAATTCCTTGAGACTTCGATTAATAGTCAACGTGATATCTAGGCTTCCATTCAAAATACATGAACATGTGAACCGCACATTCATCTCACATGATATAGAGAGAGTTGCTCATATCAATTCCGTGAGTCTATTCAAGCTTTCAGTTGGCAGCTGACTTACGTACAGCTTTTCATTTAATCTTTGTAAGTACATTAGTGACCAAGGCTTCATAGAAATGTTCATGTCATGATACCTCCAAGTCTCCATGAACTTCGCGTTCTTCTTGACTTGTTCACCCTCTATTAATGTCCATCTTGTCTTCATAGCCTTTCTACTTTGTACTTTGAATATATCAATGGCAATAGAGCATTGTTCGTATTATTTAAAAAATCTTTGCATTTATTGATTAATAATGAGAAATAGATGATTTTGTCTATTTCAAAATATCAAGCTTTCTCAACATTAAATTTATTAATAATATCAAGTATCTTGTTAGATGGGATATCACCAACTATTTCATTAAACTAATCATGGATGAGATACTTTTCTTCTGCCATTTAAGCACGGGATACCTTACTTGTGTTTATTTACGAAATGACTGAATGCATAAGTAGAATTGAGATTAATCCATTGGATGATAATAGATCAACTTGAACAAAGCAATAAGCATCATATGTGCATGAGATACTTTTCTTTTGTCATTAAAAGCATCGGATACCTTGCTTGTGTTCATTTGTGGAACTATTGGTTCACAATTCTTCTATTTTCATTCAAACAAGAAAGGAACTGTCTAATCATGTATTGATATAATCCCCACTATTCCTCTTATACAAATCGAAACTATTGGAAAAAACATCTCCTAGTGATTTTGATGATGCCCAAACTATTCTCCGTATAACGTTTACTATGGTATATGTAGATGTTTGCAACAAAGGACAAAGCAAGATTCATGGTGTGATCTAGTGGACAGAATAATGCAATACATCTTGATATGGATTTTTCATAAATAGTACAAACGGACCTAAAAGATTAGTTGATGTCAATTTTGTAAATATTGGATCATTGGTGCTGTGGCAACAATGTACATTTTGGTAATGTTTGTTGGTTTAGTAAAATAGCTATTGTGGTTGTGGATTTGCACGATAGTAGAATTTAGGCAGAAACAGTAATCGAGAAGTTAGGTAGTCTGACAAGACTATTAGAGACTATAGCAAAGGGATAGCAGCTAATGCTATTTTTAGATAACCTGAAAATACTCAAGACAAGAATTGTATGGATAGTTCCATCTTTGGACAGCAATTCAATGGTAACTGGCTCTTTCTTCTTCAATCCAACTCCAATGGATAGATAGAAGATGGTTATAAAAGAGAAGATCTTATAAGCCAAATGTTAGAGAGAGCAACATATATTAAGATTTGAAAATTTGCTTCAAGCTATGTTCATAGCGATAAGCTCTCTTTCGATTGTTTCACTGAGTATTGTATTCATGCTATTTGAGTAATTGTGTTGTAGATTAAGTATACATGAGTAAGAGCAGTAGTTGAGTCCTGATAGTGTGATCTATCTTGTAATAGGATTAGTGCTTGTTAATTGTAACTTTCTAAGTAGATTACTAGTGGAATCTAGCCCAACTTGTGACTATTAGTCTGAAGAGTGGATGTAGGCTTGTTGATAAAGCTAAACTACTATACATTGAAATATGCCACTGGTTTACTCTCTTTACTTCCATAATCACATATTACAATAACGAGCTTTAACACATTACCTTGATTAAATCTTTACTTGGTGTTAGATATTTTCCATGAAAAATTGTTAAGTTTTTAAAACAACCTATTCACCCTTTCTAGGATGTATTGTTAGTCCCCAATAGGAACTACATAGAGGGGAGAGACAAAGTTTAAACTAAGCAAAAATATGGCATTTAGCTACATTTGGGATTTGTTGAATGAATGAAACATCCAAGACTTGTGCAATTCAATTCATGAGATATCTTGTGTTCATTTGCGGATGGTGGTTTACAATTCTTTTTCCTTCTTGAGCTTTTGAATGTATTTTTCTTCAAACAAACAAGCAGGAATCATTTCAATACATATGTATATATATAGACAAGAGCGATAAAATTCAAAGAAAGCAAAAACATGGCATTTGTCTCCATTTTGGATCTATGGAACAAATGGAACATTCGAGGGTTTGTCATTTTGAGCTTCTTGCTTCAGGTTTTTCTCAATCTATTTACACCACTTAGAAAGAAAATAGCAAACCAATGTATCAATTGTCTCTTGTGGTTGGACTATTTGATGGCTGACTAGGTAGCTACATTCACAATTGGCCTCATCTCTCACAATCAAGGCAATTCATCTACTCATGCAATTGAAATAGATAGAGCACTTTAGACATTTTGGGCTTCATTTCTCTTGTTACATCTTGGCGGTCTAGACACCATCATTGCCTTCTCTCTGGAGGATAGTTTGCTTTGGCGACGCACCTACTCAATCTTATCTTCCAAATCATGCCGCCATTTACGTCTTTGGGCAGATATTTCTTAGCGACAAGTCATTGGTGATCCCAACAATGCTGGTATTTCTTGTTGGGGTCATAAAAAATGTTGAGAGGACACCGGCGCTTAATCACTCGAGCCTTTCGAAGCTCAGGGAATCAATTCACCCATTAAATGTAAGAGTGGATTCGTGTTGGTTGGATGAAACACTCCATGGGTATAGCCATCTGATCAAGAAAAAGAAGCAAAACTTGCTGAGAGCATTGTAGTGAAGCATGCTTACCACTTGTTTCAAATCTCTAAGGTCTTCCTTGCAGATCTCATCTTCACAAAGGACCAACGCAAGGTAAGCCTCCAATATTTCTTTAAAGTTTCTCCATTGGATGCATTGAGGGTGATATCAATTGAACTCCAGTTCATATATGAGGTGCTTTACACAAAAGCGTTGGTGATACATTCCAAGTGGAGCTATATTTTCCACTTCATAGCCTTAAATGCCCTTGTAGTGGCTCTCATCATGTTCAATCGCTTGAATGAGCATCAGCTCCCTCAAATTGATATAAAAATTACTTATTCCTTTCTTTTTGGAGGGATGCTCTTGATGTGATAGCTCTTTTCATGCTTACTTTCTTCGATTGGACTGTTGCCAAAATCAAGCACCCCAACACAACATCATCTAAACTATATTCATTTCTCCACAAGTTGGTATCTACCACCGATTACTTGAGGAAGGCCCGATTCGCAACATGTGAAGTAGAGCCTAACACAAATGATACTTATGAGATCTTAGATACACCATTAATATTTCGGAGGTGGTCAAAATCCATCTCTACTTGCAACCTTTTTTTTCAGAGTTATGTAATGAGAGCCCGAGAAAGATGAATAAGTGCAATCGGGGCTAGGGCATCATTGCTTTTTCTAATATTTGTAGCTTCCCATTCCAAATGGATGAAAAACTCATCTCTTCTTTCCATCAAGCTTATGAGACCATCATTGGTTGTTGTCCGAGGAAAACATCATTGATTATGCATACAAAGTATGTGTCTAAGATTCCCTTCATTAAAGAACTATGGATCTTTATCTTTAGGGAGGTGAGACATAAGTACATGTATGGGAATGATCTAACAGATGATCCGACAATGGTGAGGAAGATATTTGAGGCTAGAGGTGATATATTTCTCAAGCATGTACTAGGGGAGACAAATTGCGAATTTCTTTTAAAGTATGTCATCCAGCTTAATTACAACTCCAGTATTTTAAGTTGGCATATTGTTATTGAACTGTGGTACAACAAAGAGAAGTCCCAAGCAAGAAATGAGGAAAGGGAATTTAGCAAAATCCTCTCAGACTACATGTTTTATCTTTTACTTAATCAGCCTAATGTGGTGTTCGCTGTGGTGGGCAGTGCTCAATTTATGTTAAGGGAGACATTGCGGATACTACTTCACCAAACTGCAGGAACTGTGGATGGTAAAGGGCAATGCATGGGTTTGCTTGAGAAGAGCTTGGTCGACTTCGATATTAGAGCTTAATGAGCAAAGTTCGCAACCACTCACTCAGGGTTATTATTGGTTCGAGAGGTGGAAAGGCTTGGGGATATGAAGTGGAAGGTAATGAGTGGAGTGTGGGTTGAGATGTTGACATATGCGGCCACTCATATTAGGGGTGAGGTGCATGTGCAGGTGTTGAGCAAAGGTGGTAAGCTTCTTGCCTTTGTTTGGCTGTTAATGGTTCATTTTGGTTGTTTCTACAAACCTCCATGGGGCATGCATTATAAGATGGACCGTGTGCACGGTATAAATATCCCCCAGCTTGGTAAATCGATAATCTTCTAAATTCCAAGCCTTCATTAGCCAATTCAAGATTTTGTACAAATCTATCTATTCAATTAATTTGTATTTCACCAGGTAGTGCTAATTATGAGGTTTCTTTGAGCTTATCAAATTTGCTTCCATTATCGTTTCAATTAAATAGTTTTCCTATTCTTCTTCTTTTTGTATTTTTTTTTTTTAAAAACTTTTGCCCTTTCTACAAGTAGACAGGGAACGTTTCACAAGAAAAGACAACTAGAGAAAGCTAAAGTTCTTGTATTTCAAATGAGTAATCCAAAGAATTAGGTTGTCTGCGTGATGGATTAGGCTTACCAAAAACAATAATTGCCATGGAACTTTTAACAAATATATACATTATTATATATCAATTACATTAACATATATATATATATATATATAGAGAGAGAGAGAGAGAGAGAGAGAGAGAGAGAGAGAGAGAGAGAATACAATAAGAAAAATGGAAGCAGTTTCATTTATTTCTCTAATTCGTTTCATAATCCTCGGCGGCGCTTGCATAATTATTGAACGTTGTTCTCTAAAAGCACGGGAGCGTGGGACTAGATGCCCTACCGACACTTTGAGAGCTGTCCCACGCTGATTCTAAAGCTCCTTACTGGCCTGACCAACAACGGCCCGTACCCTGAATCGGATCTAAAAATCGGACCCAAAAATCCTAATTTAGATCCGTTCATGATAAATATAAAAAAAAAAAATCGTACTTGTTTGATAATATGATTGCGCTTGAACAGGCCTGATCTGGCCTAAGTGGGCGTCCGGCCCATTTATCCAAGCCACCATATGAATTTTTTTTGCTCAATTACATATACCGGTTATTCTGTTCGAGTTATGATTGGACAAATTTCCGGACAACTTGTGTCTTAAATATGGACTATCTCACATGGAGAAACTCCCTAACTTTTAGCATGCCACTTGCACTTTGGTGACCGCTTCAGATGGACTGGGTAGTTGTGACTCAAAAGATTATTTTATGGTGGATGTAAAATCGTAGGTGACGAAAAGAGAGATAATTGCTCTACTTGGTAGTGAAACAGCATTAATAGAAATTATTAGTATAATCAAGTTATCGAACCTAGAAACTTTGGTTTCATAGGAAGAAAGACATCTTCCTGTACTTTACTTGATTTCCAGCCAACCCTAAATAGAATAATGGTGACTTCCGATTCATATAGAATCTCTTAAGATTAATCAAAACTTAAAAAGAATCCAATGTTATTTGAAGCAAGGGTTTGGGAGAGTCTACAGAAGAACTCAAGAGAGAATAATAATTGAACTGTTCGAATTGGATGGTGGATGCTCACCAAATTGATACTACAGAAGAACTCAAGAGAGAATTTCACTGCTGAATATTCAGTCGGACATCATGTGGATTGAAAACTGCTTGCTCTACTTGCTACTTTTCTTTGACTACTTTCTCTGATCCCGCCCATCGTTTAATGTTGATCAGATGCTGACTAGTGCAAAGAAAACCCGAACCTTGACTGCCCAGGGAAGTGTGTGAATCGACCAGGGTCGTACAGCTGCATAGACCATAAGATCGTCGCCATGATAGGTATCTTACGGTGACATTGTCACTTTTTTTTTGTAACCTGGTTCCGGGGTGTGACTGCTTACATATACACCAATTTTATTTGCACGAAGGCAAAATATATAATTACTTCTGCTCAATTACGTTGCACCAACTTTGCTTTTAACTTAATTGTACTTGCCTAGTCTATGCATTTAACAATTTGATTGCACCTTTGTTTCCCACCCATAAATGATGCATTATATTCAGGGGCGTTTCGAATTTTTTTGTTTGAGTGACTCCTTTTTTTTCTCCCTTCAAAGCAAGAAGGCACTTGCTCAAATTGGTAGAAGCTAATTTGTTGATGAAGAAGGTGGAACTGTTTACGTAATGCAAGAGTGAAGAGAAACTCTAAGCATACTATTTATCATGTTCCTAAAGCAATTGCGATCAACTTTTGTTTGTACAGAGGCATGGGCACGGGTGTCGGAGCCACAATATTACTCCTGCTTTCTTGGTGGTGGTACAAACTCATCAAAAGAAGGCGTGAGGCAAATCACAAGCAAAAATTATTCAAGCGTCGTGGCGGACTTCTGTTGCGACAACGCCTGTCTTCTATTGAAGATAATCATATGGAGAAAGGCAAGTTATTCACATCAATGGAGTTGGACATGGCTATGGACCATTTTAACGAGAACCGAATATTAGGTCGGGGTGGTCAAGGAACTGTCTACAAGGGAATGTTGATAGACAGCACGATTATTACAGTCAAGAAATCCAAAATTGTCCATGCAGGACAAGTCGAATAGTTTGTTAATGAGATCATTATTCTCTCTGAAATCAATCACGGAAATGTGGTTAAGCTATTAGGATTTTGTTTGGAGAGTGGAGTTCCTCTCTTGGTATATGAATTTGTCCCAATGGAACTCTCTACCAATATCTTCATGATTCAGATGGAAAATTACCCATCTCGTGGGAGACACGTTTAAGAATTGCCAATGAAGTTATTGAGGCTCTTTCATATTTCCACTTTGCTACGACCATCCGGTTTATCACCATGATATCAAGTCGTCTAATATACTTTTGGACAAAAAATATCGAGCCAAAGTGGTGGATTTTGGAGCTTCCAAATCAATTACCATCGACCAAACTCATTTGACCACAATGGTGCAAGGAACTTTTGGGTACTTGGAACCAGAGTACTTCCAGACAAGTTAATTTATAGACAAGAGTGATGTCTATAGTTTTGGAGATGTCCTTGTTGAGCTACTAATCGGAGAGAAGCCAATTTCTCAATTAAGGGCAGAAGAGGGCAAAAATCTCGCCACATGCTTCATCATTTAGATGGAGGAAGATCGCTTGTTCGATTTTCTTGATAAGGGGGTATTAGAACATGGCGAGAAAGAAGAGATTATTGCAATGTCTAACTTAGCGAGGAGATGCTTAAACATTAATGGAAGGTACAAGCCTACAATGAAGGAAGTGGTGAAGGAATTAGAGCGAGTACTGTCATTACGAAATCCCATGGTCGTCCAGCAAAATGATGAAGAGATCGATCGCATTAAAACCGGATCTTTTTGTGCTTCGGGTGCGGTCTCCAGATTGATGCGATCGGAAGCAGATGTGGAGCTGACTTCGCGGGAGGAGGATCAGTTTCCCTTCTCATACACCCTTTGTACATCTAGTATTATTGAAGACCATATTCTCTGTTCTAAATTCCTTGTTAGTCGGCTTTAGCTTTGCACTAGGGTTTACAATTGTGGATGCGTCGTAAGTTTTAGCCAACTGCCTTTTTTTTTTTTCGGGTCATCAATCTTTTTATTTTCACGTTATGTTACGTTGGAACACTCTCAAAGTAGTTTAGTGTCGTCGCCCTGCTGATCTGAACCGGTTAGAGTTTAACGGATTATTTAGTGGGCAGCAAAGGCCCTTGTGAGGTGGCGCTTGTGCCTGGTACAAGCTTTCCTAAATCCTATAATCACAACTTGCTTTCCTAGTAAGATTTTACCGAGAGTAGCCACTAACTTATTATGAATCGGTTAGGAGACCAAGCATGTTGGGGGAGCTTGCCTTAATTCTGCGACCTACATTCGTGAGCTTGAGAATTTGATAAAGTTAAATTCTTTTAACGCTCTTAATCGATACATTTTTCTCATTCAAGAAAACACTACGTTTCAATCTTTCCTATTTTATTTTCTGATTTTTTTCTTTGAAAAAACAAGGCGGAAATCTAAGTTATCATACATGGATGCTATGCATAAAAAATACGAGGGAAGAAATAACTCAAGACGTATCAAGCAACAGTAATCATCGCCTATTTATTAAGTCCCGGGTCAAAATCCTTGTGAGCTATGCATACAAAATAAACATGCACTATGATGCATATAATATTAATCCTATGAAGATGAATACTAAACTAGATGGGAAAGAGCTAATTATGAACTAAACTAGTGCTATGATGCAAATGGCCATGTAAATGCAATCTAGATTTTTTTTAAATCCTTTTTAATTTTAATAAATATACTAATTGAATATCTTCGACAAGATAAACACTAATACAAAATACCTATAAAAAAAAAAAACTATACTCATGGGTACGTCGTTTGCGTGAACACAAAGGAAGGTCCATATAAATTTCTTCATCCGGATCACTATAAAGAAGAAAACATTGTGAAATCCATTTGATGTAATGACCAATTGCGAATAATTGCAACTTAAGTAGCACTGACATCGACACGCAACACGCGACACGCGACACGACACATCGACACGTCGTTTCTAAAAACAAATAAAGAATTCCGATATGTTGGGACACGTTGTATATTAAATATATATTTTTATATATACATATTTTATGATTATTTCAATCAAATTAATTCAATTCAAATTCATAAATAAATAAATAATTAACAAAGCATGGAATGAATTTACACTAAAAACATTAATCTACCATTTGTTAATATCATTCATTGTTTCAATTTGACAAATTCAATTCAATTCAAATAATTCATAAAACTTGGAGAAAAAACAAGCAAGCCACATTTTGGACTCGCATGTTGGATATGTTAGAAGATGAGAAAAAAACTTAAGAGGTGCGTTGTGTGTCACGGGAAGTGGGAATTAGAAGAGAAGAGAAGATTAGTTTTTTTTTTTTTTTTTCCATTTATTATTTTTATTATTGTGTTTTATTTGTTCATATATATACATTTTGACATCTCATTTATTGAAAATTTTTTAAAATGACATTGATATCGGAATCACGTGTCGGAAACTCCTATGTCGGAATTCCGGCTCGAGTGTCGGAGAGTGTCGAGAAAGTTGATCAGGTGTTGGATTTTTAACACGTGTTGATCGAGTATTGGAGAGTGTTCAAGAGTTTTGGAGAGTGTTGAACACGTGTCGAAATGTCTGGCACAACACAAAAGCTCTTTAAGAGTGTCGTGCTCCATAGACTGCAATGAATAGAAAGGAATGTATTGTGAATTCTTTGACAATGGGAGAAAAAGTTTCATGATAGTTGAAACCTCTCTTTGCGTGAACCCTTTAGCAACTAAGCAAGCTCTGTAGCATTCAACAAAACCATCAGCCTTAAACTTGATTTTATATACCTATTTACAACATATTGTATTATGATGTGGGGGTAATGGGACAATATCCCAAGTGTGGTTCTCCATGAGGGTAATGAGTTATGATTCCATGACATGTTGCCAGTGGGGATCATGGTGCTGCTTCGGCGAAGGAAGATGATTCATGTTCTTTTGATATATGGTTAATGCAATACATATGTTCTGGTGATAATTGATTAAAGGAAACATAATAGGAGATAGGATATTGTGTACCTGTAGAATTCATGGTAGAATAGATATAGTCCTTGGTCCACATAGATGGATGAATATGCTACTGGGAATGCTGAGGCTACTTAGTTAGTACTTGTTTAGGTACTGGTGATGAATCAGAGAAGGTACTTGATGTAGTTGTCGTGGTTGAGGAAAGAGAGGTTTCATCTTCTAGCGATTCAACTGGTTGGAGTGAAGACTCCTCTGTAACTGGCATGGGGATTGAAATAGAAGGTTCTGGTGCAACAAAAATATATGGTAATGCCATGGATAAATCCTCATCAGATAGGAATGGTCGCTTATGATGGCAGAGTTGAGTCAGAAGAAGATATCATTTCCTTGAATGAGAACATGTCTTCATGGAAAATAACATTCCTGCTAATAAAGAAATTCCCTATAGAAATACCTATAACTCAGTATCCTTTCTAGAGAGGGGGTAACCCATGAAAACACAATGATTGGCATGGGGATCCATCTTATCCTGAGGGCTCACATTCGTTGCATAACATAAACAACCAAATACTTGAAGCTGATCATTAGCTGGTTGTTTGTTGTTGAGCATTTTAAAAGGAGTTTTACCATTAAGGATCCGAGTTGGCATTCGGTTAATCAAATGGGTTGCTGTGACTGCACAATCCTCCCAAAAAGCTTTAGGAATAGAGGCTTTATTTTAGTGCACAAGCTACTTTTAAAAAATGTCTTTGCTTGCGTTCAAAATTTTCATTTTGTTGTGGAGTGTAAGTGCAAAAACTCCCATGCAATATTCCATGAAGACATAAATTCTTTGTAATTAGAAGTGATAAAATTCACGTCCATTATCTGTATGAATGTGGCGCACAAATTTATTGAATTGATTCATAATCAAAGAAATTAATTTTGATGAATGGGTAAAAGTTTGGCTTTTTGATTGCATGAGGTATACCCAAGTGGCATGTGGATAATAATCAATGATAGTGAGGAAGAAAAGAAATCCATCACGATGAGCAAGATGATAAGGACCCCATATGTTTGTATGATGTAAGGAAATTTTTTTGTCTGCTTGGGATGTATTTGTTGGAAAAGATGCTTGAGATTATTTAGCTAAAGGAAAGGACATATTGGACATTTTGGATGAGGGAAACACACATTATGACCCAGTTGTTGATGAAAAAGAAGATTTTTATTTCGACTGATCGCATTACAAGAAATGCTTTTATTTAATAATTCCAAATTTCTGAGGGAATCAATCCACAAATATAACCCTTGTGCCCATCAAATTGCCAGTCAAAAGGTCCTGCAAGAAACAATTTTCAGAAATAAATATGGCATGATAGGAATTGTCCTCGCATACTCTTGATATAGAGAGAAGGTTGAGTTCGAAATTAGGAATATACAATACATTCCTAAGGATAAAATTCAGATGAAGATGTACGGTACCAATTCTAGTAACATGGGTAATATTCCCATTTGAAAGACCTATCGACACGGAAGACTGTGATCTTTTGTGAATATGGGAAAATAGGTGCTTATTGAATATTATATGATCACTAGCCCTTGAATCGATTATCCATGCATCAACTGAAAATGAATTCTCCTTATAAAGAAAGGTAATCGAGAAGCCTACACCTTTGTCATTGGTCTTCAATTGACTTAGAATTTGCACAATATTTTGATATTGCTTTGGAGTGATTGTTTGATGTGCCTTATTAAATTTTTGTTTAGAGACTTGATAAGTAGTGAAATCCTTCTCCTTTTTGTTTTTGTCATTGGGTTTATGTATACAGCGGGAGTCATGGGTATGTCGTCTACGTAAATTCCTTTTTAGACTAAAACAAGCATTGGGCAACGGTATGTTGAGTTTAGTGCTACACTGACCAATGCAAGTTTTCGACTTTCTAAGCATGATTATGCTTTATTTACATGGATTGTAGGGAATTCATCAATTTATTTGCTGACATATGTTGATGTTATGCTTATCATGGGAAATAATGACTATCATGTTGTGAAGTTCAAAGAATATTTGCACTCCACTTTTCACATCAAAGATTTGGGACCTCCCAAATATTTCCTTGACATTGAAATTGCTCAATCTAGTAAAGGAATAAGTTTCAATTGGAGGAAATTCATCTTAGAGATTGTTTTTAAAGCGGGATTATCAGGTTGTAAATCTACTATCATCCCAATTGAATAGAATATTAAGATGATGACTCATGAATATGATTGAGATTCTTCTTCACCTATTAGGGATCCATTACTTAAGGATCCTCGAGATATTGACGAGTTGTTGGAAAGTTAATATATCTTACCAAGACAAGATCTGACATATGTTATGTAGTGCAAATACTTGGCCAATTCAAGCATAGTCTAAAAAGAGTCTCATATGAATGCAGCTCCAAAAGTTGTGAAGTATTTGAAGAGATGTCCAAGACTTGGCATATTTTTATCTTGTGACAGTAACATTAAGATGACAGCCTATTGTGATATATATTATGCTACTTGCCCAATGACCAGAAGATCCATTACTAGTTTTTGTATCACATTGGGAAACTCATTAATCTCATGGAAAATGAAGAAGCATTCCACTATATTACTATTATCAGCTGAATCAGAATATCAAGCCATGACGAAGATCACTTGCGAAATAGTTTGGATTTGAGGACTACTCTCGGATCTTAGAGTACAGGTTAGTGGACCAAGTGAATTATTTTGTGATAATGATGCTGCACTAAAATTGACGGCAAATCTAGTTTTTCACGAAAGGACAAAACACAAAAATTGATTGTCACTCACCCGGGATGAGATCAAAGAAGAAGTCATTGTAACAAAGGGAATTGGAACAGTGGTGTAGACATCTTCACTAAGCTATTATGTCAAAGGTAACACACGTACTAATTAAGCAAGTTAAGTGTCATGGACATATGTAGGCCACTAGCTTGAGGGAGAGTGTTGGAGAATGGACTTGATCTAATATCAATTGTGATTCTAATTGATATAGTATATCCGCTATGGATTTGTTGGAATATTCAAGAGATAAAATCGGAAGACGATATTGTGTATATTTTTTCTGATCATCTTTTTGTACTATAAATACACTTTTTGTACATGTACAATTCATTCATTCAGAAATACAATTACAATTCCCACAATTTCTAAGTTTTTCTGTCATATACGCCGACTCAAAACTGGTTAGAAAGATCCGATTTTGGTGGAAGAAGATGTGGACAGAAACCGATACTGTATTCCAGCTTTCCACTTCAGATACCTGCAAAACGGAGATTTGAACACATCCAAGAGCACGAAAATCAAATACAATGCATGCTGGAATTTAAGGCGAAAGTGAACCTGAACATGATGGCAGCATGCTAGAAGATGCAAAAACACATGGAGACATGCTTGGACAGCCAGCGTCCGCACTTTTGCGGACTTGCAAACGTTTCAGACTTATTGAAATTTATTTTAGAAGCATTTTTTTTTTTATTATTTTAGAAAATTTCTATGAATAAAGAAAACTGAGCAACAACGTTTCAGACATTGAAATTTTGTCTTCTGCATTTTGTAGATTGATGAGCGAGATTTCTTTAGTTATATTGAGAAGAGCTATAGTAGGAAGATGAATACATGGGGAGTTAATCTTAGATATTTCCGCCAGTTTGTATGGTTGACGTTTCAAGAAATTATATATTTCTTTTTGGCTTTTAAGAAATTGAGAAGCAAAATGCAAAATACGCTGTTGCTTAAACCTGCAACTCCATCATTTAAATACTCATGAAAAAAAGTAAAATGATGAGAATGAAGGCACAGCGAGAGGGAACAATCTTACTTAAGACTCGATTTGTTTCGAGAAACATAAATTATTTGAAAATTATTTTTCCTAACAAAGATAATTTATATTGCTTATAAAGTTAATGAAATTAAAATATTCTCATCACTCATGAAAATCTTTAGATATGAATTTTTGTCGATAATGAAAAAAAATCATCGATTAATTATCTCAAATGATATAATCGATCATTTTAAAGAAAATATTTTTAAATAATTTATTTTTCGAGAAACAAATAAAATCTAAATAGAAAAAGCGGAAGACAAAAATAATTCCATGGTATGTCTTTTTTTGCGTAATAAAGAAAATCTATTAAATCCCGACACAAAAAAAAAAATCAGGTTTATTACACTAATTATAGATAAAATAGAAATTGAAGGAGATTTTATCTTGTTTGAAAAGGATGAATTTATTTAAGTTCTATTTGTATGCAATCCCAAGATGAATTTATTTAATTAATTTTTTATCGTTTTGAATAATAATTAATTAACATAAAAAATAAATCTATATTTAAAGTTATTTTATTTATTTATTTTAAAATTGTTTATTTTTATTATCTCGAGCCGTATTTGCATCCAAATGAATAAAAAGGAAACCTCGTACTATTGGGAAAAAGAAAAGGTCAAAAAAAAAAAGAAAACTGTGGAGAGAGAAAATAACTCAAGGTTGGTGGCGTTCCTCTGATACTCCGTCGTTGACTTCGGGTCCTCACCGGCGACAGCAAACCAGCACGGCTTCGCGATCCCCGAAGGGAGCGAGCAAAGCATGATGGCGAACCCCGCCAGGCCCCGCCCTCCGGCATGGTGGTGGTGGTGGTGGAGGAGGTGGACCAAGCGGGACTGGGCGATCGCCGCCGTCGCCGTCACCGCCTTCCTCTTCCTCCTCTCCTCCCTCTCCGACGACCCCCGCCGCGGTCGCGGCGCCGGAGGTCGGCCGCTGGCCGCCGCCGATCTGGTCGGCCTGACTTTGGTCCGCGACGCTGGTGCCAAGGGCGCGCGTAATTCCTCCAGCCCCTGCTCCCCATTATCCCATGTTCATGGAGTTTCAGTTGTTTTAGCGGGCGTGGGCCCGTAAAGAGGGGAAGGGAAGAATCGAGTTTGAGCGGAGGCTGAAACTGTGCGATCTTTTTTGTTTGTGGTTGCAGTGTGTTTGGATGGGAGCGCGCCTGCATACCATTTCTCCAAGGGTTTCGGGTCTGGCTCCGACAGTTGGCTTATCCACATTGAGGTTCTCTTTTGATCCTATCTGTCTGTAGCTTCAGAAATTGGAGAAATACTTGTTGGGTAATCTCAAAGTTCTTATTTTGGCTGTTGGAACATCGCCATTCGAGCCCTGCCTTATGAGAGGAAGATTTTTTTTTTTTTCCCTTCTTTTGGGTTTAATATACAATCTCTGTATTGCTTGAAGCACTTGAATGTTCCTGCTCATGTGTCGTAGTTGCGACATTTCGTTCACATTGGATGGTCGTTAGGCAGTGTGTAGAAAGCCAATCTTGACGGTGGTCTGAGGGGATCGATTTTTGGGTGGTTATGGAATCTATTCTGTCCTCTGTTTCCATAACAGAGCATGGCAACAACATAGAACTTTGAAGCTAAGCTTTCCACATACGTTTGTATTAATGCATGTGTAGAATTGACTGTTGAATAATTTTGTGATTCGGGGTGTGTTTGAAACTGTGACCACTATGTAGAAGGGATGGAGCATAGTGATCCCCTTCTATAAGTATAAACCTCATGTGATGCGCATTGAGGGAAATGAAAAGGTCAGATGGAGTTCCACTGAGAATGGAATTGAAGTCTTATTGTCTTAACATAACCTTTTGAGTTCTCCATGCGGTTTCCAGAAGAATTTTGGTTGTCATCCAAGCTTCCTAGTGAGTATTGATGGGTTGTGATGCAGTCTCCATTTGTCATTTTAGTTTTCAAAGGGCTCCATGTTTTTGATGCAGCCTCCTTTAGCTGATCTTAATGAGTGGATGTGGGGGGAGGGATTAGTTGTTACAGCCGCTCCAGGGTAGTCACTTTGTGACTTTGTTATTTATGACACTATTCCTCTCTGTCTTTTTTGTCTAACTGTGGTTGTAAATACTAGTAATGTTTCTGTAGGACCTCAAATGGCTGTAAAGGAAACTTGTTTGGGGTGGCTTTGACATTAACTTTTTACTCTTTTGCAAATCTTGCGGCTCTTAAATTTTATAATTTTAGTAAAAGTAAAACATCTAAAAGCTTTAAGGTTGCAAGATGTTTAAATATTTACATGTATAGAAGAAAAATCCATGAATATATAATTTTATAATTTCTGAAACCTATAATACTGTTGTTTTATTTTTAAATTTTGGAAAGAAAGTCATAAGTGGAAGAATACATAGTTTTTTGGTTTTCCAAACAACTTTTGCCAAAATCAGAGAAAAGTGGTGCAGCAGAGGAATAATTTGATGTATCTCATGTGTATGATGGAAGAGTGTACTGCCCTCTTGATGCCTGCAAGTGGGTGGCAGTTAACGTTCTCAGACAATTATTTAAATGAGAAAAGATGTGTTTTGCTTGGTTGTTAGAATAGTATGATTTGTTGGTATACGTAGGTAATAATTAGGAAATACGAAACCCCCATGTACTTACCGTATGCGCATGACTTCAAGTTTCTTTAATTACACTGCAATTTTTTGTGATAATAATTAAAAATGCGTAATATAGCGATAATAATGTGCTTCATTGGGACCTGATTTGAGGTGGATCTGAGATTCCCTGTAATGTCTCATGTTTTTCTTTGCCCTCTATGCACACGCTGATTAAGACAAGGTCCATTTTGTATTTGCTTTTAGTTGTTCCTCCATCATGCAATTGCATTCCTTGTGAAGAGCACTAAAGTTTTCTGAGGTTGGTGAGAACAATGCAGGTGTAAATGCCTACAATCTACATTACTGGGTGGTTTTGTTTAAATTACTATCAGTCTAACTGGCTTGCCTTTTCTACTTCTCAATCTGTTGCAAAAGAGAGGGTGGATAAGGCAAGAAATTCCTTTCTACTCTTGAACTACTTGGACTTCGCATTTAGAACCCTAAATAAGAGTGGCATTGCCAACCTAGACTTCCAGACTATTGTGCTTGAAAATTTTCAATCGCACACTGTCGGAACACATTGAAGACTTACGTGATAGATGTTATTTGGAAAATTGCTGACTAGAAGACTTTTAGATATTATCAAATTATAAGATCTTGATGGTTGCACAAAATATGTTTGCTAATCCTCTTCACAAAGTGCTTATACCAATTGTACATTTAGTTCCTCTGGTGGTAACATGATTCTTCAGATATTTATTGTTTACCCATTTTCTTTTTCCTTTTGAGCTTGATGCCAGGGTGGGGGTTGGTGCTCTAGCTTCTCATCATGCTCATCACGGGCAAAAACTAAACTAGGTTCCTCAGTGTATATGGAGCAGCAAGTTTCCTTTGCTGGAATTTTAAGCAGTGAACCTTCACAAAATCCAGGTAATTGGTAAGCTGCATCTAAATCTTTTTGGTGCTCTTAAGATGGCTTTCTTTTGTACTGCTTAAGTTAGAAAAGTAAAAGCCATTACTAGGCCTATGTAAGTGTAAGAATCAGTTTGTACATGGTGCATGAACATTTTGCTTTCTAGATCTATGGTAATTACTAGTTTAGGTGAATATGGTGGAATAGTAGGAATGTTGTAGCTTTCTGATGCTTCTGAGTTCATGTGTCTATAATGATAAGCTGCACCTAAACCTTTTTGGTGCTCTTTAAATGGCTGTCTTTTATACTGCTTGTTAGAAAAATAAAAACCAATACTAGGCCTATGTAAGTGTAAGAAGCAGTTTCTACATAGTGTATGGACATTTTGCTTGCTAAATCGATGGTAATTAATAGTTTAGGTGAATATATTGGAAAAATAGGAATGTTGAGGCTTTCTTATGCTTCTGAGTTCATACATCTATAATGATAAGCATACTTTACAGAGGAAAATCTTCTAATAGATGCTCTTAAAGCCACATTTATGAAGCTGTCCACCCAAGTTTTTTATTAAAAATAAATCATGACATTCAACCTGCTTAAGGTGATGGTACCCTTTTCTTCTGATACAAATGTTTTCTGCTGCAAAGCAGTTTCTTTTTTTTCCTCTAAGTTCCTGTATTTTCAGTTTTAATCACCTAAACATCTTGCTCTTGGTCTGTTTCTATTTATACTCTTTTTCTATTAAGTTTGACTAAATTCTACTTGTAGTTAGTCTGTATAAAATAATATTGTGTTTCAAAAGAAGTCAGATCAGGCTAAACTGCATGCTCACCTTTATCTAGACTTGATCATTCTACACTGAAACGCATAAAATGGTTGTGTTTTACTCACCAACTTATTCCTCATGCTCTTACTAAATCCAGATTCCACATTTATTTTTGAATGCCAATTATGGTTAGATATTAAGTTTACGCACTGAAGAAATGATGTCTTTCTTTATCTTACGAACAAATCATCTTGGTCAAAAGTTCTTTCTCTCATCTTAAACAGAGTCTATTGACCAAAAGTGGAGACTGGATAGCCACTTATCTCTAAAGGAAAATCGAGAGGATTCTTCTTCTTGAAATCCCCTCTTCGTTATTTCTTTTGAAATGAGCCAAAAGTTAAGGAGAGGAATCATCTTGACAATTTTCTTCTTTCCTGCACATGAATTAATAAGATTCCAATCCCAAAGTTCATCTCTCACTGTATTCAAAATAACCTACTTACTCCTTGAACTGCAAAACTCTAATATGAATCTGTCTAGTCCAATTCCAATCCAATATTAATTCACACTATCACCATCCTTAAAAAAAGCATCTTTTTACCAACACTTCTCATTTTCTTTTGAAGATATCTGAAATTGAAATACATCCCAGGTTGCTTCCAATAAGATAAAAAGACCTTCAGAAGGAATCTTTTCGAATTGACTTCCTTCAGAAAAGCACGTTCCATGTGACTGAGTAGATACAAGTCAGGAAACATATCTTGCAAGGGAACATCTCCTCACCTCTAATAGTTGATAGTAAGGTTCTCCCGCTATTGCCCACTCTTACGAAGTCTGTGATTTTGACATCATCTCATGCTTGCCTTACGTGCTTCCATGCCCTAACACATGTGCATCCCCACTTAAAGTTGTTCATCCTCAATCATCCAAACCATATATTCCAATGGGCATTCTTCTTCAAAAACTAATTTTCTTCATATGAACATTGGCGACCATTTTTAAAGCAGACCTTTTGTTGAAAAATATCAGTAATCTTATGGCAAAACCTCCTTTAGAGACTGGTTGCTTTACAACTTTTCAATTGCTGAAATATAATATTTATATCTCCCATAAAAATTTGTTCTAAATGCTCTCTAGTCTTTTTGCCTACGAATTGGGTATTAGAAAGAAGAGTGAAGTAAAATGGAAGATTAGAAAGGGCACTTTTCTTCAAAATAAATGCACTTGATATATTACTTCTTTTACCCCCTTTTCTCAAAATGCAATAATTGAGTCACAGATGCTGTGTGAGTTGTATCTAGATCCCTAGAGCATTCCTAGATACTTTGTTGATGAGCAAGCTTCCTTACAACCTAGAATGCTTGATAAAACTGGCACATTAATACCCTCACCTATTGAAAGGATTTAAATTTTTCCCCAAGCACTCTTATCCCTGGTTCTGCAAGGGTCTCTCTAATTTGTGAGAGAAAATTGTATTGTATTATTCAATAATGTTCAATGTATACATAAAATAAACCCTAAAGTTATACTCTAACACTCCCCCTCAAGTTAGAGTATAGATATTAATCATGCTCTGCTTGTTACAAATATAATCTATCCTCCCATTAACCAGAGGTTTAGTAAAAATGTCTGCAAGTTGTTCACCAGTTCGAATATGACTAAGAAGAATTAATCCACTTTGCAACTTATCTCGAATAAAATGACAATCAACTTTAATGTGTTTTGTTCTCTCATGAAACATGGGATTGGAAGTTATATGCATTGCAGCTTTATTATCACACCATAGGGTTATTATTGCTGAAGCTTTGAAGCCTAATTCAATGAATAACTGTTGAATCCATAGTAATTCACACGTCACTTGTGCCATGGCTCTATATTCCGATTCAGCATTGGAGCGAACAACAACACTTTGTTTCTTACTCTTCCATGATACCGGATTCCTTCCAACCAATGTACAATAGCCTGTGATTGACCTTCTATCATTTGGAGACTCTGCCCAATCAACATTGGAAAATCCTTCAACTTTGCTATGACCATGGTTTTGATAAACAATTCCTTTCCCTGGAGTCTTCTTCTAGCATCGCAATATCCGAATTTCTACATCCCAATGAGATGTATGGAGGGAAAACATGAACTGGCTTACCACACGAACTGGAAAGGCAATATCTAGATGAGTTATTGGGAGATAATTCAGTTTATCTACTAGTCTTTATCTCTTGGGATTATCAAAGATTTCCCCTTCCTCAGCGGCCAATTTAACCCCTTGTTCGATAGGTGAATCAAGAGGCTTTGATCCCAACATACCTGTCTCAGTAACCAAATTTAGGATATATTTTCGTTGTGACAAAATAATACATTTCTTTGACTGTGCAACTTTAATTCCTAGGAAATACTTCAATTTTCGTAAGTCTTTAATTTGAAATTGGTGCTGAAGATAGATCTTTAGCTTAGCTATACCAATCAAGTCATCTCCCATGATGATAATATTGTCAACATCCATAATTAAGAAAAGTTTGCCTCCTCCTAACTATTTATAAAAGAAAGAGTGATCATCTTCACATCTTGGTAGTTCGAAAGAAAGTATGGCCCTAGAAAATCTTCCAAACCACACCCGTGGGGATTGCTTCAAACCATATAAAGATTTTTTTAATTTGCAAACCAGTCCCCCAGACTCCCCCTTAGCAATAAATCCCGGAAATTGCTCCATATAAACTTCCTTATTAAAGATACCATGCAAGAAAGCATTCTTAATACCAACCTAAAATAAGAGACAATTATTTGTGGCGGTAAGAGAGATCAAAATTCGAACAGAAGTAAGTTTGGCAACAGGAGAAAAAATGTCCAAATAGTCAACTCCATACACTTGGGCATGCCCTTTGGCAACAAGTCTTCCTTTTAAACGAGCAAGAGAACCATTAGGATTAACCTTCACAGCATACACCCATCGACAACGAATAGTAGTTTTGCCTAAAGGAAGAGGTACCAAATCCCAAGTTTGATTAATTTCAAGAGTCTTTTATTCTTCTTCCATTGCTGTCCTCTAATTAGAACTTCGTAATGCTTCAACTACAGACTTAAGGACAGGATGTTGTTTAACAGTAGATAAAAAGGACCGAAAAGAAGAAGACACAGAAGAGTAAAAGATAAAATTTACAATAGAATATTGAGTATAAGCACGTGTACCTTTGCGATGAGCCATAGGAAGATCAAGATTAGATATAGGAGAATGGTCTAATGGCGAATGTGGATCAGAAGATGATTTGGTAGTGACAAGAGAAGAAAGAAGGGGGGGGGGCAGTAGCTACTCAAGGACGTTGAGTATAAGCATGAAGAGGAGGTGGTTCCTGTGGAGATACCGGTGAAATAGTTGGAGCAGTCTTTTGAATGGTGATCACATAATGTCTTCATCTAATTCAAACACAGTAATTAAAACATCACGATAAGGAGTGGATTCAAAAAATGAGATTTGAGTAGTTATAAGCAGTAATAAAGTATTTTTTGAATGATGGAGAATAATAGTGATTATCCCTTTTGAGTACAGGAGTAATCCATAAACATACACTTGATGGTCCTTGGATCAAGTCTTGATACTCCAAGTCAATGATCACGAATAGAACAAACGCAACAAAAAATTCAAGGTGGTAAGATGAATGGCAACTCATTTGGAAACAAAGTAGAAAATGGAATGCCACCTCGCAAAATGTAATTCACATGTCACTTGTCCCATGGTTTTTTATTCTGCTGTAATAGTATCAAAGCCGATGGTTGTAGTTTTTGGCTAGGTGGGCGTTGTGGTGTAGTAACGTAAGCCCATAAGTTGATGCAGAAGGATAGTTGAATTAAGGGGGAGTAAGAATAACACTAATCTCACATGTGAGGGGGAGATTGTTAGGATGCAAGTGTGAGTGAGTTATGTTAGAGAAGTTTCGTGAGGAAGAGTTACGCGTGAGGAGGCGAGAAAGGGACACACAATGAAGGCCAACTGTTCCGGTGAGTGGCCGACAGTGGTGAGTTATTGTTCAGTTGTCGAGGGTTAAGCCCTAGGCTCTGATATCATGTGAGAGAAAAGTGTTTTGTATTTTTCAATAATGTTCAATATATACATAAAATAAATCCTAAAGTTCCTAAGGACTACTTTACCCTTATACTCTAACATAATTCAAATCTGAAAAGCACTTCCCTGCTAGGGCCTATAAATTTCAGTGGGATATTCCTCTCTATTCTTAGATAATGCTACTTCGTTTTGTCTTTTGCATTTCTCCTGCTCTGTGGTTTTTATTCTGAACTTGCTTCTATATGAGGACACAAATTGAAATTGACCCATGAAAAGTCACCATCGCTGGGTCTGTCAAAGGGGTGTGCTTATGAATAGAAATAAATGATCTTAATTTTTTTTTCCCTTTTTGAACTTATGCTTACAACCTCTAATACAGCGAATGCTAATCAGTTCCTGACCTACAAGAGCCAGTTTTCACACTTCTTAATGCATCTACCTGTTTCCCTCCATATAGCAATCTCCCACGCCATAATTCTGTAATAACAGGAATATAGCACCCTGAGTCATGCTTGGATGTTGGCAGCTGACTCAGTTCTTAAACTCCCTTTCCCCTAAAATCTTTATTTATAATATATTGAGCACTTCGTCAAGGAGATGCACTAAATAATAAATCAATTGCTTTTAGTTATTTCCTTTGGACTTCTGACTTTTATACAGTTGATATTGATATCTCATAGTTTTTAATATAGGCCTTCTTGGTATTTTTCAGAATTTTTTAACTGGAACAAAGTCAAGATAAGGTACTGTGATGGTGCGTCCTTTTCTGGTCATCCTCAAAGTGAACCAAAGGTCGGTGCTGGTAATTTATTCGGATGGTGTGACTTTGATCTTGGAGATAATAACTGGTCATCTGGAGTATGGTCTTGTACTTGTGGTTTCCAATGTAAAAGTAAAGATATCTGGAGAGTAACTAAATATGTTACTTGAATAGGACAAGAAAGGAAGAATCTTCTTTAGAGGTCAGCTCATTTGGAAAGTACTCATGGATGAATTATTATCAGCAGGCTTGTCAACAGCACGCCAGGTAACTCTCTACTTCAACAGGAATCATCCTTGTCTGGCTAGGTTTAAAGGTTTGGCAGGCAACTAACTATGATTGCTTAATAAAGTCATGGGTCTGTGATATGGTTTATAATATTGTCTTGCTTATCCACTGCTTTTGTAGGGATAAGTGGGATAAATAGTGAACCCTTCGTTCAGTCCCATTCAGTTTGCAAATAAAATTGGTTTTCCCAGTGTAGTCTATCAATGAAATTAAGGATTGTGGTAAATTTGATAATGAGTCTCTGCAGTAAATTTGGTTGGGTGATTGTGAGCTTTAGGGAAATTCATATATTTACATGGTAAAAGATAGGTTCTGTTTAGAGTAGGGTTATGTGAGGGAACTTCTTCCTTTCCTTGGTGGACACCTTCAAAAGCAGTGACGCATGTACCCTTTTTGCTGGTACAAATATAATTGTCATTTTGCTTTTGATACAGGCTTTCCTTACAGGATGCTCTGCTGGAGGATTAGCAACTCTTATTCATTGCGATGACTTCCGAGAACTTCTTCCAAAGGATGCAACTGTCAAATGCCTTGCTGATGCAGGTTTTTTCCTCAATGAGTATGTTATTGTAATCAGTATACCTTTTCCAACAATAATTGGATGTGTATATGATACCATGCGGGCTGCACACCAACCTATGTGTACCCCTTTGATGATTTGAAATCTTGGGAAAAAGCACATAAAGAGAATTTTTTGCAGACATGTGTTGATTGGCAAATCTGAAATTATTCCGGTAATTCTTTCTTGGTTGAGCCTTCTGGTCTAACAAAGAAAGAATATTTGTGCAACGAAGGGCATGAAGCTTGTTGAAAATGGTGAATAGGATAGTCCAGACATGCTATTTGCTTCTTTTAATTTTTTCACTCGCTCTATGCATTGTCATTTACTGTTTGTGCCTATCTGGCGTATAATGGAAGTCTACTTTTGTTGTTTCAGGAAAGATATCAGTGGGAATGACACTATGAGGTCTTTCTATCACAATGTTGTCCAACTTCAGGTTGTGCTTAAACAAATGTAACCCTAACTTGTGCAAATTAGTTAGAGTGAAACAATTTCACTTATATTACAAGCACAATTTAACATATGGCACGTTACTATTTTCCCATAAGAGTTGGATTACGTGCAGTGAGAGTCTGGGAGTATTTTTTAACAAGTCATGAGATTATTGGTTGTGTGACCAAGTCAACCTTGTTTTTGTAATATTGTTAGTATGGTTCTTTGATAAACAACTATTGCTTTAGGTTAATGGAGATGTTTCGATAAGTTAAGGTTTTTTATGTTCTCCCCCTTCCTCCCTCCCTCATCTTCCATTTCCTTTTGAAGTCTTCAAATATGGATAGTCCACTACTTCAGGAGAATGTTGATGACAATACTACCAATGTATTTTTCTTCAAAGCTGTTAGCTAATGACGGCTCTCGTTCTTTTTATGCTGTTACTTTCAGGGTGTACAAGAAAGTTTAAACAAGGACTGTGTTGCTAGCAAGGAACCATCTGATGTAGGTCCTTTGTCACTTTTCTCTGTGTTTGGCCTGCAGTGTGGCTTAAGTCATCTGATATAATCTCCTTTGGCTGCTATTGTTGAAATCTGCAAATTTCAATGTTAGTGTTTCTTCCCTGAGGAGATAATAAAAAACATAAGGACCCCGGTTTTTCTTGTCAATCCTGCTTACGACTTCTGGCAGGTAAGTTATTTTCCAGCACTCTGATCATCGCATCCTTTTCCTTTTCCCGTTGGAAAATCTTCATCATTCTGAGCAAGTATGACTAAGAAAATTAGAATGATTTCCAGATTCAAAATGTCCTGGTACCAAATGGCTCAGATCCAAGTGAAAGCTGGAAAAAATGCAGACTAAATATTCAAGCTTGCACTCCTAGCCAGCTTAAAACTCTACAAGGTATTTTTTATTTTGTCACCAAATTTGTCTTACCAGGCAAAGAAGGATGGGCTTTAGTAGTCCAATGCAGATCTCTAAGATTGATTGGTTCACACTCATCCATAAATTTTGTGACCGACATATGCCAGAAAACTTTGTCAGTGCAATGTCTTGGCACACGGGCAATAGGAATTGTATAACTGGTATTGTCAAACTGGGATATGCGGTTTCTCATCTTTGCATTTTGTCAACAAGCACAGACTGCCGGAAGCGAGCAACCAATTGATAAAATAGATGAACATTTATCGACATAGTTTACATCTAGAATAACTGTGGATGTGTGCACATTTAGGAACCCAGCCTTTTATTGGTGTGCCATGATTATCACCTGGAATAACTGGCTGCATCATTCAACTTGATATGCATGTCTGTATTTACATAGAGTTATTTTTAATGGATACTCCAGCTTCTACGGTTCAATTAGAACAAATATGTGGATGATGAATTCTCTATTTCGAAAATTGTATTGACTGAAATTCTGAGGGCATTATTATGTAAAAATATCATGCATGCCAACAAAAGTAGTCTTTTATATTCTTATAAAAGGAGCACCGTTTTACTTTATTCATTTGTATTTATGAATAAGATATTTGTTGGATAGAAAAAGTCACATGACGTAGAGAAATATCTAAATGAAAGCCTAATGTCAGCACTATACTGTCCACTTTAGTGGTGGTTATCCTGCACCTACATGGCTTCAAAAGTTAAAACGGTTATTGCTAGTTTAAAGTTGTGCAAGACTTTATCTATCACACAATGACCCATATCTAGGCAAGGTGGGATTAAGCAGATGTCTGAAACCTAACAATGTTAATGGAGGGAACAAAGCTGGTACTGGTCATTTCATAAATTAGGAACTTGTTCAGTAGCTTATCTAGACTTCTGAAGTTATTTTTGATGACCATATTTTTAATGAATGAAGCAATGACAAGAAACGTAAAAAAATATTTTAAGATCAGTAAATGTGATTTTTTTCAAACTTTGCAGCATAACATGGTTATGTCAAACAGGTTTCCGTGATTCATTGCTGAGGGCAATTAGTGAGTTCCAGAAAAGCAAGGAAGGGGGGATGTTCATCAATTCTTGCTTTATTCATTGCCAAACATGGATTGGTGAGACTTGGCACTCACCTAATTCCCCAAGAATTGACAATAAGGTATATGAAGTTTAATCACAATCTGAGTTCAACAGGAACTTACATTGTAAGCACTGATGCCAACATGCAACCTCACTGGCACAAATTATCTAATGGCCACTTGATTATGGGTTCCTTTTTCATCAAGAAATCAGGGAGTGAATGTGATAGTTTAGGTGCACCTAATGTTTGCTAAACCTGGTTAATCCTCCTATTCCTCTTCAGTGGATCAATGGCACCTATTTCCTTGTTTTATGCAGACAATTGCAGAGTCAGTGGGAAACTGGTACTTCAACAGGAGAGCAGTGAAGCAAATTGACTGTCCTTATCCCTGCAATCCCTCTTGCTACAACATGAATTTCTCTTGAAACTTTCAGCCTTTCATCATGTTCAGTATGTATTAATCTCTGACTCCCTTCTTAGGGTTTGTGAGGACAGCGCTCCACGATCTCTATATGGAAATGAAGAGCCTCAATGGTTAGTCTTGTAAATCACTTTCAGTTTCCTCACTCTTGCAGGACTAAAGCTTGTTAGGATTGTCCGGTGGATTCAAGTGGCCTTATTTACGCCCGACTTCATTGTTTATAACACCGCCGCTTTCTTTTTCTTTCAGCTACATTGAAGTGGCCTTTTTAGCTACCATGCAGCTTGGGCTTTGCCATTTCTGTTGTAATCATTAGTGCGAACATGAAATACACTATTTACCGGCACACTTGCCACCGATTGTTTTTTTTTTTTCCCTAGAACTTGAAGGATTATGTGGATTATTATTACATACAGATATGGGCCACAAGCTGAAAATAAACGGAATCCTACTCACTTGATCATCTGCCGTTTATTGAATAGAGTTTGACTTTCTTTCGAAGAATCAAGATTTTCAGCAATAGATAGTAATGCCAGAAGTGCATATGAGCGTGGTAGTGCGGAAGATTATTTCGCACATTGTGTCCGCCACTTGATGCAAGTTCTAGCCCCTCTCGTTGTTCCACCACTCTCTCCCTGTCCTGCTCTTTCCTCTGCCTCTGCCCATGTCTGCGGTGCCCTCCTCGGGGGCCCTGCTGCGTCGCTCTCAGCCGCCACCTCCATCGAGTCCATTACTGGCCTCCATTGACGTGCTAATTGCCACCCTAAGGAGTTGGCTAAGGGATTTTTTTTCGTTTATTAAGAGTCGGTGACTTCTAGAAAAGTTTGTAAGTTGTCGGACAGATCGCTAATCCAAAGTTGATAAAGTAGGTGTCAGTAGATGGCTTAAACCATAGCCGGTAAATTATATAAAAGAAAAACACTGTAGGAATTCGAAATCGCCTAAATGAATTTTGGGAAGCGGCTCAAAGATAAGTTGGTTACCTAGAACCAACATCGAGAACTTGAGATTGAGCGACATGTACGAACATTTGCACCGGATTTCGTACTCATCCTCCTCTTCCGAAGCCCTTTCGCACACTGCACACCGCACACTTCAACACGAGAAGAGACCATAACGGACATCATTCTCCCGTTATGGATGTTTCAGCTTAGTGAGGAACCTACCGGGAGATTGAGTGACGCAATCTTCTTCACGAGCGTCATGCGTTGGGGAAGGAAAGGAGAAAGTGGTACGTGAAACCCTAGAGATCTGGCACCTAAACGTACTGTCACTGTGTCACACACCTCATCTGCAACGAAACAGAACCTCTCTTCATATCTACAATCACCGACGTAATGAAGTTGGTGGGTCGAACTCTTGGAGAAAAAGGGAGGGAGCGCACTGGAATTATATGACGAATAAACGTGCGTATTACATGGCGAAGGGGAAAAAGAAAGGTGCGTGCTCGTTTGGAAACGGCACGATATGGGTGTCCATAGGTTTATGACATTGTCCCTGAGGGTCTGTCATCTTAACTTTTCGTCTAGCAACCGTTCAGAATGCCTCGTCACATAGGCTGTACAAATCAATTTAACGGCCAATCAGTGTCGTGTATATGTAGTATAGTCCACTCACATTCCCGATCAGCACCTTAAGTTATGACACACATATTGCTATCAAAGTCATCATAGCAAAAGTTTGACACCTCAAAACACGATGTACAAAATCGAAATGAAAGTGTTCGCTACTCGCTTTGGAAGCAAAATGATAAGGCGGACGTAGACATGCATAGTGTATATGTGCTTCTTTCTTGCTTAATCCCTCGGACTATGGTTTCTAGATTTTTAGGGTTTTTCAACTTTCACAAGATGATACTTCATTTTCCTTCTTCATAAAGTACTTGGATCTTCTGTCCGTTTTGGAGGAATTTTATTCGAAATTTGAGTCATAAGAAATCACTTCACGAGCCAAATAATGGTGGTGTTGGACTATTTGGAAACCAATGTCTAAAATCCTTTTGAGTAATTTGATGTGCATACATTTGTGGAAAAAAGCCACCACATGTGCCATCATGTTTATGTAGCTTTCACTTTGGTGCCATAATTTTTCAACCAATCATTTGAGTATCATAATTTTTTGATTGTTTGGAATCTGGTTTTGAATATTTTCTTAGAATATCCAATTCTAAAGCTTAAAACAATTAGTAGATAAAGACCACATGTATATAATAAACATATAAATCTCATAAACAAGCAATGTGAGATACTTCCATAATATTAAATGTTAGATTATGAATTTGTAACATGTTGTTACATATTATATATATAAAGTACTATCAACTAAGAGTGAATCATATACTATTAAAAAGACCCTCCATTCTTTTAACATTATGTCCAGCTCTTCCTCGGTTCCATTTTTATTCATTTCCTATGTCAACTCCTTATTAAATTGACGTGACAGCGATTATATGCATAAACGTATTATAGCAAATCCAAAGCATCTTCCAACCTAAAAACTTGTTTTCCTAAAATAACACATGATACCACTTTTCCGTTATGCACACGCGCATCTGTGCTGGCCCTTTTTTTTTTGGCTACTATTTAAGAAGAAAGTTAAATTTTAATTCTATAAGACAACTTCCATTATTCCACCCATAGAAATTGTTTCCTCTGCAAGAGATATTAGTATATATAAATATACAAAACCTAGAGAAGTCCACAAAACTTACATTTGAGTTAGAGAGGGAAAGAACACTGAAGAGTGGTGGTGCAAAATGCTCGTGGATGATCTTGCTGATAGTTTTGCCGCTGGGCCTGACTTTCTTCCCTACTGCTGAGGCGAGACTGTTCGTCACAAGGAAACTCCGGAGTCTCATCAAATCCGAAGGAACGTCCTTTCATTACAGTGTACTTCCCAAAGGATCAGTTCCTCCTTCTGGATCCAGTGGCCGACAAAGCTCGTCTCCTCCGCCCCTGCCTCCGCCAACCTTCATGGATTGAGATTCGGCATTAGTGCAAAGTGCATGCAGGAAGCAACTGTGGTCGCGATCTTTAAGTGTCTTAGCTCTTGGGCGTGTAGCATATACGATTGAAGTGGTTCAAGGGCGTCCTCCAATCTCGGCGGGTATTGTTTGAGATGAATAATGGCGACTCGTCGCTATAGCGTTTCCTGTGTAATTCTGTTGTGACGTGCGTGAGCAACAAAGCTTTTATGTTATTATATATTTTGTAACAATTTGGAGAATTTTGGTTTTCATAAAAGATAGCCGGCTTGAATAATTGAATCTCCTGACCTGCAAGACACCCAGGTAACCTCGGATAGTTCAAACACGGGCTGTTTGTATCTCGATGGTGCAAGGATCAGACGTACACGAGGTTGCAGTAATTCATTCAAGTGAAAGTAAATCATCTTATGGATACCGAAAGCAAACTATAACTGCTGCTTTTAACTACGAAAAAGAAGTGTAGGATATCTTAGGTACAAATCAATGTCGGGTATGCGCCATTGACCTATTCTAGGTCATGCTTCTCAAGAAACATCATGTATCGCTGTAATTCGTTAAATGAAAAGGGGAATAGATGCAAGTACAGAAGTTGACTCCAATTGAAGCAGTTGAAATAAGATATGGTCGTGGAATGTACGAATTTGGATCCTCTATCTCCACAAGGTACTATTGTTAGCGTCTCGATACCAAGGGGCACATATAAAAGATTTTCACCCTCAATATATCGTAATAAATCTGGGTGTGAACTCTTGTGGTTGCGCCAAGCAGCAAGACACATGCACATAAATTGCGATATTGCGCTGCATACTATTATTGTCGCGCCATGTTAATGTTTAGCCGCGTGTCTTGACATGGAGATATTAGCATGACACAGTACTTCTTTGTTTATATCTGATATCAAATCAAACAAATTAGTAATTGTCAATACGAACTCTTTATCAGAAAACAGCTATTGATTTATTTACGTCGGGTTAATGGTTCATATTTTCCTTTTAGTGCGGTCAATTCTTAATTAATGCTATGACCAACATAATTTTTTATATGTTGGTTATATACTCATCATAGCAAATTTTAAAATCCATCGATCCCTTTTATTTTATTTTCGAAAGTATAATAGGCCTATGTCCCTTAATATTTACGTGGAAACAAATCTAATTTGGCAATACATTGCGCACATATTTCCTATAATTGTGAGTTGCATTTTGATTGGCAAGAGATTGTGGGTTCTTTCTTCGTCCGCATTAGATGGGATCCAGATTTGTGATATCCTGATCATTCCCCAACAAAAACGTGAGCCTTTGAGTACATAGTTGTCATCGCCGTGCCCCTAAGTTCGTCAGCGTACTGCCATCACGTCACGCTGCCTTGTCACCTAACCTCGGTGGCACCACCTAAAATCTCATCCGGATGCCACCTAGGCGCGGCACGCTGTGCCAGCCACTCGGCCTAGCCGAGTGACGCCCAGTTGGCGCCTTTATAGGCTGCCAACGTTGGCAGAGTGTGGAATAAAGTTGTGCCCAAGATTCATGCAGGCGGGGCAGGCGGTGGGAGAGAAGAAATGGCGCCAGCAATTGCATTATGTGGCGCCCAAACCGAGCCTCAACTCATGCAAGCGGTGAGGGAAATGCGAAGAAGACAGACGTCCCCCCTTCATTTTCTTCTTCAACGCCAGCTGGTGCGTCCCTGTGTTGCCAAGTCGACAACACAGGCGGCCAAAGGGGAGGGGAAAAACAAGATTATAAGAAGCCAGCAGCCCTTCTCCTTCGTTCCCCTGCACCCTCCGTTCTGTCTTCGCCCTCTTCTTCCTCACTTCAACAACACCGTGACTCCGCCCGTCTTAATTTTTCTGTTTCGTGCGACCGCAATGCGGGACTTTTATGACTCCGCTAGACCAACGAGAGGCCTTTCTAAGGACGTTAGGCAAGTAAATTGCCTTCCCTTTATGCTAAGTATGTTGATTACTGTGCATTGAGGTCGATTTCCTTGAATTTTAATCATCTCGGTTGATTTCGTACATAGTTGTTTTAATCAATAATTTCTGAAAAGGTACACAGCAAGCATTGTTGAAATTTTAGTTCATCAAGTCCATGGATGTGTTGTTGAATGCTAGTTGTTGAGATTTATGCTGGTTTGAGCTTGAATGACATGAATTTTGGACAAAATCTGAGAACGCGACTATTTTGAGGTTTGGTTTACTGTAGACAGTGCTTTTCCAATTTTATATTGATTTTTCTAATATGAATATTTGTAAGGCTTTCTTCATGAAAGTTGCTCATTATACTTTGTTCGATAACATATTTTAATTTCATATTTTTTTTTCAAACTTAGTATGTTCAAAATATATTTGAAAAACTTAAGCGGGTTTAAATCTATTTTCTCGGAATTTCACTAACCCTTATTTGGTTTTTATTTTCCACAGATTTTTGACAGAAGATTTGGACTAGTGTCCTAATGAAAGTTGTAAACCACACTTTAAACTATAATATGTAATTTTTCCATGATTTTTGGAACTCATTTAAGCATTTTAAATGCTTAAGTTCAGATCTGTTTTACTTTGGAAATCTGCCCTATTTCTTACCTGATTTACTTAAATTATTAGGACATGTATGAGCTGAAACGGGTCTTGAGTTCTTCATGATAAACATTCTCTGAAATCTCATCTACATCTTGTTAAAGTTTCGTAATTTTTAAAACTAATTTACTTGGTGATTTTTGGTGATTTCTAAAAGACAAGTGAACTGTCCCTTATATTGTAGATTGTGAATTTTGAATAAACTCATTTTCTATAAGCCATATTTTGAACTGGTACTACCTACTAACTGTTTTGTATCAATTTTCTGGCTTACCAAGATAGTTGATGGTGGACACTAACCTATTCCTATACATTAACCCAGTGGATGACATTTTTAAGTTGAATTATTAAATTGTTGCACCATGGAATGAGTGTATGATTTGGAAATGTCGTCAGTCCTTGGAACAACAATGCCGTCGGTTGTAATAGGGATGCCCGGAGGGATTATTGGATTCCTCCAAATGCCTAGGGGTGTAACACGATTCCCAGGTGTCCTTGCAATATTGGATAGATGCGAGATGCTCAAGGGGTATTGGGATTCCTCAAAAGATGGTGATAGCCATTTCAAAACAAATATGATCATTGGCATTTTCATTTTTCATTTGAACTTTATTGGTTTACTAGTTTTAGAAGGAATGTCTTTAACTTGTTATTCTGATTTTGAAAAAGGTTCTCAGGTAAATTGATTTTAAAGCAATCTTCTATATTTTATATCTAAACTTCCTTGCATGTGTCGTCATTGACATTTGTAATGTAGATTGGTTGGTGAGTACTTGCTAAGTTTTGTACTCACTCGTGGTCGACTGCCATTTTTTAGATCAGTAGTTATGCCGCTACTACTTGTGTCCCCCATGACCCTTTACGGTGTCTCAAAAGACTTCACATGGCACAAGATTGAGTTGAATGACCCCGACTTTCCCAACATCACCTTTGTTCACGTCATTTTGATATTGATAGTTAACGTTGGCTTACCATAGGGCTCGGTATTGATTGGGTTCGTTGCTGTCTACGCCTAGGTTAGTGGCCGTCTAGTGGGACCACTCCCACTCTTGGACGGTGATGATGATGTGAGCAGCAGGGTCGAGTAGGACAAGGGTAGGAGGATAACATTTTTTGGAAGACCAGGGAATGTGGTTTGGACATAATAAGCAACCTTATAGATAGATGGTATTATGGTTGGAGTGGTATAGCTAATGGAATTTTGAGTACAATTCGGAGTGGTACCATTTTTGGTTGGTCTTTAATTTATCCAACCTAGGTTGCCAAAAGTTAGTGTATATATATAGAAAAAAATGAAATTGCCTAGTTTCGTATATCAGCATGCAAATCACGCAATTTCATTCTTTTTCTTATTTATATACTTTTGGCGACCTAACTCAAGTACACTAGGGACCAACCAAAAATCCTACTACTTTGGACCGTATCCAAAATTTCATTAGTTGTACCACTCCAACCATGATACCATCTATCTACAAGCTCACCTAACATGTCCGAAACCCCATTGCCTCATCTTCTAAAAATGCTATCTTCATCCTCCTGCCCTCGTCCTGTTCAACCCCGTTGCTCCCATCGTCATCATTGTCCGGGAATAGGAGTGATCCCACTAGATGCCCACAGACCCGTGCGTAGATGGTGATGAACCCGATCAATACTAGGCCCGATAGTAAGCCAGCATTGACTATTAATATCGTAATGACCCAAACGAAGGTGACGTCGGGGACGTTGGGGTTATTCAACTCAGTGTGGTGCCACGTGAATTCTATTGGGGCACTGTAGAGGGTCATGGAGGATGCAGGTAGCAACGGCATAAATACTGATATGAAAAATGACAGTTGACCACGAGTGAGTATAAAACTCAGCAAGTAACCACCAACCAATCTACACTACATATGTCAATGATGGCATATGCGAGAAAGCTTAGATATAAAATATAGAAGATCACTTTAAAACCTTTTTCAAAATTAGAATAGTAGGTGAAAAACATTTCCTTTGAAAATAGTAAACCAATAAAGTTCAAATGAAATCTGAAAATGCTAATGGTCATATTTATTGTGAATTAGCTACCATCATGTTCCGGAGAACTCCATTATCCTTCGGGCATCTCGCATCTGTTCGGCATCTCGAGGACGTCTAGAAGAACCGTGTTACACTCTCCAGGCATCCGGAAGAATCCAGTTACCCCTCTAGGCATCCCTACTACAATCCAAGACATCGTCTCCCAAGGATCGACTACATTTCCAAATCACATACTCATACCATGGTGTAACAATTCAATAATTCAAATTAAAAATGTCATACATTGGGTTAATGAACAGGAACAGTTCAATGTCCACCATCAACTATCCTTGGTAAGCCAGATAAGTGATACAAAATAGTTAGTTGGTAGTACTAGTTCAAAAGACGGGTTGTAGAAAATGAGTTTATTCAAAATCCAAGATCGAAAGTAAAAGGGGCGGTTCACCCGTTTGCAAAAATCACTAGAAATTGCTACGTAAATCAGTTTAAAAAATCATGAAACTTTAACAAGATGTGGGCGAGGCTCTAGGAAACCTTTTTATTTTTATTTTTTTTATTTTTTTTTTATGAGAATCAAGACCCGATTCAGCTCATATAGGTACCAATAATTTAAATAAATCGTGTCAAAGACAAGCAGATTTTTGAAGTAAAACAGATATGAAATTGGGTATTTCGAAAGCATAAATGAGTTCCAAAAATCACAGAGAAATTACACGTTATAGTTTGAAGTGTGGCCTACAACTTGCATGTGAGGATACTATTCCAAATTTTTTGTCAAAAAGCCTGTGGAAAATAAAAACCATATAGGGGTTAGTGAAATTCCGAGAGAACATATTTAAATATGCTTAAGTTTTTCAAATATATTTCGATCATACTAAGTCCAAAAAATCCGAAATTAAAGTATGTTATGAAACAAAGTATAATGAGAAATTTTTGTGAAGAAATCTTTACCAAATTCATACTACAAAAATCAGTATAAAAATGGAAAAATCACTATCTACAGTAAACCAAACTTCAAAATAGTTGCGTTCCCAGATTTTGTCCACAATTCGTGTCATTCAAGCTCAGACCAGCATAAATCCCAACATCTAGCAGTGCAACAACATATCCATGAACTCGATGAACTAAAATTTCAGCAATGCTTGCCATGTACGTTTTCTGAAATTGTCGACTAACATGACCATGTAAGAAATCAATAGAGATGATTAAAATTCGAGGAAATCAACCTCGATGCACAGTAATCAACCTACCTAGCATAAAAGGGAAGGCAGTTTACTTGCCTAACGTCCTTAGAAATGCCTTGCATTGGCCTGGCAAAAAATTAAGAGGGGGCGGAGTAGCGGTGTTGTTGAAGTGAGGAAGAAGAAGGCGGAGAGAGAACGGGGGGTGCAGGCGAACGAAGGGGAAGGGCTGCTGGCTTCTTATAATCTTGTTTTCCTCCTCCTTTGACCACCTGTGTTGTTGACTTGGCAACACAGGGACGCACCAGCTGGTGCTGAAGAAGAAAATGAGAGGAAAAAGGAGGGGGGAGAGCGGCTGTCTTCTTCACATTTTCTCACCGCTTGTATGAGTTGGGGCTCGGTTTGGGTGCCACATAATGCAATTGTTGGCGCCATTTCTTCTCTCCCACCGCCTGTGCCACCTGCATGAATCTTGGGCAAAAATTTGTGCCACACTGCCAACGTTAGCAGCCTACAAAGGCACCAACTGGAGGGCACTCGGCTAGCCGAGTGGCATGCTGTGCCTAGGTGGCGTGCGGATGGGGTCTAGGTGGCATGATGGAGGCTAGATGACAAGGCAGTGTGATGTGGTGGCAGAACGTTGATGAACTTGGTGGCACGGCGATGACAGCTGGGTACTCAAGAGCTCATGATTCTGTTAAGCAATGATCAAGATGTCACAAATCTTCCCCGGTTAAGGAATTTTGTCCTTGAAATTAAACATCTTTTAGACTTAATTGAAAAGACGAGGGTAACATTGTCTCATTTCTTCCTTGCTTTCCTATATAGCTTTTTCTATATCATGGTATCGCCATAAGACTTTGATGAGGGGTTTTACTTTTGTCTGAAGGGCCTGTTCTCTTTTGTCCAGTATCTGTACAGATACTACAATAGTCATGTTGCCAACAGTAGTAATAGAATGTTACCGACGGTCAAAGAAATATTTTACTAATCTACATTTAATTATATAGTTCCTAAAATGAGATATTTATGTAATGATATAAAATAGACTGCAACTTGTACCTTATATTAACGCATGAACTGTGGTAGAGGAAAAATAGGCTCGTGCTTTTCTCACCCTTTTCAAATTTTGATATCCACTATCATATTGAATTGAGCACAATATCCCTAATATACCCACTCTCGATTTAAGATTATTTTTTATTATTTTTTCATTTTTCTTTGATTTCAATTTTACTAAAAGAGAAAACTATATGTGCTCCTCTCAAACAATTTTTTCCACCCTAACCGCTTCTTCAACACCAACTATATTTCAACATTTTTTTTTTCATGATTGTGTTATTCTTAACTTATTCTCTATTGTCTACTTGCATGAGAGTTCAATCAATTGTTGCATTATGAGCGAGCACTAATCATACATCAGAGTAAATAAAGATAGTTTTATTTGCACATTGTTTACTTTATTTCCCCTAGATTCTCCTCATAATTGTGAATATTTCGACTTAGATTTCCATGACCAATTTACAATGATTTGCTGAAAGTTTGAATGTTGTGGTTAATGTATGCATTACACATAATTTACTCATCTCTCATTGTACTTTTTAATTGTAGTGAATCACTAAGAAGGCAACATTCAAGAGGACCTAAATTGCTTAAATGTATCTATTCATGATGAATATACAAATGGAAAAGAGCAATCAATTAGGTCAATAAGGTCATTTGAAACTTCACCTCGTAATTTTCTAACTTGAGAGGATCTTTTTGAGTTGTGCGTGGCAGCATCTTCTTGCTCAAGGTTACGTTGTCTTTATTAAAAGCTCATAGAGAGACAAATATGTTATTCTTGGTTGCTATGGAGGAGATAATTATCATGATTGACATGATATTTCTATTGCATTCCAGAGAAGAAAAATCAGATCTCATTTGATTAACACTTTAGAAGTTCGTTGCTATAAAAGGAACATATCATGGTCACTCATAATATTGAATGCATCATCACAGAATCATGATATGTCCAGACGTGGAAGCTTTGTGTGTAAAAAGATGTCTATAGCTAGTAACCTCGCCAAATTCCTTCTTCCTTAATACAAAGAATCCCAACAAGCTATTGCCAAAATTGTTTGCAACATGAAAGTGAAATTATGTCATGAATATCCTGAACAGTTGCACTATGGTCCAAGCTTTATTGGATGAGGTTAGTGTAGGCAAATTCATCTACAATTTTAAACAAGATGCGGAAGGTCACTTGACACATTTATTTTTCTCTCATCCGATCTCCATGGCATTAACGAAGAGCTTCTCAAGTGTCCTTGTAATGGTTTGTACTTACAAGATTAATAGATACAAAATATCTTTGTTGGATATTATTGGAGTTTCAATCTCTAATACTTCTTTCTACTCATGCTTTGCATTTTTAAGAAAGGAAGAGGAGGAAGAGATAATTGGGCACATATTGGGTGCTGATTGTCAACTTTTAGCTATTGTCCATAGAGCTGGCATTGATGAACGTAGTTCGATTCACTTTTTCCAGAAGTGCGAACTTGTTATGCGTTTGGCACATTGACAGGAATATTGTGGTAAAATTTAAATCTTAGTTTGAGGAAGGAATGAATTGGGATTTTTCTATGTTTGATTGTCCAGGGTTCTAACTCCAATAGTGAAAAATACTAGGCAATTTGAATATTGTTTTAAAAAAAGCCATCGGTTTTTTCACATGAAAATGATATTGCTTCCTTTCAAAGAGCTTCCTGTGTGCCTGCTTGGACAAACATGCATTTCGGGAATTGTGTTGCTTCAAGAGATGATGGGGCACATTCAACTTTGAAAACATGTTGACAAGTTTGAACGGGGATTTAGTCGAGATGAAAAGGAAAATTTACCTTAAAGTCAAGATTCAAATTCAGGAAATCAAAACCACATTGTCAAGAGAAAAGGTAAAAGCTTTTATAATCTTCATATGCCTCTTTTTAGAAACTTGATTACGTGCGTATCAATATTCGCTCTAAACAAGCTTTTAAAGTAGTGTGAGATTGTCAAAAGTAGGGTTGAGCTACTTGCCTCAATTTATGCAATCCATGGGCCATGTGCTTATGAGATAAGATTTAGGTATTTCGATGATTTACCTCTAGATATAATAAATCCACAATGAAGACTTGATATAAGGTCATTGCTTGATTGTGATATTACTCAAAATAATAAAGAAGATTCATTTTGGCAACTACTTTATGAGTCGCAAAAGGAGATGTTAAGAATGGCCACTTTCCAAAAAGGAAGTTGTTCAAAAGCAAATTGAACAAAATTTGTACGAGCAAGTGATCCTTTCTCATTTAAGCTCCTAGCAACATCTCATAAAAGTCACCCTTCTAGTTAAATGCCTAAAGGAGAAGCAATCTCATATGAGCTCCTAGCAACATCTCATAAAAGTCATCCTTCTAGTTGAAGGCCTAAAGGAGAAGCAACATCTACGTGATCATTCTACATTTAAGATTGTTTGAAAAGGGGAAGAGGTATGATACTTGCAAGGGTTATGGCCATAATAGTCGAACATGTAAATTGAAAGGCAAATATCCTGGATCAACGCATTCTAGGACATTAGAGTTCATGGTGGCAAGAGATAATAGGCACAGAGGACTCAAGCACGCAACAATTCAACTTGAAAGAAGTATTCTATGGTTGAAGCTTCTCGGATTGACATTGAAATTATACCCTGATATTAATATGTTTTTAATTAAATTATAACTCTCTTAATGATAAAATTGAATTTTTATTGTCTGATTTAGGTCAAATATCTCTGTCCAAGCAAGTTGCCTTTTTGAGGGAGCCAAGCAACTAAATGGACATTATCTTTCGTGAAGTTGCATATGCAACTTGTTATTATTGTAGTACATTTGTACTTTCAAGATAATTCTTATTTTTAATTGTTCTACTGAAATTCTTGTACATTTAGAATTGACAAAAGATGTATTTGCAAATGGTTTGAATGGTTTGTCTTATAATGCAACTACAATTGCCTTAATTCTCTTGTCAACGGCTAATCATTGCATGTAATCAATGCTAAGATAATATTGCACATAACAATGTTTTAAGGAGCATTTTCTTTTGAATTTGTGCGATAAAAATGGATGTTTAGAATTTTCATTGTAGTTGACTTTTTCATATTTTTATTTTTTTTAAATATCTTTTAAAAAATCGTGCAGTGATGGCATGTACATAAAAGTTAAACTATTAGATTTACCAAATAAAATGAAAGTTGAGCAGTTAAAATACACAAATTATAAGCTAACTCTTAATTATGCTTAGGTTTTTTAGAACAATGGTTTCCTAATCTAGAAAAGAAAAAGAAAAAGAAATATACAAATTATCAACATAATAACTTATTAGCTGTCCGCCATATAAATCAATGTTTTTTTGGGGAAAAGAGGGACACTAGTTTCTTCTTAGAGGGAGAAAATAGAAAAGTAGAAAAAAAAAGGTTTAAAAAAAATCTTAAATCAAAAGTAGGCCCATATTTGATCCTAATCTTTCTTGTTATTTGTTTTAGTTAAACTAATTTTTGCTGTTTGAGAGAGCATGGGTAGATTTGTCCTTTAACAAAATTGAAACCAAAGAAAAAGAAGAAAAAAACATCAATAATAGTATTAAATCAGGAGTGGAATCCACAAAGATAATGTGATCAAGTTAAGATGGTAAGAGGTGTCAGAAACCCAAAAAAAAAAGTGGAAAAGCGAGAGATGAAAAATATTGTCAGTTAATAGCTAAATATTAAGAAGTTTTCCTTGATACTAGGTTTAGTGAATTTGGATTATATTGAAATAATTTAGTCTGCTCTGACATGATTAGAATCAATCAAGCCCGTGCCAAGCACAAGTTTTCTAACAATGACTTCTATAACATGCTTCATTATGATTTCAAACAACAAATTTTTTTTTTTTTAATTTTTATCAAATCTAATGTCGGGCCACATGCATCGTATGTGGCTGGATGTTATTGGAATTTTATTAATAAAAAATCACAAATTGATAATAGTAATACTAATCTTAATAATCGAGTGTTTGCTACGTGGATTCGTGATTCATTAGGACCTTTTTGACTTGAAATTCACATGCGTATGCCCAAGCAAAAATGTTTACTTTCACATTTTTAATATTTATTGCGTCATAATGGACGAGAGTGAGCAAGAACTTGTCAACCAGCAAATTATACAAATCCACAATATAATTTCTAATTGAGCTAAGTCGACACCCAAAAAAAAAGATAATGAGAAATAGGATTAAATGAGGAAGCTGGAAGGGAAAGGAAAACTGAAAACTGAAAACTGAACGTTGCGACGGTTGCAGAACAGACCCCCAACTGAAAACTGTCAACTCCCTCGCATCTCTCTCTCATATCTTGGTGCTCTCTTCACTGTTTTTGACCTCCACGCCCACTTTGTACGCTGCAAATCTCCAATGGCGTCTCGTTCTCCGAAGTCATCGCGCTCTCCCGTGTCATCTCGCTCTCCTTCTTCCACGTCGTCTTCGCCGAAGACACCTTCGATGGCGAAGAGGCTGCTCCAGGACGACCCCAACCTTGCTCGGAGGCTCCGCGTCCACTCCAACAGGGAGGCGGTCTTCGTTAAGTTCACTCCCTTCGCGGTCGCTCTAGCCGCCGGAAACTTGAGCCTCGACGCGTTCCGGCATTTCATTGCCCAGGGCAAGAACTTTCTCGAAGCGTACGCTCTAGCGTGAGTACTCCTAGTCTTCAATCGTCTTCCTTCTTCCTATGTCCATTGTTAGATGAGTGCTCGATGATATGATCTCAAGAAGTTACGGCATAATGCTTTTGATTCTACTGCAACTCGAGTCCTCTGGTCAATCGTCTTCTTTCTTGCTCTGTTCATTGTTATACGATTATTCTTGGTTTCGGAGGTGTTGATGGTCGCAGAAAATGAAGATCAGTGCATGACGACATGATCTTTACACGTTATGTTACGATGCTTTGGCCCATGCATTGTGATGCAATGCGGGTCCATCAGGTGGCCGATTAGTCGTATCTGTATCGGTTTTGCCTTTCTCAGAAATTCAAATTGAACGTCACTGATTCTTGCATTAGATTTCTGAAATTTGGATGGCGTGTAATTCTAAGTGACGATTAGTGTCTATTTTGATCTCTGTCTCATCTCCCAACGTTCATCAGATATGGATCCGCAGCGAATGGTACGGACGATGAATATGCAAATGGCGCATTGTGGGAGTTAAGGAAGATCGTCTTGAAGGAGATGATAAAGCATGACTTATTCGTGCAGGTAAGAGCGGGGCCATTCTGTTTATCCAAGGACAAGGGAGAGTGAGGCCATGCTTGTTTCATTCTCTTTGAATGCATAAATCAGATTGAAAGAAATTTCCGGTTACAAAACAAGGAAAAAAATCAAAGCAAAATTGCTGATTCAACATCGCAGTGGAGTCAAGATCTTTTTCATGATTTCTTCGCTTTTCTTTGCCCAGCTAAAGAAATTATTGTGTTAGCGCATGGTCGATAGCAGAGTGTGAAGTTCCTGTCGTTAGTATCACGGTATGAGGGAGGTGTTCCAGTGAGCATATTATTTACACAGGAAAGCGGCACAACGCATCACCAAGATCCTCTCTGAACAACTCCATGCTGGAAGCTTTGTGAAACTCGAATCATTTTCATCTTAGTCTAGGTTTCAAGCCTCTTTTTACTTGACGTGGTTAAAACTTGAAATTCAAGACTTGAACAGGTTTTGATGAATTTGATGGAGAAAACCTCTGTGCAATGGAAATGTCAGTTGGATTGTGGAGTGTGATCATCATTCTTGAACGAAAGTTTTTAGTGTGATCATCATTCTTGAACGAAAGTTCTTCTCTTCTGTGCTTCAGTAACTTTATCAATGTTCATGTTAGTCTGTAATAACTGTCAAACTTCACTTTCAGTTACCTTATTACGGACATATGTCTAAGCCATTGAATTTTTCATTACTACTCAATGTGTCAAGGCCATGTGTATGCTTTCTGTCATCGTTTCCCATGAGTGCTCTATCGGTGAACTCATAATGCAGCTCTCTTCATGGACAGGAATGGGGTTTGGACATTACCAAAGACGCCACACCTGATCCTGCAACGGCAAATTGTACTGAATTTTTACTGGCGACGGCTTCTGGTAAAGTTGATGGAGAAAAAGGTGTTGTTGGATTGACAACTCCATTCGAGAAGACAGTTGGTGCAATTTACACTATTGGTGCCCTAACACCTTGCGTTCAACTATACCCTTTTTTGGCTGCGGAGCTCCGGATGTTGCCAGGTCTTAGGGAAGATGGTCACCCTTACAAGAAGTGGATAAAAATGTATGCATCTGATAGTAGCCAGGTTGGTCTCACTTGATTTTCAGCATCAGTTTCGATCCAGTTATTCTTTGCTTATTCTGAGGAAGTGAAAACATAATCAACAAAAAGCAGAAATTTGCGGTACTAAGAGTTCATTCATTCTTTTCGTTGATTCAGGAACTGGCCGTGAAAACTGAAGAGTTGCTGGAGCAACTCTCTGTCACCTTGACAGGATATGAGATTGATGTTCTTTACAACCTGTATCATCAAGCAATGATACTTGAAATCGACTTCTTCAATTCCCAACCATTTGCTCAGCCCACAGTAGTTCCTGTGATAAAGGGACTCAGCTCTGCAGAAGATCGGTTGTTGCTTCTTTCTGATTTTGATCTGACTTGCACAGTTCATGATTCATCAGCAATTTTGGCAGAGATGGCCCTAGTAACTGCTCCGAAATCTGATGGTAGTCCATCTAGATCTGATTGTAGTCCATCCGAGAGTCCTCTTGCTCGGATGTCATCGGGTGACCTGCGAAATAGGTGGGAGAAAATCTCCAGGCAGTACACACAAGAATATGAAGAATGCATCAAAGGCATTATTTCGGCTGAAAATGGTAAGCACGCTGTGAATTGAATTATGCTTTGAACTTGAACTCCACGACATCAATGCTAGATTCTCTAAAAGCCAACACCATGAGATGAGTGCTGAAGAGTGTCCAGTGATACCTGATTTTGATTTTCCTATCCCCTGCAGTGGAATTTAATCACAGTTCGCTGCTCCAAGCGCTCGAGCAAGTGGCAGATTTCGAGAAAAGGGCAAATTCCAGAGTTATTGAATTTGGGGTTCTTAAAGGTTTGAAACTTGAAGACATAATAAAAGCTGGTGAAAGCCTCGTTCTTCAGGACGGTTGCATTAGTTTCTATCAGAAACTCGCCGAGATTAATGTGGATGTCAACGTTCAAATGCTATCGTACTGCTGGAGCGGTGATCTTATTCGGTCATCTCTATCTTCAGGCGCGCTCCTCGAAACTTTTACACTCAAGCGACATTTCGATTACCTCTAATTGCATTCTCGCCTCACTTTTCGACATGTAAAGCACAACTTATCAACTGGACGACCTAAAAAGATAGTACTTCTTAACAACCTTCAATCAGTCATGTGAATCAGTGATGATTCTTCTGGCTTTTGATGTTTCGGTGCATGTGCTACCATGGTTTGTGGCTCTATTCTGCTTCATTTCTCTTGAATTAAAGCACTCTATCAAAATAGGACCTAATGTCATCTTTTAGGCCTGAACTGAACTCTAGTCTCGCGGGTTGAGGAATTGTTCCTGACACAATGTAGGAAAGAAGCAGAATAAATGTATCTATCTAATCTTCTTGTTTTGTTGATGGAAGGCAGTGGGTTTCGACCATTCAAATGTCCATGCGAACGAGTTGATATTCAACGAGGAGCTTCTGTGCACTGGAGAGATGGTTCGGAAGGTTGAGTCCCCCATCGAGAAGCTCCAAATATACAACCACATCTTGAAGAACGACGCCGACGACCGAAACAAGTTAACCGTCTACGTGGGCGACTGTGTGGGGGACCTACTGTGCCTGCTCGAAGCCGACATAGGGATAGTGATAGGGTCAAGCGAAAGCTTAAGGAAGGTGGGGAGCCAATTCGGAGTGACTTTCGTCCCGCTATTTGCCGCCACGGTCAAGAAGCAGAAAGAGCTCGACGACGGTGGCTCCGTGAGCTGGAAGAAAGCGAGGTCAGGAGTCCTTTACACGGTGTCGTGCTGGGCGGAGATCCATGCTTTCTTGCTGGGGTGGTAGGACACTACTGTTGTTTCACTGAGCACAGACAAACGTTAGAAGATAACAGAACGCGCATCATGTACATAGTTGAAAACTCGAGATCAGACAAAATACGACAGTTTTCTGCAGAGCTTCGAGGAGTTCGGTTTTGATGCATGCATGCACAGATTCGACGGGCCTTTTTACTTGATTTACTCATTTTACGAGGCAAATGTGTTGAAGCTGAAGTTGTCTTGTTAGCGAATGATGGCCCTGCAAAAATGCCAAGCAAAGAAAGTTAATATCATGAATTTGTCAACAACATAAACAGGTTGTAGCGTAAATTCTGTCATAGGTTCCAAATATAAATTATTAACCTTCCTCGTTTTGGAAGAATTTTTTAAAATCAATTTGTTGAAATAACTTATATATCGCCTTTTTTGTTCTTTATGAAAAAACCAATGAATGTGTGCCTCTTTTTTTTTTTCTTTTTTTTTAATCTTTTGGTAGTAATTAGAAAAGAGAGTATGCACTTTTTATGTAAAAAAGATAAATGGAATTTTTACATGTGCTCAAAAGGAGAATCTATAGATTAGAATTTGAAATATATGGGTTGAAAGTGATTTTTAGTCAGTAAAAATTCAATGTGAATTACTGCACTTTTCTATTTTTCTTCCGGAAAATGTAGTTTTATAGTTGAGCATATCCTTCACTTTCGCGGCAAATAGAATGTTACTAATATCCCGGTGACCGGGGAGCTCCATAGTTGTATTCATTAAGAGCTTGTCGAATGCGAGACGTACGTACCTCTCCTGGCCTCATTGTTTATGTACTAAACGGACAGCTCGCGAGTGAGATTGGCACGACGAAGCCCGCGCTCTGCTCATGACCAACATGACCTCAGTACTCAAGCTTGGATCTGATACATTTGTGGGATGGGCGATTGTTATTTTGAGTGATTATCAATGGAAGCTCGAACAAATTATGAAATGGGTATCGATGGGTAAATTCAAATGAAGGATAAAATACAGTCAAAACCTAGGCATATAGGGTGCGTCACCACCAAGTGGGGATCAAGATCGAGATTGATGAAGTTCATCACCAAGGCCTACAGAAAAATCACCAATCGAGGATACATGACTTTGGAATATGAGAAGCTCACCACGAAAACCTATAGAAAATCACTGAAAGATATAGGATATTAGGACTTCTTGGCTCACATCAAGGAAGAATCCACCTTCCAAAGATACATAAATCAAGGATAAATATTTATTCACATATGGATCTTATTTACGGATAAGGAATCCTTGTGTTGTAAGTGGATCCACTCGCCCTTTCTTAAAAGGAAGAGTTTTTGGGTGATTAAGCAACCCACCTGCTACTCTCGAGCGTGGAAGTGAATCCTCCACCTTAGGACTAATTTTCGGTTATCTTTTCTATGAAAGTTAGGAGATGGCTGCTCTATTTCCTTTCGGTTCGACCACTGGCACCCGAGAGGCCCCCTCAACTTGATGTTTTCTGACTCTTTCATCTACAGATTTGGCCTTCCTAGGTATGTGACGGTGGCTGATCTTTTTTCACCTGGTCAGACCATGCGAGAAGTTTTACAGTCTTGGGAACATCCCCTTCTCTTTCTAGTGCAAGCTCTTGATCGTCTTACTTGGCAAGGAAACACGTCTGGTTTATTCTCGGTTGCTTCGGCTTGGCACCTCATTAGAAAAAAGAAGCCTCGGGTCAATTGGGCTTCTTTGATCTAGAACAGTGCTATAGCTCCAAGATATCATATCATTCTTTGGCTTATAACCAGGAACCGTCTTCCTACGCAGGCCTTACTCTTATCGCATGGCGAGATTGGGGATGCGATGTGCCCCTTTTGCAAAGTAACTCCGAATTCTATTGATCATTTGTTTTTTCATTGTAGCATTATGGCTAGTTGTGCCTTCTCTTGGGCCACCAGATGTAACCTCCATTGGAGGAATGGGACTTGGGCTAACAATCTCTGCTGCGCTATAAAGTTCCTATACAATAAGGACTTCTATCACTTTATCGCCCGATTCTTTTTTGGAGCCCTTTGCCACCTTATTTGGAAATACAGGAATGAGATTCTCTTTAGGAACTATACCTTCTTGCTTCCAGCCGTGAAGAACCACCTTATTAAAGTGGTTAAGGATAAGGTTTTAACCTTCTAGAATGTTGAAGATAACCCAAGAAACATGAGACTTCAACGTAGCTGGGGATAGACCCCTACATCTTCTCTTCTACTCCGATGCATCCATAATATTTCCAGGTTGGAGTGGTGGTGCAGGAGGGCCCGCTACTGTGCTTTGAATACCTATTGTTTCGGTGCTGGCCTTGATTCTTGCCGGTTGTCTCGTCCTTTCCGTTTTGGCGATGACGTTTTGTTTGGTTTTGGCTGGGGTTGCCATTGTTTGGCTGGTTGATTGCCTACTTTTGTTTAGTCCTTTTTTGGTTGTGGCTGTAGTTGTGCGTCTTAACCGCGTTTTGTGCCTTGTTGGCTTCCCTTCTTTTCTTATCTCGGCGCCCTTCCACTCACTATGCCTCTGTTCATTATGAGTGTATCTTTTGGTGCCGTTTTTGTTATAATTATTGGTTTTAGCTTAATATGATTACCTTTCACCAAATACTATATATATATATATATATTCACATAGTATAAAATTCATCAAAATCATCTTACTCATATTTGAGAATTCACCTCATTATATAGAGGGATCATTACATAGGAAATGAACTAAACATTGAAGTCATGGGAACTTCCTAGCATTAATATCATGGGAACTAGAAAACATGATAAAGACCTAGGAACTAGAAAATGCTAAGGGTTAATGACTCTAGGTTCCATTCATGTTTTACCTGAAACTTGAAACTTACCCATTAAAATAAATTCCCTAATTTTTGAAACCTAGAACTCATCATGCATATCCAAGAACTTGGAACTTACCTATTATGAGTTCTAAGGTCCATTTCAAGATCTACCTAAGTTCTACTTGTACTCTTCTTTAATAAACAATTGTAGTGAATCATTATCTCTAATGACTATAATATATTACAATCCATAATCACAACTCATATTTAGACACACAAAAATTATGAAATATTAATAAAGTAAAAATCTCAAATAGAAATCCAGACTAGTGATTTTAGATTACATATTCATTATTAAATGCCATAGATTACCATAGGATTGCGCAAAAATATAGAACAAGAAAAACAAAAAGACTTGTTTTAGGTTCTAATTAGAACCTACCCATCAAAATAGGTTTCCCAATTTTTTGAACTTGAAACTTATGTTGCATATCCTAGATATTGAAACCGAACCCCCTTAGAAAATGCATTATAACACTTAGAGACATGAACTTTGACTTTTAAAACCTACTAAGACTCACGATACTAGGATTATAGATATTTCACCATTTGTGCATCACCCTAGGCAGCTCAATAGACATATTCAAAGATCATCAAATAACAAAGGAAATTGTCTAGAACGCCTTTCAGTTTTTAGATAGTTTGTTAATAGTCTCGGAATCCACAACAAAAATTGTGTATTAATGTTTGAATAGTCAATTGGCAACCATGAAATTGTCAACTTGTCTACCAAACTACAACTCTTGCATAATTGACAACCTTACTTAAATTGATCGACAAAGCCCAATACTCCTACATAAGGATCCCAATACTTGGGCTTGGTCTACAAAGGCCATACCCAGGTCCATCAAGACATGCCCGAGTCTTGTTGCTTGCACTTAGGTCCATTTAGGTAGCACTCAAGGCCCAAGTGCCTATGCCCCAATCCCGATGCTCAAGTCGAGGTCCATCGAGGCCGAATTAAGGACTAGTGCACGTACCTGGTTCTTGATGCCCATATGCAAGTATTTTCCAGTTTATTTTTAAGTTTCAGTTAAAGATCGAAAAATGTTATCATTTACTTTCTTGAAAATGTTTTCCATAAAATTCACATTTATGCTCCCGTTGTTTTATGAAAAATAAATGATTTGAAAAATATTTTCTTAAAAATAATCATTCGTATGATTTGATATAATTAATCAAAAAAATCATTATTGACAAAAATCTAATATATAAATATTCTTAGACGAGAAAAATATTTTAATCTCATTCATTTTTATTAATAATACAATCAGACTTTTAATAAAATATTTTTTAATTATTTATTTTTCACGAAACACGTGGAACTTACACCAAATCGTTTTCCCGCTCTTGGACAGGGAGAGTTCCCATCGTGGGGTCCAAATTGAAGACAAAAGTGGGGCAACATCGGGCGCGGAACGTTCTCAGCACGAAGCTAGAGAACCAGACGACGATGGCGCTCTATAACGTTATCCATTATTAGCAGAGCTCCAACCTTCTTCTTTCCAGAGAAAGTCAGAATGGAGGAGGGTCCATCCAGCGGCAAGGAGGACGGCGCCAGCAAAATCTCGGGCGGCGCCGCCGTTTCGGAGCTGCCGGCGAATCGTCGCGGCAACTTGAGGGTCGCTTCCGGCGACATCAACTTGTCCCAGATCATGAAGGAGATCAAGTCCTCTAAATCCCCTGTACGCGATCGACTCTTCTTTGCGATCTTTCAGCTGATTTCTTGCTTTCCCACTTTTTCTTTTGATGTGATGAATGATGGGTTAGTTTTGTGAGAACCCACTTGGAGATGCTTTTGGAGAGCTCTTCTTGATCCTTCTTTTTCTTCTTGGTTTCCGTCCTTTTCGTGCCTGCAGGTAGTAATCAACTATGGCGCTTCTTGGTACGTTCCCCAGCAAGCATTTCTGTGTTCCCCATAAACCCGAGGAAGCGTGCCAACGCTAAGTGTTCTTAAGGGTGATCAACGAGCACCATGTGTTCGATTTAATGCCTCCTGAGATAAGCTGGCATAGCACGCTTGTCTCCTTCGCTCTGCAAATAAAGGGGTGGACTTTGCATAGGGAAAATGGTGGGGGGTCTTGCATTATAATGGATGGTTTGCTTTGGTCATGGCACTGGGTGTATTACGGTTTGTGGTCCTTTCTGTTTGATGATGGGTGTTAGGTACACGTACATGATTTGTTAGTCCTTGGGTGCATAATGATTCCGTGGCTCATGAGTTGTTTCGATCATTGCAATTCTTGGTGAAAGTCCTTTTCCTTAGACAACTGCTGGTGCTTGCATTGCATCTGCAAGGACAAAGTGTTTTACTAGGTGTATGATACGATTTGTTGTTGCATTCCATATGTTGATGTCTAATTACTAGGTTTGTTTGATCATAACTTGATGTTCAGCACTAAACAGCCTGCTTTGTTCAAAGGGCTGATCAGGTTTTGTGATGTGACTTAAAAATAAAATGCACTTTCTTAAACAAAATTTAGTATATCTTTTTTCATACATGACATGTTCTATGTGGGTGCTTAAGCAGCATTTGTTTGACGACCCTCTTTCTTGTTTTGGCATGTTCAACATGATGCTGCTTATTTAATGGCCTGAGTTCTTAGATATAATATTCTTTCACCTCCTTTTCAGGTGTCGTGTGTGTAGTCAGATTCTCCCAGCTTTCTGCCAGTTGAGCAACAGCTTTCCAAAATTGTCATTTGTGTATGCGGATATTGATGAGTGCCCAGAAACGACACAGCACATTCGCTACACACCTACCTTTCATTTCTACCGTGATGGAGAAAGGGTGGATGAGATGTTTGGTGCCGGAGAAGAGAGACTCCATGATCGTTTGTGGCTGCATTCCTGAATGCTCGAACTTGTTGTGAATGTTTAATAGCAGGATTCTTTCAGAGTCATGCCTTTTATAAAACATATCTGTAGTTCAGCAGATATGATGAGCATTTGTTGCAAGTACTGATTCTTAAGAATGGCAAAGATTAGCTTTCAGCTCATGCATTTATGATATGTTAACCAGAATTAATTGCGTTGCATTGCTGCCACCTGATAAATGCAAAACATATACGATCACATTGGCATATTTTCTCAATCACAACATACAATGGACATTCTGATTGGTAAATTTAATTTGGGCAATATTTGTGCGCACATATGTCTTTGGTTGACATGCTTTGACCTTGATGAAGGCATTTGCTCCATCCTGAAAACTTATTCTTGTTGCTTATTTATTACATATGTATTTCCAATGAAGAATCCTTCTCTGTAAATTGGAGTCGTGAAGGTGGTGAAAAACAGATGGTTTTGCTCTTGGTCGTGGCACCGATGCTTCTAGTTGCCTCGACTGAAGAGTATCATTTCACTTGAGCACATCTCCCGTCTTTCTTTACGTGGTTAACAATCGATATACACATAAATCATTTATTGACCTCATCAATGAATGATGATGGAAAAGAAATGCAAATCCTTTTATCATTTTAAGACTTATTATTGAAAGCCTACTGTAATGTAATCTATCCAAGATACAATAATGATTTTCCCCATATTTTACAGAGGGTAAGAACGTGACTTTGGGATCAAATCCTGGATTTGAGCTACTTCTTTGATTTAGTACATTATCGGATGGTTAATTAACCATTTTGTGCAATCTGCACCAACACTCAGCCGACTAATGTTAGCTCTGGATTGGTTTGTTCTGCCTATCAGCATCTGCTTATGTTGTCTGTTTTGCTATAGGAAGAACACAAAAGAAAAACAGAACGCATGCCATTTTATAGAAATAACTTCTCACTCTTTGCTTCCGTCCATCTCCAATTTTGATATAACATCTATGACTGAAAACATCCTAGGAAGAGGTATAATGTAACCAGGCATGGACTAGTTGACGATTAGAAGCTGAGGCCAAGTTGAAGTCCAAGGGCTGCATGAATGAGGAACAAAGTCATGATCCCGCTACCCAAGATACCGTGTACATTTCTTAATCCTGGATTATCCTGCATATCACAACAGAGATGTGAATGATCAGAGGAAATACTGTTCGAGAGATTGAAGATAAACATTAGCTTCGTATTTAACAATTAACCAGAATGTGGACTGGCATTCAACTCATTACCTCAAACAAGGAAGGTAAAATTGTCTGTGCAGTCAGAAGTGTAAGGCCTATGAACCCTGTGACGGCATGAGGACTGTAAACAACAACACCGCAATCAGTGAACATCAGGAGGGAGTAAAAGTAGATAGCAAGATTGAGTGCAAGTCAACAATCCCATGGTAACGAGTACAAAACTGAAGAAACTTTCTGTAGCAGAAGATGAACGCATAATGTAAGTTGTGAGTGCACCTCTCGAATATTGGTTTGTCTGAGGTGAGTAGAGATGTTACACCACCAGTTGCACCAAGAGCAAAGAAGAAAAACATTCCCCCGAGAAGCTTCGGGTGCAAGTCTTTCGCCTTGGCTTTCTCTTCCTGAGATAAATGGTACGTGAAAGGAAACTCAAATACTCGTGGCAGCCATTGATTTCAGTAGAAAAGTAAAGCTAGTCTTGCTAGAGTCTTACCACATCATCGGAATATTTAATACGAAAACCAAGATATGTTCCGTATCCTCCCATCGCAAAGAGCACAACAGCCTAAAATGTTACAACAGAATCTTTTCAGAATCACTAAGCATCTTCTGGAAATATAGAGCAAACATTTGGAGTAACCAGGCCTTCCAAGGAGGTAAGAGAGAGGATGAACTTTTACCATATTGCCTGGGTGACCCCAATGCACAAGCCAATCAGGGAGACTGAAGGATTTAACAAGCTCAACGAAAGGCCCGAACAGAGATCTTACTGTCCCAGCTGTTATGAATCATAATAGCCATGTTAGAAATGGATCAGCAACAAGAATGCAAAAGATACGATAAAACTGCAATCAGCAAAATGCATGGCATTGGTTGAAAAACAGCAAAACTAGATGTGATGCAGCCAGGTGCTCGATGCATTTCAGTAGACCGCATCACGCAGAGAGCATTTGAACCTGTTTGATAAGCAGTTTAGAGAGACATACATAATGCACTGTTTAAAGCACAGTTAAGTGTCCTACATCATGGAAGATGGGATAGAACGAACGGTAACTAATAAAATAAAGCAAAGTCCACAAAGCAACAGAATCTCCTGTTCTTTCTCTCTCTATCCATTTCCACCTATTTCCGAGTAATTTTCATTTTTATGTGTCAGTTGAATGTAGGTGGCCAAGGACTGGGCAGTGCTAACAGATAAGCGGTGGATATGTTATACTAGATTGTGTCAAGAGAGGGGTCGACAGGTCGAGATAAATAGAAATCCTCACTGCTTCATAGCCTTTCCCCGGTTTGGTAGATGGTTTGTTTAGCACTGCCTAAGCTGCTTTAGGCCAGCTAATGGATGGGCAAAATGACATAACAGAGCAAGGAGATTCTATCGATCCAAGCGCTTGAAATAATGGAGAGCAAAAGACCATTTAGATGGTAATAAACAAAGAACCACCCGGCAGTAGCTATGCCAAACATGACGAGAAATTTATCTGTACAATTTCAGAAGTACTGAAGCTGGAAAAACACAGCAAAACCGGGAGAAGAACGGTGGGGAAATTTGAGAATTCTGAAACGAGGGAAAACACTACATCAGATATACAAGTTGCTTAAGAATGTAAATGTAATGTATATGGCCGAACCAAATGGAATTCGAACCGAGTGAGAAAGAACACAATCTCCTACTTAATGCAGGGCATTTCATCAAATGCACCAGTGTTCAAGCAACCGAAACACTCCATTCACAGAGTGAGAGAGGGAGATGAATTACCTCCAGGAAGCGCGGCGAGGAAGAGGAGGGGTAGAGGAGAGAAGGAGTAGAGGAGAGTCTCGCTAGGCAGGTCCGCCGTTCCGTCCATATCGAAGTCGGCATCGGCATCGTTGATGGGTTCGAGAACCTCGTCCTTGGAAGCAGGGGACGCGCCGGGGAGGATAGCTCTCTTGGCCTTGGTTCTGCATGCAGCACAGCCCGGGAACGGAGGAGTCGACAGCCGCAGCAGCCGGGCATCAACGGGACGCGAAGAGGATTGAGAGTGCAGAGGAAGGAGACGTCGCGGGGCATCGGAGCAGCAGCGGAGAAGACCGGCGGCAGAATTCACCATCGCCATTGCCAGAAAGTGCAACGCAACACACCCAACGCAGACTCTCTCTCAAAGAGCGCACCGGAGAGTTCGAGCTATAGAGAGATGGGGTGGGAAAGGTGAGGAAAGGGACACGCTTCATGAGCACACGCTCCTCCCTACCTACCCACCCAGTATCTTTTTGGAGTATCTCTACGGTTCCTTCTCACGCAATGGGGCGACGATTCTAGAGTTTGCATGACTAACATGTCATCACCGTAAGTTTTGCAACTTGTTAAAAATAAAAGGTACCTATGGACAATTTATGATAAAAAAAAATTTTCCAAAAAAAATTAATTTAGTTTAAAATATTTTCTTAAAAATTTTCATCAAGAGTATTAATATGTAACTAATTTTTCAATTAAGTCAGAGTCGTGATCCGCATAATCACAAACCAAAATCACATCTTCCGGGAAAAAAAGCATGAAGTTTCCGAATTGGTAATCCAAGGAATCTCCCCAGATTGCGGGAGCTAAGAAGGAAAAAGGCGCCCTCCAACTATGTAAGCTTTCTCGTCAAAAAAAAAAAAACTATGTAAGCTTTTGTTTTTGTCCATACGTTTCATGCAAAACAAATGCATGCTCGCCGTTTCTTCCTCTGGAATTTGCTGCATTTCCACGTCTGTCACAACCCTCTCAATTTTCACCTCTTTTTCCTCTTCTTGCAAATTCGATGTCGGATTATCGATTATTGCCGTGAACGGAAAATTTTACTACTATACAAAGTTCCACATATACAAGCTTCCACTGAAAATCTCATTGCCTGGCCTGCGCGCAACGGACTGTACATGCTTTCGCAGTCAAACGCTTTGCTAACCAAAACGCAGGCCAATGTTCTACCACCTCTCTTATTTCGCCATTTCCAAATGATTCACTGGACAAATTTAGCCGATAACTGCCGTGCCCATTGCATTACTGGAAAAAGCAGTCGACCGCTGGCTGTAGACTCGCAGATGCGTCTGCCCCCACGCTCGGAGTGTCTTGGACAGTTGATATTTACTTAGAGCACGACATGGTCTGCATCGCTACCCAGGTCCTCATCCTGCACAGAGAAATGGCTGCACGAATCCAAAGAGCCCATATGATCCTGCATGTCTTGTCAGTCTTCACAAATATGGGCACCTTGACCAAGTCCTCCCACCGTGCAAGAATGATTTAACCGTCATCCATCAGCAACCTTTTGGTCGCTCCGCAGTCCTGCATGGATGGGGCGGTAGAAGATATACAGTTAGAATAAGAACCAGCTATTTTAGACAAGTGATGCACATGAGAGATTCTTGACTCAGTGATAGAAGGCTATGTTAAAAGGGTCCTATTAACAGCATATCTTACTTAGAATGATCCGATTTTTGAAGTATTGATTTTGTATCATGAGTGCGTAGGAAAACTGCAAAGTCTCTTTAAATCGATTGTGGACACTAGTTATCAAAATTCATGTTAGAATATGTAAATAAATGCTTCTTCTAGATAGGGTTCCTATGGAAGTAGGCTCCAAAGCAGATTATGCATGCTAGATGCTAAATCCATGTTTAACGTGTGTTGATGGATATACTCACTATACCACAGAAGTGGGCATGTGTACAGATATGATGCTCAACTGCCAGCCTCAACCATATCATCTATCGACCTGAAGTACATTGTTACATATTGCACCCCGTGTAACTGACTCCTTTTGGGGATCAATCCTCCACTCGCCATCAACTATGAATTTTATCTGTGACAAAATTGTGAAGTTATAAGAACGGCACAAAGGATTTATCTCCTGGAAGCAGAAAAATGTACAGAAATGGAACTTGTTCCATGCCTCATATGTCCCAGGGTAAAGCCACAGCATTGTTGACCAATATCTAGATCTCCTGCAAGAAGCATGAAACCACAAACAGATCCATGGTTCAATTGAAAAGGAGGGAGATTAATTGGAACCGATTCTGAGATGGAGATTGCCATACCACATACACCATCAAATTTCAAAGGCAGTACTACAGCCTTCTCCAAGAATTTAACAAAAATTGCTTGTGCTCTTAATGCATGTAGACATTTAGCTAGTTGAGTTGACTATTAGCTATATATGATCTCATAATAGAAGGAAATAGACAGTTGGCAATAGGCGCATCAATATGCAGAGCATTAAGAAGTTTGAACTGCTACCTTCTTTTGCAACCTATTACATTGACAAATCATCTAGCTGCCTCGACTCTACCAAGTTTCCACCATTACAGGAAATAAGTGAAATAGAGGTAATGCTCCCCAATTCTTGTGTAGACAGGTTCACAAAATAGGGCAAAGCCATCAGGGACAAGCAGCACTAAAACAGAGGAAAACTTGTTTACATAAATGATTTCCGGTTAAATAGATATTAACTACTTTCAAGTATTTTCAAAAGTTCTATGGTCCTACGAAGTCAAAACTGCTCTTAAGATGTTCCAGAACAAGTGTTTAAACATTTAGGTCAAGCTAATACAAAGGTTACAATTTCTTGCCTGTAAGAACAATGAAGTTTTCAAGCTTAGTCTAGATAAAACCAAAACCTATGTGGAAAAGCATGTTCCAGGCATCACATCTGATGGGAAAAAAAAATTATAAATAGTCAAAAGGGGATTGATAAACTAATTAATTGATCATTCACATAAATTCGATCAGAGGAGCAACTACTAGACCTTGATCCAACAGTGTCTGTTGCAGTGGCTAATGGATGGGGATCCATTTTAATCGGGTGATGCCAGCCGTTGAAGCTACCAGCCACCTCCACGATATCACCGTTGCCAGAATATTCTATCTGAACCTGATAAAACGACAAAAATTTATTAGTGTCAACCACATGAAACCTGACATGGCTATAGCTAAAGTGAAACATAGATCCTGGTACTACCAAATAATTCAGCTGCTTTAAATTCCTGGGGAATTGCATATGCAATAAGAGCAAAATTATTCAGTGAATTAGCAACACTTCAGAGACAGATGACCTCCTTAATATATCCACGTATGACAAGTGCAATCACATCTCTTTACAAGTACCCTTCCATATTGTAAATTTTGACGTACACCTACCACTCTCACTATATGTTTCAATAATCATCCTTGTTTTTAACTTCAATTTGATATCTTCTTGAAATTCAATTACTTTTCCTTTTCAAGATGAGCGAACCAGCATAATCTAGAAGTAACTTCCTTGTACATACAAACAGAGTTTCATGTAAGCTGAATGACCTTATTTGTCAGTATCCTCATAAAAATATCAGAATGTCAGTATGGCGTGTCCAACCCATACATTACTTTGATGAAGGGGCAATCATTGAACCTAATGTCTCCCCTCACACACATTCTCCTCAAAAACATCTATACCACCAATTCACTGACACTTTCAGATGCAATTCATATAGCTTTGGCTTTGATGTCCTTGGGAAGACGAACAAAAAATGGGTAGAAAAAGAAGAATATCAGTATATTTTGCTTCAGGACATTACAACTCTCAGGTGAAGCCATTTCCACATTTCAAATTTTTATAATATGATAAGGTGCCTCCTATATAAACATCATCCATGTTAATCAAACCAAAATCTTAAAAGATTTCCTTGGAATAGCATTTCCTATAGATGTTGGCATTGACTAAAATGGAGTGAACAAACTCAGACAAACTTCCAGGCACTGACAGTAAATTGCCAAACATCAAAGGCTAACAAATTATCACATGGATATGTACAATACTTCTTTAAGCCCAGAAAGGCTCTCTTCAGCAGCCTGTAGTTCTGCTTCTTTTTCTGAGATGATCTTTTGGGCTTTGCCGATCTCATTCTCAGCCTTGGTATGCAACATTCCCAGAGCAAGCTGAAGGTACAATAAAAAGCCAAAATTTGAGAAATAGAAGCGGAGAGACAATGATATATATAAATTATTAGTAAAATTATGTTAAAATTTAGCATCCTATAATACATCTAGGGTACAGGGAACATTGATAGAAACCTTGAATGGGAATGTATGCCTGAAGTACTTGAGCTGATCCAGGAAGGAGTACTCAAGATTTGGCTTTACCAGTTTGTTAGGATTATGCAAGAAAGTCAACCGTTCTCATTGAGAAGTAATGGTAGATCGGTTGAAGTACCTTTTCCTTTTCAATCTGTTCCTTCAACCAAGACAATTCCAATTCCTTCTGATGCTACAGCAACAAGATCCAATCAACATTTTCAAATATTAAGATGATGTTCCCTATGTATTCACTGAAGAAAACTTCTTTGGAAATTCCTACAAAAAAGGCACAGAGACAGGTACCAGCATAAATTTGAGATGACTAATCTCAGCTTGGTTCTCCTGCTTTCTTTTCTGCATTAGAGGCATGAACCAGCATAAGTATCTGCACTATTGATCACATTGTTGTCGTATATTGAACAAATGAATGAGTGTTTAACATACTGACCTCCTCATCCAAATTGACCTCCTGCCCAAACACATCAGCATCAAACAATTCTTCAGCTGATGACTCACTGTTCACGCAAATACTCAATTTTCATCATCAGCCCAATCAGAGGATATAAATTTTATGACAAAGCTATAAGAGAGTAAGAAAGTAACCACTTTGCACATCAGGCATGACTTTCTCGATCTCCAAATTTCTCAAAAAGTTCTTCATAATCACAATAAGGACTGATAAAATCTGTATTCAAACTAATAATAAAACCCCAATTTTTGTGATAAGCCCATGTGAAATTTGTGATGTTAATCCCACCATGAAAAATTCTGTACAAGCAGAAGCAAAGCATTTAAATTCTTTCATGAAAATCGACAACACCAGAAAAGTTCAGTTTATAGGCTAACAGCAATCATTTTTTTTCCACATCTGTTAACTGATTGACCATTAAACCCCTACTTCATTAGCTTGAGAAAAATCTATCTGAATTTCTAGGATAAAATGAGCTAATAATTCTAACCTGAAAGAAGAATGTACTTTTGCAGGAGAGAACTGTCTAGCCATACTCATATTAGGTGTTACAGCACCATTGCTTTCCTCATGCACATGTATTGACTGCTCCCCATTATGGTTCTCCAGCTGAGGCTCTGCACCTGGCTTACTCATATCGCACTCAGTGGAACTCTGGTTTTCTCCATCATCAATCTCACCAGGTACTTCAGGTAGTTGATCTGCAGATGCCAGAGTCAGCTTAAATTTATGAAAATTAATGATATCTAGGATCAGGCAAAATGTAAGATTCTCCATTTCAGATCATTGCATAGATACTTACTAGCAGCTATTACACTTCTCTTAAAGACTTTGGAAAGATGTGAACATCACAAATGTAAAGACAGAATACCAACACCAACAAACATAGTGTCATGAGGAATTTCAATGCCACAGAATTGAGGTAAAATTGACCGGAGAAATATGGCATAACAGACTACAGAATCAGAGAAATATAATGAGAAAACAAGAATCATTGACTTTTTTTTTGTGGAAACATCCAGGCAGGACTAACGCCTTTTTTCTTTCTTTTTTTTTTTTTTTTTTTTTTTGCCTTTTTAGGAGGATATCCATAAGTAAAGTCATGTCTCACAGGATAGGAATACTTGATTCCATGAGCTCATTACTATAGTAAAGTATGAAATGGGTGTTTTTAGATTCTCAGTAGCAAGACAGACAGTAACATGCTCATGCTTGAATCATGTGCTACTTTCAATCTTAATTTGGTCAACATCATGACAAAGTTTTGACTAAATGCTGTCATCACTTTGTTTCCTACATTACTCCAGTCTGCAACTTACAAATACCCCAGGGCAAAAGAACCAACTCTGAGTCAAAGAGCAGTTCGGTAAGCCTAGAATATCTACAGTATAGGATATGCCAGCATTCTGCAATCAAGAATCCATAATGAACTGAGTGCGTGAGTCTATACACACACACACACACACACACACACACACACACACACCAAATAACTTGTGCAACTCTTTGAATCTCTAGGATCTTAACCTTCATGAAGTACCCTTGCTGCAGCATGGTACCAATCCACGTTTTTACCCATAATATATAGAACCATATTAAATAGTCTTGAGCACAATTGCTCATGTTGCTCCTCGAATCTCATACAATGAAAGAAAATCATAGCGATAATGGTATGAAGAGAACACTTGGTAATTATGGGAATTACCTTCAACTGGTTCAAGATATCCATCTTGCATAAATTTTGCTACCTTCTCCTCCACGGATGGCTTAGCACATGGTTCAACACATGTAAAACCATGATCGTAAGAATTGGTCAAGGATGTCTCCACAGAAGTAGAGCTAACCCATTCAAAGTGACTTAATGAAGTAGTAGTGTCCTTGGCCGCTGTGACCAAGTTAGTAGAAGTTTCAACTGGCATGAAGGTATTGTTATTAGAGGAGTTCTCTGATTCCCCATCTACACTAGCAGAGATTTCTTCCGCATTTGAAGTTCCCATAGATGAAGGAGTATCTTCAATCATACTTTCCACCGCATCCTGTGTGGTATCATCTTTCATAGACAGACTAAAGGGAGTTTCAATGTCCATGTTACTATTGCCAGCATCGTCAACTGACGAATTAATATCAACCTCATCAAAGCAGTCTTCCTCGACCGATATTCCAATAGACAGAGCATTTTCTTCATCCAAATAGCCAGCATGCTCATTCTGACCTTTTAGATTACAAAATGCTATCAGAACAATAAGACCAACATTAGATAGCAAAAGGTAAGAAAATTGTGAAGAAAGCTTACCTTCTGATTCTTCTTCACTGGCAATGATAGCTTCCTTTTCTTCAGCTATGTTTATCTCCACGTCAGATACATAGACTTTCATGTCTTCTGAGTTCGCAAGAAGCTCTCTGATGAGTTTGTAACCCCTCCTTCTAATAATATATGCAAGGTCATCCCTGTCCAATATTAGGTCCATTTAAACAATCCTGAGTCAAAACTCCTAACTCTGAAAGAGTACACTAACATATGTAGCTTTAGCTTACCTAATTTAAGTTCATTGCACAAGAAAAGGGAATGAAAAAATAATTCGCACAAATTGTGTTTTGAGACTGACAGTTATATCCAGATGTTCATTTTTAAAGATATAAGGAACCACGCATTCATGAAGAACGGAAGAGAAAGGTAGCATCAGCAATTCCAATGAATTAAACTTTGATCTGGCAAAACCACACAATTTAGACCGATTACCAATTCATTTTGTTATTCATTCGCAGGTAAAAACAGACAAAGCGGCACTAATCAGATGGTAAGCAATCAGTTAATTTATATGAAAGTATCCTCCCATTAAAAATTTCCACATTTTATATACAGTGAGCACAGCTGCGATGACCTATAGCACCTATTTCCTGGCCTGAATCAGTGCGCAGGCGGGAATCTTGCTCAAGCATTTCCAAAGGGAAACAAACAGATATGACAAAAACCTCCCATTTAACATCAACCCCTCCATCTCTCAAAAACATCATTCCTTATAAAACGACAGTCCATGCACGAGCTACCTGAATCCATCCTACAGTACACACACATTTCCAATACAAAATGAGAAGTACGCGCGCTTAATTACTTCCACTAGCCGGTCACCCTGACTTTTGCGGTCACGCAATTGAACTCCCAGGGTAGGCAATCAAATAGCAAGCACAAACACACACTCGCACACACTATCACAAACCTTCCATGCTGCAACAGCTCCTTTACGGACGGGACGTGACCTTCGGGAAGCCCCGCGGAAGCTAAGAACTCCTTCACGTCGCTGCACAGCTCCGCATTGCTCTTCGTCTTCCTACCGGACCTTAAGAGCGCGAAAAAGACCGGCGGAATAATCAGCACGGCCCCGGAGCAATCGCTCGCGTCGACGCAGGACCGACAGATTAGAAAAAGGAAGAAACAACGGAAGGAGAAGCGGCCGGAAGAGAGTCCGGCGAGGCGAACCTGGACTTCCCGGCGGAAGAAGCGACGCAGGCGGCGGCGGGGCGGCGGGCGGGGGAGCAGGCCCGGGAGAGGAAGTGGGGCTCGCGGCGACACTGGAGGCGGCGGTGGTGGTGGAAAGAGAGGCTGTGAGGAGAGAGAGAGAGGAGGAGGGGCAGGTGGCGAAGCGAGGGAGAGGAGCGGCCATGGAAGAGCGGAGAGGGAGCTCGGAGCATGGAGGAGGAGGAGGAGGAAGGTTCTGGATTCTGCAGAGTGGAGAGGGAGAAAGGTGCTATTTGGGTTCGAACGGAGGGAGTCGTTCTGATGATGAGAGGTGTGCGCGACCGTCCGACTCGCTTGGAAAATGGTGATGGGTGAGGCATTTGTGACGAGGGATTGTCTTCTCTTGAAATTTTTTTGATTTTTTTATTAGTTCCGGGAATCGTTTATAAAAATGGATGAGCGGTAGTTGTTTTCATGCTCCATAAAAATATTTAGACATAAATTATTATCGATAATGGCGACATTTTGCTTTGGTTAATTATGTACAATGACTTGAGCAAGGATTTTTGGAAAAATATTTTTTTTTTTTTTTCTGCGAAATAAACTAAACCTAAAACACAAGACAAAGAAAACACAACACATTTTGCTAGGAATAATGTTAAAAAAAGTCATAAACATTTTGCATTTGTGGTAATTTAGTCATAAACATTTTATTGATATCAATTTAGTTTTAAACTTTTTTTTCATTTTATCCCAATTCAGTCTTTTCCCGTTAATTTTGATCAGATTTTGCTGACTGGGTGTTGATCATTGTCGTGACACGATCGGCGTTAACGTGGATAACTTTTAATAATATTTTAATATTTTTGAAATTTTTTTATTTTCCTTTTCTTTTTACTTTTACTTTTCTTTTTATTTTTTTTTTTTTTTCCTTCTCCTCCTCCTTCCTCCAACCAATCACCAGGACCTCAAAGCAACTAACTAGAGACGACAATCAATGAGCCTTGCCGGCCACTAGGGAGGGCTCGAGGCCTCCCTAGTGGCCGAGGGTAGCCTCGCACAAGGTGGCAAGGGTCGCCTCGCCGCATCTAGCAAGGGTCAAGCCTTGCCAACCATGGGCAAGGCTGCCCTCACGACCAAGGCCTTGCCAGAGGCTGGGCAAGGTCGAGTTTCACCCATGGCTGACAAGGCTTGACCCTTGCTGCCTAACGCAAGGCCGCCCTCGCAGCCATTAGCGAGGCTTGCCAAAAGCTGACGAGATTAAGAGTCCCCGAGGTCCGACAACTAACTAAAGGAAAAGGAGGAGGAGGAAAAAGGAAAAAAAATATAAAAAAAAAATATTAGAATATTATTAAAAGTAGCCAATATCAGCGTTGATCATGTCATGTCAGTCGATAGTTAGCAAAATCTAGTCAAAATTAGCCGAAAAAGATTAAATTTGCACCAATGAAAAGATTTAAGACTAAATTGACATCAACAAAAAGTTTATCACTAAATTGACACAAATGTAAAAGGTTTAAAAAAAATTTTTTTAACACGTTTATGCAAAAGATTTAGGATTTTTTTTAACACGTTTCCCCATTTTTCATGTAAAATACTATTTGCACAAAAAAAAGGTTTGATTTTTACTTATTATTCAAATGTGATAATTCGAAGAGTTGACAGCTTGAATAATAAAAAACAGGAAGGAATTGCAACAGTCAAGATAATGAAGTACAAAAAGAAAAAAAAAACCACCAACTTATTAGAGTCTACCTATGAATTGATGACAGTTTGTGACCTCCTTTTCAACTTATCCTATCCACCAGGAAGTTGTTTCTTTGTAGTAATCATCTATGACCTCTATTTGTAATTTCTCTACAAATCTCTCTTTGTAACATCTTGAAACCATTAAGAAGTTATTTCTTTGTAGCAACTATTTGTTACCTCCATCAAGAAGCATCAATTGTATACTTTAAATAGTCACGCCATACTCTTCAAAGACCCCAGATAAATCCATCAAAATATTATCTTTTAATTATTTTTACTTTCTTGTGCTGGACTTTTAATTTTTTTAAATTGCATTGTTGATTGAATTTTAGCATGTTTCTTAGCCGTAGTTATCAGTTCACGTTGTTGATTAAATTTTGACGTTACATCTTCGCATATACTCAAGCTTTGTCATTAATTAAATTTTGGTATAATTTGTGTATTGCTGTGGAAGTGGCTGAATATTCAAGTTTTGTTGTCAATTGAATTTTAGTACGGTTTGAAAATACAGTTCACTTTAAAGTTTGAAATAAAGATTTACAATTATTTCTTATCAATTTGTTATTTTTCCTATCCAAAATTGTCACATAACCTATCTCCTCTTATTAAAAATCGAAAAACTACTTTCGATGAAAGATATTTCGTCATGGGAATAATTATGCAAAACATTTTTGGCATGCTTGGTGGGATCATTGTGGTTCATTTGAGGAGATACAATAGTGAAGAAAAGGAATCAACTTGGTCCCATTAACGCTGGTGGTGACATCACAACTTGGTAATGATAAGATGAGACATTACTTGATTATGGATTCTACAGAGTGGAGAGGGAGAATGTGCTATTTGAGTTCGAATGGACACAGTTGTTTAGATGTTGAGAGCTGTGCGTGATTGATTGAGGGTGAGCGATTGATTGAGGGTGGTCCACACTTGGAAAATGGTGATTGGTGAGGCATTTGTGATGAGGGATTGTCTTCTCTTGAATTTTTTTTTTTTTTTTTAATTAGTTTGGGGAATCGTTTACAAAATGGATGAGTGATAGTTGTTTTCATGGTCAATAAAAATATTTAGACATATTATTATCGATAATGACAACATTTTACTTTGGTTAATTATGTACAATGACTAGAGAGAGGATTTTCGGAAAAATATTCTTTTATGTTTTCTTCGAAATAAACTAAACCTAAAACACAAGACAAAGGAAACAAAACACATTTTGTAGGGAAAAGTGTAAAAAAGTCATAAACTTTTTGTATTATACCAATTTAGTCATAAACCTTTTATTGATACCAATTTAGTCATTTTCCGATTAATTTTGGCCGGATTTTGTTGATTGGGCACTGGTCGACTGACGTGGCATGATCGATGGTGATGTGGATAATTTTTAATAATATTTTAATATTTTTTGAATTTTTTATTTTCTTTATATTTTCTTTCTTCCTTCTCCTCCTCCTTTCTCCAGCCGATCGTCGGACCTCAATGATTGGCAAGAGGCGACGGTCGATGAGCCTCACTAGTGGCTGTGAGGGTGGCCTCGCACTCGGTGGCGAGTGTTGCCCTCGCCGCATCTAGTGAGGGTCAAGCCTTGCCGGCCATGGGTGAAACTCGACCTCGCCCAACCTCTAGCAAGGGCTTGGCCACGAGGATGGCCTTGCCCATGGCCAGTGAGGCTTGACCCTCGCCAGATCTGTCGAGGGCAAGCTTTACCGCCCAACACGAGGCTAACAAGGTCGAGGTTGATCTCGTTGGCTGTCGCCTTTGGTTGGTTGTCGAGGTTCGACAACTGGTTGAAGAAAGAAGGAGCAGAAGGAAAATACATATAAAAAATTAAAAATTAAAAAAATCTAAAATATTAAAATATCATTAAAAGTTGTCTACGTTAGCGCCGATTGTGCTACATTAGCCGGCCGCACACCTAGTCAACAAAATTCAGTTAAAATTAGCCAAAAAAAACTAAATTGGCACTAAGTGAAAATATTTAGAACTAAATCGACACCAACAAAAAGTTTGGAACTAAATTGGCATAAATACAAACGGTTTAAGATTTTTTGAACACTTTTCCCCATTTTGATGTAAAATACTATTTGCACCACAAAAATGTTTAATTTTTACTTAATGTGATAACTTGAAGAGTTGACAGCTTGAATAATAAAAAACAGGAAGGAATTGCAACTGTCAAGATAATGAAGTAAAAAAAAAAACCATCAACTTATTGGAGTCTACCCGTGAATCAATGACAGTCCGTAACCTCCTTTTGTAACTTATCGTAACCACTAGGAAGTTGTTTAACCGTCTATAACCTCTATTTGTAACTTGTTTGTAGATCTCTCTTTGTAACTTCTTGAAACCATTAAGAAGTTATTTCTTTGTAATAACTATTTGTTACCTCCATTAAGAAGCATCGATTGTATACTTTAAATAGTCACATCATACTCTTCAGAGACCCTAGATAAATCCATCCAAATATTATCTTTCAATTATTTTTACTTTCTTGTGCTAGACTTTTAATTTTTTAACTTGCATTGTCGATTGAATTTTGGCATGTTTCTTAGCAGTAGTTATCAGATTCACGTTGTTGATTAAATTTTAACGTTACATCTTCACATATTCTCAAGCTTTGTCGTTAATTAAATTTTGGTATAATTCATGTATTGCTATGGAAGTGACTAAATATTCAAGTTTTGTTGTTGATTGAATTTCCAACAATTTAAAAGTATAGTTCACTTTAAAGTTTGAAGTAAATGTTTGCAGTTATTTCTTATCAATCTGTTATTTTTCCTATCCAAAATTGCATAACCTATCTTCTCTCATTAAAAACCAAAAAATTGCTTTCGATGAAGGATATTTCGTCGTGGGAATAATTATGGGGAAACATTTTTGGCATGCTTGGTGGGATCATTGTGGTTCATTTGAGTAGATACAATAGTGACGACAAGGAATCAACTTGGTCCCATTTATGTTGGTAGTGACAACTTGTCATCACAACCTGGTAATGATAAGACGAGACATTTTGAGTTGTCGATTGCACTACCTATGGCAGAGCAAGAACAATGTGGAGATGTCGATATCCCAAAACAACTCACCGATGAGCATAGAAAGCAATTAGAGCCAAGCCCTATAATACCGCTGCATGTTGAAGTGATTAAGCCAATTATTATCAATACCTTCCATGAAGTTATGAATGGGCTAGGAACATCAAATCATTCAATTCATGTACATAACCCAAGAATCCTTCATTTTTTGGGTTTATTTATATACTGCTGCTCAAATTACTTTTGGTACTATAGAAAAATTATAACACCCTCACCATTGATGATGATCTTATAAAGGGATGAAACTATTGGTACAAATCCAATTGGGAGGTTGTACCTATTAGTGAAGGCAATTTGCTTAATCATGTTCACTTTAACTTTGGTGGTAACAATTATGGTAATTTGGCAAATCAAAATGCTCTACAAAATGTGTCAAATGCAAAAAAAATGTGATTGGGCGGGCTAACACCTCATGTCGATGATATAAGACTAATTGGGATGGTGCCTCAACCCAACATAGCGCCTATCCCACATAAGGCCAAGCTGTGTTAGATAATCAAGGAAGAACCCCGTCTCCTCCTAGGAGGCAAGATGGTCAAAGGCTCCTAGTGGAACTGATGGTTGTCCCAATTAAGCATATGTTCCCAATGACCAAATTTAGTAGTCAACAATCAAGGAGGACCACCACCTTTACCTAGAGGGCAGCTCGCTCAAGTGACTCACGATCAAGAACCCAACAATGTTCGGCTGATATTAGATCAACCAATGTAATGCATGGGAAATGATCTAGTGAATACTAGACTGATATACGGAAAACCATATCCGGAGTGGATGGATGCAATATCATATCTAAGAGGCTTAAAAATGCCTAATTTCAACTTCTTTTTTTCTAGCGAAGATAATAAATCGACAGTGGAGCATGTTAGTCAATTTGGTACCCAATGTGGTGATGAATCTCATGTTCATTGTTAGAAGTTAAGGTTGTTTCCCTTGTCATTATCTAAGATAGCCTTCACGTGGTATGCATCTTTATTAACCAATTCAATACATTCTTTGGAGCAAATGGAGACTCAATTCCATAGCCAATTTTGCAAGTCAATTCACAATGTGTTTTTTATTGGTTTGGCTGCTATTAAACATCATAATATTGAATCGGTGGACTAGTTCATGTCTAGATTCAAGAGGGCTAGGTATAGATGCCTTACTTCACTCCTAGAAAGAGAATTCATAAATTTGGCTTTCAATGGATCAAAAATCAATCTTAGAGAAAATTCAAAGGCAAAAATTTGCAAATTTATTCAAATTGGCAATGAGAGTATCGAAATATGAGCCATTGCTTAAGGATAGAGATAGAGGGCCACATGAAAACTTTACATAAGACATGCTTTTTTGTGGAAGATATGAGTCTTATGATGAATCTGACCATGATAAAATTCAGCTAGAAAAAATCAAATTTGTCGATGACAAGGGGCACATAATGACTATTGTTTTTCGAATTTAAAAGAACCGAATGATTAAATCATTTAATTATTTTAAAGAGGACATATATTTGCAGAAAAAAAAAGGTCCAAGTTTTTGTTTTTATCAACAATAACTCAAAAATCGACAACGTGAATTAATCAACAAAAGTGGGGTCAACAATCTCAAATACAACTTTCAAGATAATGGAGTCGAAGAAACCATCAACATAATGGAGTTCGCTTAACCATTGACAGTTGTTTGGTGACTGTTCGTAACCTCCATTTTATAGCTTTCCTTTGTAACTTCTTTTAGGGCGCGCATGATAAAATTTATGTTTATTGATTTCTCTATTTCTCTATTCCCCGGAATAGGTTTGGAGCAATCCATTTGGTAATGCAATTTGATTTCTCTATTTCTGAAACAGATTTATATTCTAGAAATAGAGAAATTGAAGAAATCAGAAGCTAAAATTTTTAACTTCTCAGTTTCTGAAATAGAAAAAAATAAAAAAAAAAATTTCTCAACTTTTCGATTTAGTCCAAAATATTTTAGATCACTAATATTGAAATAGAAATAGAAATAGTTAATTTAGTCCAAAATATTTTAATAATTTTTTAATATAATCATTTCAATCAATATTGATTGAAAATCTTAACTATTGGGCTAGATGGTGAGAATTGAATGAATAAGGCTTCATTTGTTGTACGCAAGAGATTTCACGCATGGTAATAGTCAACTTGCCATATTCATATCTAACGAGTCTTTCTTTACCAACGAGTCTTTCTTTACCTATTCTTCCATAGTACGCTAGACAACGGCTCGATCTAGCTACCTTCTTTTAATCATTATTAAGGCGGTAAAAAGGGGTCAAATCATTAGGGTTTCATTCGATTTTTCTTTTATAAGGAAAGGAGATCTAATAAGGAGTTTGTTGTTCTTGCAAGAGTGTTGATGAAAATACAGATTTTGATAATAAATTTTTAAATAATCCTAGTGTTGATAATTTTGAAAAAAATTGGTGATGATTTTTGAACATGGTGAGGATTTTTTTTAACAAAATTTGGAAAGAAATTGGAATTAGACTTGAAGTTAGGATTTTTTTTTTTTTAGGAGATTAGACTATTATAATCATGGCTATCATTAGACTTATTTGATTAATGTGAAATCAATTTCGGCAAAAACATAACGACATATTCACTACAATTGAATTTCAATTGATTTTTTTTTACCACGTTGTTTATTTTTAGAAAGAAAATATTACGTAATAGGAAACGTAAGTACATGTAATAGGAAATTCCATGAAATTGTATTTTCAACTTATTATTTTCCACTATTATTTTGTATTTGAGGATGTCCTATGTTGTTTTATTATTATTTTGACTATTATTTTGTATTTGAGGATTTCCTATGTTGTTATCTAATCAATTTCTATTCCTAGAAATAGAAATTTTATTCGTTATCAAATGGATTTTGCCATTAGGAAATAGAAATTTTAGTCGTTATCAAACAGATTTTTTGCTCGAAACTTGTCTGGGGAATAGAAATTGAGAAATCAATTTCTGGAATAGAAATTTTGTCATGCGCGCCCTTAATCACTAGAAAGTTATTTCTTTGTAGTAATATTTATAACCTCTGTTCGTAACCTCATTTTATAAATTCTCTTTGTAGCCTCTCTTTGTAATTCTTATAACCACTAGAAAGTTATTTCTTTGTATGAACTGTTTGTAACTTCCGTTGATAATTGCCAATTGTAGGCTTTGAATAGTCATATCATACTTTTCGGAGACCTCCCAACAATCGATCAAAATTTTATCTTTCAATTATCTTAACTTTATTGTACTACTTTTAATTTTGTGACTCGCATTGTCAATTAAATTTTGGGATGTTTTTTAGCTATACTTATCATATTTGTGTTGTCAATTAAATTTGGTGTATCTTTATCCTAGGCATATGCATCTTCTCATGTGTTCAAAGTTTGTCATCAATTAAATCCCTACATAGTTTGTGTGTGTGTATTGCTGTAAAAATGGCTGTATTTTCAAGCTTTATTGTCGATTAAATTCTGTCACAGCTTATTTATATGGTCTAGTTCAAAGTTTGAAGTAAGGGTTTGTAGTTATTTCTTGTTCACGTATGATATCTTTTGTCTAGAATCACCACAAAACTATCTTCTCTCACAAAAATTAAAGAACGATTTTCAGTGAAAGATATTTCATGGCGGAAACAATTCCGAAGAAATAACTTAAGAAAAACTAAGTTTTGCTAAAGATTCGATATATTGAGGGGAGTTTTTACGTAAATATTTGCAACTTATAATCTTTAACCGTGTTAGTGGCTTTTATAGATTTTTTTAAATTTTTTTTTGAATCTTTTGAAATTAAGAGAATGTCACAATTGCAACAAAGATTAAACATGATGCATAGTAGATACATATTGTTTTATTGATATTATTGGTTTTTAGTTTAAAAGATGTAAATTGTAAGACATACTATTGTTAGCGCACTCCATAGTTACATGATTAGTGGTTGAATATCATAAATGATAGTGTCAGAATTCAACATCAACATATAAATCATATAATTAAAAAAAAAATTATAGTAATATCATTCTATTATGTAAACTATCCTTAAATCAAATTCGCTAATAATATATATTCTACTAAGAGTGGCTTTAATAATAGAATGTTATTCATATAGCAGTAATGGTATTAATCATAAAAAATCTAACCAAAAAATTACATATGATGTAACTATGAAAAATAACTTAACGAATTAATAGTTCTTCTAAAGATGCAGCCCTCTCACGAAGAAATTTATCCCTTCGCTCTGTGATTTTCACCTCATGGTGCCATGAGAAGGCCGTATCTATAGGGTTTCTTTAATTATTTGAGATATAAGAAATCATTAAAAGCCCCATAAATTCGTACGTGGCGTGAAGTGTTCTTAATATATGTTATATAACAGTAAATATTACATTTATATTTACATGGAATAAATTTTAAACAAGTTATTTATATATATTATTCATAATATATATCTATAATCATAACAATTAAATTGTCATGTTATTAAGAAATATCTCTTTAATCAATAAAATACAGATTGATTGAAGTTTCATGTAATTAAACTATTGTGAGTTTTAATTATTATGTAATTTATGAAAATCTTTATTTTTTGAGAAAGTGTACATCTAGTAATTAAATAAACGATAATTACGTTTTTATATAAAAATATTTATTAGATCTAGCCCTTGCCTAAATTTGGGTGAGGGCCCAGCACCCTTGCCTAGATCTTGGTGAGGACACAAAGGCCCTCGTTGGGCAACAGGTGAGTGTGTCAACCCTTGCCTGTGGTCGGTGAAGGCTGCAATGCCCTTGCCCATATCGACCCTTGCTTGTGGCTAGTGATAGTCAATTGACAAAGCGCCAGCTCACAGTTAGGGAAAAAAAAAAGGAAGGCAAGAAAAGAAAAAAAAAAAAAAAAAAAGGAAATAATCAAATAAAATGATTAAAAAACTCAATTTAAAAAAAAAAAAAAACAAAAAAATTATTCACATTAGCATCGACCATCCACATTGGACAACCACCATTCATGTTATCGATTTCTAATCAAAATTAGTAAGATGGATTCAATTAGTATAAATGTAAAAAGTTTAATGCTAAAATTAGTTCGATTGAAATGCTTATGACTAAATTGATCTAATTAAAAATATTTATAACTAAATTGACATCTATGCAATACGTTTACTTTTCCCTCCATCTTACGATCTTGTTTGCCACCTTTACTTACTAATAACCAGACATTAAGGGCGCGTTTGGTAACGATTTTGTTCCCGGGAGCTGATTCTGACTAGAAATGATTATTTTTGATTTTGTTCCCGGGAACTGATTCTGAGTAAAAAAATGCGTTTGGTAACTGTCCAAAATTTTTGATTCGGAATAGAATTACGTTTGATACGGTGCTAATTGATTGTTCCAAATTAATTTCTTTTGATTTTTAAATAATTTTTAAATACTTTTTTTTTACTTTTTTCCTTTTTTCCTTTTATTTTTTATTTTTTTTTTATTTTATTTTTTTTCCCTTTTTCCTATTCTTCTTCTTCTTCATGTGGCCGGTCGCCGGACCGGCGATTGGCGACGAGGGCGGCGAGGTCGGCCCTCGTTGGCCGAGCCTCGCTGGCAACTGGGCGAAGCTTGCCCGGCCCCGCCGAGGCTCGGCCTCACCAGATCTGGCGAGGCCGGCCGGCGAGCCCCACCGGTGGGTGGCCGGGCCGGCCTCGCCTAGGCCGGGTGAGGCCGCCTAGCCATCGGCGGGGGGGCGAGCCTCGCCGGTGGATCGGGCTTGCCTTCAGCAAGCTCGCGACCTCGCCCTGGCCCGGCGAGCCTCCGGCGACCGGCGGCGGACGGCGGCGCGGGGGCGGCGGCGGCGGCGGCGGTGGCGGATGGCAATCGCGGGATGACGGAAGGGAAGAATGAGAGTTTTACTCTTTTGATTCTTTTTTTGATTCTCGGACGAAGAATCAAATTTTTTTGATTCTCAATTCTCTTCACAATCTGTTCTCGGGAACAAATTTGTTCCCGGAAACAAAAATTTTACCAAACGCGATTCTCGTCCCAAACTGATTCTGAGAACAAAAAATCAGAATCAGGCACTGTTTGACACGTTACCAAACAGGCCCTAAGATAGGTCAAAAGGGAGAAGGGCCATGAAAGAAGAGAAAGTATTTTAAGTGACAGTTACATCATTTGACAATAATGATGTGGTGTAACCGATTAATTATCTTTATCGCATTCTATGAATCTCATCTTATTTGGAGCCACATGTAATATGCTCTCACCTTTGATTAACTTATCATACAATAGACAGTAGTAAGAGGGGCCATGAAAGAAGAGAAAGTATTTTGAGTGACGGTTACACCATTTGACAATAATGACACGGTGTAACCGTAAATTATCTTTATCACGTGCTATGAATTACATCTTATTTGGAGACACATGTATTATGCTCTCACCTTTGATCAGCTTATCATACAACACGACGATGACACAAGGGTTGCCTGTCAACGGACTTTGTTTCAAATGCCACATCTATTAAACCCAACATGTGAAGCCGAGGAAAGAAGGGAAACCCCTCACTAGACAAAATCCCTAAGGAGTCTCCGAGTAAGGATTTCTTGGTTATTTTATTATAAATCTATGGGGAAATTATCTATCAAGCCTAAGCTTATTGTACGGATGTTAATTTGGTACTAAATTTTTTAATTTTGCCAATTTAATCTAAACAATTATAAGAAATCCCAAAGTCATTTTAGTCAATTTTTATTGGAAAATACTAATGTAGCGGTGTGCCGCATAGAATGACTAGCAATAATTGCATTGCCACATCAGCAATTTTGGATGAACATAAATTGGTAATGTGTGTTAGTGTCTATTGCACTTATATCAGTAACCTATAGCAGAAGCAAGGAGGGATGGTGGTGGCCGCCTCTCTCCCAACCAGCCAAGGTTGAAAATACCTTGGGAAGTTTTCGATGTGCAGCTTTTTCTAACAACATTTTAAGCATGATTTTTCATAGTGCCTCTCCCTCTTTCTCCTCATCTCTCTCGCCGCCCTCTCTCAACCCAAATCATGCATCCGCCATTTCTAGTGGTGTAGCAAGAGCTCCTGCGTCTTGCATGAGGAGAGAAACAATTGCAAGTGAAAAAAAAAATTCCCATCTTGGGCCATCAAAGATGTAGGCCCAATTGAACTGGAGGCCCATTTGAAGTAAACCACATGGGACAAATCTCGACCAATCGCTCAAGCCCACGCCTCACTTGTCCGATTGGCACGTAAACATGTGACTCTAAATCAAGTGTCCCTTGGAATTTCATAAGAATCACTATAAAAATTTTTCTAACAAACTAAAAAGTACAAGGGCGGAAATTCGGCTACTTAAAAATCCATGTAACACCTTATAAAATTCCACAAATCGATTAAATCCAAACCCTCTTGCCAAAAGCGCCAATATGTGATTTAATTTATGAATGCTACGAAGAACTTCAAATTAGTACACATGTGATATATTTATTCTAAATTAATTTTTTGACTACTAAAAATCTCAAACAAGTACACTTGTGATAATTTTATCTCAAATTAATTTTTTTGCTATCAAAAACCCTAAATGAGTACATTTATGATAAATTTTAACTATGTTAGTTTCTATTAAATTAAATTAATATAACGAAAAATCACAGATACATCAAATTAGTATATCCATGACCTATTACGTATAATCTAATTTAGTAATTTGCTAATAAAAATTTAATAAAAATTAATAAATGGTAAATTTGAGGATTTTGGCGGTCACATTTAAGATATCAATCATTCAATTTATGTCATCAACTTATGAAGCAGGAAGGTACTCTCTGAATCGCACTGACACACCCCTGATTCCATAGCTTTGCACGTGCAAAGACTGACCACCATCCATCTCCAAACGGGTACTGTTCTCCTAAACAGTCAGGCTTAGCTTCCCTTGACATGCGAGGGCAGACCAGGCGGTCCGTATATGTAATAATTGATGATGGGTCGATGAAAGAGATACTACAGAACGAAAGCTCCGGACAACCGAGGCGACCTAAGGTCTCTTGGCCTGAACTGGCTCTACGCGTTCTGGTCCTTCAGAATATGATCAAAAATAAGGGGGGTCTCCATGATGTCTTTCAATCTTGTAGTCGATAATAATGGGTTGAGAATATCTGGCATGTTTGGTAATTACTCTTCTTCTTCTTCTTCTTTTTTAATTCTTTGAAACAAAAAACAGAATAAAAATCAATTTATTAACGTCAATTAATTTTTCAAAAAACAAAAAGTAAAACAAAATCTACTTCTTTGTCCCTGAAAATAAAAATGGAAAAAATTAAATTTTAAATAAAAATTGTTCTGAGGAATCAAAAGTTATCAAGGCATCCTTTGTGCTATGCTTTTTCTCTCTATCTTTAAGAAAGAATGATGGGAATATTATAAAATAAAGAGTCATGTGGTCAAATTGTGGGGGGACACTTAGATATTTTTGTAGGTGCTTGTTGACACCCTAAAAACGCCAACTTTGAAGTCAAAGAGCCGGACTTAGCAAGCAATTGACGCGATTGGTTATGCATTAGTTGTGGCTTTGAATATGATACCGACTCAGGCCAAAGTCAGTGAAGTGCTAAGATCATTGAGAGAAATAGGAATTTCTTAAGTCGGGCCATAGCAATGAAGCAAAGTTATCAACTAGATGGAATCAATGTCGACTATGAATATGGACTGAATAATGGAACATGTTGTGAATCGATGAGGGAAGGAGTAAATACGACCAGTATATGTAATTTGACATTGATTGTGAATACAATCAAACCTCCGTAGATGAATTCCATTGACCCGTTGAGCCGACGGAGTCCTAGCGTACGTAGTCAAGAGCAAGAGGAAAGTTTTGATTCCGTAAAGATGCAACCGAGAGCAAATGATAAGGCATTTTGTATCCTCTGGAATACGAGATTTTCAAGATTACAACCTTTTACCAGAGAAGATGATAAATAGAATATTGCAATTGATTCGAAGCTCAATGTAGCGAGGCCGGAAGTGACGATTTTATATTAAAGGCTCTGTCTTGTCATTGACTAATTTTGCATTCCTTTTTTTACTAGAAATAAACTTCTCTTTTTCAAAACAAAACATTACAAAATGGAGACAACACCTATATTAGAACGATAGATAAAAGAAGACTCAATTAATGCAATATTTTTTTAACTTTAGACGGGAGATCATGAAAAAGAAAAAGAGGATGCAGTGTCTAGTTGATTAAAAGCCCAATTTGCAAGTCATAAGCAGTTCTATTATTGGAGCTATGGGTCCAAGCCAAGCTCCAACTTGGATTTTACTGAAGTAGGAAGCGAAAATCTACGACGAATGGCCGAATACTCCAAGGGCAAAGATTCTTTTGTTGAATGTCATCAATTAAGATTTTGCAATCACTTTCAAAATCACTTTTTGGAAGCTGAGGGACTAAGCATAATTGCAGGCAAGACGAAGAGCTGCTACTTCCACTTCCATAAGTGAGTTCCAAAGTCTTTTCCTTGTCCAAGCTTGGACAACTGAACTGCTAGCCGATCAAGCAATGATACCAATGGCTCCTTTGTTATTTTTCCATGCCTCATCTATGTTAAATTTCAATTCTTGATCTAACGGTGGGAGCCAGCCAAGAGTCTGTCCCTTCCCTAATAGGATCGGATCTTGGACTTGTTGCAATTGTGTTCTCTTCTTCCCTACCCTAATGGAGTTCATGGAATTTTTAGATTAATATTGCATTGGATTGATATGTAAACTTACCGACTAGCTCCTCCCCAGCCTCCCCACCCCCCCAAAAAAAAAGTAGAGGAGGAAAATAGAAGAAAGGTAAAAAAAAAGAAAAGAAAATAATAATCAATAAATTAAAAATATATATTATTAAGAATTGTCTACGTCAACCTTGATTGTATCACGTAGGACGGCCGGCATCCACGTTAGTAATTTCCAGCAAAAATTGATCAAATGGATTTAATTAGCAAAATGTGAAAACATTTAGGACTTTATGAATAAAATTAAAAGGTTTATCATTGAATTGACAAAAGTACAATATGTTTAGGACTTTTTAGATAATTCCTCCCATTTGAAAATGATACTTACTCAACCTGACATTGGTGACAGTGCTTAGGCGATGGAGAGAAAGGAGGATTCTCTAAGTGGGGCCGTAGTAATGAAGCGAATCATCGTCTGAACGAAGTCAAAGCCGCCCGTGAACCCACAAGTTTCCATATTGTCGACCGTGATTATACATCTACCGCCGCTCTTGAGGTTTCCAAATTGTTGACCCGACGTTCCCGCTTTATAATGATCGCATAAGCCAAGTTCTTGTTCTTTTCTCAATTGTAATCGTCCATCAATCAAGTACAAGGAACGTGGTTTGACATTGGGAATGGACAGTTTGGTTTGTTAGTTAATCTAGTCCAGTAGACAATTAGACTGCGTTTGGTCGACCGGATAAAAGCTTGGATAGGATATGTTTTATCCTATCCGATGTTTGGTATCGACTATGATAGGATAAGGTCGGATATAGATGAGATATAGCCCGAATAAAAAAATCCGAGGGGGAGGGGTGGGATAGACCCGGATAAGATTTCTCTTGTTGATCTATTATTAAAAAAACCCTATGCTCTCCTTTTCATTCTCCTTCTCTCACACGCACAACTCCTCTCACAAAAAACACGTCTTTTTCTCGGTATCTCTAATATGACAAATTCAAGCACCATCTCCGGTGAGGAGCCACGACGATTTTGCTTTCTTGCAAGATTTCATCTTTCTCTGTGCATTGATATTCGTACGATTTACAAGGTTTGTGATTTTCTTCCTTGGTTTTGCTTTCATAGGTGCAGTCAATTGTGGCTCATGAAAATGCGACTCTTTTTCCATGAAATCCTACTTTACAGTGTGCCCTACTTTTATTTTTCGACGAATTTCTTCACTTGGTCACCGTTTCTTTTCATACCCTATTTTTGTGAGGATGAGCTAATATTTATCTGGAGTGAGATTCGATCAATAATGTTTCTAGCGTTAAAGCTATCTATATCTTTTCACGATTATGCTTTGTGAATACCTGATCTCAGTAGGAGATATTCATTGCTTGTGTGGTATTATTTTTTACAAGTTCAATGTGGGAAAAAAATATATGAATTAGAAGTAAATATTAGAACTGTGTTGTTGTTGGTTTATGTGTTCTTGTGGTTGTATATTTGCAATTTTATCGATGTGGTGGATCATCGTTGATTTATTGGTGAATACCTGATCTCAGTAGGAGATATTCATTACTTGTGTGGTATTATTTACAAGTTCTACGTGGGAAAACATATATAAATTAGAAGTAAATGTTAGAATTGCGATGTTGTTTTATCTTGTCCATTTATGTATTCTTGTGGTTGTATATCTGCAATTTTATTTATTTATTTCCTGATTGCATCCCTCTTTTGAAGAAGAGCGTCTTAAATTTCTATTGCTTGGCTTTGGCCAGTCTAAAGGACATATGCTTTTTTCTTTGAGTGTTTCTATTCAGGTTGGCCTAAATTGAATATTAGGTTTCCATCATTGACTTCTGTCGTGTAGCATGTTTCCTCAATGGACAACGCAAGTAGCAAGATAATGATTGAACTTTCAGTAAAGAATTAAAGCTATGGGAGATCTTGGCATCAGAACGTGTGTATGTATTAATTCATTCTAGAAGCCTGGCACTCTCAATTTTCTGTGGACTGCAATTGGTATACTGAAATGCATCATTTACACGGGCTTAGACCTTGATTGAATTAACTGACTAAAGTACTATAGAACCTGCTGCAATCAAGGCTAGCTACAGTCAGTTGCTCATCTATTCTAGAGCCAAATTATATACCTTAATGTAACACAATGGGAGTTACTCACAGTGAGTATAAGGAAAACAAATTCTCATCAACAAATAATTTGCAATGGTCAAATTCTAACAAGTCAATATTCTTTCAAGGCAACATTCTTAATTGACTCATCTCATATTAGCATACGCAATATCACTTTTTAATTCTTTATGCATTTCGCATATAATGCATAATCATGGATTGATTTTGTGCAATTTTGTGAGAATTTGTTGACTTAAAAAAATATTTCGTTTTGGATGATTTTGCTATAATCTATATGTTAGTTTGTACTTTCCTAATTTTTTTTGTAAGAATATAATTGTTCATGAAAATATCCGAGTTTAAATCTACAATTCACCAAACAGTTGATAGGATATGATATGAGAATATCTGACTTTAAATCTGCAGCTTACCAAACAGTGGATAGGATATGAAAAAATCCATGGATTTCTTATCCTATCCTATCCAGTCCTATCCTATCTAGAAATCCGGACGACCAAATGCAGCCTCTTTGTTGACAAATTTTGAGTGACCAGCACTATTTAAGAATCCACTCTCCAAACCGGATTTGCAAAGAGATATATGATGTTCATTGTAACCTTGAGATTGGTCTATTGTTTTTTGTAAATTACTCGCAAAGGTAAGATGACGATGCAGCTAAATTCATTGAGTTGATAAGAGAAATGTCAGTTGTGGCCTTTGAACGTCATTAAACCCAAAACCTACTTTGAACTTGTTGAAAAAAAGTAAAATTATAGTGAAAGTGTCTTTATTTTCTACTTGGACGGGTCTTATAAGGAGTTTTTACAAAAATCAAGTCAGAAATCTAAATAAGATGGAGACAATGTAGGAACTCGTATATCTGAACTTAGACATTTTAACTTCGATCAAGATGACGTTACGGGCTCCTAGTACTATCACACAAGCCTCCTTTTGATAACTTGCCATGTGGCAACTCTAATTACAAATTTTCCACGTCAAATATCTTTTGAATTACCATTGTTTAGCTTTCAATTCGTCTCTGACCATCAAATAAAATGTGAGTCGTCCTCCTCTCTTTGAAATAGGGAATCTTCTGATTTTGTCAGCATTTGAAATAATTTTGCTTTCTCCATATTACTATCTAAAGTTGATAATTTTATATGAGGAATTATGAACTCAATCACTTGTGACTCTTATTTTACTAACCTCTCTCTCTCTCTCTCTCTGAAAATGAATTAGGAGAGTTCATTTTTTTTTCATTTTTTATGATGAAAATTGATAATTATCACAATTTTAATGGAGGGCTTAAATAAAATTGAGTAGGTCTGTCTAGCTTTGCATAATCAAATATTTGGGCTGTTCCATTTCAGTTGTTCTCATAACTGACTCGATCTCTTACCATAAGCATAAAATGACAATGCCTTAAATTACTGCTATTTGCTGAAGCCTATGGACTCTCTGCCATTGGTTCAGATTATAGTCCCATCTTACTTACTTTATTGCTTACTCCAGTGAAAAGAAAAAGGGAATTTAAGTTTGAAGCATTTTGGTTGGCTGATAAAAAATGTCAGTCGATTGTTAAACAAGTGTGGCACTCCTCAACTCTGGAAGATGAAACTAAATTGGGAAAAAAAAAAAAAAAAAAAACTCTATGCAGTCTCGGGCGCTCTGGCCGAATGGAGTTAAAAAAAAAAAAAATTCTCCAATGGCCACGGCAAAATTAATATGCTTAAGCAAGAAATCCATAATGTAATTAAAACTCCCAGAGCAGAGTTTGATAGAGAAAGAGCTCAACGACTTAAAGGGGAAATTTAAAATTTATGGAGGCAAAATGAGATGCATTAGAGTATGAGATCCAGAATTAATTAATTGAAATGGGCAATAAAAATACCAAATATTTCCATACAATTACCATATAGGGGACACAATGGAACCGCATTTCAATGTTAAAAGATGCTGAAAATATATGGCACAAGGATCATAGTCAACTTAAAAGGATGACTCTGGATTTTTTCCAGGAGTAGTATAGTTCAGTCCGTCTAAGAAATTTCCATCTTTTCCTGACTCACTGCCCCAAGGTTTGAATGACTCATGTTATTAGCAAAATTGGGAAAATGTTAAAGAGGATGTATATATTGCTGTAAGGAATTTCATCTAAAGAAAATCTATGGAAGAGGCATATTGTACCTAGCCCAAATTGCTATCTTTGCAAGTAAGATGCGGAAACAACAGAACACAGTTTCTTGCTTTGTCCCTGGACAAAACAAGTGTGGTTAGACCCATCGTTGAACTTGTAGATTTCAAGATCGGGTTTAACTAACAGAAAATTAGTTGCTCAAGTAGAGAAAACAGCAACATCACCTTCGCTGTAGCATGTGACTACAGTTCGCTCGCAATAATTTCACCTTCAGGATTCAATACCCATACCGGAGAAGCGTACTGGAGAAAATACAAGTTGTGCGAAGCAATTTTAGCAAATGAAACTCGAATTCAAACCCATTTGAGGTAAAGAACAGTTTCTTCAATCTCCGAGATTCCAAAAAATCTCTCTCGTTTATGGTAGAGCTTCTCCTCGCGACATGCTCGAGTATTCTCCAATGTCTTCTTGTTCTCGGTTATTCTTCTGCACTTTACATTCTTGTAGAATCACCTCCGATTCTCTCAAATTCCATCCTAGCTGAACCCTGTCTTGGTGGGTTGCCTTGCATGTGAAGTTTCTAACCTTCCCTGTAGTCCTCGAAGCCTTTCTCTTCTTCTCACCCCCATCTGCTTGCTGCTGGGCTTCTCAATTTAACTTGTTTACACCATTTCAGAGTTGCATGTATGCAATCCTGGACATGCAACCCAAGAGGGTTTGTTTCCTGTACCGTGTTCCTGTCAATTAACCCACATCAGTGACTTTATGTTTCATTATGGCTATGGATGAAAGTGACAATCCCTCGCGAATTGCTTCGCCGTGTCACCGTCTGGGACGACTGTGTTCGGAATAGGAATTGGAGGTTTGGGATGACGTACCTGCATCGGAGAAACTGAAGGAGTGTCGCCTCATCCTGGTGGGTAATATCTTCACAAATCCTGCAGTCAATTTACCTGCCTTTCAAATAGCGATGAAGAAAGCGTGGCGTGTTGATCAAGTTGAGATTTCTCCTAGCGATGGTGGGCTGTACATCATTAAATTTCGATCTGAAATGGAAAAAAAAGGCGCATATTAGATGGAAGCCCTTGGTTATTCTCAGGTCATTTGGTCCATCTGCGTCCATGGCAACCAAATACTCCTCTACACTGTTACGACTTCTCTAAGTACGCATTCTGGATTCATGTGATAGGCTTACCTTTGGAGTGGTCCACTCCACAGCTTCTGCATAGAGCTATGCAACAAGTGGGACGAGTTCTGGAAGTGAAACCTGATACATCTGGGAGGGTTCGAATTGAAATAGACTTGAAAGCACCTTTAAAGTCAGGAAAGCTTATAAGCATTGAAGGAAACCTCTATGGCTAGAATTTCGCTATGAGCGGCTATCCCACTTCTGTTATTCTTGTGGAAAGTTAGGTCATTACGCAGCTTCATGTAAAGATTATCCTTATGAGGAAGCCCAATTTGAAGGCCGCGAGACAATGGTCTATGGCCCGTGGCTGAGAGCAGAGGTTAGACAGCTCAGCCCCTATTGGGATGCTTTTTACAATCCTATAGCACATGTAGAGTAGATGGAAGAGACAGTACCTGAAACCCCTCCAGCTATGCAGCTCATTATCCCAGCTTTACCTCCCATTCCTGCTTCAGAGGCCCTTGTTTCGACCCCTGTTCTACCCTCAGGGACTTCCTCTCGACTGAACCCTGTCAACCAAGCCGCGAGAACTACTGACTTGTTACCTGCAAAGGCTAAGTTGAAGAGCATTCAGCAACCTTTATCGGACATTCCTCAACAGAAGAAACCAAAAATCCCTAGCACAATGACAACTGTGGGATCAAGTAAGAAAAACAAGAGATATTCACTTTATGACACTCGAGCTGCTCACTCTTCAGACTTGGATGAAACTCAGCTTTTGGAAACCCCTGTGCTTGTGGCAGACAATCTTGCTCCTTGGGCTTTGGCGGCTGGCTCTCAACAGCCACCGCAATCCAAATGAAACTCCTGAGTTGGAATTGTCAGGGGTTGGGCAATCCCCTGACAATTCAAGCCCCGAAGGTGTTGTTAGCCTCTGAAAAGCCCGATATAGTTTTCTTAATGGAAACAAAGAATGTAGAGAAAGTCGTGACGAGCTTACAGCGTAGGTTTCACTTCCCTCACTCCTTCTTGAGGGATCCGGTAGGCTTGTCGGGTAGACTTGCTGTGTTTTGGACTGACCTTTTTGATATTACTGTTGTTCAGTCGGATGATAATTTTGTAGATCTCCTAGTCCTAGATCCTTTGTCACCTGCTTCGATGCATTTAACATGCCTGCACGCCCCTTCGACTTATCAGGCACGACAGGAATTTTGGGATACAATTAGGGCAATCTCTGTAGCAACTCACTTACCTTGGCTGTGTGTAGGTGACTTCAATGATTTCCTTTCCCCCTGGGAGAAAATGGGAAAAAGACCAGCTATTTACTCTCGCATGACATCATTTCGGAATTTAATCAATGACTGTGCTTTACTAGAACTGGAAAGTAAAGGGTGTGAATTTACCTGGTCTAATAATAGAGCAGGGGATGCTCTGGTGAAGGAGAAGTTAGATCGAGTTTTCTACTCCATGGATTGGACGCTATCATACCATTCTGCAGAAGTGCTTGATCTACCACCTATAGGCTCGGATCACTATCCTATTCTGCTGCACACTCGTTCCCAATCTGTCAAGCGAGCAAAGACTTTTCATTATGAAGCTTTCTGGAGTCAAGATCAAGAATGTAAAGAGGTAATTCAACAGGCATGGGAGAGCAGGAATACCTCTTTGGTCTCTAAATTGCAGGCTGTTTCTGTTAAGTTAGCTAGTTGGAGCAAGTCACGGTTTAGTAATGGCCATCAGCGAATATCTCAGTTGCAGCATCAACTGCAGACAATTATCAATAGGAAATTTTATCAGACTGGAGATAAGGAGCTAGCCACTACCATTCGAATTGAAATTCAAAACCTGTGGAATCAAGAGGAGCAGTTCTGGGCTATGCGTTCTCATATTAACTGGTTGAAATGGGGAGATAAAAATTCAAAATTTTTCCATGCCTGTACTATGCAAAGGAGACAAAGAAATAGAATTTGTATGCTTAAAGATGCAAACCAGAACTAGATAAGGGAGCCAGAACAGCTCAAGGCCATGACAATGGGTTTCTTTTCTCAATTATATCAGTCAGTAGGATACCGTGATTTCAGGCCCTTTTTAGAACAATGTCCAGCTGTGGTAACACCTGCAATGAATCAACAATTGATGAGTGGGGTAATAGAGGAGGAGATTTACCAGGCTACTTTCCAGTTGGGTGCTTCCAAGGCTCCTAGGCCAGATGGCCTTAACGGTCTTTTCTATCAACATCACTGGAATATCATCAAAACCACTATCATTAAAACAGTTCAAGATTTTTTTACCTCAGATTGTATGCCTCCTAGACTAAACAGAACGATTATCGCCCTGGTTCCTAAAGTTCACCATCCAGAAAGCATTGACCAGTATCGTCCCATCAGTCTTGGTAATTTCGCTTACAAGATTATTTCAAAGGTTATGGCTAACAGACTTAAGCCTTGGCTTTCTAGTTTGATATCAAAAGAACAAGCAGCATTTGTAAGAGACAGGCAAATTCAAGACAATATCATGGTGGTGCAAGAAGTGCTTCATCAGTTCAAAGTGAGAATATGCAAGAAAAGATTCAATCTTATTCTGAAAACAGATATGCAAAAGGCTTTTGATAGGGTAGAATGGGATTTCCTAGCAGCCTATTTGCAGAAGTTGGGCTTTATTAACAGCTGGGTTACTATGGTCATGGCTTGCATCACTACGACTTCCTTTAGTATTCGTCTTAATGGGGAACAGCTCCCTTATTTCCAGCCTACTAGAGGGATTCGACAAGGTGACCCCCTCTCCCCATATATTTTCATTCTACTTGCTAATGCTCTGTCAACTAATATAACGCAAGCTGTGGATATTAACCACCTACAGGGGATTCAATTTAATCGAGCCTGTCCTAAGTTATCCCATTTGTTCTTTGCTGACGACTCAGTATTCTTCCTAAAAGCCACAGTTTCTGAATGCCAAAATCTTGCTAATATATTAAACCAGTATTGTCTAGCTACGGGTCAGCTCATCAATAGGAACAAATATGGTCTATTTTTCAGCAAACACTGCCCTATGACCTTACAAAATAATTTAGCAAGTGAACTGAGAATACTTGTGGTCAGCAAATATGGCAAGTACCTGGGCATCCCTTCTGATTGGGGCCGTTCCAAACGCGAGATGTTCTCCTGGATCCTGGCAAGAGTCAATGCTAAATTAGCTAGTTGGAAGGAAAATTTTTTATCAAAGAATGGCAAGGAGATTCTACTGAAATCAATAATTCAGGCATTACCTCAGTATGCCATGTCCATCTTTAAGCTCCCCCTGTCGCTCTGCAGATTAATAGAGAGGAAGATATCAGCATTTTGGTGGAGCAACAACAACAGTAATTCAGGAATTCATTGGCAAAACTAGTCAGAGTTGAAGCAGTCAAAAGATTCAGGGGGTATGGGATTCCGAGATCTGATTAACTTCAATAGCGCAATGCTTGGTAAGCAAGCTTGGCGTCTTTTTTAACAACCTAATGTTATCTGGAGTCAGCTTTTCAAGGGATTATATTTTAGGAATTCCTCTTTCCAAAGTGCCCAATCCGGCTATCGACCTTCATGGGGGTGGTAGAGTATGTTAAAGGGTCGAGATCACATTTATCCTAAACTTCGTTGGTTAGTAGGGGATGGATCAAAGATTCGAATAAGAGAAGATATCTGGCTACCAATTGGTAAGATAGGAGGAATAGCAGAGGAGGGTGAACCTGTTGTAGTTGCCGATCTAATGGAATCATCTAAAAAACAGAATGGAAGACTTCTCTTATCACCACCCTCTTTGATACCCAGGTCAGTGAAGTTATCTTGAATATACCTTTAAACCCTTCGCTTCTACAGGATCAATTAGTGTGGACCGCTACTTCCTCAGGTGACTATATAGTGAAAAGCTGTTACCATTATGTGTCTTCGACCCAACATACCCCACTTAATGTCGCTTCATCCTCTTATCAGAACCCTATCCAGTTATGGAGGAAAATCTGGCATATGAGAACTGCTCCTAAGATTCGCTTTTTTTTGTGGTTAACTTGTAAAAACGCCATTGCTACTAAAGTCAATCTCTATCAAAGACATATTTCTCCTAACCCCTACTGTACCCTTTGCAACCTCAAACTTCCAGAAATGATAGAACACCTTTTCTTCTTCTGCCCTTGGACACGAAACATCTGGAATCATTACAAAGTCAGGATTTTGATTTCACCTACCTCGATGCGACGCTTTGATGAGTGGGTTGCAGCCCGAGCTATTCTTCCCAAGGCGTCTCCTGCTTTCGACGTGCCCGCCAGTTTGCTGTGGGAGATCTGGCGACAGAGAAACAATGCAGTCTTTAGGCAGCATCATCCAGATCCTCTCCAAGCCGTGGAAAACTCCCTAGCCTAGACTCAAATAATGATGCTTTTACACCCCTCTGTACAGTGGATTCAAAACACACTGGTTAGTCCAAATCGCAGATGGAAACCGCCCGAAAAAGGCTGCCTCAAATGTAATATTGATGGGGCTTTTTTATCCGGGAATGAGGAAGGATCAGTAGCGTGTATTTACAGAGATTTCAACGGAGTTCTTACCGATGTGCTAACCAGAACTGTTCCAGCCCTTTCGGCCTTCCAAGCTGAGATCTACGCTCTCATATTGGCCATCCAGCATCTGATCCAACAGGGGCTTCATCTCGAACGCATTGTGGTTGAGTCTGACTGTCTGTCACTGGTGGAGGTCGTTCAGGAGCAACAGCAGCCGCCATGGACGGAGCGCCATCTCTTTGCGGTTCTTCGCGATGTGTATTCTCGATGCCCTAATCTCTCACTCCAGCATGTTCGACGAGAAGCAAACCTAGCAGCTGACTGGGCTGCCAAAGCCCACCGGGATCATGGCCCGGTTCGGAACTGGCTTATTTTCCCTCCTTTTATTTTCCAGAATATAATATCTACTAAAGCTTTAGCATCTGGTTGTACTTCCGTTTGATATAATATATGTTTCGTTTCGACAAAAAAAAAAAACCCATTTGAGGTAGGCTAATTGGTGGGGGGGGGAATGAATAAGTGATTTTGATAAATCTTGACAAATTATTGCGGAATTTAAGTGTCAAGAAGAAATTGTGGAATTTAAGTGTCAAGACGAATAAGATCCGGAGCAAGTAAATTAGAATATCAATATGATTAGATTCCGATGATATTCTAGTTATTGAGTGCAACATTTCTATCAAGTAATATATTAATATGAGCAAAGAGATAAAAAAAAATTGCCCACAAAGCTTTGTAGTGGTTCAACTTAGTGTAAGGCTATGTCCACTCTTCCATTGACAACTTACTAACTGGATTCCACTAATCGAAGAAAAGTTACAATAGTAACCGTTGCTTAAACTTAAGCACTTTTCCTCGAAATAGGTGCTGCTTATTCAGAAGCTAATATAACTCTCTATCTCACACCTAAATACAAACTATCATTTTACTAACAATTCTCTAAAGATTACATTTGCATGCCCATGAAAGATAAATGAGAATATGTGAAGCTTTCTTAGACATTGGAACTTTGTCTCTTGATTTATCTCTTTCTCTTCGGTGTTTTGGTCTTCTTTTATACTCCTTGACATCCAAAAAATCCCGTCTGAATAGTTTTCAAGAGGATCGATTTCCAAGTTAGCCGTTGGATAATTGTTAAGAAGATTATGGTAGCTGTTGAGGTTGAAAAATCACAGATTTTGTCGATTTGATTGCTTATACAAACAAATCTTGATTTTCATAAGTAAATTGCTTCAGCTAAGGAAAGAATCTTGTCTACAGGAGGATTACCAATCAATTAAGATATCTTGTGTGATGAAATGTGTCGCAAAGACAATCTTTAATATTGAAAGTCAATCAATATCTTCTAAAAGTGGAATTCATGCTAGATCATAAGTTGTAAAGCTATTAAATAAAATATCTCAAAATAATATCTTGAAGTTTGCAGCAAGAGTTTTATCGTAAGTAGAAAGGTGCTTTGCAAATAGTCAGCAATAATAGTACTTTGATGATATTCAGATCCTTGCTGATATTCAATTGTAAATCCTGATAATATCCAGCCTAGTTGTCTTGCTGATATCCACCCAGTAGCCATGCTGATTTTCACGCAATTGCCTTGTTGACATTCATGTAGTGCGTTGTTTCTTACTTCTTGGATATGATCATTGTTCTTGCCAAGTTATTTAACAATGATAGTGATATGGATACTGCAAACATAAAACCTTGATGCTTCCAAGTCAACATGAGTTCTCCATCTTTCTAGACTTGTTCATGTAAGTGTCTTAGTCATTAAAAGATCCTTTCAGCGTGAATTTTACTTGAAAAATAAACATTTTTTGCATTCATCAAGATCGATATAACACTAGGTAGTTTTGTCAATTTCAGAATATGTATTAGGAGGTTTTCTTAACTACCTCCACACCATTAAATTAGATCGGAGCATGGAGGAGGAGGAGGAGGAGGAGGAGAAGGAAGGTTCTGGATTCTACAGAGTGGAGAGGGAGAAGGTGCTATTTGGGTTCAAACGGAGGGAGTCGTTCTGATGATGAGAGCTGTGCGCGACTGATTGAGGGTGGTCCGTACTCGCTTGGAAAATGGTGATGGGTGAGGCATTTGTGACGAGAGATTGTCTTCTCTCGAAATTTTTTTTTTCAATTAGATCCTGGAATCGTTTACAAAAATGGATGAATGATAGTTGTTTTCATGGTCCATAAAAATATTTAGACGTAGATTATTATCGACAATGATGACATTTTGCTTTGGTTAATTATGTACAACGACTTGAGCGAGGATTTTCAAAAAAGAAAATTTTATTTTTTCCGTGAAATAAGGGTTAATACTTTTAAAAAAACTCAAAATTAGGATACTTATGACAAATTTACTCCAAATTAATTTTTTGATCACCAAAAATTCCAAACTTATATACTTTTGACAAATTTATCATAAACCAATACACTTGTAATAAATTTACCCTCTATTAGTTTTGTTAAATTTTACTGTCAAATTATGAGTTGAACTTGAACAATACGTGACAATGAACTAGTGTATTAGTTTGGGATTTTACTATCTACTTGTTACAGTTGTACTATTTTTGTGGTTTTTTTTGTGTTATTAATCCAATTTAACATATGGTATATTTGTCATAATGGAGTTGAAGAAACCATCAACGTAATGGAGTTCGCTTAACCATTGATAACTGTTCGGTAACCGTTCGTAACCTCTATTTTATAGCTTTCCTTTGTAATTTCTTTTAACCACTAGAAAGTTATTTCTTTGTAGTAATATTTATAACATCCATCGGTAACCTCATTTTATATATTCTCTTTGTAACCTCTCTTTGTAACTTCTTATAACCACTAGGAAGTTATTTCTTTGTATGAACCGTTTGTAACTTCCGTTGATAATTGCTGTAACTAAGCTTTGAATAGTCATATCATACTTTTCGGAGAACTCCTGACAAATCGATCAAAATTTGATCTTTCAATTATCTTAACTTTATTGTACTACCTTTTAATTTTGTGACTCACATTGTCAACTAAATCTTGGCGTGTTTTTTAGCTATAGTTATCATATTCGTGTCGTCAATTAAATTTTTTGTATCTTTATCCTAGGTATATACATCTTCTCATGTGTTCAAAGTTTGTCATTGATTAAATTCCGACATAATTAGCATGCGTGTATTGTTGTAAAAGCGGCTTTATTTTCAAGTTTTGTCATCGATTGAATTCCGTCACGACTTATATATACGGTCTAGTTCGAAGTTTGAAGTAAAGGTTTGTAATTATTTCTTGTTCGCGTGTGATATTTTTTGTCTGGAATCGCCACATAACCTATCTTCTCTCTCAAAAATTAAAGAACAATTTTTAGTGAAAGATATTTGATTGCGGAAACAATTCTGAAGAAACAATTTAAGAAAAACTAAGTTTTACTAAAGATTCGATATATTGTGGGGAGTTTTTACGTAAATATTTGCAGCTTACAATCTTTACTTTTTCCCCCCGAAAAAGGGCTCTTTCTATCTCATTTACTCACTGGCGGCCCCTTTTTGCCATCTAACCATGTTAGTGGCTTTTATAGATTTTTTTTTTTTTTAATTTTTGAATCTTTTGAAACTTAAGAGAATCTCACAATTGCAACAAAGATTAAACATGATGTATAGTGAATACATATCGTTATATTGATATTATTGGTTTTTAGTTTAAAAGATGTAAATTTGTTTTAGACATACTATTGTTAGCGCACTCGATAATTACGTGATTAGTGGTTGAATGTCATATATGATAGTGTCAGAATTTAACATCAACATATACATCATCTAATTATAAAAAATTATTTATAGTAATATCATTCTATTATGTAAATTATCCTTAAATCAAATTCGCTAATAATATATGTTCTACTAAGAGTGGCTTTAATAATAGAATGTTATTCGTATAGCAGTAATGGTATTAATCATAAAAAAAATCTAACAAAAAAATTACATATGATGTAACTATGAAAAATAACTTAACGAATTAATAGTTCTTCTAATGACGCAGCCCTCTAACGAAGAAATTTATCCCTTTGCTCTGTGATTTTCGCCTCATGGTGCCATGAGAAGGCCATATCTTAGGGTTTCTTTAATTATTTGAGATATAAGAAATCATTGAAAGCCCCCTAAATTCGTTTGTGGCGTGAAGTGTTCTTAATATATGTTATATAACAGTAAATATTACATTTATATTTACATGGAATAAATTTTAAACAAGTTATTTATAAATTTTATTCATAATATATATCTATAATCATAACAATTAAATTGTCATGTTATTAAGAAATATCTCTTTAATCAATAAAATACAGATTGATTGAATTTTCATGTAATTAAACTATTGTGAGTTTAATTATTATGTAAATTATGAAAATCTTTATTTTATGAGAAAGCATACATCTAGTAATTAAATAAGCGACTATTACGTTTTTATATAAAAAAATGTTTATTAGATCCATCCCTTCCTTGGATTTGGGTGAGGGCTTGACACCCTTGCCTAGATTTTGGTGAGGACACGAAGGCCCTTGTTGGCCAACAAGCAAGCATGTTGACCCTTGCCCGTGGTTGGCAAAGGCCGCGATGGCCTTGCCCAAATCGACCCTTGCTTGTGGCTAGTGATAGTCAATTGACAAATTGCCTGTTCATAGTTAGGGAAAAAAAGGAAGGCAAAAAAAGGAAGAAGGAAAAAACAAATAAAGTGATTAAAAAATATTCACATTAGTGTTGACCATCCACATTGAACAACTGGCATTTATGTTACCGATTTCCGACCAAAATTGGCCAGATTGACTCAATTAGTATAAATGTAGAAGGTTTAACACTAAAATTAGTTCAATTGAAATGTTTAGGACTAAATTGATTTAATTAAAAATGTTATAATTGAATTGACATCTATGCAATACGTTTACTTTTCCCTTGATCTTACGATCTTGTTTGTCACCTTTACTTACTAATAACCAAGCATTAAGACTCGTCGAAAGGGAGAAGGGCCATGAAAGAAGAGAAAGTATTTTAAGTGATAGTTACACCATTTGACAATAATGATGTGATGTAATCGATTAATTATCTTTAACGCGTGCTATGAATCTCATCTTATTTGGAGCCACATATAATATGCTATCACCTTTGATTAAGTTATCATACAACAAACAGTAGGAAGAGGGGCCATGAGAGGAGAAAGTATTTTAAGTGACGGTTACACCATTTGACAATAATGACATGGTGTAATCGATCAATTATCTTTATCACGTGTTATGAATTACATCTTATTTGGAGCCACATGTATTATGCTCTCACCTTTGATTAGCTACTCATACAACACGACGATGACACATTGGTTTCCTGTCAACGGACTTTGTTTCAAATGCCATATCTATTAAACCCAACATGTGAAGCCGAGGAAAGAAGGGAAACCCCTCACCAGACAAAATCTCTAAGGAGTCTCCGAGTAAGGATTTCTTGGTTATTTTATTATAAATCTATGAGGAAATTATCTATTCAAACCTAAGCTCATCATACGAATGTCAATTTGGTATTAATTTTTTTTAATTTTATCAATTTAATCTGAACATTTGTAAGAAATCTCAATGTAGTCATTTTAGTCAATTTTTATAGGAAAATACTAATATAGCAGTGTGCCACATAAAATGACTAGCAATGATTGCACTACCACATCGGCAGTTTTGGATGAACATAAATTGGTAATGTGTGTTAGTGTGTATTGCACTTATATCGATAATGTGGTGGCCGCCTCTTTCCCTAGCAGCCGTGGTTGAAAATACCTCGTGAAGTTTTCGATGTGCAGCTTTTTCTAACAACATTTTAAGCATGATTTTTCATAGTGCCTCTCCCTCTTTCTCCTCATCTCTCTCGCCGCCCTCTCTCAACCCAAATCATGCATCCACCATTTCTAGTGGTGTAGCAAGAGCTCCTGCGTCTTGCATGAGGAGAGAAACAATTGCAAGTGAAAAAAAAATGAAAAAAAATTCCCATCTTGGGCCATCAAAGATGTAGGCCCAATTGAACAGGAGGCCCATTTGAAGTGTCCCTTGTCCGATTGGCACGTAAACATGTAACTCTAAATCAAGTGTCCCTTGGAATTTCATGAGAATCCCTATAAATTTTTCTAATAACTGAAAAGTACGAGGGTGGAAATTCGGCTACTAAAAAATCCATGTAACACCTTATAAAATTTCACAAATCGATTAAATCCAGACCCTCTTACCAAAAGCGCCAATATATGATTCAATTTATGAATGCCACGAAAAACTTTAAATTAATACACATGTGATGTATTTATTATAAGTTAATTTTTTGATTACTAAAAATCTCAAACAAGTATACTTGTGATAATTTTATCTTAAATTAATTTTTTTACCATCAAAAACCCTAAATGGATATATTTGTGATAAATTTCAATTATGTTAGTTTCCATTAAATTAAATTAATATAACGAAAAATCACAGATACATCAAATTAGTATATCCATCACCTATTACGTATAATCTAATTTAGTAATTTGATAATAAAAATTTAATAAAAATTAATAAATGGTAAATTTGAGGATTTTGGCGGTCACATTTAAGATATCAATCATTCAATTTATGTAATCAACTTATGAAGTAGGAAGGTACTCTCTGAATCGCACTGACACACCCCTGATTCCATGGCTTCGCACGTGCAAAGACTGACCACTGTCCATCTCCAAACGGGTACTGTTCTCCTAAACAGTCAGGCTTTGCTTCCCTTGCGATGCGATGGCAGACCAGGCTGTCCGTACATGTAATAATTGATGATGGGTCGAAGAAGGAGATGCTACAGAACAAAAGCTCCGGACAACCGAGGCGACCTAAGGTCTCTTGGCCTGAACTGGCTCTACGCGTTCTGGTCCTTCAGAATATGATAAAAAAATAAGGGGGGTCTCCATGATGTCTTTCAATCTTGTAGTCGATAATAATGGGTTGAGAATATCTGGCATGTTTGGTAATTACTCTTTTTTTTTTTTTTTAATATTCTTTGAAACAAAAAAGAATAAAAATCAATTTATTAATGTCAATTAATTTTTCTAAAAACAAAAAGTAAAACAAAATCTACTTCTTTGTCCCTGAAAATAAAAATGGAAAAAACTATTTTTTAAATAAAAATTGTTCTGAGGAATCAAAAGTTATCAAGGCATCCTTTGTGCTATGCTTTCTCTCTATCTTTAAGAAAGAATGATGGGAATATTATAAAATAAAGAGTAATGTGGTCAAATTGTGGGGGGACACTTAGATATTTTTGTAGGTGCTTGTTGACACCCTAAAAACGCCAACTTTGAAGTCAAAGAGCCGGACTTAGCAAGCAATTGACGCGATTGGTTATGCATTAGTTGTGGCTTTGAATATGATACCGACTCAGGCCAAAGTCAGTGAAAGTGCTAAGATCATTGAGAGAAATAGGAATTTATTAAGTCGGGCCATAGCGATGAAGCAAAGTCATCAACTAGATGGAATCAATGTCGACTATGAATATGGACTGAATAATGGAACATGTTGTGAATCGATGAGGAAAGGAGTAAATACGACCAGTATATGTAATTTGACATTGATTGTGAATACAATCAAACCTCCGTAGATGAATTCCATTGACCCGTTGAGCCGACGGAGTCCTAGCGTACGTAGTCAAGAGCAAGAGGAAAGTATTGATTCCGTAAAGATGCAACCGAGAGCAAATGATAAGGCATTTTGTATCCTCTGGAATACAAGATTTTCAAGATTACAACCTTTTACCAGAGAAGATGATAAATAGAATATTGCAATTGATTCGAAGTTCAATGTAGCGAGGCCGGAAGTGACGATTTTATATTAAAGGCTCTGTCTTGTCATTGACTAATTTTGCATTCCTTTTTTTACTAGAAATAAACTTCTCTTTTTCAAAACAAAACATTACAAAATGGAGACAACACCTATATTAGAACGATAGATAAAAGAAGACTCAATTAATGCAATATTTTTTTTAACTCTAGATGGGAGATCATGGAAAAGAAAAGGAGGATGCAGTGCCTAGTTGATTAAAAGCCCAATTTGCAAGTCATAAGCAGTTCTCTTATTGGATCTATGGGTCCAAGCCAAGTTCCAACTTGGATTTTACTAAAGTAGGAAGCGAGAATCTACAACAAAAGGCCGAATACTCCAAGGGCAAGTCATCGATTAAGATTTTGCAATCGCTTTCAAATTCACTTTTTGGAAGCCGAGGGACTGAGCATAATTGCAGGCAAGAAGGAGAGCTGCTACTTCCACTTCCATAGGTGAGTTCCAAAGTCCTTTCCTTGTCCAAGCTTGGACAACTGAGCTGCTAGCCGATCAAGCAATGATATCAATGGCTCCTTTGTTATTTTTCCATGCCTCATCTATGTTAAATTTTAATTCTTGATCTAATGGTGGGAGCCAAGAGTCTGTCCCTTCCCTAATAGGATCGGATCTTGGACTTGTTGCAATTGTGTTCTCTTCCCTACATTCAATTAAGTTGGAGTTCATGGAATTTTCAGATTAATATTGCATTGGATTGATATGTAAACTTACCGACTAGCTCCTCTCCACCCTCCCACTCCCCCCCCCTAAAAAAAAGGTAGAGGAGGAAAATAGAAGAAAGTTAAGAAAGAAAAGAAAAGAATAATATCAATAAATTTAAAAAATAAATATTATTAAGAATTGTCTACGTCAATCTTGATTGTATCACGTAAGACGGCCGTCATCTACATTAGTAATTTCCAGTCAAAATTGATCGAATGGATTTAATTAGCAAAATGTGAAAACGTTTAGGACTTTATGGGTAAAATTAAAAGGTTTAACATTAAATTGACAAAAGTATAATAGGTTTAAAACTTTTTGGACAACTCCTCCCATTTGAAAATGATACTTACTCAACCTGACATTGGTGACAGTGCGTAGGCGATGGAGAGAAAGGAGGATTCTCTAAGTGGGGGCGTAGTAATGAAGCGAATCATCGTCTGAACAAAGTCAAAGCCGCCCGTGAACCCATAAGTTTCCATATTGTCGACCGTGATTATACATCTACCGCCGCTCTTGAAGTTTCCAAATTGTTGACCCGACGTTCCCGCTTTATAATGATCGCATAAGCCAAGTTCTTGTTCTTTTCTCAATTGTAATCGTCCATCAATCAAGTACAAGGAACGTGGTTTGACATTGGGAATCGACAGTTTGATTTGTTAGTTAATCCAGTCCAGTAGACAGTCGTTGTTGACAAATTTTGAGTGACCAACACTATATAAGAATCCACTCTCCAAACCGGATTTGCAAAGAGAGATATGATGTTCATTGTAACCTTGAGATTGGTCTATTTTTTTTTTTTTTTTTGTAAATTACTCGCAAAGGTAAGATGATGATTCAGCTAAATTCATTGAGTTGATAAGAGAAATGTCAGTTTGGTTCAGTTCGGTCAATTTTGGAGATGTAAACTAGTCCGATTCCCTATTATAAAAACTCAAAACGGCCTGGAACCTGTCCAATTCCTAATTGTGGCCTTTGAACGTCATTAAACCCAAAACCTACTTTGAACTTGTTGAAAAAAAGTAAAACTTTGTAGATATTTTCCAAAAAAATAAAATTATAGTGAAAAAGTTCCCATACCTCCTGCCAAGATGATTCACGTGTCTTTATTTTCTACATGGACGGGTCTTATAAGGAGTTTTAACAAAAATCAAGTCATCAGAAACCTAAATAAGATGGAGACAATGTAGGAACTCGTATATCTGAACTTTGACATTTTAACTTTGATCAAGAAGATGTTACGGGCTCCTAGTACTATCACACAAGCCTCCTTTTGATAACTTGCCACATGGCAACTCTATTTACAAATTTTCCACATCAAAAATCTTTTGAATTACCACTGTTTAGCTTTCAATTCGCCTCTGACCATCAAATAAAATGTGAGTAATCCGTCCTCTCTTTAAAACAGGGGATCTTCTAATTTTGTTAGCATTTGAAATAATTTTGTTTTCTCCATATTACTATCTAAAGTCAATAATTTTATATGAGGAATTATTGAAATCAATCACTTGTGACTCTTATTTTACCAACCTCTCTCTCTCTGAAAATGAATTAGGAGAGTTTGTTTGTTTTTTTCATTTTTTATGATGAAAATTGATAATTATCACAATTTTAATGGAGGGCTTAAATAAAATTGAGTAGGTCTGTCCAGCTTTGCATAATCAAATATTCACGCTGTTCCATTTCAGTTGTTCTCATAACTGACTTGATCTCTTACGATAAGCATAAAATGGCAATGCCTTAAATTACTGCTATTTGCTGAAGCCTATGGACTCTCTGCCATTGGTTCAGATCATAGTCCCATCTTACTTACTTTATTGCTTACTCCAGTGAAAAGAAAAAAGGGAATTTAAGTTTAAAGCATTTTGGTTGGCAGATAAAAAATGTCAGTCAATTGTTAAACAAGTGTGGCACTCCTCAACTCTGGAAGATGAAACTATATTGAAAAAAAAAAAAAAAAACTCTATGCAGTCTCGGGCGCTCTGGCCGAATGGAGTTAAAAAAAAAAAAAGAATCTCAAATGGCCACGGCAAAATTAATGTGCTTAAGCAAGAAATCCATAATGTAGTTAAAACTCCCAGAGCAGAGTTTGATAGAGAAAGAGCTCAACGGCTTAAAGGGGAAATTTAAAATTTATGGAGGCAAAATGAGAAGCATTAGAGTATGAGATCCAGAATTAATTAATTGAAATGGGCAATAAAAATACCAAATATTTCCATACAATTACCATTCAGGGTACACAACGGAACCGCATTTCAATGTTAAAAGATGCTGAAAATATATGGCACAAGGATCATAGTCAACTTAAAAGGATGACTCTGGATTTTTTTCCAGGAGTAGTATAGTTCAGTCCGTCTAAGAAATTTCCATCTTTTCCTGACTCACTGCCCCAAGGTTTGAATGACTCATGTTATTAGCAAAATTGGGAAAATGTTAAAGAGGATGTATATATTGCTGTAAGGAATTTCATCTAAAGAAAATCTATGGAAGAGGCATATTGTACCTAGCCCAAATTGCTCTCTTTGCAAGTAAGATGCGGAAACAACAGAACACATTTTCTTGCTTGTCCCTGGACAAAACAAGTGTGGTTAGACCCATCGTTGAACTTGTAGATTTCAAGATTGAGTTTAACTAACATAAAATTAGTTGCTCAAGTAGAGAAAACAGGAACTTCACCTTCGCTGTAGCATGTGACTACAGTTTGCTCGCAATAATTTCACCTTCAGGATTCAATACCCATACCGGAGAAGCCTACTAGAGAAAAGCACAAGTTGTGCGAAGCAATTTTAGCAAATGAAACTCGAATTCAAACCCATTTGAGGTAGGCTAACAATATCGCATAGAGAGGGGGGAGGGGGGATGAATAAGTGATTTTAACAAATCCTGACAAATTATTGCGGAATTTAAGTGTCAAGAAGAAATTGTGGAATTTAAGTGTCAAGACGAATAAGATCCGGAGCAAGTAAACTAGAATATCAATATGATTAGATTCCGATGATATTCCGGTTATTGAGTGCAACATTTCTATCAAGTAATAAATTAATATGAGCAAAGAGATAAAAAAAAATTGCCCACAAAGCTTTATAGTGGTTCAGTTTAGTATAAGACTATGTCCACTCTTCCATTGACAACTTACTGACTGGATTCCACTAATCGAAGAAAAGTTACAATAGTAACCGTTGCTTAAACTTAAGCACTTTTCCTCGAAATAGGTGCTGCTTATACACAAGCTAATATAACTCTCTATCTCACACCTAAACACAAACTATCACTTTACTAACAATTCTCTAAAGATTACATTTGCATGTCCATGAAAGATGAATGAGAATATGTGAAGCTTTCTTAGACATTGGAACTTTGTATCTTGATTTGTCTTTTCTCTTCGGTGCTTTGGTCTTTTTTTTTTTATACTATTTGACATCCAAAACTTCCCGTTTGAACAGTTTTCAAGAGGATTGATTTCCAAGTTAGCCGTTGGATAATTGTTGAGAAGATTATGGTAGTTGTTGAGGTTGAAAAATCACAGATTTTGTCAATTTGATTGCTTATACAAACAAATCTTAGTTTTCATAAGTAAATTGCTTTAGCTAAGGAAAGAATCTTGTCTACAGGAGGATTACCAATCAATTAAGATATCTTGTGTGATGAAATATGTCGCAAAGACAATCTTTAATATTGAAAGTCAATCAATATCTTCTAAAAGTGGAATTCATGCTAGATCATAGGTTGTAAAGCTATTAAATAGAATATCTCAAAATAATATCTTGACGTTTGTAGCACAAGTTTTATCGCAAGTAGAAAGGTGCTTTGCAAAGAGTTAGCAATAATAGTACTTTGATGATATTCAGATCCTTGCTGATATTCAATTGTAAATCCTGATAATATCCAGCCTAGTTGTCTTGCTAATATCCACCCAGTAGCCATGCTGATTTTCACGCAATTGCCTTGTTGACATTCATGTAGTGCGTTGTTTCTTACTTCTTGGATATGATCAATTGTTCTTGCCAAGTTATTTAACAATGTAGTGATATGGATACTGCAAACATAAAACCTTGATGCTTCCAAGTTGACATGAGTTCTCCATCTTTCTAGACTTGTTCATGTAAGTCTTTTAGTCATTAAAAGATCCTTCCAGCGTGAATTTTACTTGAAACATAAATATTTTTTGCATTTATCAAGATCGATATAACACTAGGTAATTTCGTCAACTTCAGAATATATATTAGGAGGTTTTCTCAATTACCTCCACATTGTTAAGTTAGATCTGGAACGCACCGAGGAAGGGAGCTTTGAAAATTAACATAGACTGTTCATTCAAGGAAGGCTCTTCGGATGGAGCGATCTCATGCATTTGGCATCTACCAAGATTATATAGGAAGTATCATGGATAGATACACAAGATCCATCAAGGTTGCCTCAACAAATCACACTGAAACCCTAGCTCTAATTGAAATTATTAAGTTGTTGTTTGAGAGAAAACGCAAAGTACTTCTTTTAAAGGCTGACTGTTGAGATCTAATACGAGATTTGGAGAGCACATATCAAATTCAATGGGAGGTGCGCTCACCTATCTGATATAGCTATGAAATTTGATCACTCACTTCTCTAATATTCAGATGGGTTTATGTTTTACAGAGGCAAACAAAGTTGCTTATTGGATAGTTAGGGCTCAAAGTTAAAATTTTCTTCCACGAAATTGGATCTCCAGCCCATCCGAAGCTTTATGGGTGTTGCTCTGTAATGAAGCCCCTTCAATGGGCTCATTTGGTTTTGCTTAGTAATTGAATAAAGTTTTATGCCGACCAAGAAAGAAAAATTACTGCCATCTTCAAGCATGTCTTTCAAGGTTTTTTAAATTCCGATCACCAACTTAGTTTGAGTGACGCTCGCCAATAAGGCGTGATTTGGATCTTTTGCAACCAGTTTATTGTTCCAGTCAATTAGAAGCTTCCAAGAATAGTTAATAAATAATAACATACAAGAAAGATAAATAATTCGATGCGCATGTCAAATTCAACCTAACTGGCTCGACTTGTGTGGAAATTGCTTCATGGTCAGACCTAACTGGCTCGACTTGTGTGGAAATTGCTTCATGGTCAGAGAGAGAGAGAGAGAGAGAGAGAGAGAGAGAGAGAGAGTTGTACTAGTCCTATTGATTTAGAATCTTCCAAGAGTAATTAATAAATAATAACAGAAAGAAAGATAAATAGTTCAATGCTCACGTCAAATTTACCTAACCGGCTCGACTGGTGTCACAGATAGAGAGAGAGAGAGAGAGAGAGTTGTATTGGTCCTGTTAATTTAGAATCTTCCGAGAATAAACTAAGAGATAATAACCATAGAAGAAAGATAACTAGTCCAATGCGCATGTCAAAGCAAACCTAACTGGCCTGACTTTTGTTAGGAATTCGAATTCCTATTACAGGAGTGTTTGTCTGGCGGAAAATTTATAATTTAAAAAAAATATTTTTTAAAATTATCATTTATATCTCTTAAAAAATGAGGGAAAATTTCAAATACGGATTTGAAGTGCCTGCATTTTGTCAAATAAGCATCTGGAGTAAATATTATTTCAAATAAGGGTCTAAAGTAATCAAATCGTCTCAAATAAGGATATGGAATGGCCAAACCGTCTCAAATAAGGACTTTTGGCCAACTGGTGACTATTCTGGCCATCGGAGGAGGGGTATTTTAATAAAAAAATTATGAGTGTATTTTTTTAATTTTTTGATTTATCTTCTTTCCTTTTCCTTTTCTTTTTCTTTTTAGGTTTTCTGTTCTCTTCTTTCCTCCGTCGGCCATGGTTGAGGTTGCTTGGACTCAGGCGAGGGCCACTATTGCCAGCGTTGGGTGAGGGTCACCCTTGCTTGGGTGAGCAAGGAATGCCCTTGCCATAATTGGTGAGGTCGACCCTTGCCTGTTGTGGCGAGGGTGAGGGCGACCCTCGCTTGATTTGGCCCTCATGGCATCTGGCAAGGGCGTCCCCTCATCGGACCTTCCCTACCCAGCCTAGGTGAGGCAACCTTCGCCGATGCTGGTGAGGGTAGTGCTCACCTAATGCTGCCCAGGTGAGGGCTGCCCTTGCTTGACACCAACGAGGGCGAGGGTTGCCCTCGCCTGAGAAGGGAGAAGAAAAAAAAAAAAAAAAAGAAAAAAATTTAAATAATTATAAGACTAAACTGCCTTTTGGCCAGCGAGGTTAGGCCTTTTTTGAGATTGATATGACCACTTCAGGTTTTTATTTGAAATAAGTTCCACTTCAAGCTCTTATTTAAGACGATTCAACCATTTCGAGTTTTTTTTTTTTTTTTTTTTTAAATAAGGTCAATTTTAGACATTTATTTGAGAAAATGAAAACACTTCAGGACCTTATTTGGAATTTTCCCAAAAATGAATTAAAGCAAAAAAATTTCATTGCCCATGATAATCTTTATATATAAATTGTTATTGATAATAAAAAAAAAATTCATTGACTAATTTTTTTGGTGATACATGTGATCACTTTTTGACAAATTATTCATTTTATCAAAACAAACGGAGCCTACATTTCGATCATTGCTTCACGGGGGAGGGAGGGGGAGAGTTATATTGGCCTATTTTTCTCATTTGTATCTAAAAGCATATTTGGCAGCGCCTTCATTTTTTGCATTCCGCTGTTCGTACTCCTTGTGAAAATCCAATTAACCTATGTCAAAATGTCTTATTTATTTATATTTGGAGTGAAGGCTAAGGCATTATTAATCAATGAGTGCTACATGTGTTGTTTGGTGAGGTAGCAAACCCAGTATGTCCCCCATATAGTCGTGGCAAAACAATTTGTTTATGCACTAACGTTATCGTCATCGATCCTCCGTTCCAACCACGATTCTTCCTGCTTCCTTGGTTGACTTTGCCACCTTGAGCATCTTCGAAATAAGCTAAAAGACTTTATCTGATTGGATCGTGATCGCTTATTTATTAACTGGACTGAATACTCCCCCCGAGCTTTCCTGGACATCCCTAATTTTTTTATGAGGAGATAAGCCTCCCTTTAATTACACGTTCTATAAAAATAATCAATGAAAATTGCAGCATACATCTTCCATGTAAAAGAAGACTTTCCATGATCAAGTCAAGGGTGGATAAGGCCACTTGTGATAAAATTCCATTACACCGATGATGTATATTATAATTACTCGTAACTAAATTGTTGACACCAAAAAAAAAAAAAAAAAAAAAATCCAGCCTTCAATTGATGACTTGGTTGACGGACATTGGGTGAGAGGTGACGGAGGTGAAAAATCAAGTGTCGAGAGCTTCTATTTCAATGAATCTAGTAAATTGATAGACCAAATTGATTTTAGCTGACGGAGGATATCATTACTTGAGTCTTAAACCAAAGGTCGACAAAAAACGATCGCTCAACCTATAAAAGTATCATGGTCAAGATAACCGTCGAGGAAGTAATGATATAACTGTCAGGTAATGGAGCCGATGATTTTTGATAAAATTGTTAGAGGAGCAGCCACAAAGAAGCAAAGCTGAAACAACTGCCATGGAGTGGAGCCAGCGATCTCGGATGGCATTGACAACGGTAACTGTGAAGAAGTGAGAGCGATGCAATCGTCAAGTAAAGACTGCAAATTCGGAGTAACTTCTATAGATAAAATTGCTAGATCGTAAAAGAGACATAGGGTATGTTTTGTTTTGCAACTATTGTTAACTATCAATATTAGATATAATTACTTGAATTGTAGTTCGTACAAAGGACAGCTAATCAATCGAAGAACATCTAGTCGTTCATCTTTACTTCAGATTTACCTTTACATTTTTAGTATATTTTACATATCTGGCAACGATTATTCCCAATCTTAGTAACTTTAACATTTCTCGTCATTTACATTTCTTGTCCAAAAATCATCAAAGGACCCTTCATAACCTTTGTCAGTTAGTATTAATCGATCCAAATTAGAAAAACATATTTGATCGATAGTTTTCCATGGATCATAATTAATATCATTGCCCTATTTTTGTTTAAAGAATATATGGAATTCGGACCTTTTAAGAACATTCGATCAATACTTTCATGGCTTGGTGATCTCCCGGTTGGTGATCTCCCGGTGTTAGTTGGGGCTCGAAGGTAAACTTCAAATCGCATTTGGTACAGACACCAAATCAAGGTGGTGAGGTCATCCAATGCGTGGAATGGGAGAAAAATACACACCGCGACAAGGCGAGGCGAAGACAACCAATCGTAAGCGCGGGCACCCGACGACTGGCTTTTAGGCACCCAAGACTCGTCTATTGTAAGTTTCATCTCTTTCATGAGCGCATGACCAACCTTTTCCGGGCGGGATTGATTGCTCAAGGTTTTTTCTTTTACCTAATCTGGTGTCTTATATGATAAAGCAAATCTCCCATGATACAGCAATTTTCTATAATCTATGCCAATCTCATTGATTAAGCCGATCTTCCACAATTTGTGTCAATTCCGTCAATAGAGCAATTCTTTCACTATCCGTACTGATACTATAGATTGCTATTACTAATACTGTAGATTGTTATCTTTATAAAATCTTTTTAATTATGTTTTTCCTGCTCATGTACATATTATAAATATAATACAAATCTCCACACCGATTGTGTGTGCGATCAAACTCAAATTCATACTCTTTCATGGTATTAGAGCTTCACAAATTTTTTTTTCATCTTATTTCTCTTCTCTACTACAATGTCTTCTTCTACATCCTCCAACACCATTATTGCCTCAAACCCCATTACTGCTGTCACCGCTATTAACTCGTCATCCTTGTTATCCCCCTCCCAATCGCCCTTTAGTCTTGGCAATATATCTCATGTTCTCCAAATCAAGCTAGATCGCAACAATTACCTTCTGTGGCGAGCACAATTTCTTGCTTTATTTCGTCTTCATGGGTATCTTCGGTTTGTGGATGGCTCATATCCTCGTCCGACACCCACTATCATTGATGCTGATAATAATGTGATCAACAACCCGGATCATACTACATGGCATTATCAAGACCAACTCATCCTCTGTTGCATCCTCTCCACTCTTACTGAATTAGTTTTCTCACACATCGTCGATCTTGAGACTTCTCATGATGTCTGGACCTCGCTTGAGAAACTTTATGCTCCTCAATCTCAAGCTCGCATAATGCAGTTCGAGTATCAGCTTCGATCTCTAAAGAAGGGCTCTCTTTCCATGGAGGCCTTTGTTCAAAAAGCGAGGAATATTGCAGATCAACTTTCTGCCGCTGCTCATCCCATCTCCAATTCCCAATTAGTTCTCAGCATCCTCAGTGGCCTGGGTTTGGAGTATGATGCATTCGTTACCTCAGTCACATCTCGTCTTGATCCATTACCTCTTAATGACTTCCTCGACCTGCTTTACAATTAGGAAGTTATTCTTCAAAGCCGCACCACTGAATCTCCAATAGAGTCTTCTCCTATTATGAATGTTGCGGTCAAATCATCTGCTACCCCGAATCCTCCATCCAATGGTCGAGGACGCCGTCGAGGACGAGGACGCGGTCAAGGCCGTGGTCGCAATTTTTATGAAGGAGGTTCCTCTCATTCTCGACTCATTTGTCAGGTTTGTGGTCGTGCAGGTCATTCAGCTCTCCAATGCTACCAACAATTTAATCCTGGTATAAAGCTAATAGTGGCTCTCCATCTGCAATGTATGCATCTTCAACTAGTGAGTCATTTGATCCATACTGGTACCCAGACTTTGGTGCCACTCATCATCTTGCAGCTAACATGGAAAATTTGAACATTCGAAGCGATTATTCTGGCACCGATCATATCCGCACTACAAATGGGTCAGGTTTGCAAATATCACATATCGGTTCTTCCATCTTATATTCTCCTACTAGTTCTTTAAAACTACGTAATATTTATTATGTTCCCTCTATCAAGAAGAATCTATTATCAGTCTCTCAATTTACCAAAGACAATAATGTGGTATTTGAATTTCATCCTGCTTTCTGTTGTGTTAAGGATCAATCCTCGGGGAACCTCCTGCTCAAAGGCTAGCATAAGAATGGACTTTATTATCTTAATAATGCACGTACCACCAATAAGGTCCCTCTACAGTCAATAAATCACTACCAGCTCCATCCTGCTTCATTGGTGAACGAGTTTCTGCTTCTATTTGACATGAGCGCTTGGGTCATCCAACTGCCCGCATTACTTCTTTAGTTATTTCAAAGCATGACTTGCCAATATCTCCATCTTCCTCATCCAGTTTCTATGAATCATGTCACTTGGGCAAGTCACGTCGTCTTCCTTTTGCTAGATCATCAACTACTTGTAATGCTCATTTGGAGATACTTTATTCTGATCTATGGGGACCATCTCCTGTTACTTCAGTTAATGGTTTTTGTTATTATATCATTTTTATCAATGCTTATAGTGGATATACATGGCTTTTTCCACTTACTGTGAAATCTGATGCACTATCTACTTTTGTGCAATTTTAATCCCAAGTGGAAAAATATTTCAATTGTAAGATCGAGGCACTTCAAACTGATGGAGGGGGTGAGTATAAGAAATTTGATCCTTATCTCCATCTTCATGGCATCCTACATCGTCTTTCATGCTCGCACACGCAGGAACCAAATGGTCGGGCTGAGCGCAAACACCATCATATTGTGGAAACTGGCATCACATTGCTTACCCGAGCTTCTGTTCCTTGTATATATTGGAATGATGCCTTCCTCACTACGGTCTTTCTAATGAACTGCATGCCTACAACGGTCTTGAGTGGATTTTCTCCTTATGAGAAATTGTTTGGCCAGAAACCTGATTATTTACAATTACATGTTTTTGGATGTGCATGCTACCCTTGGCTGCGCCCTTATACTTGCAATAAAATTGATGACAGAACAATGCAATGTATCTTCCTTGGCTATTCTCCTCATCACCGTGGCTATCGTTGTCTTCATTGTAGCACTGGCCAAATATATGTCTCTCGCCATGTGATTTTCCAGGAGAACTTCTTCCCATTTGCTAATTCACAATCTAGTCAATTGTCATCACCATCGCCTAGTTCTATTTGCATTGGTTATTCCTCTCCTAAGCCCCCACAGTTTCAGGGGGTGTCCACCACCACATCAACTCCATCAAGTCCCTCTACTATCATGGATGACTCCTCATCACATATTCAGCAATCTTCTGGATCCTCTTCTCCAGAAGCTCCACCGTTACAATCTTCTCAACCTCAACCGCTAACTTCTACCCATCCAATGGTCACTCATCTAAAAAATAACATTCGTAAACAAAAGGTTTTTCTTTCCACTAAGCACCACTTTGTTCTTGTTTTCACTCAAGCTTGACACCAAGTGAACCCACTTGTTTTTTCGTTGCAAACAAAGACCCCAATTGGCAACAAGCTATGGCCAGTGAATTTAATGCTCTCATTCAAAATGGCACTTGGGAATTGGTTCCTCGTCACCCTTCTATGAATGTGGTCAATTGCAAGTGGATTTATCGCCTAAAAACCAAGTCTGATGGCTCCATTGATAGATATAAGGCATGACTCGTTGTGAAGGGCTTTACTCAATAGGCTGGCTTGGACTATGATGAAACTTTTAGTCTGTTATCAAACCAACAACAATTTGAGTTGTTCTCTCCTTAGCTATCACATATAACTGGTCTCTACGTCAATTGGACATTAAGAATGCCTTTCTCCACGGCACCATTAAAGAAGAAGTCTACAAGAAGGAAACCCCAAGGATTTGTTGATCTGCATTATCCTAGTCATGTATATTGTCTTTGGAAAGCTCTATAAGGGCTAAAACAAGCCCCGAGAGCATGGTTTTCTCGGTTAAGTTCATATTTGTTATCTATTGGGTTTGTGGCATCCACTGCTCATCCTTCATTATTCATACAGCATCGCTTTAACAACATTCTACTTCTTTTCATCTATGTGGACGATATTATTATTACTGGGAGCTTTACCTCCTCCATCACTGAATTAATTACTCACCTTGGCACTGAGTTTGCAATAACCGATTTGGGAAATTTATAATACTTTCTTGGCATCAAAGCCCATAGATCCTCTACTAAGCTGTCCCTCACTCAATCCAAGTATGCCACCACTCTTCTAACTCGTATAGGTATGACTGATGCAAAACCTTGCTCATCACCTATGGCTCCCTCGACTTCTAAGTTGTCGAAACAAAGTGGTGAACCACCAACTGATGTCTCCACTTATCGAAGTACGGTTGGGGCATTGCAATACCTCACTCTTACTAGGTTAGATCTATCCTTTGTCGTCAATAAAGTGTGCCAATTTATGCATTGTCCAAATAAAGATCATTGGTCAGTCATCAAACGAATTTTGTGCTATCTCAAGGCTACTATTCATTATGGCATTACCTTGAGACCTATTCGCTAATTGAACTTCACTGCATTTACGGATGCTGACTGGGCCGGTTGCCCTGATGACTGAAAATCTACTAGTGGCTATTGCAATTATTTTGGTCCAAACTTGGTTTCTTGGAGTTCTAAAAAACAATCAACCGTTGCTAGATCCAACACTGAATCGGAATACAAAGGGGTGGCTAACGTATCCTCTTAATTATTATGGCTATTACAACTCATTCGAGATCTTCAATACACTCTACGTCGGCCACCACTTGTTCTTTGTGATAATGTAGGGGCAATCTATTTGGTTGCCAATCCCATCTTTCATGCCCGAACCAAGCACATAGAAATTGACTATCATTTTGTACATGATTTAATTAAAAAGAAGCAGTTGAAAGTTTGCTTCATTCCTACACAGGTTCAAACGGCTAATATCATGACAAAGCCTCTATCCATCTCTCGGTTTCTTATTTTACGTGACAAGCTCACAGTGACTCCGCCACCATTTCACTTGAGGGGGTGTGATAAAGCAAATCTCCCACGATACAACAATCTTCTACAATCTGTGCCAATTCCATTGATTAAGCCGATCTTCCACAATTTGTGTCAATTCTGTCGATAGAGCAAATCTTTCACAATCCGTACTGATATTGTAGATTGCTATCACTGATACTGTAGATTGTTATCTTTGTAAAATCTTTTTAGTTGTGTTTTTCCCGCTCATGTACATATTATATATATAATACAAATCTCCACACCGATTGTGTGTTCAATCAAACTCAAATTCATACTCTTTCATTATATATCAAATCCAACTTGCAAGAGAACTTTGCAGAGTGATTATATGGAGTTTATGAGCGATGAATGTGGTAGATCTCTTTGATTCATTTTTTAGTAATCTATTGGATGTAATTGGATCCATTCCCAAAACATGTAAATGGTTGAATGAGCCGGGTCATATAATTCTTTCTGAATATAGTAGAATTACTTTGAATTCTCTTCGTTGGCATATTTACATTTGGCCGAACCATGTCAATCTCGGTTTACAATTTAAGTGTAATTCTCATTACTCATTATAAATATTGTTATTTCTTCTTGCTCTCGAGATATTTGGTGAAACACCCAGTCCCATCACCATCGTGTAACTTATGCTAGGAAGCCGCCTAGAGTGGTAGGGCCATGTTTTCCTCCACTGATGGTCGAAGGAAGTTTCCTCCAATTACTCATATCAACCCATTAGAGGAAAGATTGGAGGAAATTTCCTCCCATAAGGAATAGATAAAAATATGACCCTAAAAAAGTTGTCTTCCTTGGAAGTATTCAAACCCATTACATATTGAGAAAATTTTAAATAAGGGTATGAAGTGCATTCATTTTCTCAAATAAGAGTGTGAAGTGAACTTTGTTTCAAATAAGAGTATGAAGTGTCATCATTTTTTTAAATAAAGGAAAATGAAGGCCTGAAGTGAATTTTGTGAAGTATCATAATTTTCTCAAATAAATGCCTGAAATGGATTTTGTTTTAAATAAGGGTATGAAGTAACTATGTCTGTTTTAAATAAGGACTTAATTTTCCAATTGGTCATGGACATTTTAATAATTTACCTTTTTTGTTAATTTTTTCCTTTTGTAATTATTTTTCCTTTTTCCTTTTTTTCTGGTTTTTCTTTCCTTTACCACCTATGGTCGGTTGGCCACCAATGATGCCAAAAAGCGCTGGGCGAGGGTTTCCCTTGTGGCCATTGACAAGGTCGGCCCTCGCTAGATTTGGGTGAGGGTCACCTCATGATTGATCGGCGAGGGATGACCTTGCCTAGGGGAGGCGACCTTTGCCCTGGGTGGGCGGCCATCAGCAAGGTTGGCCCTCATCGGTGGCTGGCAAGGGTCACTAAGCCCTCGTTAAACCCAGGCGACGCCCCTTGCCAAATTTGGCAAGGGTGGCCTCACCTGCGGTCAGTGAGGGCTAGAAAGCCCTAGCTGGCCTTTACCATTAGCCGGGAGAAGTACACTATCAGTGTTATAAGTTGTGTACGACGCTCACTTTGGTGGCAAAAGTTTGAAAAACGCTCACTTTGGTGCCAACTCCGATCCGGTTGGCCGGAAATCCGACGTTGCACTTTTTTATTAATTTTTTAAGCTGATGTGGCACGCCAGAAAGTATAGTCAGCATTTAAACAATGAAATGATGCCGTTTTGTGTCTTTCCCCTAAATTCAAAACCTTAAATCCCCAAACGACGCCGTTTTGTGTCGTCTTCTTCCCCGAAGACTAGTTCTTCCCCGAAGACTGGTTCTTCCCCGAAGAACAGCACCAGCAACCAGCAGCGCACCAACACAACACCAGTAGTTTTCCAGAAAAGAAATCACGCACTCGCCTCTGCCTTCACCCAATAGTTTTCCCTCATTTTCAATCACCTTGTCGACCTTTCAAATCCCTGAATCTCAGCCCTACCACCGCCTTTTCCCAAATAATATCGTCGGGCGTAGAGGAAGCGTGAGCTCGAAGAATCTCTAGAAGCACGAGCGATCTGGCCAATGGTAGCCGTGAAGATCTGGAACGCCATGGAGGTCGTCGGCGAAGCTAGCTGCGATGACGGCAACGGTCGTGGCGCCACCATCCCCTCCTCCGCCCTTGCCACCGACACCTCCCTCTCCCAAGTGACGGTGGCTGAGGGACGGCGGCCGAGCGATGACGAACAAAAAAACCCTAATTTCAATCCAAAAAAAAAAAATCCTCAAATGAGTTAAACGACGTCGTTTTTGTGAGGCCATCCATGTAGGACGGCAAAACGACGTCGTTTAAGGCCTTGTCGATTTTTTTTTATATATATAAAAAAAAGCCACGTAATCATTTTGGCCGGAATCTTTCGCCGGTGGCACCAAAGTGATCATTTTTCCTCTAATTTGGCACTTAAGTGATCCGACGGAAATTTTTAGCACCAAAGTGAGCGCCATACACAACTTATGGTACTGATAGTGTACTTCTCCCCCATTAGCCGGTGAGGGTGGCCAAGCCCTCGTTGGCCCTTACTAGTAGTTGGCAAGGCTTGCCGAGCCCTCGTTGACGGCCGCTGGCCCTTGTCATGCAAAAAAAGAAAAAAAGAAAAAGAAAAAGAAAAGTGAACAAAGAAAAGAAAAGAACTTTACCAAAAAAAACAAAGAAAAGAAAAGAATAAAGATAATTGAAAATTAACGTTAGAATTTGATGAAAATGCCCTTGATCGGTTGGAATTTTTAGTTGGGTAGTGATCGGCAAGGTTAGGGTCTTATTTAAAACATCCATTACCACTTTAAGCTCTCATTTGAAATAATCATAGCTACTTCAGGCTCTTATTTAACACAAGATCCACTTTCAGACTTTATTTGAGAAAATGATGGCACTTTAGGCTATTTTTTAGAATTTCCCGTACATATTTGAGAGTTAACCCACTTATCATATGCTCAAGATTACTAATTGATATATCAAGGGTAATTAATTTAATGGTAGTTTCATTTGTTTTTGTCTAGGATAATTACATGGGTAATACCCGAAAATCTTTTTTTTTTTTTGGGCTCAATGTAGTCCTTAAACTTTGCTTTTTAATATACTTCTTGGATTTTCTAAAATTAGCTCAATGGGATCCTTCCGTTAAGTTCAATCAACACCGTTAATTAGCGTTAATTAGCTGTTTTTGATGTGCTAATTTGGAAGCCTACGTATATAACATGTGTCTTCCTCTCATTCATTTCCCTTCCGCATCTTCTCCCCCCTCCCCCTCCTTCTAATATGCAACAATTAAAGGGCAAAAACGGATAAATTGCAGCCAGCAACTCACGGCCAAACAAATTTTTGCAGCAAGGAAACTCGTCGCCACCAGCAACTCGACCAACACCATCAAAATTGAACTCCGCACCACCACCGCAACCACCGCTATTTAAAAGCCACCACCAAATCTTTGTTCGTGCGCGCACTTGTGTGTGTGGAGTTAACTTCCATTAATGGAGGTCAGCCATATATTAGAGGTCGCGTGACCCAGACTTGAGGGGTCGAGCAACCCAAATCGAGACTCGAGGACCTTAATTAATGGAGGTCGAGTGCACACTACACAGCATCACTGACGCTAGTTCTTACTAGGCCGGCATGCCACTTTGGTAGAAAACATATGACATCGGACTCCAATTAATCAAAGAATCGTATTGAGCTAATTTCATAAAATTCGGGGAGTAAATTGCGAAAGAAAAAAATCAGCAAGTACATCGAATACCAAGAAAAAAGTTTAGAAACAATTCACGTAAATCAGCCTTTTTCTTTGGTCTCAAAGAAGCGAGTCATGTTCTCGAACCTTAGGCGGAAAAAAAGTCCCTTAAGAAAAGTAGGTATATAATTGACGTCAAATCTATTGAGAAATCCTGTTCAAAAAAAAAAATCTATTGAGAAAAAGAAATTGGTCCCCCATTGCAATATACGTTCCATAAGATCGACCGACATATTTACCTTCAGATATTCATTTACCATTAATTACATCTAATATGTAAATAAAAATATAAGTGAAAAAAATTCAATGTGTTCATCTTGGATTAAAATAGGGATTTGTCAACATTCTCGGCAATGTGCAAATTCTCGGAAGTGACCAGAGAATGTATCAGAAGAAGTGACAAGTGAAGGACTAATCTATATCATCAAAGTGATGGCCTAATAGTAAATGGGTCACATGTTTCTCTTCACGTTGCAAGTAAATCTCTGAACGACATGTATTGCACGATATTTTATGTCAGGAGACTTCTTTTTTGCTAGTGTTTCGATGGAGCAATGGCAATAAGCTTGTTAATAGTAAACCCTTTGGATTGCGGATGGTACAAAATAATTATGACTTAAACCGATCCTTCATCGTGAGTGTGAAATCCTTATGACAATGTCAAGAAGAATTCACTGGCACTAGTGTTACCCACCCTTTTACTTAGAAAAAGAAAAAACTAAGGATCAGCCTAAATAACTCAATAGTCTAGAAGTCCCAATTTATATTAAAGCCTAGTTCAAAGAATAAGCTGAGAAAATCTGAAAGGTTTTTGGTATGAAAACGTTTATTCCACCTAACTTTTTGTTTCGCCATGCTTTTTGATCTATTTCTTGAGATATAAAGTTGTCCGTTAAATTTTAATGGTAAGTTATGTAATGTAGTAAAATTTGTCTTTTGATGCTTGGGTATTCTCTTAGTAAATGACTATCTTTCTCTCGATCTTTGTGAAGTAAATTTTCTCCAAACATGATTTCGATTGGTGGGTTGAAGTTTTGTACATTACCCATATGCAAATTTACCTAAATATATTTTGAAATGTAGGTGATACTATGTTTTTAACTTGTGAATTAGAAGATTTGTGGGATAATTACCAACAAAATCTTAAATTTTTTATATTTGTATCAATTTAGTTATAAGTATTTTCATTTCACCATTTTATTCTAATTTTTTTGACAATTTATCAATATAATTATTCTGGCAAATTTTGACTGAAAATTATTAACATGAAAGTCATTTGTCATATATGGCATAACCGGTGCTAACATAATTTTACTTTTTATCTTTGAAAAAAATTCTAATTTTTAATCTTTTATTATTTTTTTATTATAGTTGGCAAGGGTCGTCAAAACCTCACCAACCACTAGGCAAGGTTGCAACTTACTCAAATTTGGGGAGGGCCGCTCACGGTGGCTAGTGAGGCCACAACTCGCTTAGATTTAGGCAAAACCCTAACAACTCTTGTCGACTGCAGTGAAAAAAGAAAGACAAAAGAAAATAAAAATTATATGAAAAAAATTTTAAAAACTAATGAAAAAGTGCACGTTAGTGCCAACCAATTCCGCAAAATGACAGATGTTCATATAAGCATTTTCTTGCCAAAATTGATCGAGATAACTACATTGACAAATTATCAAAAGATTCAGTATTAAGTAGGCCAAATTGAAAGTTAGTATTAAATAGGCCAAATTGAAAGTTTTAAATTGTATTGGCATAGGTACAATAAATTTAAGATTTTTGTGGTAATTTCCCCCAAAGATTGGTTGAAGAAAATTTGGGGGGGTGGGCGACCTTGATCAGGAAATATATTACTTGTTTCAACAACTACTAACTGTTTTCTTGGGTCAAACGGATCGACTCCACTAAATCAAAGGGGTCGATCATCAACATTTCTAGTAATATCCTTTGACTCTCCATGCAAATGCGACGAACCCTTTCAACCCCAATAAAACATTATATTGTTCAGAAAGGAACACATGGGTTTAAAGCAAAGACGCAATCAATCTTCGAATTGATCACGGAAAGCTTATTCCACGTTGTCCACCGTTGATGTTGGCTTTTGGGGCGTCCGAACTTTGATTAGAACCCGCGGAAACAGTCCAACGAAATGAAATTTAATAATGTCTAGCTCTCGATCTCTTGAATGACCGAGACTTGTGCGGTTGTTTAGGCACGAAAAGGTCAAGAAAAAGAGGGGTCTACAACGAGAAAATCTCCATTGATTGATATTTGACGGCAGAAAGCAGAGAAGAAAAGATGTCCGTGAGCGGAGGTCAACAAGGCGATGGAAGAAGGTCTAACGACAGCAAAGCACCAAGCGCATCGTCAATCATTAAACATTATTTAACTTAGAAGATCATCGAAACTCCTCTAATTTCTAAAAGATTTGGTCAATGTTTGATCTTTCTCTGCAGACTCTAGGCTTCACGGATTGGACCACTTTCTCAATCAAAGCTTTTACTTGCGGTCTTTCTTTCCCTCTCCTCTCTGTGCAGACATGAAACATGAATTGAATGTCTCGACACCGTGTCCATCTAATGTCAGTCATGGCGGAAAGAGAAATGTATTTTATATGTGGGCGCCCGCAGGTAGGGTTATAGCGGGTCCTCCATTGATATTTTCATGTTTTTTATCGATAAAAAGCTGGTCTAAAGATGACAATAATGAAAAATGTGAATGGGTTGCGTCTAGATGTGGATAACACCTCGAAGCTAGACGCTAGCATTTAATCATGTAGAGGTATTATATTCGTGAAAGTAGTACTTTATCAGGAAAAAATGATCAGGGGTATTGAGGTCATATTTACTCCATTCTATGTCTCTAATATTAATTCTGAGACTAAGATTAGCTGGAAAATATCAGATATGATAGAACAAGAAAATGAAAAACAGTTCAGTATAATTCATCCCCACAATTTGGATTTTGTGAAGGGAATAGTCTAATTTAAAAAATTGAAAGTGTAAATAAAAATAGAAAATAGTTTACTAAATTGCGATTTTATCACATTAAATTGCAGGAAAGAATTTGGGTCCAGTTCAGGGTTCATAACATGCATACCTGATTTCAAACTCCAGTGGAACTAAAGTTAACTACGAAGACAATATTGGAAGTGCAGTAAATCTTTCGGGAAAGATATAAGGTGTGCTTATCTGAGTGAAAGAATTCTTCGTGAATTAATGAATTACGGTAAAAGAGTATATGCAAACTTAAAGTTAAAAGTTGAATTCCCTAACTTGAAAAGGGATAAACATTTTGTTGAAAAATGATTTCTTAGAAGTCACGAAGTCTTTTTCGAAAGAAATACATTTACCCTAAAACTTTCATGATTTTCATCTCCCGATTACCCAAAAAATGACTGTCCTAGTTTACCATGTTGAGGGAGCTGGGGCATGCAATGAAAGTCATTATGATGGATTCTCAAACGAGGATCCCGCTAGCATGGCGGTACCGTCATGCTGAATATCTATCGGTTGGATATTGACCACAATTTTCAATTTGTGAAAGGTGGGCAACCGGATTGGAGAATTGTGGGAGGGAGGATTTTGGTGTTTTTATTTTATTTAAGGAATAATGTCACAATTTATTCCTCTATCTTTCTAGCTTTGTCCAACCAAATGTTTTAAAGTTCTATTTGATGGCAGTAAAAATGTTTTCCCTTGTAATACTTCCAGCCAAATCCCCCCCTCCCAAAAAAATGCATGAATTACGTACATGAAAAAATCTAAAACATTCACGAATTACTTAAAGGATAAAATAACCTACCAATAATTTTTTCATCCCCGCAAATTGATAAATTTGTTGAAAATCAACAATTTTGGAATGCTAACTTTTGGTTTGGGAGAGAGAGAATTTGATTCACTCGCTTAGGTCTTTCAATTTGGGCTGCAAAATTTTTTTTTTTTTGGTGGCTATTTTCTTGTTAAAACAAGCAAGTTATTGATTAAAAAACCTATAAGTGTGAAAAATGTTTCGTATAGGCGCCTTGCTAATAGTAATTCTACATTTATTTTCTCTTGAAATAAAAATGTAAAAATTGTTTTTTTTGCACTTAATGTAAAAAAAAATCTAACACTAATGATGTTAATAAATTTCTTTTTATTCCCTTATTTTTATTTTGGCAGATTTATTTTTTAATGTAAGAATTCCCACTAGTGGGGCTAGCAAACCCACCAAGAGGAATTTGAAGAAATTCCTCACAATGAGACTTTCCAATTTTTATTTTCCAAGAAAAAACCCATTTAAAAAGTCAATAGGTTTCTTTGAGCAAAATTTGTGGTGGAAAAGCCACCGTCTGTTATCAAAGACTAACAGTACTTTTATAGCCTATCATTTTCCTCAAATAATAGCCCGAGGAGATGCGAGGAGGCCTATTCGAATTATGGGTAGCTGCGTATTGCAGCACTATTTAATAGTGTGTATATACCCAGCGAATCTCTCGGCTAAAGATACGATCTTGATTGATATTGATGTGTTCGTCTTGATTGATAAATGTATCGATTGTTTCAAATATAATGGCGTAGCTTTTGCCAAACAGGTGGATCATACTTTACTAACAGAGGAGCTATTAATTTTATAATCCTTTTTAAATGAAGAAACGTCAGATTGCGGTCAACTCGTGGTATAATGGCGTAGCTTTTGCCAAACAGGTGGATCACACTTTACTAACAGAAGAGCTATTAATTTTATAATCCTTTTTACAGGAAGAAACGTCAGATTGCGGTCAACTCGTGGTGCCGTCATAAAGGTTTCCGACCTCTAATAATTTCCTTAAGCCGTGAAGCCCCACAGCGTACCATCACACGAAAATTTCAACACGAAAGTTGCAGATTTCAAATTGTCAGAGCTACTTGACAAGGACCGATGTCATGCTGTCATTACCAGAAAGGTCGATGTATATAGTTTCGGACTCAATAATTCTGAATATCTTAAAGTACAAAGAAAATGAACGATAGCTCTTTTTCCCAGTAGCGAAAGCTATTTATTGAAATTTTGTACGAAGATCGGCTGCGCAATATGGTTGATGAGCATAGGGTGGATGTTGTTTAATGACTAGGAAGTTGCAGAGATCATGGAAGTTACAACTGGATGCTTGCGGAGATCAAGGAGAGGCCATCCTTGTCAAGAGTGGTAAGGCAGTGAAAAATTTGGTCCGGATAGAAAATGATGTAAACCTAGTTTTTCTCTCTTTCCTTCATCAACAGGCCGAGTGGCAGATGGTAATAGACATCATGCATGAAGATAAGAAGGGCGCGTTTGATAACGATTTTATTCTTGGGAGTAGATTCGATCGAAATGATTATTTTTTATTTTGTTTCCGAGAACAAATTCTAAGTATTTTAAGCCGTTTGATAACTGTCCAAAATTTCTGATTCGGAATATAATAGCGTTTGGTATTGTGCTAATTGATTTTATTCCAAATCAATTTCTTTTAATTTTTAAATAATTTTTATACTTTTATACTTTTTTTCTTTCCTTTTCTTTTTTCTTTTTCTCTTATTCTTCTTCTTCGGGTCGGTCGCCGGACCGGCGATCGGCCGATGAGGGTGGCGACCTCACCGTAGCGTCGCTGGCCCTCGGTGAGGTTGGCCCTTGTCGGCAGGGGCGAGGCTCGCCCAGCCCTCACCTAACCCCACCGAGCCTCACTGGTGGCCAGGTCGGCCTCGCCGGGGCTAGGCGAGGTCTGGCCACTGGCGGAGTTGGGTGAGCCTCGCCGGGGCTGGGCTAGCCTTCGGCGAGCTTGCCGGATTGGTTGCCGGCAACCGGCAGACAGCGGCAGCGGACGGCGGTGGACAGCAGCGACGGGCAGTGACGAACAGTGGCGAACGGCAACAAAGGAGGGGAGAGAAGGGTTCCACATTTTTTTATTCTTTCTTTTGTTTTTGGAACAAGAATCAACTTTTTTTTTTTTTTAATTATTGATTCTATTCCAAATCTATTCCCGAGAACAAAAATTTTATCAAACGCGATTCTGTTCCTAAACTGCTCACGGGAACAAAAAATCAGAATCAGTCACTGTTGGGATGGTTACTGAACAACACCGAAAGATGCGGAAGAAATATTGGAGTGATTCCTGAGTATTTTACAATGAAGTAGGTTTTACACGATAACTATTTAAGGTAGCATGATTTTACAATGTTAATTACAATCAATTGAGATCAATCAAGAATATGCACAAACCTGAGAGACATAGAGAATTAAGGAAAATATGAAAAATCTCCTTATTTCTTCCAATTATCTCTAAAATCCCACTCAAATTTAAATTAAGTTTGGAGAAAAGAGCCCAAAAATGCCTAGACGAATGTGCTTTAGTGAAGACACCAACAGTATGATCAACCAATGAAGTGGAGATGAGATGAACAATATTACAAATCACGTGATATCATATGAAGTGATAGTTTATTTCAATGTGCTTAGTGTGCTTATGGAAAACAACATTATGTACTATTTGAATAGCACTTTGGTTGTCACAGTGAATAACTCTCCTGCCCTTATGATGGATTCATGCGTCTTCTAGCAACCATTGCAAGCACACTAATTTCGACATTGTATCAACTAAGAGTAGGAAATTTTGCTTTCATTCTAGTCAAGTCACGACGGTCTATTCGTTGATATGCCATGTGATGAATGAGTTACTTAGAAAGAAACAATAGCTTGTAGTAGAGTGACAATCTAAGGGGTCACTTGCTTAGTTAGCATCGTAATAAGCACTCAACGTAGAGTTAGTGGAAAAATGAAGGTCATGAAATAAAGTACGGTTGATGTAATGAAGGACCCGAAGAACCACAAAAAAGTGAGTTTATGTTGCCGGTCATGAACTAGCTGACAATATATATATAGCATAGACAATGTCAAGATGAGTAATAGTGAGATGTACAAGATTACCAACCAATTGTCCATAAAGTATAGGATTCCAAAGTGGACTTCCGTCTTTCTCATCAAATTTGGCATTAGTCTCAATGGGTTTGAGCAATCTTATTATCGATGAGTCCTGCACGAGAAAGAAGTTAGTAGCATATTTGCTTGAGAAAGATAATAATAAGAGATATCTAAAGAAACCTCCAAGTCTAGAAAATAATTGAGTCGCCCAACTTTTTTCTTTTCAAATTATTGATTGAGATTCTATTAGAGTTATATAATGCCAAAATGATTATTGCCAATTTTAATCATGTTGCCCACTTATAAAATCTATAGAATATACCAACGAGATGTATAATGAACAAAGAGAGAATGGTTGTAGGGGCCAAATGTAAAGCCAAGATGTTTTATAGTTGAGTTAAAGTTGGAATACTATGCACGGGGAGTGAGTTTTAGTCCATATAATATTCGACATTGAGGAATGCATTTTTATAGTTGAGTTCTAGGAAGAGGCTCCTTATAGAACTTTTCAGTAAGATTGTCATTGAGGAATGCATTTTTATATCCATGTGAAGCAGAGATCCTCGTTCAATATAGGTTCCAAAAAACGAAAAAAGAAAAACTTCGGGTAGAAGGAATACATGCAATGGGAGCAAAAATTTCATCATGGTCAATTCGATATTCCTAAGTAAAGTCTTTTACTATTAGCCTAGTTTTTTAGGGTTTCACTATACCATTTGCCTTTGTTATATTCTATCACACCAATTGACAACCGTCAACAGACTTTTGAGGAGGTAAATTAGTCAAATCCCAGGTGGACCGACGGACAGGAGAGGAGGAAATGACCAAGGGTGGAAAATCCCCTAATGGTACGAACGTATTAGGAGCCACCAAAGTGAGATCACTAAAAATACTTGAATCAACATTAGGAAAAGACAATTCTAGGGATGTAGTTTCAAAAGTAAAGCCAAATGTGTTCATTTGTAGGGAATAAATCCACTGGAAGATTGGTTACAAAGGGAACAATAGGACAGGATTTAGAAGGACGAAGAAATGAGAACATCTTGTGTTCCTAAAGAGTAATATGATGAGACATGTGAAGACAGTTGGAGACAGGATCCCAACATCTATACATTTTTTGCTCAAAGTGATACTCAAGGAAGCAACATAGGGAGGAACAAGGTTTGAGGTTCTAATTTCATGAAATTCATTTGGTAGAAGATGCATAAAACAAGTACTACTAACGACTCAAAGAAGATTGTAATTAATGACATTGCCAGACAAGTGCTTGTAAGGATAGATGTTACCTATAGTGGGTGTTAGAGTAGAATTGTTAATGCACATAGTAGTATAACAAGCCTCTCGCTAAAATTGTTCTATACTAATTGCCGAGATTAGAATAGCGCATACAACATTTAAGATTTGCCTTTGTTTATGCTCTGCTTGATCATTGTGTTGGGAAGTATTCAAACAAGAATGATGACTGATGGCACAGTTTTGAGAAAGAATATTGAGACATTTTATGTCTCTATATTCCATGGCATTATTAGTACAAAAATACTTGAAGTTGTGAGAATTGTATTTTGATCATGATAACAAAATCACAGTAAGTATGAGCAAGTTCAAATTAAGTTTTCATAAGATAAAAACATGTATAATGAGAATCATCACCAACTCGATTCTGTTGGGACCACATTGAAGAATATTAGCATATGATATTTTACGCAGAAATGGGCTCATTGGCCCTTATATTCGTCGTTTCAATGATCGAATTGACTGGTAAAAAATCTAACCTCTGCATAAACGGATGCATGGGTGTGACACGTTTGCAAGTTTGTCTAGTTCTTCCTCATTTTCTTTTGTTTATGCTCTTTACTAAATATCTGAAATGTTACAAGGTAGAAAAATGTGATGTATATTAAAAAAGTTTAATTGTAATTTCTATATACATATTTGTGTAAATCTACTATTCTATACTTGTTTAGGATCACAAATGACACTGGAGAGGGTTTCTATGTTTTAGACTCTTCAAATTGTCTCTGTTCATTTCTTGCTTTCATTGGCTTTCTCGTACAGTTTTGAGTGGAACAAGACGGGTTATGCACGTCAGCGACATGGGTTTTCACTTGGAATGGACATGATATTAAGGGTCCGTTTGGTTTACTTTTTTAAAGGAAGAAAAAATTGAGGAGTTTAGCAAAAAAAATTTTGACTATTTTTGGGAAATGTCAACATTGGCAAAGTTGAAAACTCATAGTAGTTGAGGACTGGCTTTGGGTTTTCAGCAATTTTTGGAAGGTAAGTCCTATAGATAAATAAATTTTTTTCTCTAATCACCTCCATGAATAGTTTCATATTCCAATTTCACCCTAGCGACTGTTCATCTTCTTTGCAGATCTGGAGTTCTCAAAGGTAGAGGAGCTAGATCGATGCCAACAAAGGGTTACTAGATTGCGTGACACTAGTGTTGTGTGGCCTCCATTTACGGGACCTCCATGAGGAGCCGCGTGGGGTCACACGACCCTCGTGATCCCTTGCAGAGCTCCACCTCAACGTCGCCTCAGCTAGGGTTTGCACTGATTGTTGAAAGCTAGATCTGTGAAATTAGACTATTAAGGCCAAATCTAGGATGTTTAAGCTCGCGCGATTAGTCACACCACATAGGACGGTCAGCGTTCACGTTAGGATTTATGCCCAAAATTAGTTTGAATAACTACATTTAAAAATTGTCGAAAAATTTAGAATTAAAATGACCAAATTGAAATGTTAATAATTGAATTGATATGTGTACGATGAATTTTTGACTTTTTATTTTGATAGAATTTTTCCCTAAGATCCCAAATGGTCAACAATTGAGTGGTCATATCTGGAGGTTTAACCCACGTGGATCAGGCTGACCATGACTGATAATGTAAAAGCAAGATCCGCTTCAATAGATTGTGTGGTTGGAGGACATGTCGGTTCGCACGATGTGAACAAATCGTACGTTCTTTCCATTCTTTCGCATCATGATCTCTCTCTGGTCAAAGCAATGCCGACAAGAGAATAGGGGGGAGAGGAAGCTATGCATGAATGACACTTCAACCCGATTGAGTTATAGTCGACAAACTAGGCTCTCTTCGCCGAATGTGCACGTAATCACATTGCTCGCAAGCCTCTTCGACCTACATATGGTCATCTTCGTTGGTCCTCCCTCTACTTGTCTAGCGTATAGAGTGGCTTCTTTGATGCTTGAAGCAGTGGTCCTTTCTTCCCTTGAGGTTTTGTCTCGACTTCATAGGGGCGAATCCGAAGAATCTTGAAGGAAAGGTGAAAACAGAGCAAGAGAATAATCTTCAGTCAATTTACATTTTCCCCCTGAGCCAGTAAGTTTTTTTCCCCTGATAAAATATGGGGTACTCTAAAGTTTTCTTTTTAAAAAAAAAAAAAAGTTCTTTTGTTTCACTAGGACCATCACAAGCATTTCTTCAAAATCACGTACATGCAGAATTTTCGCCATTACAACAACATAGAACATGTTACGATTTTTAGCGAAATATCAACTATAGGAAAAATTACCATAACAATTCTAAACATATCATAATTTGGTCAATTCAGTCATAAACTTCTTTTTTAGCTTGTTCAGTTTTAAATCATTTGTATTTGTACAAATGCAATCAATCCATCCAATTTTGATTGTCCGGCCAACGTTGACATGTTAATTTTTTTAATATTTGTTTTTATTTTTGTCAAATTCATTATATTTTTTTTTCCTTTTTTCTCTTTTTTTTGCCCTCTCCTTATTCCCTTGGTTGGCGAGGTTGACCTCGCGGGCCACTAGTGAGGCTCACCCTCGCCCAACAATGACGAGGGATAGGCCTTGCTAGGGGTGGCCAAGGCTCACCCTTACCAGTGCTGGCGAGGTCGATCTCATCGGCCCTAGCCTCTAGTCGGCCACCGGACCGGCTAGAGGTAGAAGGGAAGAAAAAAAAAAGAAAAAAAAAGTGAAAATAAATATAAATCAAATATTAAAAATTTGTCACATCAACGTCGGTCGGTGTCCATGTCAACGCCGATCGGCCAAAATTAGCCGAATGAATTGAATTGGCACAAATATAAAATATTTAAGCTAATAACATTGATTAAATGAAGTAAAGGACTTCGGTATATATAGAGGACCTGAAATGGCAACAAAAGCAAAAAGGTTTATAACTATTTTAATAATTTTCCCAACTACTATACTAGCGGTATTTATTTGAGCAAAATTGCAACTTAGCTACATAGTTCAAACTACCGTACTAATGTGATATCCTGAGCTAAATTGCTCCTACTCTAATAATAAATGTAATAACTATACTACAAAAAGGATTTGGAAATTAGCTAGAGGCCCCTCGCCCATTGTAGTATTGGCGGGGTAGGAACCGTTATACTGAAATCGTTATGCCTAGGTTTTGCTTCATTAAGAAAGAACGGATACATAAATATTTGATTGACATCTTATTAACCTAACTACAGTTGGTGATGATGACTGAGACTTCATACTATTAATTTTCATCACTGGTGTTGCTTGTCGAAGAAATGTCATGTGAATTGATATGTCCTTACACTCATCGAAAAAAAAAAAGGCGATTTTAATGAGCTCTATAAAGCGATCATCACAATACCGATCAACATGCGTACCTAACAAAGTTCGTCCACACACAAAAAATATTTGTAATCATCTATTGGCATTCGAGTGTTTCTTTGATATATACCTTCATTTGTTCATTGCTTTAGAAAAACATCCTTTTGGAATTTTAATTATTCCGAAATCATCGTTAATTTAATATCTTTGTGATAAGTGCATATGTCCGTTGTAATGATGTGGTGAAGATATCAGAAAGACTCTGTTACAGGAAAAAAAAATTACCAACTTTTGGTTATTATTGACATATGATAAACTTCATCGATGAAAGCAAAGTTTTGCCATTTATGAACAAAATTATCGACAATTTGATGAATCGACAACTTGAAGGGTCGACAACAAATGGAATTGAAAATTAGGATGCAGCCATCAAAGAAGTAACCGTCAATATAGTGGAATAAAATAATCGTCAAGATAGTAGAGTTGAAGAAATCGTCAAGATGATGGAGCCAATGTAACCATTCAATAGCTATTTGTAACCTTCCTTTATGACTTCCATTGATAACCATCGGTTGTAAACTTAAATAGCCACATCGTACTCTTTGGGCCCCCCTCGCACGCACAAACAAACAAACATGTTATCCTTCACTTCTTACACTATAGTTATAGTTTCCATATTTACATCATCAAATTAAATTCCAACACGTTTCTTAATTGTAGTTTCTAGCTCTGTGTCCTCAATTAAATGTCAGTATGTATCTTTATTGAAGTTCCTAGGTGCCTTGTCATCGATTAAATTTTGGTGTTGCATTTTTATGTTCTCAAGCTACATCACCGATTGAATTCCAGCATAATTTGTGTACATTTGATTCCGTTTGAAGTCAAGCTATTGATTCTCTTGTCTACTTGTGATATTTCCTATTTAAAATCACCACAAAACATGTCTCCTCTAATAAAAAAAAATGAAGAATAACTTTAGATGAAAAGTATTTTGTTGCGAAGTTGAATTTCGGTGGAACACTCTGATAAAAGTGATAACCTCCATGAGATAAGCAAAAAGTGAATACAAGGTTGAGAATCTAGATAGTACAAGAACAAATAAGATATGAGAAAGTGGTCTTAAGGATTTGGAAGTAGCATGGTCAATCTGTCATCAAGGTAGTCTTCCACACTCAAGATGATTCTTGGACACCTAAAGTGTCAAAACTTAGCGTGGAGGAACACTTAAGTGTAAAAAGTTAGGAAAATGATACTTAGGTGTCAAAATCGAAGTGAAATTGATCAGGTAAGTGTCAACGGTAAGAAAATCCAACCAAAATGCATACTAGCCTTTTCCCGATGAAGCAAGAATGATGTGACTAAATAAGTGCAAAAAGACGTCGTTTTGCTGACGTAACTAGATAATTAATATAACTATCAATTTAATTAAATCTAAAACTAAATTTATTTATTTATAAAAATAAATAAATTAATTAAAAAAGGGAAGAAGTTGAACAGTTGCGGGCGGCTGAGGGCTCAACTCGCCGCCGCCTCCCCACTGTCATCAAGAAAGGTTGACGACGGTAGGGGCTAGGGCCCGGTGACCTTGGCCGACCCTCCCCCCAACATTGCGAGCAAGGGTCAGCGATGGCGGGGAGCCAGCGATGAGGGCTGAGCCCTCGCTGTTTTGCAATTGCTGTTGTTGTTGTTTTTTTTTTTTTAATTTGGTTTTAAATTTAATTTAATTAATATTTATACTAAAATTCAAATTCGTGCCACAACAACATCGTTTTAGTGCTTTTTTGCTAAGTCAGCTCTCTAGCGTGGGCAAGTCATATTAATAAAAAAATTGATACATAAGATTTCCGGCGGAGTTCGTCGAACTTGACACTTAGGTGTCCTATTTAAAAAAAAAAAATAATACTTACATGTTACTTTTATAACTTTTGGTACTTAAGTATTATTTTGTACCAAGTTTTGGTGGTTATGCTGTTCTTTTGCCCACTCAAGACAATCATGAAAAGTTGATCGCAAGTCATCCCATGATTTGACTGTAGACAGCACCAATGGACTGGTTATAAGGAGCACATGCTCCTAGGAGCATTTGATCGTGCTCAAATCAAATCTCGGAAGGTGAAGATAAATGAGTGTAGTTGTGGATGACCGTTGAATGGGTAAAGGTATAACTATTGACGGACCGAGAGTCCGTAGTAGTAGAACAGGAAACAAGTCAGAGCAGGTTTGACAATTTCGGTCAAACGGTGAGGGGTAGAGTCATGTCACAATGGCGCCAAACTCCACTTTGGGAAACAATGCTTTCGTCTGAAAAATGGATTGTATGGGCGATCTAGACCTCGGTGACAACATCAAACAACTCCCAACAGCTCCTAATTTCTCAAAAGATGCGTGACAACATCAAACAACTCCCAACAGCTCCTAATTTCTCAAAAGCATCTTTAAGGGTTGAAATGAAGATGTCTATATAAAGAGGATCAACGTAGCTAAAAAACGGGTGGGATGAAAAATAAAGAAAGCTTGTTTTATTATTATCTCTATATGTTACTGTCAAAGTGAAATTTCTTTGTAGTGTTCTTCTTGTTCTGTAATCGATGACGAGAGGATGTGTACAAAAGCGCTACTGGTACTCGCGTTCTAATCGTATGATTTATCTTGTTATGGAAGTAATACGGGAGGGTTTTAATTCTCTTGATGATTATTAGTGGATTACAAACCCCATTAAGACTGTTACGTAGCAAAGTGAACGCAGGCTTGGAAATAAAACCAAACCACTATATATTTTATTGTGTAATGTTTTTCTATTTGTTTATTGTTATTGTGAAATTTTGTGGGGCACTGTCAATTGTTTTAAAAGTTTAAATTGTTAGATAAATGCGTGGTTTAATATTTACTTACACTGTTGATTATTCTAAAGGTTTAAATTATTAGATGAAGGCGTTGTTTAATTTTTAATTACTTTAATACCCCCCCAAATGTTTAGATTGGTCTTTTTGCTTAGTACGAAGTATAGACATATTTAATTGAGGAGACAAATGAGATCTGGAAAGATTTGAACTCGTTACTTCCAATTCTGATACCATGTAAGATTTTGTAGAGTTACTGCCGAATGTTTTAAAAGTTTAAGTTGTTAGATGTAGGCGTGATTTAATATTTAAGTACTTCAAAGTTACAAACAACTTATTATCTTGTTATCTTTCGGGAGACAAATTAAAGTTTTACAAACAACTTATGCACCCCTCTCTAAGTTGTATTGTTAGCCTAACATTTTGTTTAACTAAATGTACTATTTCAAGCATATATTCACAGTAGTAACAAATTCAAAGTATAGTTTGCATAACACTTTAAATAAACTTATTAAAACTTTATTGTAACTTTTAAACAACATCTTATAATCTTTTTAACTGATTATAATCTTTTTTTCATAACGATATCAAAATTCAGGACCACTACTATTTCACTACTGTGACATGAATGTCTATGTAACATATCAGATAACGTAGTTTGAGTAAAAAAAAAATTATTATTATATGACCAAATTAAGATTTTAACAGATTGGTAAACAATTCACTTGAAGCGCCAATGAATGCATCCTATGTTAACAACAAACAGATGGTGGCGAAATTTTCACAAGAAAAGGAAGGAAGTGAATTTTTAGGGTTTTTAAAGAAATCAAAGGATTCCAGTGAAAAATATCATTGCGAATTTCTTTAACCTTACATTCTTTAGTGCATTTTTTTTTCGCAAGATATCCAACTATCTTTTATGATACATTGTCATGGATGATGAAACATCATTCAACTCTTGCCTGAACAAAGAGATAGACATCAAATGATTAGCAAAATAAATAGCGAGAATTTCCATAATAAAGGAAACTGAAATATATGAAACTGGATGATATTGCCTCTAAATCTCTACAAATGGTGAGGAGCAAACCATTTCACTCTCAAGAAATTTTAACACTTGAAATGGGATAGCCTTAGGATATGCTCTGCTTTCACACAGCAAGCCGATGGTACAAAGGGGAATATTCCAGTAAATGTTGAAAAGCTATCGGGAATTTGCATTCTCACTTTATACTTTCCAGTTATATCGAGTTATATCATTTTACATGCTCAAAATATTGCATATACTCATGTTATGATTTAATTACTATTTTAGGAAAAGGACATTGCATATGTGATGACTTTTATATGACATTCACTTCGATAGCATAACTTTTCAATCGATTACTTGGGGGCCATAAATTTTAAAAAAGTTTACTTAAATGACATCGCAATTTCCTTGTCAAAAATGAAATGTGGCATTAATTTGATATAAATGTTTCAACATGGCTTGACGGGGAAATGAAGTTAAGTAAAATGACATTGTTTTGGCCTTTTTTGTTGACCCAAATTGATTTGAAGACCAAAGCCCTAAGCCAATCCGGTGTAAGTGAAGAGTAAAGTGATGACGTTTGTCGTCTAGAAGCAAACACTCGTGACTCCGACGGCAGGCGGAGGAGAAGCCGATGCCATCGCCCCCTCACCTCCTTGGGGTTCTGTTTGGAACTTCTAAATCCTTTTTAACAGTATGAGAAGTATTATCCATATTGCATTCTGAGCAGGAACTCAAAGGAGTTAAGGGAAGAGGAAGGGATTTCTGATATGGAGGATGAGCACAAGGTGGTGAAGGCAGTCATGTAATTGATTGAAAAGTTATGACAATAAAGAGAGTATTGTACGGTTGTGATATCCTTTTCTCTACGTGTTATGTCTCCAATTTTCTTTCTATTGGAGGATAAACCTATGTGATGGGATTTGGATCCACCTCAATTCAAGCTAAACTTTAGGAGAGAACTTAATTGATGTGAATATTTTTTTTTTGTCATAATTTTCTGGAAATTTTTTCTCTTGCAAAAATTCACATTGACGATAATATTTAGAATACTATAACAACTATGGTCTTAAATGTGCATAACACATGCACATATAGGGATGATTGCCAAAAAAAATCATAAACCTATTGTATGTATGCTAGTTCAGTTTTAAACCTTTCAATAAGGTCAATTTAGTCCTAAACTTTCTGTCAATTTGTCAATTTAGTTATGTTCATCAAATTTGATCAGAATATTACTGAGGTAGATGTCAGTCGTCCTACGTGGTATAGCCGACATCGACGTGAACAATTTTTAAATAATTTTTTTGAACTTTTCATTTATTTATTTATCTTTTTTTCCATTATGGTTAGTGAGGTTTCTCTAAGGCCTTCCCATGTCTAGCAACCCTCACTAACCACAACGAATAAAAGAAAAATAAAAGAAATAAAAAATAATTATAAAAATTTAGAAAAATTATTCATGTTGGCGATTTTCGGCCAAAATTGGCTCAAAGGATTATATTAGCAAATTTTCAAAAAGTTTAAGACTAAATTGCTCAAATTAAAATATTTAGCACTAAATTGACATTCGTACAATAGACTTGAGTTTTTTTTTTTGGGTCCCTATAAATGCAGGTATATAAAATGTCTTGTTATAGTTGTTTCTCATCAGTGTGGAAGAACACCTTGGTTGTTTACCTCCCTATGAGAGTAAAGTCCCCATAGAGGCAAAAGTAAGAGGACTCGCGGTATCAAAATTAAAAACAGATCCATACTTTGGTGTTTAACGCTCATGTTGTGCTAAGAACGTTGGTGGACAAGACACGATGCACAAATGATGTCCTTTATTCCCATATGAGCAACCATGTTCATTCTTGCAAAGTAATCGAGCTTATGTGACACCTCAAAACATCACATGCACATGTCATTTCCGTTTATACTCATAAGTATAATTATGCATGCAGAAGTATAATAAAATTTTCACAACATCCCTTATTGGAAAATCGCACAAGTTTAGTGATATACATATGCTTCTTTATATCAGCACTACTTTACCAACATTAAGCAAAATAAAATATATAGTCTCGGGAAAGATCAAGGTCACCTAACATCACTACACCCACACTAACCAAAAGCAAGCTGTTACAGTATTCAACCATCACCTAACTCAAGGATCGATGATCTCGGTATCATGACGTCTCATTCATCGCCATGCCCAAGAGGACCACTAAACCCTCTTAAAGGTCCGATTGTCTTGCCATTTACATCAAAATACCATGCGATAAAACGGTGGCGAAGAAGCTCAAGTAAACCTACATCCATCCAAACACTGGAGCTATGCTTAATATATACTATCTCGGATCTTGGTACAAGTATATCCCAATACTCCAACTCTATATATACGAACATGGTTCAGGAGGTGGATCTATCCTACAACTCTAAAAAAATAAAGGAGTGAGCCGAAGCCTAGTAAATGATACCTCTAAGTCTAATGTAAGAGATCATCTCAGTACTCAATCTGGTACATGCAAAGCACAATGATCCATTTACATATATATTAACTATGAGAGATGATTGAATAAATGGATGCACTAATTTATCTAGCTTGTTATGTCGATGGAAGCCATAAATAATAGCACATAAGATTATTCACTTAAATGCAAGCAAATAACATAATGCATTGTGATGCATGATTATCATCGATTAGTACATTAATAGTCATGTATGCGTCTGGTCATGCATCATATTAATTATCATCTCATTCAATCTCAACTTCTGGGGCATCCCAACTCTAGGGCATCTTAACTCCGAGGTATCATCGCCACTAATATATGACTGACAAATATAACTTTTCATAATACTTTCTATATTTACTCACATAGCAGCAATTCACATGATAATATTATAATTATATGAATTTTCTGGCATCAACGACTAAATCAATGCTCATTTCAAGAATTGACATCTAGCACACACCTTTTAATGCAATTTACTTTCGAAATATAATTACTTGCCCTCTCAATGATCACATACGCGAGTAATGATACTAAGATACTTACCTCTTTTCATTTCTCATGCGAGCAAATGATAACATTCTCAAAGAATCGGCTACGTGAACATTGACGACCCAAATAATCAACAACATAACATTGACAATGCTTAGCTAGTAAATCAGTAATTTCGTGAATCATTGAAATAATAATTTTAGGTTTAACATTCATTTATAACCAAAAGATTGTCATTACATCTTAGAGAAACAATCAAATGCCCCCTAAGAAATCCATCAAACACATCCTAGGCATGTAACAAGTTTAATGATCCAATTCAAGTGAACACAAGAAAATCACATATCATGAATGTAGCTTCACTACACTTGACAACAAAAGCCACATATAAGTTAACAACCAACAACCAACCAAGTCAAGAGTACTAAGTAGATCACTCTAACTTAACCCCTAGAATTTTCTTACCATCAAATTCAAGCTAAATTAATCAACCAAGTCGAGAGTACTAAGTAGATCAATCTAACTTATTCCCTAGCAAGTTAAATTAACAAACATCAATCAACCAAGTCAAGAGTACTAAGTAAATCGGTCTAACTTAGCCTCTAGAGTTTTCACTCACCTCAAAAATAACTGGAGCAAAAATCAAAGCTTTGTTATCTTCAAAGCAAAATAATCAAGAAAGTAAATTAACAACTCCTGATTTTTTTAAACAACAAAACTAATTTGATAAGATAAAGAGGAAGCCTAAAATTTCGCTTCACCTTGTGAATACTTGAAATATCGAAATACAATCGTGGGACCTTTGTCTTTGCTTCAAAAGAGTGGGATATGCAAGAGAGAAGAAAGCAGCATGGAACTCTCTCTTTCTTTGCAAGAATGATATAAAACTCTAATTAAAACTTGGATTCTTAAAATGGCTTCACATGATCAAGAGGATATATTCTTGGAAGACTTTCATGGATTACAAAAGGATATGAATAAGTGACCGGGGAAAAGTAATAATGAACTTGAGTTAAAAACATGTGGTGAGATGTGGTCAAACTAAAATGTTACAAATGACTTAATCTTATAATTTCAAAGTAGATGCTTTGATTCAATTGAGAGATAGTTTCTTCTTGGCCAAGTATAAGGAATGAATCATCAAGGCATTAATGTGCTATGTTGTCATGAATGATGTAATGCATGATATCATGGGTGGCCAAATTCAATGTTTCAAACTTAAGAAAGAGCATGTGAATTAAAGTACTTAGTGGGAAATGAAGAGAGGTGTTCAAGTAGAAAAGATACAGGTGGTAAAATTATATGGCTTCATCCAATGATTGGACCAAGGGAGATAAACTTAGAAGACCAAGAGTTGCCAAGAGATAAGAATGAATAACCGAGGTTAGAGTAATGAAAGTTTAAATTTGCAAACACTTGGTTGCAATTGAGTGAGAAGTACTCAAATTTTAAAGTGATAAATGACTCAACTATTTGGTTTTCAAAGTAGACATTTATATAATCTTCTAAGATATTTTGTACTCCGATAAATGAATAAGAAAAGTAGTGTCCATTCAAAATACTAATAAATCTGTGTTGTAAAATGTTGCATTGCGAATATATAATAGAGAAGAGATTGAGAAGAGAAAGCAAGTGAACACTAGAGATAGTAGAGAAAGCTAGATATTTCACTGTATTGTGATTGTTGTTCTCAGTTCTATATTATTGTAATTGTACATCAAAACTAAACTCCTATTTATAGGAGAACAACAATGTACTTATCATTAATATCAATGTATCGAATGATACATGTACTGGATAAGGAAGATGAACGTTCATTGTATAGGGAGATATACTTAGAAAGTATGATACAAATGTACCATAATAAGTACATTAGATAAGATGAATATAATGAATATTCATTCATGTATTTCATAACACTCCCCCTTGAATATTCATTGTATTCATTACGAATGTGCATCGAATGATACTGCCTCGTTAAAAACCTTAAGCCGGAAAAACCCAGTGGGACAAAAACCGGACAAAAGGGAAAAAGAGTGCAGAGCACAAATGTTATGATCTCTCCCTTTTATGGATGCATTAATTGCCTCATTAAAAACTTTAAGCCGGAAAACCTTGTGGGAAAAAACCGGACGAAAAGAAAAAAAAGAGTGCAATGCGTATATAGCCGCTGCTGGGGCTAATCATTCTTGCATCTTATGAACTTGCTGCATATCAATGCTGCAATGCATAGTTCATAATATCTCCCCCTCAATTGAGCCATATAGCCACTTCTGGGGCTAATCAATCTTGCATCTTGTGAACTCGCCGCATACCAATGCCATATACTAATTTCTCAAAACTTGATGTTGGCAATGATTTGATAAAAAGATTTGCAAGATTGTTTATGGATCGAATCTGTTTAACATCAATTTGTCGACTTTCTTGGAGTTCATGAGTATAGAAAAATTTCGGCGAGATATGCTTGGTCCTATCACCTTTGATATATCCTCCCTTGACTTGTGCAACACAAGCAACATTATCTTCATAAATTATAGTGGGAGAATTTGTAACCGGTATTAAGCAACAAGAATTATGAATATGTGTTATAACGGATCTTAACCAAACACACTCTCTTCCAGCTTCATATAAAGCAATAATCTCAGAGTGGTTAGAAGATGTAGCTACTAGCGATTGCTTCGTAGAACGCCAAGAAATAGCGGTGCCGTTATAACAAAATAAATACCCGGTTTGAGAGCGAGCCTTATGTGGATCGGATCTATATCCAAAGCATCAGCATATCCAACTAAACCAGAGTTAGTGGAATCCTTGGAATAATATAATCCCAAATCTATGGTTCCTCGGAGATAACGGAAAATATGTTTAACTCCATTCCAATGTCTCCGAGTTGGCTCAGAACTAAAACGTGCCAATAAATTTACCGCAAAAGCGATATCTGGTCTCGTACATTGTGCCAAGTACATCAAAGCCCAAATTGCATTGAGATATGGTACTTCAGGACCAAGTATTTCTTCATTTGATTCTCTAGGACGAAATAGGTCCTTTTGGTAGAGACCTTATAACCATAGGGGTGCTCAATGGGTGAGCTTTGTCCATATTGAAACGTTTAAGCAATCTTTCAACGTATACTGATTGATGGACGATTATTCTATTTGCTTTATGCTCAAGCTCTAGACCAAGACAAAGTTTGGTTTTACCCAAATCTTTAACTTCAAACTCCCTTTTCAAATATTCAGCAGTTTCAACTAACTCTTCTGGAGTTCCAATTAAATTTATATCGTCGACATAAACTGCTATAATAGCAAATCCGATTTCTGATTTCTTAATAAACACGCATGGGCAGATAGGATCATTCTTGTACCTTTCCTTAATTAGGTACTCACTTAGGCGTTGATACCACATGCGACCGGATTGCTTTAACCCGTATAAGGATCTTTGCAATTTTATTGAGAATAAATTGCGGGGATGCATGCTTCAGGCATTTTGAATCCCTCGGGAATTTTCATATAAATATCAGAGTCTAATGAGCCATATAAATATGCCGTCACAACGTCCATAAGACGCATTTCCAATCTTTCAAAGATTGCTAGGCTAATAAGAAAACGAAATGTAATCATATCCATCACAGGTGAATATGTCTCATTATAATCAATCCCAGGTCTCTAGGAGAATCCTTGGGCAACGAGTCGGGCTTTATACCTGATAATCTCGTTTTTCTCATTTCGTTTTCGGATAAATACCCATTTATATCCAACGGGTTTTACATTATCGGGGATACGAGTTACAAGTCCAAAAACCTCTCGTTTAGTTAGGGAAGCTAATTCAGCCTTAATTGCTTCCTCTCACTTAGGTCAATCTTGCCTTTGACGGTATTCAATAATAGATTGCGGCTCACAATCATCATCCATAATTTTATAAGCAACTGAGAATGCAAAAGCATCATCAATGATGATTTCATTTCGATCCCAAATTTCATTACAATATGTAATGGAATTCTCGATATTCCCGAGGCTAGTGTTCCTTTCATGGGTTTGCGCCTCTTCAGGGGTAATAAACTCTTCGGGAGCAAGCACAACGCCAGGCTCTTCTGGAGCGGATTTTTTATTCTTTCCCCTTCGTTTTCGAGGAGCAGTATCTTTTGATCCTATCGGTCTACCACACTTCAAGTGCGGGGGATTTTGATCCATTTTAGCCTGTCCTTCGGGAACAGCTATCCTAGCTGGAGCATTTGCAGCTGGAATATGATAATAGTGCAAATAAACGTGCAAATGTGTCATTGCGCGTAGATAATAGGCAAACATGGGACCATATACATGATGTGTCCACTAATACCATAAAATATCAAAATGGTCCACTTGGTGATTGTATTGGTCCACAAATATCACCCTGAATTCTTTGCAAGAATAAAGGAGATTCAAAATTAACCTTTGTTATAGAATGTTTGATAATGAGCTTTCTTTGTGAGCAAGCCTCACAATTATAATTTTTGGACAACGATACATTTGTATCCTTTAAAGTGTGCCCTTTTATATTTTGAATTATCCTACGCATCATTGAAGCGCTAGGATGATCAAGGCGATCATGCCACAGTCCAAACTGATCAGGGCTTACCAATCTTCAGGATGTGGTGGCGTAGGTTTCAACAGCCTTAATCATGACACAATACAAAACCATAGAAGAAGCTTTTAGCTTCTCATCTTATGGATGGTCTTCAGGCCCATCTTATAAGAGGAAATGCCAATATATTCTTTATCTTACTCATAAATAGTCTCAATATGGTACCCATTACGGCGTACATCTTTGAAACTGAGCAGATTCCTTTTTGATCTAATGCTCAAAAACGCATTCTCAATATGCAGGATTGTGCCATTTGGCAAAATAATTGTGGCATTCCCAAAACCATCAATAATCGGAATAGGACCTAATATTGTATGGATTTGTGCCTTACACAATGTCATACTCGAGAAAAAGTGTCTATTACAAAATATAGTATGTGTTGTTGCACTATCAAGCAAACAAACATCTTCATTTTTCTTGGTATTTTCCATTTGCATTTATATTGACAACTTCAGGTGTCAAGTATCATAAAAGTTGCATATTAGTTATATAGTCGAATAAAATTTCAAAAATAAATATTATATAAGGTTCATAAGCATTTCATAAAAAAACAATAAAAAGTAAAACATTTCAAACAAAAATAACGTAAAATTCGAAGTTCATCCACCAATCTGATTCATCAAAGTAATCAAAGGTCCTCAAAGAAATCAGAGACATCGAATGATGCATTTGCTACTTCAGGAGCAACAGGAGTCCCACCAACGGAGATATTGTTGGCCTCAACAGTGGTTATGGCAGTAGGATTGATTTCAATGGCATGAGATTCACCACGCTTGCCCGTATTCTTTAAAGATGCCTGGTATAGGTCAACAAAATGTTTTGGCGTATGACAGGTACATGACCAGTGCCCAGTCATGCCACAGCGATGACAATTACTTTCATTAATCACCTTCTTTGGCTTCTTTTCTTTGCCATGATTCAGGCCAAAGTTTGATTTCCTAGGACGGTTAAATTTCTTGCCATCCCTTCTAGGATTATGTTATTGCCTGCGCTTATAGCCCTTAAAATGGTTAGTATTTTTCTCAAAGTTAGCATGTGCTTCAAGCAATGCTTTTGAGCCAGCAGGTCTAAGATCATGATTTTTGAGTAGCAATTCATTAGTTTGCTCGACAGTAAGAAACACAGAAATTAATTCAGAATATGTGGCAAGCGCGTTCTTTGGTATTGCTGTTGCAATACAATATTCGAAGCATGAAAGGTGGAGAAAGTTTTCTCAAGCAATTCTACATCAGTGAGTTTGATACCGCATAACTCAAGCCGAGAAACAATATCAAATAAAGCGGAATTATAATCGACACGATTTAAAATCTTGCGATCCGAGATTTTACCAGTCATATTGTGCTTGAGGGAGGATAACAGTTTTGGTATGATCATACATATCCTTCAACCTCCTCCACAAGATATGAGGGTCTTGAACGGATAAATATTGAGTCTGCAGGCTCTCATACAAATGGCGGCGAATAAAAATCAGCGCATTTGCTTTATCCTTTTCATTTGAGGTTCCATCCTCTGTAATTGTATTAGCGAGACCTTGCCCTTGGAAGTGCATTTCCATGTCAAGGCACTAGGATAGATAATTATTTCCACTCACTTCCAGGATGTGGAATTTGGGCTTTTCAATATTTGCCATAATCCTTGCAAAAATAAATCCTTAAATTAATTAAAAGGATTTCCAAATATCCAGCACTACTTCAGGAGCAGAAGGATACTTTTAGATTTGAAATTTGGCTTCGGGCCAAGAAAAATAAAAATAAAGAATTGATAAAAGAAGATGAAGTATTTGATTAATAAAAAGAATACCCACCTTACAAAACTTACTTACTCAGTACCCACCTCGCAAAACTTACTTACTTAGTCGGTAGATCTTCGTGCATGCAGAAATTACTTACTCAGTCGGTAGATCCTCGTGCTGATAATGTGTTGTAAAACGTTGCATTGCGAATATATAATAGAGAAGAGATTGAGAAGAGAAAGCAAGTGAACATTAGAGATAATGAGAAAGCTAGATATTTCATTGTATTGTGATTGTTGTTCTCAGTTCTATATTATTGTAATTGTACATCAAAACTAAACTCTTATTTATAGGAGAATAAGAATGTACTTATCATTAATATCAATGTATCGAATGATATATGTACTGGATAAGGGAGATGAACGTTCATTGTATAGGGAGATATACTTAGAAAGTATGATACAAATGTACCATAATAAGTACATTAGATAAGATGAATATAATGAATATTCATTCATGTATTTCATCATTCATGTATTTCATAACAAAAAATATTTTGAACTCACTAGAATTATTAGTGAAAATATCGAATGCTAGGAATAATCTTAACTCGGTGAATTTAAATTTTGAAAACCATCAACAAGTATTTTGGAGCATATTCGTCCTTTTCTACAATTAAAATGACGGTTGCAGTCATTGAAAATCATCCTAAATGCTACTGTTGAAAGTGGAAAATTTTGGCTGTCACACTTATCTCAAGTGTTCTAGCATGGCACAAATTTTTTTGGTTATTATATTCACAATTGCATCTTGTACTTAAATTAACATGATCATGTACATGAGGAGAAATCTCTCTCTCTCTCTCTCTCTCTCTCTCTCTCTCTCTCACGCGGAGCGCACTCTCACAAGCTTAATATCCTTAGAAATCCCAACTTTAGTCCTAATTCCAATTTTACCTTAAACTTTTTTTTTGTCCTATAAAAGATTCCAACTTTAGGTTTTGTCCCAATTTTGCCTTAAATTTTTTTTGTCCCATAAAAATCCTCAACTTTAGGTCCAATCCAAATCTATCCTAAACTATTTTTGTCTCTTAAAAGATCACCAACTTTTAATTTGAATCCTAAATTTACCCCATCAACTCTTTGAAAAAACTCCCTAGCGCAAGCTGTTCAAGCGTCCAAAGTGCTAGCTCTTTGACCATGGGGGATGGAAAATTCCTAAGCATGAGATATAGAATATTGAGTGTGAAATCAAAGATCCTTGAGCGATATGGAAGGAAAAATTTTATTAGAGTAAGAGCCACTGAAGAAGGCCAACCTTAATTGCTTTAGTTTTTACACAAATTTCATATCCAAAAAATGCTGTTAAACAACGTGGAAAGTCATTTTTAAAAGGCAACTTCTTGGATTTGAAATTTGGGGAAAATTAGAACAATGACATGGCAATGTCACATCATTAGTTAACAAAGGTAGACATAGGACTCAAGTATAACTTTATGGTTTTTTTATAAGACAAAAAAAAAAGGATAGAATTAGGATTATACCCAAAGTTAGCGGTTTTTTTATGAGATAAAATATAGAGTTTATGGTAGAATCAAGACTAGACCAAAAGTTAAGGGTTTATTTTTTTATAAAAATGAAAAAAAGTTTAGGGTAAGATTGAAATTGGACTAAAAGTTGAGGGTTTCTTTAAAAAATTAAATTATATTTTGCAAGTTCTAGGATACAGACAAGCAGTGGTTTGGTCACATAAACCAAGAAATGAATACCATCTCGTAATTCGAGCTGGAGGACGAACTCCCTCAATACAACGTATACATGTCATTTAGTCTTAAAACTATGTTTGTATATGCAATAATGGACGGTAACTATTTATGCTATATTGAAATTAGCAATGGTCGACTCTAGTAGCTATCTGTCAAAAAACTCCAACCATAATTAATCAGCCTACCAGCAGACCTATGGCGTGGAACATTTTAAATCTCTCGCTTACGAAATCGCAATATCAATCGCTTTCAAGCTGAAATATGTGCCACTATTTACTCGAGCGTCTTCGGATTCTTTGTTTTGTGGGACACCGAGGATAAGATTCAAACTCAGTCCTTATTGCTGATCTTTTTTTATATATGTTTTAACTTGCCTGAAAGTTCTCTTACTGGTTAATTAAAAAAACGAACAAGAAACTTCACTCTATATGATTGAATTGGGATACTCATTTGTTTTATCTTTCTTTGACTTGTGTTCTCTCTCTCTCTCTCTCTCTCTCTTCTCTCTCTCTCTCTCTGGAAAATATATATGAAGTGTGCCTGCAGACCGAAGCCTTCCACAAAGCAAACACAGCAGCCTCCCCGCAGGTAACATCGAGACCAACTTGGAAGAAAACCAATTGGAGAGAGAGAGAGAGAGAGAGAGAGAGAGAGAAGAATGGGGAGAGCTCCATGCTGTGACAAGGCAAATGTGAAGAAGGGGCCCTGGTCACCTGAGGAAGATGCTAAGCTCAAGGAGTTCATAGACAAACATGGCACTGGAGGCAACTGGATTGCTCTCCCTCAAAAAGCTGGTATTTTTTTTCTTGTTCTCTCTTTCCCTTGTTCCCCTTTTATTTTTTCCCGTAGACTAGATTTGTTAGGAGAAAAGAAAGAAGCATATGAAATTTTAGAGATCAGATGAAGATCATGCCTCCATTTGCTGTGTGTGTGAAAATACACCTCATAAGCTATGTTTTGCTATGTTCTCTTGAATTGGTGATTTAGCTTGTGTTTGTTGATAAACTCAGGCCTTAGGAGATGTGGGAAAAGCTGCCGCTTGAGATGGCTAAACTATTTGAGACCAAACATAAAGCATGGAGAGTTCTCAGATGATGAAGACAGAATTATCTGCACCCTCTATGCTACAATTGGAAGCAGGTACTTGCATCTTCTTGTTCATGGCACCTAGGTAACATCTTTGTTTGCCACTGAAATAAAAAACCTAGGTAGGCAAAGTCAAACTTAGCAAAACAAGGGAAAAAGAAAAGAAGGGGAAAAAGCATGCATGAGTTGGGATCAAGATCAAGAAATGCGCTCTTTTCGTAGTTTTTCTTTGTACTTTGTTTTCTATAGGTGGTTCCATTAAGTGTGAGACACGTGATTTAACAGCGTTTTTTGCAAAAAAAATTCTTCGTCTGCTAACCAAGTTTGACCCTCTCCAAAAAGTGAAGGAAGAAAAGCTCAAATTTTGTTACTCTTGTTCTACTAAGTTCCAATTCTTTTTTCCATATGTTCCTGAATTTATTGTACCAAATCTAAATGCAGGTGGTCGATAATAGCTGCTCAGTTGCCAGGCAGAACCGACAACGACATCAAGAACTACTGGAACACCAAGCTCAAGAAGAAGCTCGCGGGCTTACCCTCGCTTCCTCACCACCCATCTCTCCAGCAGAGAACGCAACAAAACCCCATCATCGCTAGCTTCGCATCACATGCTAACTCTCATGCTCATGCTCATCCTCTCCTCTCATCTTCTTCAACCCCACCACCATCATCATCCTTGTCACCACCGTCACAATCATCCCTCTCCAACAGCAACTACTTCACCTCCCTCGCAGGCCTGGAACAGTCCATCTCCTATTATTCTTCAAGCCCTAATCTTCAGCAACAAGAGAGCTTCTTGGGCTCCATGAGGCAGTATGAAGCTAGCTGTTGCAGCTCCTCTGATGGGAGTAGCAGCAGCAACAACAACAACAACAACAACAACAACCAAATCTGCAGTCTTGGGAAGGAGAGAGACTACTATGACTTCTCAGTGTGCGGAAATGGCCCTGGTGATCATCATCACATGAGTTTTCAAAGAAGTTTCTGTTCTGGGGTCGATGATGATGGTCAAAAACTTGTGCTTGGAAGTGTTGGTGGGTGGAGTCAAGAGAAACAAAGCTGTGATCAGACATGGGTCGCCGAAAATCCTTCGGATTATGCAGGGCTTGAAGAGATCAAGCAGCTCATTAGCAGTGCCAGTAATTGCTCAAGTAATAATAACAACAGCTTCTTTTTGTATGAGGGCAAGAGTGATCCTGAAGGAGCGGTGATGTACTACTGATATGATGATGATTGACTGTCAATGAGCGTAAAATAACACAGATTTGGGAAGTAGTATGGTAAAGAGATTTGTTGTTTATGTTCGAAATATTCAGATTTTGTTTGTCTCTTCCGAGACGAACACGTTGACTGTACATGGCGAAAGTTTGTTTTTCCTTAGAGGACCATTTTGCTTTTTCTGGGAAATGATGTATGCATGTCTTTATTACCACCAATGAGGAAAAAAATTTAATTGCTCCAATCAGAAACAAAGTGTCTTGGAAATCAGAGAAGCCATCATTTAAGAATCGACATGGAAGTCAAGGATTTTCAGTAGTTTATGTGTTAACAACCCATAAAAAAAAAAAAAAAAAATTCCGCTTCATGGTACAGCTTCAACCCTTTTCTTCTGTTTAATCATAACTTTCTGACAATGTAATCAGTTTTACTTTATTTTCTGAATCAAAGGATGTCTCGGTTGAGGATCTTGGCACTTTCTGGATTGAAATCCTGCACAGGGACATTAAAAATGACTTGATGCTCATCTAAATCTCAGTCCTCTCGAACCGGTATCTTAGTATATAGATTCGCCAAATATTATACAACAACTAGACAAGCATTATTATTGTAGCCGCCTCAGAGATTAGCCAATAATGGCACTGATCTTGGGTGTAATTGAGATATGCACTTAATTAAATATGATCATAGGCCACAAATTTTGTCGCTATGTGGTGCAATATGCCTCATTTTCTCTTCAGTGGCTTCGGGACACATGTGAGCTGGGGTTTCAATAATTGATCAGATTTTTTTATCATGAGATTCACGGTGAGAAGAGAGGGGCAAAGACTTGAATAAACAACTGCGTTTCTAAGTTGAAAAAGAAATAAAAAAAATTGCAACTTGTGAAAACACAGATTGTTTTGAAGAGGGAAACGAGTTTTGAACTGGTCTATATCATGCAATTGGTAGAGAATCCTCGTGGAGGAAGCAGTCCAACTTAATCCAAACCTCATGAGCATATATTAATCATCTAAAATATGTCGTATCATCTGTAATAGACTTTGCTGTCTTGCTAAGACGAGATTTGATTTGTTTGGTTAAATTAAAGCTTGTCCAAGATGAGGAGAGAGATGTTGAAAGATGAGGGCATTGACCTCTTCAGTACCCCCTTGGTTTGTTTGCTTATTTGGCATTAGATTAAATTAATGGGGTTTGCCAGCTATAGGCATTATATGAGAATATAAGATGGAAATGAATAAATAGTTTTTTTTTTTTCAGAAAAGGAAATAAATATTATGTGAGGAAAGGGCTGTCTAGGAATGTCGTTTCTAGTGGAGTGTAAAAAAGGTCAAAAGGTGGGATACCTACCGACCCGATAAACGTTAAACAACTTTTATTTTATATTTATTTATTTATTTATCTTTGGGGGGATGAATGTCTTGAGTCTCTAGCGAGAGCAACGTTTTCTTTAGAAATCATGTGGATAACAGGAGCTTTGGGATGCTTCCTCTAGAGAAATAGGGGTATCCCAATGCATTCGAGATCGGAATAAATCCCGTAAATAAACGGTGCAGAATAAATTTTATTTTTTCTTTAATAATATTTTGATAATACATGTTGTCCACTAATAGATATAAACATTTTGCTTTTAGAATTGCATTTTAAATTGTAATTAAATGATCTAAAGTGCATTTAGTTTTCATCCAACTCATACATATTAAGCAGTTATTTTGTACAATTTTATATAAACTCTCAAATAAGAATTAGAAGCTATTGATCATAACTTAGGATAGCGTGGTTATACGTCACATTACCTAATTATTAATCGCAAGCTTATTATATGGTATATGCGGAAGAGTTGTGTAGGATATTGTTCAAACCCTCTGAAACCAACATAGTAAGGTAGTTGCTAAGGTGGGAATTAGAGGTTATATGGTAGATTCTGGATTTTCAAACTTCGAAATTGATGAGTACAGGATATAGAAGTTCTAGATGTGCTTCCCACCATTAATTTTACCGCGTATCCCGTTGAGAGTATCTCGTTAGAAGGCATTGGGTACCCTATTTAATGTTTGTTTAAATACTATTGGGTACTTAACTATTCGTAATTTTATCCTTATGGTCAAATTTCTAGGTTTTATATATGAGCCCCAGTTAAATAGCAATCTTTCTCTCTCTAGCAAACCTCTTTATTTATGCTTTTAGCTTATCGCACAACACAAAAAAAAAAAAAAAAAGGATAAGTACATTAAAAATCCTAACACTTGTTACAAAAGTATAACATGTCATTCTACCAAAAAAAAAAAAAGGTATAACGTGTCCTAAAATTTGCACATAGTGCAATCAAGTCTCGATTGTCATGAGTCCATCTATTAATTGTGTCTAATTTGGCTAACATAGAATGCCAATTTGAATTTTTTTTTTTTTTCATTTTCTTAGTTGGTTGTTAACGTTAACTAAAGGTGCACCAAAGGTCCAAAACCCAAAACGAATTGATTTTCCCCGAAATCTTAATTTTTTTATCATGCCTAAATTAAAAATTAATTAAGTCAGATTGAACAATGAAAGCTTAAATAAAAAAAAAAAAAAAAAAAAAAAGAAAGCCAAGCCAAGAGGGGTGTTGGCACCGTCACCCCCGACTTTGCCAACAACCGATACTAGACGTAGCAACCCCCGGCTCGTGGGATTTCTAAGCGCTTTAATAACATGGAGGTGGACATACCAAGTCTAAAGAGTTGGTCAAACTGTGTTGCTGTCCTCGACCATAATTTCTTTTTTTGGATAATCGAGGGTACAGTTGCAGAGGTCCACCTATGTACTAGGCCATAAAACACCCTATATATGTTCCATGGACCAGTTATGTCCAGGTTATCGATCTATGTGATGCGATTTGCATGGATTTAGAGGGATTTTAACATATGAAGCTCCACTTCCCAAACTGAAATCCCCTTATGCCCTAAAAAAAGTATGCCAACCCAGTGGGATTAAATCAATCTATGACGCTAATGCTTAAATTTAGACCAAAGACTTTTTCTAGATGTTATGTCGTTTAGATGCAACAATTTAGATCAAGCATCAAGTGCAACAATGGTATCATTTAGAGATTGGATTAGGAGAAGGTAACTTTCTTTATCTCTGACATTATGCTAGAATAATTGCTAACTATTTGAACACGAGAAACTCCATTCTCTCTCTCTAAATCGATGATCATAAAGCACGTAATTTCAGTTATTATCAAGATTATAGCTCTACTAATATGATATGACATCTACTCGATTCTCCCTTACTTTAAACGTGTCTTGGGTTGCTGTCAACTCAATTCACAAGAAACCACTATTTTTATATTCATTTAGGGTTTGTGAGGGTAGTCAGATCTGGGCAACGCCACATATATTATTTTCCTAAAAGGCAAGTAGATTCTTCGCAATGCGGAGGTCCAAAATGGAAGGGACAAAGGACACAATAAAAGCATCTTTATCACATTACAAGATTATCGAACTTTTATCAGTGGACACCAGGAGACAGCAGAGATAATAATTGCTCAATCATGATCTTTTCGCTGTTCTCGCCCTCTAAAGCTATCACGAATCTTCTTACCCAGATTACATAAGTAGCGGGAGATCAAAAAGTGTAGATTTTCCTCCCTACTTTTCTACTATGGCAGTAAGGAAGAACGAGTCAAAACCATCGAGTTTCATGATCTTTTTCAATGATTAATTTCACCACTTTTTAACGACAGCTTTTTCTAGAAGTGGGTGTCTGGGAATACCATACAAGCCTTGCTCGGTGGTCTTTTTCCAATAGAGGTAATTAGGTCCAAAATGGGTAGGTTTCAGCCTATCATGTCATCACCCATTTCTAGTTTTTGGCCCTAAACCTTATCTTATTTGTTTGAAACCGTTTCTAGAACCTACCCTATTTTTCTCGTCTAATTTTAGAATTTACTTGGAAACCCTTTTTTTTTTTTGGTTCATTTTTTAAAGTAAAATCATATGATGCTATGAGGAGTAAAAGATTAACAACAGAAATATCTATTTGTCAAAAATAATAATCCATAAAATAAACCCATAGTCATGCACAATTATAAATAATAAAAGATTTAAACACGTAACGTAAATTCCCCATTCATCCATAAAAATTTAGGGAAAGAGCGGTAGGGAATTTCGATGGACAAATGATGAAAGAGTACTGAGGTTAGAATTTAGGGGAAAAAGAAATTAGGATTTTGGCTTTTTAACTTCTTGAAGGAGGTCTGATTTGGTTTATGAGGGGCAATGTACTTGGAATTTGTTCCCGGATTGGTTTCAACCATTCCAAAAATTTGGAACCTACTCTTGGACCAGTTCTCGGACTTTTTTTTGGGTGGTCTAGCCCTATTCCTGGTAAGACTGGTCTAGTTGCACACTCCTATTTTCCATGCAACGCTGCTTTCTCCTATAGAGGTGTACCGCTTATAAGTATGTAAGATGAAACGTTGTGATATACCTTGTTAGTCATAAGTTTACTCGTTGGAAACAACAAGAAAGTGTCATTTATTCATCCAAGTTTTTGGAAGAAGTACATCCGAAACCGTATGTTAGAATGTTTGGACTGGCAAGGGAAGAAACATAGTAGAAGTCATTACCCTTTGGTCTTATAACCACAGTTCATTTAGAAGTTTATGGCAGTGGTCCATGGATTCACTCAGGCCTTAATCTACCACCGTAAAGGTGGAATTACCCACCCGATAGCAAAATGAACTCGTGACTGCTGTTCTTTTTTGACCCACCTGGTTTAGATCAAAACCATCCATCATGTAAGGTTCACATGAGTCCCACAAAAATGTATAATTTTATCTACCCATGATGCACACATTCCGATAGTTTGGATCACCATGCACAAGTCTCTTCTCACATCAAACGCTGAACCAAAGGGATTAGGATGACTTCACCTGAGAAGGCCGATGCCATGACTTTCTGAATTCTAATACAATGGTCTGCAACGAAACTTGAGAATTAGATTAATGGACTATACGAGTGACCGCCATAGGTGCCTTAAGTAGGTCCTCCATGCTCGAAAGGCGCTGGCTGCTCATTTTCTAACCACGGGTTTGAACCTTCGGTAAATTTTGTAATTAAGCCGGTATATGGCAAGATAATTAGATGCTTTCATATCACAGCTTTCTGGTCCAAATAAGTCGATCACCACTAGCAAGTACGATAATTTGAGGAAAATCAGAAAATCTAAAACGATAGTGGTACCCAAAATTTGACTAGAGTGGACTGGAATCTCGTGCTTGAGAAGCACCTAGCACGTGATGTACATTGGCTCCATAAGCACAAACCAACTTCTCCATACCGATATTGTTTTCTCCAAGACACTTCCGATTAGAGGTCCAGAAATACGTCCAAATTTACATATAAAAGATCTCAAATTGATGTCCAAACTCCAAAGTGAGAGACCTTAGTTTTTCACAGTAAATCCTGTAGGGGTTTAAGCTGGTCACTTACAAAATAACCATGATTATTATACAAGATGTCGAGCACAAGGATAGGAAAGGCAAAACCGGAAACCGATGATCCACCCCATGTGCACAATTGCATCAAGTTCTAAATGCAAGACTTCTAACGTGTAAGTAGTACTAATTTCAACGCTACACGAGATTGATCCTTCAAAAAGAAAAAAAAATCGTCTAAAACACCAATCTGTTGGGTGGCACCTACATGATTTATGAACCCTACCATGTCTAAAAATGAGCTCGATGATATCAGAACCAAAGATCACACTTATTGTCAGGTAATACTAGAGAGGTTTTTCCAGCCACACATTTACTAACGAGTATGTAGGTACCCATAAATTCACCAAACTTGGGGCACTAAGAAGACAGGCAGCAACTCCTTTGAGAGGAAATTTCCACTGCACATAACTAAAGATATGCCAAGAAATTCCATTTTAAAGCATTGGGGCCTTAATCCTATGCTTGCATACATTCCAAGAAGGAAAAATTATGAAAAGCCTACCTGTCATGTAGGGGGACTTATCTTATCGTATCCACAAAAGAGAAATGAATCAAAGCGTTGCTCCAGGGGAACCGATCATGGTGAGAAAACTACTCTACCCCAGGAATGAATAAACTCCTAACCTCTATTTGAAGACAATGAACATAATCTATGCTGAACTCCAATATACATAATACCCATCCATCCACAGATAGGTCCTAACAGCAGCAATTAGAAGAAGATAAGACACATTAAGCTGCCTCAAATTCTTAAAAAAGTAGTAAACTATCAATTGCATTTGCACCAGTCAATGCTTTGTGGCTCAAATTAGAAGACACTTAAATTTCAGACACATTACACAAGAAAACACACAATTTCTATTCAAAAACAAAATCTCACTTCCCCTTTCTTAATATATAGTAGCCAAAGCCTTCTGGAGATCACCTTTTATCTGCTACCACCAGTCAGATAGGTCTATTGAATATGCTCGATTGCTCGTTCCTCAAGCATAGCAACTACAAAGACTCCCATATCAGAGCACTAGCTGCATATACACTTTTAAGCTAACTACCAAGAGAATTTAAAAAGAAAATCCTCACTGCACCAAAAAGGCTCGATCCATATGGGCACCAAAACAAATAGCTCACATTGACATAAGCTTTGGACCATTATCAGGCATGCCCATCCCTGCAGCTAACTCAGCATCAAGCTGAGTATGTGGCGCAGGACCCATCATTTGCTTCACACTGCAAGTCACAATAGTTGTCAAAAGCATTCAGTTATGCACCAGACTACAAATAAGATGAGACAGAAACAGAGCAATGCATCCACGAATTTAATTACATGGAGGGAAAGGAAAGGATTATGCATTTTATCCAGCATTTTAAAATAGAAGCTGTAGATAAAATTAGAAACAAATGAAGGTTACACCATTGTGATGATACGAGACATATAATAACCAAAAAGAATCTCAACTGGAGAAGCTACATTAATGCATGGACAATACACTGAACCCAGGTATCTACTGTCCTTAGCATGTCTTTTAGAATCGCAATCCATATCCCAGATCATGATCCCAGGATCCAAAATGCATCAAATGGTCCAGATTGTATGAAAAGTTGCTTGCTCTCAGGATCACGACTGTGATCCAGATCATCGGATTTAATGGGATCAGGATCCTACAAATGATCCTGGAGATCCAAACTTGCTTGGGAATTGATTGTTTCAGACACGAGAAAGACAAAAGTCAGCCACAATCCTCCCATCCCAACACCCATTTTCTTCTTGAAGCCTACTTTTAAGTCCATTTGAAAGAATAGCGCACAGGGCATTGACAGATATTCCTTACTGGTGAGGCTAAGCCCTGAACAAGAAGCATGAAGCAGAAAAGATCTTTGGCTATGGCAATTGACATCTTTCCAAAGACACCATCTTGTACTTAGCACAATGACAAAACGCCATCTCCTTCTGCTTGTTCTCATACTTTTCTTTATTTCCCTTTTATTAACTCCACGATTAAGCTGTCGTCAATCAACCCACTTGATGAACACATCCATACTGTTTTATTTTCTTTTCTTCAATCTACGTACATTTGGCAGTATCGGTATCTATATTCTATTGTTTTATCTTTCCTCCTCCTTCCTAATACTCGTTTTCCTTTGTCCTTTTTTTTTTTTTAATCCCTATTTGGTGATTGAAAGTTTTTATTTCTTCATTTTCACATTAAGATTGCTTTTTCCCCCTCTTCTATGGTTTATGTGCTAACTTATTAATACTGGTAAATAGATTTTAGAAATTATGTGTTCTAATACTCAAACCATGACCTTCTCTATTGTACAAATTAAGCTTCGTTTCTCTCTTTTGGAGATAATATTTGCAATTTTATATAACAAAGAGAAAAGTCCAAAACTGAAGTCTCAAAAGACTCAAGGAATTAAGTAAATCTTAGACATAACTGATGAAGTTCCACATATTCTGGAACCAACAGGCAATGTGATCCAACATTTCTCAAGTCCCAAATACGAAAGCAGAGAGTTGCAAAATGGTGGACTGCAATATCATACTAAATTATTCTGTGCAAATTAAACTAAGTGATCCTACACAACAACTATTTTAGTACACTGCTGGTTGACAGCAGCAAGGATAGGCCTGATCCAGGAATCGTCTCACTATAGCACCATTAGGAATCTTCTACAAGCATATGCAACAATATCTACACAAGCGATAGGAAAATCTAGTGATCAGCTTTACGAACCGTTTCTTGTGGCGCTTCGTCTTGAAATGCTCGTCCCTTGTAGCGACGTTCGGAAAATATCGGCTGAAAAGTAAGAAAACCCAATCATGCATAAGCAAATCCAGAATCCCCAATCAAGCAAAGAAACCAATAAAGTCCCCAATTTGATTTAATTTCTCAAGAAAAAAACCTCACTCCAATGCTCTGTGCATAATTAACAACCAAGATTACGGAAAAATCACGAAATAGGGTTAGACTATTGGAGGACCAACACAAGCTAAACCAAGACAAGTTTAAACTTATTTCACTCCTTTAACAGCAATAACTTGAAGTCTAATACTTGTCCAGAGATCTTAGAAGCTATTCTCATAAATCTAGCAGCTGCACCAATGGGTATCCGAAATCAATTCAAAGAACGAAACTTTTCTCCTCAAACAACAAAACACAAACACGAGCACCCACTCGCAGTGCGGGCAATAGTACTGGCCCATGCCGGGGAGATCCTCATCCACGGGCAACGGCCGCCGCTCCTCTTCCGGCTTCTTCAGCTCCTCGTACACCGCGTCGTCACGTGCCGGAACTCGCCGGAGTCAAGGAAAAGAACGGTTCGTCCACGCGAAAAGCACCCATCACAGACGATCAAATTCACCCAACACAAAATCAGACGCAATCACAAAAACGAGAGCGAATTCGAGGCAGGGGGTGACGACGCGAGAAAAAAAGGATATCTTTGACGAGGAACTTGGTGCGGCGGGCGGTTTTGTGGGAGAGGCGTCTCTTCTTGACCTTCCTGTGCGGGCATTTGCCTCCCATGGCGTCGGATTTTCCTGCTCCCTTCGCTGGTCTCGGCCTGTCGTCGCTTTGCAGTGGTTGAAGGTTTTGGAGGCGATTCGAAACCCTAGAAAGCACCGATTGGAGGTTGGGGGGGAGGCCGATTGAAACGGCGGTGGAAGTGAACAAGAATAATGGGCCGAGAACAAGAAGATGGGCCATGATGGCCCACAACAAGCCCAAAATCAAGATCATGGGCCTTCTGACCCACAAAATACAGATTGGCCGATGAGAGGCCCTTCGCTGCTGCTGGCAATCCCTTTTCATAAGTGAACATTCCAAAAAAGGGGCTCGAAAATTAGGGTCCAAAATGGACTTTACATTAAATAAAGGCCTAAAGTATCATCACTTAATATTGTTGGTCGCAAAAATGTGAAATTGAAAATGAAGAATGAGACAATCAAGAATCTTTCAGATATGATACATATTCCTAGTCTAAAGAGGAATCTTATTTATGTGGGAACTATCGCAAATGCCGATATTAGTTACACCAACAACAAGTATTCATGTAAGCTAACACATAAATTTATGGTGTTTGCTAGAGGCAAATGATATGGAAAACTGTGAAAGTTATTGTGAAGCACAATAATTAGTGGTGAGGGTTATATCTCTGAGCAAGTGGAAGAAGATCTTTTGATACTATGGCATCGGAGATTGGGAAACATTGGTGATAAGAGCTGATGACCCTTACTTCAAAGAAGATGGTGGATGGAATATAAGTTGTTCTATGGATTTTGGATTTTGTAAACATTATCTACAATAGAAATAGAATCAGGTATTTTTCAAATCCATATGAGAGAGCTAAATAGATTATGGATCTAATCCACAGTGACGTTTTCGATCCTACACCTATAACGTCATTTGGAAAATCAAGATATTATGTTTCTTTTATTGATGATTATTCTAGATATGCGTGGATTTATTTCTTGTAGATGAAAGATGATGTGTTTGAAAAGTTTTGCCAGTTCAATACTTTGATGAAAAATTAGATTGAGAGGAAAATCAAAGTTTTGTGGATTGACAATAGAGGAAAATTCTATTTATTGAAATTTGATCAATTCTATGTGACCGGTGGCAAGGCAAACAACAACACCTTTTTTACCTTAGCAAAATGTGGTGGCAAGAGGCTTAATTGGTTTCTCATGGGAAGGCAAGACGCATGCTAAGTGGTGCAAGCCTAGCAACTAAATATTGGGCAAAAGCAATGGCTACTGCGTGTTATATGAAGAACCAATCTCCTATATCGGCTTTAAAGGTTTAGACATTGTTTGAGACACTGTTTGGGAAGAAGTTAGATATATCCCATTTTAGTGTGTTTGGAGCATATGTGCACGTGCTAAAGGAAAAGAGGAACAAGCTTGAAAGTAAGTTAGAGAAGTGCATATTCGTTGGGTGCAAAGATGTTGTCAATGAGATTTAGATACTAAAGGTATCTATCATCTACATAAGGGATTTGGTGTTAAGAGAATCTATGACAAATCAAATTGTCCCACAAGTTCCTGAAAAATCGCAGACAATTGAGTTAGATGTCGATTTAAAGGAAGAGACAAAGGTTATACAAGCTAGAACGGAAAATTCAAATTATGAAGCTGACGAGCCTAATGAGGTGGGCGACATATTAGATTCTAAAACTAAGTTTGAAGTCGAAGCATCACTTGAACTGATCTTAAAAAGGTCCAAATGATTGAGAAGACCACCTGAGCGATATAACTTGTTTACTAGTAATGAAAATTGTGCTCAGATTATTACAACTTATGATCCAAGTATTGTCAAGGAAGCAAGAAGTTTCTCGAGCAGTAGGAGAAAGTCATGAAAGATGAGATGGACTCATTGGATAAAAACGGAACATGAAGTTTGGTAAGATTATCCGCAGATTGAAAGACAATCAATTGCAAGTGGTTGTTCAAGAAAAAGATATATGCAAATGGAGACACAGAACGATACAAAGCCTGTTTGATTGCAAAAGGATATGGTAGATAAAAGGAGTCGATTGTGGTGAGATCTTTTGCCCGGTTGCTGAATTGAATTCAATAAGACTTGTCTTATTTGTAGTAATTGCATACAATCTGGAGGTAGAACAATTTGATATGAAGACATCATTCCTCCACGGTGACTTGGAGGAGAATATTTGCACGAACCAACTAGAATGTTTGTGGTCAAAGGAAAATAAGATTTTGTTTGCAAATTGAATAAGTCTTTGTATGATCTAAAGTAATCTCTCTAAGAATGTGGTACTAGAAGTTTAACTCATGTTTGAAGCTTGGCTTTGTTCATTGTGATACTAATCATTGTGTCTATGTAAAGAAGATTAAAGAATGGTTTTGTTATTTTAACCTTATATGTTGGTAATATGCTATTGGTTGATAATAATTTGAGAATGATTAGTATTGTGAAAGGATTGTTGGAAAACATTTTGAGATGAAGTATCTAAGTCCAGAAAATTTCATCTTGGGAATGTAGATAAAAAGGGAGTGTAAAAATGATAAGTTGTGGCTAAGTCAAAAGAAATATTTTAAAAGTGTGCTAAAGAAATTCAACATGGCATACCGTAAATCAGTGAAAACCCCATGTCCACAAGTTCCAAATTATTAGCACTCTAATGTCCCAAGATAGAAGATGAAGCTGAAAGGATGGCAACAGTCCCATATGCAAGCGCAATCGGGAGATTGTTGAATGCCTTGGTGTGCACTCTTCCAAATATTGCTCAAGTAATGGGAGTATTGAGTAGATATATATCCAACCAAGAAAAGAATATTAGATGGTAGTAAAGTGGGTGCTTCACTAACTTTGTAGTACATATGATTTTGAGCTATGCTATAAAGGCATTAAAAGCTTAAAGGGACAACAAGCATTAGAACTGAAGTGTTTTGTGGATGCTAAGTGAGGAAGTGACATTGATAGTAGGTAGTTATATTGTATCCTTATTCGACAGAGCTGTGAGTTGGATGAGTAAAAAATAGAGTATATGGCCCATGCTCATGCTGCTAAGGAAGTGATATGGCTACGCATGTTATGTGAAGTGCTTGGATTAGATAAAGAGAAGTGAAGATTGTGTGCGATAGCCAAAGTGCTATATTTTTTACTAAGAATCCTTGATTTCATGCAAGAACAAAGCATATCAACATGTAATATCTTTTCATCAGAGAGAAAGTTGAACATAATGTTACAATGCTAAAGAAAAATGACACACAAGTGAATAGTGTAATTTTTTTTAATCGAGGCAGTGAGTGTAGAAAAGTTTGAATGGTGTACAATTGTGTTGGGTCTGTAGAAGCATGTGGAGTATTCACCAAGTAAGAATATTAGCGTGTGGTTCATACTCCCAATCAACAAGATGGCATGGGAGGCTCAAAGGGCTACCATGGCGGGAGTCATGGAGCAGCACCCACAATTCGCCAGAGCTTTTAGTTAGGCTTGGACCCATAAATAACTACTAGATATATATAATATATTTCTCTTGTAATTAAGAGATGTAACAGAGATGTGCAATGTGCTAATTATAATAGAATCATCCGCTAGATGTAGCCTTAGTTTAAGGGTGAATCAAAGTAAAATATTGCGTCTTAAATTCTCTTTTGCACTTTTATTCTCGATTTCCTCGTGATTATGCGTAGAATTTTAACACTTGACACCTTGCACAAGATCCTTTTTGGTTGTAAGAGTGCTCCAAAATAGTCTCCCAATTTTTTCTTTTTTAATCCTAGGAAATAGTCTCCTAAAAAATGCTAAACACCCAAGATTTGCCTTCGATTTTCAACTTTGCTAAGGCCATTAATTGGCTAAAGGGGTCTCAAGCTAAACCTTACTCTCACATCAAAACTTCATAAGCCAATGATTGTTATAATACCTTATAATTTATCATATTCAGTTTGTATGCATTGCTGTGAGGGTGTGAGAGTGTTCATATTTGTAACCGCCAATCTGGAGGAAAAACTTGCCCTCAATTTAGATAGTTTCTTGCAAGGTTTATCCCATAGTAGAACAAATCTAGCCAGGAGAAGAAGCTGAGAAAATGAGAGGTGACAAACAAGATATTATCAATGGTCAAGGGAGAACCAAGAAATCAATTCCAATAATGTCATTCAAACTTTAACTCATCACACGAAAGATGGAATCAGTCAAACTCGCTAACATCATCTGATCGTGTCCTAAGTGACATCAGAATGTATCTAAAAAGTGGAAAGCTAATCAGACATGGATTTTATGATGGTTCTTGCAGTGCTTCATCACTTTATGACAAATTTGTGTGAAGCATGATCAAACCATGATCGAATTCTCTGTTTCACATGGTTAGTTGTTATTTCATTCAAACGGCATGCTAAATAACTCCATCTCGCCATAGCTTGCTTCTTCCTTCCTTCGTTTGGATTTCACCTCTTGGAGAAAGAGCTCTTCAACCATTTCACTTTCTTTTTCCTACTTCAGAGAAACCTTCCGCTGACAAAGGAGCTGGCAATAGACAGACATTTAAGTCCAAGAACTGTGGGAAAATAATACAGAGAAGAGATCTAATGATAAACATATGACAGTCGAATTTGGAGAGAGAGATTGATAATACGCGAGTTTCTACGGACTAAAGTAAGAGAATGTTAAGTCACCTTGAATGCCTGTTTTGATGACTTTACCTCACATGGAATGGATTGGATCACTACCAAATGCTATACCTCGAGAGCCACAACAACCCTTAAATATGACTTACTGGATAAGCGCTTGGTTTACAAACAACAGAGTTCATGTGCGAATCTCTGCTTCGGCCTAAACTTTGCAACTGGAGCCTTACTCACTGTACATGGACAGGGCGCTTCGCTAGCATTTACGAGATCAGCCAGAAGCGAATGTTAGGATCTCCATGAGAGAGGGTCAAAGTGGCATTCATCTGGACCTGCACCTGCACCTGGGTTCCCAATACCCAGATTGCATTGCACAGCAATTCGCTATCAGCATTTTCAAGCGTTTGCTGGGCAACCGAGTGAGTGACTGAGGTGCAGGTGCAAATGCAGATGAATGACAATCACCTTGACCACGCTTGATCTAAATGCCTCCTCCAACCCTTAAGGGGGAAGTAGGTCACTGCTTCTCAAATCCCTTACACACGTGCTCTTATATACACTCCCACCATTTGTCCTATCTGCTCCCAATTCACATTCATTCACGGCCACATGGTAACGACACATTGCACAAACAAACACTCCACAGAGAGAGAGAGAGAGAGAGAGAGAGATGTTTCCCTTTCAGCCCCTGCGGTCCTCACTGGAATAATTTCTGCAGGCATCTCGTCAATCACTACTTCTTCAAGCTCCTTTATGTGCGACCCATTTCTTCTTCTGCCATCATCAACATATTAAAGACTGATCATGAATTAGCCTGTGAAATGTGTAGTTGTGCAGTACCACTACTGTCTTTCTAGTGTCTTCTCTTTGTCAATGCTGGGATTTTTATCATTTCTCCCCCCCGTCCTGACCCTAGCAGTGACCACACCACGTGATGCAAGGGGCCAAGCTCGTGATGCTCTGTTGTCGTCGTCCACTCCACTTGCGCCACGTCAGACCGCCCACATGAATCATACCGTGAGACCCCGTGGATACGGCAGGTTTTGTACACTACTGAGGATCTTGTCCACTTCTCACCGCCTATAATCAGATTTTCTGCTTTTTCTACCCTAGTCGTTATGCAGTAGGATTTCCAGGAATATACCTTTTTTTCTAAAATTGACAATCAACAGCTTGATGGATATTTCTACGACAATTGAAAGATCAATAGTCCAATGGGTATGAGGCTCTGGTTTATCAATCTCCATCTCGTTTTCGTCTAAGCTCACTCACGAGTCGTAATGTGTGATAATCTATAAAGTATCGACACTCTTTAAGAATTTTCGTGACGTGTCGGACATTTTGACACGCGTCAGACACTTGATCAACACGTATCGAAAAATCCAACACCTAATAAATTTTCTCGACATTCTCCGATATTCGAGTCAGAATACCGACATGTGAGTTTCCGATTCCGATAGACGAGATCAATTTTAAAAAATTTCAATAAATGAAGAGTCAAAATGTGTACATATAAAAAAATAATAACAATAATAAATGGGGAAATAAGAAATACTTAGTCTTTTATTCTCTTTTAACTCTCACTTCCCATAATACAAAATTCACACCCCAAGTTTTTTTTTTCCTAATACATCTGACACGTGAATCTAGGATGTGAATTGCTTGTTTTCCTTCTCCAAATTTTATGAATTATTGGAATGTAATTGAATTTGTTAAATTGAAATAAATAATGTTATTAATAAATGATAGATTAATATTTTTAATGCAAATTCATTCTAGACTTTTATTATTATTTATTTATTTATGAATTTGAATCAAATTAATTTGTTTGAAATAATTATAAAAATAATAATTTATTATGTATATATAAAAATATATATTTAATATACAACATGTTCCATCGTGTTGAAATTCTCTATTTTTTTAAAAACGACGTGTCGCGTTTGTGTTCCATCGTGTCGAAATTCTCTATTTTTTTAAAAACGACGTGTCGCGTTTTGTGTCACGCCGTGTCGCATGTCGCGTGTCAATGCTACTTAGGTGATAATACACCTCGCACTACACATTTGTAAGGTTAATATCCAAAATGTACATCCATGGACTATGACATTGCAGAAACAATGTTGTTGTAGTGCGATTACATGAGAGATCAATGATCTTATACAGTCACCTTCCAAGAAAAATAGAACAAAACGACGATTCCTTCTAAACCCCGGATCGAGCGGAGGAAACCATGAACAAATTGCAGCACTGATAATTTGACAATGGCACAAAAACAGAAGCCAGAGATCCAAAACCTCTCGACCATCTCCTGACAGAGCGAGTTACCATCTCTATGTTAATCGTGATTTCCTAGTGAAAGAGGGTTATGGCAACCACATGACTAATTTCGAGGCCCATTTATCTTTACAGACTATACAGCTATGGTGAGATATATTGCCATGGCATGAATGATCAATGCTCGTGCTTGACGCGTGCCTTCAATATTCCGGGTAGAGGAGGAGAGGCAGGCGGCCTACCCGCTGCGCTGGACATCGGAGGATACGGAGGCTGTGGTTGGTACATGCCCGACATGCTGGAGCCTTCGCCTCCGTCAGAAGGAAACACAGGCACCATCTCGTCGTTTCCCGGTGTTTCGCAAAATTTCATGGCCTTGAGGACATAGTTGTCATCGTGGAGCTCAAAAGGAGTGCTGCAATTTAGGTCAATGCACCATTTCAGTTCGGTATTACTCAATAACATCTCTCATCTCTTGAAAGGGAAAACAAGATTACGTGATGAAATTGAAGTTGAAACTGGCAGCTTGCCACTAGGGCGGTGGTGTGCGTCACATTTCATGGGATCCAACTTATGAACATAAAAATGATTGAAGAAAAGGTAAATTGAGAGAAAAATGGGATGCTTCTTTCAGACGATTTCATATCGACCCCCAACAATTTTTTAGCCAGAGAGGCATGGAAAAATAGTTAAAAAATCACCCGGTCCAATTAGCAGAAATTGTCGAAATCTCCGCTTCGTGATTCTACGGATCAAGTTGCAGCATGATAGTGCAGGTATGAACAATTGGTTGAGCAATCAAAAAATAAAGAAATTGCTTTTATGGCTGTACCTGTTGAAATCAAAATGCACAAGCTGCATATCTTCTGATATTTCAACCTCAACAGTTGCATGTGGCCGGGTCTGCAATTTGCAAGGGAAAAAAAAGGTGCTTTAGAGTTCATCCAACTCAATCAAATCTGAAGGTTCAGAAGGAATGGCAATCAAGGAACTCCCACCTAACGGGGCTTGCATGAAAAACTTATTCCACATGGATCCAGAATGACATTCTTTGAACTTGACCTTTTCATCCATTAAGGTCATATAGAATTAATCTTTGGTAAGCAATATGACTAAAATTAATTTGTTTAACATAAAAGAACCATTGCAATTCACAGGCTATAGTGACAGGTCACGAACTCTAACAGCCCATCTATCAATTAAATCTAATCATGCCAGAGAATGTACTATGAGACAAGGCAGTGCAGCACTCCAAGACTTCTTAAGAGATTGAATCTCCTCCACAGGCATTCCAACGGCAAAACAACTAGATGGGATGACATGAATTCTTCAAGATTTCATTAACCTATTAGAAGTTTCTATATTTTATTTGGACTTTGGGCACTACTTAAACACATTTTAATATTTCTAGACAATTATTTTCCTTTCACAGATGATGAGATAATTTTTCTTGTTCTTTTTATACAATGATTTTTTTTCCACCTTTGACAATATTATCACATTGGATGCAACAAGATTGAGTAATCTCATTAAAAGCACCATGGGGATATGTTTACACTTTGAGTATTGAACTGTCACATGTATGCCAATTAATGGAGCCAAGAGAGTAAAGGGATAAGCACATTCACCTGAACCAGAATAAATGGTAATGCAATGCCTCCATTTGGAGCATTTCCCGTACTAAACAGCTGCTCATTTCTCTGTATCAAGTTCTGTAGACCTACGTACTTCATGCATAAACAGGTAAAGTTGAAGCTGTTAGTGAACCTGCTCCGCTGGTATAGACAATTAAACAGAAAATAGAGCGAGGCAAAACCAATTTCAGGCCAAAACATGAGGGCAAAAGATCTTTTACTTGTTCCTCCAGTTCCTGTAAATAGGCTGCTTTCTTCTCAATTCTATTTCTCAACCCATGACGCTCTGTCTGCATGGTGACAGCAAACGGCCAAGATAAGCCAATGGCAGGAGGAAAAAGGGCAGAGATAATCCACTACCCGAGAAAACTTGCAGAATTATATCACACCTTTAGTTCCTCAATGTCATTTAGGCTAGTTCGAGGCAGACCCTTCCACTGTATCTCTTTTTTGTCTTTGGATATAATATCCATCGCCATAAGAACATTCAGGGCATCATACACCCTCCGTCTTATATTTTTCTCATCATACTGTTGCTGTCAAGGAAAAACAGCACCAAAATTAGGAACTTAATTGGACAGATGCTGTATTGTCCTTGCCATTTGCAGGATCTTTCTTAAAGACCTACAGACCTGATCAGGGGTAGCAGCACTATTGCCAGGATCAGCAAACTCAGCAACAAGTTCGTCAGCAACCTGTAAAGTGTTCCAAACTCTCAGACATCTCACAGGGAAGAAGACCAAAAAAACATGAAACCAAAAAGTTGCATTCACAGAAGTGGTTTTGTCCAAGCACATGATAAGATCATTCATTGACACTTTCAAATGAAAAACAATAAGCACAGATTGAATATAAAGAAAGGTTTCGCATTAGCAAGCACCAACAAGAATTGCAGAGCAATAAGTCCTCCAGAGCATATTCTCTCACAAAGTAACTTTACATGGCTCAGTTATACAGAAATCAGATTTGCACTTAATTTGTCGTTCTGCGCTTAATTTGTCATTCGTCAACAACTCTAGAGACTCCTGACCACTGACCAGTAATTTTATGAGAGATGGAAACCTATATTCTTTAGCATATGGTCTCCAAACACAGATATACTTAACTGAAAGTCCCCACGAAAAGCAATCTTATTGAATATTTCCCCTACAATTAGAACCAAAAATATGTCTCCACTACAAGAATGCCGAGAGAAATCCCTAAATTTGTAACAGCTACCTAGCATCCATTGTATATGAAAGTTTTACTGAAAAATGGTATTAGCACCAGATACGATACATCCTATTTCCTATGTTGTGACAAAGCAAGAAAGTATATGTCGACAATCACTCTGCTGACTCCATCCTATCCCTGCAACTTGCCAAAAACCAGTTTATGCTTCTACTACTAGATGATTATTGAATAGCAGGATCCTCTACATGTTATTAACAGACATATAGGATAGCTTCATCATCAGGTACAAGACAAATTAGAACGTCTCCTTTTGTATAGAGAGTCAGGACTAAATTAAATTATTATTTAGAGGAGACATTCACCATTCAGTACGCATAAGTAGTGCTTCAGCCACTCAGGAAAGTTCCCACCAAGCAATAAAAGGAAAAAAGAGCTCGCTAATTCCCCAGAAAGAAGTCAAATGTGAAACTGTCACTACTAATGTAAATGCAAGCTGAATGGATAGGGCCAGAACAACAGGGAGTTAACAGGTTGCTTTCTGCAGAACTCAGTCTTAGCTGCTCTTTATGAGTTCAAAATGAAGAAGCAATAGCTTCTGACGGTAGTTACTTGTCTATCACCATAGGTGAACATAGAGAGAAGAACATCACCAAACACATTTTTGACAAGATGTTATTCATCTTGTCATGTCCCCTCACACATCACTTGATCAATGAAGCCATCCATTGAACAATGAGCTTAAGGGAGAAAAGACAAAAAAATAAAGAGCAAAAGAGTGGATACAAAAACATGAGACCAAATCCCTGCATGGGATAACAAGACCACAGTTTGGTGCTTTTTTAGCCATGTCTGGTTGTGTCGTGATGCAAATTGCTGTGAATGTTACATGTGTTGGACAAGACATCTTTTTAAGCATTAGCACTCTGAAGAAAGTGAAAGCAACCTCCAAAGAAACAGCTGTCAGGTGCTTCAGTTTTAGTTTGGTTCAACTGCCAAATATTTGCCAAGCAGTAAGCTGAAGGAAAACATATGACCCAAAAAAGAAAAAAAAAAAAAGCTGAAGGGAAACATCCCATTTTAAAGTTGTACATGTAAGCAACAGCTTCACTAAACACCTGAAGAAGGTGCTGACTAACTTATCTATTTTGACATAAAATCCTATAGATATTGTAGTGAGGTTCCAAGAATCAAATTGTACTGTCTTCCGAAGAAAGTGAAGGAAATGGAAGGAACACCTTTTTCCAGGCCAAATAAGGGAAGGATTATTGAAAGTTCCAAAACATCAAAAGGAAAGTGAAACCAAGAAGGGATGAACTCTAGAGGGACCAACTAGAAAAATCAAGAAAGCACAAGGGGAAAAATCCATTCAGTTCAAAAATTCCACTAAGGCAAATCATTTGGTGACTAGTGACATACAAATAAAATGATGGGTCTAAGACAGTTATAATCACGCCAACATTTAACATAAAACTTTGACTATCAAGTGTCACGGCAAAGACCTGCTCTAAATTGACTTTAACGTGTGAAGCAAGTACAATTACATGTGAACATACTTAATCTTCGAACATTCATTTAGACTTTGAGTCAAAATAAGTTGACCTTTGATTTTGAAGAGACCACTACAAGTGGCTACTAATTGCTAAATCTTTTTGCCTGTTTCAATTTGTAAAATTGTTCTAGGTAGATAAATCCTGTATATTGAAGATTTTGGCTCACATCAAGATGTTGAAGATTAGCCAAACAATTTAAGTGGTCCCATAAGTTCTAGGATACAGGGGGGAAAATAGGGGAAGAGAAGGTCATTCTGTTAATGGCCGTGGCCAGTTTTCATCCAAAGAGGGAGGCCCTGTGGCAACCTCTGGCAGTGACAAAAGGGAAAAGGGCCAACAAGGAAACATAAGGAACAAATTGTCAGGATAGTGTGATGAACCATTGTTTTTTCATAATGAAGAAATTTATGCTTTTAGATCATCAGAAAAGGAGACCATGTACCAAAAGGATAAAAAAATTCAAATAAGCTTCTGTTGATACCTATCCTGAAGGAGACAACTAAACATCTGGATCATTATTGCGAAAAGTTAACAAAAAATTAGAAAATGACATCAGAAGAAATGGAAAATGATAACTCTGGACTACCTTTGGAAGATGAGAACCAAGGAAAAACGAAAGGAAAGAAGAGATTCATACTATGAGACTTTAGTGAAATTACAAAAGTTGAAAGACATAAACCCAAAGAGAAAGAGAAGCAAAAGAAAAGATATCAAATGAAGGTCATGATGTTTTGTGAGAGAAACAATGTACATGGGGCCTAAACCAAGAAACTAGGAGAAGGTCTAAATAACCATTACTGGCTCCAACACTTAAATCATACCAAAAACTGCTTCAAATATAATAAATCCCCCATATTTCAGATAATGACAACAACTAACGCTAAAACCACCACTATAGGTCAAAAAAAGGTTCCAATAACATCAACAAAAGGCCCTATTACAGGGGATATTGGCTCTATGGATCCTTCTAAGATGTTTAGTACCATGTCTGAATAGAAGAATGCTCACGGTCCTTAACTAATCATAATATTCCATAATGTAAAGGAGAAAAGAAGTTTACTGATCAAGTCAGAATAATGAGAATACAGACCATCATAGATAATCACTGACATAAGTTGCAATGAATACAAATGCCTCAAATGTAGCATGACACTTATTGCAACTATAGAATGTACGTTGTACCCTCCTATTCCACAAGTAATTGAACCGTTATAGCTGGATTTCAATTTTAGAATTAAGCAATGAGAGAAAATATCCTTAATACTCTTTTGAGAATGTCCTTGCTCTTGCAAAAGCTGAAGAGAACTCGACAGGATTTTTTTAGGCAAAAGAACTCGATGGGATTATTAGCTTGGTTGTGAACATTGCCATTGAAACACGAATTTGACTCCAGCTCAGACAAAGAGCCGTGAGCATAGAAATCTGCACTCATACATGGATAGCAAACCAAACAAAGGAAAGCAAATTAAAAAGCATTAAACTGCCTGACCTCATTGTAAGTAGTTCTTCCCTTGCTTTCCACTTTTTCACACACTAAAACACCAAAACAATGAATGTAAATTAATAAGAGGGAAGTTATTCATAGGTGAGAAGGGTCATAGCGTTATTACTCTCCATTCATGCCACAGAATACATTTTTTTCTCACAAACAACAAAACAAGTAAAGGAATCATCAGAAAGTGTAGTAATCACCTTTCATGCTAAACTGGCGAAGTCCTCTTCCACTCTTATCACCAGCAGCTGCCCGTTGACCTCTCTTCTTCTTCTTGCCACTAAACAGAAACAGTCAATTTTTGAGTCTTAACAAGAACTAAATCATGAAGCAATACCTCAAGCACAAAACAAAGATCAAACTTTGTGCATAGATATTACTACTATTTTCAATTGCCCCTAATTCATGGAATGCCACAGGATTTCCCACTTCATCTTCGTGATACCAATTGTAAAAGCAGGAGTTAATTATCAAATGTTCACATCATGTGGTACATTTAACCTTAAAACACATTCATACAATTCCAACCACCAGACAAAATCTAGACTTTCAACTTAGCTAAAAGGACCAAAAAGAGTATACATTGCACATTTCACCAATGTTATAAGCTGATATGTGACCTGCTCTTCACCGAAGTAGCAAAACCAAATCAGCATTGCAACTTCACGCATCTGGAGTTTCATATGATCTACCTCTCAGAAATTCCCATAAGTTTGGCCACAAAGAAGTTGATACCGAGTTCACATTTCATCAAGAGCTTGCATACATAACAGTACCTCCCCAATTGTCTCCAGCATCACGTCAACACAACACAATTCAGCTAAACAAAAGAAACAACTCCCACTTACCCAACATCTCCCTGAGATCCAGCATCATCCCCGTGAATGTCAAGGTGGTTCATGCGGAGAAAAGTACTCTCGCTCGCCGGAGTAGCCATGGCCTGCTCGCTGCGGCTCGACGGCGAACCCATGCTGCCGCTGGTCGACACAGATTGGCCCGAGACCGTGGTGCCCCACGACCTGCTGCCGCCCCCTCCGCCGCTTCTGGGCACCGCAGCCCCAGCCCCCGCCCCTGCCGCCGCCACAGGGTTCCTCTCCACATCTTCTTGGTGATTGTGATTGCTACTACTGCTCCCAATCACCATCACTGCCTCTGCAAAGCCACCTAAAAATTGAAGCTTTGCGACCAAGAAGACAGTGCCCTCTACTGGTAAAATTAAGGGCAATTCAGGGGACCCAGATGAGAACTGACCTCAAGAAAAAGTTGGGATTGAAGGAGAACAAGGGGGGAGCATCAGACGCCGCCCGGTTCCGCCCAGTTGCCTCTTGTCTTCCTCTCTTTGGCTCCTCTTTACCTCCTCCTTTTCCCTCTTCTCCCTCCACTCCCTTTATCTTTCTGCGCTGTTTTCCGAGTGATTCTGGGTGAGCTTTTTCTTGGGTTGACACTTGAGTGGGAGAAGAAAGCTTTGATGGGGGCGATTGAGATTGACAAGTGGGTTTTGATCTGAGGAAGAAGGGGACAAAAGAGAGGGAAGTTACGAGAGAGGGAAAGATAGGTCAGGGGATGAACGAGGGTTCAACCTCATGGAAAAGAGGGAAAAGTTCATGTCTTCGGTGCATTTGATTTTTTTTTTTTTTTTTTTGTCAATCGAGTCAATATATAATGATTAACGTTACGAAAAACCTAGGCTGATGTATTGTGGTAAATTTAATCTAAATTAATTTTTTAACCCCGAAGAACTTCATACCGATAAATTTGTGACCCTTCGTTAGTTTTTGTAATATTCATTAAGTTAGATCAATATGACAAAAAATCATAAACTTTTATATCTATAACGAATAAAAAATAAAACCTAAATTAATATATCTGTTAACTGTCACGTGTTAGATAATTTACTATAAAATTGGACAAAATTAACATAGAGTAAATATGTAATAGGTATATCAATTTTAGGATTTTTTGTAACAAAAAATTAGCTTGGGTAAATTTGTCACATATATACTAATTTGAGGTTTTACGTGATATTAATCATTTTCTAAATACTTTTTTCCCTTCACAATATTGAAATTGTCACTCATGATTTTCTTTTTATCCACACCTAGGTTTACAAAATCCTTATGACAAAAAATTGATAAGTATATTGAAAATCCTAAAATTTATCATGAAACTATAATTAAGTCCAAAAACTTTCAAAAAGTACAATCAAATCAAAAAACTTATTAAAATCTTTTCATTAACTCAATCTAACTTGATAAACATAAAATACTAACAAGTATTAGGATTTAATTACATTAACTTGACAAGTTTAAAAGTTAATTGCACAATTTAAAAGTTTTATAACTCAATTATATTTTCATGACAAGTTTTATAATTTCTAACGCACTTGACCCTACCTAAGATGTAAAAAGTTTGTTGGATATCATGTGCCCTAAGTCTAATTAAGGCTGATTAGGCGTGGGGATGAATTGTTACTTTTTTATTAAGAATATAAAACACCATGTTAGTTATATAATTTCTAATTTTTTTCACATTTTAGTATTTTTATAGTGTAAGTACAATTCTTCTAGGTAGAGTTATGGAGACCGTAAGTACAATTCTTCGAAGCTCAATCGGAGACCAAGTCTCAAAGCAAAGGTTTTGTGGCTGTTTTTAGCCTCAAAGTTCACTTTTTTGGCATATCTTCTGCCAATTTTCATAGTTGAACCATTGCCACCACATCTTTTCACGTTTATTTGATTTCTAATAATTTGTTTCACTTTTTTATGATTGTATTAGGAAATTACTTCAAGCAAATCCGGGCCATTTCGACCTAAACATCTCAGGCCCAAAGGCCTCGGTCGGTGAGAATATAAACAAAAACGAAGGAGTCCCAAAATCCCGGCATGGACCTATTTGGGCTTGCAAAATCTGTCTAGGCTAGACTAGGCCCGTCCCATCCGTATTTTGGGTCTGTATTTTTTTAGCTCACTCCGTATTGGTGCTCCTTTGCTTGAGATAATTGTTGAGGCCAATGATACAATCTAAAGGGGATAAATAAATTATTTTGAAACTACTTTTGATAAACTTTCGGTGAGTACTTCAAGTTAAACTTTGGCAGATGGAGAATCAATTTAAAAATAGCAAATGCAAGTGCTTCTGTCGAATAGATAATAAGATGAATGAAGAGAATGAAGAGAAAGAAGAGAATTGCAAACACATACATAGTCAATGGGTGTTTAACAAAGCCTATATTCACTTTCCCAAACTAACAATCATGGACAAGATTGAAAGCTGATAATACTCTCAAGAAATATTACAAAGTAATGAGTGCTACTTCTACTAAAAAATGATAAATGATTCTATCAATACGCAAGCGACTTCATTACACTTGTACACTTCTCAATTAATAGATTACAATGAGCAACAAAGACCCTCAGACAAAAAGAATCTCAAGCCAACAATAAAACATTTACAAGTAATAGAGAGTGAGATAATTCAAAATGTTAAAGCTCTCAATATTTGCCCAATCCTTTGGCATGTTTGAATCCCTTAGATATTCAATCACCAAACGAGTCATGGAAGAATCTTTAGAGAGGTCAAAAAGCCATTGGATTCAAGAGACACAATTGATGGAAAACAGTTTGCCTATATAATATGCTTTCGCTAATAAAAAATGAGGTTTTCTTAAATGGATTTTGTTATATTGTAAATATGTCTCAAGTTTGAGTTTGAAAAGGAAGGTTTCTCAATTCAAGTAGGTTTCTTATTTTGAATAGCTTTTCTAATTAAATGGTTTTACTAATTGGAGAAATTTTCCTAAAATGAGGTTTTCTATTTAGGATTCAATTGTTCCCTATATATAAGAAGTGAGTGTTCTTTGTGAAGATTATCAAGGATGAGCTTCTGCTTATGAATTACACCTTGAAGATATCCATGAGTGTTGAAACTAATAATCTTGCACTAAGACTTGTGAATGCCTTCATGAGATTGAAAAATTATTTAAAGATGTATTGTGAGGTGAAACACTGTATGAATTATTAGATGTAATTGGGGCTTGGGAAATACTAAGTGTTTGAATGACTCGAATGTAATTCTAATTTCTGTTGTATCGCTTGATTTATAATGGAATTCGTTGCTGCCCTCCCTATAGACATAGTTTATTATGATTGAATGTATTTTGATTTGTGAAAGATACAAATTGAGAATTATCTGTATCAGAGGAATATGCACTTGCCCCTATCTTGGAAGAAGCTTGAGTTGATGAAGTGAGTTGAATGAGAATTGATGGATAGATAAACATTGGGTATTATTTGATTGACATTGGCTCGTAACATTATTTTAACATCATGAAAGAGAAGACAATTGTGGGTTTGATGAATGTTAGATATGTACAAGAAAACCTCTTGTCGCGACCCAATCTTGCCACTGCCAATCCCTCTCACGAGGAAAAGGAAGGGGGAAAATGTCAGACTTAAGAGTATTTGATCACGAGAATTCTCTTACGCCTTGCATTCCAAAAGACATCATCACATTGCCTTTCAAGTCAAGCCTCTTGTGAGTTTCCTCCACAAGATCATGAGCTCTCCCAAGCTCGTACCCCGTGAGACAATGAAGTGTCGCGATTCATACCCACACGAGAGATACACCTCGGGAGAAGAGGTCGAATGTCAATATTGGATTTAAGGATATCTTTACCACGATAGCCCTCTAGATAGTTTACAAAGACCCATACTTTTCGCGATAAGTTCATTTATGCGATTTAGTTATTTAGGCCAATCTAAAAATAAGACGGGAGTCGCCACTACCCTTGTTTTTGAGGGGTCAGCTAGAAAACCAATTTAGGGTCGGGAGTGTTCCCTCAATTCCTACACAATTAGATATCTGGGTTTGGGAACTTGGGTTACATTAATATTTCTATTAGCGTCATTTCGGTACCTAAACAATATGTTATGTTTACCTAAAGTGTCCATGTATTTTTTTCTTACATTTTCGAGATCATTAGTCCTAAACTAAGAGATCATGCGTGGTTGGTCGTTTTCATGTTATTCTATTTCTAAAGAAAATGAAAAGGAAGCACCCAATTGAATTGAAAATTGCAAAGCAGTAAGTAAATAATCAAGGAAAACTATAAATCTATCATGCAATCCTAGAAAATATAAAAGAGAAACATAATTGAAAAAAGGAAAAGAGGACCCCCAACTCATCAAGCTTTATATAACAAAAGGAACTCGAGACATATGTTGAGGAAATGAATAGTACATGATTATGGTCGGAATGGATATTGACCTCCATCATCTTCATGTCTTCTCCATCTTTAGGATCCTAATCTAAACCTAGTCTAAGAACTATATAATTAGGTACATACAATGGAAAGAAACAAGCATCCTCATTAAAACAATCAAAAACATAACATCATGCTAAAATCAATATTTCCAAAGAATTTTAATGCGAAAAGAAGATTTGGGCCTCGAAATTGGCTTTTGTCTTTCATGCGTGGGTTCCACTTAGACACATACCCAATTTATTTTTATTTTTTTGGTGACTTATAGCCATTATCAACCAATTGTGTTCTTGCATGACCAATAATACTTATAAGTCTCATAACCAAGCAATCTATGTGATTGTAGGGTTTTCCCTCGATATTATGCACCAACCATATCATATATCTAAAAGTCACATGCATTACAGAAATTAAATATGCATGTAGGTCTTTTGGACCTTATTTCCCAACTAATCAAGCAAGAAAGTAAACCATCGGTGGGTCACTTATTACTAAGGGTATGCGCCAATCACAAACACAGACACTTCTAAATGTATGACGTAATTGTATGTATGGGGGTACATGTGATGTTTCAAAGACATTTTTTGAAATGATCCAAAAAAATTTTTGAAACAAAATGATGTCTCGATTATGAAAGGCATTCAATTGCCAGTGCTAGCTCGGGGCTTGCATAAATGCACTCACAAGCGTCGCAGGCATTTTGAATACAATTCAAACCGTGACTTTTTACAATGTTAAATAGAGTTTTAAAGAGGTTTGAAAATATTTAGGATTAAGGAATATCTAGGTTATGAAATACATTTAATTGCTAAGGCTAACTTGGGGCTCGCATAAATGCATTCACAAGCATTGCAGGCATTTTGAATTTGGTCCAAACCATGACTTTCCCTTAAGCCAAATCAAGTTTTAGAAAAGAATTTCTTACAAATTGTTTTTGAGAAACATCATATGTACTAAAGTATTTTTTTTGAAAAATGCAATTTGAAAATGTCAATTGTTTAACAATAAAGATCAAAGCATTTAAAATAACTTCCATGAAGATGACATGGCCTAATTTCATGCACTAACTAACCTAAAAGGTATAGCTAAACAATCACAACCGAAAGTTCACATTAGGAAATTTCAGACCAAACATGTCAAGTCAACAAAATTGAGTAATGCTCATTAACAATCTAGCTATAGAAAGATTCCCTAATATGCATAACATAAAATGAACTTTCATGAAAAAAGTTTTCCTAAACAAGCTGCACATGATTTTACAAAAATCAGACAATAAGCAATAATAGCATGTTAGCAAAATTATCAAAATAGGAGGATATTCAGTCAACATTGTGATGATTTGTCCTATCAAAACAGGCCTAAAAATCACCATATTTTCACATTACATCACCAATATGATGACAAACAAGTTTTGTTAAGAAACCAAGTGCAGAATCCTTATAGGAAAAATAGAACAAAAATGTGAAAGATCTATCCAAACAGAAGTTAGAACACGAGTTCGAATTTGATCTCATGTTCATATTCTCATATAGTTTTGAAAAAATAGAAAATGCTCCTTATGATGAGCGATTTGCATTAAATTAGTAGTATTGGAAACCTCTAAATGTGCCTTACAACTTTTTAGAATGTCTTGAGTCCAAACTGGGTCAATTAGGTACTCCAAGATCAATATCTCTAAAAATGTGCGTGTCAAAAGCAAAAAAAAAAAAAAAAACTCAAGCATACATTAGAAAACCTCAAAGTCATTAAAGTAATGCACAAATGGCATAAAGAAATTGCATATGACTTAGAATTGGATGCGACAAATAATTGGGGTGATCATCTAACTCTAAGTCAGCGTGAGAAGATATTCATACCATGAGACTTTAATGAAATTACAAAAGTTGAAAGACATAAACCGGGGGACCAACCCGGGGGACCCAAATCACCTTGCAACAATTAGCCTTTACTAGTCAATGAATCAACATCGGCAATGACAAACGGCACTAGCATAGTCGACTATTTTTAATATTACCCACAAAAAATAACAAAAAATAGATATATTTTTACATCAATCATTTTTTAAAATTGCACCAATTATTGCAGAATCGACAGTTATTTAATTACTAAACATGCATTCGATCTTGCCTAATAAAAGGGGGGGAGCCCCCCATGATTGGAAACAGTATTGCCCCATTCCAACACGGTTGAGCATCGTTTTTCACACAACATAGCTAACATGATGATAAACAAGTTTTGTTAAGAGACCAAGTGCATAATTCTTATAAGAAAAATAAAACAAAAATGTCAAAGGTCTATCCAAATAGGGGTTAGAATAGGAGTTCGAATTTGATCTCATGTTCAGATTCTCATATAGTTTTGAAAAAATAGAAAGTGCTCCTAGTGATGAGCGATTTGCATGAAATTAGTAGCATTGGAAACCACTAAATGTGCCTTACAACTTTCTAGAAGGGCTCAAGTTCAAATTGGGTCAATTAGATGCTCTAAGATCAAGATCTCTAAAGATGTGCGTGTCAAAAGCAAAAAAGGAACTCAAGCATACATTGGAAAACCTCAAAGTCATTCAAATAATGCACAAATGACATGAAGAAATCACATATGACTTAGAATTGGATGTGACAAATAATTGGAGTAATCATCTACCCTAATTCGGCACGAGAAGATATCATACAATTCGATAACAATACGAGATGACTTAAAATTCATGATGAAATGCTTTAGGGCTTCTAGGTGAAAATGCGTTTTTGCAGCACAAATTTAACATGTAAAATGTCACTCAAATGCAATGATGTGAACATGTACTCAAATATTGTAACATGTTGTTTTAATGTCGAGAATGCATTATTGCAATATTTGGTCTCTAAATGACTCAAATAAGCATGGCAAGATGCAAATACGGTAAGATTTAATTTCAGCATTAACTTCATACAATGGACATGATTTCAACCATCTCAATATATGCAAAAATCCTATAAAAAATCCTACATACTGAGCATGAAATGATGAACATTTTTCGTTAAGTGTTCAAAACCTAAATGTGATTACATGATTTAAATATACATAATGTATTTTACAAAGCATGAAATGATGAACATTTGTCATGCAATTAATTCACTTGCTAATGTCAAGACTTTACAAAGCATGCATCGATTAAATATATACATAATGTACTTTAACTTTCATGAATGATTTGAGATCAAACAAGCTCATTTGTGGACTAAATTTTACCAAAACAGAATTCGGACCAATGTAGGGCAGACTGACCTATGTTCGAATCTAAGCGATTTTGACCTAGTTAAACACATTCAAAAATTTTGAAAAAATTATAGGATGTTCTCCACACAATTACAAGCAACTTTTATGAAGGAAAGTTCCTCAGAACTCAACAAAGAAATCGATACAAAAATGACAAAATCAGGAATCAACATAAGGCAAATTGACCAAGGTTCATATATGAATGGTTTTGACTTAGTTAATCATGTCTAAAAATTTAAAAAAAAAAAATAGAAAACATTCTCAAGAAAATAAAAAAAACAACTTTCATGAAGGAAATTTCCTTCATAAATCAACACAAGAAATTGAAAAAATAAAATAAAAAGGATAGAAGGAGGAACAAGAACTGAGTTGAAAACTAACCTAAACTACTACAAAATCGCTTATCTTTGGAGTTATTTTTCAAGGGTCAAACGATGCTCAATTAAGGCGTGCGACTTATTGATTTGAAGCTAGTGATGTGTACTATCAAAGTCTAGAAGGACTCAAACTCAAATAAGGTTGTTTCAAATCTCATTTTGGCCAAAAAAGTAGACTTACTATAGAACCGCGAAAATGCTGATTAAGACTAAATCAAGTTCAATCATTCATATCATTCAAGAACACACATTAAAATCCATCGATCTAACATCTAACTATAGAATATTAACCTAAAATTGGACTCTAGCCTAGACCGGCTAATCCGATTTCGCTTTACGTGGTTTGAGATTGAGATCATTACCTTTTGATACGTTTTTGCCGATTTTGATTGTGATCAATCGAATCAAATCACTAGAACACGTTCAAACCTCCACAAACCAGATTTAAATAGCAAAGATCACTTGCAAATCAATCGGATCATTGGCTTGATGCCGAAATAGAATCAGTCTCCAAAGCCGCTCGTGAAACTTGAAGATTGATCGGCTTGGTCAAAGAGATCAAGCTATTGTTGAGGCTTTCAAAAGCCTCAATAAGCTACTAGAGATCTTGAGAAAGATTGAAAGGATGATCGATGATGGCAAGGTCGCTGGCGTGGGGGCTAGATCGCCAGTGCAAACTCAATGTGCAATGGAGAAAAGGAAGGAGAGAGAATTGGCGAGAGAGAGAGAGAGAGAGAGAGAGAGTTGGAGAGAGAGTTTGTTGGAGTTATTTTTCTGTAAATTTGTGCAAATGAGCCCCCCTAAAAAATGGAGGAAAAATGAGCTTATATACTACCCCCAAACCATCAAATTTCGTTCGTCAGTTTAATCTAATAGTCAAAATTTTAATCCAACTGTCAAAAATTGATTTCAAAAGCTCCAATATGATCTAGAGGTGTCGAGTAATTGGTCAAATGGACTTGATTTGCGAAATTCGAAGTCAAAATCAAGAATTGCGTCAAAATGCTCAATCAGGGGTCAAAATGCAATTTTATGAAATCCAAGGATCAATATGCAAAATTTTGGGAAATTGAGGGTGCATAAATGAAATTGACATTAAGAGAATCCCGGAACTAGTTGTCGGAGATCAAGAACTGGCCAGCAAGGGGTTGAACCGGCCATCCCCGCCGGTGGCCTATCAACCCAGTCAGATCGGTTCGATTCGATTCGGCAGATTTTCAATCAATTTAGCCCGGTTCTTGTCATTTTGTCCACTCGAGACCCTTGTGGGTCCAAAATTTATGCAATTTGAAAATGAATTTTACCCTATTTAAGAAGAAATTAGCCAATTGAGATACAATTAATCTAATCAAATCTTATGAACATGATCTAGGGGTCTTTTATTGATCTAATTGAATGTTTATCATGAAAGACAACTGGTCAAAATCATGGGTGCTTTAAATTGGGCATAAAGGGTTAAAATGGTTAAATTTGCAATTCAATAAGCGAAATTGCAAATTAATTAAAATTAAACTCAATCGGCATCATAATTGCCCTATCTAACGAACTACCCATTTGTAAGATCACTTAATGCATTCAAATTGACCTTGAATTGAAGCACTCAAGCTTATATAAAAATTGGATCTAAGCCTAATATCTAAATTGGACCTAGATTCATGAAATTAAACCATAACCACGAATGTGTTAATTTGAATTTTGATAATTAAAGCTTAATTGCTTGACTTTCTTATACTTTGGACGATAAAATTCTTCAAATTAATGAGTTTTGATGTGAATTTTCCAAAATTAATTTTGGATTTGGACATTTTTAAAGAAAACGAGTGAGAAATAACCGTTCGTTCGCAAGTTATAAATGATTGATTTTGGCCCTATAATTAGGGCTCAAAACGGCAATTCGTATTTTGACCCAGAAATTCGCAAAATTGAATGCATAGGGAAATTTAAAATAGTCCCTAAACCAAATGTCGAAGAAGAAACTACTCCTAATTATGACTAAAATAAAAGTTATTTTATTTTGAGTCAATTTAGAACTTAAAACTGAAAAAATTCGGAAAACAAGGTTTTAATCGATTTTCATAAAATTTTTGACACGAAAGTTAAATTGGCATTAAAAGAAATGTATTTTTGGATTTTTGATTTTTTTCCATTTTTTGGTCAAAGGTTTGACCAAAAGTCAACAATTTAGTTGACTTTTTTTTTTTCTAAAATATTGATTTTTTTGGTCAAATCTTTGAATTTTCGATAAATTGATTTGACAAAAGTAAAATTAAAGCTAAATGGATTTTTTTAATAAAAGTCAATTTTTGACCTAGGGTTGACTAAAAGGTAGTTAGAAAGTCAACCATTTGACTTTTTGGATTTTTTTAAAAATGAACGAGAAATTGCTTAAAAATGACAATGCAAAAGAAATGAATGAAAAACGTCACTTTTGGCCAAGAAATGGGGCTCAATTGCAATCATAAACCCAAATCTCGATTTTTTAACTTTTAATGATGCATCGACTAAAATTCATATGTTAACAGTTGCCTCTTTTTGAGTGGGAGTTCGAAGAGGTTTCACTCAAAGAAAAAGTTGATATATGTAATTTTTAGTCGACTTCACTTTGGAAATAGAAAATGACAAAAGAAATGATATTTGGTTAGGGACGTACCTAATACTCACTTTTGCTCATTAGGGATTCTAGACTCATATTTGGGATTCTTCTCTCAGTCTCTCTCGTGAAATGGAATGAAGGAAATGACATTGCTAAGGAAAAAGAAATGGTTTAATGATGACCACTAACCTAAGGACAATGTTTAAAGATAACGTGAAAACCTAAAGCTGAAGTTTCTAAGGACAACCCGAAACTTGAAGTCGAGGTTTCTAAGGACAACCTTGAACCTGAAACCGAGGTTTCTAAGGATGACCTAGAACCTAAAGGCGAGGTTTTTTAGGACAACTTGGAACCTAAAGCCGAGGTTTCTGATGACAACCTAGAACCTAAAATCGAGGTTTCTAAGAACAACCTAAAAAATAAAATCGAGATTTTTGAGGACAACTGGGAACCTAAAGGCGAGGTTTCTGAGGACAACTCGGAACCTAAAGTTGAGGTTTCTGAGGACAACCTGGAACCTAAAGTCGAGGTTTCTGAGGACAACTCGGAACCTAAAGTTGAGGTTTCTGAGGACAACCTGGAACCTAAAGTCGAGGTTTCTGAGGATAACCAGGAACCTAAAATCTAGGTGGGTATGGTTTAGGGTGACCAAAAGATGACCAAAAAATCTAAAACAATGGATACAGTTTAGGATAACCAATAACCAATTCACTTGGTGAACACGTACTTTGAAAAAAGGATTTACGGATTGTTCGAAAGCCAATCATGCGAAATCATTCAAGCATATCTTAGTAAACAATACCGATTATCAAATCCCTTCGGAGAGGATTTTAACAAAATGTAATTTGATTAACCACCTAAGGGTCAAATCAAACATGCCAAGTGGAAATAGTCTAATCAAAAGAGGTCTTTCACATTGGCTCTTAAAAGGGTTTTTATTTCCAACTATTGATATGGGAAAATTGCTTAAATCTTACTGGAGAGGTCTCACTCAACTTACGTCTAAGGCTTTCGGAAACGTTCACAGTGAATACAATTCATTGATCAAAAGGTCTTTTGAAGTGACCACAATGATGGCATGGTTGTGGGTTTACACAAAGGGTATGCACATTGAGGTCAAGAAATGAATATTTAATTAATATCTTCATCAAGTTTACAAGTCAAGAACCTCGAAGATAAGATAAGATATGATTGCTTCCACTCATTCTAGCAGTAGTTTCTGTGTGATATTCTTATTTCAACTTGAACCATCCCAATTGAAAGAGATTTCAAACATGGGTTGTAATGTTGGTTAGGGTGAGGCTTATGAAGACTTGAATAATTTTCAGATATTGAGAAATTAAAAATGAGTGATTATCTTGGCATCATTACCATCACACAATTTTTTAGAAATCTGACTCTTGAAATTTAACCTATCTCGAGAGTCCTTTTGACTATTTGTCTTGAGACATGAGAGCTTTACTCTCTTTTCTAATGACATTGCTTGCAATACATATTTTCTTTTGCAAGACTTTTGTTTTGTTTTTCTAAACGGTATTTTGCATGGCCATTAATTATGCTTTTATTTGCATTTTTTTTGGGCATTGGCTTTACTTTTACTAGGCATACTGCTTTTTCATACCTTTTAGTTTTCACTCTCTTTTGAGCATCTAAGACTCTTGAGTGATATTTACAAACATGACGAACATTCTCAATTTTGTTGGTAAATCACGTGCCGTGCCCCAATGTGGGAAGATAATCATCATCTAAGGTTGCGAAAGAATTGCATGAGGCTTAAATTGGCTAAGCAAAGGGTAATTGTGTTTAGGTTAGTGAATGGAATGCTTTTTGTCACTTCGGGATGCTTTGAGTTTCGATAGGAAATCACTTGAAGTTAGCACAAGAAGATTGATGCAAGTGAAAGTAATAAAATCTTTCTTGATCTTTTGCTCCAAAATTTTCAACCAAGACCCCCTATTTTGCCTTGTTTTTAATATGGTTATTTTAGAAATGCTCCCTATTTGGTTTAAAATGGCTTACAGGGAATATCAATAGTGTTTGGGATTGAGAAAGAAAATACTTTTATCATCTCAAACTATGTATTCACTGTGAATGAACTCTATGCCCTAGGACATGATTTTTTTTACTTAATTCTAGAGTGTATAAGGACGTTTGGCAAATGGGTTGCCTCTCATCATTTTAGGCACACCACTTGACATATTTAACAATACTTTTTGGGTTTTTCAAAACACACTTTGGCTAAATTCCACTCTTTGGGGAATAAGAATGTAACACTTTTTTTTTTTTAATTTAAAAAATGCTCATTTGACCCTATTGGGGAGACTTTTGGAAACAAGGTTGAATAAAATTTGTGGATAGAACAGGCTTTGCTCTACACAGGGGTTCACTTCTAGAGTTCTAATTGACTCTATTGTTATTCATTGTTATTCTAAGGGATAGGGTCACTTCTAAGCTTTTTCAAATTCTAAGTACACAGCAGCGATCGGCATGAAATTCTGAGCAATTAGGATCAAAAATAATTTTTCGAGTTTTTTTTTAAAATAATAATATTTTAATGAATTTCGGAATATAATATATTATTAAATAATCCAATAATTTCGAAACATTTATTTAAATCATAAATAAATCCCTTTAAGTCACATCAATGCTTATATTAAAATAAACCTACTTAACCTTTAAACTAAACATACTTTACTTTAATTAATCATCTTAATCTAATCCACAACTAAATAAACTAATCTAACCACCTAATTTCAATCAACTTAAGCTAAACACACTTAAGACATCATTAACTCGCTAATCAAGGTTTAGTGAGGTAAACTCACTTGATTAACTTGCCGCTTAGACCAAAACGACGAGGGCGATGCCGAGATCAACTTTTCCAAAGGCGGGCCTAGCTTCCGAGGCTAGGAAGACGGCCAAAACGGGCCATGACTATGCTGCAAGACCCACCCGACGAGCTGCTGTTTGGAGCCGAACGGAGGTGGCTCGGCGGCGGTTCGGGCGGAGGAACAATGGAGGAAGGACGGTGGTTGCTCGGGACGGTGTCGGGCGACGGCGAACGACCAAGAGCGGCGGCTGGTCGATGGGCTTGGTCTGGCGAGCGAAGGGGAGATGGCGGAGCGACGGGCCGTCGCGCGGGCGCGGGCGACGCGCGGTCGTGCGCGGGACGGCGACGACGGTGCGGTACACGACGGCGACGAACGGCGGAGAGAGCGGCGAGGCGCAGCGGCTGGTCGACGGCGAGCTCCCCCTGTCCGTTTCTCCTTCCCTCTCTCTTTCAATTCCCCTTCCCAAGGAGCTAGAGGTTGAAGATGATGTTGATGGGTGGCTTTTTGGAGATTAAATCTCCACCCTCCACTTGTCAAGCTCTCCTCACTTGGCTCCAACCACCATGACATCATCCCATGTCATCTTCCACTCTTCCCAAATCCCCACAACTTCTCCAAGATTAACACTTTGTAGAGGTTTTGCACTTTTAAGATCAACCTCCCATGGACAAGTAGAATTTTCTTCAGAGATCCTACAAAATGAACAAACATATAGATGCGACATGTATGCATGAGAAGCATGATGCAAACATCTTAAAGTGGCTTGGATTCAATCCAAAAACAGCTTAAAGGCCTTTCAATCTTGGCCCAGGACACATAGTGTTTTGCACTCAACTGCCTCAATTAAAATAGTAATCCTAGCATATTTTCTTTGTATTAAAAATATCCCAGAAAATAGTCATGTGTGGGTACATGGTCAAATCAAATTCGAAAAATTGACATATTCCCATTTTAAAATCCCACTATTTTATATAGTATATAAAACCATTTTCGGTGTTAAAACCCGACACCCGGGATTTTCTGAATAATTATTGAAATTCACAAATTTTGAAATTAAATACTCAAAATTCTAATCAGCACTCAATTTGTACAAATTAACATCCAATTGCATAAATTAACTACACCATTGTAATCAGCACGAAATTCCGATCACCGGTTATCCCAGTCTAATTTCCGAAAAATATTTAATAATTAAATGAATTACCGGAAATTAAATAAATTACAAAATAAATAAATGAAAGCATTTAATTAAATCCACCTAAACTAACCGGGCTAATTAATCGAACTAACAATTAAATCTAACATTTCTACCTAATCTAATCTAATTACACTAATTATAAAAACCAACTAATTCCTAACTAAATCCACCTAACTATTCTAATTGAACTAACTATATACTTACTCTAACTAAATTATCCTAAGCTTAGTTAACCTAACTAATCCACCAATTAGCTAACTAATCCACCTCTAAGTGTCATTAGCCTACTAATTATGGATTATAACGCAACTCACCGGTTTAACGCGAAAATTGGCTTACATCAACGACGGTGCAACGGCAGCCGAGACTTGAGCTCATGGCGAGGCTGAGGGAAGGTCAAACCGGCTGAAAATCACAAAAGAAGCTCACGGACTGGACTGAGTTCGCTGGTGGGTGGCGTCGCGGATGAGGAGAGAAGCAGCTGTTTCGGTGGGGTGAACAGGCGAAGAGAGAGGTCAACGTTGGGGGAATTCACCGGTTTGTTGACTCAATGATCAATAGTTTGAGGTGCTGGTGGGGTGGAGAAATAAACGTGAAAGTGGAGATGGCCGAGTGGATTTGGGGTCAAATAACTTGTTGTAGTTGACTTCGATGGGGGGAAAGATAAACGAAAAAGGAAAGAAGATGAGAAGGAAGACCGAAGGAAATGAGGCATGCGATGAATGGAGAAGACGATAGAGGGGAGGACGGCTGGCAGCGGCAGAATTCGGTGAAGTAGAATGGGGGGTTTCGGCTGCAAGGAAAAAGAAGATCGAAGTTGAAGATGTCGATGCAGGAAAAAGGCAGAGAGAGACGGTTGCTCGACGAAGATCGAGGCCAGCTTGGACGTGCTTGAGAAGATTAGAAGAAAAAGGCCAAAAGTCAAAGAAATTATCTAGTTCCATTAAGTTTTATCCCCCTAAAAACCTCCATGCATATCCCTTATGTCCCCCGTATTACTTTCTTGTAATAAAATCCACAAATAATCCAATTTTTGAAGCCAAAGTTGCTGTCCAAGTCTAAATCCGAATTTCATTAAATTTGGACTTCATTTCTTCTCCGATTTCTCCAATTCGAGGTCCAATTTTGCCAAGGAAAAAGCCCACACCATTTGTACAAAGTCCCATCACCAAGTAGCTTGGTAAGGAGCACAAAATTCCCTTGATTTGGCCCATCCGAATTTCCGTGCGTTTTCCGAATTGTCTGAACCAATTTTCCATAAAAATCCCGGAATCTTCAAAAATTCTTCGGAAGATGAGTCGACGTTCCTAAAATGAATCGTGATACGATAGAACTTTAAATTTATGAAATCGGGTTCAAATTCGCGGTTAATTTCAATCTGGCGTGATTTTAGCGTGACCTAACCTACCGGATAGCTTTTAAGAATTTTTGGTGAAATTGACCCGTGGTTGATTATTTTCAAGTCACATTGTACATCTTCGACACATTGGCGACTCTCGGCTGTTATGAAAATCTCAATATATCAAATATGGACACAAAGTACGAAAATGATAGAAAAATCGATCTAGTCCCGTTCGACAGAAATTTTGCAATTAGACACACCAATCACATATCTTTATCAAATCGACCTATCACCGGTCTCTTATCGATTTTGACGGTGCTGTAATGACCCTTGTGGATTATCATGGTTGAGAAATCGTTTCCAAGTCGAATTTTCAAGGTTATTGGGTTAAAATTCCCTCATGGCTTTACCTGATAGGTTAGTTATCTCGTGAGTGGCCAACTCAGAGAAAAATGCTATAGGAGCATTGACGAAAAGCCCGACTTATTAAATTGAAATCAGAGCCTGAAATTCAGGATGTCACATGCGGCCGGCGACCATATCTAGTAGCGACCAGATCTGCGACCAGATGGGTCGTGCGAAGGTTGCGAGGTCACGCTCGGCAACCACATATGGTTGCGCAACCCTGGGGGTTGCGACCTTTGCGGCGACCTCTCAATCGAGGTCACGCGACCCTTGCTGAAGGGTCGCGTGGCCACGTCAGAGGTTGTGGCGCGGCGGGTTGCGTGACCCTCACCTGAGGGTCGCGGCGTGGCGGGCGCGACAATCACCGGCGATTGTGTGCCCTTTAGTCTGCAACCGCTCACGAAGAAGAAGATGAACAGTCAGGGCAAAACCGGAAAAACGAAAAACCAACGAGGACAATTTGGGAAGAAATTTTTTTTATTTAGGCTCAGAGCTCAGTATGCCGAGAAGGCACCCAAGGCAGCCCCCCACCTGCTTGGGCTTTCAGCCTTGTGAAGGCTAGCATTCCCCATATGGGGTTTGAAAATTTTTTACCAAACATCCACAAATTGACCCAAGGAGCTTTGGAGGTTCAAAGTGGCTTCTAAATGCCACTCCCAAACGCACCCTATATATGGTGGATTTAATTTATTACATGATGATTAGCTTGACGTTGGCCTTTGTTAAAACCCTAACCTGGCATTATTTTTCCTTTGTCTTGAGCAAACAGGGTCCATGTCTTAGAGCTGATGATGGGAACTTTCTTGCTCTATTGTGCCATCTACGACCTGCTATATGGGAAAGATAATTTCTTCATTTATCTGTTGCTTCAAGCAGGCACCTTTTTCATTATGGGGTTTGGCTATATTGGAACTTTTGTGCCTAATTAAAAGTCGAAATTAGAATCCTAGCACCAGGCGATTAGATGAGCTCATCGTCATTGCATAACACGAGACTTCAGACGGCAGCACAACCTTTCTTGGAAGGATTTCAGTCGTTGCTTATGCAGCTAAGTAGCCGGATTTAAGTTGTTTGGAACAATAAGACGCATGTACGTATTATATGTTTGATCAAAGGAGCTTGAACATCTCCTTATATATCACGACATTTAGTAATTGGATGCAATTGAAATGCATGTGTTCCTTGGTAAGTGTAGTTCCGCTTTCATCAATTTCATGAATATTTACCATGAAGATTAGAGAACATCAATAGCGTCATGTATCCCATTGTTGACTGAGATAGGGATCAAAATAAGTTACTCGTCGGGGGAAGGGAATTGCACTTGCATTCCCAATTGTTTTGTCGTTTATGTAATCAAGTTCTAAATATTTGGAAATGTGCAATCAAATATTAAACGCTACAATTTCAGTCCAAGAAAGCGTTCAGACGACCGCTTTGCTAATTTTGCTGACTTCGCATGTCCAAAATGCAATGTGACATTCGATAAACTGTTTTTAAAAATATACAGCTGACGTGCTGCTATGTCAGGAAAAAGAAAAAAAAAAACCAAAAAAAAAAAAAAAGAGCTGGGAGAAAAGCAAAGTAGCCATTCTTTTTTAAAGAAAAGGAAGAAAAACAACCAAGTAAAAAATTGAGAATGGGCTGCGGGGCGAGTGTTCGAGAGTTTGGGGGCAGAGTGTCGCTCCCATGCTGCCGTCCCCCACCCTTAATCAAGGCCTCGGTGAGGGTTAGACAAGAGAGGGCTTTTGCCTGCAAATGGTATTTCACTTGAATAATTTATAAAAATGAATTAACGAAAAATATTTTCATTGTTCACAAAAAAATTTAGATATAAATTATTTTTTTTATAAAAATACTTTTCATTGGTTAATTATCTCGAGTGGTACAAATGATTATATATGGGCAAATTCTCTTTAAATCATTCATTTTTAGAGAGAGAGAGAGAGAGAGAGAGAGAGAGAGAGAGAGACATAGAGTCAAGGTTATTTCAGGAAGAAGCAAAAGGCGAGACAAACCTCTCTTTCCCCTCATTATATATAGAATAGCAAAGGTTTGACACTATGATCGCTAGCTTTCCAAATGGACCAGGCCTGTTTTTCCACCAGCTTCTAGGCCCTTAAAGTGGCGAGTGGGCTAAAGGCTAGTGATTGATCACTTGGGCTTATTACTTGGGCTTTCACAAAAAATTTCTTCAGGACAGCGCAACAGGAGCACACTTATCTTCGCAGCTTCTCCATCTCCAGTCGACCGACAGTTACGGATGCACAACGAAGGAGAATGATTATGGCATTTCTTTCGATGATTGAGTTTTCCATTAGAAGTGATTAATCCGAGGATACAGCCATTAGGACCTTGCTCCTTAAGTAACATTAGAGCTTGAAAATTCTATCCTTATAATTTCTTAAGTAACATTATGGTACAGTGAACTGATATGATGTGACCGATTAATTTCATTATTCATATGATTTGCATACCAAAACCCCTTCCATTTTGAATTCTGAAAACTTTTATCTATAATTGGATCACTTATGTACCACTCTTGTGGTGCATTCATGCAGAGAATGCCCTCCTCGGATTGGCCATCGATGCATTAAACACTTTCTCCATAGGATTTGGGCCACATAAAGACACTTGTTAATCTGCTAACCCCAATGTAAAATCACTTGCCCTTGGCTAGATCGAAAACATAAAGTTATTTGACGTGTGATGGCCTATATAATATAGGGGTGAGCGGTTTTAGTCTCTACTTAGAACCTAGAACTTACCTGTTGGAATAGGTCTCACTTGGAATTTGCAACTTACTTTGCATATCCGGGAACTTAGAATCTTACCTTGTCATAAGTTTTATGGTCTACCTAAGTTCCACCTACATTCTTGATAGAATAATTATAGTGAATCATCACCTCTCTTGATTATCATTTGCTACAATTCACTAATTACAATTCATATCTTGACACACAAAAATATAAAAATATTAACAAAGTGAAAACCTTAGTCATATAGTTTGCCGAAAATAGAAACTCAAACTATTGATTTCATATTACACACTCGTCATAGGATGCCATAGAATGCCACATGATTATGCGAAGATATAGAACAAGAAAAACATAAAGATTTGTTTCAGGTTTTAAATTTTCGGTCCTAGGAATCTAGAATTTACAGGTCGAAACAGGTTCCCCAATTTTTATAATGTGGAACCTTCAATCATATTTTAGAACCTGAAACTGGACTGGTTCCCACCAATTCAGTTTCAAGTTTTCGATTCTACTCTAAACCATAGTCACTCCTATTATTGAATACCTTCTATTGAAAAGTCAAAAAGAGAAAATCATTCTACACAAAATGAAACATGACAGCTATGGTGTTTTGACCTATGTCTTACATGGCCCATAGAAATAATCGGGATTTTCATGGATGTGATTTATCCATCTAAGATAACTTAACACCATCAAAAGAACATGATAACACAAAACAAATATACTTTCTACACTTAAGGTAGCATATAGTAACAGGAAGATAACCCAATAATAGACAATATCCTTTTACCTCCTAGTTAACTACCGGAGAAAAAAAAAACTATTAAGTTCTTTGATAAACGAAAGGACATCAAAGTCAAGTTGACTCTCAATTGTCACATGTCGAGCATTGGAACATTTTTTGGGTTAGAACCAAGGATAAATAATTTACTTCTTCTAAAGCATTGTCGGACAGTACTAGAGGGCCCCACATAAAGCATGTGTTGGTGTTGGAGGCATTCGGACAGTCCGAGGGAAGACATGGGTCGGTTGAACATTGCACTAGATGGGCGCAGAGAGAAATTACCAGAGCACGCTCATTCGAGGAAGCCACTAAAATTTCACACTATAAACATCCTAAAGTCATCGCCACGTGAAAAACACGGTACTGAACTGAAAAGAAAACTCTTCACTTTTCTCGTACGATTTTGTACCTATAACAAGATGAAATTTACTACGAAATAGTGCGACCGGTTATGTGTCCAAATATCGGATCCGATTTCACGCTTTTGTATGCTATGACACACGTTGGGCTCTTGTGCGTCCTAATTCCATGGCTGCGACTTTGCTCCACCAAACTTACATTTCCCTTCCACAATTGATAGTACAGATGAGTCATGGTGGATTGGCGCAATCACTGAGCAGATTGAGTCTTTCGCCTCAAATGCCAAAGGCCCGAACTCCAAACCCCTCCACTCCAAATCTCATAAGGCTAGTTTGATGGTCTAATGGCAAAAATTATCCAGAAAGTCCTAAATTGATTGAACGATGGTTAAGTTAGTTTTGAATTTTTTAATTGTACTAGTTTAATCATAAATCTTTAAAAATTTATCAATTAGATCCTAAACATTTCGCTTATACTACTTTAGTCATAAATCTTTTAATGATTTACCAATTTAGTTTTAAACATTTTGACAAATTGTTAAAGTATTTTTGACCAATTATCCAAATAATAAATTTAGGACTAAATTAACAAATTTTCAAAAACGTTTAGGATTAAATTAAAACCTAGCAATAAGATGAGGTTATCATCATGGCATGCCACGAGACTTTAGACAGCACTGCAACCTTTCTTGGAAGGATTCCAGTCGTTGCTCCTATGGCTAAGTAGCCGGATAAAGTTGTTTCGAGCAATAAGATGCATGTATGTATTATATGTTTGATCAAAGAAGCATGAGCATGTCCTCGTGTATCACAACATCTAATTATTGCATGCAATTGAAATGCAAGAGTCCCTTGGTGAATTGTGTACATCGAGTGGATTGCGAAATGCCAAATGTAGTTATGCTTTCGTCATTTCAAGAATATTGACCACGTTGATTAGAGGAGAATATAAATAGGGTCACGCAACTAGTAATATCGCCAATATAGGGATAAATAGGGGAAAATGATCCAAAAAGTCTTAAGCCTATTACACTTTTACCAATTTAATCCTAAACCTTTCAATTTTGCTAATTGAGACATAAACCTTTTTCATTTTTTACCAATTGAGTCAATTCAGCTAATTTTGGCTGGAATTTGTTAACGTGGACAATTTTTTTTTTTAATTTTTCATTTTTTTTTTTCGATTTTTAAAATTATTATTTTTATGTTTTTAATTTCTTCTTTTCTCTTTTTCTTTTTTTCCCTCTAGCCAGTTGCCCAGCCTTTGGCAACCGGCTATAGACCACGATTGGTGAGGTTGCCCTCAACGGGATCTAGCGAGGGTCGGCCTCGTGACCTCGGGCGAGGTGGCCCCCGCCGAGATCCGGGAGGGGTGACCCAATTGGCTGCGAGTGAGGCTTGCCCTCGCCCCTTGCCAGATCTTGGTGAGGGCCACTTCGCCTAAGGCCCGTGAGGCCGACCCTCGCTGGCCTCTGGCGAGGGCAAGCTTTGCCCAAGGACGGCGACGTCGCCCCTCGCCAAATCTCAGCGAGAGTGACCTCACCCGAGGTCGGGGAGGCTGACCCTCACTAGTCGTGGCCTCGGCCGATCACCGGAGACTGTGCGACCGGCCGGAGGAAAAAAAAAAATGGAGAAAAAAAGAAATTAAAAATACAAAAAAATAATAAAAAATTTCAACTAATAATAAATTTTGTCCACGTTAGTAAATTTCAACCAAAATTTACCGGATGGACTCAATTGATAAAATTTTGAAAGGTTTAGGACTCAATTGGCAAAGTTGAAAGGTTTAGAACTAAATTGGCAAAAGTGCAATAAGTTTAGAACTTTTTGGACAATTTTTCCGGCAAATAAGTGATTTCAAAAATGATTTGACAAATAAACCTGAAATAAAATTGTAAAAAGTGATGTGGATGTGATCGTGAAAAACAAAATATGAATATGATCATAATCTAATAATGTCTAGTAGTTTTAGCAATGGATATGATTAAGGATAGAAAACAAAACACATAGAGTTTATAGTGGTTTGACTTTATGTAAGCTTACGTCTACTCTCCCAGTTGATAGTCTACTAGTTAGATTCCACTAGATAATCGATGAAAAATTAAATTACAGATGTAAGAGCTGCCTACATTCAAACACTTCTTACATTCAAGCACTTCTCCTTGAAGTAGATGTTGCTCATACTCAATCAATAAAGCTCACTATCTTACACCAACACAAATTTATTACTTTGCCAACACTTATCAAAGATTACATAAATGAAGTGCTCAAAAGACAATTGAAAAATGTGTGAAGCTCTCTCTAGAAATACGAAATTATGATTTTTTAATTTCTTTCTCTAGGCTCCTCCATCTTCTTTCTTCTCGTTGGACTATCTTTAAGAGAATCAATCTCCAACCTAGTCGTTGGACAATTGTTGAGAAGATAAGCTAGTCGTTGAGGTCGATCAATTAAAGTTCCTATTGATTGGTCACGTAGACAATCAAATCTAGGTATCCAAATATGAGGTGCTTCAATTTTACAAAGAATCTTGCCTTCGGGATGATTGATAATTAATCAAAATATCTCCCATAGTTGATTTTCATGCAAAGATATTCTAGAGGATCATTGTAGTTGTTAAGGGAAGAGAATAAGTTTCTCAAAATAATATTAATGAAGACTATAGAAAAATTGTCTTCACAAGTTGAATAAGTGCTCTACTCATAGTGGGAGCGAATATGGATGAAGAGAAGGTGAAGATCGATCGGTTCGATGGCAATGACTTTGGTTTCTAAAAGATGCAAATCGAGGATATACTATACTAGAAGAATTTGCATCAGCTTCTATCTAGAGAGAAACCAGATTTTATGAAGCAAGAAAATCGTGAATTGTTAAATCGGCAAGCTCTCGGTTTGAATCGTCTCACATTGGTGCAAAATGTTGCTTTCAACATTGCCAATGAGGCGACAACAGTGGAATTTGGTGGCGGCGTTGTTGTCCAACATGTATGAGAAGCCTTTTGCATCAAATAAGTTATATTTAATGTGTAGTCTTTTTAATATGAAGATGGATGAGGGTGCTTCTATGATAGATCACATCAACAAATTCAATGTGATCATGACTAAATTGAGTTCGGTGGCTATCAAATTCGATGATGAGGTAAAGGCTTTAATTTGATTATCTTCTCTACTTGAAAGTTGGAGTGCAACTGTAATTGCAGTGAGCAGTTTGTCTAGTAAAAAAATTTAAAACTTCAAGTAATTTGAGATTTGATTCTTAGCGAGGATATTCGCAAAGAGAATCGAGTGAATTTTTGGGTGCTGCCTTAAATACTGAAGGTAGAAGGAGAAGTAATCCACAAGAGAAGAATCAATACTGCGGTAGATCAAAGTCCAAAGGAAGAAGTAAATTGAGACCTCGTAGGGAAATAATTTACTAGAATTGCGAAAAGAAAGGCATCTAAAACGAGATTGTAGAGCCCTAAAGAAGAAATTTCAGTATCAAGATTGAAATCAAGAGGAATAAAATGCATGATAGTGATGCTTTAATTTTGAGTATTGACGGTCCAATTGAGTCTTGGATTCTTGACTTAGGTGCGTCTTTTCACTCTACTTCGTGCAAAGAATTAATGCATAATTTTATTGTTGGAAAATTTAGAAAGGTTTATCTTGCTGATTATGAGCCTTTGGATATTATGGGAAAGGGTGATGTTTACATATAATCAACTAATGGATATCAATGGAAGTTGCAAGATGTCAGATACATTTCAGGATATAGACTATTTTTGGGGATAGTTTTTGGAAAATAGTTAAAGGTGCTTAGGTTGTAGCATGGGGAATAAAGTTAGGAACACACTACATAATTGAAAGCAATAGAGAAACCATAGCAGTTACTAAGTTGAAAGCTGCCTCCACATTATGGCACCATAGTCTTGGGCACATGAGCAAAAATGGGATGAAGTTGTTAGCATCTACGGAAAAACTACCTAATTTGAAGTTCATAGATTTTGGTTTATGTGAAGAATATGTTTTGGGCAAGTAGAAATGTGTAAGTTTTTTGAAGATTGGGAAAGAACCAAAGGAAGGAAAATTAGAGTTAATGCATACATATGTGTGGGGACCAGCCCCTATTCATTCCCTTGTAGGCTCACACTATTATGTCACGTTCATTAATGACTCCATCGAAAAGGTGTCGGTTTATTTTTGAAAAATATATCTGATGTGTTTGCTACTTTTAATATATGGAAAGAGGAAGTGGAGAATGAGACTAGCCTGAAGATTAAATGTCTAAGATCTAATAATGGTGGTGAGTATGATAACAAGGAGTTCAAGTGATTTTGTGTAGAGAATAGAATCAGTTCAAGCAATTTTGTGCAGAGAACAGAATTAGAATGACAAGAATTATTCCTAATAGATCGCAACAAAACGGAGTTGCTGAAAGGATGAACATAACTTTGAATGAGCATGCAAAAAGTATGAGGTTGCATGCCAGATTACCCAAGACGTTTTGGGCGGATGCAATTAACTAGAGCATATCTTATTAATAGAGGACCTTCGGTTCCACTTGATTTTTAGTTACTAGAAAGAAGAATGGAGTGGAAAGAATGTAAATCTCTCACATCTGAAAGCTTTTGGTTATGTTTCATATGTCCACGTAAATTTTGAAAATAGAGATAAGCTTGAGGCAAAAGCTAAAAAAATGTTTTTTCATTGGATATGGTTATGATTATTTTGGTTATTGATTTTGGGATGAACAAAATAAAAAGATAATAAGAAATGTTGTTGTTACATATAGTGAAAACATGTTGTATAAGGACAAATTTGTGGTCGAATCTAGTGTGAAGAAACAAATGGTAGAGAATGGAGATATTATATTAGATGAGGTTTTTAAAAGTATTTTGGATGAAATTCTTGAAATTGTTTCTGTAGACTTTGATCCAAAATCAAAACAAGAATCACATACACTTGAACCCATTTTGAGAAGATCTAGTAGAACACCTAAACCTGCACAAAGATATTCTTTGTCATTGCATTATTTGCTTTTGACTGACGCTGGTGAACTAGGAAATTTTTTTCGGAAGCAATATAGATTAAAGACTTAGTTAAGTAGGAGTTAGTAATGCAGGATGAGCTAGATTCACTCGAGAAAAACATAACTTAGGTGGTAACTCGATTACCATATGGGAAGAAAGCATTGCAGAACAAGTAGGTGTATCAAGCCAAAGAAGAACCTGATGGTAGCAAAATATATAAAATAAGGTTAATAGTAAAAGGGTTTCGGTAAAATGACGAAATTGATTGCACAAAGATTTTTTCTCCAATTGTGAAATTGACTACTATCAGGTTAGTATTAAGTATTGTTACCACTGAGAATTTACATCTGGAGTAGTTAGATGTTAAGACTGCATTCCTCCATGGTAATTTGAAGGAGAATATTTATATGATACAACCAAAAAGGTTTTTAGGATTGGAAAAGAAAATTATGTCTATAAATTTAAAAAAGAAGAAGTTGTAAAGCTTGAAACAGGCTCCTAGATAGTGTGGTACAAGAAATTTGACACTTTTATGTGTGATAATAGGTTCATTAGAAGTGATATGAATTATTGTTGTTACTACAAGAAATTTAATGATTGCTATATTATTTTGTTATTGTATGTGGATGATATGCTCATTGCATGATCTAGCATAAGGGAAATTAACATACTAAAGTAGCAATTGTCAAAAGAGTTTAAGATGAAGGACTTGGGTGAAGCGAATCATATTCTTGGCATGAGGATCATGCAAGATAGATCCAAAGGAATTATAAAATTATCTCAAGAAAAGTACAATGAAAATGTGTTAAACAAATTCGGAGTTTACAATGCAAAGCCCATAAGTACTCCTTTAGGAAGTCACTTCAAGCTCTCAAAAAAGCAGTCACCAAATACAGATGAAGAGCGGGAGTATATGACTAAAGTGCCTTATGCATCAGCTATTGGTACTTTAATGTATGCTATGGTATGTACTTGACCAAACATAGCTTCATGCAATGGGAATTGTGAGCAAAGACATGGCAAATCCAAGAATAAAGAATTGGGAAGCTATAAAGTAGTTATTAAAATACTAGAGAGGCACTTCAAAAACAATATACTTTTCAAGACTTTGTTGATTTAGATCTTGGTGGTAACTTGGATAATAGGAAGAGTACTTCAGGTTATGTTTTTACCTTAAGTGGTACTACAATCAATTGAATGTCTAGACTTTAGACATGTATGTATATCTCTTTCAACCATTGAAGTAGAGTATGTTGCTATATAAGCTGGTAAGGAGATGATTTGACTGAAAATTTTTCCAAAAGAAATAGGCAAGAAATAGGATAATAGTACTCTTTTCAATGACAATCAGAGTATTATTTGTCAGGTAGAGAATCCAGTATTTCATTAAAGGATAAAACACATTGAGTTAAAGTATTATCAAATTTGTCAATTGATAAAAGATAGGACTCTATAATTGAAGAAGATTCTTGGTGCAAAAAATCCAGTAAATATGTTAATAAGTGTTGTTATCACTAAGAAACTGAGATGATGCGTTACCTTAGTTGGCCTCTATGGTCAATGATGAGAAGGGCTGCCACACTAGGACAATTTGGGATATAAAGATGAAGACTATAAAAGGTTATTAATGTTTTTTGAAGATCAGTCTCCAAGTGGGAGTTTGATGGAGTTGTGAAGTCTAATAGAGGAAAATAACGTTAAAGCACATAACCAATTTATTTTGGGCAAACACTTTCCAATAAGTCACTCATCCTATCATGTTAAAGCATACAATGGGCTTTTATTGTTGCTAATAGCATATATATAATTTCCATCATAATTACATATGCTCTAGACTCATGCTATATATAGGGTAATATCTTTTATAGTTGTAACGTTGAAACTTATAACCTTAGAGCCTATGACACTGATATTAATAGTGGAACATTATCTAGTGCGGCACCGTGATTTTTTCCTTTCCTAATTTTGGGAAGAGTTTTCCACGTAAAAATTCTTGCTTATTTTTTTTTTCTATATTCACGTTCCTAACACTATTATTATCCATGTAGTAAACTGTTCATATCCGTGCGATAGATACATTCAGTTTCTTGGATATATTCAACTATTTTTCTAGAGGAATTTAGGTTATGAATAAGTATACATCCTGCAGACTTAATCTTTAGGCATATCCAAGGTTATATGTGCTTCCACATTGATTCTCTAGGTCAATTAGACTCTTTCCACCTCATTGAGCAAGCATTAACTGCAACATGAACAATCTTTGTATTTATCAAGATCAATATAAAATGTGAACTGCTTTGTTAATCTCAAAATGCATTAAAAAGTTTTCTCAACATCATATATCCCATTGTTGACTGAGATAGGAGCCAAAATAAGTTACTTGTTGGGCAAAGGGAATTGCACTTGCATTCCTAATTGTTTTACCAAACATGTAATCAAGTTTTAAATGTTTGGAAATGTGCAATTAAGTAAAACCTTACGAATTCAATCCAATAAGGCCTTCAGATGGCCGCTTTGCTAATTTTACTAACTTGGCATGTCGAAAATACATTTGATGAACTTTTTTCTACACAAATGGCTCACATGGTACTATGTCAAAAAAAAAAAAAAAAAATGAAAAGATATAGAGAGAGAGGAGAAAAGAAAAAAAGATGTTTTTTATTCTCTAAAAAGGAAAATGAGAAAAACAACCAAGTAAGAGAAAGAGAATGGGCCATGGGAGGAGTGTTTGAGATTTTGATGTCGGGACACTGCCCCCATGTCGCCGTTAACCACCTTCACTGGGCCTCAATGAGGGCGACCTAAGAGAGGGCTTCCTATGGATGTTTCTAAGTGACCTAACCAATTTTCAACTCCTTCCCATTGCGTCCAAGACTCTGAGCCTCCTCACACGACACCAATTCCTTTGCCACACATATCATTCTCGTCTATCCTGACATTCATATGTCACGGGCCTAAAGAGAGTCGACCCAAGAGGTTCCTGGAGGGCGATCGCGACTCACCCGTGGACCTCCTGCTCTCACTCGAATTCCCACCAAGCCTTCTCCCCGAAAGTTCCAAGGGTAGACGAAACTGTCATTGAGTGATATTCTAGGAGTCTGTTCTGTTATTTATGTCGGTAGATGGTAGTTGACATTATGTTGGTAGTTGAGGCGGTGCGATCTCGTCCGCCGGTAGAATTCTAGATCAATGGATGTAATCCGAGGCCCTCAACTATAAAAGGGGTGTCCTCCTTCATTTGTAATCATCCATTACTTCCGCAATATAAAGCAAAGCTTCTTTCCAAGCTCTTCTCTCTAGATTCTTTCTCTCTCTACGATCCGGGTAAGACGAGCGAGTGAGCGTTCGATCGAGCAAGGCTTGGCTTAGGTGCTTCGGTGATCCAATTCGATCCTAAAGTACCTGAGTCGCCGCGCAGTCACGATCCCAATCGATCGGCCCGTGACAAGTGGTATCAGAGCTAAAGAGAGATTCGTTTCCAAGAGATTGAAAAGCACCAACTGTTTGAGAGAATGTCAAGCCAAGAAGCGGCTATAGTTGGAGAGGTTGTGCCAGTCAAGGACATGCGCAGCAAAGCAAAGAAGAGAGATGCCTCGGTGGATGCTGTGGCCACGTTCGATGAGAAGATCAGGAAGGTCCGGAGTGCCGTGCTCGAACTCATGGAAGGTCTTGATGACGTGTGAGACCGGATCATGGAGGTTGAGGGCTCGCTCCATGAAGACTTCACGACCGGCATCAACCAAGCCACGGCTTCATTGTTTGACAAGGACGAAGCTCTCGAAGCATCGATTGATGGTTTGAACAAGCTTGTCCAAATAATCGAGGAGGTAAGCCCGTGTAGGGACAAGGTTGAAGCCATGAAGGTGGAGATCCAAGAGCTCAAGACCGAACTCGCCCTATGCAAGTTAAGCATCACGAATGGTGCGGTGCCTACTCAAGCGGTGCCCAAAATTGAGGTGCGAAACCCAAGGAGTTCAAAGGCAACCGGTCCGCCCAAGAAGTGGACAACTTCGTGTGGAGCATGGAGCAATACTTCGGTGCTGTCAACATCCAAGACGAGTCAATTAAGGTACAAACCGCTTCCATGTTCCTTACTGATACGACGATGCTTTGGTGGCGCAATAGGTGCGATGAGATTCAACGCGGCGCTGATCCCGTGAACACATGGGACGACTTCGTGAGGGAGTTCCACGACTACTTTTTCCCTAAGTTCGCTCAACAAGAAGCTCGTAGCTTGCTCCATCGCCTCAAGCAAAGAGGCGCGATCCGAGAGTACGTGAAGGAGTTCACGGAGCTCAAACTCCAAATTTGCAACCTAAGCGAAGAGGAGGCTTTCAGAACGTTCATGGATGGACTCAAGCCATGGGCACAACTCGAGTTGAAGCGGCGGGACGTGAGTAGTCTTGCACGGGCGCTGAGCATGGCCGAGTCTCTTGTCGACCTCACCAAGGTTGAGCCGAGAAACAATCGAGCAAGAGATTGGAGGTCGGATTGACCCGACGATGAAGGAAGAAACACTCCCCGAGGCGCGCCCGATCAAGGCAGCCAAGCCAAGATGTGGGGAGAAGGGTCTTCCAAACCATCCTTCCAAAGAGGTCGATCGCAGACGGACTATGCGAGTAAGTTCGATCAACCTCTGTCCTGGCCTTGCTTTATTTGCAAAGGTCCGCACTGGACCCAAAAGTGCCCAAAGAGGGGTCGCATCAACGCCTTCCTTGCCATCGAGGAAGAGAAGGAGATGCCCAAAGAAGATAAGAGGCAAATCCGGATTGGAGCTGTGAGGATGATCAACTCGGTCCAAGCCTGATCGCCGACCAAAGAAGAAGGAATCGCTCCAAACACAGACATGTTCTTCGTGGAGGTCGAAGTGTGCGGCCAAACGCTTTACACTTTGGTCGACACCGGTGCATCCAACATGTTCATGTCGACCGAGGTTGCAAAGGCCTTGGGACTTCACATGGAACCATCCGAGAAGTCATACAAGCCCATCAATTCGGGCGACTTCCATGGCGTAGGAGCAACACCTGACGTGGATGTCAAGATTGGCGGATGGAAGGGCAAAATAGCGTTCAAGGTAATCCCTCTTGATGACTATGATCTCATCCTTGGGATGCAATTTTTCCATAGTGTGGGAGCCATGATCGACATGAGGACCAAGTGCATGATGATCCTGGACCAAAAGTGCCCGTCGATGATCCCCATCGCGTTGATCCGACGCCTTGACAAGAGCTTGAAGGCCGTGATGCACATCAACAAGCTGTCCAAGGTGAAGCCAAAGGTCGAGTTGGATCCTACCCCAACACACGCCATGCCAATCCAAGCGTTCTTCCCCAAGGTTGAGTGCGCGCCGCTTGCTCCGTCCAAGTCAAAGATCGAGCTGCGTGCCAAGTCCGAGTTCATCATCGAAGGTTGTGGTCCTTCGTTCATGAGCGTCCGAGCGAAGTGAAACAAGAACAAGAAAGCCCATGCCAAAGCCTGTGAGGTTGCCCGTCAAGCTGAGAGCGACAAGGACGTCGCTCGATTGAGTGGGGGAGAATGTCACGAGCCTAAAGAGAGTCAACCCAAGAGGTTCCTAGAGGGCGATTGCGACTCACCCGTGGACCTCCTGCTCTCACTTAGATTCCCACCAAGCCTTCTCCCCAAAAGTTCCAAGGGCGGACGAAACCGTCATTGAGTCATATTCTAGGAGTCTGTTCCATTATTTATGTCGGTAGACGGTAGTTGACATTATGTCGGTAGTTGAGGCGGTGCGGTCTCGTCCGCCGGTAGAATTCTAGATCAATGGATGTAATCCGAGGCCTTCAACTATAAAAGGGGTGTCCTCCTTCATTTGTAATCATCCACTACTTCCGCAATATAAAGCAAAGCTTCTTTCCAGAGCTCTTCTCTCTAGATTCTCTCTCTCTCTACGATCCGGGTAAGACGAGAGAGTGAGCGTTCGATCGAGCAAGGCTTGGTTTAGGTGCTTTGGCGATCCAATTCGATCCTAAAGTACCTGAGTCGCCGCACGGTCACGATCCCAATCGATCGGCCCGTGACACATACATATAGGCTATATATGCCGTGAAAAATGAATAATATAGAAAATTTTTTTTTAATAATGATCGCTTCGAGTTATTTATATAAATGAATAAATGAGAAATATTTTCATTATTCAAAAAAAAAAAATTAAATATAAATTATTGTTGATAAAAAAAATCATTGGCTAATTTTTACATTGGGGAAAATGATTTATTTCTCGCAAAAATAATAGAGCTATAGAAGCAAAAAGCAAGACAAGCCTCGCTTTCCCCTTGGTATATAGTATAGCATAGATTTGACACCATGATCGCTGGCTTTCCAAATGGACCAGGCCTATTTTTCACAACCTTCTAGGCCCTTAAAGTGAAAGTGGGCTAAATGCTAGTGATCGAGCACTTGGGCTTTCACATAAATTTTCTTCAGGACAGCGCAACAGAAGCAGACTTACGTTCGCAGCTTCTCCATCTTCAGTCGACCGACAGTTATGAAGGCGCGACGAAGGAGAATGATTTTGGTATTTCTTTCGAAGATTGAGGTCCGAGGGTACAGCGATTAGGACCTTGCCCGAGGGTACAGCGATCAGGACCTTGCTTCTTAAGTAACTTTAAAGCCTGAATATTTTATCCTTACAATTTCTTAAAATTCACTGACTTATGTGATATGATCAAACAATTTCATCATTCATATAATTTGCATACCAAAACCCACTTCCCTTATGAACTCTGAAAAATTTTACCTGTAATTGGATCGCTTCTCTTATGTGCCACTGTTGCGGTGCATTCATGCAAAACATACCTCCTCAGATCAACCACGGTGCATTAGATGCAATAAACACCTTCTCCTTTGGATTAGGCCACAAAGATACTTCATGATCCTGTAACCCAATGTAAATGACTTGCCCTTGGCTAGACCGAGAACATATAGTTATTTGACGTGTGATAGCCTATATAGGACATACCCGAGTAAAAAGTGAAAAAGAGAAAATCATTCTACATAAAATGAAACATGACAACTGCTCTGGTGTTTTGGCCCATGTCTTACATGGCCCACAAGGATAATGGTGACTTTCGTGGATGTGATTTATGATAAAACACAACAAAATATACTTTCTATGCTTGGGGTAGCATACAATAACGGCAAAATAACTTAATAATAGACGATACCCCTTTACCTTCCCAAATTAATTACCGGAAAAAAAACTATCAATTTCCTTGGTATTCGAGAGGACATAAAAGTCAAGTTGGCAAACTATCAATTTCCTTGGTATTCGAGAGGACATAAAAGTCAAGTTGGCTCTCTATTGGCACATGCTTGACATTGGAACAATTTTGGGGTTAGAACCAAAAATAAATAATTAACTTCTTCTAAAGCATTGTCGGAAAGTACCAGAGAGTCCACATAAAGCAAGTGTTGGTGTTGGAAGCACTCGGACGGTCTGAGGGAAGACATTGGTCGGTTGAATATTGCACCAGATGTGCGTAGAGAATGGTCACATTATAAGAAACTACCAGAGCAGGCTCATTCGAGGAAGCCACTGAAATTTCAGATCATGAACATCCTAAAGTCATTTCGCCACGTGGAAAGCACGATGCTGAACAGGAAAAAGAGAACTCTTCACTTTTCTCGTGCGATTTTGTGCCTAACAAAAGTTGAAATTGACTACGAAACAGGGCGACCTGTTATTAGTCCAACAATCGGATCCGATTTCACGCTTTTGTTTACCATGACACACGTTGGGCTCTTGTGGTTCCGAACTCCATGGCTGCGAGCTTGCGCCATCAAACTTAACATTTCCCCTCTACAATTGATAGTACAGGTGAATCCTCGTGGATTGGCGCAATCACCGGGCAGATTGGGTCTTCTGCCTCACATGCGAGAGGCCCGAAGTTCAAACCCCTCCACCCCAAGTCCCTTGAGGCTGTGTCGATGGTCCCGGACGCATGCGACTCTATAAGTACCTTATATGATATGTTCTTGATGGACAGATTGTCGTGCACTTCATCTGGACTAGTTTGATTACTGACTGGCTCTGGACGCCACAAGGGTATTAGGAAAAACGGGGATGCTGAAACTTTTTCCTGAAATCTATGTATTAAATGATTTAGCAAGATTACATTGAATAGTAACATCTGAAACACATGGATAAAGTGATCGGCACCTAACGCCATCTTGAATGTTCTTGCCACCTAACGCCATCTTGAATATTCTTGCCAGTACTCAGGCTTTTAGTAAAGAAATTTTAGTGTCTTTTATCATTTCTCTTCTATGACCATAAAGTCGAGATCGTATTACGATTATTGAAGTCATTAGTGCTGGGAAAGAATGAGAATACCTAGGTTTCTTCGAGAAGTACGAAAGGCTGAGTACCTCCCCCATATACGTCCCGTGGGTGGAATCCTTATTCGATACGCCCCGAGACTGTAATGATCAAGAGTGTTTTTAGTCGTATAGTGTTCAAGTTGACGCGACAAACAGATGTATAAGATTAAGACTGACTGTAAGTTTGAAAATTTGGCAATTGATTGATAGTTTGTATTCTTCCTTTAGACATACTTGATACACATACGACGAAGTGGGATGCTCGTGCCTTTGGTTTTCTTTTTCTTTTTTACCCTTTCCATTCCCTTGAGTTTAGAGCTTTTTCATTGAGTGAGTCATGAATTTTGGCTCGATTTGAGACTTGATCCGAGAAGTGGTAGGACAGTAGAAAACTCGGGTAAAATTTTTCTAAAATTTTTTCGTCAAAGTAGAGATAATGTTTTGGTTAAAAAGGGAGGACTTGTTTATGTTGGGTCTCATATACATCGCAGATCTCCCGTTGCTAGATATGAGTCATTGCGGTGGTAGATAAGTCTCACACGTTTATAAACTAGTGTAATGTATTTCAAAGCCATGCCAGCGTTGATGAGCCACGGCCAAAATGGACAATATCCCAGTCGCTCCTAGGTAGGGAAAATTATCAAAAAAGTCTTAAACTTATTGCACGGTGTTGTGACCTTTTCAAAGGTGAACCACTCGAGGGAAAGCTAATGGATTACTGAGCTTACACTTACCTTGGGCTCTCCTAAAGTCATACCAACTGCAACTTTCGAGTTTTAATTAACATGCAAAATCAATTTATTGAGAAGTCGCCACTAGTCAATTATTAACTCAAGTATAGTATGGGAACCTGCTTTACTTATGCAAACCAAAAATTCAAAAGGTTTGGGGACTTAATTATGCTAGATTAATTTAATGCATTTTGGGTGCATTTTCTCTTTTGTTTTCAAAAACATTATGTAGACAACTTTAGATTGATTTTAAACCTAACTACTAACATGTAAGGATCGCCGTATGCATGCACAATTATTACAATAATATTCAATAATCAAAGCATTTAAATAAATAAATTGCTAAAAACTAGAATTCAAACACCTCAAATTAACTAATTTTCAAAAAATTAAATATTTAACACTAGACTTACCCTAACCACGATTCTAAATGCAATGTCAATTAGTTATTTCTGGTCGATTCCCTTTAAATAAGATTAAACTATATGCAATGCAATCTTAGCCCTAACTCATGTCTATATGCTATTAATTTAACATGCTATGAAAAATGCTATCTATATGACCTAATTTTAATTTTAATTATCATGAACTATCCTAACATAGCATGCCATTTTAATTAGATAAACCTAACATACGATCACTAAATGACATGGCTAGTGGGACATGGAATCGATGACAAGGCATGGATGGTGACATGGCAACAACATGGCAAACATGATGTCCTAGCATAATGATGCAACCTATTCCATGTGATAATGCACATGCTATTATTATATCTTTTTTTTATTAAAATTCGAAATAAATAAATTATAAAATGAACCAATCTAAAGTGGGATTATCTAGCTCAAGTTAGGAAATAATTTAAATTAAACCCTATTCTAACTTGAAATATTATCCTAAAGTACTAAATATTATCAAAACATATAATCTTATCTAGAAAAAAAAATCTATAATGCAATGCAATTTATTTTTATTTTTATTTTTTTTAAACAAGAAAGTTAAGTAAGATGATAAGCTCAAAATCATGAAATATATCCATTCAATCCAAAATTGGAAATAAATAAACCGACAACCCGACCTTAATGCCTAAAGATAGAATTACAGATTTTTGTGCAATCCGTATCCCAATCTTGATGCCTAAAGATCCAATTACCAATCTAGCACACCTTCTTAATTGGATGAGCCTAAGAATCTCAAGATAATAAAGGTTAGATCATGATAAGCTCAAATTAGATAGCAATATCTTCAATTCAAATTTGGTTTGGGAAATTTACCTAAATCGGGGATTGTTTCTGAAATGGGGAGCAGCGAGGAAAAACTTGTGGTGGCCAACGATGGTGTTGCAAGGATCGAAATTGAGGGAGCTCTTGGGTTTTGTTGACAATGAAGGGCTGTTAATGTGTGTATTGGTTAAGTGTCGAGTGATATATGCACAAGCCGAAATGTAGATGATGTCATAAACAACACCAAGTGAACTGATTTGAGGAGTGTTTTACCACTGTTGAGAATACTCTCCCGATATTTGAGGTGAACAAGATATTTGGAGATTGAAGATGTCTATGAGTTAGAAGGATCTTCAAAAAAGTGGGCATTTCGAAGGACCTTGATCAAGGGTAAATGAACCAAGAAGAATGGGGATATTTGTGATGGCTTGGAGGTACAAAGATCAAATGAATAGTTGGATGAACCTTGGTGTGGTGAGCACCCTCAAATGGGAATGTTTGGTCAAACTTGGAAGGACCATAGGGATGAAAAGCTTAGTAGAGTCAACATTGCCAATATGCTTGGAAAGACCTAAGGACCAATTGATGATAATGTTTGTGTCAATGCTAGAGCTATTAGGTCATTGGTGATGTTTGAACAACAGCCATGTAAGGATATTCGTTGGCGAATAGGATTATAGTTGTTATTGGGTGGAAATGCATAGCAGAAGATTAGGAAGTCTATTAGAGAACAAGAACAAGCGTTTATCAGAAATATTAGAGCAGTTAGCGTCAGAACAGTAGTTGCAAACCTATTTCCAAACAGTCTGCAAATGCTAGGAAAAAGAACTGTGTGGGCAATTCTATTCTTTGGCAACAGCATCAACGGATCTCTAATAGCTAGTTGGTCTTCTAAAGCATCTCCAATGGGAAGATTCAAGATGGCTATTTAAGAGAAGAGCTTCCCTGCCAAAAATGTTAGAGAGCTTAATATAGAATCCAAATATTTGCTCTGAGTTGCTTTCTTTGTTGATATTGTTTCGTTTTCTCAAAAGATATTCACTATTATAATTTTGCCTCATAGTAATATTTGAAAGATCAAGCATACAAGTGTAAGAACATTAGCTGAGTTTTGATTCATCGGGCAAAATATAGCCCAAGTGCCAAAACTTGACATGAAATGACACTTAAGTGCCAAAAGTTAGAAAAGTGATACTCAAGCACCACTTTTTCTTTTTTTCTTTTTTAAGTGAGACACTTAAATGCCATCTTCAGCGAACCCTAGCGGAAAATCCTACATGGTAATTTTTTATTATTTTTTTCATCTACGTGGCTCGCTAGAATGTTGACTCAACAAAAAAAGGAAAAACGACATTGTTTTTGAGCGAATTCGAATGTTAATATAAAAATTAATTTAATTAAATTATAAAAATAAATAATTAATTATTTTAATTAATTTTAAAAAAAAAAAAAAGGTCGGGGAGAGGAGGCATCGGTTGAGGGTTGAGCTCTTGCCGCCGCGCCTCCCTACCATCACCTGGAAGGGTTAGCGGCGACGGTGGGGGGAGCATCGATCGGGGTCGTTGGGCCTTGGTCAAGGGCCGGCGACCTTGGCCGACTGGGGGCCGGTGACCCCGGTAGACCCTTCCCCCTCTGTTGCTGCCCCTTCTCGATGGCGGCGGGGAGGCGACGAGGGCTCGCGGGCCCTCGTCGCTGATCGGGCCGGGGCCAACGACCCCGGCTGACCCTCTCCCCTCCATCGCCGCCCCTTCCCGGTGACGGTAGGGAGGCAACGAGGGCTCGCGAGCCCTCGCCGGATGGGCGAGGGCCATGACCCTCACCCCATATCCGTGCGAAGGCTCACGGGCCCTTGTCGCCGTTGGTGGGGCCAACGACCCCCGCCGACCCTCCCCCTCCCTTCCCCCTTTTTCCCGACGGCGGTTGGGAGGCGGTGGCGGCGACGGTGAGGGCTTAGCCCTCAACCGTCTCCTCTCCCTCCCCCTTTTTTTTTTTTTAAATATTTGTATTTTATATTTTAATATTTTAAATAAATTTAGTTTTAAATTAAATTAAATTGATTTTTATATTAATTTTTTATCACGTTAGAGGCAAAATGACTTTGTTTTTGCATTTTCTAGTCACATTAGCATGCAAAATGGCGTTGTTTTACACTTATCTCGCCGGAAAATCGCCACTTCAGCATTTTGGCTAGATTGGCACTTGAGTGATCCATTTTGCTCCCATTTTGGCACTTAAGTGTTACTTTCCAAACTTTTGGCACTTAAGTGTCCCTCCGTGCCAAGTTTTGGCACTCCAAGTGTCCGTATCTCGTGTGATCTAGCATGTAATAGAATCGATGCTCATTAATTGTAACTTGTTGAGCAGATTATTAGTACAATCCAGCCCGACTTGTGGCTATTAATTTAAGAGTGGACGTGGGCTTGAGGATAAAGCCAAAACCACTATATATTTGCTTGTAAATCTTCCATTTCTTCACTATTAGCGTTACATGATATTTACCATTACTATTTGTCAAACGGTAGCACGCACACCTAATATCTATATTATGGTTTTGACAATGTTTGAAGTTAAACTTGTTATGTTTGCAAATTTTTTTTATAGTTCTATTTGAACCTATTTACCCCTCTAGGTTGTATTGTTAGTTCCAACAATTGTTATCAGAGTCTTGTTGCTTGTCATTTGAAGTATTGTGTTTCAAAGCATAAAAATCTTGTTATGGATAATTTTATAAGAGGTGGTTTTTACAAATTTCTATTTATTGATGATCTATTCTTTCAACTCAAGATTTCTGAAATTACTTTGATACTTTTAAGGATTTCTCTACTCTGAATTAAAGTCTTCTAGATTTTTATTTTACTAAAGGATAGTCAATATTTACTAAATTTCACAAACTCTCCTTCTTAGCTTTGTAAGATTTTTCTTGATTTCTTTGATTAAATTCTTTGGACAAAAAATTATCTCATTCCAAATGAGTAGTCTTACTTTCTACTATTACTACTTATGTGGATTCTTCTAAAATTGTTCAATTTTGAAGTCTAAGATCATTTTGTTCGTTTCTCACCCTAGACGATCTTACTACAAGTAAGAGGAAAAAACAACTAGAATTTTAGCTTGTCAATTTGCTCATCCACGACAATTAGCATGAAATGATAGGTGTAACAAAAACAATTGTCGTGATAAATAAGCAAATGATTGCTGTGATTGATTATGGACCAACAACTCAAATATTAGCAAGACCTCCTATTCAACTGGCTGAAGAACAACAACAACTAGCTCCATATACTCCTACTTGTGATGATATCTAGAGAAGACTTGCACTAATCACTTAAAGCTTTCCATTTCGCAAATTGTACATTGTCTTATCTCATTTTTAAGAGTATTTTTTCTTGTATGACAGTAAAAAGGATTTGGGATCAACTCAAGTCACATTTGAAGGAACAGACGGAGTGAGACAAATGAAGAGGAACATTTTCCTTGAAGATTTTAAGAGATTCAAGATGAAGCCACGTGAAGACATCAAAGAAATGTTCATGCGATACAACGACATCATGAGTGGACTTGCTAGATATGGCAAGATCTATACAAATGAGAAATATGTAGGCAAATTCTCTGAGCACTACTACAAGACTGGGGTGATGCAAAAATCACCAATTCATGAAACTCAAAGATCTCGACATTTGACATTGGATGAACTTATTAGAACTCTCTTGACTTATGAAATCGAATGCAACATTGAGTTGAGTAAAAGTTGGAAGCATCAGCTGATATCAACAATTGAAGATCAGTTGGAAAGAAAAAGTTTCGAGCGAGTTGAATTGAAGATCAGCTGATATCAACAATTAGCTTAGATATCATTAGAAGCATATATCTATGCCATCAATTTTCTCTAGAAGATTACCTAATCCGATCCTATATACATCCCGATGCTATCAATGAATGATTTCAAGTAAGGATTGATATAAACCAAAATTAAATGCAAAGTGTTTGTTAAACTTCTACCTTGGGTAAGAGTATCCTTTTACCTCCTAGTTAACTACCGGAAAAAAAAAAAAAAAACTATTAAGTTCTTTGATAAACGAAAGGACATCAAAGTCAAGTCGACTCTCAATTGTCACATGCTCGACATTGGAACATTTTTTGGGTTAGAACTAAGGATAAATAATTAACTTCTTCTAAAGCATTGTCGGACAGTACTAGAGGCCCCACATAAAGCATGTGTTGGTGTTGGAAGCATTCGGACAGTCCGAGGGAAGACACGGGTCGGTTGAACATTGCACTAGATGGGCGTAGAGAGAAACTACAAAGCACGCTCATTCGAGGAAGCCACTAAAATTTCACACTATAAACATCCTAAAGTCATCGCCACGTGAAAAGCACGGTACTGAACAGAAAAGAAAACTCTTCACTGTTCTCGTACGATTTTGTACCTATAACAAGATGAAATTTACTACGAAATAGTGCGACGGGTTATTTGTCCAAATATCGGATCCGATTTCACGCTTTTGTTTGCTAAGACACACGTTGGGCTCTTGTGCGTCCTAATTCCATGGCTGCGACATTGCCCCACCAAACTTACATTTCCCTTCCACAATTGATAGTACAGATAAGTCATGGTGGATTGGCGCGATCACTGAGCAGATTGAGTCTTTTGCCTCAAATACAAAAGGCCCGAACTCCAAACCCCTCCACCCCAAATCCCATAAGGCTAGTTTGATGGTCTGATGGCCAAAATTATCCAGAAAGTCCTAAATTGATTGAACGATGGTTAAGTTAGTTTTAAATCTTTAATTGTACTAGTTTAATTATAAACCTTTAAAAATTATCAATTAGATCCTAAACATTTCGCTTATACTAATTTAGTCATAAATCTTTTAATGATTTACCAATTTAGTCTTAAACATTTTGACAAATTGTTAAAGTATTTTTGACCAATTATCCAAATAATAAATTTAGGACTAAATTAACAAATTTCAAAAACGTTTAGGATTAAATTAAAACCTAGCAATAAGATGAGGTTATCATCATGGCATGCCACGAGACTTTAGACAGCAGTGCAACCTTTCTTGGAAGGATTCCAGTCGTTTCTCCTATGGCTAAGTAGCCGGATAAAGTTGTTTCGAACAATAAGATGCATGTATGGATTATATGTTTGATTAAAGAAGCATGAGCATGTCCTCGTGTATCACAACATATAATTATTGCAATGCAAGAGTCCCTTGGTGAATTGTGTACATCGGGTGGATTGTGAAATGCCAAACGTAGTTCTGCTTTCGTCAATTTCAAGAATGTTGACCACGTTGATTAGAGGAGAATATAAATAGTGTCACGCAACTAGAAATATCGCCAATATAGGGATAAATAGGGGGAAAATGATCAAAAAGTCCTAAGCCTATTACACTTTTACCAATTTAATCCTAAATCTTTCAATTTTGCCAATTAAGTCATAAACCTTTTCACTTTTTATCAATTGAGTCAATTCAGCTAATTTTAGCCGGAATTTACTAACGTGGATAATTTTTTTTTAAATTTTTAATATTTTTTTTTCGAATTTTAAAATTATTATTTTTATGTTTTTAATTTCTTTTTTTTTTTTTCTTTTTTTTTCCTCTAGCCCATTGCCCAGCCTTTGGCAACCGGCTAGAGGCCACGATCGGTGAGGTCACCCTCATTGGGATCTGGCGAGGGTCGGCCTCGTGACCTCAGGCGAGGTGGCCCCCGCCGGGATCTGGGGAGGGGTGACCCAATTGACTACGAGTGAGGCTTGCCCTCACCCCTTGCCAGATCCTAGTGAGGGCCACTTTCGCTTAAGGCCCGTAAGGCCGACCCTCGCTAGCCTCTGGAAAGGGCAAGCCCTGCCCAAGGATGGCGAGGTCGCCCCTCGCTAGATCTTGGCGAGAGAGACCTTGCCTGAGGTCGGGGAGGCCGACCCTCACCGGTCATGGCCTCTGGCCGATCACCGGAGGCCGCGCGACCGGTTGGAGGAAAAAAATGGAGAAAAAAAGAAATTAAAAATACAAAAAAATAATAAAAAGTTTTGTGATAAATGCACAGTGTTTGTTAAACTTTTACCTTGGTTAAGAGTATCAAAGTTTTGTGATTATCCTCTAACTAACCTTTGCAATTTTTTTGATAGATTTATCATGATTCTTGATGATATATGTTGAATTGATTATGATTATATGTGATTCCATATCTATAATATTTCTTGTCATGAGTATAAAGCACTACATGTATTTATTGCAAAACATGACATGTGTAATACTTGTATATGATAGAAGTATCAACATCTCTTTTTGCAACTGATGTCAGTGATACATATTATATTCTCACTGCACTCGAAATTCTTTTTGCTTAAGAGAAATCCCCTTGATGTGTGTATTAGGTTGCAAGTGCTATGTTTTCAAGAATATTGATGATAATGTTGGTTATTTCAAACCAAGATATCATGATGGTATATTTCTTGATTATTTTTACTTCAAGTAGAGTATATCGTGTATTTAACAATGTTTTGCAAGAAGTGGAATAATCAATATATATCAAGTTTGAAGATAAAAGGTGTACATGCTGATAATAATGAAGAATCGGTGCTATTGCTTGCATCAACTAATGATGTCTATCAAGATTGACAACCTAAAGCACCAAGTTCAAAATCTACACCATTACCAAATCATTGGAAATGCTACCAAAGGACTTGAGATAAGATTATGACTCAAACAAGCACTGAGAGTAAGGAATTTATAAATATCACGAGGAGCAAATTCGAAATAGGATGACAGAGAATTGAACTTGCTCTTCGATGACAAACCAAAGCTGGTCATTTCATATTTCAAGAAAAATATGTTAGAGAATTGGTAAAGAAATTTCGGATGAAAAGTTGCAAGATACATGATACACTGGTGGCATCATTAACCAAACATGACAATGATGAGAAATGTATGTTTTTGATATGTTCACTATTTTGCATAAATGATCAGGTTTTAGATAAGAAAACACAAGTAGCAAGGGAATCCATCCATGCAAAACTTTGACAATTATTCAAGAACAGAATCAGTAACAACAAATATTGCTAACAACAGCAAATTTAATTTGATATCAAAACTATCTCTGATTGTAGCTAATTTCGTAGATAGCACATCTTCTCTTATTTAACCTTCCGATTGTAATATCTTCAAAGGTTTGAAAATTATACTCTATGCATTCAAATAACAAGTTATTGCAGATATATCAAAATATTTTTAGTGACATGAAAGAGCCCTCAAAAACTCCATATGAAATGTTAAGTAATTTCTTGCTAAAATGTTTACAGATGTTACTTTCATTTATTCGAAAGTAATGGCACATTGTACATGACTTGAGATGTTATATATCTAACATCATTTGTGCAAGAGCTTGCTAACGTTTACACATATTGAATTTGAGATGAGCTTAATTAAAGAACTCAAATCTTATTCTCGAATTGCAAAGAGCAAATAGGTAGAACCTTTTATTTAGCAAATTAAAGTAGTGATATCAGTATGAAAGTGGAGATATCAGCACAAAAATCATGATAGTGTCACGGCCAAGAGATTTCTATAGCTAAAGGGCCGTGCCTTTCCAAAGAGGACCTCCTACAATCGCTAGGATTCCCGATAAGACTTCTTCCAGAACTTTCTAAGGGCGGGCGATATGGTCATTACGCCAAATTCTAGAACTCTCCTGTCATTAGTGTTGGTAGTTGGTAGGTTTGGCGGTGCGATCTTGTCCACCGGATGAATTCTCGATCATTGGATGTAATTTGAGGGTCTCTAGTATAAGAAGATGTGCACTCCCCCTAATTTGTATCTATCCAAACATTTCAGCAATACAAAGGCTCATTTCTTTCCAGAGCTTCTTTCTCTAAAAACTTTCTCTCTCTACAATCTAGGTGAAGCGAGCGAGTGTGAGATCAATTGAGCAAGGCTTGGCTTAGACGATCCAAAAGAGCCCGAGTTGCCACACGGTCACGATCCCAATCGATCGGCCCATGACAAATGGTATCAGAGAAAATGAGGGATCCGTTTCGAGAGATTGAGGAGCACCAATTGTTTGAGAGAATGTTGAGCCAAGAAGTTGTCATGGATGGAGAGGCCATTCAAGTCAAGGAGACTCGTGGCCGAAAGAAGAAAAGATAAGCCTCGATGCACGTCGTAGCTGCATTGGATGAGAAGCCGGCAAAGGTTCGGAGTGCCATGGTTGAGTTCATGGAATGACTCGATGACGTGAGAGACCACATCATGGAGGTTAAGGTCTTGCTCCATGAAGACTTCACGACCGACATCAACCAAGCTACGGCCCCATTACACATTAGGGACGAAGTCCTTGAATCATCGATTGATAACGCGTCCAAGTGATCAAGGAAGAAAGCCCTCGAAGGGATGAGGTTGAAGTCATGAAGGCGGAGATCCAAGAGCTCAAGACTGAGCTCGCCCTATGCAAACTAAGCATCGCCAATGGGTCGATGCCTACCCAAGCGGTGCCCAAGATTGAGGTGCCGAAACCCAAAGAATTCAAAGGAAACCGATTGCTCTATTTTCGATTGAATAAGTTGGGTTTTTTATTGACGCAACTATAGTTCTTTTTTTTAGTTGGCCACTCAAGAGATAACTAACCTATCAGGTGAAGCCGTTAAGGGATTTTAACGCAATAGACTTGAAAATTTGACTAGGAATCGACTGCTCAACCGTGCTAATCTGCAAGAGTCATTATGGCATAGTCGAAAATCTATCAGAGACCGGAGATAGTTGATTCAACTGAGGTATGTGATTAAGTGTGAGTGATTCCACCTAATTGCAAAATTCTCGTTGATCGGCACTAAACCGATTTTTCTGTTGTTTTGGTACCCTATGCCCATAATTGAAACCTCAAAATTTTTAAGACAACTGAGAGTCGCCAATGTGTCAAAAATGTACATTATGGTTCGAAAATAATGGACCATGGGTCAATTGTACTAAAAATTTCTAAAAACTATCAAGTAGGTTAGGTCACGCTAAAATTGCGTTAGATTGAAATTAACCGTGAATTTGAACCCGATTTCAGAAATTGAAAATTCTATCATGTTACAATTTATTTTAGGAACGTCGACTTATCCTTTGAAGAATTTTCGGTGAGTTCGGGATTTTTACGGAAAATCAATTCGGACGATTCGGAAACAAAAGGAAATTTAGAGGGGTCAAATTGAGTTGACATTTGGCCTCCTTAGTGAGCTACTTGGCGAAGGGGAATTGTCAAAATTGTGTGGGCTTCTTCTTCAACAAAATTGGACATCAAATGGGAAAATTGGTGAAGAAATGGAAGTCCATAATTGTGGAATTCGGAGGCTTGTATGGGGGCTACAACATTTGGCACCAAAATGAGTTAATTGTGGGATTTTATGTGCAAGAAAGAATTGGGGGACAAAGGGGATGAACATGTGGATTTTGGGGGACAAAGCATTAATTAAATTGTGATATTTTGCTTGACTTTCCTCCCTCTCTCCTTCGGCTTCTCCAGCACGCTAAACCGCCGTCCTTCCTCCTTCGCACGTCTCTCTCTTTCCCTTTTTCTTCATTCCGCATGTTTCTTTCCTTCTCTACCGACATCTCTCTCTCTCTCTTCCCTTTCTTCTTGAGTATGCTTGCGCCTGCCCTAAATCCTTGAGTTTTCTGCTTTGCTTTATGCTCTCTTTTCTTTCAAAGCCCCATCCCCACCGATTCTCTTCTATTCTACACGCGTCCTTGCTCCACTACCAAGTCAATGCCATCTCCACTAAACTTCTTCAGGTTGACGCCAGTTGCTCCTTGCTTCTTCATGCGACTTCTGCCTCAGCCGAGCATGTAGCTACTTTAGTCTTCCTTTCAATTGTCTGCTTCTCACATTGATTTCCCCTTCGTGCGCTAGCTACCCCACTGCTAGCGCTTTAAGCTTCGGCATCGTGTCACGGGCCAATCGATCACTTCTCGATCACACGTAGGCTGACCCGTGCGGCCTTAAGATTTTACCCCTAAGCAGCCTTTCAACACTTAACTCACAAGGATTATAGAGAGAGAAACTCTTAGAGAGAGAAACTCTGGATTATATTCACTTGAGAATGAGATCATTTACAATGAGGGATGAGACCCATTTATATACAAGTACAAGATGAACCGTATCCGTAAATCCCCCTTAGATCTAACGGTGGAGATTGCTCCTCCCCAACTACTTGCATTTATTACCAACTATCAGCTACTCACATTTATAATGTATGCATACATATACCGTATCTAGAAGACTCGAGAATACTCTAAGTCTTGGGGATACAAGCCGAGGGTCGGATGTGTTATGCCCATCCTGTAGGAACCTCTTGGAAGTGCTTTCTTTCGGGCCGTGATATTCTCCCCCACCTAATCTGGTGACACCCTCATCGCGTCTTCGGCGTGAAAGGCTTCAATCTCTTTCTTGAATTGCCAAAGACTTTCCGCTGGCTCCCAACTTGCTTCACTCTCCGAAAGACCCTTCCATCGGATCAAATACTCTCGCTTGGGCGCGCAATACCGCGTCTATATGACTTGATCCGCCATGATGATCTCGACTTCTCAATCATTCGAGATTTTTGCTCCGAGTGGTGCCCGTTGCGACTCTCCTCGATCCGGATCTTCCTTGTCAATTTGGAAAGGTTTAAGCATACTTACATGGAAAACCGGATGCACCTTGAGTTTTGGTGGTAGCTCCAGCTTGTATGCAACCTTCCCAACCCATTGTAGCACCCGAAATGGCCCATCGTAGTGACGGATCAACCCCTTGTGCATATCCTTGTATTGAAGAACCACGTGCAGCTTGGCCAACACTTGATCTCCCACTTGGAACTCCATGTGCCGTCGCTTCTTATCCGCCCATTTCTTCATGCGCTTGGAGGCTTTGTGTAGACATGCCCGTGCCAAGTCCGTTTGCTCTTGCAAGTTCTTTTGAACTTGTATGCGGGCGGACTACTCCCTCGATAACCCGATGCGATAGTGCTCGGGGTATTTGGTTGCTGCCCAGTCACGATCTCGAACGGGCTTTGACCGGTCGACTCGCTTTGCTGCAGATTGTAAGAAAATTGGGTTACATCGATCAACTTCACCCAATTCACTTGCGTTGTACTTACATAGTGTTGGAGGTAGATCTCTAAGAGTGCATTGACTTGCTCCGTCTAACCGTTGGTTTGGGGATGCAAGATTATCGACATATTCAGCTCCGACCCTAGTAGCTTGAACAACTCGGACCAGAAATGCCTCGTGAAACGAGGATCACGATCAATCACGATCATTTATGGCACTCCCTAATGCTTGACCACGTGCTTCATGAATAGCTTGGCCGCCTCCTCAGCCGGATAATCCTTTGTTGCAAGCATGAAGGTCGCGTACTTGGAAAATCTATCCACCACGACCATGAGAGTTCAACACCCTTCGGACTTCGGCAGGTTGACGATAAAGTCCATGGAAATGCTTTCCCATGGACAAGTTGGGACGGGAAGTTGTTCCAACAAGCCCTGTGACGAATGTTGCTCTAGCTTGTCTTGTTGGCATACCAGACAAGTCTTCACATAAGCCTTCACGTCATTCCACATTTAAGGCAAGTAATATCGATCTTTGATGAGGGTCAACGTGTGGTGGATCCCTGGATGACCCACCCACTTTGAGTCGTGGCACTCGCGCAAGATCTCCTTCCTCAACTTCCCATGGAAAGGCACGTATAGTCGCCTTCCCTTAGTGTAAAGGAGCTCGTCCTCACACCAAAATTGTCGAATCTTGCCTTCCTTTGCATACTCGATGAGGGCTTGGGCTCTTGGATCATGCTTTAGCCCTTCTTTGATGCGGTTGACTCACCGTGCTACTCATCAGTTCCATCTTTCGACTTAGCGTGTCCGCCACGGAGTTGGCCTTCCCGGGCTTGTACTCCAATGCGTAGTTGAACTCCGCTAAGAAATCCTACCACCAAGCTTGCTTCGGACTCAGTTTCTTCTAGGTCTGGAAATAGCTCGTGGCCACATTGTCCGTTTTCACGACGAACTTCAATCCCAGGAGATAGTGCCTCCATGTTCGAAGGCAGTGGACCATCGCGGTCATCTCCTTTTCTTGAATAGTACACTTGGTATCATTCAGCTTGTGAGACTCGAACGCCACCGGATGGCCATCCTGCATAAGAACACCATCGATGGCATAATCCGATGCGTCAGTCTCTACCTTGTAAGGCTTCTTGTGGTCGGGCAATGCCAACACCGGCTCTTCAATCATGGCCTTCTTCAATCGATCGAATACTTTTGGCATCGATCCATCCACTCCCACGACTTCTCCTTCTTCAGCAGGTCCATGAGCGGCATGGTGATGCTCGAGTAGCTCCAAATGAACCGTTGGTAGTAGTTGGTGAGGCCCAAGAATGACCTTCAACCCCATTACCTTCGTCGACGGCTCCCATTCGACGATCGACTGAATCTTTGCCTTGTCCATCCGCACATGTCCACCCTCGACGATGTGCCCCAAGAACGGAACTTCCTCTTGGGTGAAAACAAACTTCTTGCACTTAATGTACAACTCGTTCTCGCACAAGACTTGGAAGATTTGCCTTAAGTGTTCGTTGGACATGCTCCTCCAACGTCCGACTATAGACTACAATATTATCTAGGTAAACCATTACAAACCGATCTAGGAAAGGGTGGAGTACCTTGTTCATTAGCATGCAAAATGTAGCGGGAGCATTGGTGAGGTCGAACGGCATCACGAGGAACTCGTAGGATCCATACCGCGTCACACATGCGGTCTTTGACTTGTCCCCTTCAGCAATCCGAACTTAATAGTAGCCCAATCGAAGATCCAACTTGGTAAACCACTGAGCTCCACCAAGTTGATCGAAAATATCCGCGATGAGCAAGATTGGGTACTTGTTCTTCACGGTTAGCTTGTTCAACGCCCGGTAGTCGATGCACATCCGGAGTGACCCATCGTGCTTCTTTTGGAATAGGATCGGCACACCGAACGAAGCCTTGGATAGCCGAATGTATCCCGCATTGAGCAGCTCCTTGAGTTGTCTTCTCAACTCTTCCAATTCGGGGACGCCATGCGATATGGTGCCATGGCAGGTGGTCGAGCTTGAGGCACTAGCTCGATCCGATGATCCACCTCTCTCTTGGGTGGCAACTTCTTCGGCAGCTCCAAAGGCATCATGTTCTTGAATGAGTGGAGGACTTGGGTTGCTTCCATCGGGACTTCCTTCCCTTCGCCCTTGTCGTCCTCGATCTTCAAGGCCGCTAGGAAGGTTACTTCACCCTTCCTTGCTCCTTTGGTGAGTCTCATGGCCAAGATCGTCCTCCGATCACGGTCCGACTCACGATGGACCGGAATCACGCATTGACAATGCTTGTCCAACACGCATATACACTCGGCAAAGGGAACTACAACCACATGGATTCTATCTAGAAATTTAATTTCGATGACAATATTGTAATCATCAAGGGGAATTACCTCTATAGTTTCCTTGCTCTTCCATAGCCCGAGTTGTAGCTCCACGTCCCTTGCGACACATGTTGCAAGGACTTCCTTTGAGTTCACTGTCTTAAGCCACCCGGCTCCCTTTTCAACCCGTAGGTTAAGTTTCTTTGCGGCTTCCTCCGATATGAAGATATCGGATGCTCTCGTGTCCACGAGCGCACTCATCATGGTTGTTCCGATCTTCAAGTCCGCGAACATCAAGCCTTTGGGCTCCTTCGCCTTCTTGGCCTTGATAGTGCTAAGGAGTTGTAGCGAACCCAACTGCATTTCCTCCTAGGCTCATCTTCTTTGCATAGGGCGCAGCCAACTTGGCCTTGTTCGGGTAGTCCCGCGCCATGTGTGGACCGTCACAGAAGAAACAATTATATGAGCGTACCTTCTTTTGTCCTCCACCGCTTGGCCCCACATGAGCCTTATGATGATTAGCCGGTGGTCTACCTCCGATCGGATGGTTGTATCTCCCCCGATCTCCCCCACCAATGGCTTTATCCCTCGGACAAGCATCCAATCGGGATGTGGAAGGCGCTTTATATTCCACGAGCGATTCGGCCATGGTCATGGCCGTCGTGAGATCTCCCATGTTGAACCACTTCAACTCCCGCTTTGTCCATGACTTGAGACCACTCATGAAATAGTGGTACACTTCGGTCTTATTCATTGATGGGATTTGAAGTAGCAACTCCGAAAACCACTTGATGTAGTCGCGCACACCACCCTTTTGCTCGAGACATTTCAGCTTGTCACAAGCTTCCTTATCCGCATAAGCGGGAAAGTAGTTCTGTCGGAACTCTTCAACGAATCCATCCCAAGTCGTGATAGGATTCCCACACCTATCATCCAACCGATGACGCCACCACAACAAAGCACTATCCGCTAAGTACATAGATGCAGTGTTTACCCATGTTTGGTCGTCGTTGATTCCCACGGCTTGGAAGTACCGCTCCATGTACCATAGGAAGTTATCCACATCCTTGGCCACCCGCGAGCCCCGGAATTCCTTCGACTTCGATGTGTCCACTCGTGGATCTTGCACGGTGATTACTTCGTTCACGTGTGCAGCTTGTGTTTCAGCGAGCTTACCCGTGAGCTCCGTTATCTCCGTGCGCATGGCCGCCATCGTGGCCTCCAGGGGTTCGTACCGTTGTGCGATTTTTTCCCGTAGGGTCCCTAGCAACTCGTGGCGGAGCTCTCCCATGCCGGTCTTGAGCTTTGCACCTTAGCAACAAGCTCTTCCCTTTCGGCGTTTACTCCATCCACGGTCTGGGTCAGGTCGTCGACCGATTCTTGGACATCGGTGACAAGTAACTCTAGCTTCGTCAGGCAATGCACAAGATCCCCCATTGGATCCTTCAAACTCAAACCACCACGGGTTTTCTTCCCCTTGGCAGCACGCCCCTCTCGGCATTCCGCCCATGATTAGCGTAGTCACCACCCATGGTGAGTGCCTCATCAGATCATGGATCAGCCATTGTGTTTGCGCTTGGAACAAACTTTGCTCTGATATCACTTGTCACGAGCTGATTGATCACTCCTTGATCACGTAGGCTGACCCGTGCGGCCTTACGATTTTACCCCTAAACAGCCTTTCAACACTCAACTCACAAAGATTGTAGAAAGAGAAATTCTTAGAGAGAGAAGCTTTGGATTGTATTTACTTGAGAATGAGATGATTTACAATGAGGGAGGAGACTCTTTATATACAAGTACAAGACGAACCGTATCCGTAGATCCCCCTTAGATCTAATGGTGGAGATTGCTCTTCCCCAACTACTCGCATTTATTACCAACTACCAACTACTCGCATTTATAACGTATGCGTACATATACCGTATCTAGAAGACTCGAGAATACTCTAAGTCTCAGGGATACAAGCTGAAGGTCAGATGTGTCACGCCCGTCCCGTAGGAACCTCTTGGAAATACTTTCTTTTGGGCCGTGACAATCACCTGTCCCTCCCCCCCAACGCCAAGCCCACGATCTCTTCTCAAGTTACCAACTGTGCATCCCAATTCACGGCCGCATGTCCGTGATTCAAACCCCCACCGAGTCAACCTTTTCCCCTAACGAAGTCGAAGTTGACCTCACAAATCTAGGAGTAACATCCCCCGAGCCCAGCAGCCACCGTCTCTCGATCTCTCGCTTGTTTCCTTCACGGCCCACTCCATTCAACCGCGTGACAGCCCATCTCCACCGAAGCAGGACCAACTCAACCGTGAGCTTCCTTGGCCATTTTCGACTCGGTCCGAGCTCCCATTGGGGCTGCTACAAACCGAATTTCAGCCGTCATTGTACCGCCGTCGCCGTGAACCGATTTTCATGTTAAATCGGTAAGTTTACTCACTAATCTCCGCTTAGGGAGTTAATTATGCTTAAGGGTTGATTAGTTTATGCTAAGTATGGTTTAGGTGGTTAGTTAGAATGGATTAGCAATTTAATTATTCAGTATTGCATGTTAGGTGACTAGAGTAGTGTAATTAGTGACTAGATAAGCTGTAGTATTTAATTAGATTGGTTCGGAAAATTTTCCGGGCCCGTCTCGATATTTAATTAGGCTTTTCCGGCCTAAGTTTCTATTTATGGCATTTATTGGTATTTATTTAATTAATTTTGGTAATTATTTAATTAATTATTATTTTTCGGAAAAATTAGACCGGGATAACCGGTGACAAAAATTTTGTGCTGATCATAATGGTATGATTGGTTTGTTTAATTGAGCTTTGGTTTGTGCAAATTGTGTGTTGATTGTAATTTTGATTATTTATCCAAAATTTGATAATTTCAGTATTTAATAAGAAAATTACTAGGCGTTGGTCTATAACGCCAAAAATGTTTTTATAGACTACATAATTAGTGGGATGCTATGAAATAAAGATATTTTATTTTTGGCTTAAACCTATTGTGCACCCACACACGATTATTTTTACTGGGTATTATGAAAATAGTGAAAATGTTAGTGGATGAGTATGATATCTTTAAATCAACTTCGGTGAGCATAAATTAGCTTCGGTGAGCATATATCAGTTTCGATGAGCTATACTATCTATCTATATCAGCTTTGGTGAGCTATACTATCTATCCATATCAGCTTAGGCGAGCATTGGTTGTATATCAGATTAGGTGAGCAGTGATCGTTTCAATTAAACGACTTGATAGATAGTATTGTCTGATAGATAGTATTGATTTAGGTTGATAGATAGAGGGTATGGATAATATTGAATCGAATGGGTCAATTGATCGATGATTTGATTGGATTGGATTTGAAGTGATTGGTTGAGTGGTTGAATCGTACTGACTTGCAGGAAGGAATTGAGGCAAAGGTAAATCCTCTATCTTGTGTATGTTTAGGCAGCCTTTAGACGTATTTCCTTCCTAGTTAGAACTTAGGGGGTGAACTTGCTGAGATATTGTCTCACCCCATTGTGGGCTAACATTTTCGGGTCCCTAGGATGAAGAACCCGGAGCTTGAAGCAAAAGGGTCAGGAGCATGGGTAGCTCGGAAGTTCTTTTTGGAGATAGACTTCCTGTACTTAGACTCTAGAGTTGGCCTTTGTTTGCAAACTTGATTGTTTATAAAAACTAGGTTGATTGATTTGAATTTGTTGTCCTGCTTTTCTATCCCGCGTATGTTATTGTTAGGGGATCAATATCTCGCTTTTGCATGCGCATTAAAATGAATGGGTCGGCAACGCATCCTAGGACATCGCAAATTTTATTGACCATCGAAGGATGGGCACGCGCTCGAGGATCAGGGCGTGACAAAGAAGGCCGCCCTTCGAATTGTGAGCGACGAGGGTGTCGCTCGAATGAGTGAGGGAGAATGTCACGGCCAAGAGGTTTCTATAGCTAAAGGGCCGTGCCTTTCCAATGAGGACCTCCTACGATCATTAGGATTCCTGACAAGACTTCTTTCAGAACTTTCCAAGGGCGGGCAATACGGTCATTACGCCAAATTCTAGAACTTTCCTGTCATTAGTGTCGGTAGTTGGTAGGTTTGGCAATACAATCTCGTCCACCGGATGAATTCTCGATTAATGGATATAATTAGAGAGCCTCTAGTATAAAAAAGGGTGCCCTCCCCCTCATTTGTATCCATCCAAACATTTCAGCAATACAAAGGCTCTTTTCTTTTTTTCTTTCTATAAACTTCTCTCTCTACGATCCAGGTGAAGCGAGCGAGTGTGTGATCAATCGAGCAAGGCTTGGCTTAGGCAATCCAAAAGAGCCTGAGTCGCCACATGGTCATGATCCCAATCGATCGGCCTATGACAATAGCATTAATGAAAGTTGAGACAAGCACTGAAATAGAAAATGTTGAGTATGTTCAAAATTTCTAAAACCCGATGAAAGCTATTCACAATAATTATCTTAATGATAGGGGAGGAAAGTAAAAGGATAAAGAGAATAAGAAAAAGATATGTGACATATGGAGGAAGAGTAAAGATCAAATATGGGGAAATCTTGATACAGTTGAGTTGATTTCTAATTGGATCCTGATTATCATTTTAAGGATAGAAGAAAAAGATGAATGCATGTATAGAACCTACTAAGTTCTACAAAGTATGGTTAATCCATCTTCTATATCTCTTGTTTTTAGTCATTATATTGATATTGATGATATCTTAGTGATATTGAGGATCGTGAAGTAATAATATTGAGATGATTCTTCATGACATGTGCTGATAAAGATTATATTCTTGCATGTTGATGATGATTGCATACTGATGTTGATTGTATACTGATGATGATATTTTTCAGATGTGATAACACATAGACAATGGGAGCAAGATTGTTTTTGTTAATGTATCGATTATTAACATGTTGTCCCTTAATATTTGTCTTTAGATAGAATTTCGTGATAAAATACTTTTGTTTGATATCTCTTTTATATTATCATGAATTCTAATTGTCTCTATTATTCATTGATAATTATCATCATGCGGAGACCCAAAAATCTACTTATGCAAATTATTGAAATTACTAAACCTATTAAGCAGATCTTTACATTCCCTTTGCAATATCATGTTTTTCATTAAAGGGAGAGACTCACTATGATTGTAAGCATCTATGTTTTTGATATATATTTGTTAATGCATATGATGTTTGATCCATCGAACTTAAATTTCATTGCACATCTTTCTACTCGCGTGAACATGCTGAATATGGGAAGAGGTTTGCTTGTGCTAAAATAAGATGAATTGCATATACATTATTAGCACATTTTTTATTATGACAAAAAAATGGGGAGGTTTGATGAATATGTATATGTGTTTAGAGAATATTAATTCACATGATGAATTTTAATTCCTATTTGGAAACTCATGTGATTTAGTAATGTGTGTAGAAGTGTGAGTTGTTAATAATTCTTATTCTTTGCTCACAATGTTATACTTGATATCACTTGCTTATATTCATTGAATATCTTGATATTTAAGGATTACATTTTATGCTTATTATGTTTTGAACTAAATTCCTATTTTTTGCAAGATAAGCATATGTGCTTACTTTTCGCGCACTGAAATTTAATATCTTTTATTGCGTGTTAAGACCTCTACATATTCAGAAAATTGTTTTGTCATCAAAAAATGGGAGAGATTGTTGGGATTATCTCTATGTTATTTAGACATTGACAAAGACAATCAAATGTTACTAATGTGTGTATTGATTAAGGTGCGTTTGGTAACGTTTTGATCCCGAGAACAATTTCTTTTTAGAAACATTTTTTTTTTCTATTTCTATTCCCAATAATAGTTTCCGAGTATTTTAAGGTATTTGGTAACTATATAAAATTTTCGTTCCCAGAACAAAATTACATTTGGTCCGACCATAAATATTTTTGTAACTTAGATTTTTATTTTAAAAAAAATTATTAGTAATTCTGTTACATTTTTTTTTTTTTCTTTTCTTTTTTTTTCTTCTTCTTTCTCTAACCTATCGCCAACCTTAGCCATGGCCGATCGGCAACTGGCCAGACAAGGGCCAACGAAGTCGTTGGCCTTAGGAGAGCCTCGCCCGGCCACCTGTGAGACTCAATCTTGCTCGACCATCGCGAGGTTGGCCTTGCCCACCTAGGTGATGCCGACCCTTGCCACGCCCAACCATTGCGAGGTCGGGCAACGACACCATCGGCGTGGTGGCAAGGCAAGGCTTAGCCTCGCTAGATCAGGGCTAAGTCGAGCCTTGCCCAGCCCTAGCAAGGTGCGGGGGGCCTCCCCTAGCCACATTGAGGCTTAAAGGGGGCCTCACGGGTGGCCAGCAAGCTTGGGGCGACCTCGTCAACCCCCGATAAGGTCGTTGGGCCTCATCTGGCTAGTTGTCAGCCATCGCCAAGGCCGACAATTGGCTAGGGGAAAAGAAAAGAAGAGAAAAATAAAGAAAATAAAGGAAAGAAAGGAAAAGAAAAGAAAAAACAAAATTATCAAATGGGTTTTTATTCTAATTCTATTGCGGGGAACAAAAGAACAAAAACAAGTATTCCCTGGAGTATTACCAAACACCACCTAAGTAAGTGCCAGGTGATATATGGACAAGTCAAAATGCGGATAATGTCATAAATAGCATTAGGCGAATTAATGTGAGGAATGCTCTGCCATTATCTAGAGTGCTTTGTCGATATTTAAGGTGAACAAGAGATTAAGCAATTGAATACGTCTACGAGCTGGAAGGACATTCAAATAAGGTAAACATCTGGAAGGATCTTGATCAAGGGTGAATGAGCTGAAAAGAATGGAGATATTCGTGATGGCTTGGAAGTACAAAGACCTAGTAAACAATTATATAGATCTTAGTGTGGTGAACAAGCCTAGAAAAAGGATGTTTGGTAAAGCTTGGAAGGACCATGAAGATGAATAGCTTGATAGAGTTGAAATTGCCAATATACTTGGAAGAATCTAAAGATCAACTGATGACAATGTTTGTATCAATGCTAGAGATATTAGGTCATTGGTGATGTTTGAACAATGGCCATGTGAAGATGTTCATTGGAGAAAAAGATTATAGCTGTTATTGGGTGGATATGAACAATAGATGATCAAGAAGTCTATCAGAGAATAGGAATAGGCATCAATCAAAAATGTCATAGCAATCGGTGTTAGAACAGTTACTGCAGACCTATTTCTAGATAGTTTGCAAATGCTAAAGAAAAGAGCTATATGGGCAATTATATTCTCTAGCAGTAGCATAAAAACATATTTCTAACAGCTAGTTGGTCTTCCAAAGCATCTCCAACAGGAATATTGAAAATGGCTATTTAAGAGAAGAGCTTCTAGGCCAAAAATACTAGAGAGCATAATGTAAAATCTCAACATTTGCTCTGAGCTACTTGCTTTGTTGATATTGTTTCATTCTCTCAAAAGATCTTCTCTATTATAGTCTTGCCATATAGTAATCATATGAAAGATTAAGTGTACAAGTGCAAGAGCAATAGTTGAGTCCTAATAGTATGATCTATCATGTAATAGGATTAGTGCTTGTCAATTGTAACTAGTTGAACATATTACTAGTGTAATCCAATCCGACTTGTGGCTGTTAGTCTGGAAAATAGACGTAAACGTGAGAATAAAGCCAAATCACTATATATCTGCTTGCAAATCTTCCATTTCTTCACTATTAGTGTTACATGATCTTTAGCATCACAATTTGTTAAATAGCAGCACGCAAACCTGATTTCTACGTTCTGTTTTTGCCAAAGTTTGAAGTTGAACTTGTTCTATTCCACGAATGTTTTTCATAGTTCTTTTTCAACCTATTCATCCTCCCTTCTAGGTTGTAGTGTTAGCCCCTACAACTCATTCTATTGAAGAGTTATGTTGATTATTGTAATCTATGAAAAGAGAAGAGAACCAATGAAAAATAGTCCTAGTGTATTGATAGTGGAATCTATTGGTTTCGAGCAGAGAGAGTGCTTACTACTTTGTAACGACTCTTGAGATTACTAATGGATTCTAACCTTTTTGGTGATTGTTAACTCAAGAGAGTTGAAATAGGCTTAATATAAGCCGAACCACTATATATCTGTGTGCGATAAGTATTGTGAATATCATTTACTCAATCTATTTTTGCATTTATCAAAGTATAACTTGATATATTCTACAAAAATTTGTTAAAGTTTTAATCGGCCTATTCACCTCTTCTAAGTTGTATTATTATCCTCAATATAAACTACCTATTGTCCACACCAACTGTACATGCCTTACATATATAAAAGTTGTTTTACACATCCAAATGCACAAATTAGTAGTTTTTGATTATTTTTTCATCTTGAAAACATCATACAGATTTTTTCAACACTTATATTGTATTGTTTAAATTAAGTCAATATTAAGTGAAATTTATTCAAATAATGAAGTAAGCTATCCTTCAGATGATTATAAACAACTCCTAAAATGAATGGATAAATAATGCATTTATTCAAGTAATTAAGAAAAACTATACTTCAAATTATGAGTATTTCTTGTGTAATAAGATGTATTTCTCTTTTTGACTTAATTTCTATTTTAATGGGTAAGTTGCATATTTAAAGATACTTTCTCTACATTTATAAATGTAAATTTAACAAGTGATAGAAGTTTGAGAAGAACAAATCACTTGCTAATTGATCAAATATCATTCACATGGCGACGTTATGCTATGTGGCAATCACTAAGATAAAGTGCAGTGTCCTGTCGAGACCACAGGACCGGGCATTTGCTCCACTCCACCTTTTCTGTTTATAATCAAATGGATTGCGCTATGAGAGATGACTCTTTGAATCTAGTTTCTTGGCAATATATTCACCGATCATTTGTCATAGATAAAGATTATTTTATGTTTCTGCATAGTTTGCAATTTATATCCCCTTCTCGTGACATAAAAAAAACATTAGCATATAAGAGATGAGACGAGCGCTTACAAAGTTAGGCATGCCAATCTCAAAAGGACAACTTCGCTCTAATGAGATTTTCCAATGTTTTCTTTTGACTGAGAATGCATAATTGAGATAGGCTGCGCCTAAATATAGTCTAAATTCATCAATCAACGGACTAAAGGATGAGGAGTCGCTTCTTTCCTTGTAGGCTCCATTATTTAATGGCGCCTTCTTCCATTGGAATATTATGCCTCTCTCGGCTTCTTATCACTTGTAAGGTTCCCCACCAAGGCATTGAACAACAAAAAGGACACATTCCTAAAATTTGGCTTTGAATAGTTTTTTCCTTCTATTGTTTCCAACCCCATTTACTTTTATAGCAATAGGGCCATCAAAATTAAGTTGATATCTTCTCTCATGAATTGAGACTCAGAAAAAGGAAGAAAAAAGACAAAAAAAAGAAAAGAAAAGAGTTCCTTCCAAAGGAAGACGAGAGCCCAAAATGTCACCTTCTCATTGATGACCATTGTCTTCAATTTGGCTTTGGAGTTGCCCTTTCCTTGCATTGATTCCGACCCCCATTCACTTTTCTAGCGATGGTGCCATCAAAATTGAGTTGATTTCTTCTCTAATGAATTGAGAGCAATTATAGTGGGGGGCAATTTGAGATTTGGCCTTGATTTTTAGCCTCACAACAATCAATTTCCTCATTTTTTATTGGTCGAGCTATTCTCTCAATCAATGAAAGGTCAAAAGTGCTTATCTTCCACGGTGGCTAATGGCTTGCTATCCCATCCAATAGTCGCCACAATCAACGGCGTATAGGCTTCTTGCTTTCTCGTTCGCTCGGGCCCTATCTGCAAACTTGTGATGTGATTAACGATAATCGAATTGAAGAAACTCTATGATTGATCATTGCGTGTGAGAATATACGATAGGATTGATGAAGAAGCCTCCTGGGGTCACTAAAAATCTAAAAAGAAAGTATCTTATTGCATCAGATACAACAACAGATAAAATCAATTAGATCGACAAAACTGATATTCACATCAAATAAAGTAGGATTTTTCTCGCAATAAAAAGTCACGATATTGAAAGCAACCTCCTTTTTCCAAAATATCGGCAGAATTTTCAATACAATGTATACGATGCATTTTCTTTGATACAACAAAACATCTGCTTTGGGATTATTAATTAGTGATTAGGACCTTAAATGCGCATTATATCGCCGATTGGCGATGAAATTGATTCCAAAGTGGACCCTTCTATTTTTCAACACGAGCATCATCAGCATCGCTGTTATTCAATATCCAACTATTCAAACTTCTATTGTTTATGAGATTAAGCCTTCAAGGGGATGAGACGACCCCGCATAATTCAACATTGAATTTGAGAGAGAAAAGATGTCTGTATTGCAAAATATTAGTGTTTTAACTTTGTCTAGTTTGGCTAGGCGTCTTCAAGTCTATTTGCGCTTTAAGATGACCCATCAGCGTGCAAGCGAGCGTATGGTTAATAGAGAGTATTGAAGTCAAATTAGTCGCTTCTCCAAGTATAAATGTGAGCTCTTTTTAACCATCTAAAGATGATTTAAATTGCATCATGTTTCTTGCATCAATTAAACTCTACAACTTAACATATGAAAGAGACAAAGAAAATTGGCATTTGTGGTGTGGAAATTCCTTATTGTCGTCTAGCGTGTGGCACGACAGACAGAAAGCACCGGGGCTTTTCACCATTAGTGTATCCTATATGCTTTATCAGAGAAAACCTAATCGTACGATGAGAATGAGGAAGACGGCAAAACATGTGAAGAGCAAACATGTCACGACAACGACTATTGCTATAAAAAAAACCCATCACACTCTGAGATTTCAAGCACTAGCTAGGCAAAACTGATGCTGATAAACAAGTAATGGAAGATTTTCACACGGTTGTGATTAGAAGAATTCTTACGAAACGTTCCACCACATAATGGGTACGTACGATATCAAAAATAAGTCACAATTCAAAAGAGAAAAAATAATAATAATGCCCCGGCTTTAGAAATTTGGACCATAATTCATATAAAAGTCATTACAAAGACCATTGCCAAATGATATGCCGTATGTCTTGTGAATAATCTAGGATTCGGGTGAAGGTAAAACATGAAATTTGATTATAGTAGGAAAGAAGTAGCAATCTTACGCTCAAATATGTGTAGCAATATTGTTATACTGAAATACCTTAACACTCGCAGCTTTCGAAAACAATAAACAACATGCAAATTTGCTTTTTGGAAAGATAAAATAAAATGTAAACATTTTAATTTAATAAGAAAATTGTTGCTCTAGGGCTAAAATCCTTGAAAATCACCTATGCTTTTCTTTGTTTTATCCTTTTTCATCCTCACCATGATGACAAATGCCGAAGACAAAAGATTCAAGATCAGCATCATAAGTCCAACCTGAAGAATGGTAGGTAAGAGAAGTAAATAGGCAAGCCCTAGTAATGATACCTTTCTAATAGTACATTTCCATTTAAAATAGGATTCGTGGGGAGATCACGTTCTAAGGAAAAAAAAGGAAGAAAAGCTAGATTTGTATAAATACAACCGCCAAGAACGTACTGCGTTATCGAACCCACTTTTCAGAATATCTCTCCTAATTTGGGACCACGTCCGATTTCAACTCTTTTGACTTTTATTTAACCGAGAAACTGGTTTGATTGTCCATACTTCTTGTTTGATGTTATATTAAAATAAATTAAGCATCTTTCGGAGATTCAAACCACGGCGATCGGATATACAACTTGAGTATATACAACATGATCAATCAATGAAACTACTTCAATGCTCTATCTTTATCGTATATTCTATACACCACACTAGGTAGATATCATATTTGAATGGAAACGAATGAGTAATCTTTTATGTATGCTAAAGGACATCCATATATTATCCATGCAATTGGTCTAGATAAGATACTCAAATGGTGGAGTGCTTCGAGGAGGATTTCCACTCACGTACCGGTTGTAAGTTTTCTCGCTCGATATGAATTTCACAAGCTCCTGCACTTACGGACGATCGTTATCATCTTGTCCTGCTTTACTATAATGGATAATGCCACTAAAAATTTCAAATTAGTACCACGTGACATATTCATCAAAAATTAATTTTCAATTCACAAAAAATCCCAAACTAGTAAACTCTAGTTTAAATTGAACCTTCGTTAACATTTGGTCCAATATCCCATGAGAATTTATATGTGTCAACGAACGTGAATTTTCCAAGTCTGATCTCTCTTCCAATGGAAGATGTCCACAAGATTTGTGATTAGATAATTTCTCACCAAAAGTTCAATCCCATAATGGCATGCGCAATATCAGCCCGAAGTCACAATTCAAGCAAAGAAAAGAAAAAAAGAAGTATAAAGTTTTTACTAGGCCATTGCCAAATGATCTACCATATCTGTTGTGAGTAATATGGGATCCGGTGAAAGTGAAATAATAAAATCTAATTATATTAGGAAGAAAACCATGTACAATCCCATACTTAAACATTTGTGAAATGTCATAAAAGTAGGTGTATTGATTTGAAAGTTTAATTTAGATTGATACTAGGATATATTAATACTCACGGTTTTTAAATATTACAAATGATATGCGTAGCATATCTTTTAAAAAGTTGAACAGTAAGTAGAAAAAATTATTTACCATAGAAAATTTCCTCTCTAGGGCTAAAATCCTTATGGCAAACACCAAAGACAATAATAGATTCAAGATAAGCATCCCAAAGTCCAACTCGAAGAATGGTAGGTGGGGAGAGAAAATGAACAGTAGACTATTTAATTTGGGTCTATAATTCCGGCAGGCCCTAGTGATTATACCCTCCTTTAATGGTATATTTCATTTGAATTAGGATCCGTGAGGTGATCTACTTTCTTAGAAAAAAAAGTTGTGATTTGTATAAGTACAACCCCCAAGAATTTATTGCTTTCTAATTTATCTTTCTTTATTCGGGATCATATTCAACTCTTTTGGCGTCTATCGAATCGAAAAACCGGCTTGATCGTCCATCCTCCCGATTATATTAATCGAAGTCATTGGATATACGACTCAGGCTTGTATGACATGACCGATCAACAGAAATATTCTGACGTTCCACCTTCATCATATATTCCAAACATCAAATTAGGTAGATTTCATATCCAGATAGAAACAAATGGATGATCCTTATGCACACAAAAAAATATGCACGCACTATCCATGTAACAAGACTAATCAATATTCTCATGCGACCGTGCATAATGCCATTTGAAGCATGACTTCTAGGGCAGGGCAATCGACGCCCCCGATCTTCACGTTCCGAGGTAAAACACATGACGCTTCGACACCGTGATTGGTACTGGTACTAAGATGGCGGGCGCCGGCGTTCTCTTACAAAGTTTCGATTCGTCGCTTAAAAAATTCGTTAGATTATAACATCATGCGTTGCATTCCGGTCTTATTTTAATTCCATCAATTTTCTATTTCCCTTCCTCCTTCCCTCCTCGTGGATGGACGGCTCTCGTCGCCTTTTAAAAAAACCGGAAATGGGGAGTCTCCCGTTCAAAGTCCTACTAGGCGGCGACTCACGCTGCTGCGGTTCTGCCCGTGCGCGATGACGTAATCATCCATCGAGAAAAAACAAAAGGAGGAAAAAGAGAAAATGAAAAGAGCCACCACCCCCATCATGATCATCATCATCATCATCCGCCATGGTCATACATACATAACATCCCCCCGCAACACGCATCATACTACTCATGAGGTCTATATATTTGGTATAGACCTCTTTGCCTCCATTTTATTCTCTTCAATACCACTGGAGTGCTCGGAAGAAGACCCAGCACGCTTCGATAGCATTTTAGCGGCCGGGAAGGAGAGAGACAGTAAGGACAAAGAACAAAATGGGCGAGGTTGGTGCTTCCTAATTCCTTTGAAACTAATATGGGTTTTAGGAATTTGGGGTGTCTGTTGTGTTTCTGGGTCCGTGTGATTTCTCGTCGACGTTTTTTATGTGCTCATGTCTGGATCTGGTTTCGTCGTCGCAGCAGAAGGAAGGCCCCAAGAACGAGGGCGAGAAGAAGGACGACGGGAATGGGGCCGCCGCCGTGCTCAAGATGGACATGCACTGCCGCGGTTGCGCCAAAAAAATCCGGCAAGCTGTCAGGAAATTGGGCGGTACGCACTAGGGGGATTAAAACCCAGAAAGAATTTCCGAACCCAATTGTGCTCGTTAACTGTTCGACATTACGTCGAGATTGTTGTCCCAAAAACTTCGATTCCGAATCAGTATGGACGAAATGGTTTTCGATCTGTTGAGGGAGATGACGAGTTTCGAGGGCAATTTTTTTTTCGTAATTCACCTGACATTCGTTCCCTAGGTGATAAGAAACGTATGGATCCGCATTGCTCGGTCCCTTTCGAATTCTGTCACCATGTGCTTGATCAATTATCTTTCAGATATTCCACCCTTTGGGTGTGCCTTTGCTTAGTATTTACATTTCGGATAAGGATCAGAGCTTGTTGAGTCGACGCAGCTTTTGGATGATTTTTTTTTTTTTTTAATTTGATACTAGTATGCCGTGTGAAACAATCCAAGCGTAGAAAATGTCGCTCTCTCTTTCCCAACACGCATCACATTTTAACCCCCCACCAAATTGAAATTTTTATGTTTGTTGCTGTTGTTGGTGGTGATACTGATGATGGTGGTGGTTGTCGTGGTGGTTGTGCAGGCGTTGAAGACGTGAAGGTCGACGCTGTCAACAACAAACTAGCGGTGACTGGGAAAGTCGAACCCGCAAAGATCAAGGAGATATTGGAGAAGAAGACGAACAGGAAGGTGGAGATCGTTTCTCCACTGCCCAAAAAAAATGGAGGTGGTGATGGTGGTGATAAGAAGCCTGAGGAGAAAACAGAGAAGAAACCAGAGAAGAAAACAGAGGAGAAGAAGGCAGAGGAGAAGAAGGCAGAGGACAAGAAACCCAAAGAGGTACATAGAAATCTACAAAGGAAGAATCTTCCTGTTTGACCAAACAATCGGAATTCGTCAACATTTGATGATGCTAAACCTACGCTGGCTTTGGCTAATGTTTTATAATTACGGTCTGCGTCAGTGGGTGGTTAGAGCCGTAGCTAATCTTTTGATTCTTTTATGTTTTTGGGTTCAGACGACGGTGGTTTTTAAAATCAGGACGCACTGCGACGGCTGCATTCGGAAGATGAACAAGATCATTTCGAGGATCGAAGGTAAGAGATTAGTTCAAAGCCTCTAGAGATACAATCACTACCCTGAATTCTACAGTCAAGAGGGTTTTCATGTCAATGAACGCCCTCCATTTTTCACCAAAAGGAAATCATTCTTTAGAGTTGAATTGTCTCGTTTTGAGAAAAAAGTTGATCTTGTGGCCGGCAAAGGTAGCATGTTTTGACCAAGGAACATGTTGTAATTCGTCCATTTTCTTTTTCTAAAGCTCTTTCTTGCTTCACCGAGATTTCACCAAATGGCAAAGATTATTGACCTGGCAACGAATGATGTGTAACTCCATCTGGCTTGGCATAAACAGGGGTGAACGCGGTGAGCATTGACGGAGCCAAGGATCTAGTGACTGTAACCGGGACGGTGGACCCCAAGGAATTGACTCCGTACCTAAGGGAGAAGCTCAATAGGAGCGTCGAGGTGGTGCCGCCGCCAGCGGCAAAGAAGGACGATGGAGCTTCGGACAAGAAGGAGAAAGAAGGCGGAGGCGGCGAGAAGAAGGACAAACAAGTGGGGGGCGGTGGAGACAAGAAAGAGAAAGAAGCTGCCGCTGGTGGTGGCGAGAAGAAGGACGGCGGTGGTAAGAAAAAGGGCAAGGGAGAGAGTGAAAAGGAGGATGGGGGCGGCAGCGAGGCCCCGAAGATGGAGTTGAACAAAATGGAATACGCTGGTCACTCCGCGTCACATCCGATGTATTGGCCGGAGGGGCCCTCGTACGCCCAAAGTTACGCCCACAACTACGCCTACGCCCACACCCAAAGTTACCCCCACAACTACGCCCACAACTATGCCATGGAGCCATATAATGACCACGCGGGCTATGCAAACCAAGGCTACCCAAATCACTACGCGCACGAAGGCTACGAGATCCCTACGGACCATCGGTTGCACCCTATGGACCCACGCTTAAACCCCCCTCAAATGTTCAGTGACGAGAATCCGAATGCATGTTCAGTTATGTGATATACACCTCGACGCTGAGGATTGGAAAACCAATAAAAAATGAAAAATGAAAAAAGAAAAAGGCGGAATGGCAACTGTATATATACATAATTTTGTAATCTTACGAAATATTTTTGGAAGCGTGCATTAGGTTAGAGGAAGACCGCCCAACCGGCCGGTTAGTTGGCCTGTTCCGCTGTGGGGATGGTAGTTGGTTGGTTTTTCATCTGTTTGTGTTTCATGTCCAAACAAATTTTTGTATTAATGAAATCGAATGACTTAATTAAATTCCATACCCAAACAAACTCGATAGTGTAAACGTGGCGTGCCTTGGCCAATATGTCATCTCGAGGTTTCGGTGGAATCTTGTCCTTTTGATGTGGATTTTATATGGTGGCTGACGGGGATGCCATAATTATGAATTTGGCCGTACTTAGATATCAGAATTAGGGGTTTGAGTGCACTTTCGAAAAGGGCCTTTGTGCATTATGATGTAATGACGCGTCCCTTAGTCGGCATTTCTTTTTCTGAAAATCTCTTATCAACAATTTTTGTGGAGCGGATGACCCAGTTGTGTAGTATTGACAACGATGTCTCACCGACACCCAGAAAAATAAATGCAGATACTTCTCACAAAAATATAATTAAAGGGGTGAAAGTAAAGTTTGATTTTCTTTCTAAAAAAAAAATGCTCGCGTGATCGATTCTGTAATTGGAAGCTGCTCGTTTCGTGCATGCAGCCGCAAATTGATTACTGTTATGGAGCTTGAGCTGACACAAGAACATAATTATATGGCTCGTGAGGCAGACGATAGCTACATTGAATAAATCTAATCCAATCGATGATGGAGATTGGAACGGTTGAATAAGAAAGAGGGAAATCGAATCTTTACCCGTGTTTCACGGTAGCCAATTACATGTTTTGGAGAATGTGTAAGCTGAGGCACAGAACGTTTTCCGAGCATGCTTCAACAGTCGAACAAGCTTGAAGATGCTTTAGCATTGCTCGAGCTATACGAAAAACTACCTATGGACAATCTCTGCCTACACAATTTCTCTAAACGAAATATGATAATGGGATACACAGATCCAATCGAAAACGATCCTCCATCTCATGGTCAGTATCATGCATGAACACGTGTTGTCCTGATCAGTTCGAAAAGCATATATGCTGTGCTAGGTGCCTATTCCTAGATCCAACTTTAGGAGAAATTAGATGTAGACCTTACTTAAGCAATAGTAGTTTTCATGCACGTGTATGATTAGTGTCCGTTTCTTGTGCAACATTATAAGCACCTAATGAGATTTGATCATAACTTTAATTCCAAGGATTAATGAAAAAAAAACTTGACATTATACTTCTTTCTTATAAGTATACAAATTCTTTATTAGGAATAAGACATTAAGTGAACATTTTGCCGTTTTTGCGATAATGTAAACGAATCAAAATCAAGAAAATAAAAGAAAATGAGAGAGACATTCTCAAAATTTCACGTGGAGTGCAATGATGAGGTTGATTTTTGTACTATTAGGACAATTAAGTTATCTTTACCATGTGGACAGTTAATATCTATATTTTACTTTTTGTCAACCTTCTTTTCGGTAAATCTTACCTTTTCCCCAAGACCCAAATAAATAAATAAAATCTTACCTTTTCTCCCCCTCTTTGCTTCACAATTAGAAATAAGTTTGTAAGGACTAAATGGGAGATAAAAAAGTGAGACAAAACGGGAGTTTTGCTTAAACATACACATATGTATACCGGTCTTTATCTTTTCGTTTTTTTGAATTAAACATAAAGGGCAAAATAAACCCAAAAACGTAGAATTGATCATTCTCAAAACTCAATGTCATAAAAGTGACAGATACGCTTGTGATATTCAACACAAAATATATAATGCAAATCACTATATTCATGATAATTCCAAGTAGATGCATCTTTTAAAGTTTTAATTCATCATTATTCCAGCTAGCCCCCCTAAAAGAGGGCACTGTAGGACTCTCGATCGTCATTATTTAGCTTTTAACCCGCAAAGGAATCGTGTCTCTTCTTTACGACGCAAGTGTGATTGAATTGAGAGCCACCAGTTCTGTCAATAATGCGTTGTGGTCCAATCCCTCTATTTTGCATCATGTAAGATGATGGTAGGACGCCTAATGCTATGTTCCATGGTCCAGAAGATTCATCAATGAGACCCAAGAGATTTAACTTGATGAGAAAGCAAAGAAAAAGAGCAAGCTTGTTTCGAAAAAAAGTATATATTTTTTCGATATATATAGAAACTGGTTAATGAAATATGATGTAAACGATCCATCGTTGTAGAAACTTCTGGCTCCTTCTATCTTGATGATCGCATCTACAGGCAATTTGTCAAACACTATAATTACCCTCCAGAGCCTATGACGAGGGCTATATAAAAGTCCTTGACGACAATATAGTTTTGATAATACTATTCAAATCGAATGTGTGGTGGGGGCTTCTGGAAGTTCTGATGTTTTCCAAACGATGACATAGTGTGCACATAGGGATACTCGTCAGCCTACAATAATAAATTAACTCAAGAAATTTTAACCCTCTCCTCGATCACATCACATAAAATTATATGACTGTGAAGAGCAAGAAAAGAAAAGCAGTTCGAAGGGCTCGACAAGAAATCCATGCAGGCGTGCTGCGTGCAGAAAAAGCCATGCGTCAAAGCTGACGATAGTCAAAGCAAAGATTCAATTGATGGATTATGATTCAATTAATTGGGAAGTTGACATTCCTAATTTTACGAACTTTTCTATATTTTATATATATATATATATATATATATATATATATATATATATATATTCGTATGGAGTAGATGAGACGTTGTTATGATATGACAATTTGCGGAGAAATTATCTAATTAGTCCTAAATCTACCGTACGATTTACAACTACGTTGTTTCATATAGAGAGCACAGTGTAGCCACCCTGACTTCTTACCTGACCTGATCACGTGTTTGGTAAACAAGTATGCTCCAATATAGAGCTCTTTGGTCAGACCATCAGTGATGATGAGGATCACCTTATTAATTAAGGAATGATCTCATCACCCGAGAATCTTCCATGATTCTCTGCCACCGGATGGGTGACACTTTCAAGAGATAGCTAAACTTTTAAATTTCACCAATTAAGTCATGCACCTCTACACAAAATTTTATTGTAGTCCTTTGTCAATTTTCGTCAGAAATCGCCTATGTGGCAGTGTGTTACACATGACAACCGGAGATAACTAGAAAATAACATTAGCAATGTGAAAATTTATGAAAACTACATTGGAATATTGTGTCAAGGTCTAATATTAAATTAGCAAAATTGAAAAGTTTACAACTGAATTGATATTTGAATAATAGGTTTAGGCTTAATTGGGTAATATCTCAACAACTTGCAGTAGCAATGGTATTAGCATGGTGATATGTTGTTCTTCATGTGAGAAAAATCGATGTTAAAATGCCTAGGCTATCATGGTACAAAACCTCATTAAACTATTTGATAAGGACATATAAAAACCGATTTGCAAAAGATGAAAGTTCTATACGTTGTTTTTATCTCATGTGATATAAATTAATTATTATCAAAAGGAAATACTCATGTTTTGAATGCCATATTTACGTTAAAGAAGGAGATATATGTGGAAGCAACATATGCTTGATATAGTGTGGAGAACCAAAATACGGAAGATATGTGTTGCTACATAGAAGTTGAAGTCACTAGTTCTTGGACATTCGGATAATCAAGATCCAACTGGTCGCTATTATTTTGATATATCATATGCTGTGTCGGACGCAATTTAGGCTTGACATCTCATATAAGCTATTAACAACTAAATTGTGGCTATTTTATTAGTTATTCATTACATAAAAAAATTAGGGATCAAACTCGATCCTAAAAAAAATATCATCTTTGCATATTTAGCTATTTAGGTTTTACATTGCATTTTTTGCATTTGTTAGGACTAATGGAGAATTTGTTACCAGGAGCCAGTGGTCAACTCGATAAGTGGCCCAATGGAGAATTCACGATCAAACTGGAGAGATAAGCTCAAAACGAGACATTCCAACATTTCTGGAATTTGGACTTAAGAGATAAACTTCAAACTTGAATTTCCAACATTTTTGGAGCTTGAACTCGAACATGAAAGATAAGGTTGGTCCAAAATCAAATTTGCACCTCAAGACTAGCTTGATAAAAAGGAGAACGCGCTCCAAGAATGTGGGAATTCTGGCCATAAGATTTTGTTAGACTATTATTGAATGAAGGCGTAGTTTTTTATTTAAATATTCTAATACCTTCCCTCATGCTTAGTCTAGTCATTTTGCCTAACATTAGGCATTGGCATATTTCATGGAGGCAAATAAGACTTGAAAAAATTTGAATTTAGAGCCTCCTACTCTAATGTCATGTAAAATTTTGTGAAATTACTGTCGATTATTTTAAAAATTTAAGCTGTTAGATAAAAATGTGATTTATAATTTAAATATTATAATATCAAGGAACTGAGCAGTAGCTTTAATGATAACTCAAAGATTGTGGGAATTAGATAAGATTTTGACATAGGGGAAAGGTGACACCACACCTTGTCACTTGGCACAATTCTGGGCATCCACATGGCATGTCAGTCACAGCCACACAAACCCCTCTCTGACAGTCGCATGTGCCTTGCACATGCCAAGATCACATGCCGATCACATGATCTCCCCATGACGTTACCACGAACTAGCACGTGTATGATCGAGAGGTTGTAGAAGCTCTTTTATCTGGCCACCTTAGGAGTTTAAACTCTTGGATAGGATCACGTCGATTACAGAATAGAAGGTTTGTCTCTTATCCAACGGTCGACCACCTTTCTTTATCCGCGCTCACCATCGGATCCCTTTGAACTCTTATATGCATTTCAAATGGCCGGCCAACTCAACTCTATCGTCCCCCACATTCGCCATCCATTTAGGAGGTAATAACCGATTCAATCGAACTCTTATCGAGTTATCTCTAGTTATAACTCAAGTCGACCTTCGAAGCCTATAAATAGTCCCCTCTGGCTGGCCATGGAAGGGGAGGGGGGTTTGAAAGAAAAAAGAAAAAAAGAGAGGACACTTGGCAATAGGAAATTCCAACAGCGTAGTTTAACGAAATCGATGAGAGCACATTCGTTAACCATTAGATCACGCTCAAATGTCATGGTGGGTGTGGTAGGACCTTATTGTTAAGTTTATCTGGTCAAGATGGTGAAAAAATTTGGAAGTAGGTCTTTGAAGGTAAAAACCAAACCATTCGGATTGCTTGGTCTAATATTCAAATAATCAGTGCCAATATGGAATGAAGTGTTAGTGAAATTTGCTTAAATTTGTCTTGAGTTATTGTTTTTGTAGTTTGGCGAATTGACTACCCACAATAGTGACGAGTTTTTCCACATTATATTTTCAGCTAGCATTGACATGGACATGAGCTTCAAATTGTCAGAACCATAGACCAAAAAGTTTGATAGGGAATTTTTCTAAGTGAAGACCAAATAGGAAAAAGAATGCAAATTCAGGACTAAATGTGAATATTTTCCAGAGTACTTAAGCTAGGCTGGGTTTTGTGCCGAAAAAAGAAAATCATTGCGGGGTAATCAACATTAAGTGACTGCACAAACCCATAGTCCGAAACGCTAGGTTGCCAATTCGCCGAACATCTCGCAGTCTCTTGATCTTCAATCGTCAAAGCGCATGTCATGAATTGAGCGCCGGAGGAGATGGAGGCAGAGGAGGAGGAGGAGGAGCGAAGGTGTCGAAAGGATAAGAGAGAGGGTTGATTATGGCGTATCGAGGAGGGAAGGAAGCTTGGGCACAGAACAGGAAGAGCCATTGCGAAGTTTATTGCAAGTCTCTTCGTATACTAACCATCCTTTATATAGGGGTTGTCGTGGAAACCGTCATGGAAAAAGTTTTTAGTTGCTTTCAGCGCAAATTTTTAATCACGCTATTCTCTGAGCATTGCAATTTATCTTCTTCTTCTTTTTTTATTTGGTTTCAAAACAGCTGTCCTCAACACACCATGCTTAATTTGGATGAATGCAAACGTCATGCTTCAAAACTAGAGGTGTCGGAACCAGTCATAAACCCATTCTTTGACTCATATTCTTACAATCAAGTTGTATATGGGTTGTTTAAACATTTAAAAGGCCAGATGAAAATGAGTTTAAGAAATTAAAGTTCGATCGGATTGGGTCTTAATGGAATTTTAGAGGATGTAACATATATGGCCGGCACACAACACCAAACTAGTATATAAAATCAATCGGTGCTGTGACCAAGGAAAAAGTTTCAAAAAATAAATCCATTGATTGTCACCTTCTTTTTTCTTTTTTTTTTTTTTTTTTCCTTTTTTAAGGCCTGCAATTAGTGATGTATAACGAACGATTCATTTTGCGTTGATCATTTCTCCAGGGTGAGTATTTTAAGTGACCACCACCAGAAGAAGGAGTCGGGTGATAACAATAATGGTTTCAAATATGTGAGAGCTAAACGAGGAAAGTCACTAAAATTTGTTGATGGAATATTAGCACTTGAAGGGGGTTAAAAAGATACTATATGGGACTCTATATATCTAATGCTCGAGAGTGCGCTTGTTTTTCCACGTGCATTTTCCCTTTTGATGTATCTTTCTAGGTATGGCCGCTTTGGACAATCAGACCAAATTTCTAATACTATAGGAAATAACAGCAGATTTGTCCTAATAGCTTGAAAATCTGACAATTGTTTAGTGGATTAAGTATACTAGAAGTGCTAACTTTTTTCACTAGTTTGAACACCACATCGATACATAATCGATTACTTGAATGTCATTTTCAGCAAGGACAAATCGTCTTGCATGAATTTTTTTTATAATTTTCCATTCCGACGTGAAATTTTTAAAACTAGACTAAAGTCAAACACGGAAATTTTTGTCCATCATGGCAAGAATATAACAAACGGTGTCATTTATTGTTGTTTCTTTAAAATCTTCCCAATTAGATGACACTGTTTTCAAACTCTTTCTCTTCCTATAACTTAAGTGGTCACTTTTAAAAAAGTTGATGAACGTTAGTGTTCATTTCTAAAAACTTGTGACATCGAAACGATCATTTATGAAATTATTGGAACTTCAACAACATTGTTTGCCTTCTCAAGTGCAGACTTCGACTTTACAACATGTCACATCGAAAGATGTATAATAAATTAATGTCACATAAGCTTTTTCGATGAGGCAAATCACAAATGACACTCAAGTGATCAATTTTTTTTTTTTTTTTTTTTTAATTTGTGGACTCAAGTGAATGAAAAATAAGTTAGAATACTCAAGTGAGTATTATATGAAAATTATGGCACTCCTAACGTACTTATCACTTTTTTGAGTAATTACTTATTTGCTAATTCATTTTCATATTTTAGCTCCATTTGTTTCGCAAAAAAATGAATAATTTGGAGAATATTTTCCTAAAAATGGTTACTTGTATTGCTTAGAAAAATGAATCAATGAAAAGTGTTATCATTAAAAAATTTAGACATAAATTGTTATTGATAATAAACATATTTTTAGTTAACTAATTATTTCGAGCAATATAAGCAATCATTTATGGAAAAATGCTTTCCAAATCATTCATATTCCGCAAAACAAACTCACTCTTAATTTCCTTTTAATTGATTGGTTTTTTTACTATGGTAAAATTCAGAACCAAGTTGGGTCCATATTAGGTTGAGTCGGATAAGAGTTGCTAATTGTGTTACTTGCAAACAGGTAATGATAACACCCTTGTCTAACCTTAATCATTGTTGAACTTTTTTGACAAATTGTGGATTTGGTTGGCCATTTTGTCTTCTAGGTAGTGACGTTAGTCTCGCTAGATTATCAACATTAATTGACATGGAACATTCACATTGGGTGGAAATTGGCCTTACATCTTCAACATTTGGCAATTAAACAACCTATTGACCAATTTGATTTGTTAAATTATCGTCACCAGTTGGATTATTTTGACTAATATTTCCTTGATTATTCTCATTATTGTGACTTTGATTAGAAGAACAGACCTTTGCATAATTCTCATGAAGGGTTGGCTACTCTGATGAATATTATTGGCCCCAACAAATCAAGAGGGATTATGAACATACTCTATTACAACTAGATTGGCTAATGGTGGCTAATTAGATGATCCTAGCCTCGAGAAAACATCACACATAGCATTGATGATGATCGGCTTGATTACATCGACATGTGACTCACGATATAGCTCTTCAAACAATCTCTTCACAGTGGCTAGCATGTGAGGAGTTAGTGCAACTTCTCTTGATTGTTCTTCAGTGAGACACTAGGGAAGGGCTACCCCCTCATGTTTCAACACCCTTTCTTACCTGCAAGTCTAATTATGAGTGGCACATGACATTTAGACCATGGCATGTGAAATTTGACTAATGAGGTCGGATACATATTCATGAAAGGGATCGCTCTAGTTTTGATATCATATTACATTTTGTGAGAGTGGTTTAATATTTATATATTCTAAAACATATGATGAAATTCATAATTCAAGCAAAATTAGAAAGCCTCCTATCAATTCTCATAGACACAAAGGAAAAAAAATTTTGAGGGCTAAGCAAGCGTCGCTTTGACTCTCGACATGCTTTCGAGGCCTTCTTGTTGTTCAAGATGATTGAAGCCAAAGCTGAACTACAGTCTTCTTCTTCGACTCCTTCTCTTCATTTGGCTTTCATTTATTCACAAGTGCCATGTCCTCTTGTGCTTTGTCCAAACTTCTTTTTTTTTTTTAAAATGGCACGTCAGATTTAAAAATTCATTGAAAAGCCATGTAAGACCAATCGCCCAAATATCTCACCGAAGCCACTGTAGTAATCGATGTGGTACTCAAAGGTTCATATATAGCCAACGCAAAATGATCCTTGACTTTGTCACTAGCAAGTATGAGAAACTCGTGCCAAGTTTAAATAGACACCAAGAAAAGGCATGGATCCAGGAACTGGGTAGCCTTCAAACACAACTCTATTCATCCTCTTCTAGGTCTCATGCACCGTATATCTCATGTGTTCCCGTGCAGCCTCGTCTAAAGTGCTGGTTTCATTCATGTAGTATTCTAGTGCCTTAAAGTTGTCTCCATGTGCCAATTCATACTAAGCATGGTCAACATTGTTGGGCTATAAATATATATCCAAATAATCATCTCACTTTCATATTGACGAAATTAAAAACAATAGCTCACTGCTACGAATATCTCAATGATGTACTTCTTTGTTATTATAGCCACTATTTACAAGGAGAGGAACAATATAAAAGTAAGTTACCGACGATGTACTAAAATCATTGGTAAGTTGAAGAATCTTGGCAAAATAATGCTATATCTTTTACATAAACTATTTCCTATTGTTGATTCTTTTTCTTTTCAATTTTTCTCCAATATAAAATGCTATGTTTTTTTAACATAAAATAGAAATTAATCACCACAAATACGATTGGCAATTATGTAATCAACCACAATGCAAAGCACGGAATAGTATGTGCTCCTTTGCCCAATTTTATGAAGCTTGTACAAACACCCCTCAATAGGCTTCAATTACAATAGTTTCAATATCTTGGAGATCATCGAGCCACCCCAAAGCTAACAATAACACATAAGATTAAAGGCTCTCTCCAATAGCAAGACCTTGGTCAACAATGCATCCCTAATCGAGGGGCACATATTCAAATATGGTCGACACGAGATGGTCCTTGGTTTGGTGACCGAGAAGGCCGTGTCCATCTCCATACTCATAAAAGCAATGAGAAGCCCGTGCCAAATTCAAACAGGCACCGAGAAAAGGCCCAAACCCAGAGAATAGGTAGTCCTCAAACACTTCTTTATTCATCTACTTCCAAGTCTCGCGCACTATGTGGCATCCTGAATTTTCAATTCCGTTTTCCATTAAATTAATCAAGCCTTTCATTGACGTGCCTATAGTGCTATTCTTAGAGCCGATCACTCGTGAGATAACTAGATTATTTGGGGAAGTCATTAAGAAATTTTAATGAAATAAACTTGAGGATTCAACCAGGAATCGACTACTCGACCGTACTCATATGCATGAATAATTTTGGCACAATAAGATTGATTAAAAATCAGAGATAGGTCGGTTTGACTGAGATGTATGGTTAAACGTGAGTGATTCCACTAAATTACAAAATTTTGTCGATCGGCACAAGATTGATTTTTCTATTGTTTTGGTACCATATGTCCAAATTTGAATCCTCGAGATTTTCACAACAATTGAGAGTCCCCAATGTGTCGAAAAAGTTCATTGTGGCTTGAAGAAAATCAACCATGAGTCATTTATACTAAAAATTTCTAAAAGCTCTGTAGGCTAGGTTACGCTAAAAACGCGCTAGATTAAAATTAACCACGAATTTGAATCCGATTTTAGAAATTGAAAGTTCTATCATGTCACAAATCATTTTAGGAACGTCGACTCGCCTTCTAAAGATTTTTCTGCAAACTAAGACTTTTTGGGAAAAAATTGAGGTAGGTTCATTTTTTGTGCAGAAAATTCAGAGGACCATTTTTTATCACAAAATTGGGATGCAAGTAGGATTGATTGGTGAAGGAAAATACCAATTTGATCGTTGGTTCGATAATGGAATTTATAGGGGCTGAATTGAGTTGAATCAAGTGTGGATTGAAGTCCAAATTGAGGGAAATCAATGCAAATTCGTATGCCCCCCATGGACACAACTTATGGACCAACTTAAGCCTTTTAGAAGGGACATTTTGGTTTGGAATTGGCTGAGGAGGCCAGTTGTGGATGTGGGACCAGCTCTAGGTGACAAAGAGATGAGGAGGAAGCCATTGGTGGCCTCCTCCAAGCAAACCAGTACCCTCCTCCCTCTTCTCTCCCATCCATCGACCCTCTCCTCCCCTTCTAGCTATTCAAAGCTTCAACAAAACCATAGGATCGAACCAGCAAGCCACCTCCCCGTCGCACGTCCGCTGAAGCCCGGAGCCACAGCCTACACCGCTCGAGCTTGCACGTCCGCCAACTGCCGTTTACCCACATCCACACCCAGCTCGTTGCCGTTTCGTGCTGTCCGAGCACCATCCAACATCGTAAGGCTCAGTTGAAGCTTGTTTAGCCACCTCCAACCACCGTGAAGCCCCGCCTCAATCCGCTTGGCCTTGCTGCACCATCGCCGTCCGTCCTCGCCGCTTCAATCCGACCGATCCAGCCTCTGTAGTCCTCGACCAAAACCGACCAGCAGTGGGTTTCAAGCCACTGTTTGGCCCGTTATCAGGCCGTTCCTAACCCCATATGGTGGTCCCGCTTTGGAGCTTCTTGTCCCGCGCCACGTCCCCGTCGTTTTGATCCGAATGGATCATTAATCAAGTGAGTTTAACTCACTAATCCCCTTTAGTAAGTTAATGACGTTTAAATATTGATTAGTTTAAGTTAAGTATGGATTAGGTGGATAGTTAAAGTAGATTAGCAATTTAATTAATTGTTATTGTATGTCAGGTGGTTAGAGTAGTGTAATTAGAGCCTAGAGAAGCTCTAGTATTTATCTAAAGTGGTTCAGAAATTCTCCGGGCCCGTATCGGCTTTCAATTAGGCTTTACGGGCCTAAGTTCTATTTATTGGCATTTAATAATTATTTTCCATAATTATTTATTTATTTATTTATTTTCCGGAAATTAGATTGGGATAGCCAGTGACCGGAATTTTATACTAATTACAGTGGTGTGATCTGTTTATTTAATTGACTGTTATTTTGTGCAAATTGAGTGTGATTTGTGATTGTGGGTAATTATCCTAAAATTAATAATTTTGGTAATTAATGGTAAAATTACTTGGCGTCAGTCTACAGCACCAAAAATATATTTTGGGACTGCTGAAACTAGTGGGATGTTCAAAAGTGGAAATACTGTATTTTAGTTAAGGCCAACCATGTACCCACACACGATAATTTTTATCGGGTATGATAAAAATGGTGATTTGATCAGCTTTGGGTGAGCAATATATTTTATTATTAGCTTTGGGCAAGCGATGTACATTGTTATCAGCTTTGGGCGAGCAATATATTTTATTATCAGCTTTGGGCAAGCGTTGTACATTATTATCAGCTTTGGGCTAGCGATGTACATTATTATCAGCTTTGGGCGAGCGATGTACATTAATATCAGTTTTAGGCGAGCAATATATTTTATTATTAGCTTTGGGCGAGCGATGTACATTATTATCAGCTTTGGGCGAGCAATATATTTTATTATCAGCTTTGGACGAGCTATACTATCTATCTTCAACTTAGGGTGAGCAGTCCTGATTTGATAGGACCTTATAGATAGTATTGAATGGGCCGATCACGGGAAGGTCGTGATGACATGTAATCGACTGAGTCGATTGATCGATGACTCGATCGGTTGTGATGCTTTGATTGATTGAAATGATTGGATGGTTATTTGAAAGATATTGATTGTTAGGAAGGAACTGAGGCTAAGGTAAGTCTTCTAACTCGTGCTTGTGCTTAGGCAGCCCTCATGGTGTATTTTCTTCCTAGTTGGGTCTTAGGGGATAGAACTTACTGAGACGTCATTTCACCCCGTTGTGGGATAACATTTCAGGTCCATAGATGGTCGCTTCTCCTGAGCATTTTGGACAACCGAGGAAGATCACAGAATAGAAGTACCACATTCTAATCCATGGGCACCATAAAGGATTATAGTATGAACTGGTGAAGTCCATAGTCTGGGTTGATGCGGGTCCAACCAAAAAGGTACCCCATCATTACAGAGCATGGTATCGCCTATTTCGTAATGGACAGAGAGAGGGCCCCATACCGGAATCTAAGGTACATTTGTATGTGATGGAGGTTGCTTTTGGAAAGGGCACTGCAGACCCTCTAGGTGGTTCGGTGGTAGACGCAGTGGACCCTGACCTTGAAGATCTAGGAACTCCTGTGTATTTTGCTCAAGGCTCCAGTTGGAGTGTGGATGATGATGGAGAGGAGGACAAGGATCCATAGTTTTGTGAAACCCTCATCCCCGTTTTGTAAACTTGTGAATAGAGTGGTTTGTATTGTATATATATGACTCGGTTTGTTATATGTGTATGTGTGCGCGCGTGCGCATGTGTGTGTGTTGTGGTATTGGTTTTCAAAATATGACCCTACTTTTTCTATCCCATTGTGTTACTGTCTGGGGTTTATTTATTTGCTTCCGCATGTGCATTTAAAATGAATGGGTCGGTGACGCGTCCTAGAACGTCGCTATTTAATCGACCGTAGAGGGATGGGCACGCGCTCGGAGGATCGGGGCGTGACATCCCCATTTAAGTGGTATTAGAGCATGGTTTAGAAATGGAGTGATAAGGTGCGATGGTTTATAGGAAAGTCAGTAGGAATGGCCTTTAATTCATGACTGGTGAATGTTTGTGATAGTTAATTGGTAGAATCGTTTGTTGTTATCACTCGACTTCTAATTTGGTGTGGAATTGAAAGGCGGGTTTTTGTAGATATCTTGCAAGATGAGCGATTAGGAGCAGAGGACTCCTAGGAAGAGTACCATCAGGTCTGCAGCTCGGGGTAGGACGCCAACGAGGATCAGTACCCAAGGAGGCCGAGATAGAGTGCCTAGTGCGAGTGGAGTAGCACCACCTCCCATTGGTGCTAAGGTAGCAGCTCCTGGTGATCCGGGAACAGTCAGGATCACGCAAGCCTTGGATGCGATGAGAGAGATGATGGGGTAATAGAGGAACATCAACTTGAATACGAGCTTCTTGTTGCTTGTCCTAATTAGGAGTCTCCTCTTCAATCTCAGTCTCAAGAAAGTGAGATGCAAAGACTTCTTCTGGATCTGTAGGGGATCTATTAATGCCATCACTAGCAGTAGGAATTTTCTCAAGATCTCCCCCTGACTTGTTTCCTTCGAGTTGAGATGAGATTTCTCCTTCTACAGCCTTTTCTTTCTCAGCACTGGATCCCTTCCCTTGTAGATTTCCTCGTCTTAGGAAGCAGCATCTCCTCTTTCTTCTTCAGAAAGTCCTTTTTCAGTTTCGTTTGAAAGTGGTATGGCACCACTTGCTCCATTCGAGTCTGCATCTTCATGGCCCTTCTTCATTGATCTTTCAAGCTAAACTTCTTTTTCGTGCTCATCTTCTTCTTCTTCTTCTTCTGCTTGTTCTTCTTCTTCTATTTCTACTTCTGCTTTTGCTTCCTCTTTTCCTTAGAATCAACAACTCCTTGAAGGTTCTCAATGCAAGAGCAGAGATGGTTAGGTCATCCTCCTCTTCTTCATCTATCAGGAGGACACGCCTCTTCTGCTTCTTTGAAGTTGCTTAGGCAACACTTTTCCCTTTTTCTTTTCTTTGTAGAAGTCAATTATGCCTTGGTTCTACTAGTTGATTCTTTCTTCAGACGCTTAATTGTCTTGCTCAGGTGCTTCAGCCTCATCTTCGAGATCATTTTTAGTCCAATCTCCAAGGGACTAATGGTTTTTTAATAGAGCTGAGGAGGAAACTAGATCTAGAAGTGGGGAAATAGCTTGGTGATCAAAGCCACGTAAGGCAACTACCATTTTTCCTTCATAAATGTTCTGTACATATGTAGGAAAATGGTGTAGGGTAGAGAAAAAGCAATGCCATTGCAAATGGCCCACATGATCTTTGCTTCAAATCTGGACATGTCCGTCTTGGAGGCTGCCTTTGGTCTAATGCAATTGATCACAATTTTGTGCAATAGAATGCTGGATGCTAGCAGTTGGGAGTAAGTGATACTCCTAGTAGGCATCCTGTCCTTCACCGAGTAACGCGTTGCTTGACCGATTGAGATTTGGATTGATTGAAATCCACTTTTTTCCACTCCCAGAATGTCAGCAAGAGTGTCAACATCCACAATAAAAGTTTTTACACAAACAGTGAATTGAATGTGAGTCTGGTCAAGAAAAGACAGATTGTAGTAAAAGTAAACAGTTAACTTTGGATAGGCCACAGTAGTCTCAGCAAAGAATTTTTCAAGTTGAAGAGCAGCCAACTTTGCCCTTAAATCAACGTTGATCGAGTCCAGGAAATTGAAATCCATTGTTCAAGGGTTTATCACCCCTCTGTTCAACATCTAAGTATAAACCCTTTTGTGTTCCTTAGAACGAAACAATCTCGCTCTCTCTCCAGGAAAATCAGCAACAACACCCATTTTGGGTTGGAAATTCAAATAAATCCGCTCATCATCATCCTTGTTTTCAAGATGCTTAGAACCGAATCTAGGGTCAGAAGGAAAATAAAGAAATGCTTTGTCTATCGAACCTTCTGGCACAATACCCAAATGTTTCATCGTTCTTAAGAACACAGTCTCGTTTCTATGCCCATGTCCTGTTAGGAAATTAGTAATAAAAGTCATGGGAGAACCACCCTGCTTCAGATAAGTGTAATGCTTATAAAGAACCTGGGGTGTCAAGGTTCGGAGAGGAACTGCATCTTGCTCGACTTCCTCTTCCAAAGGTTGGCGCAGAGGGTTCTGTGGAGTGTGCTGCGGAGAGTTGTCTTTAGTGAGATCAAAATGCATCGGTCCTTCTGGCATGCTTCAAGGACCTTGACTAGCAATTCGAGAGGATTTCCTTTGGAATGACATGGATGCAGACTTCGAAGATTTTGAAGACATGTTTGAGGGAAAAAGATGGAAACTTGCAGAAGGGTTTTGAGAGTAAGAACGATAGTAAGAGAGAATCGGTATTCTAGGGTTTTGAAAAGATGTGATCGAAAGAAATGCTAGAAAGTATTAAAGAAAATGAAACGTCACAATGAAAGGGGGTATACGAAACATCATAGAAGGAAAAATGCCTTTTCAAAACTAATTTTAAAAAGGTAAATGCTTAAAAATTTAAAATCCGGAAATTACTAATAACATGGTAATTTCTAAAAATAAAATAGGCAAGCAACGATTCGGTTAATCATACATTTTCATACAAAAAATAAAATACCTGGATTCGAGAATTTCTCAACTACAGTAGCTTCTTAAAGTTCTGAGCCTAACCAACTTCAGACTTTAGTCAATAGGAGAAATAATATTCGGCTTGTTGCGAGTAGACTCAAATAGGTTTTTCTCCAAAGGCTTCGTGAAGATGTCTGCCAATTGATTCTTTGACTCAATAAATTGAACCAAAATCTTGCCATTTTGGACATGATCCCTTATAAAATGATGTCAAATCTCTATATGCTTCGCCCTTGAATGAAAAATTGGATTTTTGGTGAGATTAATGGCACTTGTGTTGTCGCATCTAATCTCAGTGCAGGATTCTTCTATTCCAAAGTCTCTTAGTTATTATCTTATCAATAAAATTTGAGAACAACTCCCAAGAGCAACATACTCTACTTTTGTTGTTGATAGAGCTACAGTACTCTGCTTCCTTGAGAACCAAGATACTAGCATATTTCCTAATAGTTGACAAGTACCAGATGTGCTCTTTCTATCGACTCTACAACCGGTTAAATCAGCGTTAGAAATCCAAGTAGAGTAAAGTCTCATTCTTTTGGATACCATAGACCTAGCTTTGGACAAGTCGCAACATATTTAATGATGCGTTTTATAGCACTAAGATGAGATTCCCTTGGATCAGACTGAAATCTTACATAGATGCACACACTGAATAGAATATTAGGTCTAGAAGCAGTAAGGTAGAGAAGAGAACCAATTATGCTTCTGTATAGCTTTTGATCTACTTTCTTCCATCCTTCATCTTTGTCCAGTTTTGAAGAACTTGACATAGGTGTCACTATTTTCTTGCAATTCTCCAATCCAAATTTCTTGATGAGATCTTTGGCATACTTCTCCTAGTGAATAAAAATACCTTTCTTCGATTGTCTAACTTGCAATCCCAGAAAGAAGGTTAACTCACCCATCATGCTCATTTTGAATTCATCCTACATAGATTTTGAAAATTTCTTGCAAAGATTTTCGTTAGGAGACCCAAAGATAATATCATCTACATAAATCTATACCAATAGAAAATCTTTTCCTTCTTTCTTTATGAACAAAGTAGTATCAACTTTCCCTTTTTCAAAACTGTTTTGAGTTGGAAACTTATTCAACCTTTCATACCAGGTTCGAGGTGCTTGCTTCAGTCCATACAAGGCCTTTTTCAGTATATAGACTAAGTATGGCTTTCTTGGATCTTCAAATCCTAGTGGTTGTTCCACATAAACTTCTTCTTGTATGAACCCATTCAAGAATGCACTTTTAACATCCATTTGAATAACCTAAAATTTTTAAAACGAGCAAAAGCAAGTAATAATCTAATTGCTTCTAACCTCACTACTAGTGCATATGTCTCGTCATACTCTATTCCTTCTTCCTGTGTATATCCTTTTTCCATGAGTCTTACTTTATTTCTAATTACTTTTACTTTCTCATTCATCTTGTTCTTGAAAACCCATTTTGTTCCAATCACAAATTTGCCTTTGGGTTTTGGAATCAACTCCCATACATCATTGATGCTAAATTGTCTGAGTCCTTCTTGCATAGCTTCTATCCAGCTTTCATCAGACAAGGCTTCGTGTACTCCTTTTGGTTCTAACTCAGAAACAAGTGCTAGAGCACTAGACTCTTCTCTTCCTTTGGATTTAGTGCGAATTCCTTCATCAATGTTGCCAATAATGAGTTCTTTGGGATGACTTGACTTGTGCTTCCAGTTGCTGCTTGGTTTGAAAGTCTATTGATCCTCTACTTCGATTGAATCTTCTCAATCTACTTGTTGCTATTCTCCATAAGTTTGAATCTCTTCGGGGGAAGTAAACTTTGTTAACTCTGGAAGAGGTTCAGACTCTTCAAGTTGAGTCTGATTTGGTTGATTTTGCACATATTCCTAAAACTTGACGTTCATAGATTTTTCCATGGATTGAGTCTTCTTGTTAAAGACTCTATAAGCTTTGCTTAAAGTCAAATAGCCAAGAAAGATTTTTTTTTTGTCTGATTTTTCCTCGAACTTCCTAGATCAATCATCGCATTCTTCATAATAAAACATTTATAGCCAAAGACATGAAAGTAGGAAACAATAAGCTTCTTCCCTTTATATACTTCATAAGGAGTTTTCTTTAGGATAGGCCTCAAGATTATTCTGTTGATAATATAGTAAGTAGTAGAAACTGCTTCTGCCTAAAATCGAGAGGATATTTTGCTCTCTATCAAGAGAGTTCTGGCCATCTTCTGTAAGAGAAAACTCCTTGGATGTTTTGAAGTTAACAAAACTTATTCAAAGTCTAGTCTGAAGACTTCCAGACTTTAGTGTCAAAGTTTGAACACCGCCAAACTTTAAGTTCAAAGTCTGCCCACACTAACAAATTCCAGACCGAACGCTACTGAAGAATAAAGACTTATCCAGATACGAGATTTTGTTTATTTCTTCAGGAGTTCGATTCGTATGGTTTATGGATGGCTTTTTGGTTGGATATAGCACCTACATGATTGACTATCTTTATTGGAATCAATTTCGATACTCCAATCTTTTCGGATTACAAGTAAACTTGGAAAGTATCTATTTATGGAAACCAAGATCCTGATTGTATGGGCGAACAGGATTGATGGGCTTTCATCACAATCTTCAAACGACTCGAGATCTCTTTGATTGATTCTGTTCAATGGGCAGATTGGAAGAATTCCTTTAGAAAGTGCCAATGGTTGAGAAAGCATGAATGAATATTTAAGGAGGACTCTCCAATTATTCGATAAAGTGCATGAAAGAGAAATTTCAAAGTCTGAAGCTTTCCATTTCCTTGTTACTCCAAATACTGAGCTCAAAGTTGTACTCAAAAGAGAGAAATACATATAGTGTGACTTCGTGAAAGAGAAGCAAACTCTTCACTGTGAAGTTGAGATCACCAAACTGTAAAATCTCTTTTGTTTCTTAGTGGAATCCAGCCAGTGAGCTGTCAGCGTGGGAGAATGGACGTAGGATTGATCTAAGCCGAACCACTATAAACCTTGTGTTCTTATTCTCTCCCCTGAACTCCTTTATTTTGTTCGTAGTTTCATCTAATTGCTAAAGTCTGAATTTGTTCAAGTCTATCATTTTCTAAAAAGCAAATACTTCTACTATATTGTGCGAAAATTTTTCTTCACACCTATTCACCCCCCTCTAGGTGTTATTACTAGCCCTTTCAATTGGTATCAGAGCCTGTGTGCTTATTTTATTGGAGTATTTTTACTTTTGAGTTAAAGATCTATGGCTAGTATTTTGGCTCCAGGATTGGTCGAAGGTCAAAGCAACACCAGACCTCCTTACTTTGATGGGAATGAGTACAATGTGTGGAAAAACAAAATGAAGGCGTTTCTGAGATTGAAAGATCCCCTAGAATGGGATGTGATAGAAAAATGGATCAATCCCAAAGCTACATCAATCTCAAAAAGAGGAAAGGAAGTTGTGGATGCTGGCAAAATGACACAATCAGAAATAAACCAAGAGACAAGCTCTTGATGTTAAAGCTATCTACTCTTTATACTATGCTTTATCTCCTACTAAGCATAACCGAACTTCTTCCTGTGAAATAGCGAAAGAAGTTTGGGACAAATTGCAAGTTACCTATGAAGGAACTGATCGAGTAAAAAGAAACGGAGATCAATATTCTACTTGACAATATGAAGCCTTCAAGATGAAGCTTGGAGAATCTATCACTAATATGTTCAGTCGTTTCATTGAAATCATGAATGGATTGGCATATCAAGGACAGTCAATCTCAGGACCAATGAAGGTCAATAAACTGCTGCGTGGACTCTCCAAAAACTGGAATCACGTGAAGACGTCGATTAGAGAAACCTAGAAGATCATGCCTCTTTCAGTAGACGAATTAGTAGGCACACTTTAATCATATGAAGTGGAGTAGATTAATGAGGAAGAAGATCCAAAAGGTAAGAAGTCGATTGCTTTAAAATCTAACAATGATTCTAATGATACAGATTTAGAAGATGACATAGACGATGAAAAGCTAGCACTTATGATTAAGAAGTTCGGAAAGTTGAATAGGAAGAGAAGAAGATTCAACCGGAAGAAGCAGAGCACTCAAAAATTCCATAACAAACCAACTGAGGACAATGAAACCAACAAAGATGTGATATGCTTCGAATGCAAGAAAAAGTGGCACATCAATCCTAACTGTCCTATGTTGAAGAAAAAGAAAGGAAGAACTTAGAAATACAAAAAGGCTCTCAAAGCAGAAACTTGGAGTGATATCGAGTGTGAGGAAAGTGATGAAGAATATGCCAACATATGTCTGATGGCTAATTCAGAATCAGACTCATATTTTGAAACGGATTCTAATTTAGACTCAGACAAAGAAGTTGAGGTTAGCAATTTAAAAATCCATATTAAAGTCTCGAAGTATATAGATGAACTCAATCTTAGTCTCAAAACCTCTCTTAAAAGGATTTCCGAACTAAAAATGGAGAATTCCAAGCTGAGGCAACAGGAAACTTCTTAGAGAGAAAAGTTTGAAAGTCCGGATAAAAGTTTTATTGATTTGAAAGTAAATTCTAATTCTCTTTCGAAGGAAAATGCCTTTTTGAAAAAAAATATTTCAAATATCACAAAAAGATTTTCAAAATGATTTGAGAAGTTTGAGAAAATTCTTTCATTACAAAGACCTTATTTTAACAAATCTGGTTTGGGTATGACTTCATAAACCATTCTATTAATTGATTTTCCAAAGTAAAAGAGAGACTCAAACAAAGACCTGCAAAGGCATTTTACAAAAATCATTTTCAAAGAGTTTTTGTAAAACTTGTTGGCCGAAGTGCTCTCAAGTGTTCAAAGTGTAACAGTTCAGAACATTTCGAAAAGGAATGTCCCAAGATTTGGAGACCTGTTAAGAAGGATTGGGCAAAGACTGTTTTCAACACTAACTCTCCTGGACCCAAGAGAATATGGGTACCAAAGAAAGTTTGAGTTCTTATTTTGATCACAAGTAACTATCAATAAGAAGATCAAATAGTATTTGAATAGTGGCTATTCGAGACACATGACTTATTCAAATAAATGGTGGAAAAGTTTCCTTTGGAGGGAACAGCAAAGGAAGAATTGTTGGATGTGGAACCGTGAAGATTGGAAGCCTGACTATTAACAATGTCTCCTTGGTGGAAGGGCTGAATTACAATCTACTCAATATAAGTCAACTTTGCAATACTAGATTCAAAATAAATTTCCAAGAAGGCATCTGTTCGGGACCAAGTAAAAACTTCTCTCAATCCTTCACTAGACGAAGGCATGGAAACATTTACCTTCTAGATATTAAACCATAAAGTTCTCAGTGTCTTATATCCCATTCAAGATTAAACAAATCTTTGGCATCGAAAGCTTGGCCATGTTAACATGAAGCAGATTGCCAAGATTTCTTCCAAGAAGCTTGTTCGTGGTTTTCCCAATCTGACTTATCGAAAGTCTAAATTATGCACTCCATGTGTTTTGGGAAAACAGGTTATAAGTTTTTTTAAACCTGTAAATCAAGTTTCTACCAATCGAGCTTTGCAGCTTTTGCATATAGGCCTCTTTGGACCAACCATAACTCAAAGTATTGGTGGAAAGATATATTGTCTAGTAATCGTGGATGATTACTCTTGCTTTACTTGAGTTTACTTTCTGGCAAATAAGTATGAAGCTTTCTCTCACTTCTCAAAGTTTGCCAAGAAGGTTCAAAATGAAAAAGGATATGTTATTTCGAGCATACAAACAAACTATGGAGGTGAGTTTAAAAATCAAGACTTTACGAAGTTTTGTGATGAATCTGGTTTCCAGCATGTTTTTTCTTCTCCATACACTCCAAAACAAAATGGGGTCGTGGAAAAGAAGAATAGATCTTTACAAGAGATGGCCAGAACCCTCTTAATTGAGAACAAAATTTCCTCTCGATTTTGGGTTGAAGCAGTTTCTACAACTTGCTACATCATCAACAGAGTGTTCCTGAGGCCTATTCTAGAGAAAACTCCTTATGAAGTGTATAAAGGGAAAAAAACCAAATGTTTCTTACTTCCATGCATTCGACTGTAAATATTATGTTTTGAAAAATCCAAATGATCGAATTAGGAAGTTTGAAGAAAAATCAGACAAATGAATTTTCTTTGGCTACTCAACCTCAAGCAAAGCATACATAGTCTTTAACAAGAAGACTCAGTCTGTGGAAGAATCCATGAATGTCAAATTTGAAGAGACTCAACTAGACCAGAATCAACTTGAAGAGTCTGAATCTGTTTCAGACTTTACAAAGTCTACTTCCCTAGAAGAAGTTCAGACTTTTGGAGATTAGCAACAAGCAGATCTAGAAAATTTAACCGAAGCAGAAGATCAGCAAACTCTCAGATCAACCAACAACTGGAAACATAAGTCAAGTCATCCCACAGATCTCATCATTGGCAACATTGAAGAAGGAATTCGCACTAGATCCAAAAGGCGAGAAAAGTCTAGTGCTTTAGCACTTGTTTCTGAAATTGAACCCAAAAGTGTAGAAGAAGCCATGTCTGATGAAAGCTAGATCGAAGCTATGCAAGAATAACTCAGACAATTCAGCATCAACGATATTTGGGAGCTAATTCCTAAACCTAAAGGTAAGTCTATTATCGGGACAAAATGGGTTTTTAGGAACAAGGTGGACGAAAAAGGAAAAGTGGTCAGGAACAAAGCATGACTCGTGGCCAAAGGATATACGCAAGAAAATTGGATAGATTATGACGAAACCTATGCACCAGTAGTGAGGTTAGAAGCAATTAGATTATTACTTGCTTTTACTTGCTATAAAAATTTCAGGTTATTCCAGATGGATGTAAAGAGTGCCTTCCTCAATGGATTCATCAAATAAGAAGTCTATGTGAAACAACCACCAGGATTTGAAGATCCAAGAAAGCCAGACTCAGTCTACAGATTAAAAAAAGGCATTGTATGAACTGAAGCAAGCACCTCAAGCCTGGTATGAAAGGTTAAGTAAATTCCTAACCCAAAATGATTTTGTAAAAGGAAAGGTAGCTACTACTCTGTTCATAAAAAAGAGAGGGTAAAGACTTTCTGCTGATTCAAATTTATGTTGATGATATTATCTTTGGATCCCTTAATGCAAATCTATGCAAGAAATTCTCTAGATGTATACAAGATGAATTTGAAATGAGTATGATGGGTGAGTTAACTTTCTTTCTGGGATTGCAAGTTAGACAATCGAAGAAATGAATCTTTTTCACCAAGAGAAGTATGCAAAAGATCTCATCAAGAAATTCGAATTAGAGAATTGCAAGAAGATAGAAACACCAATGTCAAGTTCTTCGAAGCTGAACAAAGATGAATGAGGAAAGAAAGTAGACCAGAAGCTTTACAGAAGCATTATCGGTTCTCTTCTTTACCTTACTGCATCTAGACCTGACATTTTGTTTAGTGTTTGTATGTGTGCTAGATTCTAATCAGATCCCAAAGAATCTCATTTAAGTGCTACAAAACGCATCATCAAATATGTTGCAACTACTCCAAAGCTAGGTCCATGGTATCCCAAAGAAGGAGAATTCACTCTTCTTAGATATTCAGACGCAGATTTAGTAGGATGTAAAGTTGATAGAAAGAGTACCTCTAGTACTTGTCAACTGCTGGGCAGCATGCTGGTGTCTTAGTTCTCAAGGAAGTAGAATACTGTAACTTTATCAATAGCAGAAGCAGAGTATGTGGTTCTTGGGAGCTGTTGCTCTCAAATTTTGTGGATAAGACAATAGCTAAAAGACTTTGGAATTGAAGAATCGTGCACTAAGATAAGATGCAACAACACCAATGCCATTAATCTCACCAAGAATCCAATCATTCATTCAAGGGCAAAGTATATAGAGATTCGACACAATTTCATACGAGATCATGTCCAAAATGGGGAGATTATGATTCAATTCATTAACTCGAAGAATTAGTTGGCAAACATATTTACAAAGCCTCTAGAGAAAAATCTATTTGAGTCTATTCGCACCAAACTGAATATTATACCTTCTACCGGCTAAAATCTGAAGTTGGTTAGACTCAGAATATCCAGAAATTACTTCTGTAAATTAATATCTCTTCAATACAGGTAATTTAATTTTAGTATGAAAATTACGAACAGGTTTGTTGATATTTGAATTATTGCTTGTATATTTTTCAAAATTATCTTTTTCGAATTTTTAAAGTTTTGGCAGTTTTTATTTTTTGAAAAAGACAGTTTTCTTTTTTTCCTTATGACGGTTCATTTACCCGTTTTACTTTCTTTATATACCGTCGAGTCTTTCTTCTTCATTTACGTTTTCTCAAACCCTAGAATATACAAGTTCTACTCTCTCATTTTTACTCTCAAGCTTGTTCTACAAGTTTTTATCTTTTTCACTCAAACGTGTTCAGGAAATCCTCAAAGACTGTGAAGATGTCTTTCCAAAGGAAATCGTCTCGGATCTCAAGTAGGGGACCACTGAATATGCCTGAGGGTCCTACATATTTTAATCTAACCGAGGAAGAAGATTCTCCTCAACATTCTCCACAGCGTACTACTCAAAATCCTCCGTGCCAACCAGTGAAAGAAGAAATCGAGAAAGATGTCAAACCTGTCGGGACCTTGAAACCCCAGGTTCTTTCTAAGCTTTACAATCAGTTAAAGTAGGGTGGTACTGCTATGACCTTTATTAATGAGTTTTTGAAAGAAAGAGGATACAAGAATGAGACTCAGTTCTTGCGAACAATGGAAAGGTTAGGAATAGCGTATGAAGGAACAGCAGATAGAATGTTTGCTAACTTTCCAGTTGATCCTCATTTTAATTCCTTCACTCAGCTAGAGAGTAAGGACGATGATGAGAGAATGTACTCGAATTTTCAGCTAAGAATGGGCATTGCAGCTGAAGTACGTAGTGATGGAATGAGTTCGTTTCGTTCTAAAGATCACAGAAAGACTTACTCCAAATTGCTGAAAAAAGGGGTAATGAACCCTCGGTCGATCGACTTTGATTTCTTGGATTCAATAAAGGTGAATTTGAGGGAGAAGCTGACTCTCCTTCAACTTAAAAAATTTTGCTCTGAAACTTTTGTTGCTTATCCTGAATTAACTGCGTATTTCTATTCGAACCTGTCTTTTCTTGACGCGAATAGATTTCGATTTACTATGAGGGAGAAAGAGTACGTGGTTGATGTTGATACGTTGGATGATGTTATTGGTGTGGAAAGAGGTGGTTTCCAACCAATAAATGTCTCTATTGGTCATGCAACAACTTTTCTTGTTAAGGACAGACTTTCTGAAGGTGGCATTACTTATTCTAGACTATCTACCTCAAACATTTTGCTGCACAAAGTCGTGATCAACTGCATCCAACCAAAGTCAACTTCAAAGACAAATGTTTCTTGATCTAAAGCGAAACTGATGTTTGCCATCGGTATTGGAATGAAGTTCTCTCTGCCACACACAATCCTGATGTAGATGTACAGGAGTGTTGTGAAGGATAATGGATAGCTTCCTTACTCAGCGCTGGTCACACAATTGTTCAGACATTTTCACATTCAGTTTCTAACCTCTCTCTATGTTAGAACTATTGCTCCTATGGTTATAGGATTGAAGATGGTGTCCAAAATGAGGTTGAAGGAACTAAACAAGGCCTTGGAGCGCTTGAAGGAAAAGTCCCCCAACAAAACCAAACAAGACTCTACTACAAAGAAAAGGAAAGGCAAGCAGCTTATGCATGAACCTGTCAAGAAGAGAGGATCTCTTATCCTACAGGATGAAGAGGATGAGGATGATCTTACTCTCTCTGCATTTGCCTTGAAGAATCTTCGGAGTTTTGTAAGTTTTGAGCAGTAACAGGACAGAGAAGGAAGAGAGGAAAGAGAAGAAGAAGGAAGAAAAGCCAAAGAAGAAAGAAGAGAAGCTGAAGAGGAAGAGGGTTAGGATGACTTCATTGAACCAACCTTTGCAATATCCTTATCTAAGGATTCAGAAAAAACAATGAGTGGAACTATAAGAGATGGAATAGAAAAAGAACATCAATTGGGCGCTGAATTTGAGAAGGAACAAGAAGAAGAATTCCTTTCTCCACTTGTAGCCATAGAAACAAGGGGAGTTCATGAAAAAAATGGGTACTTCTTCTTTTCCTCTTTTTACAAGTGATGATGTTAGTAGATCTCCTGCCGATCTAGAGGATGTCTATGCCTCCCATTTTCATAAAGCTGATATTGAGGCATTATCTCCAAGTCATGGTGTTCGACATGTTGATGTTCCCTCAAATCTCAACACTCTTGGAATTAATTTGGCTGAAGCTAGTGCACAAACAGAAACTACTGCAGACTTTCAAAAGTTGCTAGAGCTCCTTTTGGAGTTAAAAGCACAGCAATACGGTATGGAGTTTGAGATGAAAAACCTCCAATCTGCATTGAAATCTACTTCAGATTCTCTCAATGAGAAGGTACAAGCTCTTAGTTCAAGATTTAAAACAGCAAGTTAAAGAGACTGCCAAAGTTGAACATGTTGAGAAGCTGAAGGAGTCAGTGCAAAAGCTAGAAGAGACAGTTCAGTCGATGGGGATTTCCAGCTCATTCGTATTCCCAAACACACCTTATTTCATTGAACTTTTTATCTTTCTCCACTTTTTGTTGCTGACAAAAAGGGGGAGAATGTGCAGATTTGACGTATCTCTTGGTTGTTGAATCTTTTGACTATTGAACTTTTGTTGTTTGTTGAACTTTTATTCTATTTGACATTGACTTTTGCAGCAACTTACTTTTGTGGTGATGATGTGATGATTATGAAAGGATAGTTGTTTAAGTCTTGATATTTGTCTTATACTTTCAAGATTAACTTGTTTTCTGTGGTTACAGAATTAATGCTATCCAAATTCTAATCAACTTATTTTTATAAAATAATGTACTATTTTAGAGTTGTTTTGCAGGTCAAAAATTCTTAAATTTGCAGGAAGGTTTTGTCACTATCAAAAATGAGAAGATTGTTGGAGAAAACTCCTTGGCTGTTTTGAAGTTAACAAAACTTATTCAAAGTCTAGTCTGAAGACTTCTAGACTTTAGTGTCAAAGTCTGAAAACCGCCAGACTTTAAGTTCAAAGTCTGCCCAAATTGACAAATTCCAGACTGAACGCTACTGAAGAATGAAGACTTATCCAGATGCGAGATTTTGTTTATTTCTTCAGGAGTTCGATTCATATGGCTTATAGATGGCTTTTTGGTTGGATATAGCACCTACATAATTGACTATCTTTATTGGAATCAATTTCGATGCTCTAATATTTTCGGATTACAAGTAAACTTGGAAAGTATCTACTTATGGAAACCAAGATCCTAATTGTATGGGCGAACAGGATTGACAGGATTTCATCACAATCTTCAAACGACTCGAAATCTCTTTGATTGATTCTGTCCAATGGGTAGATTGGAAGAATTCATTTGAAAAGTGCCAACAGTCGAGAAGGCATGAAGGAGTATTTAAGAAGGACTCTCCAGTTGTTCGATAAAGTGCGTGAAAGAGAAATTTCAAAGTCTAAAGCTTTCCATTTCCTTGTTACTATTAATACTGAGCTCAAAGTTGTACTCAAAAGAGAGAAAAACATATAGTGTGACTAACCACCACCTGCGATGGCCCAGTTGGATAAGGCTCCCATGATCCTTTGCGAGGAGGAGAGGAGTTCGAATACCGCTGGCCACATGGGATCTTAAGTGTGACGTCGGGGTGGTGGGTCCTCCGCTAGCGTCACCCCGGGTTTACCTCGCCGGCTGCCGGCTATACGAGGCTTCCCGGGTCACCAAAAAAAAAAACATATAGTGTGACTATTATTACCCTTACCAAAAAAAAAAAAAACATATAGTGTGACTTCGTCAAAGAGAAGCAAACTCTTCACTGTGAAGTTGAGATCACCAAGCTGTAAAATCTCTTTTGTTTCTTAGTAGAATCCAGTTAGTGGGCTGTCAACGTGGAAGCATAGACGTAGGATTGATCTAAGCCGAACCACTATAAACCTTGTGTTCTTATTCTCTTCCCTAAACTCCTTTATTTTGTTCGTAGTTTCATCTAACTGTTAAAGTCTGAATTCGTTAAAATCTATCATTTTCTAAAAAAACAAATACTTCTACTGTATTGTGCGAAATTTTTTCTTTGTCTGAGTGTGAATCAAAGTCTATTTCTGATTCTAAGTCTAATTCTAAATGAGTCATCAGACATATGTTGGCATATTCTTCTTCACTTTCCTCACACTCGGTGTCACTCCAAGTTTCAGCTTTAAGAGCCTTCTTATACTTCTCAGATTTTCCTTTCTTCTTCTTCAATAGTGGATAGTTTGGTGTGATATGCCCATTTTTCTTGCATTCTAAGCATATCTTTGCTGGTTTCATTGTCCTCTGTCGGTTTCTTCTGGAAATTCTGTGTGCTCTGATTCTCCTAATTGAATCTTCTTCCTTTTCTATTCAGCTTTCTAAATTTCTTAATCATAAGCGCTAGCTCTTCATTGTCTATATCATCATCTGAATCTGTATCATCAGAATCAATGTTAGATTTTAACGCAATTGACTTCTTACCTTTAGGATCTTCTTCATTATTTATCTGCTCCACTTCATATGACTGAAGTGTTCCTATCAGTTCGTCAACTGATAAAGCATGATTTCTTTAAGTTTCTCTAATAGAAGTCTTCACATGATTCCAATCTTTCGAAAGCCCACGCAGCAACTTGTTGACTTTCATTGGTCCTGAGATTGGCTAACCTTGATAAGCTAGGCCATTTGCAATATCTGTAAAGCGACTAAACATATCAATTATAGATTCTCCAAGCTTCCTTTTGAAAGCTTCATACTATCCGAGCAGAATGTTTATTTTGGTTTCCTTCACACGGTCAGTCCCTTCGTAGGTAAGATGTAATATGTCCCAAACTTCTTTTGTTGTTTCACAAGAAGAAATTCGGTTATACTCAGTGGGAGATAAGGCATAGTATAAAGAGTAGATTGCTTTCACATCAAGAGCTTGTCTCTTGATAATTTCAGCTTGTGTTGTTTTGTCGGCATCAATAACTTATTTCCCTCGATCTGAAGTTGATGTTGCTTTAGGGTTGATCCTTTTTTCTACAACATCCCACTCTAGAGGATCTCTGGATCTGAGAAATGCCTTCATCTTATTCTTCATACATTGTACTCCTTTCCATCGAAATAAGGAGGTCCTGGTGTTGCTCTGACCTTCAACTAAACTTGGAGCAAAAATACTAGCCATAGAGGATCTTTAGCTTAGAAGTAAAACACTTCAAAAAGTAAGCACACAAGCTCTGATACCAATTGAAAGTACTAGTATGAACACCTAGAAGGGAGGATGAATAGGTGTGAAGACAATTTTCGCAAAGAGTAGTAAGAACATTTTGCTTTTGAAACTGAGTCTAATGATCAGCAGACTTTAAAAGAGTTTAGACTTTAATTACAACATTGAAGTATGAATAAAGTAAAGGAGTTTAGGGAAGAGAAATGAACACATAATTTATAGTGGTTCGGCTTAGATTAAGCTTACGTCCACTCTTCCACGCTAACAGCCTTTTGGTTGGTTTCTACTAAGAATCAAAAGAGAATTTACAATCTTGTGATCTCAACTTCACAGTGGAGAGTCTCTACTACTCTCACAAAGTCTCTCTTTGAGTCTCTCTCTCTCTTTTGAGTACAAATATCAGCATAGTGTAAGGAATAACAAGTAAGTGGGAAGCTTCAGACTTTGAAATTCTTCTTTCACGCACACTATCGAACAACTAGAGAGGTCTCCTTAAATACCCCTTCGTGCCTTCTTGACCGTTGGCACTTTTCAAATTAATTCTTCCAATCAACCCTTGGACAGAATCAATCAAAGAGATCTTGAGCCGTTTGAAGATTGTGATGAAAACCCGGCAATCCTATTCGGCCATACAATCAAGATCTTGGTTTTCATAAGTATATTCTTTCCAAAATAACTTGCTATCCGAAAAGATTTGATGTATCTAAATTGATTCCAATAAAGATAATCAATCTCGTAAGTGATATTTCCAACCAGAAAACCATATATAACCCGCACGAACCGAACACTTTGAACAAAGAAAGATAATCTCTCATCTAGATAAGTCTTTATTCTTCTCTTGCATTCAGTCTTGAGTTTGTCAAAGTAGGCAGACTTCTGTTGTAAGATAAACTTTGACACAAAGTCTAGCGATCTTCATAATAGAACCTAGATAAGTTTTGTCAACTTCAAAACAACATAGGAGTTTTCTCTAACAGCCGGAGGTCCAGAACCGGCTGGCAAGAAGCCGAACAGCCCCACCCCGTCGACAACTGGTCAGACCAATTCATGCTAGTTTGACTGGTACTTGATCGGTTCAAATTGGTTCTAGCTAGTTCATGCATTAATGGCTCTAATGTGTTCAAAATTTATGAATTTGGTCTCTCAAGGACCAAATTGAAGAGGAAATTTGCACAATTTGAGGAGAAATTTTCCAATTTCATTTCAATTAAGTCAATTAAATTTTATAAATATGACCTATGGACCCTTTATTGACTTAATTAAGCGATTATTGTAAAAAAAAACAACGAACTAAGACTATGGGTTCGTTAGATTGAGCCTTAAGGGATAAAATGAACAATTTTGCAATTTAATGGTCGAAATTGCAAATTAATTGAAATTGGATTCAATTAAAATTTCAATTAATATTGCAATAAACCTATTTGACTAATTACCCATGTGTAGAATCATCTAATGTATTCAAATTGCCCTTAAATTGAAGCGTCCAAGCTCAAGTCAAAAATGAACTTAGATCCAATATTTAAATTGGACCTAGGTCCATACAATTGAACCATAGACTTGACTGGGTCAACTTGAATTTCTCTAATTGAAACTCAATTGCTTAATTTTCTTATACTCAACAAAGTAAAATTCCTCAAATCGGGGAGTTTTAATGTGAATTTCTCAAAATTAGTCTCGGATTTGGACTTATCTTAAGAAAATGAGTGAAAATCGATTATCCATTCATATATCATGAAGAATAGATTTTGGCCCTCTAAAGTAGGGCTCAAAATGGCGACTTGCCTTTCAATGTGGTAATTTGCAAAATCATGTGAATGAATGGGTTCAAAATAGTCCCTCGATCAAATGTCATAAAAGAAACTACACCTAGCTGTGACTAGAATAAAATTAATTTTATTTTTGGACAATATAGAACCTAAAATCGAAAATTTTGGAAAACAAGGTTCTTAATTGAATTTTTGTGAAATTTTCGACATACAAATCAAATTGATGCTAAAAGAAGTGCTTTTATGGATTTTTTATTTTTTCTATTTTTTAATCAAAGATTTCACCAAAAGTCAACCATTTAGTTGATTTTTTTAAAAAATGTTGATTTTTGGGTCAAATCTTTGAATTTTTGAAAAATTGATTTGATGAAAGTGAAATTTAGGTGAAAATTCGATTTTCAACTCGGGATTGACTTTTGATCAAAGAATTGATCAAAAAGTCAACTCAAACATCAACCATTCGACTTTTTGAATTTTTCTCGAAAATGAATTGGAAATTGCTTAAAAGTAACAATACAAAATAAAGAAATGAGAAATAATATTTTTTTTAGTGAGAAACGGGCTCCATCGCAATCGGAAACCTAAATCTCGATTTTTTACCTTTTCGATGTGTCGACTAAAAATTAAGTATCAACAATCACCACAAATTTTATTATCAATTATATATATCAACCACAACTCAAAACCCCGAATAGCATGAGGTTCCCTGGCGAATTTTATGGAGCTCGTACAACGCCCATCTATCTTATAGGCTTCAATTACAACAGTTTCAAAGTCTTAGAGCTTCCAGAGCCACCCACCCCAAAAGCTAATAATAACACGTAAGTCGATACGCTCTCTCCAACAGCGACACCTCTGTCGGTAATATGCATCCCTAATCGAGGGGCACAGGGTCGAATAGTGCCCTGACAAGGTGGTCCTTTGTTTCGTTGTCGGGAAGGCCGTGTCCGTCTCCGTACTGGTAAAAGCACTGAGAAGCTCGTGCAAAGTTCAGACAAGCGTCGAGAAAAGGCCCGAGCCCTGAATATGGGTAGTCCTCAAACACGTCTTTGTTCATCCTCTTCCAGGTCTCGTGCACCATTTGCTTGACATGCTCTCGCGCGGCCTCTTCCGAGGCACCGGTTTCATTCATGTAGCATTCTAGCGCCTTGAAGGTGTCTCCTCGTGCCAATTCATACTGACCATGAATGACATTGATGTTTCACAAACATAAGTCTCAGGATCCTCATTGAATATATTAAAAGAATAGCACGTATTTTTGAATCCATCAATGATGTGCTCTCTCTTCGTAAGCGATTATATAAAAGGAGAAAGATAAACGTCAAAGTAATTTACCGATGAGGTACTAAGATCATTGTTGAGTCGAAGGATCTTGGCAGAGCAATGCATGACACTCGGGATTTTCGACACGTAATCAAGCCCCTCTTCCGTCAATTTGTCCGTGGTTAGGAAGTAGCTGCCCAATAGCATAATCAGCCCCCCGATTGAATCCACCGCATTGTCCATGTACTCCTTCAGTGTCGGTTTGATGCCCTTGTTATACCAATGGGCCTCCTTTATGTACGCCTTGCATTCATCCGCCCACTAGAGAATTGAAATTCGGAAAAAGTGTGTCAATGACGAAGCCAAGGGACATTCTTCTCTCGTACATTTTTCGAATTCTCAGATGTTTAAATAGAAGTTTCATTACGAAAGTCAGAAGTAGAAAAGTAAGTTGCCTTGCACGGGCTAGAAATTATTAGGTGAAAGATTCAGCAAGATTACCACTTTTCGCATGTAAGGAATGGTGTTGATTCCTAGCTCTCTCATCGTCCAATACCCAATTTCGTTGGTCGTGTTGTAGAAGGCCATGTAACTATCCCTTATTGTTGGAGGAAGCTTATCGATTTCTGTGATGTCCCACCTGGATAAGATATCACCATTTCAACATTTTGTAAATTTTACCAAAGCACCCAATATACTTTTAGTAATAACAATGAAGGTTAGTACTTACTACTACTTTAATTGCCCAGACCAATCAATTATATAGAGGAAAAAAAAATCTAACTTAAAAAGTGATATGTTCAAAATACATGGGAGAATTTATATCATATAACTATCAAAATTTGTTGTATCCCTTGTGTCATTCAGAGACTATTTAATTGCTTGTCGTTTCTCTCGGCAACAATAGTTACAAGGGAAAATGATGATAGTGATCATATAACACTAACCTAACAAGAAAATCTGTTAAGAGCTCAAGTTCTTCCAATGTTCCATATACATCATAAACGTCATCCATAAGTGTCACCATACAAGCGAGCTTCGTTGTCATTTCCCTGTAAGCTGTATATTGAGGTTCGAAAACCATGGTGCAGCACCAAAAATAGTGTTCCACCAACCTGTCTCTGAAGAAGGTCATCTTGTTCGCGCCAAGTTCAACCCACCACCTGAGAAATTTACCATGCAACAACTAAGTCGATCTAAATGGGCTCCTACAGGTTTGGTATTTGCATGAATATATATATATATATATATATATATATATATATTTATATATATATATATATATATATATATATTTATATGTATATATAAAGTGCTTGCATATACCTTGCCATATTGCTAACTTCCTTCTTGTGGACTGATTGCACTAGGTTGAAGTCTAATTTAGCCAATCGCAGCAAGGAAGGGATCATGTCTTGCTGTTTCTCATACATGTCCATGAACCACCGAGCCTCCAACCTATTCGGCCTCCAATGGATCGGCATATCTAATGCATGACTCACGTGGCTCGCTAACATAGCGGGAACTTTGTCGAGGTTTAGATCCTTTAGATGCTTAGAAGCAAAGTTCCTCGCTTCATCAAGTATGGTTTCACCTTCCAATCCATGAAAAGAAGCTTCATAAAGACCAAGAAGCCCCCTAACATCCTTATTGAGTGATTCGTTGAACGCGCCCGTCTTGTTCATAAATTGTTGAAACACATCTATATATCCAAAAAAGGAACGGTAAGGTAACTTTTGATGCATCAACATGATTTACAAAAGGGTAGCCATATGGTGGATACCTTGCGGTATTTTGTATCCATGTTGTCTGAGTAACCGGAATCCAAGGGAAACTGCATGGAGATCGTTCAAAAGCTGAGCATATCGGGCGTTGTCATAGATGGAACTGAGAGCATTTTTTATCTCCGTCTCAAAATGGTATCCTAGTCCGAGTCTTTGAACCGCGTCAATGAACTCAAGCTTGACCACCTGGTTCATCTCCCTGTTGAATAGACCCCTGATTTCTTCCTTCAGCCTTCGGACTTGCCCGGCATATTTATCCTCCTAGGCACGTAAAACATTCAGAAAAATGAGATCTTAATCAAAAGTAATACATAAGCAGAGTAAGCATTGTTGAGAATATGCCATTTTGATCAAGTTTATTAGTATCTCTATGGAATATTGTTGTCTGTTGTATATGATAGAGTGGCAGTGGTTGGTCGTATACAAAAGTACTCAAGTAGTATACATCCTTATATCTAATTCAGAATACAGTTTCGTTTTTGTTTCTATGCCATTTTGGGTGTTGTGGACTCTATCTCATCAAAGTAAAAAGAAAGTAGGGAAAAGCACCCATACTATCCTCAACTTATGTTGTTTTTTTTCCCCTTCTCAACATGATCCTTGAACTTAAAACTTGTACCGAGTTTTCTGCATCATACTTTCCGCTAGCATTGACACGCGCATGAGCTTCAATTTTCCAGAACCATAGACCAAGAAATTCGATAGGGAATTTCCACAAGTTCAAGGACAAGATTGGAAAAAAAGGAATACAAAGTTCAGGACCGAGATGTGAACATTTTCCATAGAACATAGCCAGGCTGGGTATCGTGCCGAACCAAAAAGGATCATTACCGTGTAATCAACTCTGAGTGACTGGAGAAACTCGTAGTCCCACACATTAGGTTTATAATTTGCCGAACGTCTCACAATCTCCGGATTCTCGATCGTCACGGCGCATGTCACCGATTTAGCGCCTGAGGAGAAGGAGGACGAGGAGCAGCGAGGGTGTCTAAAGGACAAGAGAGAGGGTTGGTTATGGCTGATTGAGGAGGGGACGAAGCTTGTGACCAAAGCAGGAAGAGCCATTGCGAAAGTTGTAGTGAATTCTCAGTATGCTAACCCCGCTTTATATAGATGGTGTTGTTGTTGAGCACCGGTCATAGAAAAAAGTTTATAGCCTTGGAAATGCGTTTATTGATTTGCATAAATAAGAATCTCGTGCTTAGGATCTACTCAAAATTTCTCGAAGGATCCCACGCATGCATTCAAATATCATCGTGATTAGAAATCTCTATGCATCTTTCGACTAAATCTTTTTTTTTTTTCTAAAATGAGTCGATAAAACCTATTGTTTCCTAATAAAAGGAAATCAGCATTAGTAGACAAAAGAGAAATAGTTTGATGGCCAAATATCATGAAAATCCTATAACTTTTGACTTTCTTTATCCGAATAAGTGCACTAAAAATCCTAAAATTTGTCATAAAAGTATAATTGGGTTCTAAAACTTTCAAAAAGTTCAATCAAGTCCTGAAATTTATCACGAAAGTCTAATCGAATCCTAAAACTTTCAAACAAAATGCAACTAAATCCTAGAACTTGTCAAATTGGTCCAATCAAGTCCCATACCTAAGTCACTATTTTGAGGGGATAGATCTACAACCATTGTTATTGTCAATTTAGTTAAATAACATCTACCGATGACCATTCCACCCCAGATCTAGGCGAGGGCCTATAGGCCCTCGCCAACAGTTGGACAACGTTGTCGGCCATTGCCCAATGGCCAACGACCCTAGCCGACCCTCACCCCACCGTCATCAGCCCTTTCCGATGACGGTGGGGTGGCAGTGGCGAGAGCCTCAACCCTTGCCAAATGTGTTCCCTTTTCCTCTTCTTCTTTTGAGGTAACATCAGCATCAAAATGACGTCGTTTTAGATTTATCTAGCCACATCAGCACTAAAAAAACATTGTTTTGCACTTATCTAGCCACACCAATGCTAAAAACAACATTGTTTTCCACTTATATCACCAGAAAAATGTCATGTCAACAATTTGGCCGAAATTTCTTGCCATTGACACTTAAGTGTTACATTTTTTTCCTAATTTTGGTACTTAAATATATATTTTGAAACTTTTGGCACTTAAGTATCCATCTATACCAAGTTTTTATACATTTGATGTTCGCACCTCGAAACACGTCATATAATGTCTTTGCGACTTCAGATTAGGAATAAATGCAATCATGTGGTTTCAGATCTCCGCTCCCGAAGCCAAAGGTCGTTTGCTATTGATTGCAAATGTCACAAAATCCCCTTGAAGAAGCCAAAACTAATGCCCTAATACAGCCTGCTCCTATTCAATAGGGCGTCGCTAGTACAAAATCGATTTAAGTTTGGTTAGAGTAGCTTTGACTAATAGGACATGTCTCCCACTCAAACAAGGACTCCACCAAACCCCCTTTTCCATCATACGTAGTGTCATACAACGCCTACAGATAAAAAAAAATCTGCTATTCACATGTAACTTTTGATGGTTGTTGTTTATTGATGCTGACAAATCATAATCAAAACGCGAAGTCGTTGTCCATGGAGAAGCTCTGATTGAAGCTTAACGAAAGGGTCCTATACCGTTTATCCCCAACTGCGCATCTTCCGACTTTAATTTTTTCTAAAAAAAGTCATTAAAAATTGTTGTCTCCTTTAAGATAAAGTAATAAAAGTATTAGCAATAGTAGACAAAGTAGAAATAATTTGAAGGCCAAATATAATGAAAAGCCTTTAACTTTTTATTTTCCTTTTCATAAAAATCAGTATCTCAAATTATAAAACATTCTCCCGGAGACCGTTAAATATGAACAAAAAAATAAAGCAAAAATATGAAAGAAAATGAGTGAGGACTAGCCAAATTTCAAGAAGAAACAGTAAGAAAAACATAATAGAACGTTTTTCCGACGTCGGGTAAGGGAACATTTTTGCGACATCAGGTCAGGAATAAATAAAATCTCGTGCTTCCATGTCTCCGCTCTCGAAGCTGAAGGTCATTTGCTGTCAATTGCAAATGTCACAAAATCCCCCTAAAGAAGCGAAAACTAGTGCCCCAAAAATCCAGCCGCTCCAAATCAAATGGGGCGTCGCTAGTACAAAATCAAGTTTGGTTAGGGTGGCTTTGAATAATAGGATATGTCTCCCATTCAAACTAGGACTCCACCCGTCACACCCCGAACCTCGAGCGCACGCACATCCCTCCGTGATCAATAAAATTGCGACATTCCTAGGACACGTCACCAACCCAATCGATTATGCACATGTGGAAGCGTATTAACTAATTCCCTGATCACAACAAACATGGGATAGAAAAGCAGGACAACCAATTTCAAATCAAACACACTTTTATAAACAATCTAGTTTACGTACAGAGGCCAACTCTAAGGTCTATGTACCGGAGGTCTATCTCGAAAAGAAACCTCTAGGCCACCCATGCTCCTGACCCTTCTACCTCAAGCTCCGGGTTCTTCACACTAGGGACCTGAAAATGATAATCCACAACGGGGTAAGATAAAACAAGGACTCCACCAAACCCCATTTCCATCATACGTAGTGTCATACAACGCCTACAGATAAAAAAAAATCTGCTATTCACATGTAACTTTTGATGGTTGTTGTTTATTGATGCTGACAAATCATAATCAAAACGCGAAGTCGTTGTCCATGGAGAAGCTCTAATTGAACTTAACGAAAGGGTCCTATACCGTTTATCCCCAACTGCGCATCTTCCGACTTTAATTTTTTTTTTTAAAAGTCATTAAAAATGTTGTCTCCTTTAAGATAAACTAATAAAAGTATTAGCAATAGTAGACAAAGTAGAAATAATTTGAAGGCCAAATATAATGAAAAGCCTTTAACTTTTTATTTTCCTTTTCATAAAAATCAGTATCTCAAATTATAAAACATTCTCCCGGAGACCGTTAAATATGAACAAAAAAATAAAGCAAAAATATGAAAGAAAATGAGTGAGGACTAGCCAAATTTCAAGAAGAAACAGTAAGAAAAACGTAATAGAACGTTTTTCCGACGTCGGGTAAGGGAACATTTTTGCGACATCAAGTCAGGAATAAATACAATCTCGTGCTTCCATGTCTCTGCTCTCGAAGCTGAAGGTCATTTGCTGTCAATTGCAAATGTCACAAAATCCCCCTGAAGAAGCGAAAACTAATGCCCCAAAAATCCAGCCGCTCCAAATCAAATGCGGCGTCGCTAGTACAAAATCAAGTTTGGTTAGGGTGGCTTTGAATAATAGGATATGTCTCCTATTCAAACTAGGACTCCACCAGACTCCCTCTCCATCGGACGTGGCGTCGTACAACGCCCACAGATAGAGACTGAGAAATCATGATCAAAATGCATAGTCGTTGTCCATGGATGAGCTCCAATTGAAGCTTAAGGAAGGGGTCCTATACAAAAGTCACCATCTTAATAGCACAAATTTAGGAGCGTAGTTATTGTTAATCTAGTGAAATTACATTTACTGAGAAATCATGACCGAAAACGATAAGTACATGTTCGTTCTTGATTGGAATGCGTTGTAATTTTGAGAAGATCTCTACAACACCTAGTTCTTCAACCCCACCAAAAGAATTGCGCATCAAGGATTTAGAGATCCAAAGATTCAACCAAGAGCTACCACATCACCAAGTTCAATCCTTGGTCATGATTCACACCCTCTTCAGTGGTCCAACCCATGCTTGTTAGAATTAGATGCACAAACACAACAAAATAGAGAGTAAATGTAATAAAAATTAATCGAGACACAAGGTTGATCCTCGTTCAGCCTTAAATTATGAGTACATCTAATAGATAATTCCATTATAATTAGTACATCTCACCTCTTTATTATAACTCTCAATTACAAGAAAAAGAGTTTATATATACTTAGTAGTTCATGAGCCCTAATGGGAAAATAGTAACAATTCGAACAATATTGAATCAATGAGCGGAATAAAATAATATTCCATCTTGTGTAAATCTAATAGGAATCGATATAGTAGAGTAAAATAAATACCAAGCACGCAAATACAATATGATTTTTTTACATGGAAAACCTTCTCGATGTGAGGAGATCAAAAACCATGGGACCGGAGTCCACCAGAAATTCTTCACTATCAACAAAATTGTTCTTCTCTAGCAAATACTAGAGGTACATAGTAGCAAAGACCTCAAGAACATAATTCTTGGCAATACACATGAACTTCACAAGAGATTAAGGATAAATCTGATCAAAAACGCAGGTTTTGATCAATCCACGAAAAACCTGATGTAGGGAGCTTCAAACGAAAATCAAACCGCTCAGATTTGAGAAAATTGCACCACGAACATGCTGACAAAATTTCAGCTTAATCAGACCACGAATCAATCTCCAATTCCAGTTTGATGTAAATCAGATATTGCCCCAACCCCCAGATTTTCTGCTTTCTCTTTTTCTCTTGTTACTATTTTCTTTTATGGCTACCACTTTATATAGATAGTGAGAAACCCTATTTCCTCATATAACTTATCATATGGGCTCAAGCCCTTTTTGGGCTTGCAACTCATTGGGTTTCCTCTACATAGGAGTGAACCTAGCTAACAAATCTCCCTCTCACGACAATGTGGAGGGATTCACCATCCCCGCTATCAATTTGCAATGTTCAAGTTTTTCTCTTGGTAGAGTCTTCGTCATCATATCAGAGCTATTATGATCCGTATGAATTTTCTCAAGTTCCAACAACTTTTCATCTAGAACATCTCTTATCCAATGATATCTAACATCAATATGTTTCGATCTAGAATGAAAAGATGAATTCTTACCAAGATGAATTGCGCTTTGATTATCACAAAATAGCACATATCTCTTTTGCTTGAACCCAAGTTCTTCTAAGAACTTCTTTATCCATAGCATCTCTTTACTAGCTTCAGTCGTTGCAATGAATTCAACTTCGGTTGTACAAAGTGCAACACACTTCTGCAATCTTGACTTCCATGACACAGCTCCACCCGCAAAAGAAATCAAATAACCAGAAGTAGATTTACGAGTATCAATATCTCTTATCAAGTCAGAATCTGTGTATCCAATTAATTCAAGTTTCCCGATCCCGAAACTGAGTTTCAAATTTGAAGTTCCCCGAAGATACCTCATAATCCACTTTACTGTATTCCAATGCTCTCTACTTGGATTAGACAAATAGCGACTAATAGCGCTAACTGCGTGCGCCAAGTCTGGGCATGTACATACCATCGCATACATTAAGCTTCCTACAACTGAAGCATATGAAACACTTTCCATATCTTTTTTCTCTTTATCAGTCATAGGACTTTGCTTCATATTTAACTTAAAATGGGCAGCAAGAGGAGTACTGACCACTTTAGCCTTGTCCATGTAAAATTTCTGAAGTATCTTCTCGATATATTTCTCTTGCGACAAAAACAATTTCTTAGCATCTCTATCTCGGGTAATTCTAATGCCAAGAATCTGCTTCACCGAACCCAAGTCTTTCATAGCAAAAGACTTGCTCAATTGTTTCTTCAATAACTCAATTCTTGAAGCATTCCTGCCAATAATCAACATATCATCAACATAAAACAAGATAATAACAAAGTCATCATCTATAAAACTTTTGGACAAATACACAGTTATCCGAGGAAGTTTTCTTATAACCCTGTTATGTCATAACTGACGCAAACTTTTTGTACCACTGCCTCGGTGCTTGTTTTAGGCCATAAAGACTTTTCTTCAATTTGCACACATAATCCTCTTTCCTTTCACTTTCAAACCCCTCAGGTTGTTCCATATATATCTCTTCCTCCAAGTCACCATGTAGGAAGGCTGTTTTAACATCCATTTGCTCAATTTCCAAATCCAAGGTAGCTGTTAAGCCTAGTACCACACGGATAGAAGACATTTTCACTACCAGAAAAATATATCATCAAAGTCAATACCCTTTCTCTGACCGAATCCCTTAACAACTAATCTAACTTTGTACCGTGGTTATGAAGAATATTCATATTGCTTCAACTTATATATTCACTTGTTCTTCAAAGCTCTTTTACCTTTAGGTAACTTCACCAGCTCAAAAGTATGATTATCATAAAATGATTGCATCTCATCTCGCATAGCATTAAACCAATTGCTTTTGTACTCATCTTCTATTGCTTCTACATAACACTCTGGTTCACCTACATTAGTCAATAATACATACTCATCTTCAGAATACCTAGTGGAAGGTCGTCGGTCTCTAACGGATCTCTGGACTGGAATATCCAATGGAATATCTAATTGAACCTCTGGTTAAGGAATAGTATTATATGTTTCAACATGTTCAAGAACATGTGCGTTATTTGGAACATTGATTTCCTACTGCTCTTCATCAACATGTGTAGGAATATTTGTAAGAGAAACTAGATCCAAATCAACCAAATTATCACTAATCTGTGGTGCTGAAATCATCTTCGATTTCTCAATATCATCTATTGTTTGATCTTCCATAAACACAACGTCTCTACTTCTTACAATTTTCTTTTCAACCGGATCATAAAATTTGTAGCCAAGCATATCCTGTCCATAACCAATAAATATGCACTATCGTGTTTTCACATCAAGTTTAGACCTCTCATCTTTGGGAATATGCACAAATGCTTTGCACCTAAAGACACGCAAATAATCATAAGAAACATTTTTGCCTGTCCAAACTCTATTAGGAACATCAAACTTTAAAGGAATGCATGGAGTAAGATTTAATACATGCACAACTGTACTTAAAGCCTCACCCCAAAAGGATCCAGGTAGCTTTGACTGTGAAAGTAAGCATCTTACTATTTCAACCAATGTTCTGTTCATTCTCTCAGCTAAGCCATTTAACTGAGGCGTCTTGGGAGGTGTCTTTTGATGTCGAATACCTTGTTGTCTGCAGTAATCATCAAAAGGTCTAATATACTCTCCCCCGTTATCAGTTTTGATGCATTTCAATTTCTTTCCAATCTATTTCTCAACTGAAGCCTGAAATTGTTTAAAAGCATCTAACACTTGATCTTTAATTTTCAAGGTATGAATCCAAATTTTCCTTGAAAAATCATCTATGAAGGTAACAAAATAAAGAGAGCCACCAAGTGATTTTGTTTTCATAGGACCGCAAATATCAGAATGCACTAAATCTAATATACCTGACTTTCTTGAAGGAGGGGAGCTTTTAAATGCAACTATATTATGTTTTCCTGCTAAACAGTGAGCACACTTCTTTGGCGCTGAACTTTTCAATCTTGAAAGGAGCTTTTTCTTGGCCAATATTGACAAACCCTTCTCACTAATGTGACTGAGCCTCTTATGCCATAACTCAGCTGCATCTTTGCTATCTACTGCATTAATTTTGTCTTTGGACAACTTTGCCTACATAATGTACAACGAAGAATATTTTTCACCTCTAGCCACAACAAGAGAACCTTTGGTGAGCTTCCATTGACCATTACTGAAAGTGCTACAATACCCCTCATCATCCAACTTACCTGTAGAAATCAAATTCAAGCGGATATCAAGTATATGTTTAACATTATTCAATACTAACCTCGTGCCATTGCTGGTTTCTAGACACACATCACCAATGCCTACAGCTTGAGCTAGCCCATTGTTTCCCATATTCATAGATCCGAAGTCACCTGACCTGTATGATGTAAAGAAATCCCTACGAGACGTAGCATGAACGGATGCACCACTATCAATTACCCAACTAGTCTCATGAGAAACAAAATTCACTACATCACCATCAAAAATAGTGAGAAAGTCTTCTTTAAGTGCAGCAACACGATTGTCATCACTGTCATTATCACTTTTCTTCTCTTTACCTTTCTCCTTTTGTTTCTCCCTTTTTAACTGGTGACAAAACCTCTGAATATGTCCTTTCTGATGACAATAATGGCACTCAACATTAGCAAATTTATTATACTTACCTTTGCTTTTATCTCGACTTTTGTCTCTATTTCTCGGATCTCAAGACTCACTTCTTCCCCTTTTCTCAACAACCAAGGCATCAAAATGTAAAGAGGACGATCCTTGTGTCTTCCTTCTCATCTCTTCATTCAAAATACTACTCTTGGCCAAATCCATGGTAATTGTACCATCTAGGTAGAATTAGACAAAGATGTTCGGAACGTCTCCCAAAAGTCCGGCAAAGTACCAAGCAACCATAGTGCTTGTATCTCATCATCAAACTTGATTCCCATCGCAGCCAACTGATTTATAATTCCTTGAAAAGAATTTAAATGATCAGTCAAACGAGTACCATCTTGATATCTCAGAGCCATCATATATTTTATAAAAAATAACTTATTATTCCCAGTCTTTCAAACATATAACTGTTCGAGCTTATCCTATAAACTGCGTGCATGTGTTTCCTCAATAATATGGTTCAAAACATTATCATCCACCCACTGCCTAATATAACCACACACTTGACGATGAAATATAGACCATTCAGCATCAGTTTTATTCTCTAGTTTCTCCTCGGCAAATACAAGCAAATAAAAATCTTTTACATATAAAAGATCTTCCATCTTTCCTTTCCAAATATGATAATTCAAATCATTCAGTGTAACCATTCTACTTGTATTCATTTCCATTGTTTAACACAAGGCAGAAAAACCAAGCAATAACCAAATGCTCTAATATCACTCTAATAGGAGAACAGTAACAATTCGAACAATATCGAATCAACGCAGCGGAATAAAATAATCTCCCCTCTTGTGTAAATCTAATAGGAATCGATATAGTAGAGTAAAATAAATACCAAGCACGCAAATACAATACGATTTTTTTATGTGGAAAACCTCCTCAATGTGAGGAGATCAAAAACCACGGGACCGGAGTCCACCAGAAATTCTTCACTATCAACAAAATTGTTCTTCTCTAGCAAATACTAGAGGTACATAGCAGCAAAGACCTCAAGAACATAATTCTTGGCAATACACATGAACTTCACAAGAGATCAAGGATAAATCTAATAAAAAACACAGGTTTTGATCAATCCACGAAAAACCCGATGTAGGGAGTTTCAAACGAAAATCAAACCTCTCAGATTCAAGAAAATTGCGCCACGAACATACTAACAAAATTTCAGCTCAATCGAACCACGAATCGACCTCCAATGCCAGCTTGATGTAAATCAGATATTGCTCCAACCCCCAGATTTTCTACTTTCTCTTTTTCTCTTGTTACTGTTTCCTTTTGTAGCTACTACTTTATATAGATAGTGAGAAACCATATTTTCTCATATAACTTATCATATGGGCTCAAGCCTTTTTGGGCTTGCAACTCATTGGGTTTCCTCCACATAGGAGTGAACCCAGCTAACAAGCCCAACCTAAACTACCAATAAAATACAAGCCCAAACTATAAAAGCCCTCTGGCGTATTAGGGACATTGCCCCCTAGAACCTCGCTAGGGCTGGCCCCCAAACCTCTGCTTGCTCAACAAAACTCCCATGTGAAGTAGCTAGCAAGTATCATCTAATAGGGGTTAATAGGTGATTATATAAAATCTTGGCAAACTAATGCGGAATAGTATGAGTCAAGATCAAAGTTTGAACAAATATCATATTTTGAAACAAAGTTCAAAATCAGTTGTGTGGTAGAACAGACTTTAGAATAGACTATAACAATAAACAATAAGAGTTTAGGGTTAAGAGAAATTGTACGCAAGGTTTATAATGGTTCGGTTTAGATCAAGCCTATGTCCACTCTTTTATGCTAATTGCCTACTAACTAGATTCCACTATATCAAGAGATCACAATTTTGAGTGTTAATACTCAATGATAGATCACACTATCTCACTCAGTTGCTCTTTTTATACTTCTTCATGATCACAAATTTAAGCTCACAAAAGATAAGTGTATGTTTGAAGTATGCTCAAACTTTGGAATTTTAGATTTTCAACCTTGTCTCTTACTTGCTCCTTAGCATCTTGATCTCCTTATATACTCCTCCACTTCCAAATTAGCCACTAAACAATCTCTAGATGATCATCTTCCAATCTACCCGTTGACAAATTTGCATTAAGAAGATTGAGTGGCCATTGAGTGACAAAAGCTGAATTCCCACTTGACTCCGGTCGCCCATACAATTAGAGACTTGGTTTCCATAAGTAGAAATTATCCATTTAGAAAGAACTTTTCTCGAGATTGATTTGCTAATCAAATAAGATTGAGTCAACCAAATCTTTCTTGATGTGAAATCCAAACCAAATCACTAACCGTTAAACATTTTGAACTAGTCACGTTCTGGACTTGCCTTGTTTTAAACTTGTTATGTTTGAACTTGCGTCAGGATGGGATTAAGAGTAATTCTCTCGCTCTTTATTTTCAGTATAAAGTCTGGACTTTAAGTTTGAGCTTGTTCTATCTAGAATAGACTTTATAAATTTGACTTGTGTACGAACTAGATTGAAATATCTTCACTCCTAGAGTATTTTCTCGGATTAACATACTTACCAAACTTATATGGATAGTTTTTTCAACTTCAAAATCTATTAGGAGTTTTCTCAATGCCATGCTTTCCTGTTGATAGGAAGAATAAACCATACCCCAACAGAGGCCAACAAGTTTACCATGTCCAATAGTCCAACACTGTCCCTTAGCATCACCATGTCTAGTAGCCCCTCTAGCTAGGCATCCCTCAAAGCCTCATCATCGATCTAGCTCTTGTTGACACCGGTAGCTCTCAACTCTCCACTCTAGTGGTCTTCCTTGCAATCCACGCTTGTTCCAACTTTAATGTCGGTAGCTCTCATTAGTGTCCTTAGTGGAGTCCTAACCAAGGTAGGGTAGAATGTGCAAATGATGTATTGGTCTTGATTTATGTCATGATAGTAAGCATATTATATGGTTGTCATGCCATAGGTTAATTTCATTCGCCTAGGTCGTCATTGCATTATATATTGCCTATATTGGGGCAATGGACCTTTGAGCCAAAAGGTTAGACCCTCAATAATATCCCTCGTGCATTGCATATGGCAAATAGCATATACTATCTAGAGTTGATTCTTATGCATGATTAACCAAGAACATTATTTTCGCCAAATATCGATTTTACAATTATAAGATGTTAGGAAATTATGAGTTTGATTTAAGTTTTCACTAATGGGTTTTAACTCTCAAAAAGCTGTAATACTTATTGAAACTAGTAAATTCATCATTTTTGGGCTAATAGAGCTATAAGAGAGGATGTAGGTAAGATCAGTTTAAATTTTTATAAATCTTGTTTCAAGATTCTTTATCACTATTTCATTTATTTAATGCTTATATCCACTCACGTTACATATATTATTGCATCCACATGACTATTTGTAGAACCTTGTAGATATTTTTAAGAATAAGTGTACTAAAAGTCCTAAAACTTATCATAAAAGTTCCACAGATTCCTAAAACTTTCAAAAAGTGCAATCAAGTCCTCAAAACTTATCAAGTTGTTCTAATCATGTTCTTCCATTAATTTCATGCAACTTGAGAAATGGAATATGTTGACAACTTCTAAGAGTTGATTGCACCAATTTAATAAATTTCAGGATTTCATTGCACTATTTAAATATTTTAAAATTCGATTGCACTTTTTGAAAATTTTAAGTCTCGATTGTGTTTTTGTAACAAGTTTAAGGACTAGCACTTATTCCGTTTTTTTCAAAATTTGTCATTACGTTAAAAGAGTTTGCATACCACTATGCATTTCTGCCAATTTACTCCCTCTAAATTTTTACCTCTGGACCAAATAATGGGAACTAATTCTGAAAAGAAATGATAAAAGAATGGATCTAGAAGGAAGAGGAGAGGGACGAGGAATAAGAAGAACCCCCAAAATGTTAAGTGAGGCAGAAAAATTGAATCAAATTCTTCAATAGTAAATCATGACAAAATCTAATGATATTGAGCATAAGAATTCTAATTTGGTAGCATGAATTCTAATCTTATCACATGAGGAGATTGAGACATAAAATAGAATTTACACTATATGGAATAATTATACAAAAAGTTCTAAACCTATTGTACGATGATCAATTCGGTTCTAAATCTTTTAATTGGATCAATTCAGTCCTAAACCTTTTAACGATTTGCCAATTTAGTCCTAAACATTTCAATTGTATCAATTAAGTCATAAATCTTTTGAAAATTTGTCAATTTAGTCATAAACCTATTATTTTAATAATTGGGCGAAACGACTACATTGTCAAATCGTCAAAAATTTGAAGACTTTTTGGACAATTTTCCCTATATCGTTCTCTACATCAATATTTTAAATTATACTTCTCACTCTACCTTAAAAGGTATAAGACATGGACAAGGAACTGAAGACAGACAAAGCTTAGTGTAACAGAGAACAGTCTAGCTAAGTAATAAGTATATTGTCAATCAAGTATGACTGATCGCCTCGCTCTTGCTAGTCCTCACGTCTCCCTATTAACTCTGCCTATGGCCTTCGCATTGGCTCTCTCGCTGTATTTCTTTTGTTAAATATTAAAGTGTTGCTTTTTGAATGATGACTTGCATTATCAGATTATGCAATATGATATTCATTATCTTTAACTGACCCTTTAGATGTGCTCAAAAGCGGCTTTTCCAACCTAGGCCCCCAGCTTTTAAGCCTAGCAAGGGGCCGTTTGGATTAGTATGCATGCTCTTAACCCCAATCCCGGTAGAAGAAATCAAATGAACCTTTGCGTTATCTAGAAACTACAACTTTGTTCCTTTTTTTTATTACAATGCGTAAAAATATACTATTGAATTTGGCAAAGTTAAATCATGACTATCCTATGTCCCTTTTCCATAAAAACTCCATGTTTTTGTATCTAAGTCACTTTGTCAATTCGCAACCATGAGAGATCATGTCATCCTATATCAAATTTAAGAGATTCATTGAGAGATTTGACCTTCTTCTTTTGGTGACATACAAATCCAAAACTATAAAGTACCTTACTAATACCAAACATGAATAAGATAAGATGGAAGTCAAAATCCTGATAACAGTCGAAACATAATTTCATTTGAAGTTGTCAGCCAAAAAAAAAACGTGTATTCGACGGTCGCAACACAATTTTCTCTCAAGACCATCACCAAAAAAAAAAAAAAAAAAAAAAAAAGAAATGATGTCGCATTCACGCAATAAAGAGAGTATCACACCTTCACGGGACTTTAAACTATTAAAGAAAACATTTTCCTACGGCTTGACTCAAACCTATAGAATAATCTTCTTTATCACTGCATTTTATTATAACCCTAAATGGAGAGTACGTAACTTCGAAATGTCTCTTAAAGTTAGGGAAGGGGCGTATCGGGCCTGGTTCTTTCATGCCCTCAATTTCAAGCTAGCTTACAAAAGTAATGATTGATACCGTTGAGATTTTTAATAGATGGACAACAATCTTGACCGTGTAAATATGGTATAAATCGAGTCCGACTGATAGATTTAATTGGCCGGTGTATAATCCCTGTAAAATTACAAAATAAAAACCATATTTAGTTTTAAGAATATCGAAATACAAACCATATGATTGTCTAAGACTTTGTTTGTTTTCGAAAAATAAATAATTTAAAAAAATCTTTAAAATGATAATTTGTATTGCTTATAAAATGAATGAAATAAAATTATTTCATTATCCATGAAATGTTTGACATAAGTTATCGTCCATAACAAAAAAAAAAAAATCATTGATTAATTATTTCAATTGATTCAAGAGATAATTTTTAGGAAAATGTTTTCCAAATTATTCAGTTTTTGTGAAACAAACAGAGCCTAAGTTACTTATTAAGCTATAAAATGTGCACTATACACCAAACTTTACTTTTTAAATAATTCAGAGTGACCAATGCTGGGATCCAATAACCTAGAAGCCCATGAACATCCTATATATCTAATGAACCAGTTAAATTTGGTTTGTGTAGAGCTCCACTGAATGTTTAAGCAGAATTGAGTGGCATCGAAAAGATTCACTCAATTGTTCCAATCGGTAATCACTTTGGATGCGCATGATTACCATTATGTTTCACTGCTTTTCTATTTATCTGTTCTCGGAAATAAGTTTGGAATAGAAATATGTTGGGTAACATAATTTCATTTTTCTATTTCTCAAAAAAAAATTTAGTCCAGAAATAGGTTTGTACAAAAAAATAGAAAATTTCTATAGAAATGAGAAATAGAAATTTTCTACTTTTCTATTTTTCAGGAACAAAAATGAGAAATAAAATTCTTCTCATTGCTTGCCCTCGCTACTAGTCGATCGCCCACCCATTGCTGCTCGCCAACTGCCTTCCACTGCCACCCACATGAAAGGGAAAAATTTTGTGTCGTTATCAAATCAATTTCTATTCCGGGAACAGAAATTTTGTATTGTTATTAAACGCGTGTTTTTATTTAGAAACTTATCCGGGGACTAAAAAAAAAATTATTTCTATCCAAAAATTGATTTTTGGAATAAAATTGTTATCATTTGGTCTAACCATATTACTGGAAGACGTGCATAGCTCAAATCTATGATCTTGAGCAACTTTCATCGGAAATTGCTTGTGAACTTAGCGTTACAATCACAAACTATGTTGCAGAAACAAGCGAACAAATAATAAATTAAATAAAAAAAAGGAAATAAATCGGACATTAAATTTATGTTGTTCGGTCGATGTGACCCACATCCACAGGAAAAGTAGTATAAAATTATACTCAAATCACTAAACATTTGGAATAAATAGAAACACCTCCCTTTTACAGTTTATTGACAAACTCATCTTCTTCTATATAGAATCAAAGTAGCTTTGTGTGCGTATCAATCGGGTGATATCCTAAATCAATTTTGGCGTGCTACACAAGTCCACATAGGGTGAAAGGCGGGCTTCTAGCTATTCTTCACAAGCTAATAAAATGTTGGGATCTTATCACTATCATAAGCACTTAGATAACATTATCTCCACATAGAACATTCGTTCACACAAAACCAACCCCCACGACAAGGACAAAGAAACAAGAGATGTATATGGTCTAATTCCGTGTGCTCCTTCGGACCGTACAAGTTTAGGAAAAAAAAAAATTTGATCAAGAGAAAAAGACGAAGCTGAAGTTAGAAGCAAAGCGACGTTGACTTAAGGCCTCGGATAGACATTACCACTTTTTGTCTTCTTCTGCTTTCGTGAAAAGTAGTTTCTTTCTCTGGATGCTTAGAAAGCAACGCCCTCCTAAACCAATTCTCTCTGAAACAGCGACTGCGAAACAGCAACAGGGCAGAGAGAAGATCGAGACCATGCAAGGGTAAATCTGGCATGATCGCAACCCTAGCCCTTCTGCGAAGCAAAACTGCAGCAACCGACTAGAAGTTTTTGGACTTTTTGGCTTATTTAATTACTTATTTGTTTTCCTTATATTAAAAATGGATTCGTTGATGAGTGTACTTAATTTGGTGCAACAACGTGACGTGTGGTTAGGTGCATCGCCCATATGCAAAAATTTGCATCTCTTGGCTTGGAATTAAAGGAACATCACTATACTTACTGATTATTATAGCTGCGAACATCCTGAGGAAGATCTCTCTCTTGTTTTCTGACCACATGTTCTCACCAAGAGAAGTAAAATCCAAAACTGATAATCGAAACCAAACAAGAATTTTTAGGAGATGTGGGTTTGTTACTTTAATGTCAACATGATAAACTATGGATTGATATAGGTCTTATAAAACCTTTTCCAACCAGATCAAACAACTTACAACAAAACATACTCCATGTATAATTGAATCTTTATTAGGTACAATCACGATGCATAGACAGGTTTATTATCATAGTCAGAGGGAGACATGCGTGAAAATTCAGTTTAATGTAAACAACTAACTCGAAGCTCACATGCCATGCATATAATAATGAAAGTGTGAAATTCTTTACACGATGGACGTGATAAAATTCTCCAGAAGATTATTCTTAAGGAGTGATTCTATTTCACAAATCTAAAGTGTATGTTGTGTTAGTCTATTCATCGTCAAGATACGAGTTATGATAAAATAAGATAGGATGAGATAAAAAAATCCCTGGATTGCTTCTGTCCAATCTTTTGTTAGGAAATATACTGGATATAACAACTGATATGGTCATATCATATCCAATCCGATTATTAGTGCAACTAGGCTAGATTAAAAATATAAAAAAGAAAAATCAACAAATTGCTCAAAACGAATAAAAAAATATGCTAGATTTAGGGACGGTGGCAGCTTCTGTGACAGCGATTGAAGACAGCGGCCGCCGCGGCTGCCGCTGTTGCCTCTTTATAGTGACCACCACGATGGTGGCTGCCTAGTGTTAATAGATGGTGGAGATGGAGAACAATCTCCACCATAGGCGGTGGTCGCGTTGGGAGACCAAGTACCAGGTGGTCACCAAATGGGTATTGCAACCCACTCGGGGAGGTTGCTTGAGGATCACTATCCTCGCGATGGTCGGGTCGGGTGGAGACAAATCTACACGGAGAAAGGAAGCTCAGCCAGCCAAGAGTGCTTGCCTGAGAGTTAATTCGTCCGTAAATAAGATTGTTGTTTCTTTCTGTTATCCAACCTATAATCTCTATTCCACCCCCGAACTGGATTTTATCTGGTCTTATCTGGCTGTATATCATCGGTTTGGGACACCAAACATAGGATACGGTGAATTATATCTTATCCGTGCAACCAAATGAGGCCCAAGTCTCTGATCAAAAGGGAAAAAGAAACGCTTAGCCAATCTAAAATTTCTAACATACCGTGATACTATTCATTAATTGTAATGTTTTTCTACTTCCAATATTACTGGTGGAGTTTTTTTTTTTTTTAGGTCGAATAATGACAGAGGCTAAAAAGGGCAGAAATAGGTTAATTTTTTGTTGGATCGGCTTAATTATTAAGGATTGAACATCTATGAGGATTTTAGCACCCAATAAGGTTCAATTCCCCACACCACGAAATGCAAAACATGTCAAACCTAATGTCAAAACTAATTTGGGCCATTCCATTGAGTTTTAACTTTTGTCTCACCTAATATAAGATTAGGGAGGTACTTAGGGAGTTTAGGATCTATTAACTTAATTAGGATCATCATCATTAAAGGTATTCAAAATAAAATAATGAAAATTAAAAAGGCGGGAACTCAACGTGGATCTTCCCTTTGCCACCTAAACCAACAAAGAATCAATCAGATTACGCGCTTGTGTAGGATTAGGTACCAAAAAAGTTCATCAGTTGGCCCTTTCTTCTCTCCGTATAAGCTTCTAGTTGCCTCGTGCCCTCGTGGTGGCAACAAAATATCGAGGGTCACTGTCCAGCCCACTGTAATGTTGCATGCATGATTGATTCGATGGGACGAAAGACAACGTCGGATTTGCATAATACTTAGGCCCGAAAGTTGCCACCCGATGATGTTCTCCTCACTGTTTGCAATGGAAATCCTCGTCAGTGCATACGTCACGGGCCATTCAATCAAGTGCACAAAACTTTCTGGAAACAACGATAAGATCATTATGCTTGATGAGATAAATCGAATTGAATATAAACCTTTAGTAGAATACCAACGAGTGGCAGATATATTATCATATGATGATAACGATTCTATGGTTGACGTGGTTAATTGAGGCTCAAGAGATTTTTAGCTCAAGAATATAAGGTATATGTTCAAATCTCATCAATTGCATATAAACGGCCCTTATACCGATATTTGCACTATTTAAAGGTCTAGAATAACCGGTTCATGCAAATTGCATGGTACTTTATGGGCTTTCAAATAGTCAAGCCTCTGCACATTGCCCTTGAGTTAAAAAAAAAAAATGGGTTAATATCCTGAAAAACCCCACACTGGTATACGTGTAACAAATTTACCTCAAATTATTTTTTTAAGCATGAAAAACTCAAAACTAGTACACATGTGACAAATTTACCCCGACTGACCATAAAAAATCCTAAACTAGTCATTTACCCCAAACTAATTTATTCAACTGCCAAAAACCCCAAACTAATACATTTGTGACAAATATACCTCCTATTAAATTGGATTAATACCACAAAACAATCACAAAAATTATAAACTATGACAAACAGATAATAGAATCCCAAATTGGTATATCACTCAACTATCACATGTCATTTAACTTAATAATTTGACAATAAAATTTAACGGAAACTAATAGAGAGTAAATTTGTTATAAGTGTACCAGTTGGGATAAAGTTGTCAAAAGTGTACTAGTTTGGAGTTTTTGGTAGTTAAAAAATTAGTTTGAGGTAAATTTGTTTTTAGGTATACCAGTTTGAGATTTTTCAGGATATTAACCATATATATATATATATATATATATATATATATATAAAAGCTCGTTCTTCTAGTTAGTTTGTGGATTCCACAATATAATTATGCATTATGCTCTAATTTATGTTTTCAGGCATTAACATATTTGCTTATGCTAATATATGAGTGAACTGCACGCTATTTTTCAGTTAAGATGAATGACTCAACTCGATATTTGGCTTATGCTTTCGCTCTTCCAATCTCACTGTTTTTCCAACTAAAGGATTCAGATCTTCTCAATTTGGAGAATAAATTGACTATTTTAGCGGCTCTCACATCCCAAATCAGCAACTGCATATTTAATTAGGGGAACTACACAAGCTATCTTCAGCTACCAAAATACATAATTCCCAGATCTTCCCTATTCTCTTTGCTTTTTCTAGCACCATTGCGGCTTCCACTACAACAATCCTATCAATTAGAGGCAGATAATTAGAGACACATACATATTTTGCTGCTGAAACATTATTTGTGGAGGTAAAAATAAAATCTGCCTTTGCAATAAAAAAAATTGGATAACATGAAATGAGTTTTTAGTGACACAACCTTTTTCCTTTAAAACCTTTTGCCTTTAAACATAAGTTATAGAGCCAAAAAACTTTATAGAAGCTATTTAAGTATTTAACTATAACCCTTTCCTTATGGAGGCAAAAATAACGTTTTCCTCTCTAGAAGCATGACTACATATACCAAAATTTCTACTTAACCATATGATTCATGCTTTGGTAGTAGAGATAATGGGTTCTATTTTATTTTTTTTCACATGATTCCTTTGGGGAAAAATTAATCCACATGTGCGATTTTGCTAGCCTTTTCTTGTATGTAATTTCGGAAAATGGAAATTTTCAATATTTTTCTGGAGAAGAATAAAAAGTACGAGATGATTCGATCATAAATTACTTCATTGATATGCAGCCTTACCATGCCAAGTAAGATGAGTTGAAATACCAACTCCGTCGTGTGACTGAAACTTATATCCTATTGCGATTTTATTGTGTCGTATTTACTTAGATTTTCGTTAAAATTCAATATCATGACATCTAATACCCAACATCTATCTAAGCAAACCTTCAAGGAATCGTTCAATAATAATAAACCAAGGAATCCAATACCTATTGTGATCTATAGCATCTAAGTTCCAAATAGAAAACAATGATCAAAACTAGGGTTTTAGACTTTCAAAGAGTAGTTCAAAGTATGAGATGGTCGATTTCCTAATTTCAATCATGTGGGAATCAATATTCATAGATTCACTGATCAGAATTCACAATCACAAAAATTTAGAATTCTAATGATCTTACTACCTCGGAGGTGTAGTATGTCCACATAAGTGCTTACCCAAGACTTAGTACCATGAAAGGTAGCGACACTATAGAGCATCCAATAATCCCCCTATTACGAACTGATAGTTCACACGATTCATTGGTGCTCACATAAGATGACTCAAGCACACAAGTTCAATATGTCTCACAAAAGTTCAATATTTCTCATATAATCAACATTTAGGGGTTTTAATATTGAATTGAAGCTCAGATTCCCCAATCTACAACAATGAGGAAATATGAACTCATAAAAATCAAATTAGAGAGAGACGTTTAAGTCAGTGCGCCCGCATAATTCACTTCAGGTAATAACAAGTACTTAGGGCCCATAGGTTTACGAGAATTAAGTTAAGTACAATTCCAAAAGGGCTTTAGATGGTTATAATCCAACACCATTCGGATTTTCTATTCATTTGGAAGTTGAGCCCATCAAAGATTCGAACGGTCCCGATTTCACTTAATCCTAAGCGCAGATGGGCCCGAACTGAGCTTATGATTGTGAGTAGTTTTACTTGCCTATCCTTCAAAATAAAAGATGTGGGTGGAAAGATATATAGCTTTTCAATGAGAGTGTAAAATCGGATCGTAGCATACTATGTTTGTGAAAACACATACATGAGGTCTGTAATATTTTCTCTGAATAACACAACCCTAGTACTTGATAGGTCAAAAAAATTGAGAAGCACGTTTATCTTTCTAAATTGTTCTCACATAGAAAAAAAAAAACAGCGAAATTACTCAAAACACCTTGGAGTGTTAGGGCGGTGAACCTTATCCCCAAACTTTCATCTCATTTTTTCTTTTAGGAAATCTCTTATGTATCATTGAAAAATAATATATACTTTGACCCCCTAAAAATCATGTACATCACACGCCAACGAAAAAATAACCAAGAATATGTGTTGTGACAAAATGAAAGTTCAATAAGTATTTTATAACTATTGAAAGTTCAAGGGCGAGCGCATATTATCTTAAAGTTCACAAGGATTTTGTATAATTTTTCCCAAAGAATACATATTAAGTTTTCTATCTTCGGTTAATAATTTATTTTGTTTTATTATTTATCACACTGGAGAGAACTTCCCTTTATCAATCCTTCTTAGTAGGAACTCTTCTTGATACCACTAATAGCATATCCGGGCATTGCACGGATGTGAAATTATCTTTTGCGTGAAGGTAGCATATTATTTCTTTTATATAAATCATTAGTTATGTAATATCTTACTTCATATACCGTCTTGGACAAAATTATAAATATGAAAATCTTTGGCCATATTATATACAAATGTGAAATATAAGAACCTGAATAGTTGCAAAATATCTAATTGTTGTTATATGATACAAAGAAACTTTATGTATAATAACAACGTTCTTGTAATAGTGAGGAATAAAAACAAAAATCTTCGACAGAATACTTCATAGAAAGAGTTACAAAACATGTTAGGATCTTCAATAATTGCTCATTTGCAACATTAATACTCATTACAACTAAAATATTTTTTTAATAAAACCCGTATCTTATAAGATGAGCACAAATCTTATTCGAAGCATAATGAGTGGAGAATAGAATTCCAAAGAGAATGATCAAATTCCTTACAAACTAGAGTCTTATGCATCACTTTTAGAGGCAAATCTCAGAAGCCATAATTTGGGATTTTCACCTGGATGGTTTAACCTTCGTTGCCGCTTCGCTATTTCATTGATCACTATAATCATTTTGCTAGTGTCCATGAATTCCTTCGTTAAACGGCCAAACTTCGAATACGCTTGAAAGTTCATGACAGAGCAAAAGAGTAAAACCTGAAGCCGATTTGGAAACTTCCTACCCTCGCAAGTATATACCCCAAACCCGACAAAGAGAGAGACCCAAAACAAGCGAATAAACTTATATATGTGGATGATATAGGTCGGCAAGACTATACATAGATAAATCTAAATATATAATATATAGTAACATCAGTGATTTCCTCAATAGTAGTCGTGAATAGCACCGACACACTCAACATCACGCGCAACTCCAATCACCCATTATTTAATTAAGTTTTGCAACAAGTTTTTTCTTCCTTTTTTTTTTTGTCGGACTGCAACAAGTCAAAACAGTGACAAATTATTACGTGGTAATTCGAATTTCTTTTCAAATCAAGGTATTTAAAAAAATCTGGTCCGGACTGCCATCACGATCGGGCAAATGGTCTTAGGCCACGAAAGGGATCTGGACAAAATAATTTCCTGTTTACACATATAAGATGCGACATTGAGTCTATAAACTACAATTACACACAAAAATTATGATGCATCGCCATAAAATCCAATGCTAAAGAAATGCTTTCCTACTCAGTACTAACACTGGATTAGGATCTTGAATTGTGTCGTGGGACACGCCCCCACTTTCTCTTCTCTTTTTTAAGTTATCACCCTCCATTAGGAAAGAAAAAAAAAATGAATCATTGTTAATTATAAGTAACATGACTAAGGAAATTCACAAACTATGACCCTCGAAACCTAATTATTGCAACTATATATATTCATATAGTAGCAAAAGACAAGAACAGAAACATCATCGTGATTGTCAGATTGGTGGATTCGGTGCTACACCATGCAAAGACCACCACCTAAAGCACGATTTCAAAGATCTGGCGAAGAGCTGTGTGGTGACTGGCGAGTGCTCCATGACACGTGAAAAAAAAAGAGAAACAAATGCGGTATCGCTCGGGGATAACCTAATTTAAACTCAACTCCCCCAGCAAAAACATCAGGACGATCGAACGCGTCGTCAATGGCGAGAATTATTGACAACGAGGACTTTGTCAGCTTTGAACCGGACAGAAGGTGCGGGTGCGGAGGCAGTCTTTGCCCAGGTGCGTGGGGATGAGTCAGCAGGGGGCCCCGAGCTCTGTGACTCGGCCGTGACTAAGACCCCAATCACGGGATGGCCACGCCAGAGATGATGCCATGCATGCGATGCATGATGGCCATGGCCATGGCCATGGCGGCGATGATGATGATGATGATGATGGGGCTTTTTTAGCCTTTCTTGGGCCTCCCGTGGGGTCGGTCACAATCATGAGAGAGAGAGAGAGAGAGTGTGTGTGTGTGTTTGAAAAGGGTTTGGCATTGGGGAGAAAAGAAGGAATGTGTGTGGCTTTGACTCGGCGGGAGAAAAGGTGATGCGACACCGGACGGAACCACCGAAGTGACAACGAGGGCCCCGCTCCACGTCAGCCAGACATGTTTCTCCAACCCGCACGCCATTTTCTTGTCAAAGCTTCTTGCATTCAATCACGTCTCTCTCTCTTCGATGTTTTGTTTTTGTCTACCGTCAAAATTCATAATGAGCGGCCAACCTCTCTCTCCTATCCAATCGAACTCTGTTTTAGGAAAATTTTTCTTTTCCTCCATCCTTTGTTTTGGACTTTTGGATAATAGGGGTACTAAAAAGTCTTTTTAAGATAAGGGCTTTGTGGGGACGTACTCTTTTACATTTTGTTTTTTCATTGAATTTAAATTCTGAGATGGATGCACGTTAACTTTATCTTAACTCAAAGCATCTTAAGTTTTCGCGATAATAATTATTGGCAAGCCGAGTGACATAAGAGCTTTTCTTTGGCAAAAAAATTATAATTTAAATTTTGACGAGCTTTTCAAAAAGAGCTTAACCTAACTGGGCCCATGACCAATTCCTATTAGATCCTTAAAGTAACTTTTTTAAAATGTTTTAAAGAGTTTTTTTTTTTTTTTGTCAGTCCTACTCTATTTCTACTCTAACTGTTAAAATATGTCTCGAGTTTAATTCCAATATGAAATTCCGAATATTCCGAATTGGATATGTTGCGGACGTTCGAAATCAAGCAAAGAAGATCCGAAGATCAACTTCCCAAACTTTGAATCTGTGTTGGAGAATTCGGCCGCTGAAATAGAAAGTTCAACTTTGACTTGGATTTAGATTTTATTTAAAATATATAAAGATATGTTTTGGATAAAATCGTTTTAGATAGGAAACAGAATCATATAAAAAGTTGGCAAAAGAATAAGGGTTTTACTTATATATAGACTTGTGGCCGTGGGTGGTAAAAGTGGATCACAAATTGTCTTGAAGCGCCGCGTGAGTGCTTGGTGTTCCGCCGTTGATCATGAAGAATTGCTCTTAAAGCGCCATTTAGTCGTTGAGTGCTTGGGAGGGATTTTCTTTGTGAATTACATCTAAGAAATATTAGTGTTTGTAACCAATTAAATATTGTGGTAAGATTTGCGTGTAATTCCTTCGTGAGATTGAGAGATAATTTTTGAGGAATTTCGAGGCTAAACACTGCGTGCGTTATTGGGTGATTAGGGCTTAGGAAACACCGAGAGAGTGTTTGAGTGACTCGAGTATGTAATCTCCTTATATCGCTTGATCTATAGTGAAATTCGCTGCTGCTCTCCTCGTGAACGTAGGTCTTTACGACTGAACCACGTAAATTTAGTGTTTGATTTATTTTCTTCTTCTATCGATATTATTGTTCGATCACTCGCCTTATGCAACACTAACGCTCACTCTCAGACTTTTGCTCTATCTCATTACAAGGTGTGGGAGTCGAAACCCACTTTTGAAACTAATGTTTGAATCTTGTTAAACTCAGTGTCCATTCCTAAGCTAATTTTACTGTCCTAGTTCAATGTAATCACAACAAGTAAGAACTCATTTCTATGAGAAAGGTCTAATCTAATGACCTACATGTATTAACATGTTGAAAGGTTTTCGATTATTCTTTCACCCAATTTATTTCATGAAAAATCAACACTTTTGAAAACATTTTTTTTTCTAAATAACCTTTTATATCATTTAGCAAAATTAGTCACAAGAAAATATTTAAATTATCAACAACGGTCTATATCCAAAAATTTTCATCGATGATGAATATATCTTTATTAATTTATATTTGTAAGCGATACAAACACTATTTTTTAAAGAAATAAATTTCAATTATTGATTTTTTACGAAACAAACTCACTCAGTTTACAATGGAGTTGCTTTACTTTAGTACTTCCGTCACTTGTATTTGGATTTTTTGAAACAACCTAAACATACAAATTCAGCAGGCAATCTCAGATATCTATCTTTTGACCCAAAAAAAAAAACTCAGATATCTTTCTCCAATTTTCCTCCCATCCGTGATGGTCTCACAAAAAGTAGGTAAAAAATCACAAAAATAGCTTTAGCCATAATTTATCTTAGTCAATGTTTTCATCATGATCCTCTTTGATTAACTTTCAATAAAAGGACGTCCAATGAACACACGGAAGAATAAATGATCTCCCACATTTCTATACTATAGTCAATTATCTATGTGACAATCCGGAATTCTGTCCAAGATTCTCCCCCGCTATTGATTTCGGTTGCACTAAATGTCAAATGGAAACAAAAATCGAGAAGCTTGGCGCAAAAGTCAATATGTGCATAACTAGTCGAATTGACAAAACGAGGCAAAGCTGTTTAAAATGATTTATTAATAAGGCGGTCAGTAGTCACATGTTAGTCTCACAAACCATCCTTGAGCAGCCTCTAGTCATGGCGGCGCCAATGTTATCACAGCGCCCTCGGGCAGCCCTTTAGAAGTATGCCAGGATCGCATTAACGAGCGTTTCTCGAGTATTAATGAGAAATGTATAATTTAAAGTGATTCGGTTTTCAAAAATAGAGTACTTAATAGGCTTAAAACTGTAAAATTATAATTGGCTCATATTAACATGAATAACTAAGTACAAATAGAATATTTAACGGTGTCATTGGACAGAAACTTGATGGAAGCGGAATTTTAGGTGCAAACTAAAAGTTAGTGCTTTTTAAGGAGATGATAAAGTTTTGGCTAGGATTACGATCCAACAAAGTTAGTATTTTTTATGGGACAATGATTAGAATTGCAACCCAACTAATCAATTTTTGAAAAATATTTTTCGAATCTTGGTAAATAAGCTCACCCTAGATATGCCTTCTATCAAATGCAATGTGACAATTTTAGCTATAAATTAATTTCTCCCGTGATGAAATATTTTTCGTCGAAAGTAGTTCTTTCGCTTTTAATTGAAAGATAACATGTTTTTGTGGTTATTCCAAACAAGAAATATCCAAGCAAATATAGAAATCAAACTACTTTACTTTGGATGAAATTTTCCAAACACAAATCGAGCCACAATTCAATCGATGGGAAAACTTGGAAAGTACAATTGGTACAAACAACTACACATTGACAAGCCTTGTTGGAGTTTAATCGACAACAAAGCTTAATAACACAATGCCACTATGCCAAAATTTAATTGACAATGTAGTACCTAAGATAAAGATGCACTATTCACGGTCTCATAAAGGATTTTGCTAGCATAATCGTTTTCTTGCTATTATAAGAAAATTAATATGTTATGAACCACAAATTCTTGAAGAAGTGAACCTCATAATAATATTTAATTATTTGTTATTTGTTATTTTTTTCCAATTAAAATAGATTGTGTTTTTAATTGTGGATCAAGGATAGTTACATAATCATTTTTCTCTCGTAAAAGCTAGTAAAAAGTCACAATTATAACTTTAGTTGTGACTTATCTTGCCCGATGCATTCCATCACGGCAATTTTAAAAAAGGACGTCCAATTAGCAGTGCGCACACAGAGAAATGATCTCCCACATTCCTATACTATAGTCAAATGACTATTTGACGATCCGGAATTCTCTCCAAGATTCTCCCCCCAGCATCGATTTCGGCCGCAGTGATGTGGAACGGAAACGAAAATCGAGAAGCTAGGCCCAAAAGTGAACAGGTAGATAACTAGTCGAACTGACAAAACATGGCAAAGCTGTTTAAATTGATTGATTAATAAGGCGGCCAGTAGTGACGTTTTGGTCACACAAGCCATCCTTGAGCAGCCTTTAGTCATGGCGGCGCCGATGTTTTTGTAGGGCAGCCTGTTAGAACCATAACAGGATCGTATTAAGGAGTGTTTCTCGAGTTTTTATTAGATATATATAATTTAATTGATTCAATTGTCAATCGAGAATACTTAATACGCTTGAAACTATAAAATTAGGAAAATAATGCCATAAATGTCATAAATTTGATACAGCACTCATCCAAATGTCATAAGTTATGTACGATACCCATTTAGTACTATAATTATTTTTTCTAATTACGTGAATGCTACATAACTTTTCAATTGATCATTTGAGTATAATAATTTTTTTTTTTTTTTAAATGTTCACCACAAGTGACATGTTACATTAGTTTATTGATATTTGGGTGAACATTTTTAAAAAATTATGACATTTAAGTGATCAATTAAAAGTTATGACACTTAAATGAACTTTTATTTTTTTAAATTAAAACATTTAAGTGATCAAAAAAAATTATGATACTTAAATGAATACCATACGGAAGTTGCTAAGTGCATGAGTTGCTAAGTGAAAGTGAAATGACACGTTGTATGTTTGGTACAAACTAAAAGTGTGTGCTTTTTAAAGAGACAAAAAAGTTTTTGAGTTGGAATTGTGACCCGGCTAAAGTTCGTCATTTCTTATGAGACAAAAAATAGATTGGGCCAATATTGGGCCCGAGTTAAACTTGGTGCTTTTTAGGAATTGGGCCAACTTTGACATACACAAGCCCAGTCGGAGTGGACGGCTGCGATAAGAGTAAGACATACCCGATCAAATGGGCCGATACGGATTGAATTGCGCCGTGATCGGGCACCTTTGGGCCGCACCGAGCTGGCTCCACGTGAAGCCCTTTCCGAAGCTATTTTGAGATCATGGGTTTGGTTCAATCAGCAACAGCCTTTTGGACTCGCAAAATATTAAGAATTACCAACAATTTATACACAAAATAGACGGATTTTAAAGAATTACATGAATATCTGCCGAAAGAGCGAACGACAATCTATTTTATACCAATAAGTTATATTTATGTGTAACAACTAAAATCCATCGACTATAACAACCTCTTTTCTTAATTACGAAGGCCTAATACCCTAAAAATAACCTAATTTTAGGTTTAGCCATAATTCTACACTATTATTTTTGTCCTATAAAAAAACCTCCGACTTAGGTCATGTCCCAATTCTATTCAAAACTTTTTTTTTCTCTTCGAAAACCCTCTACTTTAATTCTAGTCCTAATCTACCCTAAACTTTTTCTTTTTTGTTCCATAAACAACACCAACATTTACTTAAGTTCCAAATCTACCCTCACTAAACTTACAACCAAAATTTCTCTTAACAACTAAGAGATGAAAATTTTTTGAGTGCGGGAGCTCTTCGACCACAAGAGATGAAGACTGCCAAGCATAAGAGATTGAACACCGAATGCTAAACCAAAGATCGCCAAGTGAGATGGAAGGAAAATTCTCATGAAAATAAGAGTGATTAGGGAAGGCAACCCTAATGGCTCTAATTTTTACCCAAATTCCAGATCTAAGAAGACATTGTTTGGGTTGACATGGAAGTTCATCTCCAAATGACATCATCTAAATTTTGGGAAAAAAATAGAGTAATGACATTGAAATGCTAGATATGGGACTCAAGTTAAAAAAAAGTTTAGGGTGGTATTTGGATTGGACCAAAAGTTGAGGATTTTTTATGAAACCAAAAAACATTTAGAGTAAAATGGGGACTGAACCTAAAGTTGATTTTTTTATGAAATGAAAAACTAATTGAATATAGTATCAAATTTTGCTTAATGAATATATTTCTAACAAGAGTATTCATCTATTGTACTACGTCAAAAAAAGACGAACTATGCATCATACAATCATTCTAGTAATTGCCAAGTATACCACTCATGCTTCATCGGATCAGGATATGTAGGATTTAGATGAGCTTTTCATGAGGAATTATCTACTTCACCTATTGATCTTATGATTTTATCCTGAAAGGAACTCTCATCAACAAAAAAGTAGAACTCTCAGTTATCAGTCACGAAAACTGTTGAGTCTCATTAATATGGTCTTTTCTTCCTTTCCTAAGAATAATTTATCTATGGTAGCATCTGGTCTTCGTTGTAGTAGGTTCTTGATTTCAACATGTTAAGAAGACTCGTGCATCCAAAATTAGGTAGACGTTGCGTTGGGGCTACTTTAAGTCTAGCATTTCCCAACTTTAGATATGCCTTCCGTTAGATGCAATGTGACAATTTTAGCTGTAGATCAACATTCTAGCATAAAATCTCTCTCTCTCTCTCTCTCTCTCTCTCTCTCTCTCTCTCTCCAACTCCTTCTTGGTCAACACAATCGTCGCCAATGGCAGCAACCACCCACCAAAAGCTGCCGCCAGAAAAGACCGCTACCGCCACAAACGCATGGTCTCTGGTGCTCTATCCGATCCTTTTTCTTTGATTTATGTCATTACTGACGTTAACTCGTGCCCATGTTCCGACGCAATTTCCCTCCCTCCTTTGATGCTTTCTTCTCTTCGTGTTGTTGACGGTGACGAGATGTGGCTTTGTGGCTATTGACTCGTCACCAAACAAGCCGATCTTAACTCCTCCATTACGCGACGTGACATCTGTGACATGCTCTACTTCTCCTCCGAGAGCTAGAGTCGTATCCCATATTTAGTCAGGAAGTTAGAGAATAATCGATCATGCTTTGGAAAGAAAAAGGACAAAACTATGATGATTTCACGAAAATATTATTGAATAAGACCTTTCATGGAATGCAAATTATTAACAAAATTCAGTTTATCATGAAGTAACCAAAACTAGAAATTCAAAAATACCAAAAATAATACGTAAAGCTTTTTCTAAGGTAGAGAAACAAAGCACTCCTCCATGCCATTGTGCTTAGTTGATGCAATTAGGTTGGTTCAAGTCTTGCACGAGAACTCATAATAACCTCTCATTCTCGATTGTTCAAATCATTTATTCGTGTCACTGAAAATAAATATTAGTAACGTTCTAGCAAAGCTGGACTAATATTGGTCCTAGACATAATGCTTTGAGAAAACCATATAGGAAAATTAACAAATGTTGGATAAGTTTCCAGATTAAGATTGTAGGTTATGGTTCCAAATTTTCAATTTACATGACCAAATATCAAGTTCCAACCAAGAAATTGGTCGATAGACGGTATTTAGATAAAGATCCTATTTCCTATCAATGGCTTGCCATCGATGAAAAAACATGATAGCCTTAAACAGCACACCCTTTGTTTCAAAGGTATATTGCTAATTTATTCAAGCATATATAAATGGCAGTAACACTCCCATCAGCTTTTGATAACAAAACTGGGGAAATCATTTGCGTTTTATTATTTAAAGGTTTGTCGAGAATTCGAATCAAATCGCTTCTACAACTACTCTTAGTGTTGCCCGAGAATGATGTGAATAGAAACTTTATTCTTCTCTGTATTTAATTTCTTCTTTGTAATCGCTATTATTTCTTTATCTAAACGCGAGGCAAGGGATAGGGTGCAAGGGGAAAAAAGAGAGATTTCGACCGTACAAGAAGCCCCACAGGGCCCAGTCAATGCAAAAAAATGCCGGTTGGGCCCGTGCTAGGCCCAGATGGAGATCAATCGAATGAGAGCATTTTGCTGGGAGCACGTTTTCACCAGACGTACAGCAACTCATGCTGAATTTCTTTCAGTGATGTTGAAGCTGAAGCTCGCCATTTCAATGAAGGAGATGTTCCGAACATAAAGTCGCATAGTCCAGTGATCGATCAAGTAGGCAGAGAGAAAAAGACACGAACCAAACCCGAACGAGACCAGGCAAAAACACATTGTTGGACGTTGATAATAGGGTTCATATGATTTGTTCGGCAGGAAATCCTAAACATACAGAGAGAGAGAGAGAGAGAGAGAGAGAGAGAGAGAGAGAGAGAGAGTTTTTACGTAGTTTAAAGAGCATTCATGGAATGGTGAGTTGGAGAACACGAAGAGCACTACGACGAGGGAGCAGCAAGTGACTACGAAGAGGACTTAAAGTATATTGACTAATTAATTGGGTGAATTATGTAAACGAGGGGCCTAAATTATGTTTTTCTCCAGTAGTTGTACCTTGAAGAAATCATTAGATCTTGATGCTAAATTAGCTAGGGTCGATTGCTCACTAAACATTCAACTAGTCGATGTGTTTTTCGTTTCCCGCTTTGGTCGAGCCTGATAGAGCTTTAGTGCTGGATAATGCCATTGAATACCTTACAAGATTAATGCTCCAAGTTGAAGTACGTATTTCTCTCTCTCCAATGCACATTTTGGCATGAAAATTATCTACTGAGTACTATGATGCTATTGGACTGTACAACACATGGACATGCTCAGTTAGATTGAAAAATGACAACTACAGATATTGTTGAGAGAATTAAGATATTTAACCGTTCATGACTCAGCACAACAGTTTACCTTTCTATTGTCATCAGACACTTGCCATAGCATAAGTTTCCCTTTTTAGTAAACCATGCAAAGCAGCTCTTGCGAACATAAGAAGATGTTGGTTGTGAGTTGTGAGCAATTCTTGAGGAGGGGGAGACGGCACAACAAGGTGTTGATTGTGAGCAACAGGAGGTGACCCAGCTTCAAACCGCAGCGGGTGGCGAGGGTTAATCGGGCAGGGCGCGTTGGTGCCGGTGGAGAGAGAGGGCACTGCATTGGGCAGGTGGGTAGGATCATATGACATATGCAACTTGAAATGGAATGATAAAAGTGAGGATGCAAATTCTAAAATTTTAAAATTGAGGATGCAAAATGATAAGTGGGGATCCAAATGTGGAGATGATTTATGAAATCTTCTCTCTCTGAAAGAGCAACTACTCGCTTAACCCATTGCACTAATTGCATAATTCTCTGTATTAGCAACAATTTAGACACAAAATAGACCAATCTTAAATAATTAAACGAATAAGAACTGCATTTCCGTGTAACAATGACATTTGTTAGAGTAATATGCAGCCAAAATTCATTGACCCCAGTACCATTTTCTCTTCAAGAGTTTTATTATTTCTAAGAAGAGTATACTAGCCAAAAAATTATTTCAAAAATAGAAATTTGAATTGTGCGCGCTCGAGGGTTCTAACTAATTAACTTATATATGGGTTGCGCTTTACTGAATTAAGGGGTGTAGGATATAGATGAGCTAGTCCTAAAAGGAGCCCCCATCAACCAAGGGATGAGCTCTTTGTTTTATAAGTCATGAGAACTATTGATACTCCTAATAGAGATTTACCAAAGATAGCATAAGGTCTTTGCGGTAGTAGGTTCTCGAATTTCAAGACTTGTGCCTCCAGCATGGAATAAATGTTGGCTAGGGGTTCAGATCTCTCTCTCTCTCTCTGATTTATGTCATTTCTGTCACTAAAGGTCATATTCGAAACCTAAGCTGTCATAAAAGAGTGAGTAAGACCACGGCTTAGTAAATGACAATCACCATTTCTATGGCATCAAGCACTGAATGATGCAATAATGTTTTCGGAATGAGATTCAATCAATATTAAAGAAAATTTAAATTTCAAACAGAGATTAACATTAGCCTAATCCCATAGGTTTTTGAGAATTTATTGTTAATGAATTTTGTTTTTAAACGTTACGAACTTACGATCCAGTTAATTTCTGAAAAGAGTCAAGTTCATTAGCAAAAATTGTTCTTTATGCTAAAAGTTAAAAATAAAAGGGCCCACTATTATCATCATTGTTGGAGAAGCATCTTTTCAATAAAAATGGAAATCCCAAATTCTTGGGAAACATATTCGACGTTGGTTCAAAGTTTAATTCAATTTTTATCTTATAGGGGACTTTAAGCCCAACCTAACAAACTCGGTTCAGGCCCATTATTTGCATCTTTTTTGTTCGTTTCCGAAATAAAGCATCAATTTTTCACTTTTAGTACTGCGGGTCAATCATGGAACAGAAAATACTCGAATGATTTAAGACAAAACCCACAGTAGACAATGTAATAGTCCAGAGAAAGTATGAAATACTCTAGATTTATTTCAGCAAAATAACGAATGAGAACACATATTTCTGGGTATTTCGAAGATTCATTTTAGCAACTTGCCAACCTATTTATTTAATAAATGTCCATTTTTAGACTAGCAAAGCAACAACTTTTCTAAATGACGACTATATTTTGTTTGAAAAGGGTTTAAAATCCTTATCAATACATGGTGTTGCCTTTTTGAGGATAACCACCTCAAATTCGGTGGAATCTCCCTAACACAAGATCAAGAGATTAGGAAAATCCTAATTTAGAGAGAATTCACAGAGTATCAATAGATAGAATAATTTACCCGGAATAAAAAATGGCCATTTGTTTTCTAAATGGCCATTTGATGAGGCCCTATTTATAATGTAATTTTGACTCAAAGGGGAAATGCTGGACAAGGCCATGCGGGCCTTGAAGGGTGCGCTGGGCCACATCAAACTAGTGCCCCCAGAGCCCCTGGGCAAATGGCCTCTGTTTTGAACAATATTGAAAGATTACGTCTTTACATTTTCTTTAACACAAATAGTCTCTAAATTTTGATTAAATATTCCATATCATTCTTGAACTTTCAATCTATTCAATGTAATGCTTAAATTATTCTTGAATGTTTCTAGTCTCTAAAATTTAAATTAGTTCAAACTAATCCTTTAATTTTCCATAAAAAAAAATGTCCACAAATTTTCATAATTATTTTGTTGCTTGGATTTTATAATGTCTTTTCAGTTTAATCCATTTCCTAAATCAACAAAAAATTTAGATGTCTCTTTATGACTTCTGACCTTTCTAGTCTTTAGTTCAATTTTAGTATTATTTAGGTTTGATCTCTATGATAGTTAAAGTAGAACCGCATTTAAAGTTGTGTCAAGTTGATATTCTTGCTATTTTAATTTTCAATTTACATATTTAATTAAATTTAATAAATAAAATAAAAATACAAAACATTGAAAATCTAGTCTATCTAAAATATTGGGAACAAAATTTATATTAATATAAATAGCAGAAATATATAGATAAATCAATACCGTTATTAAATATTCTTGAAGAAACACTTATTTCCAAGACAAAAGGAATGTGAATCTGAAAAAAAAAAATCGAAATGGGGTTACATTTTACTAATTATAAAGAAAACAAGTTAAAATATACTCAAATGGAACTATAGTAATTTTTGTAAAGACCAAATGATAAAAATGTAATAAAAAGACAACATATTTTTCTGTTGACTTATGAAATTGATTGCAATGAAAAGAAATTTTAAAATCTAGGCAATAATGTAATTAAGAAAACTTGGGAATGGTACTGAAAAACTAATTTGACTTTGTTTTGGAAAGTTATGAGATTATTTTGAACAAATTGAAAATTTGGGAATTAAATTCAATATCTAAGAATAGTTGAAGAACAACATTGATTGAATTAAAAGTCCAATTGTAACATTGCACATTGGGAGTTTAGGGACTATTAGAGTCATTTTTCTCATAGTTTTAAGAAAATGATCAAATTTTGCCAAGTATAACTTTTATTTTTATTTTTAGTATAAGGTAAGTATATATCGAGGAAATACCAAATGTACAAAAGATCTCATCACAGAAACTTACACTCCAAATGTAAGAACAAAAGGAGTGGAAGGGTGACGAGATGTAAAAGCCGCAACGCGCGGCACACACACTACAACACCAAAACCAAAAAAGAAGCACGACATGGACAACCGGCAACCAGACACGCCCCAGGCGAGGAAGAGGACACCGACGGATCGAACTACCTACGGGTCCCTAGTGAAAATAATCAAGTCTAGGCCCCAACTTCTCTGCAACCTTCTGTTTTTGAAATTATCTTCGACATTCCTGAAGGTGATAGCCTTGTCTTGGACCACTTTGAAGAGGTGGTTCTTCATGGCCAGGATCGAGAGGGGCGGGTCTCTAAAAATGATGCTATTCCTATTTTTCCAAATAATATGACAAAGCGCACCAAAGGAAAAATGGATAATGCACTTGTAGAAATCTTTATCCATCAAATAGGTAGCGGCCCAGCGGAGGTTCTCCCTCCAAGTTCTATTGCGCCAAGGCAAATTACATCTGGAAGCCCAAAATAAAGCAATGTCAGCTGTGACACAGTAATCAAAAAATAGGTAATCAACATAATCGACCATACTCTTGCAAAACGCACAGGCAGCACTTCCAATTCTACCATAAGATAGAAAAAGAGCCTAGGTTGGAAGTCTGCGCTTGGCAATGAGCCAAAGATTAAGCTGATAGCGAGGCACTATGGCGTTGTCCCACACGAAGGAGTGCCAATGGACCCACGTTCTCTTCTTCCTGATGGAGTTCCACACCGTTGCCACTGTGAACCGGCCCGAAGAGATTTCTCACCAGCAACAACAATCCAGGTCACCTGATAGGACTGGGAGAGGATGACCCCTTAATTGAAGCACCGTCTTGAGAGCTTGGCCAGCATTTGAGAAGAGGTCAGTAACACAGGCCTGCCTAGAAAGCCTTGAGCTGTAGATAAGTGAATCTAAGAAGAGCAGGTTCAGGGGCCCCCTAGGATGCCAATTATCAAACCAAAGAGAGGTTGTTTGACCATCGCCAATTTTCTAGTAGAAGGCCATCCGGAAATCACTCCTTAGGTTCAACAAGCTCTTCAAAGCCTAGGAGCCAAAGGTTGGCTTTCTAGCAACCCAAAAATTCTTGTTCTTTAAGAAAGTGGAATGGACCTACCTACACCACAGTGCTTCCTTGTTAGAGAACAAGAGCCAAATATGCTTCGGCATGGCAGCTTTATTGCAATCTCGGAGCCTCTTGATACTTAGCCCTCCTTCATCCTTTGGAAGGCAAACTTCATCCCAAGTTACCTTAGCACCACCCCTGCCCAGGTCCGGACCTTTCCACGGGGATTGTCTAAGGATTTTCTCTATCTGGTCCACCACAGTTATAGGTAAAACAAATACACTAACCCAATAGGCTTGTATAGCGTGAAAAACTGACCTAATGAGCTGAAGTCGTCCAGTAAGAAAGAGGAATCAGTGAGTCCAAGACTGAACCCTTGCAGTGATACGATTGAAAAGGGTACAACATTATGCTTTGGTAATCCTCAAAGTGATTATGGGAACCCCTAGGTATCGAACCGGCAATTTTCCTTCTCGAAAGCCCAACTCCAAGAGAATGCCATTCCTCAAAGAGGGTGTGCCACCCGCCAAAAAAATTTCACTCTTGCACGGGTTAGGACAAAGGCCACTCTAAGAGGAAAAGATATGAAGACCTTCCTTGAAGAGAGCCACTATAGGAAGGTTAGCCTCACAAAAAAGAAAGATATCATCTGCAAAAAAGAAATGTGAAAAACCTGTTACCTTACACATCCAGAAGAACTTGAAATTAGGCCTCAAAAAGTACCTAAGAATAATCCCTAAAAGCACCTCCATAACCGTAGTGAAAAGGTAAGGAGAGATGGGATCACCTTGTTGGAGACCTCGGCTACTCGCAAAGAACCGGTGGAGCTCTCCATTCAAAGCAATTGAAAATTTGGGTGTGCGCACACAAGTTATAATAAGTCACGTCACAGACTGAGGGAAGCCAAAGGCTAGCAACACACCTTTGAGAAAGTCCCAATCTACAGTATCATAGGCTTTTCTGAAGTTCACCTTTATCGCACATCTAGGGAGATAAGGCTCAAGGTGGAAGCTAGAGAACAGCTCCTGGGCCAGCAAAAGGTTATCCTTGATCCGCCTGCCTTGTACAAAAGCAATCTGAAAAGGGCTTATTGTGCTCTTCAAAGCTAGGGCCACCTGATTAGCTAGCACCTTTGTAATACACTTGTAAATAGTGTTCCAGCAGGCAATAGGCCTATAATCCTCCATGGAAGTGGCGTTAAGCACTTTAGGAACCATCACCAAAATGGTATTGTTAATCTCTCTTAAGAGTTTTCCGAAGGTGAAGAAATCCATTACTGCAACTGTGACTAAGGGACAAACCGTCTCCCAATTTTCTATGAAGAACTCCGCTGTGAAACCATCCAGTCTAGGTGCCTTTCCCCTAGGCAAGGAGAAGATAGTGTCTTGGACCTCCAACTCTGTAACCAACCGAGTGAGGAGCGTAGCATGATCATCCGAGAGTGGATGCTGGATAACCTCCCTCAGGTCCTCCAGCAAAGGTCTAACCAACTCCCCTTGCGACGCCAAGAGGTCCTCAAAAAACTCTACAAAGCGACGCTACATCAACCGTGGCTCGGTCACCTAGTTCCCCGAAGAGTCGAGGACGGAAAAGACTCTATTTCTCAAATGTCTTTTGTTGACATACTAGTGGAAGAACTTGGTATTGCGGTCTCCCTCCCTGAGCCATCTGACCCTAGACTTCTGCCTAAAGAAGGACTCCTCTTAGGCATGCAACTCTGCAAAGATACGCCTTTGGTTTTTTTCCACCTCAGTAAGGTCAACAGAAAAGGGATTTTGCTGCAAGCCTGCTTGAGTGGTCTCCAACGTCTTCCTCACATCAAGAGTTCTGGCAGAGATATTAGAGAAAGAATCTCTATTGGGCTGCTTGAGTCGACATTTAAGAGCCTTGAGCTTACAAACAAGCCTATATATAGGGACTTCAACCCTCGGGGCATCCCAAACTTGCGAGACAATCTCGTTGAACTCCGGATGTTTCATCCAGAAGTTAAAAAATTTGAAGAGCTTTCTCCAAGGAGTCGAACTAAGCACCTTCACCACCATAGGCGAGTGATCCAAAATTCCCGGCGCCAGGAAGGAGGCTTCTGAGTAAAAGAGATCCAGACTCCACTTGGCGTTCACCAGAACCCTGTCGATTTTTCTTGCCTTCCTAAAAGGCCCTGAGGATGTCGTCCAAGTATCTAAAATCAACAAACCTCAGGTATTCCAACTCAGCCTGCTCCAAGCACTGTCCAAACTCATCAAAACAAGGGATCCAATTTTCAGAGCCACTGACACGGTTCGATGGATCCTTAATAGCATTGAAATCGCCCAAGACAAGCCAGGGAGTGTCGTGGAGATGGATGCTTCTGGATATGATATCCTCCTAAAGAGGTCTCCGTAGCGAAAATGAGTGATCCCCATAAACAAAAGAGATACAGCAAGCCACCCTAGAATCCAGTCTCTCAAAGTTCCCATGAACCGCCTGCTTGGTAACTAAGAAGGCTTCAAACTTAACCCTTAAGGGGTCCCAACCAACCCAAATTCTGCCCCTAGGGGAGAAGTCGTAGTTTGCAATCCAACACCAATCCCTCAACAGGCTTTCGGAAATGGAGTTGAAGCGATTCTATGGCACCTTAGTTTCCAACAAACCAATACATAACAAGTGGTTCGATAAAACCAGGTTACGAACCTTCGCTGGCCTAGTCGAGTCGACAAGGCCTCTAATATTCCAGCAACCTATATACATATGTACAAAAGAGAAAAAGAGTAAAATCTAATTTGTAAGACATCCGATTGAACTTTTCCATCAAATATTCGATTGATCTAATTTATGTGCCTACAGAAAGCTTGTTACCTAATAAATCTAAAGTTTAGTCCAATTTCAAAAGTTGTGTTAGGTTCACGAATTTTCCAAAATTGGACTAAAAGGACAAAGTTATGATATTTTCAACGTTAATATATATATGATAGATTTGATTTTTGTAGTGTAAGCTTGTGACTTTGATCTTCTAGATGAACTTTATTGATCGGGGTCAAATCACAAAATTTTCAACACCTCAAGATTGTACGGCCGTGATTAAACGTCACGATATCTGGAGAAAGGGCGTCCAATTTGTGCAAATTTGGTATTGTTGGAAACCCCTTGATGGGCACAATCCCTCCTATCGACATTTTAATGACATTTTATTTCCGATCAACTCTGGCCAAACCTTAGGTGAAAAATTAAGTATCTACATAGTTCAAGGATCCAATTAAACTTAAATTCCAGGATTAGACTAATCAGATTAAAAAAATTGAGGAATTATTGATGCTTCTATTCCAAATCATGCAGTGGAAGAGACTCTTGCCTCTAACCATGGATTAGGAAAATTAAGCGTAATAAGATTATGGTCACCCTTCACCTTACGCTCAATTTTTTACCTCATATTCCCACCTCAACTAACTCTCCTGCTTTCCCTCGCCTATGATTAAGGTTCAATGTGGACAAAGAGACGCAATATGACCCCTACCGTGGCAATTAAAATATTCCACGTTAGATCCTATACCGGAACTGACCTGATTTATTTCCTACATGCGGCTCTTCATGAATTATCGTTGGGAGCCAACCACAAGAATGTAAGATTAGCTATAAAAAGAACAATATATAATCTGTTCCTTGTCTAATCATAGAAATCAAACGATTAATGAACCTAGACAACGTAAACTTGTTTATGCAATCACTGACGCTTAGGGACAAGTGCTTAATATTCCAAGCCTGATTTAACAACTCCCCCTACAGGACAAAGGAACATATTTCTCTTCTGACTTTTTCTTCGTTTGATATTGTTATTCGATCTTTGCTCAAACACTCTAAGTTCATCTACATGTGATGTCAATACTTTTTAATGGATCCAACAAATTCGAATTTAGCACAGCGAACTCATCTACGCCCAAACATGTCATACCTCCCATAGAAATCATCAATAAACGGTCTAATTTAAAAACAAACAATAGTCAGGATCGAGCCGACTATCAAAATCAGTATCAATTTTAACCTTCAAAGAGACAGAGTATCATTATCCTGAACATATCTAGGATGTCCATGCAATTCACTCCCAGAGGTGGCTTTTAACGATCCTAACACAGAATACTCTTAGGCCAATGTTCTTATTTACCTCCAACCTGCTTATGTTGTGGCCCATACTACTCACCTAGCTCATCCCCTTCCCACACTAATCCTCTTCCGAGAATTCACCTAAAGATTGAATTTTAGCACGAACTTCTCACAATAGAATAATTCCTATTTGTCTCTCTAGGGTTATGACTAGTATTATCCCCAACATGGATCAGCCTAGGAGGGTGTCCTAGAATCCCCGAATGCTTACAAAGTTGTGTGTGCAACTAGGACCACAACATGTCTAGATTGGAACCTCACATCAGTCTCTATAGGACGTTTGCCACTACTTATATTCCTCAAACCTAGGTGGAGACGTGCTTTCTAACTCATCGATCCTACTGGATATTAAAAAGCATATCATGCTCTAACGCGCTAATACTTTCCTTAAGAACAATTTGTTTTCCTCGAACGTCATGGACGGTCGTGTTTATGCAAAACTAAATAAATAATGCTGAGATAAAGGAATTGTGCAGATAAATAATGAAATAAATAAAACCCTCTATGCTCAACAAATCAAAATATGGAATTGAGAAAATTACTAAAAAAGTCATAAACTTATTGAATTTATACCAATTTGGCGTAAACCCTTTAATTGTGCTAATTGAGTTCTAAATATTTTCATGTTTTGTCGATTAAGTCAATCCAATCAATTTTGATCGGAAATTGCCGGATGTGGACACTGATCATTGTATATAGCACAGCTGAAGCTGACATGAACATTTTAAAATATTTTAATAATGTTTTGCAATTTTTAATATAAAATCTTTTTTTCCTTTTTTTTTTTTATTTATTTATATTTCTTCCTCTTTCCCTCTTCTATTTACTAGCAGCTAGCAACTGGCCACAAGCCATAACTAGGAGGGCAGGTCTTGCCTAGGCAAGGGCAAGTGCCAGTGAGGGCTCCCCCACAAATCTAGTGAGGCTAACCCTTGGCCAAGCCAAGGTGGCCTCATTGGGCATTGCCTATATGAGGACAAGGCTTGATGAGGATGCCTTGGCCTAGCTAATGCGCCACAAGGCCCCATCATCACACCTCCATCTAGATTCAACACTAGCTCCTTGCCCACTTGTGTCATCGTCGGGTCCTTCCATCTCTCTCTATCACCATGCATGAAGGTCGCGTAAGTTGCATGGTAATGAAGGTCACATGGGTTGACCCTGCTAGATTTGGCCTAAGTGATGTTGACTCTCGCGGGGACCCACTTGGATGAGGGTGAGCCTCGCCCTCACCAAATCTGGCGAGGCCCCGTAACCCTTTGGGCTTGCGGTCGGTGGCTGGTCACTAGCCATTGGCAAAAAGAAGTGGAAAAAAAAGATAAAAAAATTATTAAAACCATTAAAATGTCCATATTAGTACTAGTTGTATCACGTAGGACAACCAACTTCTTAGTCAGCAATTTTCAATTAAAATTGACTAAGTAAACTCAATTGGCAAAATATGAAAATGTTTGAAACTTAACTAGCATGGGTTAAAAACAACACAAGTGCCATAACTTTCGTATAGTATTTACTTGAGGGTCATAATTTTTTTTTTCGCACATTTGAGTGCCATAAATTTGAAAATTGATCACTTGAGTACCATCAATGATTTGCCTTGACATGGATGACAGTTGCTTTATGTGACTTCACTTGGCTAATGTGAACAATTTTTAATTTTTAAATTTTAAATTTTAAATATTTTTTGAATTTTTTATTTTTATTTTTCTTTTCCATTCCCCCCTCTCCACTTTTTAGGGTTGGCAAGGGTTACCAGTGGTCCTTATTTGCTGTAAAACCCTCGTGCTTGGCCATGAAGGCCCTCACGAGGTCTGGGCAAGGGTTTGATAGCCAACAAGGGTTGCTAGTGACCCTCATCCGCCCTAAAAAAAGAAAATATAAAGGAAAAAAAAAAATCAAAATTAAAAAAAAAAAACTCCTCTTCAAGTGGGAAATTAATAAAAAAATTCACGTAAGATGATTTGTCGGAAATGGCACTAAAATAATTGATTTTGCTCTAATGTGGTATTTAAGTAAGCGAAAAAAAAAAGTAATGACCCTAAAGTGAGCACCATATAAAAGTTATGACATTTACGCTATTTTTCTTCCCAACTAACACAATTACAAGGTTAAGGATTGAATTAACACAAATGCAATAAATTTAGGACCGTTATTGGTAATTTTCCCAATCAAAATGCAATGTCAATAATTATGCAAACAAATTGCAAGTCCAAATTCTTTTTGGGTTTTCTCTCTTTTTTTAACCTAACCAATACAAAGATAGAGCTGCCAAACGAAGAGATTCTATTTCCCAACGAAATTTGAAGCGAGAAAATATACATTTTCTATAATCGTTCTCACACTACACAATCACTCTAGTATTTGGTAAGCAATTGGAGTTTGAGAGAGATGGATCATAATTAAAAGCAACGCAGTTTGCACTTTGACCAATTCATACCCTAAGTGGGCATATCCAAACTTAAATGAGAATTTGGTAATCCTCAGGTTAAATCAGGGCCACCAAGCTATATATCCTTGTAATCTCGCAATTTATATATGATTTTCTCTTCATTAAGTTGATGGGTCAAGTCTGATTTCTCGGTTAACAAGGTTCCACAAGGACCATTACCTTATCAGACTCAGCAGATCCATGATGATATACATGAAAAGAACAATTTTATCCCGCACCTTTTTCAAAAGGGTAAAAAGCATGGAATTCGGCAGGTTTAGAAAGGCGGACATAAAGATCCCCAAAGTCAGAGTTGCCAACAAAAGCGGCATTTTTGTCAAGATGGGAAGCAAAACCGTTTGCGGAACTCTATGCTGCTGTCGGTGCGGGGAATTCTATGCAAATTCCGCGTCTTTTCCGCAAGAAGGGCGTCCCGTCTTTAATTTTCTTTTAGACGTCACGGGTGATGAATGGAGGTCCACTCCGCTCCACTGCCCCGAAGAGGCCGGCCGGCCGACATAGGGGTCGTGAAATTTCGAAGACTTTGACTTGAGTCGAGACAGAAACCACCACGCCTCCAGTTGGTCTGTTCCGTCTTTAGTTTGTCAGTTGTTGTCAGTGGGCCTCTCCCGAAGGTTAGTGTCGGATCCAGTTGAGGTGCCGTGACCGGTGATTCGTCTAGAAGTGTGGACGGTTCGCGATGTACAAGCTCTACCTGGAATCATAATGGCCAACATTTACCTCGACATTTCGTCGAGGGACTTGGCCTGCTTTCATTTCGCGCCCAGAGCAAGATTTCTTTCCGGGGAAGCTAACTGCCCTTCCAGGAAACTTCCATGTCAACGGGTCCTCGTCAACTGGGCTTAGGCTTCTATATCCATACCAAGAAGGGCGAACTACCTGAAGCTTGTAAACCCTGTGAACCCCTATGCCTCTCTCTCCCCCTCTGTTCGCCCTAGCTTCTACTTTTGTTACTCCGAGGTGGTCACTTTTCCTGATTTCGCTGAAAAGTTCATCTTGGGTCTGACGTGAAATTTTGCCGGCTGTTCTTACTTGGTGGATTGCTACATCCATTGTTGCACCTTACAGCGAAAAAAATGGTCTTCAACTGTAAAGGGTTTTACTTCGATGAAGAAAACCAGGAGGTATTGCGCAAAAGTTTTGCCGAGAAACTAGCAGAGGAGGTGAGTCTTGCAGTTGTATGATCATGTTCCCGAGTTCAGTTTCTGATGATGATTTCTTGACCAACTTTTGCTTTCCTTGATGCCAATTTTTTGTTGTCTTTATTGAACATTTGTAGCTTCCTGCCGCTGAGAAGAGCAAAAGAACCAAAGGCAGCAGGGCGAAGCGAGTAGTGCCAGTGGCGAATGACAACACTGAGTCGAGGCAGCAAGACTCTGAGAATTCTGAACCCTCCTTGCCTCAGCTTGAAGGTAACTATGGCAGTGACTTCATGGAACCACATCAGAAGACAGAGAACTCAGGGAACCAAAAGACTCAGAAAGAGGTGACCTATTTCGGCTGAAGTTTCTGCTTTCTCTGCTGATTTGACAACCAGCTTTGTGATTTCTCGTTAGTTAGGTTTGAGCTAATTATTGGTTATTGGGTGCCTCTAGCATTCAAGTCCGCTGCATTTGAGAGTTGGAATGCATTGCAAGTGTGATGGGTGCGCCCAAAATATGAAGAAAATCTTCAAGAAATTTAAAGGTCAGTGAAGCATTGTTGAAAATTTCAGTGCCTTTGGTTTCAGTTTCTCAATATGCAAAAGTCATCACATAATGCGGTTAATCTAGAAAGAAAATGTGCGTGAGTAATGTCAAAATCTGGTCTCCGCCATTTGCTTAAATATCTCAAGTGAAAATGGTCCAACATCATCCGTTGGACTCTTACCAAATTATTCTTGCATCATAATCGTTGAAAAAGAATTCTGCCGGCTTCAGTCCTGACAGTTTTCTTTAGTTCGCTTTTTACATCTAAAATAGGTCCTTTCTTTATGCATCAATTTCATGTCTTTTTATAGAAATCTCAACATCAGATGACTTGAAATATTCACGTTGAGTAAGTGTCTTAACGGATGCAGCAAATTATCTTAGATCACACTTGTATCCGTATGTGTTTGAAAATCATGCATTCTCCATTTGATGACACAAAAGCATAGATCACCTCCTCCACTGTTTTTTTTTCTTTTTAATGTTCTCTGGGAAGCACATGGTATTGCCTTTGCAAATCATACCACTTTATCCTTTGCTGAACGTCTTCTGCAGCTAGTCATCCTATATTTGATCTCTATGCAGGAGTTGGCACGGTTAAGATACATAGAGACAAGGAGCTAGTAGAAGTGACAGGAATAATGGATACCAACAAACTCGTCATCTACCTTGAAGAGAAGCTCAGGAGGGATGTGGAAGTGATGCCCATTCAAAACGATGAAAAAGGTGCCAATCCCACTCAAAAACACGGAGCAGGTCAGGGGCTCATATATCTGTTTGATGCTTGACATATTGTTAGTGTTCATGGTTGATTGAATTTCTTACATTGTGAACTCCTGTAACTCCAAGAGTCATGGTGGTGTTAACACTCACCAGATTAAGGTGTTGTACTTTCATAAAGTGGGTCTTTCAAGTTCAATGGAGCACTCTCTACTCTCCGATACTTTGTGTAGTCCCTCCATTACACATCAAGCAAAGGGAACAGTTGAATCCCATTGAGATAGTGAAACTTTATGGATGATGGGCTGATTTAATGTAGGAAGCAGAAAACGAAATTTTGAAATATGTAAACTGGATTTTGTTATCGTCATTGACATCACTTTCACTTCACAACCTTATTGCCTATCCCCTTTGCCCTATCTAGAATCACCACCATTTTCCAATCTTAACATAAAAATCCAGGAGATCCAAGAGTAGATGCAGTACAATCAAAGCTTCATGCTCTAACTGTACAGATGACGGGGCAAATGAATGGTGATGTGAAGAGTGAAATTATAGGGAGGATGGAATAGTAGTTGAGATAATGAGTGATGAGCACAAATTTATTGCTGAATAGTACACAGAAAAGGTTTCTTTTATTTGACACGGAATCTTCAAACACTTGAGTATGAAGATTCCTGGTCAAAAACAAAAAGATCCAGAATCCAGAATTCTTTTTCCGCTGATTTATTTGGTTTTGGTCCACCAGGTGTTAGGCACATTACAAACATAACTGACAATGCCTCAAGGGGAAAGGAAGTATACCCAGATGTGCGGAAGCTTGAGGAGCAAAATCTTGAGAAGACTAAACTGACATTTCCTCAGCCTAGGAGAAGGAATAGGAATTATAATGAGGTGAGTTTGATGACTTACAATACTGAGTGAAACACAAGGGCATAATGCTGTCGTGACATGTAAATCTTCTCACTCACCAGATAGGGAGAGCTGAAAATTGCCTCGTAAATAAACTTATGCCTATTAAAGTAGCCTTATAGAACTTCTTCATTACCAGTTAATTTTGCGCATTGATATAAGAGGTTAATGAACTCTAAGAAGTCGGGAGAAGAAAACTGATTACCATTATATGCTGGATTCAGGAAACAGGTATGGTGCTTTTGAAGATCGGAATGCACTGCCTTGAAGGATGTATTCCGCAAACACGAAAAACTATAATGAAATTTCCAGGTTGGATAGCAAAGCTCTGTTAGTGTCTGGAGACTGTTGGTTTACCTTGTTTTTACTTTTTTACTGTCAGTACTTGCTTGAGGCATGTGATAATGTGTTATCTCCTATCAATACCTAGATTTAGTGAACACTTCAACAATATATCAATGAATATTCCCTAATAGAAATAACCACTTGTGAGAATTTCTACAAGCTGCTCTCAACTGCAAAACTTTTATATTCAACTTAGTATACATAGTGCACAGAAGAAGTCATAAAAGCAGTTAGCTGATCAGCACGTGGAGACTTACCTGTTCAGATAGTATTGTCTTGATTGCTCGAGTAGTGTCAGAAATGGAGATATACATATTAGTGGGGTAATATTACATTGGTGTATCTGTTTTTCCTTTTCTTTTCCTGAAGCTACAAATTAAGAGAAATCACATTTTGCAGGAGTTGAATCAGTCAAAGTCGACAAAAGTAAGGATCTGGTGATGGTGGCTGGTGCAACTAACGCGAAAGAACTTGTAGCCTATCTGGAAAAGAAGCTGAAACGAAGGGTGGAGGTTGTTCTTGCTCCAAATGAAAATGTTACTGGTGACAATAAAGAAGTAGGGGTGACTAAAACAGAGACTCTTAAGGGGCCGGCAGCTGCTCATGAAGATGGTAGGAACATGGATGTAGAGATCGAAAAAGAAGTTAAGAAGGAAGCTAAGGAAATACAGATCAAGCAAAAAGTTAAGGATGCGAAAGTGGAGGATGAAAGGTATACTCTCCATGATGGAGGATATGATGGTACCAAAGAAGATAAAGAGGATAAGAAGGGAAATGAAGGAGTTGAAGACAAGGTCATAGAGGCCGAGGGACATGGCTATATATCTCACGTTGGGGAAAAGCATAAAGAGCTTGAAAGGGAAGCTGATAGGCAAACTAAATATCAACAAGATTATTTTAGATATGTGTACCGTGATTGTGGGACTAACATATTCAGTGATGAAAACCCCCATTCATGCGCAATCATGTGAAGGCTATGATTTTGGGTGTTTGATAGATATTATGAAGATCCAAAGTGTCAGGTATATGTGGGTCAGTAAAGAGTGAGGAAACAGAGAGATTATTCATGAAAACATTGTGCATTTTTATGTGAAAAGGGGAAAGAAAGTAAAAGATTGAAGTGGATTTGGTGCACGGGGATGTTTTACATTGAAGTTGCATGATGGGGTCTACTTCTTGTGGAAGGGACTTGATACTTGAGAAATAACAGCAGAAGAGAGATGGGGCTTTTTCGGAATTACAGGTCTTTAAACAATTCTGGTTGTTGGTATTTGATTGTTTCTGTTTTGCTAGTGTGGAAATTAAATGTTCTGTAGCTTGTTCTTCACTCTTTATACGAACCGAGATCTTTATGTATATGGGTTCTGGGCACAGATTGCACCTCTTGGTGCCTTAAAATGATTCTTTTATACTTTCCCTATTCCTCTTTTGTATTCATTTGGTCCGTTAGAAAGTATGCAACAGATGTCACAATGCAATGCGTATTCCAATATCGACAATGCCAGTCTCATTGAACTAAAGCAAGAAGACCTACCCTTTCTTTCAGCATATTCAGGAATCTTCCTCCTTCTTCAATTCAGTTCTGCTTATATCAGAACTTTCTTTCTTGGGAAGAAGAGATGCATATGAAGTGGAAGTTTGGCAGTAACAGAAAGATGCAAACTCATGAATTTCTCCGGTTTGGTTTCAATGCATTAAGATTTCGATGGCTCCATAATACTGCAACTTCGATTGAATGCAAGATCTGAAAATAGACATTATTTTCTGTGTTTTCAGTTTTGTGTCCAATAAGACTCCTCACGCCAAGCTCATCTCCAAAGTTACTGAGTGTCCTCAGTATTCTGTGGTAAGCGTAAACTGACGGAATGACTCGAATGAGTAACCAAATTACGTCCATCTGTCTCTTGTTTTAACTTCTGCAAGATTCTACAGATTTCTGAGATGGGATTTGACTGAATGATCCAGGAATTGATCAAGATGAAGCAGATTTTGTGTTTGAATGATAGTATCTTTCTCAAATAGCAACTTTGCCGGTCAAGATCACTCTATACGCTTGGATGGGACTGTTTACTTGTAATGAGTTGGTACTTAAGACAAAGGAATCCAAATTTGCATAACGGTTGCCTTTAGTTCAGGCCACTTTTTTGACAAGAACCAGTCAACAGCCCCATCAATCATGACAAAACATAATAATAGAATATACTAATTGCCCAGGAAAATATGAACTGGCGTGCATGATTTGATTACGATGCATGTCTTCGTCAACGTTTCAACATATTTTAGGAAATGAGACAGTCGCGAAAGATCTTCTTCCCAGCACTAGATATAACTAAGGTCATAAAAGGTCATTGCCAAAATTATGAGGTAAAAGAAAGTGACAACCGCGTTGAACGAGCCTATTATACAGAGCAGCAAAATAGACATCTCTCTCTCTCAAATAGCAGCAAAATAGACATCTCTCTCTCTCTCTGTTGTAAAAACCAATTTATTTAGTCAACAAGTTTGTAACTCCTTCACTTATATCTATTTGTTTTGCAGAAAATAATTTCTAGTAAAACATTTTCCTAAATTTTCTGGCATTTATTTTACAGAAAATGAATTATTTTTTTCATGTGGGGAAAAAAACCTTCTAAAATAGGGAAAAATGTTTTTCATCTTTTGAAAAATGAAAAATATTTTCCTCACTTAGCTGTTTCTTATCTTACACCTCTACAAGCCCTAACTTCTTTCTTTTTTCTTTCTCTTTTTTATTTTTTAGTTCTTAAAAATTCGAGTTATTTTTTATTTTTAAGTTTCTTTTATTCTTTTTATTTTTTTCGTTTTTCTCTTTTTCTTTTCTTTGTTTTCCTCCTCTTCTTCTTTCTCGGCCGATCGCCAACCACTACAACCGCCGATGACTGGCCACAGGCAAGCCTCGAGCTTGCAACAAGCTCAGACTCGCTGCTCACTAAATTGGTGAGCACGACCATCAAGCTTGAGGCTTGCCGATCTAGCAAGGCCCAAGGCCGGCGAGGCCTGAGGCCAACGAGTCTCGATACAATGATCACCACCAATTCGTGCGATAATCCTCAAGCGTTTAAATCAGGTTTTTCTAATGGCAGAAGGCAATCTTAAGAAGCAATAGGACATGGTGAGTTACTGTCTTCGATTGTCCCTTCGAAGTTGAAAATCCGGTGCTGGTTTTGAGGTCGATCTTAAGGTTTTTAGGGTTTCATTTTTTATTGCCGATGATTGCCTCTGTGAGGCATGCACTCGCCGACCTCAGGCCTTGCTAGATTGGTGAGCAGCACGCCTGGGCTTGCTAGAGGTGGGCAAGCCTAGAGCTCGCCAGCGAGCTCGAGGCTCGCTTGTGGCCAATCACCAATTGTCATAGTGGCCGGCAACCGGCCAAGAAGGAAGAAGAAGAGAAAACAAAGAAAAGAAAAGAAAAATAAATATAAAAAGGAAAAGAATAAATAATTTAATAATATTTTTAAAAAAATTTAAAAAAATCAAAATTGATTATTTAAAAAATAATGAAAAACGATTTCAAAAATATAAAGTAATAATAAAATTATTGAAAAGGAATGTACAGAGGAAAAGATTTTTTTATCAAACAATGGAAAATATTTTCCACTTCATTTTCAAGTTTTACTCGAATATTGTAAAACAATTACATTTTACTGAAAAATAACTTTCTAGAAAATATTTTCCAGAACCACAATATTTTTTGTGAAATAAACGAACCCTTAACAAAGCAATCTTTTATTGGCTCGATATTATAGACATTGTCTCGGAGAATGAGAGGGTTCATCCTTAATTTTGACACTTATCATCTATATATATTATTAAAAATTTGTATTCTATATTCATTGTGTCTCATTCAATAATTCATCTTAATAAAATTGTTACTTATGTTTAAGTTATAGGAACATTATCCATAAAGTCATAAACTTATTAAAATTTTGTCAATTCAATTATAAACCTTTTAATTTTACCAATTTTTAACCAAAATTCATTGACATGGACGGCGGTGATGCCACATAGGACAATCGCTAACATGAACAATTTTTGTACAATTTTTTGTTCTTTTCTTTGCCTTTTTTATCTATCAAGTCTAACGAGGGTTAGTTGACCCTCATCAACCATAGGCAAGTTCCCTTAACCCTCGTCGGCTAATAGGCGAGGGCCATAAAGCCTTCGCTAGTTGAGGGCGAGGGTCCCAAACCTCACTTAGATCTAGAGAGAGCCACAACTCTCGCCCGCGCTAACGAGGGCTTCACAATTTGGGTGAGGGTTGTTGGTTGTTTATTTGTAAAACAATAAAAATAATATTTTTCCTTATCTCATATAGGAAAGTTGGAAGAATGTGAGCTAATATATAAATGTGGGTGTATTCTAGTTTGTTCAAATGAAGATAGCAGATTGTGGGTTAGACCCCATAATACCGTATGCGGCACTAGTCCTTTGATTATTATTATTTTTTTGTTTCGTCCAGTTATTTTTCTAATCTTTATTAGTCGCGTCACAACCTTTTAAAGATTGTATTTGTTCAATTGGTATATTATGAAGTTATGATCTTCGAAATCAAAAAAAGAAAATTATTATTATTATTTTATTCCAAATTTTTAATATATGTTTTTCAACATATCTTTTGAAAACATATTTATTCATTTTGTAACCTTTTCCAAAAGATTGCTTTTGTGAAAAAAAAAAAAAAAAAAAGTCTAAGATAAGTACGTGAGTTTTTGGGTATCAATGATTTTTAAGACTTGTCGATTTTTTCTTTTCAAAAATAAAAAAATACAGCCATTTTTTCAATTGTTTTCCTTTTAGAGTTCCTAGAGATAAGCAATTTTCCTAATAAGGGCTTCACAGCTGGCAAGAGTTGGCTAGCTCTCGGCTATTACTAGCAAGGGTAGGCCAGCAACCCTAGCCATGCTTGGAAGGAATAAAAAATATAAAATTGATCAGATGGACTCAATTAGTAAAACGTGAAAATATTTAGAATTCAATTGACAAATTAATAGATTTAAAACTCTTTGGACAATTTTCCCTTATCACATTCACTTTTAGAGTATGGAACTAAGCTTTATATAAAATTTAACCAAATCACTACAATTACTCTGTCTAATTGTGAAGATTATATTTGAAGATAGATGTGGGAAGAAGCTTGGCTAAATCAAAATTCATGATACAAGAGAAAAAGAAAATTTGATTAAAGAATTAAATTGAAATTTTTTTATCCTAACCAATATATAAACCCCTATTTGACTAGGTATCGATCGATATTATGATAGATGGATCTTCTTAGTCCTAAAAGCGTGATGAGGGCGTTGATTTGACGAATTTATTTAAATGGGCGGTGTAACTTACCTCTGAACTTGGCTTCCAAGAATGAAGAACATAAAATTATACAAACCCCAACTACTAAATTTCTTTTCATATCTTGATTAAGAGAAATTGTCAAGAACATTCTACGCAATTATGCTCTACGGAACTCGGACCTGGTCAGCATTTTTCCGACAATGGGCCCGGATCATTTATTCTAAGTAGCAATCCACTGTTCACTACACCAACCAAATGATTTCTTTAGGGTGAAGATATAAGACCCAATCAAAGCTACATGATTGACTTGAGAAGTCTACGTAAATAAATATCAGTTACTGTTGAGAGATTGAAAGCTACTAGTCTTGAGAGAGAAATTTCGCTTATCAAGTTCCGGCGCTGTTGGTGGAATTTCTTCCGTTTTATTAAAGATGATTTAGATCGAGCAGATGACATAAAAATATAAATGTAGATGTGGGCACACATGAATTGTTACATTAGTTAGTACCTACTGCTTGCCACATCGTTTTGAAAAATAATCTAGCATTCCTGACCTCAGTCATCATTCTATATGATTCTAACGTTTTTTTTATGCATATCATCTGTTAAGACTGTTCAAAGGGCGGTGGGGTTGGGCGAGGTGTTTCTTGATTCGTACCCAGAAACTTACCTCCTTGTCTTGTCATTCTTTGCCTCTTCTCCAAAAGGTCTTCGCCCGCCACAACACACTAAAACAAACATCCTAGGGTCTCCTTATCTCAACCCATCTTTGCGTATTCTTGACAAAGAAGAAACTCGCGAACAACGTAAAATTACTCTCGCGAAACTCGCAGCATAGGCCGATCTCCGCCATCTCCTCCGGCTCTCTTGCCAGGCTCATCTGGTGAATAGCAAAATCTTCACGTCTCAAACTCTTCCGTTTCTTCTTTTTGTTTTCTTCCTTTCCTCTTATTGTCGCCGAACTTCATGCCCGGCAACGTACTTTCCATTTTATCGATGCTAATATCATAGACGTTGCTTGATTTTGTAGTGTATATACATGGTCATACGTTACAAAGAGTTTTGCTTTGACGTGGATGAGAGTGCTCTTGTCGGCACCGGCAACAAACAAGCAGATGAGGTGAAGTTTTTTCTGCTTTTGCACTCATATTCGTTGGGAATTCAGTAAAAACTAGGCAACTAAGCTAGATTCCACCTGTACTCACATCAAAGGAAAGAAATGAAATTCCATCAAATAAGGTGAACATGTGCATATGAAGGCAGATCTCTTCATTTACTATTACGAGAAACCATCTTTTGATCTTCAGATATACTTTCCTTCTTGTCTTGGCAGCAGCTAATATGTGAAACTCGAAAAGGGAATGCCGCCAGCTCAAGCGCCAAAAAGAAAAGAAATAAATTCCAGATCTTTTCGAGAGATAGAGGTGGAGAGGTTAGCAAAGTGGAGAAGGTTGCTACCAGAAACGAAGGTAAAATTATTTTTCGCCACAAAAATGTTTGCTGCTAATCTGCTGAGTCAGTTAGTTTCCTTGATCTCGACAGGCTCATAGTTAGATTCTCCGATATCCTTGCACATATTCAGCAACTATATCTAATCTTGCGAAAGTACATAAATCAAGTAAATATTATCAGCCTCTCCTTTATTAGCAAGTGCCCCGCCCCACAAAAAAAAAAAAAAAAAAAAAAAAAAAAAAACATAAAAGATAAGTTCTCTTCTAAATGATAGTACCTAGCTCTTTAAGAGCTTACCTGGGACTGTTGTAGTTTCTTCTAGCCTCTGGTGTTATAATTCTGTTGTCTCTGAACATAGAAAACATTTACAATGAAGGGTGAGCGTTTGTAATTTGGCGGTCCGAAACCAACCGCAGCCCAAAAGCTCCAAAAGCACGCAGGTGCTTCCTGGAGCGCAGGTGCGTGGCTTCTGAGTTGCTTCTGGAACTCCAAAATCTTTTGCTTTTTAGAGATGTAGTATCTTCAAAGAGCCAAAAAAAGGCACCCTAAAAAGGCTAAAGCTATTGAAGAGAAACACTCACAAACACCGTTGCAAACATCCACTCCGCCTTGGAGCTATTCTAAGTCGTTAAGGTCTCAACTCACAATTTTATTATAGACTTACTTAAAAAGAGATCATTCCATAAGCTAAAAAGTCTTACTGCGAGAAGACCCGGATGAGTGTAATAGCAAGAAAAGAAGACTGCCTACAATATATGTGCAAGACAAAAGAAAACTATTCCTGTGCATATATTTTGTCATCTTGTTCTTCTGAGAATGACAAAGAACCTGCTGAGGGCCTAATTTACACTGAAGAAACAAGAATTTAGCGGACAAACTCATTGGCCAAAGGAGTAAAATACAAGCTATGCGAGGTCTTCTAAAACATTCGTTAGTTGTGGTGGAAGTCCCATGTAAACCCAACTCTCAAACCGAAGTCTTAAGAGCTTATTTTATGGCTGCTCTCAGACTTGAGCCACCGGGTACCAAGGACTTGAATGTTGACGATATCTCCAAGAAATCAGCAGTTGTTGGGACTATGTACAAAGCAAAAGCAGAAGAGAGGACCCAGAACAAAAGCATAAGAAGTATGACCGGCATCTCTCCCCTCCCCCATCCTAAAAGCAGCCATGATAACAATTACAAGGAACTGCCTAAGTTTTTCTGCTCTTTCTTTCTTTTGGTGTACTGAATCCTCATTTATCTAGAAAGGTAGTAGCTCCAAGTTAATATTATAAAAAAATGTCCAGTCTTGAACCTATAAAGGCCAAAGCAGAGAAGTTGCTCCTCCAAACTGTCCCCCAGAAAAGCTTTTGAGTTGAACTGTTTTCGGATTTAAGTGAAAATACAATTAATAAGCCCATATAATACTACAAAGTATGACGTATATGAGTGAATATGTTAATTTTTTTTTAATGGAAGTCACAATAATAACAATTGCAAGAATCCATAGTACCACTAAGTCGAGGCTACAACTGAAGTCTTGGACTGAAGTTCTTTAGAAAAAAGCTGTTTGTTTCAGCCAAGTGAAGACTATAACTCCCACCAAACAATACCCATATTTTCATGGCATGACCCATGTTGCAATTCCCATGAAAACATGGACTCTCAAGATCACATACGGGCATTCCTCCTCTTTCTTGGCTCTGTTCATCAGGCACAAAAGATGTTGAGGTTGAAAATGTTGCAGAGAAAACAGCAAGAGTTAAGGCTTTGGAATGGGACCCAGTAAAGTTAAAAGAGAGGGTTCAGGAGCAGCAAGAGCACAAAAGCGAGAAATGTGACCAGCTAATCTCTCCTGGCCAGCTAAAAAGCAACCATGGTAGGAATTAACAGGAAAGGAATTAAACAAACATATAGTGAATATTGTATAGTAGCCTATATCTTTCAATGTAAACCAAAACTGACCAAATTTCTTTGAGCTTCCACCAGGCACCAGGGACATCTACGTCAACAGTATTCCAAGAAAATCACCAGTCATTGCAGGAGACAAAAGGAACTTAAAAGAATGCAAGGGGAACGAAAAGACTAACACGTATGTGGTCTCCTCTCCCCAGGGTAGCAGCAACGCAATATTGTATGCAAAAGAGAGCCCTTACAATCAGAAGAAGAATGAGACAGAGGTAATATTCTTACGAGCAGATGAAATCAAACATAGCCTTTTTAAGGACTAGTTTGATCATTGTCACTCTTCTACTTATTTTCAGAGATTCTATGAATTTTCTCATGAGAAAAGTACTGCTATTATCATTGTTACTATTTGGTGAATGGGAAAAGTTTAACTGTGCATGGGTGGATGGCTCCAGAGATCGAGCACCCTGGTGCTCAGGACCAGACTGCATTGTGATGGCTGTATACGGAAAATACAAAGGTGCATTTTAAAGTACAAAGGTAAGATAAACAATCTTCAGTCAATGCTCGACATTTGGGGCTTATTTTACTGAACTGACCATATGCACATGATTGACCCAGGTTACTGCCAAGAAATCTAGAAGGAAACAATGTCAGATAATTAGGTTATGTGAGTAAAACATATATATAAATGATTTGTGTATGTTGAAAAACCAATAGATAATCATCAAATGATTCTTGAAGACTTCTACTTCTCCCAAGTAGATAAGGGACTTTTTCATTCTTGACTCAATTATTCATCAACCAACATGACTTCTTATCAAATGGGTCAATATTGTGTGATTCATCATTCATATTGATCAAAATATTGATACAAATGTCAGATTTAAGGTACCCTACAAGCATAAAAACAAATGAAACGTTAAAAGATGACAAACAGAGAAATTTTATGATGAACATAGTGCATCTACTCTATTAATTTTCTAGCGCTAGTACTCAGTAGCCTGTGGCCTCTCTCTTATCATGCCACTAACCATTTTCTGCAGACATTACTAATGTTCACTATATGACGAGTTTTTATTGCGAATGGCAGGAGTTGAATCGGTGGCTATAGATGCAAGCAAGGATCAAGTATCAGTGACAGGAGTAGTGGACATGAAAGAACTCATATCTTACCTAGAAGACAAGATCAAGAGGAATGTTGAAGTAGTTCCCACAAGAAAAGGAACTGGTGAAGAGATTAAAGACAAGGTTAATATGGGTGGTCTTGGTGGTGATGGAGATTATGGCAAGAAAGAAGAACAAATTCCTCTCACCAAGAATGTGAACCAAAGAGATAGCCACTGGACACTACCTCATCCTATCACACATTGGAATGATGGAGAACTCCATGATCAGAATTACGGCATGGAAGCTTACCGAGGTTACATAAATCACGGTGCTTCAAATCAGCGATTCAATCACTCATACACCCCTGACATTTTCAGTGATGAGAACCCTAATGCTTGCTCTGTCATGTGACAGATCAGTTGTGCCTGTGGATTAAGAGAAATCGTGCTTGAGAATGCTATGTATAACCAAGTGTGCAGTGTATATAGGTCTTTAGGGTCAAACCAGAGTTTCCCAAGTCATAATGTTGACAGAAGAAAGGTAATACTTTCCTAAAAAGGAGGAAAATGTAAAGAGTAAGGGAAAACTTTTCATTTAGTGTAGCTGCCAGTAAGGACCCTTGATCCCTGCTAACACATTTGGCCAGATCAGAGTGACTATACTGATTGTCTGCCGTCATTTGCTCCTATCGAGCGGGGCTGAATTCTGCCATATTGGTGGATGGGGATTTGGGATCATACTAGGTTAGTGCTAGCCACAGATACATATGAAAAATGTGGTGGCCCACTGTTGTATTTATTTGGCTTTCTGGTTCGGTAGTCAATGTACAAAATCATCATGCTTTATCGTACTGCCTCATCTCTCTCATACGATGTCCAGAAATCTGCAATTGCCAACCCTGTAATTAGTAAGATCCAACCTCAAACGATGTCAAAAATATTCAAGAAGATAATTTGATGAAGAAACTGAAACACGAGAATGCTGGGATTCCACAGAACAGGAAAAGGAAAAATGCAATCTCTCAGAAGCGTAGGGAACCTGGTGTTTCAGGGGAATTCTGGGCTAGAACTCTCGACTTAAACCCAGTATCGTTTTCAATATCAGCAATCTCTTGTGAAATCCTTTTTCCTGCGCATGAACCAAATGACCCCTCCCTTAAGTAAATTCGTTTAAGTTTTTAGTGGGAAAGTTTTAGCCCCTTCAGTTGCAGCTGTTCAGACTCTAGCTACTGAGATGTCAAACTAGTCGGTCAGACGTTTTGATGGAATCAAACACCATAAGTATAAATAGCACAGCTACCGATATAGCACAGCATGATGATGAGTGCAAACTGAGGGAATGAGTACTCAGCAAGATACTACAGATTACTGAGATTGGATTGACCGAACGATCAAGGTTAATCTAGATGAAGTAGATCTTGTATTTCAATGATAGTATCTCTCTCATACAGTGACTTTGCCAGTCAACGTTATGTTATACTGGTGGATGAGACAGTTTACTCGTATTGATAGTGATTGATCGAATTGACCAGTTCATATATACATGATATAAGAAAATGTTTGGAGCAAATGACTAGGCACTCACTAAATCAAGTAACCTAGCTACTCGGGACAAAGAAGACCAAATTTGCATAAAGTTCAAGCGTGATTGCAACGCATATCGTTGATTTGATGTAACGAAGTCGTGATTTAAATTAGGGAAAAATGACATTATCAATCCTTGAACTTTAACCTAATGTGCAACGTCATTTTTAAATTTTCAATCTATTCAATATGATTCTTAAACTATTCTTAGATGTTCAATCTAGTCACTAGACTTTCAATTGGTTTAATCTATTCCTTGGACTAAATAACAGAATCAAATCAGTTCTTTGGTACTTATTCACAAGTATTACACTTACACTTTTATCCAAATGCTAGAATATTTTTTTCGTTTCGGTCCATTTCCTAAATCAATTTTTGTATTGCTTTTTTTAGTCTTTATAAGTATTATGAGATGTCCATTTACGTATATTAGCTTACGATCTCTATAATAGCAAAAGTAGGCCGCATTAGAATTATATTGAGTTGATAGTCGTGCTATTTTAGGAAGGGCTAAGACTACTAAAAATCCCAAACTAGTACTCATGATACTTTTATCCTAAACTAATTTTCATCTCACCAAAATTCTTTACCTATATCCCCATGACTCATTTACCTCATGGTAATTTTTGTCTCACGAAAAATCTCAAGTTGATACCTTTGACCCAAATCTACATTCCATGTCAACCCTAGATCAGTTCTAGTATTTTTTAAAAAATAAAATAAAATTGGTAATAGAACATGGTATAATTTCTGTTGATTTAGGAAATAGATTGAAATGAAACAATATTCCAAGATTTGGGCAACAGTGTAATTATGAAAATTTGTGAATAGTACTAAGGGACCGACTTGAGCTTGTTGTGGAAAGTTTAGGGATTAGATTGAATGAATTGAAAGTTTATAGACTACACTGAACATTTAAAAATAATTCAAGGACCATAGTCGAACAAATTAAAAGATAAAAAATGACATGATATGTTAGGTCAAAATTTAAGGGTCATTAGTGTCATTTTTCTTTAAATTATAAGGAAAGAGAAGTGACAGCCATGTTGAGCAAGCCTATAAAAGAGTTTTTTCTTTTTTTTTTCTTTTTCTTTTTCTAGTAAAGAGCAATATTTGGCTTATATGTAGTCAACAAGTATAACCTAATTCTTTTTGCTCTTACACTAATGGCCTATTTGATAACGTGCCAAATAATGCTTGATTATATTCTTTTGTTTCCCGTAAAAAAAAAAAAAAAAAACAAAAATCCATTTGGTAACTTTTTTATTCTCGAAACAAATTTGTTCATGAGAATAGATTTGAAATAGAATTAAGAATTAGAAAAAAATTAATTCTTTGTTCCCGGGAACAACTCCAAAATCAAGTCTTTTTTTTTTTCTCTTTTCTTTTCTTCTTTTCCTTTTCTTTTTCTTCTTCCTCTAGCCAATTGCCGATTATGGCAATGGCTAGCGACTAGCTAGGGAAGATCTTGATGAGCTCGTCAAAGCCTCGCTAAGCCAAGGTGAGGTCCTAGCGAGCTCACTGGAGCCTCACCCTAGCCTAGCAAGGCCAAGCCTCGAGGTGCTTGGGCAAGGCCGAGCCTAGTCTAGATCCCGCAAGGCCAACCTCGCGCTGGTTGAACGAGGTCAAGCCTTGCTAGTGGCCTGAGGAGGCTTTGTTGACCAGCTAGAGGAAAAAGAAGAGGAGAAGGAAAAAGAAAAAGAATATAATAAAATTATTTTAAAAATTTTAAAAATTCTAATTCACAAAAGAATTTGAGATCTTATTAAATGCATTTATATACTAGGAATAAAAATTTTAAATAGTTACCAAACACCTTCAAATGTTCAAAATCTAGTCCAAAGAACAAAATAAAAAAAAAAATCATTTATAGGCAGAAATTATTACTGGAAACAAAATAGTTAGCAAAGAAGCCATAAGAGGTTAGTCTTTTTGGGCTTGCTAACACTATAATCTTAATCTATTCGCCGAACGGCCAATTTTGGCTTCATGCAATCAACAACAGTTCCATAGGAGCGACCTAACTTATGTAAACCAAAAAATAAAAATAAAAATAAAAATGCATGTCGCCTTCGAGAACGAGAGATCCTTAATATAATAGCCTTCTATCTTATATTCGTTGTGTTATTTCTTTAGTATTAATGGAGACCCTTTACTTGATCAGATAAGAGCTGCGGCCAAAGAAAAGAATTCGACAAATAAGTAAGTACGTATGTTGATCGATATTCGTTAAATTGTTAATAACATTTAGTCGTCACACTCATTTTCAAAGTATGAAAGAAAGAGTTATTAAAATGTAACCGCATTACTACAATCATTAAGTCAAGTCTGAAGATTACATTTGAAGATAGATGTGGGAAGAGCCTTGGCCACAAAACCGATATTCACGATGCAAGAGAAAAGAGAATATTCGATTTTCCAAGAAAAATTAGACTAAAAAGTTTTTTCCAATTGATAAGTGGGTTAATATTACAAAATATCTCAAACTAATCAAATGTAACAAATTTAATCCAAACTAATTTTTTATATCATAAAAAACCCAAAGTCAGTACACCTATGATAATTTACCCTTTATTAGTTTCCATTAAAATTTTACTATCAAATTCTGAATCAAATGACACGTGGCAATTGACGAGTGTACCAGTTTGGGTTTATTCCCTTCATTATTATAGGTGTATGAGTTTTGTGATTTTTCGTGATATTAATTCAATTTAATGAAAAATAACGGAGGGTAAATTTGTTATAAATATATTGATTTGGGATTTTTAAAAGTCAAAAAATTAGTTTGAGGTGAATTTATTATAATCGTACAATTTTGGGTTTTGTTGGTAAAAGAAATTAGTTTATGATAAATTTATCATAAGTGTATCAATTTGGAACTTTTCGTGATATCAACCCTTAATAAGCCTATCAATAACTTTTCAATTAGTGTATATTTGTCAAAGAAAAAAATCCATGAAACCCATAGTACGACAATAGTAGTTTAATATATGTGCCTCTCTACATATTTATTAGTTATATTTAGGGTTAATATCACAAAAAACCCCAAACTACTATACATGTGACAAATTTGTCTCAAACTAATTTTTTTACTACTAAAACCCCAATCTAGTATATTTATAACAAATTCACCCCAAGTTACTTTTTTAATCACAAAAAACCTTAAATTGGTACACATATGATAAATTTACTCCACACTAATTTTTTGACTACCAAAAACCTCAAATAGGTAATCTGTGACAAATTTACTCTAGACTAATTTTTTCACCACCAAAAATCCAAAACTTATGCATTTATGATAATTATACCCTTCATTAAATTGCATTGATATCACAAAAAATTATAAAATTAGTACATCTATGATAAATAGTGAGTAAAACCCCAAATTGATACATTAGTTAACTATCACATGTCATCCAACTCAATAATTTAATAGTGAAATTTAACAAAAACTAATGATGGATAAATTTAGGGATAATTACCAGAAAAGTCTTAAAGTCGATTCAGTCCTAAACTTATTTTTTTTTATCAATTGAGTCTTAAACATTTTGCAATTATACCGATTTAGTCATTCCAATCAAATTTGGCTAGCCGGTCTTTGGTGAACAATTTTTTACTATTATTCTATTTTTTAGAATTTTTAAATCTTTTCTTTTTTTTTTCCTTTTTTTTCTTCTCTTTTTTTTTTTCCCTCTCCTCCCTCCTTCTTCCGACAACCGGCCGGGGAGGAGGGCCGATCATTGGACCGAGACCGCCGGCCAAGCTAGACTAAGGGCAAGTTTGCCCTCTTGTCCCAACAAGGGCTCACCTCACCGTCGTGGGAGAGAGGGCTGCCTAGCCACTAGCGAGGTGAGGGAAAACCTTGCTAGTGGATCGGCAAGCTCGCCCAGCCACTGGTGAGACTCGCCCTCGCCCAGCCATTGGCCAGGCGAGCCCTCACCAAATCTAGGCGAGGGCTTGCCTCACCGATGGTTGGGCGGCCCTCGCCAAGCAACGGCGGGCTGAGCTCGCCCCAATCGAGCCTGGCAGATCCCCTCAATCCAACAATCGGCCCTCCCCTCTAGCTGGTCACCGAAAGAAAGAGGTAGGAGAGCAAGAAACAAAAAGAGAGGAAAAAAAAAGATTAAAAAATTAATTAAGAAATTCGAAAAAAATAATATTATTAAAATATTATCCGCCCATGCTGGCTGGCCAAATTTGGGCAAAATGACTAAATTAGCATAATTATAAAAGATTTATAGCTCAATTAGCCAAAAAAATAATTTTATGACTAAATCGGCACAATTGCAATAAATTGAGAACTTTTTTGATAATGTTTCCAGTAAATTTATCACGAGTATACTTTGGAGATTTTTATGATTGAAAAATTAGCTTGAGATAATTTGTTATGTGTGTACTCGGTTATAGTTTTTCGTGGTATTAACCCTTATATTTATTTTCCTTCTTGACCTATGGAGATAGCTCACAATTCATGCGAGAAACTTATAGAAATATCACATATCCCTTGACTATAAGATCTATATGCTTCTTATATACATTCGATCTCCCTCCATATATACCTTTAAGCTTTTGGATTGAACTTTATAACACGATAAACAATTAATTTATAAAAGATGTATCTTCTTGGTCCTAAAAGCGGGTTGAGGGCTGACGTAGCCAGTTCATTCAAGTACGAGATGAAACTTACCTCTAAACTTCATACAAACCACAACTGCTAAATTTGTTTTGTTTTATATCTTGAATAAGAAAAATTGTCACGAACAATCTACGCAAGTATACTGCGTGTAATTTGGACCTGATCAGCCTTTTGATGACAATGGGCACGGATCAACTGTCCAAGTAGCAATGCCACCGTTCACTAACGTCAAGTCAATCATATGATCTTTTAGGGTAGAGTTATAGGACCCAAACAAAGCAAATTCATTGACTTGATAAGTCTTTTTTCTAGTCTTATATTGACTTGATAGGTCTACGGAACTAAACGTCAGTTTTTTTTTCATCCCGAGAGATTAAAAGCTACTAGTCTTTGATAGAGAGCCTCTAAAGATGGCCTCCCGTGCTGGTTCCTGTTTAGTTCGGTAACAAAAACACAAACAATTATATCCACCCGTGGGCAGCTGTGTTGGTTGAGAATCTCTCCTTTATCGCCGAGGCAGTTGCTAGTGATTTAAGTGGGAGGTCCTGACGGTGGGATGCTGGGGTAGTCTCTCCCGAGGTATAGAGGCCCGGTCCTTTGGTGCCATCCGGGCACAGGGGACCCGTGGTGGAGTCCTCGGTTACCAAAAAAAAAAAAACACAAACAATTGCCAAACAGGTTCTTTCCTGTTTCGTGCCCAGAAACTTCCCTCTTTCATGTTCTTCCCGCACCACAGGACACTCATAAAATTCCAAAGTTCGATCCACCCAACACGTCTTGTACGACAAAGAAGGTGAAATTCCCCTCATGAAACTCGCAACATAAACTGATCCCCGCCATCTCCTCCAACTTTCTTTCGAGGCTAATCTGGTGAATGGCAGAATCTTCCATCTCAAGGAACTAATCTCTTTTTGGTGTCAAACCAAAATGACTGAAAAGAGGTGATCCAGTAGCCCTGCCTTCAGCATCTCAAACTCATGTTCACATCTCAAACTCTTCTTCTTTCTTTTGTTTTCCTCTTTTTCTCTTATTGTCACCGAACTTCATGCGTGGCAGCGTCTTTTACATTCATTGTTGGTGATACTATGGGCACCGTCGGGTTTTGTAGTGCACATACATGATCATACGTTGCAAAGAGTTCATTGTTGGTGATACTATCGGCACCATCGGGTTTTGTAGTGCACATACATGGTCATACGTTGCAAAGGGTTCATTGTTGGTGATACTATCGGCACCATCGGGTTTTGTAGTGCACATACATGGTCATACGTTGCAAAGTTCCATTTTGATGTGGATAAGAGTGCTCATTTCTGCAGTGGTGACGCACAAGCTGACGATGAGGTGAAGTTGTTCTGCTTTTGCTCTCATATTCGTTGGGAATTCAATTAAAAAAAAAAAAAAAACTAGCCAACTAAGCTAAATTCCAACTGATCTCATATCAAACTTAATGAAAACCACAAGACAAAGTCACAAAGTAAGAAAGGAAATTCCATCTAATAAGGTCAACATGAACACATGAAGAGAGATCTCTTCAATAACTACAACGAATAATACCCTTTTAATCCATGTATATACTTGCCTTCTTGTTTTGGCAGGAACCAACTGGCAAACCTGGAAAAGGAACGCCAGAGGCTGTAGCGCCAAGAAGAACAGCAAGATACTTGGCATATTTTCAAAGGGTAGAGGTGGAGGAGTTAGCAAAGTAGGGAAGAAGGTAAAAGATTGTTCACCACAAAATGTTTGCTGTTAATCTGCTGAATCAGTAACTTTTCTATGATCTCGACAGGGGCTTATATTTCTGATCCAAAAAGAAGGCTCATGGTCTAATTGCGTTAGATTCTCCGGTTGCCATGCACATATTCAGCAACTATATCTTATCTTGCAAAAGTACATATATCAAATAAACATTATCGGCTTCTCTTTTCTAGCAAATGCAAAAAGGAAAAGATAAAAGATAAGTTCTCTTCTAAACGAAAGTACCCAGCTATTTAAGAGCTTATTTGGGACTGTTGTAGTTTCTTCTAGTCTGGGTGTTATAAGGCTGCGTTTGGGACCAGCATTTGGAAAGAGTTTTGAGTGTTCAAAGCCACATTTGGCTAAATATTGAGTATTTGGGAACATTTTTTAAATTGACCTTGAGGAAATGTTGGTCTTTCAAAGCTAAAAGCCCAAGTCAAGTCCTAGGCTGCCTTAGATTTTCAACATTTTCAAAAGGGCGATCCATTGTTCATCTTCTTCATCCTCGAATCCTGGCTTGATTGCGATGGGTCAGCGATGGGCTAGAGAGAGACTAGCGTGGTCACGGCTGCCCAAGCAACCATCGCTAGCCAGTCGCGCGACCTCAGCGAGGTGGGTCACCATGACCTCTATGACCTAGATCTAGGTTGCTGTGACCTCCATCAAGGGCCGCCTAAAGTCATGAGACCAAGCGGCCGCCTAAGGTCACGCAACTTGAGACGTCGGCTGTGGCAATGCCGATAGCTGCCTGCCCTTTGTTGATTAACTATTTTTTTCCTTTCTTTTTATCACAAAAGTCTTTTTGTAAATGTAAATTTCTTTCGAATACTATTTTGCTCAAAATACTTCACAATACACTTTTAGATTACAATTAACCAATTGCAATTTGCAATTTGAAAAGCTTCATTTGCATTTTCCCATTGGCTTTCCCCAAAAGTCTAACCAAACGCACTCCATAATCCATGTTGTCTATGAACATTATTTTTTTTTTTTTTTTTAAAAAAAAATTGCAACAAACTGAGGGTGCCAGTAATTTTGCAGTCTAAAATTAACTGCAGCCCAAAAGCTCCAAAAGCACACACGTGCTTCCAAAAGTGCGTCTGTGTGGCTTTTGAGTTGCTTCCAGAACTCCAAACGTTTTTGCTTCCTAGAGCAGTAATATCTTAAGAGAGCCACAAGCACCCTAAGAAAGCTATAGCTATTGCAGAGAAACACTCACGCACACCATCACAGGCCGGAGAAAAAAGGAAAAAAAGATGTTGGCTTATAAATGATATGTCTTATATCTAATATGGTAGTCATCGTGGAGATCAAGTTAAGATAAATTTGGCCTCAAATTCTAAACTCAGGTTGTCTCTCCCAATCTTTTACTAATGGAACTTTCCATAAGAAAAATTAATAACTAATTGATATAAACCCATGTCCACGTTGTATGGGTGTGTCGCTAGTATCTTTCATGAAATACAAGTAGGTAATACAAATCCAAAAATGCTCCATCGTCATCACTGGGTTGATTAACCGATCATGACCCTATAACTTGGAGAAATTCCCCAGTACTTCACAAGTAATCTCACACATTTTTCTCCTTTTTCTCTCGGAGCACCTATTCTCAACGTAATGGTTCCTATATGTCCTAAACATTATGCAGTGTCCAATTCGCAACATAATTCATCCTAACCCGACTCTCAAATCTTATGTCTCGAGAACTTATTTTCTACTTCCTCTTGGATTTGATCCATCAGGTGCCAAGGACTTGATTATTGACACTCTCTCCAAGAAATCAGCAGTTGTTGAGACTCTGAACAAAGCAAAAGCAGAAGAGAGGACCCAGGAACAAAGGCGTAAAAAGTATGATCAGCTACTTTCCCCTGCCCAGCCTAAAAGCAGCCATGGTAGGAATCACAAAAAAATGCCTAAGTTTGTCTGCTCTTTCTTTTGGTGTACTGAATCGGAGCTCCTAGTTAATATTATATGAAACTTCCAAGTCTGCAACCTGTAAAGGCCAAAGCAGAGAAGGTGCTTCTCCAAACTGTCCCCCAAAAGCTTGACTTTAACTGTTTTTGAACTTTTAGTGAAAATACAAATAATAAACCAAAATTCGTATTATAAGGTATGGCATCTATGTGTATATATGTTCTTTTTTTTTTTTTAATGAAAATACAATTGTAAGAACTGCAAAAATCCATATTATCAACTCAATCAAGGTTACAACTAAAAGCTTGCGCTGAATTTATTTTTAAAAAGCTGTTTGTTTCTGCCAAATAGAGAGTATAACGCCCAACTGATACCCATCTTTACATGGTATGACCCATTTAGCAATGCACGTGAAAACATAGACTCTCAAAATCTCACACCAGCTTTCCTCCTATTCCTTGGCTCTGTTCATCAGGTGCTAAAAACATTAAAGTTGAAAAGGTTCCAAGGAAATCGGCAGGAGTTAAACAGGACGCAATAAAGGTAAAAGAGAGGTTCCAGCAGCAGCAAGAGCAAAAGGACAAGAAATGTGACCATCTGGTCACTCCTGTTCATCTAAACAACAATCATGGTAGGAATTAACAGGAAAGGAATCACCAAAAGTTGCTCACATGAATTGTGAATATATGTTTAGAAGCCTAGTTCTTTCAATGTAAAAGAAAAACCGACCAAATTTGTTTGAGCTTTCTATATTGACAGTATTCCAAGGGAACCACCAGTCATCACAAGAGGCAAAGGGAGCTTAAACGAAAGAGAGCCTATTCAACCAGAAGAAGAATAAGACAGGTAATATTCTTACTAGCAGATGAAATCAAGCATAGCCTTAAGAGGATTTGTTTAATCATTGTTACTCTTCTACTTGTTTTCAGAGATTCTATAAACTTTCACATGATTTAAGTATTGCTATTATCATTATTATTTTTTTGGTGAAAGAGATATCTAACTGTGCATGGGTGGGTGGCTCAAGAGAGCAAGCACCATGGTTCTCAGGACCAGACTGCATTGTGATGGCTGCATTCAGAAAATACAAAAGTGCATTTCAGGGTATAGAGGTAAGATGGACAATCTTCGGTCAATGCTCAAGATTTGGGGCTTATTAACTATTCCAACTAAATGCGCGTGATCGTCCCAAGTTACAGCCAAGAAATCTAGGTAGAAACAATGTTAGATTTGGTCACAATATCTACAAAATTATATAAAGGATTCATGTATGTTGAAAAACCAATAGATTGTCATCACATGATTCCTTTAGACTTCTAATTCTCCCTACTAGGTGAAGAACTTTTTTTTTTTTTCCTCGCTCAATTATTTAGCAACACACAACTTCTTATCAAGTGGGTCAATATAGTGTGATCCACCATTCATAGTGAACAGAATATTAATGCAAATGTCAGAACTGAGGTACTCTACAAGTATATAAGTACATGTACTCTACAAGTATATGAGTACATGAAATGTTTACAAACAACAAAAAAGGGAATTCTACAATGAACTTAGTGCATCAACCCTACTTATTTTTTAGTGCTAGTACTCAGTAGCCTGTGGCCTTTCCAATCTCATGACACTAACCAATTTCTGCAGACATTACTAGCGTTCAGAGTATATGAAAGTCTCTATTATGAATGGCAGGAGTTGAATCAGTGGCTATAGATGCAAGCAAGGATCAAGTATCAGTGGCAGGGGTAGTGGAAATGAAAGAATTTGTGTCTTACCTTAAAGACAAGATCAAAAGGAATCTTGTAGGGGTTTCCACAAGAAAAGGAGTTGATAAAGAGAATAAAGACAAGGTAGATAAGGCGGCCTTAGTGGTGCATTATATGATGTTAGCTCTAGTCATGGGGTCCTATGGAGCCACTTTGACTTATTCTATTTTCTATCATAGTTGTTACTACCCTACTATTCCTTCTTGATTAAAAGGAAATGGAACCTTACGACTCCAACAATGACAGTAAACACGTTCTGGGGTTTACACATACTTCTATTTGTTGTTATGATAGAAATTGGCATTCACAGCAAAATAATTTCTATGTGTGGTGGACCATATTCATGCCTAATGATTTTCCACAAAGCAGTGATGAAAGGTCAACAAATCTTTCCATTTGCTGGAGATTATAGCAAGAAAAAGGAACAAATTCTGCTCACCAAATTTTAACCAAAGATATAACCACCAATCACTTTCTCATCCTATCACATATTGGAATTATGGAGAAATCCATAATGTGATTACAGTACTGAACCTTACCAAGGTTACATTAAATCAGGATGCTTCATATCAGCAGTACAATCCATTATATGCCCCTGACATTTTCAGTGATGAGAACCCTAATGCAGGCTCCATCATGTGATAGATCAGTTGTGCTTGAAAACATGGATTAGGAGAAATTGTGCTTGAGAATGCTATTTATAATCACAGATGCAGTGCATATACGTCTCTAAGGCAAAGGAGCATTTCCTAAGTCATTATGTTGACAAGTAGAAGGTAATAGCCCGCTAGAAAGGCGGAAATGAAAAGAGTCCATTGTAACTTTTCATTTTGACTGTCACCGAAAGTTAGGACACTCAAGCCCTGCTAACACATTTGGCCAGATCAGAGTGACTAAACTGGTTGTTTGCTGTCACTTGTTCCTGTCAAGAGGGGCTGAACTGTGCTATATAGGTGGATGCGGATTTGATATCATAATAGGTTAGTGCTGGCCACAGATACAAATGAAAAATGTGGTGGCCTACTATTTTATTTATTCAGCTCTCTGGTTTGGCAGTCAATATACAAAATTTCATGCTTTGTCGCATTAGCTTAGCTCTCTCACATAAAGTATCTTTGAATATTCCCTAACATTTTTTGATTTTGCATGTATGTAAAAGATCTGTATGTATCCCTAATTCATCCTTTCGAGACACCTTGCATAACCAGTTTCCTGTCCCCAAGCCAAACATTATTAAATTTTCCAATTCCATCACCCTGTCTGACTGAAAAGCATCTTAACTACATGATTCTGCAGATAACATACATAGAAGAACAAAAATTTGCGACCACAGGACAGGATCTGTTGATCATGTACATTATTTTACCTCAGAACAGTTATTTGCACCCACAGGTTCACTCAAGCAATTAGATATCGCCATCACAGCAGCTTCAATTGATGCATCTTCTCCCTGTTTAAGTCACCAAAAATTCTTTAAATTCATCTCTAATGGGGCATGTGAAAAGCTCACATTCAAGGAGGTGAGACAAGTCCAAAAGGTGCAAAGTATTTACCTTCTCTTTCCAATAAAATATATTTCCATATTTTCCAGCCAAACGACTCCAAAAGCTACGCGGAATGTCTAAATCAACAGAAGCTCCTACATTGAAATTTATGATGTTACCTGTTCCAAAAACTCAATCAGCTTGATGATTCAATTATCACAACTATTCCAGAGAAACAATAAGATTCCACTAGCTTACCAAAAGTTGGGTCAGCTACAAAGACAATTGTTCGATCATCCACACTCCAGAAATCTTTAATTGCCAACCCTGTAATCAGTAGTAAAATTCAACACTCAACAATCTCAATACATTCAACAAGATGATTTGACAAAGAAACCGCAACACAAGAATGCCAGGACGTCACAGAACAGGAAAAAGAACTATTCAATCTCTCGGAAGTATAGGGAACCTGGTGTATCAGGGTAATTTTGGGCTAGAACTCTCAACTTAAATCCAGTATCCTTTTCAATATCAGCAATCTCTTGTGCCAATCTTTTCTCCTGCGCATGAACCAAAATACCCATTCCTTAAGTAAATTTGTGTAGGTTTTTTCTGCGAAACTTGAGCCCCTTCAATTGCACTGTGAGACTTTTCAGACTCTAGCTACTGAGAGCTCATAATGTCAAATTAGTTTATTGAACTTTTCGACGGAACCAACACCTGTAGGTCCATTTTTCCCCAAAGCATGAGTGTAAACAGCACCCCACCACTGATATCACAGAGCATGACGACACGACACTACCAACCAAAATCAGACGAAGTCCCTTTCATGAGATAATTCATCTACACCGTATCAATCCACATATATTACAAAATACAACTCCTGATAAGGGACACGCACCCACGAATGCACACGCGCGCGCACGCACCTGACCATCAGAGAGGAATCCGGCGACATCGATGACGGGCGTGTACTCTTTAGGAAGCAATTCCGGCTTGTTGACCCCGACTTTCGCCTCTGCAAACCCAACCGCTCCTGCATACGTGTACCCTCCTCCATTTTCAGAATCTCCCCTACTATCCAGAATAACCAAACTAATAAAAAAAAGACCATTTTCTCCTAACAGAGCCACTCGCACGCAATGCAGTCATATAGAAAGACTGAGCCCAACTTTCAACCCCGCGCTCCGCGTCTACTGACCCGCGAGAGATAGTCCGACAGCGAGAGCCCCGGAGAGCAGGAAATTCAAAGACTGCGAACGGAGATCCGAGACCGCAGTGCTCAAGCTGGACGATCTGCGCGTCGATGATGTCGGTATCGAGACGCGAGACGGCGATGACAACGAAGACGAAGTGGTGGTTCGTGTGCGCAGAGAAGGAGGGGATTCGCAGGAGCGAGAGATGGGGAGCGAAGGCGGAGAAACGCCATGGACTTCGCTTTCGGGCAAGGATTTTCTGGATAAGACGAGGGAGCTCTCCCCTCTGTACAGCAGGTCTTGCCTTCTTGCGTCTGTCGTTTTGCTCGTGTCCCGCGCTGACATTGTTCGTTTTTACGGTTAGGCACTTCGTTTTGACAAACGGAACGAACGGCAAAATTACCGGAGTTTTAAGCCTATGCTAATTCTTTTCAAAACTTTAAAAATTACATAAAAAGAATGATATTATGAAGTTGCTATCGTCCTCTTTAAATTGATGTTCTAATTATAATAAATAGTTTGCTTTTTTCTGGATTATATTCCAACAATAAGTATATTCCTAGTCCGAAAAGCATGATGAGGGTGTTGATTTGACGAATTCATTCAAATGGGCGATGTACTTACCTCTAAACTTGGCTTCCAATAATGAAGAACATAAAATTATACAAACCGCAACTACTAAATTTCTTTTCATATCTTGATATAGAGAAATTGTCAAGAACATTCTACGCAATTGTGCTCTAGGGAACTCGAACCTGATCAGCATAGTCCCCGACATTGGGCCCCGGTCATTGGGCCCCGGTTATTCTAAGTAGCAATCCACTGTTCACTACATCAACCAAATGATTTCTTAAGGGTGAAGATACAAGACCCAATCAAAGCAACATGATTGACTTGAGAAGTCTCCGTAAATAAACATCAATTCTGTCAAGAGATTGAAATCTACCAGTCTAGAGAGAGAAATTTCGCTTATCAAGTTCCAGCGCTGTTGGTGGAATTTCTTCCGTTTTATTAAAGATGACTTTAAATCGGAAAAAAGTACACCTCAAGTGTCGAAACTTAGTATGGCACGAAGAGACATTTAAGTGTAAAAAATTAATAAAGTGATACTTAAGTGTCACTTTTTTTTAAAAGTGGGACACTTAAGCGTCACTTCCAATGAACTTCGTCAGAAATCTTACATGACAATTTTTTTATTATTTTTCTCACTTACGTGGCTCGCCGAAAAGCCGACTTAGCAAAAAACCGCAAAAACGACGTAGTTTTGGCATGGATTTGAATTTTAATATAAAAATTAATTTAATTAAATTATAAAAAAATAATTAAAATTAAATAAATAAATTATAAAAAAAAAAAGCCAATGGAGGAAGAAGGTGGCTGAGGGCTCATTTTTTTTTTAATATTTGTATTTTTATTTTAAATATGTTAAATAAATTTAGTTTTAAATTTAATTTAGTTAATATTTATATTAATTTTTTACCATGTCGGCAGCAAAATGACGTTATTTTTGCATTTGTCTAGCCATATTAGCATGCAAAACGACGCTGTTTTGCACTTACTTCACCGGAAAATCTCAACGTCGTATTTTGATCGGATTTTCTCACCGTTGGCATTTAAATGATATATTTTGTTCCGATTTTGACACTTAAGTATCATTTTTCTAATGCTTCTAAGATAGACTATCTCTATGAAGTATCACTCCGTAAGTTTTGGCATTCCAAGTATCTGGCACTTCTTTAGATCAACTAGACAACATAAAAATATAAATGTAGATGTGGGCACACATGGATTGTTACTTGCCACGTCATCTTGAAAAATAATCTAGCGCTGCCAACCTCAGCATTTTAACATCATTTTATATGATTCTGACGTTTTTCTTATGCATATCATCGGTTAAGACTGGTCAAAGGCGGTGGGGTTGGGTGAGGTGTTTCTTGATTCATACCCAGAAACTTACCTCCTCGTCGTGTCATTCTTTGAGTGCGTTTGGATGGGCATTTAGAAAGCCCATTCAGCCCCCAAAGCCCCTTCAGCCAAAATAAGGGTGTTTGGCAACCTCTTTGAAGGAGCTTTCAAATGAAAGTGAGTCTTTGGAAATACCGAAAGCGTTTTTTTTCTTCCTAAACTACCCTCATTAATTTTTCATATTTCCATTATTACCCCTATATTTATTTTCTTTTTAAACGAAAAAGGAGCAGCCCTTCGCCGGACCGGCGAAGGGCGCCGCCGCGCGCCGAGATCGCTCGCCGCGGCCCAGCGCTCTTCGCCGGTCCAGCGAAGGGTTTAGCTGAATTTTCAAAAAAAAAAAGAAAAGAAAAGAAAAAAATAATACCCATCAAAGCCCCTTGTGAAAGTTTTTTTTACCAAACACACATTTTGCCACTTCTCCAAAAGGTCTTCGCCCACCACAACACACTAAAACAAACATCCTAACTAGACATCAGTTGAAAAAAAAAAAAAACTAGACATCAGTTTTTCTTTTTTTCTTTTTTTTTTTTTTTCTGAGAGATTGAAAGCTACTAGTCAATGATGGAGAGCCTCTAAAGATGACTTCTCATGTTTAGTTAGTGAATAAAAACACAAACAATTGACAAACAGGTTCTTTCTTGATTCCTACCCAGAAACTTCCTCTGTCACGTTCTTCGCGCACCACGGGACACTGATAAAATTTCAAAGTTCGGTTGACCCAACACGTCTTGTACGACGAGGAAGGTGAAATTACCCTCGCAACATAAGCTAATCTCTGCCATCTCCTCCAGCTTTCTTTCGAGGCTAATCTGGTATATGACAGAATCTTCACATCTCGAACTCTTCTTCTTTCTTTTGTTTTTCTTCCTTTTCTCTTATTGTCGCCGAACTTCATGCATGGCACGTATTTAACATTCATTCTTGGTGATATTATTAGCATCATCACGTATTGTAGTGCACAGACATGGTAATACGTTGCAAAGGGTTCTCTTTCGATGTGGATAAGAATGCTCATTTCTGCACTGGGGACGAACAAGCTGATGATGAGGTAAAGTTGTTCTGCTTTTGCTCTCATATTCGTTGGGAATTCAATTTATATTTAAAAAAAAAAAAAAAAATAGGTAACCAAGCTAAATTCCAATTGATCTCACCTTAAACTCAATGAAAACCCCAAGACAAAGAAAGGAAATTCTACCTAACAAGGTCAACATGTACATAGGAAGGGCGATCTTTTCATAAACTACAACAAATAATAGTCTTTTAATCCATTCTTTTGGCAGCAACCAACTGGCAGACCTGGAAAAGGGAACGCTACCAGCCCCAGCGCCAAGAAAAGCAGCAAGATATTCGGCATATTTTCAAAGGTTAGAGGTGGAGGATTTAGCAAAGTAGAGAAGGTTGCTACCCGAAAGAAGGTAAAAGATTGTTCACCACAAATATTTGCTGTTAAGTTTCCTTGATCTAAACAGGGACTCATATTTCTGAGCGCCCCCCGCCAAAAAAAAAAAAGGGCTCATACTCTAATTGCGTTAGATTCTCCGATAGTCATGCACATATTTAGCAACTATACCTTATTTTGGAAAAGTTATACAAGATAAACATTATCGGCCTGTCTTTTCTAGCAAGTGCAAAAAGGAAAACGTAAAAGATAATTTCTCTTCTAAACGAAAGTACCCAGCTATTTAAGATCTTAATTGGAACTGTTGTAGTTTCTTCTAGTCTCGGGCGTTATGGTTTGTGTCGTCTACGAATGTAGAAAACATTTTTGCAACAAAGTGTGGGTGCCTGTAATTTTGCAGTCTAAAACCAACCACAGCCCAAAGGCTCTAAAAGCACACAGGTGCTTCCAAGAGCGCGTCTGTGTGGTTTTTGAGTTGCTTTCAGAACTCCAAACGTTTTTGCTTCCTAGAGCAGTAATATCTTCTTCTTCTTTTTGTCGATCCTACTTTACTTCTATTCTAACTCTGGAGTCGAAACCCACACCTAAAGTTAAATCGTTCCCACCCCATGCCAACCCCTCTAAGAAGGTAGGGATTTGAACCCCCTACCTCCCACTTTTCATGTGAGAAAGGTGTGGTTTAGCAATAATATCTTAAAGAGAGCCAAAAGCACCTCGAGAAAGCTAAAGTTATTGCAAAGAAACACTCATGCACACCACCGCAAACATCCACTCTGCCTTGGAGCTATTCTGAGATGTATCGGTCTCGACTCACAATTTTATTATAGACTCACTTTTTAAGAATTCATTTTACAAGCTAAAAGTCTAACTACTAGAAGATGAGGATGAGAGAGAGAGAGAGAGAGATCTGAAAATGGAGAAAAGAAAGAAAAACAGATGTTGCCTTGTAAATGATATGTCTTATATTTAATATGGTAGTCATCGTGTACGTCAAGTTAAGATAAATTTGGCCTCAAATTCTAAACTCAGGTTGTCTCTCGCAATTCTAATGAAGCTTTCCATAAGAAAATTTATAAACTAATTGATAAATATAGTGTGTTAACCCATCTCCACGTTGCATGGGTATGTCACTAGTATCTTTCATGTGATACAAGCAGTTAATGCAAATCCGAAAATGCTCCATCATCATCACCTGGTGGATTAACCGATCATGATCCTAAAACTTGAAGAAATTCCCCAGTACCTCACAAGTATTCTCGCACACGTTTCTCCTTTTTCTGTGAGCACCTATTCTCAACGTAACGATTCCTATATGTCCTAAACATTATGCAGTGTCCAATTCGCAACATAATTCATCCTAACCCAACTCTCAAATCTTATGTCTTAAGAGGTTAATTTCTATGTGCTCTTGGATTTGATCCATCAGGTACTGAGGACTTGAATATTGACACTCTCTCCAAGAAATCAGCAGTTGTTGAGACTGTGAACAAAGTCAAAGCAGAAGAGAGGACCCAGGAACAAAAGCATAAGAAGTATGATCAGCAACTTTCCCCACCCCACCCTAAAAGGAGCCATGGTAGGAATCACAAGGAAATGCCTAAGTTTGTCTGCTCTTTCTTTCTTTTGGTGTACTGAATCGGAGCTCCTAGTTAATATTATATGAAACTTCAAGTCTGCAACCTATAAAGGCCAGAGCAGAGAAGTTACTTCTCCAAACTGTCCCTCAAAAGCTTGACTTAAACTGTTTTTTGAATTTTTGTGAAAACAAAAATGATAAGCCAAAATTCATATTATAAAGTATGACATGTATGTATATGTTCTTCTTCTTTTTTTTAATGAAAATCACAATTATAAGAATGGCAAAAATTCATGTTACCAACTCAATCAAGGCTACAACTAAAAGCTTGTGCTGAAGTTATTTAAAAAAAGCTGTTTGTTTCAGCTAAGTACAGATTTAATGCCCAACGGACAATGCCCATCTTTACATGGCATGACCCATTTGGCAATGCACAAGGAAGCATGGACTCTAAAAATCTCACACCAGCTTTCCTCCTAATTTCTTGGCTCTGTTCATCAGGTACTAAAGACATTAAGGTTGAAAATGTTCCAAGGAAATCAGCAGGAGTTAAGCGGGACACAGTAAAGGTAAAAGAGAGGTTCCATCAGCAGCAAGAGAGCAAGAACAAGAAAGGTGACCTTCTGTTCCCTTCTGCCCGGCTAAACAGCAATTGTGGTAGGAATTAACAGGAAAGGAATCACCAAAAGTTGGTCACGTGTATAGTGAATCTTTGTTTAGAAGCCTACATCTTTCAATGTAAAAGAAAAACCAACCAAATTTGTTTGAAATTCCACCAGGCATGAACAACATCTATATTGACAGTATTCCCAGGGAACCACCAGTCATCACAAGAGACAAATGGAAATTAAATGAAAGAAATGAGGAGGAAAAGACTTACAAGTATGTAATATCCTCTCCTCAGGGTGGCAGCAAAAAGAAATCATATGCAAAAGAGAGCCCGTTCAACCAAAAGAAGAACAAGACACAGGTAATATTCTTACAAGCAGATGAAATCAAGCATAGCCTTAAGAGGACTTGTTTAATCATTGCTACTCTTCTACTTGTTTTCAGAGATTCCATAAAATTTCACTCAATTAAAGTATTACTATTATCATTATTACTTTTTGGTGAAAGAGAAAATTAACTGCACATGGGTGGGTGGCTCCAGAGAGCAAGCACCATGGTTCTCAGGACTAGACTGCATTGTGATGGCTGCGTTCAGAAAATACAGAAGTACATTTCAAGGTACAAAGGTAAGATGGACAAGATTCAGTCAGTGCTCGAGATTTGGGGCCTATTTAACTATTCCAACTAACAATGTTAGATAACTTGGTCACAGTTGGTACAAAATTTATATAAAGAATTCATGTATGTTGAAAAACCAATAGATTGTCATCATATGACTCTTTTAGACTTATACCTCTCCCAACTAGGTAAGAACTTTTTTGTTTTTTACTCAATTATTTATCAACACACATGACTTCTTATCAAGTGGGTCAGTATAGTATGATCCGTCATTCATATTGATCAGAATATTAATGCAAATGTCAAAGTTGAGGTACTCTAGAAGCATATAAGCACATGAAATGTTTACAAACGACAAAAATAACAAATTCTACAATTAACCTAGTCCATCATCTCTACTTATTTTCTAGTGCTATAACTCAGTAGCCTGTGGCCTTTCAGATATCAAGCCACCACTGCAGACATTACTAGAGTTTGGTATATGAAGAGTCTCTATTGTGAATGGCAGGAGTTGAATCAGTGGCTATAGATGCAAGCAAGGATCAAGTATCAGTGACAGGGGTTCTGCAAAACAAAGAATTCGTGTCTTACCTCAAAGACAAGATCAAGAGGAATGTCGAAGTGGTTTCCACAAGAAAAGGAGTTGATAAAGAGATTAAAGACGAGGTTGATAAGGATGGTCTTGGTGGCGCATCATATGATGTTAGCTCTAGGTATGGGATCCTATCGAGCCACTTTGAATTTTTGATTTTCTATCATAGCTGCTACTACCCTATTATTCCTTCTTGATTAAAAGTACAAGGAATTCCTACAGACTCCAACAAGCACAATAAATATGTTCTGGGGTGTACACGTACTTCTATTTGCTGTTATAATAGAAATTGGCATTCACAGCAAAAAATTTTCCCCGTGTGGCGGAATATATTCATACCTAATGATTTTCCACAAAGCGGCGATGAAAGGTCCAACTTGTACAAATCTTTCCATTTGCTGGAAATTACGGCAAGGAAAAAATAACAGACTCTGCTCACCAAGAATTTATACCAAAGAGAACCACTGATCACTACCTCATCCTACCAAATATTGGAATTATGGAGAAATCCATAATGAAATCCATAATGGGAATTACGGTACGGAAGCTTACCAAGTTTACATTAAATCAGGATGCTTCTCAGCGGTTCAATCCATCATATGCCCCTGACATTTTCGGTGACGAGAACCCTAATGCTTGCTCCATCATGTGATAGATCAGTCATGCTTGAGAACATGGATCAAGAGAAATTGTGCTTGAGAATGCTATCAATAACCAAAGATGCGTCTCTAAGTCAAAGAAGCATTTCCTAAATCATTCTGTTGACAAATAGAAGGTAATATTCTGCTAGAAAGAAGGAAATGCAAAAAGTCAGTTGAAACTTTTCATTCCGAGTGTTGTTGCAAGTTAGGACACTTGAGCCGTGCTGACACATTTGGCCAGATCAGAGTGACTAACTGGTTGTCTCTTGTCATTTGCTCCTGTCAAGCGGGGCTGAACTCTGCCATATAGGTGGATGTGGATCTGATATCATAATAGGTTACCGCAGGCCACAGATACACATGAAAAATGCAGTGGCCTACTGTTTTATTTATTTAGCTCTCTGGTTTGGTAGTCAATATACAAAATTATCATGCTTTGTCATATTGACTTAGCTCTCTCACATAAAGTATCATTGAATTTCCCCTAACTCTTTTCAATTTTGCCTGTATGTAAAAGATCTATATCTATCCCTAATTCATCCTCATGTGACACCTCGCATAACCAGTTTCCTGTCCCCAAGCCAAACACTACTAAAATTTCCACTTCCATCTCCCTGTTGGACTGAAAAGCATCTTAAGTACATGATTCTGCAAATGAAATACATAGAACAACAAAAATTTGCCACCACATAAAAAGGAAAATCTGGTTTGCACAGTCTGTTGATCATGTACATTATTTTACCTCAGAACAGTTATTTGGACCCACAGGTTCCCTCAAGCAATTAGATATCGCAATTACAGCAGCTTCAATTGACGCATCTTCTCCCTGTTTAAGTCACCAAAATTCTTTAAATTCATCTCTAATGGGGCATGTGAAAAGCTCACATTCAAGGAGGTGAGACAAGTCCAAAAGGTGCAAAGTATTCACCTTCTCTTTCCAATAAAATATATTTCCATATTTTCCAGCCAAACGACTCCAAAAGCTACGCGGAATGTCTAAATCAACAGAAGCTCCTACATTGAAATTTATGATGTTACCTGTTCCAAAAACTCAATCAGCTTGATGATTCAATTATCACAACTATTCCAGAGAAACAATAAGATTCCACTAGATTACCAAAAGTTGGGTCAGCTACAAAGACAATTGTTCGATCATCCACACTCCAGAAATCTTTAATTGCCAACCCTGTAATAAGTAGTAAAATTCAACCCTCAACAATCTCAATACATTCAACAAGATGATTTGACAAAGAAACCAAAACACCAGAATGCCAGGACGTCACAGAACAGGAAAAAGAACTATTCAATCTCTCGGAAGTATAGGGAACCTGGTGTATCAGGGTAATTTTGGGCTAGAACTCTCAACTTAAATCCAGTATCCTTTTCAATATCAGCAATCTCTTGTGCCAATCTTTTCTCCTGCGCATGAACCAAAATACCCCTTCAATTGCACTGTGAAACTTTTCAGAATCTAGCTACTGAGAGCTCACGATGTCAAATTAGTTGATTGAGCTTTTCGATGGAACCAACGCCATAGTTGTTTCCTGTAGGTCCATTTTTCCCCAAAGCATGAGTGTAAACAGCACCCCACCACTGATATCACAGAGCATGACGACACGACACTACCAACCAAAATAAGACGAAGTCCCTTTCATGAGATAATTCATCTACACCGTATCAATCCACATATATCACAAAATACAACTCCTGATAAGGGACTGATGGGTTCATATACACAAACACGCATGCACCCACGAATGCACACGCGCACGCACGCACCTGACCATCAGAGAGGAATCCGGCGACATCGATGACGGGCGTGTACTCTTTAGGAAGCAATTCCGGCTTGTTGACCCCGACTTTCGCCTCTGCAAACCCAACCGCTCCTGCATACGTGTACCCTCTTCCTTTTTCAGAATCTCCCCTACTATCCAGAATAACCAAACTAATAAAAAAAAGACCATTTTCTCCTAACAGAGCCACTCGCACGCAATGCAGTCATATAGAAAGACTGAGCCCAACTTTCAACCCCGCGCTCCGCGTCTACTGACCCGCGAGAGATAGTCCGACGGCGAGAGCACTGGAGAGCAGGAAATTCAAAGACTGCGAACGGAGATCCGAGACTGCAGTGCTCAAGCTGGACGATCTGCGCGTCGATGATGTCGGTATCGAGACGCGAGACGGCGACGACAACGAAGACGAAGTGGTGGTTGGTGTGCGCAGAGAAGGGAGGGGATTCGCAGGAGCGAGAGATGGGGAGCGAAGGCGGAGAAACGCCATGGACTTCGCTTTCGGGCAAGGATTTTCTGGATAAGACGAGGGAGTTCTCCCCTCTGTACAGCAGGCCTTGACTTCTTGCGTCTGTCGTTTTGCTCGTTGTCCCGCGCTGACATTGTTCGTTTTTACGGTTAGGCACTTCGATTTGACAAACGGAACAAACGGCAAAATTACCAGAGTTTTAAGGGCATGATAATTCTTTCCAAAACTTTAACAATTTTGTCAATGTGATCGTAAGCCTTTGCGCGAAATCCTATTATAAGATTACATAATCGAGTTGGCATTAGTGCTATAAATTGAGAATTGATTTGATAATTATCTCTGAAATAAAGCTATATAAGTTAACACTAGTGACCATTATGCAGTGATAGAATGATAGTGTCAAAGTTATTATGCTATTTCATTTAAGTAGCATAAAACAAATTGTATTATTTGATTCCACAAATAATATGCGTATTAAGAAAGGAATAATGTACGGACCAAAAAAAAAAGAAGGAATATTGTCAAAATATCATTTTGATAGCCATTATAATTCTACATTACTAGATTTTGGTGAAATTATGGAAATCTTTTTGAATATTAGTTAATATAATAATACATGTAGTTTATTCATTGATAATAGTCTATAGCGATCAAAGTCAATTTTTTTTTTTTTTTTTTTTAGCCTATGAATGAAGCAAATTCAATGGTGCAATGACTACTACCACGAATACCACGAAGAAGAGGCAATAAACTAGAGAACCTCGACCAATTTGAAAATTTGTTTGATATAGGGCCTTCGGCTTGAAGATCCTCATGCCTAAAATGGCTTAGACCGGCTCTGGATTATTTTTTAAAAAAAAATTATAAAAAAAATGAGTTATTTATTCTAGAAATGCTCTAATAAAGTCATACACAATTAAATAAATAATTTAAAATCAAATATATGAGAAAAGATGTGGTGGTGAGAGGATGAATAATGTGAAAGGACAGAGAACACGTAAAGACAATTTTCCAAGCTGAAATGGGCCCAAACGTGTTTAGATCGAAAGTTACCAGCTTTGAACGAACTTTTCGCATTGTACTTTATAACCTCTGTAACTCCACCCAAATCAAAATTTCTGCCTCATTGAGGTTAAGGTGCACAAAATTCTTTTTCTTTTATTGCAATTTGTAGATTATAAAGTAGTAATATGATAATAACATCAGAAAATAAAAAATAAAAAAAAAAAAAAAAACTAATACGAACAAAAAGTAAAAGAAACCGAGCCTGGGCCCAGGCTGGACCAGCTGTAATAGGCATTATTACATGAAGGGGGTCATGCAATATTTAAATTCAGTCTTTCGACTGTAATAGGAATTACGATGTAAGCAAAGAGCTGGTAATAAAACTGCAATAAAATATTAAAAACCTTTGTCTGATCAAAAACCGTAATACGCAATAAATATGTAATAGACACGTGATGTAATAGCTGCTACATCTTAATAAAAAAAAGGGGCCATTCGGGATTAGGATCCTCTACATCGGGATAACTGTATTATAGATCGGAGGTTCTCAAGACTTTTCTGGTCATAGAGGTGCCGCCGTAAAGGATTAGGTTGTTTTGATTGCTCTGTAATGTTCTAAAATGTGATATTAAAAAGTATATGAATATATTCTAGGAAATGAAATCTTCGCAGTCACGTCGAGGTGTGGTTGTAAGTCAGAACCCGCGTATATAGAAAGATGCCCTCCCTTACATTTATGTCACCTCAACAATACTAAGATTATGTTTTAAACACTTTTTTTATTTCTATTCAAGGTTAGTTTTTGAAAGATTTGACACATGTTTGATAACTACACAAAATTTATATTTTCCAAATAAAAATACGTTTGATACAACTCCATAGATTTTTGTGATTTCAATTTTTTTTTTTAAAATTTATTAATAATTTTATTACAATTTTCTTTTTTTCTTTTCATTCCTCCCTCTGGTCCCCCCGGTTGGCGATTGACCAGACAAGGGCCGACGAGGTCACCCTGAGCCTTGCCATGACTAGGCAAGGAGACCTCGCCTGGCGAAGGTGAGGCCAAGCCTCGCTCGGCTACCGTGAGGTCGGCGTCACCACCAAATCTAGGCGAGGTTCTCGGGCCTCATCTGGCCTGTTGCTGACCAACACCAAGGCCGACAACCGATTAGGGAAGAAATGAGAAAGAGAAAGGAAAAAAAAAAAAAGGAAAAAAACTTGATTTTTGTTTTTTTATTCTCGTTTCTGGAATTGTTCCGAAAACAAGAAGTAAATTTTTTTTTAATTTCTTATTTCTGTTCCAAATCTATTTTCGAGAATAAAAAAACTTACCAAACGCGTTTATATTCTATTTTTACTCTCAGGAACAAAAAAATAGAAACACCTGCTCTCGGAAGCATTACCAAACGCAGCCAAAGTATTCGCCTAAAAACACTTTTTTTAAAGAGTACCTCAAATTCACACTAAACCCTTTTCTTAAAGGATACATTCCGATTTTTAATAATGTTTGGGACTTTTGAAAAAGGTGAGCAAACTATTGAAGTCCGAGCTTGAAAAACTCAAGTAAAGGGGTCGACCATGAGAGTTTGTACCATAAGAAAACCATCATTCACCATGAAAATCTAGCAAATAATATAAACCCCTAACTCACATTCTTATCAGCATTCGCCTCCTTAGCACGTCACATGCCGCTTCATCGCTCTCTCTCCGCCACTGTCCACCACCCTCCATCCACCGTCACTCCTCCACATCCGGCCACCTCCCAGGAGGGGCTGGCAACAGCTAACGGTTGGCGAAGACAACCATGGGCAACCACGGGCCATTGACATCAATATCGCAAAATCACATCAGACTTTGAAGCATCTTGTTTCACGTGCTCTTTCTTGCACCAAATAAAGAATATTTGGGGAGACAGAAAAATCACAGGGCAGACATTGTTCTTTTGATAAAGAGCAAATAAAAACTCTAATCGCAACTATGCACGTGCATAAAGTTGGGCAATTATCATGGAAAGAGAACAAAAAGTTGACGTAAGTTTACAGACAGACCCATTTTCCAGGAGGATCAAGTAATTTCACCCTACTTGGCGAGAAAAAGCTGAAACTACATCACCCTGGTGAGCAATTAGATGCAGCCTCGCATTTTTAGTAAATGATGTGAAAACGGAAGTCATCGATACAAAGCGCTACGAGCAATATAAGAGGACAAGTGCTCCATGGACAAAATGAAATGGCTGAAACTAGTACTTACCTAAGCGTTTGTCAAGGAATACTACAGATCATATCATTCAACCAATCCGTCACAGTGATAACGATGCAAGCACACTAAGATGAGATGCACTTCGGACATTGCAAAAGTTCCTTAAAGCTGCCAATTCATGTGCATCCATCCAATTCACAGCAGCATAAGAAGCCAACTGTTTTTGTTTTTGCTGAAGCATTCAAACCAGGAATAGACAAGGTAGAAGGAAGAGAACCATGAGAAATACTATCAAACTCCTGAACAAACGCAAGTTGTTTTAGGAAGGTCAGCACCCAAAGGCAACCACATACAATGATACAACCTATGGGAAGTAAACAGGCCAATTGAAATAGTATGAATCCCGGTGGTCCTTGTCCATGTACTCATTCCACTGCAACAACAGAAACATTTATCACTAGTTACGATATCCAAAAGGCGCTTTAATCGAGATAAGAAAAAAACCATCAGGACCCAGAATTGAAGAGATGCTCATAGACAAAAGGAAAAGTTAGATTTATACACTGCTTGAAATCAAAAAGGTGTACCTTGAATTTATATGGCTGATTTTTAGCCTTGGCTTTCTTCCAGTGATGGTGCTCGAACATCATGGCTTTATCATGCCAGCTGCACAATAAAATCCAGAAAACATGTGGTGTGAATTACCAGTTACTACACAGCAATGAAGATTAAAAGAGACATCCACAGATGAGAGACAAGCATTTCTCAAAGCTGACTTTCGATAACCTAAATAATCTCACATTACCTTGCTAGCTACAAAAAAGGCACTAAAATGCACAGATTTACACACCATAATCTTCTGCAGTGCAGTTAGACTAAAGGATAAATCATGCTCAGAGATTTAAGGATTAAATATGACATGAATCAGCACGTGCAGACGTCTCAGCACCAGAATGCGATGAGCTTCAAATAAGCAAATTTATCACTTTGGCTATGCCAAACAGAACTTATTGTGTACAAAGAAGGTGTTATAAGGTTAAAACTAGATGCTCTCCACCATGATACATGAACGTATACAGAAATTCAACAGCTTATGGGTTAATGGTACTATAATATAGTGTAAGACTCAGCCAGATCAATAATTGGAAATACTATGAGCCTATGAGGTGCTTTAAAAGCAGACAAGTGACTTGGGAAGGGTCAAAAAGAAGTCTTCACATCAAGCTAGGATGCAGACCTTAACAACTGTTTAATTGTATCCCCCATTTTGGCTCATTGCTGGGGTTCAACTCCAGCAAGCCAAGCTAGGACACAGACCTCAACCTCTGTTTAGAATGCCTGATGGTGCTTGGATTGACGTTATAAACTTGTGACTCATTGTAAAAGTTTCCTCGAGTACATGAGTATTCTTGAATAATGATTAGAGAGGCTATGAAACTATGGGTGACACCTAATGTCCATTGGATTTTTTAATGCACACTGCTTCAGGAACCTTACGCTGCATAATCAGCAGTTAAAATGTATGCCCAATCAAGTGAAGCGGCAACAGTGCACCATCTATGATAGTCATAATTGTGATTAATCATGTTTACTATCAGAGCATGGGAAGCTCGTATTCCTTAAGCAGCAATGGTACTCCAAGATAAAAAAAAAAAGTCATTGGAGTGCGGAGAAAAGACAACTAAAACAAGAATGTGGCAAATAAAGATTAGAAGTGGCTAGATGTCATGAGTCATGACCCATGACGCACCAGCATCTACATCTAACAAATGCTGAAACTATGATTTCCAACATGTCAAGCAAGTCGGTTCTTTCCTACACAAATGCACATTGCCTTCGACTGTAATATGATCCAAACATACAAGCATCAAAGGAAGCAGACTAAGGAAGTGCTAGCATTGAAAGACGCATCAAAGATTGTGGCAACTGCTGGTTTGATGCAATTCTGAACTTGGCTCTGCCAGTCCAGTACTAATGCCGCTAATGGAAAAAACATCAGACCAACACTTGCTATCTCGTCAATTTCAACGAGCCTGTAATCTCTTCACCACAATCTTCATGCCCAGATGACAAATTCAAATGGAGATACGCAGCACCGACTCAAACCACCTATAGTCCCTCGCTGGTGAAACACGTATACGAAGTTTCCACTCTTAACTGTCATCCCCGAGTATTATTTATCGTTGAGAAACACATCCGGGTAACTATTTGCTGCAAAGACGGAATAAGCCAGCATCTATGAGTCAAGGAACGGCTCAAAAAAAAAGACCAACACACAAATTGCGACGCTATCTCGACAGTTCCGCACAAACCCATTTCTCTTCAGACCAAATTCTTCATGCCCACGCGCAGAATTCCGACACAAACCCACATACACACACGACCTTAACGGCATAATAACTTGGATACGCAGTCATTTCTAGAGTTCCTCGCGACGAAAAGACGGGGGCACGAAGCGAAAGGGACGCGTCGCAAGCACTTTCAGAGGTAAAACGGCTGCCGGCGTAACAAATTCCGGCAAACAACGATGAACCCATGGTAGAAGAGGCGGAGGAGGAGGAGGGGGAGGAGGGGGAGTACTTGAATTGATTGGAGAGGTGCCACAAGTAAGGGTTGGACCAGGTGAGGGCGGAGAAGGCGGCGGACCCGATCCATATGTTCACGAACCTGTCCGGGTCGGCGTGCGGCACTCCCGGGTCGCCCCGGTACGCGTTCCCGAAGTACTTCTCCATTTTCCTTTCTCTCTCTCTCTCTCTCTCTCGCTGTCTCAGTGGGACTGAGCCGCCGAGGCTGAGGGCGGACGGACGCTCTCCCTTATCTTCTTCTTCCTTCTCCCCGGAGACGCTCTTCTCGGCGGAAAATGCATAAACGAAAAATGGAATTCAATTATATATATCTCTCTCATTTCCTTGCAATGGAGTACTCTAACTTTCACATTTTTGCAATCGAGCCCTTGGATCTAGACCCCAAAAAAAAAAAAAAATTTTGAGCCCTTGGATCAATTAATTATCTTCGAAGGGGCTTCCATGGTTCTCTGGTGAAGCCCTTTGACCAATCGAGCCTTGTATATTGAGAAAATAATACAAATAGTCCCTCAAATTTGGCTCAAAATGTGCAATATAGCCTATGAACTTTTAGTTTGTTTAATATAATCTTTAAACTTTAACCTAATATGCAATGTCATCCATAAACTTTTAATTTATTCAATATAATCCCTAACTCCCTAAATTTTTTTTTTATACATGTTTAGCTTAGTCCTTAAACTATATGAAAATATTTAATATTGTCCATAAACTTGAGAAAGAACAATATTGAATACTTTTATATAATTTGAGGACTAAATTAAACATGTATAAAATATTCAAGGGCCATCGAACAATTCAAAGGTTCAAGGACTACATTGCATATTAGAATAAAGTTTAGGAATCACATTAAACAAACTAAGAGCGTGCGTCACATTTAGTATTAGACCAACTTGTTCTAGCGTGGCTATTATAGTTATTCTTGCAAGGTGAAAGCTTTTCCTCTACGCTTCCTTTTGCGCTCTTCCCCCTCAACAATGGTGTGAGATCCATCCCTATCCTTGTTGATAGCTAGCTTCCATTGAAACCTAGAATCCCATTCCATTGTTTCCTTCCATTAATGGCTACACCCAAACCCTTTCCACCCGATTAGCCTCCTTGGCTGTCCATTCCCAGTATTCGCCCTTCAAGCGCATACAAACCCTACCGACCACCCAAGCACATCATCCTCAAATTTCTCCCTACTGGTAAGCCAACGATGGCGGAGAGAGTAGCATGGAATCGTGAAAGTAACTGGTTTTTGTCCCTTTGTTTGGGTAATCGCTGTTTTGGCTTCTGCCTTAAACCCTACCGCTCCCCATGACTTCCAACAGAAATAGCAACCTCAACCTCCACAAGCCCCAATAATCCTTTCCTAGAAATTTCCTAAGCAAATGCATCACCATACCCCCAAAACACCCACGATCACAGATCGATTATTCACCCATAAAGCTCCCTTCACTCCACTTGGTTCAGACATCACACTATACAGAAAACCCAAACCCAGATTCACCAAAACAAACAACTACACAGGATAGAGATGGACAAAATCAAAGAAAATCAACTCTGTTTGGCAGCATTATGCAAAAGTATGCGGGATCTTTGGTCAAAAGATGAAGTAATGGAGTTGGATGCACACATACTTGAAAAAGATAAATAGGAAAGTGAACTAACTCTGTATGGAAAAGTGTTCTCTAAACCGAATGTCAATTTCCAAGCATTTATTAGCACAATAAGGAAAGCATGGAAGACGAATTATGTTAAATGTGAAGTTATTGAACTTAGTTTTTTGTTCTTCATTTTTGAATCGGTAGAGGACAAAAAAAAATTTGTAGAAAATGGACCGTGGTCATTTGCAAGTAACTTATTTGTTCTCTTGGAAGGAGATCCTGACATCCCTGAGCATTGCTATGACTTTACACATAATGCTTTTGCATGCATATATTGGGGTTACCTAGGCCTCAGATAAATGAAGAATCTGTTCGAAACATAGTCTCAAAACTTGGCAAAGTGGAGGATGTAAAATTGGAAGCCCGGAGCAATAGTTGGCGCAAGATTGGCAAGGCAAAAGTAAGTCTAAATTTGTCATGCCCCTTGAAAATAGGAACAATGGTTAACTTAGGAGGGACTAAATGGTGGCTGGATTTTAAATATGAAAGACTACCTCATTTCTGCTACTCATGTGGTCGAATTGGACATTACGCCAATTTCTGCCCTGAAATACCTTATGAGGAGATAGGGTTGGTTCAAGACAAACCAGGAAAATATGGTTCTTGGTTGAAAGCAGAAGTTAGAGATTCAAGCCCTTGTTGGAAGACCTTTTACAAGCAAATTGATCAACAACCTGAGGAGAAGGAAATGGTGCCTGAAACTCTTATGTCATCTACTGATAAAGCATCCAGATTAGAGCCATTTGCTACTTAATCAAATGACTTAGCCATAATCTTACCCACTGTTCCAGCAAATGAACCGGGAGAAGATGTATGGATGGCTGAACATGTTCCCCAAACAAAGGGAAGAGGCCTCAGCAAACCCAACTCTTGCTTCTTCCCTTGGTTGAGGAGGGTAAAGGGGCTGAATACCTGAAGAAAAACAAGAACATACTCAAAACCCAGTGACAAAAAAACAGAAAATGGTTAAACCTTATGAGAAAAGATCCTCTTCAATTCAGCTTTTCAATGATGAGAACTTATTGGACACCCCTATCCAATCGTTGGAAGGGGTGAAAGAAAGGGCTTTGGTGGCTAGCCCTAATAAGCCACCAGGTTATACATGAAGATCTTATGTTGGAACTGTTAGGGTCTGGACACACCCTTGAGAGTTTAACACCTTAGAGCTTTAGTGGCTTGAGAGAGGCTTAACTTGGTGTTCCCTATGAAAACCAAGAATAAAGAAAGCAAGGTTGATCGAGTACGAAAGAGCCTAAAGTTTGGTTATTCTACTATAATCAATCCAATCGAAATTGTGGGGGGACTAATTATTCGGTGGGATGATTAAGTACAAGTGGAAGTTCTAGCATGCTTTGGGGAGATCATTGATGTAAAATGTAAAGTTCTCAGTAGTGGTGATCAAATGAGAATATCATTTCTACACGCATCCACTTCTTTCCAGGAGAGATTAAGCCTCTGGCAAATGCTCAGCTCAATTAACTCATCCAGCAACCTCCCTTGGCTTTGTATCGGAGATTTTAATGAAGTTCTTTATCATTGGGAAAAAGTTTGAAGAAAGGAGATAGATAGACATAGAATGGTGGCTTCATGGACTCATGTTCATTAATGGACATGGAAAGTAAGGGCTGCAAATTCACTTGAACTAATAATCAGAAGGGAGATGACCTGGTAAAGAAAAGGCTAGACAGAGCTTTATGCAATTGGGCATGGAGAGTACAATTTCCAAACGCGGAGGTTTTTGCTTTACCTGCAATAAGCTCATATCACAGCCCCTTGCTACTTGCATTGGAACCAAACACAATGAAAAGAAAGAAGGAGTTTAGATTCGAGGCATATTGGCTTGAAGAAAAGGAATGTATAGATGTGATCCAAGAGGCTTAGGGGAAAAACAACATCAACCAAGTAAACTTTGCTAGAAAAGTGAAGAGAGTTGCAACTGATCTAGCTAAATGGAGTAGAGGAAAATTCCAAAATGCATCCAAACAAATAAAACCACTAAGGAAAAGACTAACGAAGTTGACTAACAAGGCGGAAGAGTATTCTAACAGAGAGGAGTACAGAAATGTGGTAAAAAAAATAAAAGGCCTTTGGAGACAAGAGGAGATGTATTGGTGCATGCGGTCAAAAATCACATGGATGAGATGGGGCGATCAAAAATAAAAACTTTTTCACGCCACAACGGTTCAAAGAAAAATAGGAACAAGATCTCTATGTTACGGATTGATGACACTACATGGAGCCAAGAGCCATCAACCATAAAGCAACATGCCATGGCCTTTTATCAATCTTTATATACCACGGTGGGGGAGAGGAATTATCAACCTATTCTTGATCAATGCATGCAAGTAGTAAATGATGAAATGAATGAGGACCTAATCAAGCCTATCTCCGAGGAAGAAGTTCGAGATGCAGTCTTCCAATTGGGAACTACTAAAGCACCGGGACCGGATGGACTCAATGGATTATTTTATCAAAGCCAATGGTCAGTGGTTCGTGATGACATATTTAGAATGGTCGACTCCTTTTTCAGCCAAGGTACTCTCAATCCTGAATTGAATAAGACCCATATCACTCTTATCCCTAAAGTAGGAAACCCTGAAAGTATAATTCAATACGGGCTTATTAGTCTTTGCAATTTCAATTATAAAATCATTGCTAAAGTTATGGCAAACAGATTAAAGCCTCTCCTCCCGAACCTAATCTCCCAAGAACAAAGTGCCTTTGTTAGTGGCCATCAAATCCAAGATAATATTTTTATTGTTCAAGAGGTCCTACATCAGCTGAGAGTGAGAAAAAGGAAGAGGAATTTCCAAGCAGTACTTAAACTCGACATGCAAAAAGCCTTTGATAAGGTGGAATGGGATTTCTTATGTGATTATATGCTAAAATTGGGATTCAGTGGAAAATGAGTATCCTTAATTAAACAATGCATCTCCTTGGTCTCATATAGTGTAAGAGTAAATGGGGACCTTTGCACTCCTTTTAGGCCATCACGAGGTATCCGAAAAGGGGACCCAATATCCCCCCATCTCTTTATCCTTATGGCCAATGCTCTTTTCTCCCTCATGAACAAAGCAATTGAAGACCAAACCATCAAAGGTATCCAACTAAACACAACATGCCCCACTTTGTCACATCTCCTATTTGCTGATGATGCTATTTTCTTCCTAAATGGTACAATTTCTAAGGCCCAAAACTTGGCCAATATCCTAAACCAGTACTGTTTTGCCTAGGGTCAAGCCATCAATCTCAACAAGTCAGGGATCTTCTTTGGTAAAGGCTGTCCTCAACTCTTGAAATCAAACCTAGCAACTGAATTAAGGGTTCCTATTATGGAAAAAATAGGGAAATATCTTGGAATACCTTTAGATTGGGGCCAAAGACTGAAAAACAAATGTTTGCTTGGGTCCTTGCTCAAGTAAATAGGAAATTAGAGGGCTTGAAAGAAAAACTAATATCCAAGGCGGGGAAAGAGATTCTTATCAAGATAGTGGTCCAAGTTTTGCCACAATATGCTATGTCGCTTTTCAAAATCCCAATATCTATTTATCGGACGATAGAACAACGAATATCCAACTTTTGGTGGAAACAAAATTCAGCAAAGAAAGGTGTTCACTGGAAGAATTAGGACTTTCTAAAAACCCAAAAGGACTGTGGAGGCCTTGGTTTAAGAGATCTTGTGGATTTCAACAAAGTGTTGCTAGGGAAACAAGCATAGAGGCTAATTCAAGCCCTAGATGCCCTATGAAGTAGAATTTTAAAGAGCTTATACTTTCTAAGAGATACCTTTTGGAGTGCAAACAAAGGTCATCGACCGTCTTGGGGATGGCTAAGTCTCTTGATGGGTAGGGATGTGATTGAACCTGCAATTAAATGGGATGTAGGAGATGGGGAGCAAATAAGGATTAGAGAGGATCGATGGTTAACCTTGGGCAAGATTGGTGGTCCGTCAAATAGAAACGATCCACAAATGGTGGTTGAATTGATAGACCAAACCACCAGAGAGTGGAATGCCCAGAAAATTAATATGACCTTTTGTGAGAGTGTGGTAAAAGAAATATTAGCGACTCCTCTTAGTTTAACCCCGGGACCTGATAAATTACTTTGGATGGCGAATGGATCGGGAACCTACACAGTTAAGAGTGGCTATAATTGGCTCCGGGATCACTAGAGGAATTCATCAGCAATGCAACCTTCTACTTCCTACCAGATCCCCAAATCATTATGGCATGAAATTTGGAAGCTCCAGACTAGTCCTAAAGTCAAATTCTTAGTATGGAGTATGTATAACAATGCTCTCCCTACCAAAGAAAGTCTATTCAAGAGGAAGATGATACCTGATCCGAGATGCTCGATTCGCAATCAAAATCCAAAAATGGTGGAGCATATGTTCGCGTTATGTAGCTGGACAAAGGCTACTTGGTCAAATCCAAGACTACAAATCGACACCTCCCTAATGAACATAACCCGAATCGACAAATGGGTTCTGGATTTCCTTACCTCGGCGGTTAATCCTCAGGCAAAGGCCTTTTTTGCTGGGATTTTATGGCAGATCTGGAAAGCAAGGAACGCTATGATTTTCCAAGCTCGTCGGTCAAATCTCAGGTTGATTTTTGAAGATGCAACCTCCATGACCCTATTGTTTAAGAATCGGCTTTTGCGAACCAAAATCCAGCAAGCAAAGATAAGCCCAGATCCGACAAACAACAACTCCAAAAAGTCCCAAACTTGTAAAATCAACGTTGATAGTGCATGGTGTAGCTTCACAATGTTGGGTTCGATGGCGGGGGTTGTCCGAAACAGCTGCAGACTCCTCGTCGATGGCTTCGCCAAACCCATCCATGCATCTTTAGTCCTAATCGCCGAAACCCTAGCGGTGAGGGAAGCCTTACTTTGGCTGAAGAACTTCGAATAGGACAGCAGTGTACAAACTCACGTGTACTTGGGAAGTGAACAGGAGTTCCAACTTACTTCAGATAATCTAGAAGTTGTTCAAGGTATTCTGGGCCAAAAAGAATGTGCATGGGCCACCCGATCAGTAATTGAAGACTGTAGACTCCTCTTGAACCACTTACCAAGCGTTAAATTAGCCCACAAGCCTAGAGAAGCCAATAGAGCAACGGATTGGGTCGCAAAGGCCCACCGAGAAGGAGAACTCCCCTTAATTGGATTACCCCCCCACCCCATTCTCTTTCGTTAATTTTATGGTTAGATGTTGAGACTTTGTGGTATTTTGATTTGGTTTAGTAATGAAAGCTATATATTTCCAAAAAAAAAAAAAAAACCTAAGAGCGTGCATAATAACCATTTCATTTCTCTATTTTTCTATTTTTCTATTCCGAGAGAAAGTTTGGAATAACAATTCGTTTGATAATGCAATTTCATTTTTCTATTTCTAGAATATTTTTTACTCTAGAAATAAATTTGGAACAAAAATCAAAAGTATAAATTTTTTACTTTTCTATTTCTAAAACAAAAGTAAAAAATAAAAACTCTTCTCATCAATCACCCTCGTCACCCCTTGCCGGCCGCCACTTTGCCACCACTCGAGATGGAGAAATTTTGTATTGTTATCAAATAAATTTCTATTTTGAGAACAAAAATTTTATATCATTATTAAACATCTATTTTGCCTTAGAAACTTGTCTAGGGAATATAAATAGAAAAATCAATTTTTGGCCAAAAATGATTTCTAAAGTAGAAGGGTCATCATTCGTGCTCCAAAAGTCCAATGATTACATTGAACTTTGTACTGATATTGAAGAACTATTTATGATATTATCCATCTTATATTTTAGGGAAAAAACCACCAAAAACTTTACCTAAAGTGACAAATTTACCTCAAACTTTTTTTTGTGACATGAAAAATCCTTAAATTTGACAACCGTGACACATTTACCCCAAAATTTTTTTCGTGATACAAAAAACTCCGAACTTCTATCCGTGTGACACATTTACTCTAAATTATAGGGCATTTTGGTCTTTTTACTTTACATTTTTTTTTCTTTTTTTTCTTCTTCCTCTCTTCCCTCCATCGGCCATGGCATCTGGCGAGGGCTGCCCTTGTCGGCGTCGGGCGAGGGTCACCCTCGCTTGGGCTAGCTAGGGCTGCTCTTGCCGGCGTCAGGAGAGGGCGGAGGTCAAGTGAGGGCCTGCCTCGCCAGATCTGGCGAGGACGGCCCTCACCCGATGTCGGCAAGGGCACCCCTTGCCCACGTCAGGCGAGGACGGGCAAGGGGTGCCCTCGCAAGATTTGGTGAGGGAGGCCCTCGCCCGCCCAACCCCCGAGGGCCGCCCTCGCCCGACGCTGGTGAGGGCGGCCTTAGCCAGCCCAGGCGAGGGCAACCCTCTCCAAATGCCGGCTTCCCTCCGCCATGGCCGACGGAGGGAAGAGAGAAGAAGAAGAAAAAAAAAAAAAAAAAAAAAAAAAAGATGAAAATATCATTGATAGGATAAATGTGTCATAGTTTGCAAAGTTTGGAGTATTTTATGTCACCAAAAAAAAAAAGTTTGGAGTAAATTTGTCACTTTAGATAAAGTTTGGGATTTTTTGTGGTCTTTTGTCTATATTTTATTATAACTTCTATATAATGTCACAATACTCACAACATATTATTAAAGAATTTATGGTCAACGGGTGAGATTTATTTTAATTTTATCCAATGCTGTCAATATCTTAAGTTACGTTTGATGGTTCAAATAAAATAATTTGTCATCACATCTAGTGTTTGGGGACGTCCCCTAGACCAAACAAACTTGGATACTACATGTCAAGATTGAGGAGCCACATCATACACATTGAAGAAGAACACCTCCTTGCCTACCCTAGGTTGCCCGCTGCTTGGAGCCATGACCTAGCAAGCTCGAGGATGTCAACCCGGCAAATGGACGGGGTCGAAGATAGTGCAAAAGACGTCATGCACGGTTGCCAAGAGCAGCGTGCTTGCTTAGGGAGGCAAAGGGTGGAGGACGGATTTGGTGATGGACCGCCATGACACCTAGCGACACCAAATCATGGAGATTGGGAGGGTGATCACATCATGGACTCTTTTCCTCTTCTTGTTCTTCTTCATCTCTCGTAATATCAGGAATGTAATCTTTCATGGCCATCGTCGTTTTGATTACCGTCATGTGGAGGTGATGGCCAAAACTCATAAATCTAGATTTTCCCTTAACTTTTTAATTTATTGAATTTTCTAGTTGTCAATTTTATAATCTATTTTAAAATTTTTATCTTGAATTGTATTAAACATTTGATAAGATTAAATATGTCTATTTTTTTGTCCAAAACATGTGGTATCCTAGTTTACCCCCATCCTATCCTAAATTTTATTCCAACAACTAAACGTAGTCTTAAAATATGAGTACTAAGAGAATTATAGAAGCCACATTATTACTGATGTCGCCGAGTTGCTTATATGGCAGCTCTAAAAATGAGATTTATCTTTCCTTATTATTAAGAGCGCCTAAGGAAACATCTAGTAGATGGAAAATAATCCATCTCCAAATTTACCTCCGACCATTGAGTTGCTTGTTGTGGAAAGTTGGATTGAACAAAGGGAAATAGAGGAAAAGGGGTAAGAAATAGCTTTCCAATAATGTGCTTGCACTCTTTTTGTTCTATCCATTTCATTCGATTCTATTCTAAAATTAGGTGGTCATGTTACCAAAGACTATTCTGGATCTGATTTTGTCATTTATAAGGGCATAAAATAAAAGGAAACTGATGTTTCAGTCTTATCTTTATCATGATAGTTTGTTGTTACATTTTTTAGGAGAGATAAAGACTCTTATGCTTGATACCAACCCTAAAATTTATCGAGAGAAAATTTCTCTCTGACTTCCATCATGCCGTGCTATTCTGAATTTACCTATTCTACTATTAATTCAACTTCAAACTTTGTCGAGCTAGATGCCTCACTATTAGGGTGTTTGGTACTTTTAAATTCTTCCGATTCAGCTTCAGTTTAGGAAACATAAGCATCTCTTCGTGATGAGCCACTATCGAGCCTCTTCTCTTGCTTCTGCCCGCATTGAATGGTTTTCTTCAACTCTTTATATAATCCGATAATGTATCGCTTCAGATTCTCGAACATAGTAGCGGACAACCGTATCAAGCAAAAGTTACCCATTTTTTGTCTCATAACTAATTCGAGAGTTCCAAATTGGTTTTATAAATTCCTATTATCCGTCTTTCTCCCTCCACATTCTATCATCGAAAACGAGGAAAAATCGACATGACAGCTTTTTTGGCAAATGATGGAAAAAATAGAAAGAGTAAAAAGAAGCACCATACGTACCCACATGCGCCTACACACACAAAAGAGACAAGAGGGCTCGACACGATGGCGGCCAGACAACCGGCCACCGCCTTACACGGTGGCTCGACACGCCGGCGAGGGCACCACACCGTCGGGGGCGAGAACGCATCTTTTTTCCAAGAGACGAAGCGCGTGAGCGCCTCGTGCTCTTCCCCCCTGCTCTTCCTCCCTTTCCCTCTCCTCTCTCATTGGTCAAATCAAGGGGAGAGAAACCCCAGGCCCCCTATAAATACCCCCTCGCCCTCGCCTTCTTTTTCCCATCCACCTCCCTCCTCTCCGCTCCTCTCCTTCCCCTTCTCTCTCTACTTTCTCTCTCCTCTTCGCCTCCATTGGATCTTTTCCACCGGCCCCTCGAGGTCATCTCCCTTCCCTCCAAAGGGGTTCTTACCAGGGTTTATCCGCCATTTCCCCGAAATTCCTCCTCCTCCTCCGCTTCAAGAACTTCTGCCCCTCTCCGTTCTCCGATCCCAATCTCGCCCTAGAAATTTCCTCCCTCCTCCGCTCCTCCTCGTCGTCGTCTCTAGGGTTTACGAGAGCTCGGGGTGTCCTCGGATTTTCGCCTGGTTTCCCCGCGGCGGCGATCCGTCGGGGGTGGGGGTTCTGTGATTCCTGGGGTTCTCCGAGCTCTCGCGAGCTCTGCTCGTGTGGGGGGCCGCGGGTTGGTTCTTGATCCGGCGACGCGGGCGTCTTGAATTTTTCTTCTCCTTTCGCCCCCCCCCTCGTCGGCTCGGGCCGCGAGGGTCGTGTCGATTCCGGAGCGCGGTTTCCGCCTCTAGGGTTTCGCCGGAGACTGAGGTGGGATCTGGGTTTTGGCGGATTGCGCATTTGGAGCTCGCCCATTTCTCTGTCTGCTGAGCTTGGCCCCAAGCTTTCTTGATAACTAATCGCCGGAATTCTCTGTTTGCGTTCGGAGCATTTTTTGTTTTCTCCTCCATTTCGAACGTTCTCCTCGCTGCTGCTGTGTCGAAAGGGTGGGAAGTGGAGGAGAATTGATTGCCTTGGTGGAGCAGATCTTGGGGCGGGGCTGAGCTGAGCTGAGCTGAGCTGAGAGGCTCGTGGGTTGAATGACGGAAAATTTGTTGTCCAGTCATTTTCAATTGATATGAGTCATTGAATATGAACAATGGAGGTGTAAATACAACAACTGGTAACGAACCGACGGCTGATGCTCCGAGTGAAAGGGCTAAAGCTGACGACTTTGCCCGTGCGGTATCGAGGGTTGCGGCCGCGCAGATTTGTGAGGGTGTCGGGTTCGAGAGTGTCAGGGACTCTGCTTTGGACTCTCTTTCAGATATAGCAATTCGTTATCTGCACGATATCGGCAAAGCTGCGAGCTTTTATGCTAATATCTCCGGTAGGACTCACTGTAATGTTTTTGACATTATTAGAGCTCTAGAAGATTTAGGGAATTTTCAAGGTTTTCAGGGGGCTTCGGGAGTTGGTCACTGCCTTGCCAGTTCTGGAACAGTAATGGAAATTCTGGATTATGCGCAATCAGCTGAGGAGGTTCCCTTCAATCAGTCGATACCTCGATTTCCAGTAGCCAGGGATGGGCGGCTGATCCCAAGTTTCGCGCAAATGGGCGAGACTCCACCTGGGAAGCATGTCCCTGCTTGGTTGCCAGCTTTGCCAGATCCTCACACTTATAAGCAGACACCCGTGTGGAATGAGCGGAAGTCAGATCTGCGTGCTGATAAGATTGAGCAAGCGAGGCAAAGGAGAAATGCGGAGAGGTCTTTGTTGAATTTGCAGCAAAGGCTAGCCCAGTTTGGTTCTGCGGGAGCTTCAACCTCGAATGTTGCTCAAGTTCACCAGCCAAAAGAATTGAAGGCCGACGAAGGCAATCCATATCTCACCACACCTTTGCCACCTGGTGAGAAGGAAGTCTCCTCTGTTAATTTGCCTGTTATGCTTTCTAATGGACCTACGAAGGAGAATAGTTTATCGGTCCTGGAGACATTTGCCCCTGCAATTGAAGCTATGAAAGATCGGTTTTGTGAAGTTGGTGATGGTGATAATAAGGTCCTTCCTGATAAGAGACCTGCTATTCATTTCAAGTTCAAGACTGGCAAAAAAGTTTTTGGTCAGTCTTCGGATATAAGCCTTCATACCAAAAATCTCAGTAGACCTTTCTCTCTGATTGGGCGTGAAGAGGAGAGAGACGATAAGAAGAGAAGAGCTGAATACATCCTTAGGCACGCCATGGAAAATCCACAGGAGCTCACTCAGATGTAAATTGATAGAGAGTAGCACTTCGATTTGCGAGGTGGTTCAAATTGGTTGACCAATGAGGCCACGGTGTTGCTTCTGGTGGAAATTTTAGGGCAGTTTAGGCAGGAATTCTTGTAGTTCGGCTAACAATACTCTGAGGTATGCGAGTGTCTCTTTTCATGCTCTGACTCTACTCTGTAAACAATTCTTTGAATTACAATTTTCCTGTGTTCTTATCCAATATGTGAGCATCTCTTGCGCCGTTACTGTATGGAATGACATTATTTCTGCTCCCAAAGTACTTATTTTTGTGGATGCATATGCCTATTTGAGGCAAGAAGCAGATACGTGCCCATTACTAAGCCCTGTCTCTTGAGCATCAAGGCTGGGGAGTTGCTCGTCTTGGGAATATGAATTCGATTTGGAAAGTAACCTGGAATAAATAGTTTTCGATTTAAGGCGCTATCCAAGGATATTACTTTCTTGTACACTGATTTAAGCACTTAATTTAGAATACTCTGTTGGCTTGGCACTTGAGCATCAAGGCCAGGCAGTTACTCGTCTTGGGAATATGAATTTAATTTGGAAAGCAATTTTGAGTAATTAATATCCGATTTACGTCTCTATACAAGGGTACTATTGTCTTGTATATGCTATCAATTCACTTTCTTTGTAAAGAACTTCAAGATACGGTGGTCTGACATATAGCAGGTTATTTTGACTTACAAATACGATTTGGTTGAATTTAACTCAGAAGTGGATTACTGATTAGGACAGGGGATGGTCCGGCTGGGTCATTTTTAAATCTGAAATCTGGAACTGGGAGTCAACCTGGACTGTTCTAGAACTGGTTGGGAACCAAATGGGCTGATCCCTAGTCGGTTCGTGAGTATGACTATTCTAAATAAAGGGGGACTATGGAGATGGTAAGAAAAAGAGATGAAAGCATGAATTAAGGCAGACTCACAACAAGAGTGTTGTAGATTAGCAGTAGAAGTTAGGTTGAAGGATGAGAGGAAGGTGCAACATAGAGGGATGTGTGCGCTTATGTGAGGGCTGGAAAAAACCTAAAATGGTCAAAGGGTTTTGAATATTTTGTGAAGTAGCAGTAGCGATAATCTCTGTGTGGACCAAAGTTTGAATAGTCACCAGCTGCTAATATTCATAATTTCTAATAAAGGCAAAAATTCGTTTAAAAACCCAGTTCAAACCTGAAACCGACCTGAATGGTTCAGTTCCTGATTGATTGCCAGTTCCCAAGCAATAACCATGAATCTACCAGGTCTGGGGCCAGTTCCAGATTCTTGGAACCGCACCAACCAGACTGGTTGCTGCCGGTTCCTTTGTTGAACCAGACTGGCTGCGCAGTCTTATCACCAACAATGTTAATTGTTGATTACTCACTAGTGATTTCAACAGTAGTTCTAATTGTCATTTTTCATTTAATAAAAGTGGAGTAATTAATGGTGTTTTGGTCTAGTCCTGTTGCCTGTGTAAACTTTTCACCAGAAGGCTGCCTATCTTTGCAGTATTCCGACATTGTACTTTGTTTAATTTCGTTATGTATTGTATGGGTAGGTTGGAAATGTAACCCTTCAATCTCAGTGACTCTACATTAGCATTCCATAGTTCTACTCCTATCACATTACCATTCAAATTTAAACTTGTGTATGTAGCAGAACTGTTTGAAATGAAACACATTTATATGTGACAGCAGCAGTTTTTAGGTATCTGTTCTTATAAGTGCGAAATATATGACAAGTGTCCAAAAACCGTTAGTTGATTAAGCTTGCGAACTTTTGAGTGATACCTGTTGAGTGATACCTGTTGAGTCAAGCCATCTTCTTCGATGCTCTGCTATATCAGAGCTGTTTGATGACCCTGAATTGACTCTTAGATGGCATTGCACCTTTTCATAATTACATGGTTTGTTTCACATTCTAGGAAGTGGATAACTGCATTTGTATGATCAAGGAAGGTTTTTCGAGTTAATTTTCACTGGGTTACCCTGGTCAATATGAGCTAATGTAGTCTGCGGCATACCTGTTCCTCTTTAAGTCCCTCTGCGGCACATGTTTTGTACCACACGTCTTGAAACTAAAATGTTCTGGCTGCTCATATATTGTCTTAATGGAAGGACAATTTTTACTTGTCATACTGATTGACCATTTTCTATTTCTTGGATACTTAATGTTAATATTAACACTATGCAGCATTCCTCATTCAAAATGTAGAATTTTTAGATTTACCTTGCGCTGTGTTGTCTAGTATTATGCAAATACTTGATTCTGCTGATTCTTGATGAGACATCCCATCCATTCTCTGGAATTCATGAGACATCATCAACTGTCTTGTACGGTAGGATCCCAGGATTTGCAGTACCTCTTCTACCAGTTGGCGTTCCTGGTATTTATTACCCTTGATGTACTTGGAACTAATTTTTACTGAAAAGGAAGGGGATGGATGTCAATCCTTTCTCCAAGATAATGTCCTAAAAGGGAGATTCCATAACATTGCCCATGATACTTCAGGACTGCACAATGAGTTTGGAAGTACTATGTAACTGATTGGAAACAGGGCTATGTCATGCATACTTCGTAGTTTTTTCTTTTTTGCTATTTCTTCAGAACTAGTAAGCAAGATTCTGATGTGACCATAGGAAATCTATGTATTTTTTTCTGAAACTCGTTTATGTATGCAAATGAGACTGTTTGAATGATATTTTACTAGACATTATATATACATATATTTTCAACAAGTATGAGTAATTCCATTGGATTTGCTCTCCTGCTTGTTGGAATTTGACCTGCACTTGTCGATCCTGATCTACACCCTTCATGATAGGATTCTTTGGAGCTCACTTGGTCCACAGGGGATTACAAGAACACCTTGATTAAATCCAAATTCCCGTTCCGCTGCATCTAATAACTTGAGAAACGGAGGATGGCTGAGATATCTTAATGCAACAAAGAACTTCCTGGGCTCGCCACGTCCTATCATGATGACAGAGAAGTATCTGTCTTTCATTTTGGCCATTCTATCATTTCCCTTGATGGTGTTGCAGTATCTCACGGCCATCTGCAGAGATGGAGGAAAACCTTCTGGAGTTGTTTCACTGCCTTTTCTAGACTGAGAAAAGAGCTATTTTTCCTCTAATGCTTTGCTCTCATCCTTGTGATTGATGTGCATTTTTTTCCCCGTCTTTCACCAAGTATGCTAGATCTTGTATAGGTTCTTTCTTTGTAACGGAAATAGCAAACATTGGCCGATTTATATTTGAAGTTTTGGCCTTTCCTCATTGAATGAGTGCAACTGTGCATGTGATATCCTCCTTTTGATTATTCAACTTGACAAGCCCTCCCTTGTGACATCCACTTGCCCTCTTTCTGGAGAACTTTAGGGAGAGAAATGGATTTTAAAGAACAATCATGCCTTTTCCTTCTATTGATATAGGAATTTATTTGGTGCGCAGTTCCTTATCTGAGGTCCCCATTCTTACGCATGAAATATGATGTAGAAGAAGATAAATAAAGAACCTTAGACACTAGATTACGTGGTCTTGTGGTGTTCAACAACGTCACTCCCTTGTTGAGTGTTTCTCAGGCATGCCGGCTAAAGGGAAAGAAAAGGACTGCTGGATCAGATGTTAGGCCGTGGAAGAATTAGAAACTGGGGTTTGCCATATGGGAAGATACATGCATCTACGTACAGCCCATTGTAGCGGTGCATGGATCAGGCTCGTATACTCTTGTTTGTCGCGGTCTTAATCTTGAAAATGCTGAATTCAGAAGACAATTCCTAGGGTCGATTTACCTCGACAAGCAGATGATCAGACTTTAACATTATCCGCTGTCTCTCTCATAAAAACTGTCTTGACAGCTCTTGAAGCAGTTTGTACTTTGTCATCGTAAGGGGACCTTTGAGCAGTTTTTTTTTTTTTTTTCCTCTCCAAATATCAATGTTTGTCCCCAAGGCTTGATTCTTCGCGCTAAAACTAGATGCAACTTTTCTCACCTCGACGTCAATGACACTGTCAAACATCATGTGCCTATTTTCTTGATGAAATCTCAGCGCCAGTGATCCTAAAGTTGCCAAAGGTCATGACCCTATTTTCTTTGTTAAAGTCACAACTGTACCAGAACTTGAGGTGTAATGGTAGAGCCTTTGTGTGTTGCAGTCAATCCAAGAGGAAGCCCCTTTCCCATGCCAAAATCAGAACGTGTGCTCTATTTGGCAGCAGAATTTTTGGTTGATTAGACCAAGTATAAAGCCTCCAGACATCGATATAATCAGTTCACAAGAAGACAGAGGAGGCTTTGCATATAGAGCTCGAAACGTTTGCATATAGAGCTCGAAACGTCAAAAGGGAAAGTCTACATGGATCTTATTTTTCATCAAACTAGAGCTCAAAACGTCAAACATACACTAAATATACTCATGATGTTGTGCGCTTCTCCATTTTGGACGGTAATCGGCCACAGTCAAAATCAACCCTTCTGTTTGCACAAGAAAATCATAAAGTACTCCAATGGATGCAATGTCTGGTTTTTCCTACAGTTCCAGGAATTGTACAGTGTGAAAGCCTTTGGACTTTTGGTGAAGCTTGGATTATAAATTTTCTAAGCGTCTCAAGTTCAGAAAGGAGGGAGAGAAAGCTCATAGAGCCTTCAGGGTACTCATCACGTCAGAAGTCTCAATGCTTCAACTTCAGATCCAGTTGAGAAGGGAAAACTCTACCACGGTGGTTGAAAATCATGAAGTCCATGTTGTCTGGGAGAGAAACGATCCTGCAAAACCAATAAAATGTACGTTGCAGTGTAAATATGTAAATGTAGAATTCTTGAGTGCCCGTATGGCCGTTATTTTGACTTATATATAAGAGGCTGGGGGGGGGAGATAAAAATGCATACACCAAAAGTACAAATAATAGAACAAATCTAAACACTATCCTCAACAAACTAACTCTTAGGATTATCACATTTCAACCACGTTACCTGCACACCATCTTGTAGTAATCATGTCAAACAAGGCTGAAGACTAGAAAGCTTCACAAAGGTTCTTGGAAATCAATGAAACATACTAAACAAGAAACTTGGGACATTCAAATCATCAAATTGGTCACAAAATTCTTCTATTGACTAGTATTTTTGACCAAAAGAATTGTGAAAAAGAGTCACTAAAAGGGGATTCCTGCCTTGTAGTTCAATTTACATTGCATTTCGACACAGCATATAGCTCAACTGCATCAATCACAAAAATTTACACTCAATTAGACTTATTACTATGCAATAGTCTGCACATGCTGATGGGCACCATGACTTGAATATGTCTATTTAACGAGTTAAATGGCAGCTTCATCCTTCTTTAAACTTAGTCGAATACACAGTTGAGGCTCCATAACCATCTGACTATCAACTTTACAAGATAATTGGTACCATTGAAAAATCTTCTAATTCTCTTCTTTTTAAGGAGTTGGATAAGTTGTGATGCAAAACATGTATGAAATCCATCTAGTAACACATACACGATAATCAATGTAAGTGCATAAGAACGCTAACAAAATCAGGTGCATGTAAACAATCTGAAGAAAAAGACAAAGCTAATTCCCCATTCCAAGAGACATGAGAGCACATAATGCAATCAGTTGGGAACTTTAGCATCATCATGAAGCATGAAGATGACTGTACTGAATCTCATTTTTAACCATACAAACAAGTGAAGTTTGAATCAACATCTCATATTGTCCGTACTTAATCATCATGAACAACATAACTATAATTAGAGAGGTATCATCATTGAGGGCAGCTGGCTAAGCTACCCTAAGTTGCATGTCAGATACATAGCACATACATCAACACCGCCTGAATATGTTAAAGAAGCAGCTTAGCTATTTCTTCATTCTAGTTAGATGTCTAGACTCTATACGGCCACTTAATCACACTTTGAATCAAACTACCGAAGAAAATCTCCAAACTCTTAAGCATCAACATATAAACAAAATGATACATTCTCGACAATTGATTGATGAAATATCCCATTTTACTTATGTGCTGAGCCTATTTTGGTGTTACAACATGTAGTCTCCCTCCATCTAACAATTTAAGCTTTTGTATTGGACTTTCTAGTATGGAATCAAAGTCAGTTTAAATTATTCATATTCCCCATTTGTTATTTCATTTCCTATACCGTTCTTGTATGTCACGATTGCTGTTTGTCAATTCCCGTGATGTGCTTCGTCCACTTTGCACGTGAAAGGGAATACAGAAGCATTTCGCATCACATGTCTATAGGGTTTATTTGTTTGTACAAAATGTAATCTCTCTTGACTTAATAAGAAGCTTTTTTGTTGGACCTTTTGACACAGATAACAAAAAATAAGTTCTTCACTAAGAAAAAATTCCCTATGATTCGTTTATACTTTTAATCTATAACATGGAAGCCTCAACCAAGGTTGAACAAATAGACAAAAAGTCTACCACAAGGGTAAGTCAAAGTGCTGATTGGAAGAAGTTGCAAAAGTTGATGTCAAGTGTAGGAACATCCATCAAACGAGTATGCACAACCTTTACATAGCAGTGAAGTCTCTTTCAAACAAGTTGTCATTGGAGAAATTCACCGTTGCTAAATAAGAGTTTCCAAGTGCTTCTAAGTACTGACAGCAAGGAGTAATTCTAAGGAATTTAAATTATGTCAAGACAAAATATCAGGTAGGAAGATGTATCTTTAGGTGTTGATACATTTGTCCAAACTGCCACCAAGGGTTCAGTTTGGAAAGCAGGTCATTCAAACCATAACCATCTTTTCGAGTACACATATAGAATAATTCTCTTTTTTAGATTGAAGATTCACTTTGTCATCAAGATAGGAAGGAGGTCGTCTACTTGAGCTGGACCATTTTCAAAACATACTTTGTGCTTTTGTTGGATGGCTTTTTTACATGATTTTGTCATTCAGACATCAAACCTGTTTATACTATGAATGGGATTTACGCTGGATATCACCTATTGATGATTTGATATAACAGTCACTCACAAATCTTATCAATTTTTTTGAGGCTGCTTCTTATGTGATACTGAGATACAAACTCTTAAGATAACGTAGAGATATATAATGCCAATGTGCATTTTCTGTTTATTCATATCAATCCATAGTAGCCAGAGTTTAATCTGGGAGATTTTAATACCAAGCATCCATTTTTTGAAATTCTTCAAATTAACATCATTGAACAGGGTCAGAAACATATACCCAAACTAAATCAAATAGCTCCCTAATCCAACCATTTCCGCAAATTATAAGATTGTGGGCCTTAACGCTAGACGAAATTTCACATTGACACATATCTAAAAGAAAAAGACATGATAAATTCCTCAACACGAAATAATTTCATAGTAGAGGCATAAAAATGATTTGGGCTCTCAAAATTTATTCTAAAGATGCTTTTATGATACGATGGGACTCTATGGTTGGTTTATAACAATGTTGCGGATCCTAATTAAGACCTGGGCAGAAACTCTATGGAAAAATATATGGGACTAAAATAGAATGTATTAGAACGTATTAGATAGAGTGCAAGGACATAATGGGATCTACATTCCAACCACCCCCTCCCCCCCAAAAAAAAAAAAGCCAACACCAAAAAAAACGAGAGACCACTTTGTCTTCCTTGCAATTAAAGGTTGGAGAAAACTAGATACTGAAAACTTAAGAGTGAATCTAGAAAGGTAATTGGCATTAAAAATCATATAAACCACAGGAGACAATTTAATGTTTTGTAAATTTTTACCACATAAAAGACAGAAAATACTATGACAACACCTAATTAAGCTGGACTGCAGTAAAATCTTGAACTTCTAACCAGATACCGAAGATGCCTACAATCCAACACAATCCGCATTTAAAGCACGAAATCATGCACAATGTTTGTGGCTTCTCAACTTCCCTGCTGCATCTCCTGATTAACTACTCTACTTAAACATCACAAGTAACAAAACTTACAGCATTGCAAGCTGGAGCACAGACAAACCCAAAAGCAAATTTTTCCCCCAAATTCAAACACTAGAAGAACCCACTAAACACGAGGCAAATAATCTCACCTGTTCTCTTCGGAATCGGGATGGATCGAGAGGAACTTTCCAGGCACGGTGAGAGCAGCCCACATACAGAGAACGACACCCACGAGCAATTCAGCAACCACCTGCAATTCCCACTCCAAATCAGATGCAGAACACCATAAAGCAGACCGAATCCCGAACCCCGAAGCCGTAATTAGATGCTCACGTTAAGCGGAGGCCCGGAGAATTCCTCCTCCATGATCTTCAACAAGCCCTTATCTGCAAAAACCCAGATTCAAAACGACCTCAAAACCGAAATCTCAAGTACTACCTACACTCACGACCGCCAGTGCTTGAAAAAAGAGGGAAAAACTCCACGCGAATTGAGCTCACACTGGACGGTGGAATAGGCAGCGTGGGACAGGATCAGGACCCCGAAGACGCCGATTACGAAGCCGAATTTCATCGTTGCTTTCCTCCTTACTTCCGCCAACGATTCGCCGATTGGACGCCGGCCGAGAGCTCCGATCGAGACGGAAAGATCGCTGCTTTGCTTGGAGGCTCTCTCGGACTTCTTCTGAGCTGAAGGCTGAAGGCTGAAGGAACAACCGATCCGGGTCTGGGGATGACGAGGAGAAGGCCCAGATCCGGTTCATTTGTGGGCCTTGAGGCCCAACGTTGAAAAGCCCAATGTTTTCATGAATCTTTAATAGTATACTAAAAACTACATACTGATACATTTGTGACAAATTTACCCCAAATTATTTTTTTGATCATGAAAAACCAAAAAATGGTACACATGTGACAAATTTATCCCGACTGATCATAAAAACCCTAACCTGGTACATTTATGATAAATTTATCAAAAACTAATTTATTCGACCGTAAAAAACCCCAAACCGATAAATTTGTGACAAATATATATTCCGCTAAATTTGATTAATATTACAAAAAAATCTAAGAAAATTGTAAATTGCGACAAATGGAGCGTAAAATCCAAAATTGGTATATAAGTCAATTGTCACGTGTTATTTTACTTAATAATTTAACGGTAAAATTTAACGAAAATTAACATTGGGTAAATTTGTCACAAGTGTACCAGTTTAGGGTAAATTTGTCAAAGGTATACCGGTTTGAGGTTTTTGGTGGTCAAAAAAATAGTTTGGAGTAAATTTGTCATAGGTGTACTAGTTTGAGGTTTTTCAAAGAATTAAAGTATAAGTTGCCTCCTTTTTCCTTGAAAATTTACTACAACCACCGGTATTTCATTCACATGTAAAAAACTAACTTTATTTGTCTAGACCGAGCTCTTGTTTAAAATGTTTGGGTGTATACGATTTTTGGAAGCCGATACAATTTTTTTGAAGCATGAAGGACTATGTAAACCAAATAAGAAAAAATCTTGTGGTGCACGCACTTTATTTTTTTTTTGCAAGTATTTGGATAAATTTTCTGTTAAATCTACTTACAAACTCATCACGTTGTGAACTGAAAATGGCAACAACTCCGGGATTTAGAACAAAATTTGGAAAGTTAGAGTTCATGAGCGGCATAAAAATGATGTTGTGGAGGACAAAGGTTAATGTCTTCCCTTGTCGAGCTAACTTGTTTCAATTGCTCCACATCCCATACCCTTCTTACCCATTATATGGAGCCTTGGAGGAAAAAATGGTACATTTGTTCACAACATGTTCTTAGGCCCAAATTTTGTGGAAGACAGAGCCTATGGGGTATTCACATTATCTTGTATGCTTGGAACTTCAAGTCTTTGAAAGAGATAGTTAACCACTTTTTGATCTTGGAAAAATAGTATATAGAATGGGATTTGGATTGCAAGCTCTTCATCCTTTATAGAGCAGTTCTTTGCACTAGAATGTGATGTTATAGGAACACAAAGTTACACAATCAAGATTATTCCTATTTCTCTCCAAGCGGTTCAATTGGTCAAACAAGATTTCATGGAATATTAAAAAATGTTTACAAAGGATAAAAAGAAATGAACCACAAAAAGGACAAAATAAAATCAAAAAGAGTTAAAAAAGTTTAACGTAAAAGGATAACAAAATAAAATATAAAGTTGTCCACATGTGGACAAGATGAAGAAGATGGAACATGTTAATGGAAGTGGAAGTTGCAACTCTTCTTCCGGCATGCAAAGCTGCTCAATCTCTCGACATTCATAAAGCGGTCTTTGAAAGTGATTGCACGGTGTTAATTGATGCTATTTAACAAAAATACTTTTGCCCTTCGTGGATTCATCATTTTTGTCTGGGACTCTCTTTTTTTACTTAGAACAAACCATATGGAGTTTGAAGTACACCGGTAAAACTACTAATATTGTTTCTAATGAGCTTGCAAAAAGGGTTTTTCATCATATAGAAATTGCATCTTTTTGTTGATTTTTTTAATGATGTAACTCAAAATCTAATGAACTTCCATAACATGAAAATAGTTTGAAATATAAATTCATATCTAATTTTTTATAGTTTTCAAACAAGAAAAAAATTTAGATAGTACATTTGATTTTCGGGTGAAAAAATTTGAGAAGAAAACATTTTTCTTCGTTAGTATTCTAAATTTCCATAAAATAAAAATATTGAAATATAAATTCAATTTTTTCTTTAAACTTATCCGAGCCATCTCCGTCCGTACTCTACCGTTCGTCTCCGTACCTTCTCTGTTCTTGTTTTTCGCCATTATCTTCCGACGAAGCTTCGAGCTGCGTGGCAGAAGCCGGTCGTGACAGATGCCTACGTTGGTTACGGGCCTTCGTCTTTGAGATGCTTTGTAAATGCTGCTGTTTTTTTTTTGTATCGGGTCGTCGCGGCGATCGCTCCGTGTTCGATTAAATGCCGCTTAGAACTCATTTGAAAGGGTAGAGGGTAGCGGGAAATGATGAGCATGAGCCAACTTCTGCATCCGCTCGGGGCCACGCTCTTCTTCAGCAATGCCCGCGATCCTCGGAGCCGCATACTCAAATGGGTTCCCCCAGAATCATGGTCTTGTGTCGGCAGAAATGCTGGATTTTCCAGACTCCTCGTTGGAGCTCAATCGTCTCGGCAAGGTAAACGTTATGATATAGATTATTTGATTGACGTGTTGGTTGCCGATATTTTTTCCTCCGCTGTTCGTTGTCTGTTGAAAGTATGCTCATCTTTGGGATTGAATTTTGGGCAGGTAATTTCCCATCTGCGGGTCCAAATGAGACTTCTGCTAAACACAAGGTGCGACAGCCGAATCTGGGACTCATCTCTAGTTGCTTCTTTGAATTCTGTCGGACATTAGTTTTACAATTAAATGGTAAAATGTTAAAGTTTCATGAGGTGCGTTCTAGTATGAGTTTATACGCTCATGTGCATTCTTGCGGTGATACACTTAATTTTTTTTCTTTTTTTTTGGTTTTTGCAAAGTGCAAGTTTTCTCTCTCTTGATGATTGCCTTTGCCTTTGCCTGCCCTATCCATAAGTAATCATGGAAGCACACAATTGATGTTTCTACATTTTTAAAGAGTATGCATTTGTCAGATTGGTATTTGTTCATTTTGTGATCTGTACAATAAAATGGAGGACCGTGAAACATCAACTAGCTCTCCTCCTTCGCCTACCCTTTTTGATAAGAGAGGTTTCTTGGTCAGAGATTTAACCGCCGGTCCCCATTGCTTGATGTGTTTTTTCTGAGAGCAAAATAGAAGAGAGAAAAAAAACAGGGATATCTTATCTCTGTCTTTTATGTAATTGGTACTGATGTGGGCAATCACAACGTGCCACAAGTTTGGCTGTTGCATGCTGTCTGGTCCATTAATGGAATAATATTACTTGTTACCAAGCCCCTTGCAATTTGAAGAATATGGGGTGCATGATGACAGAACTATCTTGATATTGGACATAACCAGGACTAATGCATAAGAGTGTGAAACAGAAATGTGAAAATATGGACTACACAACTTTTCTTGGTAGAATCTTGACAAAAGAGATTTATTTATTTTTATACATTTATCATGACTTTTGTTAATGCCCTTGTCTTAGATCATATTCAGAGGGAATGCATCCTGCCTCCACCTTTGCTTATTCTGGCAGTGGAATTTATAATGTTATAGCTTGTGTGGGGGAAGCTTGTAAAGATAATTGTTTACCTATACTGAGTAAAGAAATAGTAATTTTGAGAATCATAGATAGTATTAATGCATTTTTAACCTTCGGTTCCATGTATTAATAGGAAACATTCAAGGACAATGGTCAAGTATCTGCTTTATATTCTGAAGGTCCCACTCCCTTGGATGACAAATAGATAAAAATTCTTGAAACCCATAGATTATAGAAACTTCCATTATTGGGAAGGAAGCGTGAGGTGGATTTTGAAGGATGGAAGTGTGAGGTGGAGAAATGCTGGGTTTGCTAGTCTCTATCTTGACTGTATCCTTGATGAATGGGGATTTATCCTTCCTTCTATTTATTTATGTTTATCTCTGGTTTCTTATTAATGATTCACAGTATGTCTGTTCTCTTTAGACATGGCATATGAAGGTATGTGTATCATAGAGAGGTTAGAGAAGGGACAATTTGGCATGTTGCTAAAATACATAACCTCTTTTTAAGAAAAATACCGTGGGCGAATGCCTGTAGGGCACTAGTCAAGCAATCAATAAGGAAAATTGAAAATCTTCAAGGCATGATTGTTCTTATGACATGCATAGTACGTGTTTTGAAAACCAAAATCCTCCTCACTAAGTATGTTATGTCAAAATAAAGTTGGATTTTTTAATGTCATCAGACTTCCCTTTCCTGTATGCTTATTTTTTATTTAATGGAAAGGATAATTTCAATGCAATGCCTTCCATGCACAAACTATGGGGTCTAAGAAACTTTTTGTCAGGACCAGCGATGTCTGCTTACCTCCTTATAACTTTTTAGTAGTTAATTTCTTCATGTTATACACTCTTGTCTCAATAGTTTGTGTATAGTGGTGAAATGTGATAATTTGTCAATGCTTCATTTTGTCTACTCAGGCCCTTTTTTAGGGAGCGAAGAGAATCTGATGCTCTCCCTTATATACAAACACTTGGGAAGTTTCCTAAGGAGGAGCTTGAGGATAAAGTAGTCATGGTCAGATTTGATTCTGCCATATTGTTTCGAGAAGATCAGGACCATACAGTTCAGTCAAACTTATATGCACATCTAACCATTAAATATTTACTGGAAGCCAGGGCTAGGATTGTTCTTGTGAGTGATTGGAATGGCGAAATCAATTCAAAATTTCCTGATCTTCAGTCTGTTGCAGGTATAATATTGTTAATTATCATTGTTCACAATATGGGTCTAAATTAAAATCATCCTGCACTTAACTATATTTCAGTGAGAATTTAGTAACTTGATGAAGTATGGGAACTGGTATCAGTCTTATCTCTTTAAATCATTAGCTCAGATAGTCCTTATCAAATTTGATTAGGGACATGGTGTTTTTCATGCTATGGCTGATTATTTATATGGATGTATCTATATTTCAGAGCACCTCTCACAGTAGTCCTTGGGGTCAATGTTGTGCCATCGCACTGCCTTTCCCATTACAGTCCACTTACAGAAGCTCTTGAGAAGATGACGGTGCTTCTTCTTGAGAATCTTTCTGAGTTTAAGGGGAAGTTTGTAATTCATTAGAATTTACAGAGACTCTATCATCAGGAGTAGATATCTTTGTCAATGACTCGTTTTCCCAGTCACATAAAGTTCTTGCATCTACTGTTGGCGTTACTCGCTTTTGCTATTCCTCTGTTGCTGGGTTTCATTTTGAGGAGAGCCTGAGAAAACTGAAGAATGCTCTGAAAAGTGACAAAAGGCCACATATAGCAATTGTATGTTCTGCTGTTACTTGATAATGATATGGATATGCTAGTAGAATATTTTGTTGCTCCTCTCTCACAAGTAATTTAATGTCTGATACAGATTGGAGGGACTAATCTCTCCAACAAAGCAGCTGCATTGTGCTCCTTGGCTTCTGTTTGTGATGGGCTGGTCTTTGTGGGAATGATGTCTTTTCAGATTATGCATGCGTTGGGTCTCTTAGTTCCTTTAAACCATTTGGAATTAGGGGCTACCAAAGAAGCTTCAGAGTTAGTCCAAGTTGCACAAGATAGGAACATTCCTATTTTATATCCAAAAGATTTTTGGTGCCTGAATGAAAATGTTCCAGATCAGTTGGAACTATTTCCTGCTCATGCACTTTCAAAAGGTGAGATTCAACCTCTTAAGTCACAGAATTTCTCAGCTTTTCATTTGTTGACTTACTGTTCCAGGAAGCTCTCTCTCTCTCCCCAAAGTTACCTACTACAAGTTCCTTGTCCTGCTTTCATTTCGAAATTCAAGGTCTTTGGAGCCATGTGATGCTGTTACTAGACCTATAAGGAGATAATTATCACTTCAATTACCGTCAAGCTGGAGATAGTGGCATGGCAAGGAATAAGGAGTTAGGCATTAAGATGGAAAAGAAAATAGTTTTGACTTAATCTCTTATTCGATCTTTTCTAACCATGTGTTGGCAGCCCTTGTTTGCCCTTAAATGAAAATTGCCCTTTAACCTATAAAAAACCTACCAAACAAAATCCTTTCATGTGTAAGAAGCAGGAGTATGTCTTTTTAATTAGGCTAACTGTCCCAAGCCTCTCCATAGGTCATGCATGGGAACAGCTTTATGTCATCTTGTTTCTGTTCTACTTATTGAAGAAGCTTAAAAGTCTTTTATCACTTATTTAACTACTTCTTTCTATGTTGTCATATCTTCTTCAGAAGATTTTCATGTGCCCTTGTGGGTTTGTGTTTGTCTATATATCTGTGCATGCATGTGTTTGTGTGTATTCTGTGACATCCAATAAACATAAGGTTGTCTAGCTTCTTGGATCTTGTGGGTAATAGTTGAGCTTATAATAACTTCTTCCCCCTGCTGGATTGTGGTGGTAAGGTTTATGATGTGTTGATATAAGACGCATATGAGCTGATACTCAATACAATGGTCATGAGGCTGCTTACATTGACGACTGCAGCACAGGCAGCTTAAAGTTTTAATGCTTGTCAATTTTTCATATTCATTTCTGCCATCGCTTCCTTTGTTGCAAGTATATATGTTGCTTGAATTAGTATATCGTGATTGGATTGTAATGCACAAATCATTAAAATGGTGATCACCTATGGACTCTAGTATATGGTGTTTTTGGTATAACTTATTCTTGCTAGATGAGGGCAGAAGTGTCTAGACTTATCTAGGGTATACCTGCTTTGCTTGAATTCACACCATTAATTTTGCTGAAAATTCTTCCTGTTCAGTTACATTTTTTCTATTGAATTAATGATTTTTTCATTGTTTCACAAGGAAAGTAAAATCATTTCAAGGGATTGAGTGGACAAAATCCATGAAAAACAGGTCATTGCCTAGAAACTAGAGGGCTATCTTGAGATCCATCTTTAACCCCTGCAACAACAAGGTCTTGAAATTTTCTACTTCTTGAATCGGGCTCCCAGAGGAAGATAATTGTAGGAAACCTTCTTAGTCTTCAAACAAGAACCTGGGTGTGGGGTCACCAAGTTCACTATTCATAAGGTGAGGGACTTCTCTTTCTGAAAGTAGAACAGACATGAGCAGGAATTCCAAATCAAAAAGATGACTGTGGTATCAGTCATCTCTTTATGCTGAACGCATTATTAGTCAAATGCCTCTATGTGGCATTTTCTGACTCTTCTGGTGGAGGATCCGTGTTTTCAGTGAAGCACTAAAGATTATATGTTTCACCATGCCAAAACAGTACTCCAAATGCACTGTCAGATTCTACGGGCATTGAGAATATTGTTTTGTGTGGAGTTAGCTTTCATTCTGCACATACACAAAAAAGATTTTTGTACAAAAATCTAATTGATGTCCATTCCTATCCTTCTTATGCTGTGATGCCATTATTTCGTTCCACTCAAACTGCTTCTGGGAAACAAACTTTATTTCATTAGTCTTCAAATCTTTGCTTCGCATGGTTTATAAACATCCCTGATTACCTTCCCTAAGTTGAATATCTGTTTATCCTCCAATTATGTTTCTAAAATAGTTGATAGGCCTCTTTGGATGTTTGGAATTTCTTTCTCCTGAAGTGTTATTTTAGATCTAGTATGCTTGTATACTGAAAAAAGGGTTATCTGTGTTCATGAATGCTCTTCAAGAATGCTGGTTTTGCGTTTCTCGCTAGAAGTCGTGTCACTTCTATTGTCATTATGGTTGTCATCTCTAATCACGGTCTTTATCTCTTCTGTTTCGCCTAACTTAGAGGAATTTATCTGATAAAAGCAAAGTGGTAAGCACCATTGGTGTGCCATTTTGGAGTTATATGAATGGAAACTTTGTTTTAATTAGCAGTGGGTTAAAGAATCTACAGTTATTTAATGCTCGGTACTTTGTCACCTGACATCATTTTACCCAATCTCAATCAGTCCTCTCAGATCACAAGTCACAATTATCTGCTGTGGGCGATAGTTGTTTTATCTTCATCATCCTCCTTCAGTGACCTAAATTGTATTTCTGGTGCATTTTTCCCTTCTTATCTCGTTAGGATGGATGCCTGTTGATATTGGACCCAGGACACTGGATGAAATAAAGACCCTGCTTAAAAAGTCCAAGGTAAAGTTTTCACATCTTGAATTGATAATGGAAGTCTTAATTATAGATTCTTGCTTCCTTATTTGAGCACTTCTGCCTTTTCTTTATCCTTGGTGAAAAGTTGTTTTGCCACCAACAAGGAGTTGATTTCGCTACGTGTGGAGCCTAATGATTTTATCCTTAGGAAAAATGGCAGTTCTTACTATGTCATATCCCACACCACTTTTGGTTGAAGACTTGAAGAGAGCTCTTTTCCCCCTTACAGTCTCCTAACTTCATTCTTGGAATTCTTTACTGTTTAGATGATTTGTCGCCATTACATTTAACCCTTTTTTTTTCCCTGCTCTCTTGCTGCTCTTTATTGCCTCTATAAGTATCTCCATCTTTTCTCATGGGATGAGCTTTTTTTTACTTGTTTCCTCTTGATCAGCAGAAAGCCACGTGGATTGGTCCAGTGAAATTCAAGTCATGCCATTCATCTGCAATTGGAGCAAGTAAATTGGCTTGTATACTTTATGCATTAAGTCAAGATGATTGTGATGTAACCATAGTCGGTTCTGTAGCAAGCAAAACAATTACAGATGAGTCAAGCTCTATACCTGCTTTCTCTGTGATTGAAAACGCTTCTGTATGGTGGGATTTCCTCAAAGGAAGAAAACTTCCTGGTGTCATGGCCTTAGATAGGGTAAGTTTCTTAACTTTTTTATTGCTTATTCTTTCTTTCATGGGATCACTGAAGAGCCTTTTTAAAATACACATAGTAAATGCCAATCTTAAATTGCAAAATACCGCCCATCTCTTGTTGGATCCCTCTATTCCATGTGATGCTTGTAAACCTCTGGGCAGAAGCTAATCTTATCCTGTCAAGATCAATTATCAGGCATGAGGAGACTTTATTAACTGGTGTTTTGTACCATGCAAAACAAGTGAAACACATCCTAATGATACCTTGTGGCCCAAGAACTTTGCAATTACTGTCACATTCTTTTTATTTAGAATCAATGCAATGCTTACAATAAGATGTGGGTGGCTCTTTGATTATTTCTAAGATATATCTAAATGAAGAAGGTACAAGCATGCAAACCCTTATATGTCTCGGATATATGAAGTCCTTTTAGCAATGGCCAATTTGTCAATACACCCCTATTTAGAAAAGAAAAAGCAACAAGATACGTTTAACTGCCAATATTCATCAGCTCACCCTTCAGTAACCATGATTGCTTTTAATTATTGAGGCCCTACAAAATACCACTGGGTGCTCAAATTGTGATCATATAGTACTATACCCATTTGGAGAAATTACCTTTTTTGTGCAGGCATACCCATTTGATATTGATTGGAAGTCTGTATATAGTGAACCTGCTCAACCTTTGGTAGTTGATATTGGAAGTGGTAAACTCCTTATGCTTCTTAGTATTGGATTTACTTAATGACTTAATGAAAGCTACCCTACTTATGCTCAGCCACTTTAAATCTCATCGGTACAGAGGGAAAAGTGGACGAAAATCCTTTTAGAACTTTTCTAGATAGTCAATGCTTCATCTGTATATTCAATTATTCTTTTCCATCCCAGAAGCCAATGGGGCTTTTCCGAATTGTTCTAATTTTCCAAGCTGCTTTAAGAAACCTTGAAATCTAGGTTATTGTATTTGTATGAGGGAGTTGCAATAGCAAAAGAAAAGTTCATTATATAGTGGGTGCAGGCGCTTTCTCGAGTAAGTTTTTGCTGTAAGACCTGCATAGGTGGATTATCTCATTTCCATTAGAAAATGCTATCTCAATTGGCATTTTCTATTGTCAAGCACCAAATTTAGATTCTCATTCTAGATTATTGCGATGGTGCAAGCCTAAACTTGTAATGTCTGTGCACTAGAGCCCTAAAACTAGTACTTTGTTTGCGATGATGAGAGAAAGGATTGTAGAGAAAAGCTGTGTCATGGAGATCGCATAAATGTATGTATACTATATTCAAGTGTTACACGATAGGAAACCTAAGATTAAGGAATATTATACAAATGATATACACATCAACTATGACACTGTTTATGATTTCTAACACTTCTCAGCTGGAGCATATATATCATTATGGCTAGCTTATTACATATATTCTTGATCATGTACCACTAAGTGCCTCAATGAATACATAAGCTAACTGATCAATAAGTCTAACAAATGCACTCCTAATTTCCAAGACTATAAGTTTTCCTGAACAAAGTGACAATCAATCTCTATATGTTTTGTCCTTTCTTGAAAACAGGCTTCAAAACATTATGTATGGTTGCTTGATTATCACAAAATAATGTTATCGGTTGCTACTGTGCTCATTAGCTTTTGAGTTGGACTTTTTAGCATAGTATCAGAGTGAGTTATCCCTTTGTGAATGTGCGTGGTCAAAAAATTCTAAAAGAGTGTGCATAGTCAAAATTCCACATGCTGTTCATAATCTAGCTTGCACGTGAGAGGAGGTGTTAAAGTGTTGTCCCACATTGCTTGACAACATGTCTTAAATGCTTTTTATTTCATGTGGTTTTCCTCTACCTATTGGCTTAAGCAATCTTGAGAGACAATAGGTAGGATGTAACTGGTTGTTTGTAGTTAAACAAAAGATGGATGGTATTGTGGATAAATATAAAGCATGGTTGGTGGCAAAGAGATTTACTCAGCAAAAAACCTTATTTCCTTTGTCAAATTGAATACTGTTCAAGTACTACTTTCGTGTGCTATTAATCAAGGATGGGATCTTTAGTAGTTAGATGTGAAGAATGCCTTTCTTCATAGAGAGTTAGAGGAGGAGGTGTATATGGAGATTCCTCTAGGTTTTTCTTGTCACAAAACTCAAGCTAAAGTGTGTAAAGTGAAATGTGCACTTTATGGTTTTAAGCAGTCACCTAAAGCCTGCTTTGGTAGGTTCGGAAGTTATGGTCTTCATTTGGTATAAACAAAGTAATGCAAATTATTAATTGTTTGGGAAGAGATCATGTGCTAAAGTCACTATTCTCATTGTCTATGTAGACGACATTGTTGTCGTAGGGAATGATAGCAATGAGATCAGCCAGTTGAAGAAATTTCTTGGACAAGAGTTCACAATAAAGGATCTTTGAAAGCTTTGGTACTTTGTACATATTGAAGTTACCAGATCTTCAAAAGGTATCTTTCTATCCCAAATGAAGTATGTCCTTGATCTTTTGACAGAAGTTGGGTTATTGGGATGTCATCCCTCTGATATACTTATCGAGGTCAATACTCGTCTTTGAGGAAAAGGATGGTAATCTGGTGGATAAGGGTCATTATTAGCTGCTAGTGGGCAAGTCGATCTATTTGTCCCACACCTGGCTTGATATTGGTTTTGCTCAGCTAGTGAGATAGTTTATGCATGATCTACACTCTACTCATATGGATGCTGTTCTTCAGATCCTTTAGGGTGCGTTTATTTGTGTTTCTGTTCAAAAATTGTTGCGGGAAACAGAAATAAAAAAAACTATTTTTATTTCGGGGAACAATTTTTGACCAGAAAAACGCGTTTGGTAAATTTGTTCCGGGAATAAAAAATGAATAGAAACACGTTTGGTAAATTTTTACGTTTTTTTTGTTTTTAATTTTTTAATATTTTTATATTATTTTTCTTTCTTTTTCTTTTTCTTTTTTTTCTTCTTCTTTTGGCCGGTCGCCGGCCTCGGCCATGGCCGGTGACTGGCCGACGAGGGCGGTGGCCTCACCCAGCCACGGCGAGGCTTGCCGGCCTCGCCCCGCCTAGCCAAGGCGAGGCCGAGCCTTGCCCAATCACGATGAGGCTCGGCCTCGCTGGATTTGGGCGAGCCTGAGCTCGCTGAGCCTCGCCCCACCTCGGCGAGGCCGAGCCTCACTAGTGGCCGGCGTCCAAACGCGAGGCCGAGCCTCGCCGGGGACCGATGACGCCTCCGGCAAGGTCGCCGGCCCTTGATGCCTAGTCGCCGGCCATGGCCGAGGCCGGCGACCGGCCAAAGAAAAAAAAAGAAAAAAAGAAGAAGAAAAAAAGAGAAGAAAGTGTTTCTTGTGTTTTTGTTCTTTCAATTCTTCAAAAAGTGTTTATGGAACAAAAAAATAATTTTTTTGTTTCTTATTTCTGTTCCTTTTTTTGTTCTCGAGAACAAAAAAACAGATTTGGAACAAAAACGCAAATAAACACGTTCCTGTTTTTTTTTGTTCCCAGGGAACAAAAAAGACAAAATTTTTGTTCATAAACAAAAAAAAAGAATACAACCATGCAAGCCCTTAGTATTTGAAGTTTGTTCCTGGGAAACGAATTCTTTTGTCTCCTCATGATGGCTTGAACTGAAGCCTATACAGATGTTGATTGGGTTGGATATCCTGACGAGAAGTCTATTTCTAGATATTGTACTTTCCTAGGAGGGAATCTTGTGACTTGCGCCGCTGCAAAAAGTAGAATGGGGTTGCTTAGTCTAGTGCTAAAGTAGAGTTTCGTGCGGTGACCCAAGAACTTTGTGAGCTGTTATGTCTTAAAGGATTATTTGAAGATCTTGCTATATCTGTTTCCGTTCCTATGATGCTACATTGTGATAATAAGACCGCCATTAGTATTACTCACATTCCTATATAGCATGACTGTACAAAACATGTGGAGATTGACAGGCACTTTATAAGGAAGAAATTAGAGAGTGGTTTACTTTGTATGCCCTTTGTTCAGTCCGGTGATCAACTTGCTGATGTGTTCACTAAGTGATTAGGGGTGATCAACATCCTGTTTTATCCAAGTTAGGTATGTGTGATATCTATGCTCCAACTTGAGGAAATGTTGAGAGTATTTGGCTGATGGGGGCATATTTGCCTATTTCCTTTATTATTTCATGTGTAGTGGTAATAAGTGTTATATTGTAATTTTGTCCTTCTGGCTTTATTATATTATAGATAGATTGGGGTCATATTGACCTAATCAAGCATTTGGTTAAAAAAAATAAAATTAGAAAGTCCAATCCAAAGCTTAAGATCATAGGTAAGTAATATGGGACAATACTTCAACATTGCCTCTCATGTAAAAGCCAGATCACAAGTGGCATGTGGAATTTTGACTATGCACATCACATGGAATTTTGACCACGCATGCAAAGGGATAACACTGGCTTTGATATCATGTTGGAAAGTCCAACTCAAAAATTTATGCTGATAAGAGGAGGGAGACCACATGAATTAAAGAGCATTTAGGAACCTTTGTCAAGTAATGTGGGACAATACTTCAACAGTGTCATACTGAATTCCTTCAACAAAATCTTCAACCTAATCAAATCACAAATACTTATGGCTATAGTCTATTTAGCTTCTCTTCTAGAATGAGCTACAAAATTCTGTAAATTATCGAGTTTCAGTTGGTTTGGGAACTCTGAATACTTGGAAAAACAGTTCTCCATTTGCTTGCTACCAAATGCACTGGCATGGAAATCTTTTATGTAGAAGTGAATGGGGAGTTATAGAAAAGGTAATTCTGCCCTAGAGTAACACAATGAGTAACTATGACAACGGATTGACTGGGTAATAAATGACAATGTATTCTGTGGACATATAAGAAGTTACTATATGATGCAATAAGCAAGGACAATCTAATACATTTCATATGACATGGAATGTGAGATGGATTTGTATTGGTCTCTTGTATGCATGTGGTCTGAGACTGACTTGTACATGCTTCAAGAGGTTCTCCATTAACAGTCTATCCAGTCCTTGTTTTCCATACGACTGATCAGATGAGTGCATGCCATTAAATCTTATTGACACACTTCATGCTCAATAATTACCCCAGAAAGAAGGATGAGGACTAAACTTAACAGCACATTTTGTCACCTATGCACTTTCAACTGTACAGACTTTTCCCGCAGATTTCTTTCTATTTACAGGATAATGACTTAGAATGCATCCCAAAAAATTAACCTTGCGACGTGTGTTTGTTTTTGAATTGATATCAGTGAGTTCTTTCACTGTATTCCATTTCTTTGACCTATAAAATTGATCAATGCCAATGGCTTTTGCTGTAATTATCTGGAGACCAGGAAATAAATTCCGCAATAACTGCTTCATTAATTTCTTTCTCCCTTATGTGTGGAGTATCATTTTCAGGTAACGGATTATTTCTGTTGGGAATGGCTAAAAAGTGGAAGCATCTTAATTTTCTTGGTTTGGAGATCAATGAGAAGGTTGGCTACATGGATTTCAGATGCTTTGTGCTTTTGCTTCTCTCATGTAATTTGCTCAATTCTATTCTTTCAGCTTGTGCGGCGCTGCTTAATTGCTGTCCATCAATTGGACTTAAAGAATGGGTATGTGCTACTGCTTTGTCGGTTTAGGCTAATTTTATTGACCCGCAACACAATACAAGAAGAAACTTGTTTGACTGTGTAAAGTTCCTCTTCTCTTAGGCAGCTACCTATATAATTCAGGTCTTACTGATCATTGTTCCTCTCTACTACTCTGTTCTGTATTTTCATGGTGATTCGTACCTCAAAACATGCACAACTCTTTGAACTTGTGGGTGAATTTTTGCTTTCTTCCTGTGATAATATAATTAATGGATTTGGGTGGCCTATCTCAAGCTTTATGTGGCACGTCGGTCTTCTCTCCTGGAAGAATGCTAATAATCTCATAGCTTTTCCCTGTTCTATTTCATGTTGTTATAGTTACTAAGTCTGCTGATCTAAGTGTATTGATTTCCTGTATAATATTAGTTAAAAAGATGTCAATGGTTGAATGGACAAATTGGACCTTTGATTACCTACCTTATTTGTCTTGACTTGATTGGGAAGCTTTTGCATGTCAAAATAAGGAAAAAGTCTGAGATGCCTGAATATTAAGCTTTTAAAGTGGACGTCTTTGGCTTCATCAACATCTTGTTCAGAAAGACTATAGCTTGTTGATCCACAGTATCAGCTCGCAGCTGTCAAACACACAAATTTTTATGATCAGTGGAGACACACAAATCACATTGTCTACAAACTAATAGGGCAAATTAGTAATGTGGAAGTGTCATATTCATCTTTTCCAGAACTGTAGTTTGATCTTGAAAATGCTAACTGTTCTATTTGCTCATTCAAGTACACGATTGTTGCTCAATTTTTTGGTTGTCTCAGATACTTCATTGCAACCAATGCAACATCCACATTTCGCTCAATTGTTTCCAATTACCCTGGAGAAGTAATTCTTGTCTCAATACAGGTAGTGGTTAAACCACATTTATCTAGATTTTCCCCCTAGTGTAGTATAAAAGCAACTGCAATAACGTCAATTTACCCATTTACTTCAATTTTTCTTGAGTTATTTTTTGTGTTTTATCTGGTATTGTTCTATCTAGTGCCCGAACCCTGACTTTAACAAGCCAGAGCATCGGTGGAGGATGCTTCAAAAATCATTAGTTGAAGCAGTTGCTGATCTCCTCATCCCTAGTGGAAAGGTAACAATTGCTGCTGAAATATTAGTTAAAAATAATAGATTTTGATGAGCTTTTAAGTGGGAGCTTTGACTTTTTCTTTTTATTCCTGTTAGTACATTAAATAAAAGATGCAATGGCAGATGCATTGGTTGGCCCAAAAAAAGTGCTGTTGCATAGTATTTGAAACTCATAGAGTGTGTTTGGTAACATTTCTGTTTCGGGAAACAATTTTTTTTCAAAAACACTTTTTCTATTTCTATTCCCGGGAATAGTTTATAAGCATTTGAACACGTTTGGTAACTATATAAAATTTCTGTTCTCAGAAAAGAAATGTATTTGGTACGACATGTATTTTTGTGACTTAGAATTTATTTTAAATTTATTAATAATTTCATTACAATTTTCTTTTTTTCTTTTTCTTCTCCTTCCTCTAGCCAGTCGCCGGCTGTGACCGGCTAGACAAGGGCTGGTGAGGTCACCCCAAACCTCACCATGACTGGGCGGAGCTTGGCCTCGCCTAGCCACCATGAGGTTGGCGTCGCCCTCGCGGTGGCCGGGTAAGGCTCGCGGTGGCCGAGCGAGACTTGCCCTCGCTAGATCTGGGTGAGGTTAAACCTCGCCCAGCCACGATGGCCAGCGAGCTCAGGGCAACCTCGCTAGAGGCTAGCGAGGCTCCAGCAAGGTTGTCGAGCCTCGTCTGGCCGGTGACTGGCCAAGGCCGAGGCTAGCGACCGGCTAAGTGAAGAAGAGAGGAAGAGAAAGAGAAAAAGAAAGAAAAGGAAGAAAAGGAAAGGAAAAAAAGCTTGATTTTTGTTTATGGAGTTGTTCTTGGGAATAAGAAGTAACTTTCTTTTGTTTCTTATTTTTGTTCCAAATCTATTTCCGGGAACAAAAAACTTACCAAACGCGTTTCTGTTCTATTTCTGCTCCTGAGAACAAAAGAACAGAAACACTTGTTCCTGGGAGCGTTACCATACATAGCCATAGTGTCTCCATATGAAGATTTACAATGTGCACTCCTCTAAATATAACTTTGGATATTTACATGAGATTGATATGTAGTTGCTTCCTTTGGTAACTGCAGGTTCTGCTTCGCTACTAAGCTCTTGAAGTGTACACAAATGTTGAGACAATTTTGTTTTCATTAGCAGTCAGATTATATAGTCTTACCCTATCTTCTAGGAAACCGGCTTAAGAAATTCTTGTTTGTTCTTTTCTGTCATACTAAATGCTAAAAGAATCTCAATCTCTTCCACCCAACATGTTTTGGACTTTCATCTAACAGTTTTTACTTATTTTTAGGTATTTCTACAATCTGACATTAAAGCAGTTGCTGAAAGGATGAAAGAGCAATTTCTGAGATATGGCAAGGGGAAGCTTTCAATTTTGCAGGCACAAGATACCAGTACAAATGGAGGGTGGCTTGAGGAGAACCCGTTTGGAATTAGGTCAGATTGGGAACAACACGTTCTAGATCGTGGGTCCCCTATGTATAGGCTGATGCTCTTGAAATCGAACAATGTGCAGTAAAGATGTGGGATTGACTGCTATACAGCTACTGAGTGACTTTGTCCAAGCGAAAGTGGTTTGATTTCAGATGCTGGTCTGCAAAGACTTGAATCTGGAGCAACAAGAAGGCACTCTCCCATTACTGCGTTTTTTGCATCCAACCAAGCCATGAAACATAAAAATGTTTGTTATGGAAATGCAGTGAAAATGGCATATACTCAATTTCACGAGAATTATTGAGATCATTGGATTAGAGCCCAGGGAGAGTAGGGAATGAAATGCATTATCAGTGAGGATTTCTCAGAAGAAACACATATTTTCAGCGATGGTAGGGATTGAATGCATCATCTTCTGGAAATGTAATTGAGCAGCCAAAGCATGCATGAGAAGAGGACAGTTTCTGAATCTGCGCAAAGGCAGCAGGGCGACTACTAATAGTCAGCTGCAGTTAGTGGCTATTTGAAAGGGTAGAACAATGGTCAAAGGCTATCTATCATCCCGCATTTCTTGATATTCTGTCATTGATTACCCTCTGCCATTAGTTGAGGCAGTTAATCTGTAATCTACCTTATACTTACTGTGGATAGAACCTCTTAATGTAAGACTTTGATTGTTCGGATGATGCAACCAAGAAGTTTTCGAAATGAATGACTTCCTCTAATATCCTGCAATTGACAGTCCTAGTGATTTTGACTTTTCTTTTATCTCATAGTAATGTCATGAGAACAACTGATCAGGAAAAAAAAATTTCACGATAATCACAGTTGAGGATAGTCCGGTCAGAAATGCTTTGTAGCAGACAACGAGCACAAATAGTAGAACCCCAGCTTAATTTTGGGGATTGGAAAAGGGTGGGTGGGTGAGTGAGTGATGGAGAGCCTTCTTGTATTCCTTTTGATGTCAAAGTCAACTTGCCAAGAGAAGGTAGAGAGAGAAGCCTGTAATGGAGCACAAATAGTAGAACCCCAGCTTAATTTTGGGGATTGGAAAAGGGTGGGTGGGTGAGTGATGGAGAGCCTTCTTGTATTCCTTTTGATGTCAAAGTCAACTTGCCAAGAGAAGGCAGAGAGAGAAGCCTGTAATGTGGCGCAAGTCTCTGCATAATTCAGTGTATAACAATTTGGGAGGAGGGTATTTCGAAAAGCTTTGAGAGTGACACGTATTGCTTCTTTCTTTGAAAGCTAACTTTCTCCACTTGGTCCCTCATTTTCTGGGTTAATAAACAAAAGTGCCCTTCCCGTGCAGCAACTTATATTGAAACACTTGACAAAGTCAGCCGAGAAGAAGTCCCTCAATGCCCAAGGCTTTAGGTCAATTACTTTAGAGGAGCTGGGCCATTGATTGCCGACTTGTTTTTGATTGTTTGCCCCAATGAGTGATGATGCCTTACCGAGAAGCATGAAACCTTCTGGTGCCTTGGATCCTTCTTAACATATTCCTCACCATAACTACTCTTAATTATTATTATTATTTTTGGAGCTTTTCTGGGCATAATTTTCTGCATTTCCCTTTCTGCCCCTTCTGCTATTTTGCCAACTTTATTCTCCTTTTTATTTTTTTCCCTTTTTTGAAAGGTTCCTTCTACGTCTAATCCAATCTGCTACGCTCTGCACCACAAAACTTCCCTTCACAATCATCAATCTAACTTCCTCTATTTTGATCCACTTTCCTACCTCAATGATTTATGTAGTTTCACTTCCACATCAGGTCTCGTTGTTTGGGCACGCAGTAACGATCCATTTTTCTCTCCCAAACCCAAACTACCCTCTCATGCCCTTTGAATTTCAAAATTTGAGCAATGCTAATGTCACCCCACCTTGCAAAAGAAGAGAGTACCCACCTGCTGTGTGCCTCTCCTCCCCTCTTTCATCATCCACTCATTTTGGACAACACAGCACTCTAACATGAAAAAGTAATAACACCCCATTACCAAAGCTGGACTCCTGGACTCCTGACACGATTAGGTCAAAAACAAATGACATCTGTTGATTTTTCCCAATGACATTTATTGAATTATTATCTAATATTCTTTTAAAAAAAAGAAAACAAAAAGCAAATTTAGGGCATTTCATGTTTGTACTTTTTGGAGTTATGTTTTTATCTGTGTAAGGAAGGAATACTTACCAAAAAGCAAAACCAAAGCCACCTCCCATGAGTCATCATCTTCTTCATCATCATCTTCTTCAATAAACCCAGCTTTTTACCCAGAAAAAAAAGAGAGGATTTTATTCAAACAAGCTCTCTTCTTTTTTTCCCTGCTTTTCATTTTTTAATTTTTGGCCAAAGTGAAAAGGGGAAAAAAAGTGCTTTGCTTCTGCTTCCACCTTCTTCTCCACTGTAGCGTTCGCCGGAAGATTCGATCCGCTTCCCGATCGTTTTTTCTTCGCGGTTTCGGAGCTCGTTCCTGCGGTGCTGATCTCTTTCTGGGGGTCTTCGGAGCCTCTCGATCTCGCTCTCAGGTGAGGTTTTGACTTCAATTCGTCGAGTTCTTTGTCCCCTTTTTGTTTGATTGAAGATTTGACTTCTCGTGCTGTTAATTCCTCGTTTCTGAGCCCTAGCTTCTGCTGGGCTGCTGCGAAACCCTAGAAGGTTTGGGAATTTGTAGATTTGCGTGAAATCGAGCGTAGCGGTTTTGTGTTGCAGTTAGATCTGCAATTGTTTCGAACCAACGACGGTATAAAGGGAGCCAGTTTTCCGCTTTTGGGTTCTCCTAGAAAGTGGATCGGGATGGGGATTGGTTAATTAATTGGGGATTGGTTGGTTGCTTCTGCTCTAGGATGGATTCAATCGATCTAGTGGTCAATGCTGGATTGTTGGTTGAATTCTGGGTAATTAGGGTTTCTTTTAGCATGGGTTGAAATTGGGGCTAATGGAAGTTCCTGCGTTCCTAAGATCATTGACTTGCCGTCAAAATGACTTGAGCATTTCTTAGGTTTTTGGAGTTCACAACTATGATGGGTTTGAGGAGTGACTGAAGACAACTGCATCCAGGGTATACTAGGGGAAGGAGGAGAAACTTAAGTTTGATAGAGTAACTTGATGTACCGGATCTTTTGATCTCCAGAGCATTTTCTTGAAGCCATTTTAAAATATGCTTGCAAATTGAACTAATGAGTGAAGTGGAGCTAACTAGATAGATTGGTAAACTAATCTTGTCCCCTGCGGCTATGGGGAAGAAGAATACGAATAATGATGTACACTCAGCTGATAAAATTTGTGGTGTGTTAGAATTAGGGGTTTCATTCATATGTGAGGACTGCAAAAAAGGTGAAATTATTCCTAGTTTTAATTAGTCACGATTTCTTCTTTCTCTTTACTCTTGGCCTGAATCGACTTGCAAGGAGAAAAATTGAGGAGGTGATGGTGCTACTGAAATTTGTCCTTTTACTTGTTTGGTATGCATGACTTTAGAGGTCCTTGGAATCTTATTTTGTTGTTCTTTGTTTTGTCTCAGGGATCTCCTGCAATCTGTTAGTGCCGAGCTTCTTTTATAGCTGGCTGTATAGAGCTGCTGAGTTTGGACTCTTCACTAGTTGAAGGGCCAATAAAGCACCCTGAGAGTAGATGGAAGCTGAAGAGAATTAAGTCTTACTTTTAATGACTTAATCATGCAGTCAGAGGTGCAGATTCCCTTAAACTCTGAGACCAACCCTCATCCCGAGAGTCATGTAACTCAGGATGGAGGTGCAGGTCTAACAGCTTCCACCATGGATCCTGTCCTGACACAGCAACCTGGTATGCTTGACTGTACTTCTTGTTCATTGTTGTAATTTTGAAAACATCCTGCCTGATGGAAAGCAGGAAGTTCTCCCTTTAGTGATGGTGCCTACTGCCTCTGCAGCAAAAAGACCAACACGCCAATGGGCTGCTTGGACACGTCAAGAGGAGGAAAGTTTCTTTGCTGCGTTGCGTCAAGTTGGCAAGGTATGTTGCAGACCTTTCAGAATGTGATTTTTTTTTTTTTAATCTTTTCCTATTTTTCTAATTATTGCTCTCCTTGTTACATTAATATATATCATGTGCAGAATTTTGAGAAGATCACTTGCCGCGTGCAAAGTAAAAATAAGGATCAGGTACATGCTTGTCTCATTAATTTTGACTATGTTGGACATATGAAAAGTGCTACTATCTCCTGTAGTATTTAGAAAATATATCCTTTTATATTTCTGTATGCAGGTCAGACATTATTATTATCGCCTTGTTAGGCGAATGAACAAACTACTGGGTCCAGGATTGTGTCTTGATGCCAAGAACTCCAAGGATACTAATGCTGCAATGCTTAGATGGTAAACTTAAACTGCTATTTGTTCCTTGCTTTTCAATGGAGACTTATACCATGAGTCTGTGAATAGCGATTAAATGTATATTTATGACCATTCTACGATATCTTTTTGAATGTGAATCAGTTCCTTAAAATGCTAGCTGGGAAGCAGTGCATAATTCAATTATTTCACAAATCTTTTCCATGAAATGACCTTTTCAAGAGGGAAAGGATGGGGAGTTTCATCTCTTGCCTGGATTGTTGGTTATGATGTTCTTGGGTAACTGCAGTTCCATTAGCCATTAGTTTTCTGGGGGCCTGCATTTACATTGGAAAATCTTTTCTCGAACATATGGCTGAAGGGTACTAGTGTCTGCTTCCACTTTGTCATTTGCGTTCATGATAATTAACTTGTGTATACTACATATGTGCTGTTATTAAAATGGTATTGCTGATGAGTTTATTCACAAAATTTACTTTGTGATTTGTTTAAATAGGTGGTCTTTGCTGGAGAAGTATAGCTGCAAAGCATCGAAGCTTCACTTGAAGCCCCGGAGGTTCAAGATATTTGTAGAAGCCTTGGTTAGTTACTTCCGGATATGCTGTGTTCATTGTGTCTGTTAAATTAAAATGAGTTTGAACTTTTCAGTTTCTTCATTTGCTTACCGGATGTATGTGATTTCTCTTGGAAGGAACATCAACTGCTGAAAGACAGGAAGAAGAATGTGAGGAAAAGATCTCAAGGAGAGAATTGTTCTTCTCCGAGCACAATTTCAAGTCATGGTCGAACATCTGGACATGACAATCGTGCGGTCAGACTGGTTCTAGTTGACAGTCAGAATATACAGAAATTAGGATCTGGAAAGCCACCATTGAAGCGCCCCGTGAATGTTGGTGTCCACCGTAGCAATGGCAAAGTAGAATCCACGACAATGAAGCCAGCAAGACAGCGACGAAAACCGGGTACGTGTCTTTGTTCTTCCACATAATTATATTTGGCTCTTATTGTTTGGCATGGAGGAGAAGCATTTATTTGCAAAATATGTTGCATGTCATGATTTAATTGCATTCGGTTGTAAAATATGTCGACTCATGTTTTAATTGCATCTGTATTTTTGGGCAGAATGACCATTTAGATGACTTGCTTTCATTTACTCATTAATGTACTGGCTTCTCAATTTATCATGGTTTATAATTCTTATCCATTAAGATCAGTTCTACATGTATGATCACATACGTAGCTCCTTTAACATTTATGCTTCCTAAATTTAGTTGATTCAGGGCTAGTTGCAGTCCTATATCGTGCTCTCTTCGACTCTATCCTGTCTGATGAGTGTGATTATGGTGCTATAAGCGACAGATTTATGAATTTGGAGTTTGACATCTATTTTCCAATATATATATAATTCTTTGAGATGCCATCTTCAAGCCTTTTGCTATAAGTTGTAGTGCTATGGTTGGGCGATGCTTGTTTCAAATGCCCTCAGGTGCTACCAAGTAGGCAATCCATGTTTCCAGCAACTTTATGGATGGCTCAAATGTGGCAGTTCTGACCCGTGTTTACAAAGCCAAACCTATGTGAAAACCTGTCAGGCTAATTCAACCGGTTGAATAGTTGCTTCCATTGAATTTGATATCAGTAGGTAAAACAAAATTAAATACATGACAAAGTTGGTTCCTGGACAAATTAGTACGAGCAATCACACTCAACCTGGGGGGTTGTGGGGTGGGGTTTTCGAGTCCTTGTATTTTTTTTGGACATTGAAAATGTCGATGAGGGATTAGCTTGAGGGTGATTCTTCCCAAAATAATAGCGCAACATTCTTTTTTGATGAGTTTGATCAGTCCACCGACTCTTCAGTGCCTAACTGAAAACGTATGCTGATTTTTGTTACTAATTTCCAGGTGGTGCTCTCTCGTCTGCTGCATATAAAAAGTGGGAAAAGGCTGCCATAGCTGGGGTTTCATTGGTTGCTGACGCTGCAGAGCATTTGGAACGAGCTGCTGTTAGTAAAGAGGTTGAAAATGACCAGTGTATTCCAAGTGAGTTATTCCTGGTTAATTCACTTGTCAGAATATTAATCAAAGAAGACCTAATTTTCTGACTCTGGTTCTGTGTCTTCTACTAGAGGAAAATGGTTCTGATCATACTGAAGAAGATCTTCCACCTCCTCCTTGTTTCTCTAAGAACCAATTTGTAGAGAGCAGTATACAAGCTTCAATGAAACTAAAACTTCAATTATTTCCTATTGATGATGCAACAAGAAGAAGCTTGGAGAAGGTTTGTATCCTTAGAATCTTTGTTAACTTGTCTGCTATCGTCCTTTCTTCTGGATATTTGATAAAAATGCAATTCCATGTTTGTAGGATAATCATAATCCCTTCCTTGAGCTCACTCTCAGTAATCGTAAGAAAATATCATCAGTCATGGAGCATCTGAATCGCAAATGGGGTAGTTCGAGTGTAGCATGTGGAGAGCTAATGCTTTGTCCATATGGTGTTGAAAGGGAGAAAATGGTTGGTTGTCAGAGATGGACCCAGGACACTGCCATGAGTGCAGCAGATGTTTACACAGTTCTGGAAAATCCCCCAGTTTTCCGCTTAAGGTCCTTTCCTAAATTTGATTGCAAGATGCTAGTTCACATTAATTTTCTACTTGTGGTTAACATATAGCACTGCTTGAAGGTATGGCTGGTTTTCCAAGGATGAGTTAACTTCAATAACAGTTCAAGAACGTCAGGCACCGTGCCTCCCCAGGGAGTCTGTTATGGTGTGTAACAGCACTGTGGATTCTGAACAAACTCCATCAGCTAATCATCAGTCTGAGGAGGTTGGACATACGTATGAGGATCAACTGCTTTCAGTGAGTGCTACCAGTGGTCTTGCATGTCCCTCTATTGTCTCTGAAGAGAGAAGTGGTTATATTGCTGCGGGTTCGAAGAGCGATCTTATGAAACCATCTACCACTGGTACTGATACGATGTGCTATCCAAATGAGACAGGTGGTGGAATTATGAGACAATTGAATGATGGGGTAATAAATTTTCCATTTTCCTATTCTCTCCGTTATATGAGATGCTTCTAGCTATTTTGAGCTTTGTATTTAGTGCCCGTGTGGTTATTGGTATTTGTCTAATATAGCTGCAACTCATATAGATGATGGGCTGGTAAAAAATGAGGCCTAGTATATCGATTTTATTATAGCAAAGTGGCCTTCTCCGAGTGCAAATATCGACATCAACCTCATTGCATTATGCACTAGGAAAGTTCTTGGGTGCTGACATTGTACATTTGAAGCTTAAGTTTTTGTGTAACTTGGGCTGATGCACTCCTATTTGTCCTCAGGGTTTATACCATTCTTATTTCTAGTTTTTGGGGTTCCACTGGGTTGATTCTTTCCTTTCCTCTCTCATCCACATTTCACATTGTCACCAATATGTAGAGGACTGCATGCACAGATGGGATAGTGTCGGCGTATTTGGCCCTTAGTTTAAGTCAGAGGCACTGTCTCCACTCCTCTGATATGAGAAAATTGTGTCGGATATTTAATGTTTGTCTTAGTAAGTTGAATGTCTTTTGATTTGTCACAGATCTGTATACAATTCATACTGTTAGGTCATTCTAACACAATCTGTTTATTCCGATCATAGTACCATGCTGTTGGATTTTGCAATTCGTTTGCATGTTTTGAGTGAACTAATCCATGTAAACTTGGCAGGATGAACTGAGATCTGGCAGCAATATATCAGTGTCAGCTTGTGAGTGGGCTGATAGCCTCACTAATATAAGCATAGGAGATTTGCTTGAAGCGTCTTATGACTTGCATGCTAACTGTGATGATGAAGGAGTAGCTGCCAAGAGTCCTCAGTGCATGCCACAGATATCATTTAGCTGTGATTCATTTGATGCTGCTATAGCTGCTCATATTTCTAGATATCAAAACAAGATGGGATCTGAGTCGATCTTATCGTCCCATGCGACATCCATTTGGGATGCTGAAGAAACTTGTGATGCCTTCTCATTCCAAAGGAATGCTGCTGTTCGTAAGGAGGTCACTTCTATGTCTGCCACTCAATCTGAAGCCAGTGTGCAGATAAGAACAGGTCCTGTAGGCTTGGATGGCTCCATTGAGGTAATACTTTTTGGATCTATTAAGAGGACTTCTTTTTCCTAAAAGTGAAGATTGAGGTATCTCTCTCCAATGTAAAAGAGACAAAGAAAGAAAGAAGATTGCTGTATTACTCATTATATTTGCTTGCAGGAGTTACGGCGAGCGGAAAAAGCTACTTATGATATTGATCCTGCTGACCCTATGGATGAGTGTCAGCCACAAGATCAACATACTGTGGAGAATACAGCGAATGATTTTGGGCTGACAGATATTTATTGGGTATATACTCTCTTCTCTCTCTCTCTCTCTCTCACTCTCTCTCTCTCTCACAGATGCATAAACCCACACCAGCACACACAGCAAGGCTGAGGCTGCTCGACTTTACCAGCCTTTATTTACTTTTCTTTTTTTTCTTGTCTTTCTTCCAAGATCGCCTTATCGGTTAGGAAAGGAAATTGTACTGATACATAATGTCATTTAGATCATGGATATGACGTTTCAGTGACACAGAATCTTTTCTTATGGTATATAATAGCATCAAGAGGCTCTCTTTAGTAACATTAAGATTCCTTTAATCCCATTACAGCCCGACTCGTTAGGACCTTTGGATTTGGGAGTACCATCTTCAAAGTACCATGCGGAAGATCTAATTTTAAGTGACAGTCTCAGTAGCTTGAACCGTCTGATGGCTAGCAGTTTGGATGCATTTCAAAATTGCTCTTTCTTTGGAATGGACAAGAAAGATTCTGGATCTACAGTTGAAGCTTGAGAAGGCGCCTAATCTTTGTGGTTACACACTGACATTTTACCCGGATGTATCACGGAGTGGCACGAGGGGAATAAACTGTACCCTTATTTAGTCGTCTTCCCAGTTAACTGACTCGAGGGTACTGATGCAAGTCTTGAGAAGTTCAGCGATGTGCAGAAAGTTTCCTCACAGATGACTCGCTCAGTTGTACAGAAAAATAGACATGAGCGAATGTTCGTGACCTCTGTATCTAACTATTAATTTTTTTTTTCGGCTACTGTCTCTGTACATTGTTAATCTCAACCAATGTGGACAATTGTTAGTTTTACTTCGTTTCGTATTCATGTAACTGGTGTAGCAAAGGAATGAGATCTGTTTCAAACAAATTTGCAATGCCAACAGACAAGATTTTAGAGACCATGATTTGGTGGATGCTTTATGAAGTAATGTGGTCGTCTATATTACCACTTTGTGAAAAATATCAATGGTGGCAATGAGGAATCTGACTTTGATGGTAAGAATTATTGCTAAATCACGCTTGCTTTGCAATGGATTAAGGGAAAGAGAAATAATAGATTGTCCTTTAGTCAGCAAATGCAATACTAATTTTTATTAGATGGTCGTAATTTCATCTAATTCGAGTTTTAACTTCTTATAGGTTAATAGAAATTAGATATTCCACGTGAAATATGGACACTATTGATACTCAAACGATTAGAAGCTCCCCTGAGTAGACATCTCCCTTGATTAGACTTCATTGAGCTTATGGATTAGGTTAGAATGATGAGTTCAAAGTTTGGTGGGCTAAGAATTTATAAATATCATAATTTTCGTATAACGTTCACTTAAATATCATAATTTTTTTTTTTGATTTTATAAGTGATACATTAGTGAAAATCCATTCATTTGAGTATTTATTTTGGCGATCTGTCTTACATGACTTTTTAAAAAGGCTGATGTGGCTTTTTAAAAAGATTTCATGTCCAGAGTGGAAAATGGAACAAATTTGAAGTAGGACGCGCCACACCTCCTCCTTCTTCTTGTCTTCATGTTCATCTTCTTCGCTAGAGACTCGGAATGAAAAGGAAACGAGAACACATGGCTCTCTCTCTCTCCCCCTCGATTCACTCACTGTACTTCTACTGCTTTTGCGATGGTGATGGAATGGCTACAATGATGTCAGAGCGAGTCGAGCTTGCCAAGCTCTGCACCTCTCGCAATTAGTCCAAGGCAATCCTTGTCCTTGACTCGCTTGGCTTCGTTGTGTGCAATCCAAGACATGGGAATAACTCATTATTCGGTTTGCCTTTCACTGACAAGACGAAGCAGTAGATGAACGAGAAGTACCGAGCCATACTCCTCCATTCGACCAGGACCCAGGTGTCCCGGGCATGGCTACCAGGGAGTTAGGCTTGCACATTGGATCCCTGGCCCAGCCTTGAGAGACCTGAGCTCGGCCTTTGTGGAGCTGGGGAGTTTGATTGTCGTCGAGCCCATGCTTGGAGGCACGGGACCTTGATATAAACGTGACGCCTTGGACTCAGACGTGTGCGACCTCAAATTTGCATTGCGTTGCCTTGGATTTGAGTTCATGCGCCCAAGAGAACTCCTCACAATTTAAGGTTCCATTGATATAGAAGATGAGTAATTACTAAACCTAACATAACGTCCCATTTGAAATAGAATCCTCCCGCTTAAGAGAGTTCTTTAAACCTTATATGGTCACTCGTCTTTTTGCTGAAATAACCAATTCCTCGGCAAGCTCAGAGCTTGTGGCCGTGGTGGATACTGAAAGATATGACGGGAAAAATCAGCATCTTATTCTGGCTCAGCCCCGCCTTGGGCGCGATGGTTGCTCTAGCTGGAGCTCACTCACAGCCACCGTGGCCGCTTGAGCTTAGTTGCGGCTATGGCTGCCAACCGAGGGGCCGTGGCGTTTGTCTACGAGTGATATTTGTTTGGCGGACGAGGGGTCGGGGGTGCAGCCTATCTGTAGTTGTTCGCTGGTTGACGGCCAAATGGTGCTGTTGCTGATCGAGCCAGGCAACGATGATTGGAGGCCGATGGACATCCGCGAGAGAGAGAGAGAGAGAGAGAGAGAGAGAGAGAGGTGACCTGGATTAAGTTTTTCCCAAGTAAGCGGTGAACATATTTAACTGTTTTTCCCAAATAAGCGGAAGTCTCTCATTGAGTCTAGTTCAGAAGTTGAGGTTCTCAATTGAACCGAAAAAAGCTTAAGTACTTTTTTTTTTTTTTGTTCAGAAAAGTTTAAACTTGAGATGCATTTGTTCAAGTGAAATTGTTTTTCAAAAATTAGTTTCCAGACTTTCACTTATGTGATTTGCTTAAAATGACTTGTAAATTGAAAACCTTTTCAGTTAATGAAAATATTCATGCATAGAATAGGAAAGTAAACTCATAAATCTAAAATGGTGAAAACACTTTCTGGAATTGAGTAACTATTTTTTCTTTTTCAAAAACAGATATGAAAAATGTTAGTGTAAAAAGATTGAAAATTACAAAAATGAAACAAACATGTCTATGTCGTGCTCGTTACTGCCACCACCCGCCATGGTCACTGTTGTTCCTCTTTGCATGTTCGAGTGCGGCTACAAACGTCTCTCATTGTCGCTCTGAAATTCGAGCACAACCATGTTGCGGAGGTCATGGAGTCAATGAGCCACACCATCGCGGCCATGGAGGTCGCTGGGCTCGCGCTATTCGGATCTGTGGTCGTGCGAGGCTGGCAACCTCCATTGAAGCAAATAAATGGAGGTTGTGACCTCTGTGGCCAGGGCTTGCTAACTTTACACACACAGAGAGAGGGAGAGAGAGAGAGAGAGAGAGAGAGAGAGAGGGATGACTCTAATGTTTTTTCTTTTTTTTTTTTTGGAAAATGATTTTCCGAAAAACGTTTTCTTTTACTATGGAGTTTCCCATAAATAAATGCACTCTTGATTGAAAAACAAGTGAAAGGAGAGGTACTTATGGTATTATCATTCTTCTTGTTTTTTGTTATGTGTTTAGAGTTAGGGTTGGGTTACATTCAGACATGTAACCCACTAATCTGAAGCCTACGGAAAGTTTCCTCTGATCCATGTACTATGAGATCATCTCAATTGTAACAATCATCTTTCATAGATATATGGAGAAGTTTGTCCGTCAATTTCGGCCTAATTTTATAAAAAAATCACTAACTTTAGGTTGACTCCACCTTTGCCTTGAGTTTATTAGTCTAAAAAATCTCTAAGTGTAGGTCCAGTTTCATACTCGTCTTGAACTTTTTCTTTTATCTAACAAAAACCCCAACTTTAGGTTTATTCCCAAATCTGCTACTAAATTTTTTGTTCTCTAAAAAAAATCTACTGACTTTAAGTCCCAAATTTTCCCTTATTAGCCCTTTGTAAAAAAATAGTCGTTAGTTGTCACTAATTTCCATAATTGTCATATCAAAGGATGGTTTTGTTTTAGAGATAATTTTTCACGTCATCTTACTAATGTAAATTTACTATTGATTTCCACGTCAAATAATTAATGTTGATTTTTGGAAGAAGGGTTAAGAGGGATAGATTTGAGACTAAATGAAAAAGTTGGTGTTTTCTTAAACAAAAAAATTTCATAATTTCTATAATTTTCATATCAAAGAATAGTTTTGTTTTGGAGATATATTTTCATGTCACTTTACTTATATGAATTTGTTACCAAAATGAAAATGCCATGTCAAATAATTAAAGATGATTTTTGGACGAGGGTTAATAAGGAACATAATTTAAAATTAGATTGAAAAGTTTGTGATTTTTTTTTTTTTTAGATATAAAATATTTGAGGTAGATTTTAGATTAGCGTTAAAGCTATTGATTTTCTTTCAAGTTCCAAAAAAAAAGTTTGAGTAGATTTTGAATTAGGTCATCAATTTCAGATAACATTAATAAATATTATAATGAATATAGAACTGACTACTTGTCTGAGCTTATCTGAACTTCAAAGAAACAATTCTTGAGATTGACTGCTTGCTTTTTTGTAACCATGGAATACTATTTGGCTTACACTCTTGCGACGGTACATTCATGATTGAGAATTCATGGGCTCCTCAAGCGGGAATTGGAGGTCGGCCCCCAAAAAGAATAAAAAAACAAAAGAAAGAGGTGCAGATGATAGGCACGCACCGAAACGCATCCATCTCAGTGAAAATCTGAACCTATTAAAAAGCAACTGTACGTCCATATCTCTTGGCCCAAAAACTTAGTATCATGACAGACAAAATCAATCATCGAAAAATAAATAAATATTTTCTAGTAGTCTACTTCTTTTGCATATTTCGTATTGAAGCCAATTGAAAGGCTTAGATGGAGCTCTGCTGACTTTCACTGATCCTTAATTCATCTTAGGCACGAAAAGTTACTATACGCCCCATCCGACGATAACTGATACTGAAGTAGTGATTTGAAGTTTACTTGCTCCATTGAAGGGCCTTTAATTTTCCACCCAATTTTTCTTTTCCGATGGGTGGGAATAAGAGAGTAATATTGTGGGATCTCCTATCTCAACTTTTTTTTTCCTCTTGAGTTTTTTATGGATCTAGTCAGGTTTGATACGTCCATATCCCTTGACCCAAAAACATAGTATTCTATGAATAAATAATGGACAAAATCAATCATTGAAAAAAAAGAAAGTCCTTTCTAGTACACGTCCTGCTAGTCTACTAGTACACGTCCTGCTATGAAGGGAATACACGTGGGCTTGACTTAGTAGAAAAACATAACGTCATTAGCTATTTAGCTCCAGACTTCTAAGGTCACATCTTGTTCTAATCAGTGACTTCTCTAAGAGTTCTAATTTCATTTATATGACCCTCATGCTCATCCCTCACTTCTCAGCCATGTATTAACACATCCTTCCCTCCCCCCTCCTCTCCCTCCCTCTCTCTCTACAGAGAAGCAGCAAATGGAGAAAAGTCACCAAAAGCTTCATGCCCTCATGATTGCCTACCCTCTCCAGGGCCATGTCATCCCTTCTGTCCATCTTGCCATGAAGCTTGCATCGATGGGCTTCACCATCACCTTCGTCAACACTCAAAGCATTCACCGCCAAATCACCAAGTCCCACCATCACAACGACGGCCCCGAAGCAGCCGAGGACATCTTCGCGGGAGCCCGGAAATCCGGCCTCGACATACGCTACGCGACAGTCAGCGACGGCTTTCCTCTGGGGTTCGACCGGTCGCTCCACCACGACCAGTTCATGGCGGGTCTCCTACATGTGATGTCAGCTCACGTGGATGAGTTCGTCGGGAAATTGGCCGCATCGGAGCCGCCTGTGAATTGCTTGATAGTTGACACTTTCTACGTGTGGTCTTCAATGATTTGCGAGAAGTACCATCTTGTCAATATCTCCTTTTGGACCGAACCAGCTTTGGTGCTTACTGTTTATTATCACTTGGACCTTCTGCGCATTAACGGTCACTTTGGTGCTATAGGTACATACCAACTTAAGTACTACTTTAGTATAAGGGTACAACAGTCAGGTGGCGTTCGATCCACCAACTTGGATAATTTTAAGGGTGCACTTCCCATATCGGCTTGTGCATTCAGGATTTTATTCCTAAAATGCTCTCGATAAGGCTTGAACCATAAAGAGAATGGGAAACTCTCTTGCAATTTAGATTAATACCTTCTTAGTGTTTATACTAATTCATCAATATGGAAAACTTCTGGACCTTTATTGACATAGACATGACCTATCATATGATTAATCATATATATTATTGATATCAATTGAATTGATGTCTACTCATGAATTTCTGGATGTAGTACTATAAGTTAATGTCTACTTATGAATTTCTGGATGTAGTACCATAAGAGTTGAGTACAAGATAATTTGCAACGAAATGAATGAAATTCAAAGAATTCTGGGGTGAAATATAGCCATATACATACGCACGATACGTCTTTGTATGTACGTGGACTCTAATCGCTCTCTCTGATTATTTTTCCCCCCCTTCCGACTTGCTATTCAACATAGAGAAACGAAGTGGTAGGACTCCACCTCCAGGCACTAGCATTTCTTTCTTACATGGTGAAAATAATCAGATTTTATCATCAGATAATCGGGAAGACGCCATCGATTATGTGCCGGGTGTCCGGTCGATCCAACGGAAGGACCTAGCATCGTACCTCCAGGCCGACAATACAGGGACGGTGGTCCACAGGATCATTAACGAGGCTTTCGAGAATGTGAAGAAGGCGGACGTGATCATTTGTAACATGGTCCAAGAACTCGAGCCGGATACCCTGTTGGCCTTGCAGAAGAAACAACCAGTTTACGCGATTGGGCCCGTATTCCCGATTGGGTTCGCCAAGAGCCCCGTGGCCACGAGCCTGTGGTCCGAGTCGGATTGCACTGAGTGGCTGAGCGCCAGGCCAAGTGGGTCGGTTTTGTACATCTCATTTGGAAGCTATGCTCATGCTAGTAAGCAGGACATTTGGGAGATAGCTTATGGGCTTTTGCTTAGCGAAGTGAGCTTCATTTGGGTGCTTCGTCCCGACATAGTGAGCTCGGACGAATCTGAGCCGTTGCCTCCCGGGTTCAGAGACCAGATCAAGGGCATAGGTTTAATCGTACCATGGTGTTGCCAAATTGAAGTACTGTCGCACTCATCGATTGGGGGTTTCTTGACGCACTGCGGGTGGAATTCGATATTGGAGAGCATATGGTGCTGCGTTCCGATGATGTGCTTCCCCCTGTTGACCGACCAATTTACGAATCGGAAATTGGTGGTCGACGACTGGGGATTTGGGATAAACCTGAGGGACGAGAAATCGGTCACAAGAGAGGAGGTCAGTCGGAAGATTAGACAGTTGATGATCGGTGGATTGACTGATGAGCTGAGGAAGAAGGTGAGAGAGGTGAGGAAGGCTCTTGATAGTGCATTGGGTCCCAATGGGTCGTCGGAGAAGAACTTGAATGATTTCATCGACGATGTGAAGGTTAAGATCGCTTCCAACAAACAACAAATCTCAAGGGGGTGAATCTATTGAAAAGAAGCCTAATAATCTCTCATCCATCCTCTACTTAAGAAGTCCTAGAAGTTACATTTCTACTTTGAAACTTGTGTGTAGATTTCGATTTGATCTTGTCACAATGAATTATCAAGTATTGTCGTTATAGGTTGCTTTTTTTTAAACATAGTATGATGTCATCTTCTTCGAGTTCGATATTGTGTTATCTCATTGTATAATTAAAACCTTATATAGTCACCTAATCTATGGTGTATATTTCAATTTGATCTACAGCATAAGAGCAGTTTTTTTTTTTTTTAATGCCCAAGACTCCACCTGCTAGGCTATTAACTCTTGTCGACCACCATGGCACACCCGGCTATCAACTTCACTAACCACTTGGCGCCGTTGGGCTATCGATTGGCATCGGCCAACCACTCAACGAAGTGATTATATTTGGAGGGAAGTTAGCACAAGACCTTATCACAATGACCCTCCACTTAAGGCATATTAGCAACTACGGAGTTTCAACAATGGGATTTATGTGATAAGATGCCAAGGTCGAACTAACTCAGTTGCCTACCGGTGGGTTATAGCACAAGAACAGTTTCTAAACCGTCTGACAAATAATTACAAAAATGAAACTTTTTATTGTTTTATAATAACCAGTTCACCTGGCTTGATATTTGTGCCTAGTCCATATCACACCTTGGAATATTACTTTTGGCCTCACCTGACTTTCGATGTTTGTGAAACTAGACACTAGATGTCATTTTCAAAATTTGAAAAATAGAAAGTAGAGGTCGACGGATGGCGTGTTTTCAATTTTTTTCTCAATTTACAAAAAAAAAATATATTGGACCACTTTTTTTTTTTTACTAAACATGGCCTGTGTATTTTTATTTTTTTGTTTTATTTTATAGGGGCACACCAACTTAGATCTCATTTGAATTTAATCTAATCTAATAAAGAGGTTGCAAAAACCTTGGGCTTCATCCACATAAGCAACTGCACCACGTCGTTTCATCATGTGGCTGCTCTAATTTTGATTTGGCGTTGATCTCTCCATATCAGCGAGCTTGTATTTTGTGCTAGAATGAAAAAGATTTGGCAAACATATAAAGTGAGATACTTCAGGTTCAATGTATGAAACTTTTGGAGCCTTTCTCCTGTTTTTCATTTATTTTCTTTTTCTTTATCTAATGAACAATTTGACGAGACATACAAGTCATAAGACAATAATGCATCGAAGCATATATTTTCTAGTGGTCCGTGTTTTCCTCAAACTGTGATTGGAGGAATATGTCTCTAACAATGTCCAGGATGGGTAGATCTTGGAATCCAAGATTCGAGGAGAATATACCATTTTCGTAAGAAGAGAAGACGAAGAGAAGACAAAAAGAGCTCAATCACCAACCACGTCAAGCAGCTCAGAGTTGGTGGTGATCGTCGTCTATCTCTTTCTTCGAAAGCTAACTCGGACGAGAGGACAAAAAGAGCTTAATCATGACCATCATCAAGTGGCTCAGTATCAAATTATCTCGAAGGAAAGTTGATTTAGGAAGAGACGACAAGTGGAGCTCAATTACCACCGTCATCAAGCAGCTCTCTCTCCCTCTCTCTCTCTCTCTCTCACTCGTATAGAACAATCACCAGAAATCATGGCTGCCCTTCCCTCCAAGGCCATGCGATCCCTTTTCGTTCATCTTGTCATAAAGTGATATGACTTGACATCACCAATCGGAGTACTGCATAACAGGTCTAATCAACACAATTAAAATGAAAGAAAGAATGGAAAAAAAAAAAATCCACGATCTTGCCACGATCTGCAAAGTTCCAATTACATCAACGACGTGAGCTCCTGGTCGACCAAATCGGTCGCGGTCGTCTTTATTTAGTCGGGTCAAGCGTGGCAATTATATATTAAGGTTCGTCCCCTCAGGGTTGTGGTGCCTACTGCATCTATCTTAATCTTAGACCACGTCACCAGCATAAATCTAATTAGATATGTCCACTCATTTCTACAAATCTTTCTAGATTGCACTGATGTTTAGTCTAGTCTCCCTGTCTATTTGCTTCTACATGACAAGACATTATTGTCTGTAGTTAAGGCAGTAGTTTATCACAGAGATATTCAATTTGGGTCTATAAACATAATCAAGAAAAAGCTTTATGAACTACCTAAAAGTATCACGCGACAGTCATATTCCTTAAAGATTTCATTGTTCACTTCTATTTTATCACACTAGTTTATGTATTCAAACATGACGTGGGTTATTGAACAACGTAAGTTTGATGGATCTTTTGATTCCCCGCTATGTAAATTGTTTATGAGGGAATATACGAAAGCTCCATTCCACGTTTTGTTTGTCCTTTTCATAATTTGAATGTACAACCTTACAAATGTTTCATATCTCTGAATTTTCGGACAATGACTAGTGGAAAAGCGGGAATGAAACTTGAACCTTTTATCAGTGAGGAACGGGCACACGAATAAATTCCCAGTCTAAAGTTTCGGATCCAAAATTAGTGCCGAATTTTATTAGCACCGGAGAAGTGAGTATAATCTTTAATTTTGAACTTGAATCTCAAGTAACTCTAATTCCTTCCTTCGCAGAAACATCAATTCGAGTGCTTTCGCGGTTAATCTCGAATCAAACGATGGAAAAACTTGAATTCTCAAATTCTCTGGGACTTTGAAACTTGAACACTAGAAATTCGATGAATCTCGAGAGAACTTTTCTTTACGTTCTTCGAATATTTTTGCTTTCTTCAACTTCTTTGAATTCTTCGAAAAATCAGGAGCCTTGATATCTGATGAGAGCTCTTCATGCTTCTTCGAATTTCTTGTGAATGTCAAAGTTCTCTTTTGAGTGTGCACCCCTACTTATGGGGTCTCGTGATGCGTGTTACGGTATCCAGATATATATAAGAAAATGACAAAATATTGACCGAACCCATATTTCTGGCATGAATTCATTGCCAATACTACAGATATATAATTCTCCTACTTTACTTCCTTATCTAAGCGTACCTTGCAAACAAGTACTATATTTTTAACATATTTATGTGCAAAGAATGGGGGGAAGACTATTTTCTTTCACCCTTATATGATGAATATTTGCGAGGATAACATATCGAGTGAATTACTACTATATGCACATTTGGTTGGCATGACATATAATTTTATTAAGCATTTCATATTTATTAGATTAAATACAGTGACTATGTGACAATTAATTTTTCTAAGTGTCTACAGTTGCCCTTAACATCAAGTCACGCGCCTTGTCCAATATACGCATATGCAAGAAGGAGCATGTCTTGAAGTCCCTTCTACGTCAAGTGTTCAACTTGTCTAGATCGTCCAACAATTGCAACCTTATTGCAAGGTCAACAATTTAGGCAAGTTAACGCAAAATATAAAAAGCAAGATCAAATTGCACTAATTTCATGTAACCCATTCCCAAGGAGATTACATGAATTACAGATATTGCAAAAAGGTTGCTCGTTAAGGCCCTATTTGGTAATATTTTTGTTTCTCTTAATTTATGTTCTTTTGTTCCCCGGAATAAAAAAAATAAAATAGAAATCAATTTAGTAATACCAATTAATTTTTCTATTCTCCTGGAATAGAAAAGTGGTCAGGAATAGATTGAAATAAAAATAAGTGAAAAAAAGTGACTTATCGTTCTTAGGAATAATTTCTAAAATAAGTTATTTTCTTTTCTTCTTTCTTCTTATTTGTTGGCCTCCACCCTCCTTTGCTGCCTGCCCTTGGTTGATTGCTATCGTTGACGATCGATGTTCTTTGTCGCCTGATTGTTGCTGCTGATGATCGCCGTCGCCGTTGACCGTCGACTGTCATTGCCGTTGCTTGCTGTTGTTGATCGTCGATGATCGTTGATGTTGTTGCCCACCTACTGGCTGCCTGTCGTTGTTGTCGCTTGCTGCTGCCGCCCATTGCCGCCACCGTCGTCGCCATCATCGCCGCCGATCGTCGCCGCCACCGTTGCGTTGATTGCCACCGCCAATGACCATCGACGACACCGACTATTGCTCGCCGCCACCAACTGCCTCGATCGACTACCGATTGATGGCGGCCGGTAAAAAAAAAAAATTAAAAGAAATTTTACATTACAAAAAATTTTGTGAATCGTATTAAAATCATTCATATTTTTTTTCCCATTTCAAGAATATCAATTTTGTGTAATTATCAAACACGTTCTTTTATTGAGAAATTGTTCGATGAATAGAAATAGAAAAAAAATATTTTTGAAAATAATTATTTTTATGAAATAGAATCGTTACCAAACGGACTCTAACATTCTTATCTTTATTGTTTGGAATCAATGTTGCCTTCAACTCTCTTATTTCCCGTGTTGTCTCAAACAATTGAGGAAGTAGGTAGCTGAAAGTACAGCTTGCTACAGCTTGGTAACAGCCTTTTTTTTTAGCAAAAGAAAAAAAGAGTACAGCTTGGGTGCTTCGAGAACGCGTGCTCAAAGTGGGAATCATGTATCGTCTGATCAGACCCCAGAATATGGTTTCTTTATTTAATGAGCCATACTAGGCTCTAAAAATTAACATACAGGTCAATCCTGTAGTTATCCCAGTTTCTTTTGGCTTCTTTATCACGCAGTGCCTTTTTTTTTTGCCATGACTGATCGCTTTTATTATTTTTTTTTATTAGAATTACGTGCATGAATTCCCTCTGCTTTGAACTCCACTAATTTCTGGAGTTAGTGCAAGAACATGCCTTGCTCTGACGATCTCATGACAACTTATGTAACGCTAACTTTTTTTTTATCCTTCTCAGGTTGCCGTTTGATCATCCCTTCGCATAAGAATTTTAACCATCCATTTTATTGTAACAGTTTTATGACAGCCTTGTAACGGCTTTGTATGTCTAATTTGATTTGTTTTTTCGTTTATGCTCTTCTTTATTTGCTGGGTTTTACATATAATGTTGTTGTTCCTCTTCCGACTATTATAAAGTGCGGAGTAAAGAGGAAGATCTATTATATCTTGAGAGGATAGTAGCTAGAGTCTGTTGCACCAAGTTTCATATTCCAAGAAGTGCAATTATTCCCAAGGACAGTGTTTATATATCTTAGACTTTTATTTTTATTTTTCATCTTTTCCAACATATTTCTACAACAATCTTGAGGACAAATCGGATTCCAATAATCAAGCCATTTCTATTCTAATCGAATTGTAGAATTAATTTTATGTTCAGATTTTCTTCGTTGCCTTCATTTTATATTCTACTTCTGTGTCTTCTCAAGCAAAGTCATGGGTGAACTTCGTTTGTGGTTTGTGCTGTAACACAAACAAGAAATAGAGAGTCGCCGATGAGAAAGTGATGGTTAGCAATTACAATGGAAGCATCAATGGCGAGGAGGTGTAGGAATGGATGATTTGTTGGATAGCGATATTACTAATTGTCCGTTCGTTTCACGGAAAACAACTTCCAGGAAAATGTTTTCCGGATTTTTCGGTGTTCGTTTCACGGAAAATAAACTATTCAAGGAAAATATTTTCCATCATTGAGAAAAACAAGCTTCAAAGATAGGAAAATGTTTTCCACTTTTCAAAAGTGGAAAACATTTTCCATAACTTCTTCTTTTCATTAACATATTTTTGTTTTATTTTTATGCTTTCTTTTTGTTTTTTCTTTTTTTCCTTTTCTTTTCTTTCTTTCCTTTTCAGCTTTCTTCCTTAGCCTTGGCCGGTCGCGGCGACCAACCGCGGCCGCGAGCCGGCGACCGACCGCGGCGGCGAGTCGGCTCGAGCCTCGCCCCAGCCGGCGAGGCTCCACCTAGCTCGATCTAGCGAAGCCGAGCTCGGGCCTCGCCAGATCGGGCGAGGCGGAGCTCTCACCGGCCTGGGGTGGAGCTCGGGCCTCGCCAGATCCGGCGAGCTGGGCGGGGCTCGGGCCTCGCCCGAGCTCGCCAGAGGTTCGCCGGGCTCTGGCGAGCCGCGAGCTCGCCGGATCTGGCGGCGGAGCTCGGGCTCCCGATCCAGGCAAGCCCGCCGACCGTGAGCTCCGACGCGGAGAGGAGGGAGGGAGAGAGAGGGGTAGGTGCAGCCGTAGAAGACGGAGGATCAACCACCGCGACGTGGAAACCGACCGACTCCCCGCCGGCGGGCGGCCGTCTCGCCGACGGACCCGATCGCCGATCCCCCGAGTCAACCCCCGAGGCCAAACAGAGGAAGAAATGGAGGCAGGGAGAAGGCGATTGGGGGAAAACGAAAAGCGCCCTGCGCAACGACCGCCGCCGATCAGTGTGAGGAAGTCTTCGCCGCCGCCGTCAACGCCGCCGTCGCCGCTAGCCGGCCGATCGTCGTGGATTGAGAATTGCCGGCGGAGGAAGGAGCTAGCGGAGGAAGGAGGAGGTAGAAGGAGGAGGAAGGAGGAAGGAAAGGAAAAAGGGAAAAAGAGAAAGAAAAAGAAAGAATAAAGAATAAAGAATAAAAATTTCTATTTTTTAAAAATACAAATTATTAAAAATTCATTTTTTTTAAAAAATATATAAAATAAAACTAATTTTTGGTTAATTAAAAATAATAAAATTCAATTTTTGATCATTTTTCTCAAATAATTAAATTAGCTAACGAACGGTGGAAAATATTTTCCACTCAAAATTTAGGTTTTAGCCGAACACCGGAAAATAGAGTCATTTTCCTGGAAAATGACTTCCAGGAAAATGTTTTCCGGAAACATGATATTTTCCGCGAAACGAACGGACCCTAAGTCAAGTTAGTGAATTCTCTCCCTATGATGATGGTAATTGGCAAAGTCTGCAATTAATGAATGAGGTCAAGCTTTTCCTGTCATTGTTATGGCACCTGAAGTCGATGAACACATTGTAGCTCATGATCCTTTCATTCCAATTTTTGAAATTCAACATCTTGTAAGCGAGTTTCTGGTGAATTATTGTCATGTGTGTTCTCTTTGAAATTGACTAATTGAATGAAGCATATTCCATTTGTGGTTCTGTAATCTTTATGGAGAATTTTATAAATTTTCCAATTATCCATTCAGAGAATTCTTATCGGCATTGTGATTTTGTATGGCTGCTTAAAAAGAGAAAGAAAATGAAAACTGGGAAAGAAATGGAAAGAAACTGGGCTAATCTTTTTATTTTTTATTTTTGAGGGATTACAAAGGTAATGCTCAAGTCTCTGTGGCTATCGAATTTGATGGGTAATTTGGCACTCTCATCTCATTACCTTACTAAAAGTACATCCCATGCGTCTCAAACATCCCCTTGTTCTTCAACCCCGTGAGCATCCACACATGGTCCTTTTCCGATATTTGTGCTATGTTCGTTTCTGAATTGTTGGTCATTTAAGTGAAGAGAAAGGAAATCGTGATCAGTTAATCTTGCCCATTTATAATTAATCAATAAAGTTGATGTAAATTGATTTTTCTTGTGATGTGTCCATGGTGGATGTTAAAAGAAATAGGGAAAATTCCAAATAAGAACCCGAAGTGAATCTATTTTCTCAAATAAAGACCCAAAGTGAATTTTGTGTCAAATAAGAACCCGAAGTAGACCCATTGTTTCAAAGAAAGACTTGAAGTGAATTTTGTGTCAAATAAAGACCTGAAGTGATCAAGTTAATCTCTATTAAGGACCTTAGCTCACCGGCAAACATTTTTCATCGATTAAAATAGGGGCAATTTTGTCAGAAATTTGTGATTGGAAAAAAATGGAAAATTCTAAATTAATTAAGTTTAGGTTATTTATTTAGATGTTTATGTTTTCTTATTTCTTCTCCCTCGCTGTTCCTCAACCAAATCGCTGCCCGGTTGTCGTCTTGACTCGATTCTCGTCGCTCCTCGCCTTGCTCGACCGGCAGAGAATTTGGGTCTCCACAAACAAAGAAAGAAGCATGGTTTTCTTCTTGTTTTTTTAATTTGTGCCTCAACCGACGGAGAATTTGGGTCTTCGACTTTGCGAAGGATGGGTACAAGGAATGGGAGAACTTCGGTCTTTGACTTTGCAGAGGACGGGTACAAGGAACGGGGAGACCGTAGAAAACCTAGGTTTTTTTTTTTTTTTTTTTTTTTTTTTCTGTTTTAGGATTTGTTAATTTTCCTTATATTTTTTTTTGGACAAAATTGCCCAAACTCTAGTCATTAGAAATGTTACATGCTTGATAGCCGGCGAATATTTGGCTGACCAACAAGCTCGGGTTCTTATTTGGAATTGATTCAACCACTTCGGGTCCTTATTTGAAACAATTGGTCCACTTTAGGTCTTTATCTGATACAAAGTTAATTTTGGGTCTTTATTTGAGAAAATTGGTCCACTTCGGATCCTTATTTGGAGTTTTCCCAAAGAAATAACAAGAATTTCGGTCAATTTGGAATTACGTAATTCATGTTTGCCCCTAAGTTGATTTGGCATTTATGAATATTCTGAATTTTAATATTTATTGCTATGTCTCTGTACATTAGCTTTGGTTGTTTGCTGAAAAGATCATTACCATATTCAACCACATTTGATGAAATTTGAGTTCAATTAGACCTGATCTTGTTATGAGATAATACCGGTATATTTGTGCTCGATTGAGTGACTTTACATCCTATAGCCACATTTATTGATTATGCTGAACGCAATGTTACATATAGATTTTCTACATTAAAAGGTGTTACATATAAATTTTCTATATTAAAAAGTGATGTGTTTGATAGTAATACAATAATTGAGATAAAGAAAGCAGCAAGGCTTAGGAAGAGAATAATAATAATTTAAATAATGACTTTCCCATTACAACAAAAGGATACAGTAATGCTAACTAAATCTCAAATTCAGATAAGACAAATCGACCAGTGGTTATGTGTTTACCCATGGTGGAGATGTTGTAACTTGAAAATTAGCCAAACAAAACTGTGAGAAAAATAATAGTCTTAAATAAAAAGCAAATTTGGCTGAAGCAAATGACTTTGATGACATAATTATTGTGGTCATTTTTCAAGTAAATATTATGGTCAACGAGAAAGAATGGATGTTAGCTTGGGCACTACCAAATACATACATACATACATACATACATACATACATACATACATACATACATACATACATACATACACATGCGTGTGTGCAAACAAAATGTATTATCCTCAATCCAATAATAGAGAATAGATTATTTATTTTGGTGATTCAAGAACTACTCAAGTTATTAGGAAGGAGAAAGTTCTTCTCAAACTCATATCTTGAAATGAGGCTTTGTGGTTATGAAACTACTTAACACGTATTCCTTTGGGAATGAGATCAACATCTTCTATGTTTATGCATTATGATTGCCAAGAGGAAAAAGCCATTAAAAGAAAAAAAATGAAACTTTCAATGATAGAAAGAGATACATCTAGTTGAGACATGATGTGGTAAAGTAATTGCTTGAAAATGGAATTGTGTCCATTTATTATATGAAGTCAAAAGTAAGTTCAACCGATTCTCTAACTACGCATTGAGTAGAATGGGACTTAAGCCAGTTGAGGAAAATCACCAGTGATGGTAACCCAACCTATATTATTAGCAATCCTATTAATTAGGTTTATATGGGTAATAACAAGTCACTTATTGATCTAGTGATGTACTAGTAAAAATTGTTATCCATCCTAAGGTGACAGTAGTACAAGACTACAATGAAAGACAGGTGTTGACACCTAAATTTTGACGTTCCGGTTATTTATTTAATTGCATAGAAAATTAAGGGTTAATTTTATCCCTGAAAAAAATTGATTGCATAGCATATAGATTTAGATGCATTTATTTTTTAATTTGCATTTTTTACATTTTATTTATTGGATCGGTGGCAGATGGGTTGGAATTAGCGGTTCGAGCTTTAACTTGGCGAGCTGGACTAAGTCCACGAAGGGAGTAAATCGACCCAAGCCCGTATCCTCGGGAAGATTTTACAGATTTATCTTTGTGAGATTTCAATTCAAAAACAAATATTGCATTTGGAAAAAATAAATATTGCGTTTTGAAAAAAATCTTCGTGGATATAGATTAAAACCCTAATCTATGGCCTATAAATAGATTAAAACGCATAGGGTTTTGAGGGGGCTACACAATACATTGAATACACGGCCACACGTTCAGAGAAAGAGAGAGAGAGCGCAGTGAACGCTCAAAGAGTAAGAGACGTGAAGATCCTATGACTCTCGCCTGCTGCGGTGAGTCCCTACTGCTGGGATCGCGCCTCCTTGTTCCGGTGTTCATCGCTTCAACCTAGTGAACCCCACATGACGATGGTGCTGTTGCTCCAACGACGACTTTCTCTGAATCTAACCGAGCCTTGCACCAACGACGTTGATTCCCAGTTCAACCTCCCACGTTCCTCCTGGCGTGCTTATCTTGTCACTGCGTCCCTGGTGTTATCTTTGGTGTCTCTTGCACATCCGGACGTGTTGCAGCTTCTCATTGATGATGATGCCACCTCAAGCAACACACATATAACTCTTTCAATTGTCCTTTTACACCTGTCTAATGCAGAAATTTCCCGTGTGCAGATTCCCCGGTGTTTGAGAACGCTTACAGTGTGGTCTTGTTCTTATTGCCAATTACTCATCGCAGTTGTAGACACTTCGCCGAGCTGGCCACGCCACTCATTGACACCATCACCGCACGAGTCTCTCATCGTGCGCCGACCCGAGAGTCACTTGCTGGAGCCAATCTCACAAGGCGCCGCCGTGCCGAGGCCCCTTAATACTCGACCAGTTTTGAATCAGCCCCTGGTCGAGTTTGACTTTGCTTTCGCAGATCTTCTCGATGTGCCCAACGTAGACATCCCCAATAAAAGACAACAGTCAACTCTGAGAGGGGATTGACCGTGTTATATTGTATTTTTATTGTAGTGGGTCCATGTATTACTCGGCAATACATTGCTGTTTTGCTTTCCTCTTCATTGGATCCAACGAAATCAACAGAATTCGTTGGGTCCAATTTGGATTACTTGCAGATTTCTTTGGCCTTGTTGAGAAGTACAAAGTTCCTGGAGCCGGAATCCATCGACGGTCTCCTTGAAGGTTACGGTTCTCGTCGAAATTGCCATTGTCCCGTGGTTCGTGGTCCTATTCAGCCACCATCCAACGCGTTCTAATTTGGAATATTGTGAATTAGGTAAGGATCTTGATTAATTCGTTTTGTTTCCCAATCCGAAGTATTCCTTAATGAAATCCTTGGCTGATATTCACAATTCGACGAGCCTTTTAAATTAGGGATTGACAGTCCGATTTTCGAGTTCGAAATCCGACTCGCAATCTCTTGCAAAAATCGACAATCCAATCTCAAGCCCAAGATTCGATTCTCGATTTATTTTTAAAATTGGTCAACCCGATCTCATGCGCAAGATATGGTTCGCCAATTTTTAGATATCAACATTATCTTGCTTGATTTGATGTCGTGGTGTTTGAATCAGTTTTATTTTCGTAAAAGAAAAAATCCAAAAAAAATTGAATTAGGATTAGGTTTGTTTTAGAATATTCCTAGCCTTAGGGTTATTTTAGAATGACAATCTTATTTCGAATTTTTAAATAAAAAATCCAAAAATGCATTCATTTAGGTTGTTAGTTTTCTTTAATTTAAATGGCACGTTTAATTATTTGGCAATTTTAAATTTCGAATATTACAAAGAAAAATACAAAAAAAAATCATCATGCATGTATCATGTAGAATTATAGCATCCTTGGCACGTCATTGCATATTAGGTTGATTGCATGTTTAATTTTATTTAGATAGATCCTTTTAGATAGATTGCATTTTAGGTTAGAGATTACTTGGTTAAGATGAGATTCTAGTTTAAATTAGGATTTGGCTTAACCTAATTCCTAATACAAATTGAATAGAATCTTAATCTAGCTAGATAATCTTTGCATTTTTCTAATTTCGAATTTCATGGAAAATACAAAAAAAAAATTGCCTTAGAATTAATCAATTTCATTCTTTAGAATAGACTGCATTTTATTTATGTCAAATAGTTTAGGTCATATTGCCATGCCATGCATTTTATTTATGTCATATGGTTTAGGTCATATTGCCATGCCATATCATTCTATGTTAGATTAGTAGCATTGCATAGAGCATGATTCTCATTAAATAAATGAAAACAAAAAGAAATTGTGTTAATAAGAAATCATATCTAGGGTTATTGATGTGAATTCTGATCTAACATCGCAGATGCTTTCGTGACTTTGAGGTAAGTTCTTGTAATTTATCCATTGCTTTATCTGGGTGTTAAATTGGTGGTTTGCGCACCCATATGATTACATCACATGTTAGGGAAATAGATTTAAAATCAATCCAAACTCCTTGCAAAAATATTTTTGAAAATAAAAGAGAAAGGTACCGAAAGGGCGTTAGAGAAATCTAGCGTAACCAAGTCCCCGAACTCACAATCTCTAGTTCGTAGGAGTAGAGTAAAACTCCCGTTACTTTACTTGGGTTTCTAATCGACCCACCAAAAATAGATTAGTGGCGACTCATAATTGAAAAATCAATTGCATGTTAATAACTTGAATCTAAGTTGCGAATTGGTATGGGCTTGGGAGAGCCCGAGTTAAGTCTAGGCTTAACAATCCATTAGCCAAACCCTAGGTGATTTACCCAAAAAATTGGTCGCGACAATAGGTTGAGGTAATCTCAATGAATTCCATATCCATTATTAGTGGTGTATTTAACTACACCATACGCTTGATTGAATAACCTATATAAGTGTGGAGTGGGGCTGTTCCTATAAGAATTTTGGCAAATCTCTAGAACAGTATGAATAAACTAGGAACATGCATGACATATTAGTGCAAAACCACATTGGACAACTATATTGTATGGGTGTAATGGGATTGGTGAAAATTATAATTCACAAAAGCAATTCTTGATTCATAGAAGTTTTAATCTTCACCAAAAATTTCACGAATTATTTCTAGATCTAGTTCTTAGCTTAAAAAGGTATTAGGTCCAATGCAATACATTCAATTGAACTTAACCCAACTTTTATCTTTTACTTTCTTTTCAAAACATTTTAAAATATATGGGGGACAATTGGATATTTCAAAGGTTCTAAGTGTTTGTTTTGTAATGGCTCTAATTGAATATAGCCTTTCATTTTTTGTAACAATTTTATAATTGTCTTGTAATGACTTTGTAACCTCTAATTTATTTTGTTTCTTCATCAACTCTCTACTTATTTGCCTATAAAGAGAATATTGAGATAAGGATATTACAAGTGTTATAACTTTTGTATGGCACTAACTTAAGTGCTTAAACCTTTTTTTCGACCACTTGAATACTATAACTTCTAGAAAGTGTTCTGTCGAGCACCATAATTTTCAATTGATCACTTAAGTGCTATTATCTTTTAAAAATATTCACCGAAGTGCTAAAAATTTGATATGGCATAGTACTTGTGGTGATTTTTTTTTTTTTTTTAAAAGTTATGGCACTCAAGTGATCAATCAAAAAGTTATATGACACTCAAATGTTTTAAAATAAAGTTATGACACTCAATTAAGTGTTGTGCATAAATCATGACATTTAGGTGATCGGAAAAAAAGTTATAACACTTGCAGTATTTTCTTCCCAAGAATCTCCAAATTATAATAAAAAAATAAAAAATAAGAAAATTTTTTTTTTTTCTTTCCATTTATTTGCTAGGTTTTACATATATTGTTATTGTTCATGTTCCTCAATTATTCTATGTGGAGTAAAGAGAAAGATATGCTGCATCCTAAGAGGATAACTGGTAGAGTTTGTTGCATCGAATTTTGTACTATGAGAGGTTGAATTATTCTTAAGAATAGTGCTTGCATGCCTCATACATTTATTCTTATTTTTCATCTTTTCCAATATATTTCTGCAACACCTTTTTCTCTCTTTTGCCACCATGTCTTAATCGACATTGTCTTATATGATTATTCCTTTTACCTCTATTCCTTTTGATTAGTAAAGTAATTTACATTTTGCCTGTTGTAATATAATGTGGAATCTAACTAGATCTTGTAATTAAATTGATGCGAAATCACTGGAGATATAAATGAGGAACTATAAAGAACATCATAGATTACATGGTTCGTTTCGACTGTAGATACCTACTCTACGGGGAGAGCCAACGACAAATAATTCACTAATAATCGGAGTTAGAGTTATAATCGCTCATGTGCTCGAATGTTTTCTACACCAAAATTAAGCTCAAAAGAACTCACAAGTATTATCTCACAATCTCTCATAGAGAAATCACTCAAAATACTCAAAGAGAGAAAATATGATATTCCTTTTATTTTTGCTTTATCGTATTTGATGTCATAGTAGAATTTATATAATATATACTTTCCTAACCAAAATAAGAAACCTTTTCTTTTGGAAACCTACTTAAACAAGAGATATATTCTCAATAATTTTAATTTGTGACTCAAAATTTGAGCCAAGTCATAGTGTTTATTGTCCATCTCAACTCTCCCATCGCCTTGATGGATGCTTAACCATCACAAATGTTTATCAAGCCCAAGCTGAGCTTTGGCTTGTCTTGAGGAATGAGGTTAGTTCACATGTCCATAAAATTATGCACTGCAAGAAGCTTCTTCATGGTTATATCCTCTTCGACATGCTAATTCAAATGTAGTTTTCAGTTGCCAATAAACTCAATTCTCAAGTGGTATCTCTGACTTCTTCTAAACATCACATCAACCAGATGTCCCACACCAATATCACTAGTTAGGTCATTATACCACACAGCCTTTTTAAGTCCTTTCTTAGTCACCATGTTTCTTAATGATATCTTCCAAAACACAACACAAATAATAGAGGAATCAAAGGCATAACTGCTAAGAAATTGGCCATTTTTTAGGTTCCTTGCATGACCATGCCACTCTACCTGAACTACATCCTCCAAAACATACCACAACATCTGTTGTCCCCAATAAAATTGTGAGGATCCACTTCATAGTATCACAATGTATGTGTAGATCAATTGTATATATTTTCCTAACTACATGTGATAGATTAAGCTGAGCTATTCATGGCATAACTCAAACAACCAATAGTACTAATATGTGAAGCTTGGGACAAGTGCTCCACCTCTATCCAAGTATAGAGTGACTGAATAGACAATTTATAATATGTAGCAAATAGGGTATAGAATTTCTTAACTACATGTTGAAGTGCTTTGACACTTTCCATGACATAACTATTTTAAGTCACTTGCAACATTCCGATAGTCTTCACTCCTTGCATCTGCATGCTCGAAGTTATCCCTACTGCACTCAAATTATCTACTTCAATATTTGCATATAGCTATCACTCTATCTCATCCACCTCTGGTGATGACCTTGAAGCTTCATCATTGTGACCTCGGAAAAACTTTCAACTTTTATAGAATCCAGGGACTCTGCAGACACTATCACATCAACTACGATTTGAACATCTCTAAGCTATTCTTGGAGCTTCACCTTCTAAACATCATTCAGAGCATTTTTAATAATTGATCTCTCACTTCTCATTTGAAACAAAGCAAATTTGTCAAAGGTAACCTCTCCGTTGAACAAAAAATTGAGCGAATCTTTCTTAGTGCACCATAATCTGTATCTATTTATCTCATGCACATAGCCTAGAAATATGCACCTCCTTGCCCCTAGCTCCATTGCAACATTACTCATATGAGCATAAGCAGGGCAACCAAACACTCTCAATCTAGTGTAATCAGAGGTTTACTTGGCCATGTTTCCTCAAGAATTTTTCAATTAATTGGCGGTGATGGTGATCAATCCACTAACCAACATGCGATATTTACCACTTGAGCCCATAAAACTTCATCTAATTTGAATTGGAGTGTAAAAAGACAACTCTACAACATAATCTTGTTCAACAGTTCTACAACTTCATTCAATTGTGGTGCATCAACAGCAATGCAATGTTTTACTATGCCTTCCTTTGTGCAAAACTAGGCTAGCTCATCAAAATAGAATTCCAACCTTAATAAGTTCTCAAGCACGTAATCTTCCTTCCTATATGCTTCTCAATCATCACCTTCTAATACTTGAACTAACCAAGTACCTTGATCTTGTGCTTAAGAAGACAAATCAAAACTTTTCTCGAAACGTCATTGGTAAAGGACAACAAAAACTTGGCACCTCCCTCGGAGGGAACTTGAGAGGGTCCCCATATGTTTGAATGTAAGCAACCTACAATCTCTGAAGTCCGGTAGATTGCCATCTTGAACTTCACTCTCTGCTGACTACCCATGTTGCATTATTCATAAAAGTTCGACTTCTCAATTTGATGACCTTCTAGTACACCCATCTAACTTGAAACAATCATCTCCCTCTCACTCATGTGTCCAAGTCTCATATGCCACAACTGTGTTTTGTCTTGACCTGAAGCATTGGAGAATCTAGCAGATGAGCCAATCACTATCTTTCTCAAGAGGAGATACAATCCACATTTGGTCTTCCCCCTTATCATAGTAAGCACACCTCGAGAGATCTTTGAAACTCCATCTTCAAAGAAGATATGGTATACGAACCCATCAAGAGCACTTATTGAGATAAAGTTCTTTCTAAGATTTGGTATATGCCTTACATTATTCAACATTTACCCCACTTCATTGTGTGCCTTAATTTAAAGTGTTCAAATCCCTCTTATTTCATAAGTAACATCATTTCCCATAAGTACCTCACCACCTTCCGTGCGTTGATGGGTAGTAAACCAATGTTTATGAGAAATCACATGATAAAAATATCTAGAGTCAAGCACCTAATCATTACTTGATGAACTCATGTTGACTACTGATACAACATCAACATCATTATAATATTATCTGTCGTGGTAACAACATTATCATCACCCACAAACTCCACCTTAATTCCTTGACTCTTGTACTTCGGACAATTTCTCCTATGGTGCTTGACCTTATCACAATGATAACATTGATGGTTCCATATGTTTGACCTCAATTTAGAATGACTCTTCCATTTGCTACATCTTGACTCTCTTCACTTGTCTGTACTTCGAATAATCAAACCTTGTGTGAATTTTGTGCTGAGTTATCTTGTAACTTCTTTTACCATTGCTTAGAAAACAATGCAAACTTTACCTCCTCCAAAGTAATCATAGTGTGCCTCTATAGCAGCAAATTAGCTAAGTGCTTAATAAAATCTGGTCATGACACCAATGACATCATATTATGGAGAAATATCTTGACACATTTTGATGATTCCAAAACTATCCTTAATATAATATACTATGTTAAGCATAGATGCTAGTGAAGATTTATTAAATGATAAAAATTGATACTTGAGAAGAAAAGAAATCATCTTATGTCATGTTCAAAAACAACACTGGATGACTAGAAGATCAGTTGTCAAAAATATTTATATATCAAAGATGTGAGTATCAGGTCATTGATGATGTTGGAAAAATGGTAATCCATGAATGATCATTGAAGAAAGATACACTAGCTTGATCGTCAAAAAACAAGAAAGATTGACAAGGCTGTAATAAAAGATTTCAGGTTAACGTTCAAAAATCATTTATATATCAAAGATGTCAAGGAACCTAGTGGCTAACTAATTCTTTGGACCATCTCCAATGGGAGAACTGAAGATGCCTATATAAAAGAAGATTTTTGAAGCCAAATGATTAGACAGAAGCAAGAACCAAAAGGAGAAAAATCGTTGTACTTTGATAGGATATTGTTTCATTCCTTTTGAGATTTGTAGTTTATTATTCTTGTTGCTTTGTAAACGGGTGAAATTTCAAGAGTGATAACTAGCAACTAAATCCTAATAGTGTGATCTATCTTGTGATAAAATCAGTGTTTGCTAAGTATAACTTGTCTTGCAAAGTACTAATGAACCAACCCAGCTTATGGTTGCTAGTTTGAAGAGTGGACGTAGGTTTTTATGATGAAGCCAAACCACTATAAACTTTTCTGTGCTTTTATTCTTTTCAAGTATCATCTATTTTAGCACACAAGCATTGCTTTGTACTTTTATTCTTTTCATAGTAGCTACTAATTTCCATTGAATTGTCAAAGTATATTAAAACAACCTATTCAACCCCTTTAGGTCGTAGTATTAGCCCCAACAAATAACTTGTTTCTTATTAGGTAAGGTCTCATTAACGTTCTTTAGGTCCATCATGAGTTTGTTAAACTTATCTAAATGGGCCATAATGGATGTGCTTTCAATCATCCGGAATTGAAACATCCTTTTCAACATATACATGCAATTGTTCAAACCTCAAGTATTGCCTACAAAGCTGTAGCATCATTCTTCTCAGCCACTTCAATCAAAAGCCTATTTGACAAATTCAATAGAATTATACTTTTTGCTTTCTCCATCAACCTACTTTATAGGCTTCTCTCATTGTTTTTATCAATTCATACTTGCCATCCAACACCTTTGCCAAACCTTGGCTTATTAACATAACACACATTTTAATGCTCCACAACCCAAAACTATTCCTCCTATTGAACTTGTAAATCTCAACTTTTGCTTAGACATAATTGTAATAAAAGAATTTCCACATAGTGATCAAACAAGCAAATACCCCAAATCAATTCTAGAAATCTTAACCTAAGCTCTAACACCAATTGCTGTGATATGACACGGAAGCTAACTCGATCTCGCGATTAAATCATTGCAAAATCAACTGGAGAAATAAATGAGGAATAGTAAAGAACATCATAGACTTATGCGATTCAGTCTGAATGTTGGTACTTAGTCCATGAAAAGAGTCAATGGCAAATAATCCACTAATAATCGAAGAATCAGAGTCACAATTGCTCACACGCTCAATTGTTTTCCACACCTAGATTAAGTCTAAACAAAACCACAAATATTATCTCATAATCTCTCATGGAAAACTCACATAGAGAAAATTTAATACTCCTCTTGTTTTTGGTCTACTGTATCTGATATTAGAGTAGGATATATATATAGGAAACTTTTTAATAAAATCTACTCAAACTAGGAAACTTGCTCAAACTGAAGATATATTCTTAACAATGTCCATCATGCATGCTTGTTTTATCCACGGTGCAATGCTTTCCGGCGTGTATAGTCATAGTGAACATCCCTTGATGCTTAAAAGGTTCACTGATCGTGCAGCGGATTCGGTGGAGTCCCATTTTGAATTTCCCATCACGCAATGGATATACCCCCGAAGGAATTTTAGTGACCACGGGGCACGTTCCATATTATTTTCTACGCGCAAGTGCTTATACCCTTAAAGGAGCTTTGGTGATATCTCTCGACCACGCAGTGACACTCGTTGCCGTTAGCGATGTCATCCTTCCATCAAGTAGTAGATATCCCCTTAAAGGAGTTTTGGTCCTTCCCCATTGTTAGCGACGTCGTCCTGCCATCACACAGAATAAAAAGAGTTTTGGTGATGTTAATCGACCATGCAGTGATGCTCCTTATGGGACCTCTACAAACTTAGTGGGCTTACCATATTTGACGATCTTTACGAAGTTGTTCCCTCCTTCAAAGAGCTTACTGGATTCGACAAAGGCGAAATATCTCTTCTGAAGAGTCGCGAGTACTTATTCGCCGCATATTATCAACTACATGAAAAGGACAGACGGTGGTCCATTTGTCAGTCTTTAAATGGATAGAGTTCTGGTCTAGGGGCAAGCAAAGGCATTCCACACCTTCGCCAAGAAAAACAAAGAATTTGTCTGATCTCCTAGAGCCTCACAATCCTGATGGCATAGTCGACGAAGTGCATTGTCTTGACAGACAAAAAGAGAGGCGCTTTCCATAAGTTAGGTATTGGAGAGAAACACCGTGGCCAAAGACATCTTGCAGCTTTCATCTCTTGCTGGTTGTGTGCGTTCGTGTTTCTGAACACAGATAATACAAGTCAGCTTAGCGTAATCAAGGAAGTGCATTGTCTCAACAGACAGAGAAAGGCGCTTTCCATGAGTTGGGTATTGGAAAAAAAAATATCTTGCAGCTTTCATCTCTTTCTGTTGTGTGTGTTTGTGTTTCCAAACAGAGGTAACATAATTCGGCTTGGAACATTCAAGGTCGTGAGTTTGATGGCAACTGGTCACTGTTTCAATCTTGCTATACCCGTGTCAGAAAGTATATATCGAGGCTTGAACAAAAAGGCCAGTGCACCGATAGCTGGAAAGCCTGATGTTTTTTTCGCAGTGCACTACCTGTACGGATTGCTTGATCATCATTTCAAAACTTTTTATTTAACTCCATATGAAGTAAGTGCCCCATTGATGACTGCATTTTCCGGTGAAGGTGGAGCATGATATCATGATGAGCATGAGGCTCGGCTTTGATTTCTAAAGGGGGCAACGTTTTCTGGTTCGCCAATTTGTTAGACAAGAACGAAGATATGGAGCTTCCCGACGATGGTGAGTTACCTCCATCAGACTTTTACCTCTTTGAGTTTAAGGTGGGGCGACTCTTCCACTGTAAAACCTTACGACCCACAACATTTTAGCCGTTAAGTTGGACTTTTACCAGGATGTCCCTTGGACTTGCTCGTCAAGATGTCCGCTCTATTCCGAAGTGAATATGCTGACCCATTGAAGAGCATTCATTTGCCGCAAAAAGGGTAAATTGATGGTCGAAGATACTACGTTTTGTTGGGGAGTTCTCATTAATTTCTCCCCTGAAAGGCTTTTACATGTTTAGTATTATAGGCTATTGGGTTCCCATAAGTGCAAAAAAACTTAGATGGTGATTAATATCAAATTTGCCTCCTTTCAATCTCGGACAAAATAGGGAATAATGAAATGACGAGGTGTTTCATAGGAAATGGCGATAGTCCTTTCAACTGGCGATAGGCACAAACTGACAAAGATTGCGAAGAGTTTTTTTAATTAATTCTTGAATAGGAATGTAAATGGTAAGATGTATATGTACGAATATTGGGAACAATCGTTACTAGAAATGTAAATGGTATTGGAAAAGTAAAATACCATGAAGATAAAACTGAACATATATTCATTTGGTTGGCGGTGCTTTGTACAGGTTACAATTCGAGTAATTATATTGATGATCGGTAGTTATATAAACGATTACTAAGAATAAGACCTGCACTACATGGATCTTACAATTCAGCAATCCTTATCTACACACGTTGACATTCGAGATCACCAACTTTATTACTTGACGGTTACGTCACTTCCACTTCCTTGACAGTTAGTTCCGAGTTCCGGCGCTTCTCTTCGATCGACTGAAGTGTTAAGACTCTTCGCTCCTTCACTGAACCATCTTTGCCAACGCCTCTGTCGCCCTCTTGACAGACTTCTTCCAATCGAGTCGTCGGTGCAACGCTGACTTTTTTGGTGTCAACGCAAGGAAAGGAAATGGTGAGTGCTTGACTTGTCATTATAATAAAGCTACGTGGCAATACAGTTATGATCATGCCGTGAGGACAAAACCACACGAAGCTCTCATCAACTTCTTTATCTGATTTGTCAAATTGTGCTCATCCCAAAACAACAAGAAAAAAGCTATACATTCTTCACGAACAAAGTAAAAGAGTTGATGCATTTCATATTTGTGTCGGTTTGTGGCAGTCCAAGTGTACCAATATCTTTTCCCTTTCGAGGTACTCTCAATAAAGTTTTTGGTTGTAGTTGGCAATTATGCACTTCATATATACAATTAGAATATAGGTAGAGATTGAAATTATATAGATTATTGAAATTATTAGACCTAAGCAATTCCTTAAAAGACTTCATCTTGATTCGATTTGGACCTCGAAACTTTCAAGATGTAAAACACCTAGAGGATATTCCCTCTTCCTGGGGATGACAAAATATAGATGGGATCTTGAGAGTTGTTGGGCATGCTGGCATTGAGACGTTAAAATAAGGAATGCAAACTTATCTACCCACCAGGAAAACTAGGCAGGCGGGGCAGCCCTAGCATGGTAATGTAAGTTACCTACTATTTGGTGAGGTTACCCTATAACTAGATGCCAAGGATACTATAAGTGTGTCAATATCTTCTCTCCTTCGAGATAATCTTAAGAAAGTTTTTGGTTGTAGTTGGCAAGTATGCACTACATATATACAATTAAAATATAGATAGAGATTGAGATTATATAGATTATTGAAATTAATTGCAAGCATGGCTCCGTTAAGACCAAGTCTTAAAACCGCTTGTCAAAGTTATAAGTTTCTTCTCAATCTACTTTGGAAAATGAAATCCTCGACACCAAAAAATGAAAAAAAGTTATGAGGTGAAAATAGAAGTAACAAAATGGGCCAATCTGTTATTTAATTGACCATGTTGGCTCAATATGAAATAATAAGCCCAAAATACAGTGGTCATTGAGCCCAAGTAGTTCTCTACAGCAGAAGTTAAAAAAAGGCAGCTCAAAATAGAAGTGATTTTCAAGGCCCAAAAAGACGATGTGATTTCTTATGAACGAGGAATTAAGATGTGAGAGTTGCCACTTTCAATGGCTTTTGTAAAAGAAGTACATGCGAAAATCTTCCAATTAGTCTTGAATATATATCATATGAAAAAGTCTTAAATCTATTATATTTGTGCCAGTTCAGTTCAAAATCTTTTAATTGTGTCAATTTAGTCATAAATTTTTACACATTTCGTTAATTGTGTTTGTATGGAAATCGCTTATGAGGATGCCAACCATTAAATATGGCACGTCTGATGCTAATGTAGATGATTTATTTATTTTTTAAAATATTTTTGCAACTTTTATTTTATTTTATTTTTTATTTTTTATTTTTTTTGGTGATCGATAGGAGTTACTAGAGCTTGTCAGCTATTGAGCAAGGACCATGAAGTTCTCGCTTGTGGCCGCAATTGTCTAGGCGAGCCAAGTGAGGGCCACGACCCTCGCTAGTGCCTGACAAGAGCATTGCAGTCCTCACCTTTGCTTGATGAGCTTCATAGGCTATATTATTGAAATTTCATGTAAATATTTAGGATCAAATAAATAAATTTGAAAGTTTAAGATTAAATTTGCATCCATACTATAGGTTAAGGATTGAATGGGCAATTTTTCCCCAAAAAAGGGGTTTATCTACTACGAACTTCCTTACATGAGGCTTAAGGGATGAAATTCGTAGAGACGGTTCGAAGTACCTTCTCTTCTCTTTAGGAAAAAAGAGGGAAGGGTTCGATTTCTAGTGCAATCCTTTCTTTCGCATCTTCCTGTCCTATCAATGAACGGATGGGGTACAATAAATGAGCTTCAATCTAGTAAAAGCCCCATTGAACCTTATGACTGTCTTGCCCCGTCCGATCTTTTCTTAACTAGCCGCATAGGGTTAGATAGGATGATGGTATAAAAATTAAGAAAAAAATTCTAAATAAGGATTTGAAATGTTAATATTTTTTCAAATAAGGGTCTGACACGTATCTTGTTTCAAATAAGGATTTAAAATGCTCATATCAGTCTCAAAAAATGATTTGAATTCACCGATTGTCAAGGGCAATTTCGTTTTTTAAAATTTGTTTTTCCTTTTTTCTTTTTTTCCTTTCCAAAAAAAAAAAACCAAAAAAACTTCAAAAAAAAGGAAAACACATGGTTGCCAACTCATTGTTGGTGGGGCTGTAGCAAAGGCCGACGGGGTTGTTAGTGCTTGGTGACGGCCGCGACCCTTGCCGACTAGAGGTGAGGGCCTACTAGCCCTCGCTAGACGTGGGAGAGGACAGTGACCCTCTCTCAGATCTAGGTGAGGGTTGCCTGCCCTTGCCGTGGCTTGGGCAAGAGTCACTAGCCCTCATGTAAGCAGGTGGCCCTTACCTAGTGCCCTTAGAACTTGGAGCGAGGTCCAGAGGCACTAGGCGAGGGCTGTCAGGCTTGTGTGAGGGTAGGCGACCCTCGCCTAGATCTAGGAGAGGGTTGCTGCCCTCTCTTGCTTTTGGCGAAGGCTTGCTAGCCCTTGCCTCTGGTTTTCAATGGTTGTCAGCCTTCACCCAAGCATTGATGACCTCGTTGGCCTTCGTCGTTCCATCATTGGTGATGGGGGCAGCAGCCACAGGTGAGAGGGTGCTCCCTCCCGTTGGCATTTTCCTTTGTTTTTAAAATTTTTTTATATAATTTAATTTAAATTTAACTTTTGTTTGGACAAAAATATTCCTAATCGGCCGACGAGCCAGCAAGGCTAGGCCCTTATTTGAAACTGTTATAATCATTTTAAGCCGTTTTTTGGAACTAATATAGTTATTTCAGGTCCTTATTTGAGAAAATAAGAGTACTTTGGAATTTTATTTGGAAATTTTCCTAAAAATTAGTATGTCCTATGCCATTTTTGGCAAATAGCAATGTTTAAGATGCATATGAATATATACTGTTTGAATGGTGTTTGGTGTGCACGGATAAAAATCGATTTGAAACACATTTAAATTATGGAGATTTGGAAGAAAAACACATTGTTCGTGGAGTGGCAAAGAAACATTAGAACACCTCGCAGTCATGTCATTGTCATGGGGAGGTCACCAAGGTGATGGTGGAGCTAAGATCGGATGCACATAGAGAGAGAGAGAGAGAGAGAGAGAGAGAGAGAGAGAGAGAGAGAGCATTTCACGGTGGTTACGGTCTCTCGAGATTTGATATGTACGTGCGAGTGAGAGAGAGAGAACGATCATCACGGGTCAAAGTTTTTTCTATCTTTAAGCGAATTTAAAGATATCAAATCCTTGAACTTGGTCGACCATAATCCGAGCCAAGGACATCGTTAGCTGCAATTGCGATGAAATTTGTCGTGCCGGGGGACAAGGAATCATGTCTCTAAAGATAAAGCAAAGCTTGAGATGGCATGTGGGGGGAGGGTGAACGTGTGGTTCTTAGGCCTTTTTAAGTGAGGTGATACATGATTAGACTAACCCACTTTTTTTGGGGACAGCCCACATGAAAATTCGCTAGATACTTGCGTTTTCAAATGCCAATGTACGATTTTAATGTCCCCCTTGGTGTCTTTTTTTGGATATTTATTCAAATCCACAATTATATCAAGTCCTATCCAACAAAATAATTTCGATGTTGGCAGCTGGGATCTTTTGAAGTTTGAATATTTGGATGCAATTATACTGGTGATTCCACAATATACATTTTGTGATTAAAGGTTCTCCTCGATTAGGCTAATCGTTTTTCCCAGAATTTTTTTCCCAGAAATTTAAATTGATGAAAAATGTGTTAAATAAGCATATATAGCATATTGCTTCAAAATCTCTCGTATATAAGCCAATTCCTTGCACAAACAAAATTGAACACCCACGTAATCTTGTCAATGAGATGACTGCAAAATAGGAAAAATGGTAGATTAATATGCATGAGAAAACGGAAAAAGAGTGCCAAGATTTGAATCTATGGCTTGTGTACTATACCATTGTAGGTTAACCATTTTCTCAAAATACGAAACTATTAGGAAAAGTGTCAATAATATCTATTCCAATCTATTTTTTGCAATTTTTTAAATCATTTTTACTTGATGTAGTTGTAATAATATGAACTTCAAAGATCTTGTTCGACTTTTTAAAGCCAGTTGAGTGCCAATTAATACGAGATAGAATACTTCACAAATGTCCTTCCAAGGTTATCACTCCAAGAATATAACTGTTTGAGAATTGGATCAAGGAAAAGAAGAACGTTAGAAAATATTGCAAATTCATATATTCAAAGGATTAATTAATTTGATCCATGTTTTGGAGAAGATAAATTTAAGTGCAACATTTACCTTTTTCTAGTATTGTGTCATTTGTTTATCTAATTATTAAATTAACATTTAGTAAATATAATAAGTATTTTTATCATAATTGAATATAGTCTATGATATTTTCTAGGGAGAGTAGGAAAAGAAATGGCAGTATGTGTTTGGGAGAGCAGGGTAATCCTTAAAATTGGTTGATAGTCTCACAATCATAAAAAATTCTTCCATAATCCTTATGAAATTAACTGGCCTCGTTTGATTCAATGCGGACTTGAATTCCTCAAATGGGATGCCAACTTCAACATGTTTCATGTGAGATAAAATTTCAAAGGAAAGTGCAAAACCGGATTACCTAGCTATTGTCAATATTGTGATTCCACTTTCACATTTCTATAACCGCAAAACTATCAAAGACCCAACTTCACTGCCACCGGTCACTGATGCCGACGGCCACTTGCTGCTGATCGTTGGTCATCAATCACCAATGGATGCATTGATCATCAGTCATTGGTCTCTGTCGCCAATGAGAAGTACAAGCCAAAAAGGCTAAATATTTCTATCATCAACCGAATAGAAAAAGAATATGATTCTAAGGAATGACATTATCTTGAAATAGGAATTCATCAGAGGAAGTTATTGCTGTTATGAAGGAGAAGAAAACCATCTACACGTCAAGTAGAAGAAAAAAATTATTATGCAAAAGTTATCAATCATATTCTCATATTATTTTGAATACTTGATGCAATATATGACTTGTTTTAAATTTAAGTGCATAACTTGTGTAGATTATTTTACAATCCATATATTCAAATTGTGTGAAAAAAATATTATACTAGCTGTGTATGATCTTAAACTCCCTATATCTAGGAAGAGTGTTAACCCCACTATTCTCCCATCCTTAAGTGGATGAGTGTCACTTAAACTCCCATATCATCGAGGATTATCTATGGTTTCCCCTTATTCATTATCTCTCAAGTTAAGATTGTAATTTCACTTCTTTGTAGCGCTGTCTTGCATTGTGAAGTGACAGTTTTTTATTCAAATGGAGCAAATTTCTGCTACACCTAACCTACTAACTACCAAGAAATAAGAAGAGGATAACACAATTCTAGTATAGGCCGCATAGTTGATATATTAATGTGGATAAATATTAAAAACACAGGCTGTAAAAACATTTCTTTTTTACACATCCCACATTTCTCACTGCCGATATATATGACTTTAATTTTAGCAACAACTATGGTGAAGGATGTAGGTTGTGTAAAAAGAGTTACAGAAGCTGTACACCCAATATAGCTCGATTCCTCGTCAACATCAAATTGGGTGGGCAAAATATATCTTGATGCAATAACAAAGGATAGGAAAGGAAAGGCTTGTGGAGTTTTTGATGCCCACGGGGAGACAAGGGGTTGTTGGCCATCTTTAGTGCAAAATTAGAGATAGGGATGCCAATAATTTTAAACAAGCAACACCCATCAAATCAAATCAAATCATGTCATAGGCTAGACCCTAATAATGGCGCGAATATCGAAAACCCCATCTCTCACACACGTAGACATAAAAGGCATCACCCATGTCTCGAGCACGAAGCCCTCTCCCAGTTGTCCCACAGCCATTACTCACTTTCCATTGTTTTCTTTCGATCCCCACATAAAATTATGTCTTGCGATCTTTAGTCAAACACTAAGAAGAGAATAAAAGCATGGACAACTTCTCGATGCGTTGCCTTCTAGGAAACGGGGGATAGTCGGAACTCAAGATCCTTTGGTAGCAGGTCATATTTGGGATGGACTCTAAAAGGCGGAAGATTGGCTTTTCTGACTCGATCAATTACTAGACATTTATGACCTAAATTCAAAGGATTTATGAGGAATAACTGTCATATAATCTGACTAAAATTTGAGATAATTAACTTGGAAGTGAGTTTCCTCGATGACTTGACTAATCTTGCAAAAAGATCAGAACAAATTCGAGAGGATGAGGCACTTCAAATTGCCCTTTGATTGCTTTGGCTACTTCCCATGATGAACATTTGAAATATGAAAGACTTCATCTCTTTTTTGAAAAAAAGTTGGTGTTCAAAACTTTTTAAGTATTTGATGAATCCTCCTTTGGTCTCACACATATTAAGTAAGTAGCAAAACATAAAAAAAGAATGGTGCTAAAGAACATTTGAATTTCTAATATGAATGGTAAAGCAGGGACTACCAACTTCTTTTCTACCTTCGGAATTTCAATGTAACGGCGCTTTATGCAATCATCTTGAGGCAAGAGTAGCTAATTTAGACTATGGATTCTCCTCTATTTCCTTGATTTTTTTTTGTCAAATTCTATTTCCTTGGTTGATATGCAATGCCTTGGTAATTATTAAATAGCACTGGTTTACACGATAAATTTCCAAAATGAAATGAAATAGCTCCCTGTAGTCGCAGCTGCCTCTCTCTCTCTCTTTCTCTCTCTCTCTCTCTTTCTAATGGGGCAAGTCTGACAGATTGCTCATCGAAGGAGAAATGAATAGGAAGGAAAGAACCTCATTTCTCCATTCATTTTCATATCTGACGCCTTCCATTCATCCATCAATTTTCTCTCTCTCTCTCTCTCTCTCTCTCTCTCTCTCGTACGACCCACACGTGCGTCAGAAAGTCGAAGAGAGCCTTCAGAGGAGATCACTGAGGAGCGCGAGGACTGAGGAGAGACACCCACTCTTACATTATTTTCTACGGTTGTCAGAGAGACGCACGTGTTGCCATTGAAAAATGGCCATCGTGTTCGCTCGCTTTCCCATGTTCTGGTCATTCTTCAGCTGCTTTTATCGATGATTCACGCACGGTGCCAAGAGATTTTGGTTCCGGTCTTCTTCTTCTTCTTCCCAAATTATGAGGTCAAAGCTGGCATTTAATGGGGGGACTGCTCAGTTTTTCACACTATCTTTATGGAATCGATGGAGCGCCCATATATATTTATATATATGGTCGGTGTTACAGTAGAATACTGCGGTGGTCTGTCATCATATTTGGGTTGAAGAAGATGGTCAAAAATGGCAGCAGAATTAGGCAGAAGAGGGATAAATAAAAAATAGGACAAAAAAATTTGAGTACACTTGGACCTATCGAAGTTCAGACATAACCTGTTTGGGTAGGACTGGGGCAGCTTTGGGACTTTTATTGCGAGAGTTCACCTTTTCGCGGGACGATTCTTGCTGTCGGCTGACAGACAGATACACGAGCACACGTATACCGCTGTCCCGGTCCCTCTCTGCATTGCCGCCTGGTAGTCGGTGTCTAGCACGCCACCAGTCCCTTCAACTAGTGTTTTGGGGTGACTTGATCTTCGCTTTAGGAGTATAATTGATTGGAGATGTTGATTCCCCATTATGGTGCACCTCAACTGCTGTCGCTTCTCACCAAACAAGATGCATCGATCGGAATGTTGGTTAATTATCATTGAGAGTTTGCAACATAAAATCATTTTCCACAAATTGATCTTCAGAATTCGTCCTTCTAAAAAACAACGCTGATTAATAACAATATTGGGTTTTATAAGCACTTGAATTATACACTTACATTAGGGAAAATTGTACCATAAATCTTAGATCTTGAATTTAAAATGTAATCATATTTTGAACTTTCCAATAGATTTAATTAAGTCTTAAATTTTTTCAAAGAGTGCAATTAAATCCTTTCGATAAGTATTATATAAAAATACTTGACGCCACTTGAAAATTGTCTAGGTGGTACCTTCAAAGTGTACTTTTCAACCTTAGTTCTATAAGTAATTGCTTTTTTCTGGAAAAATTTATGACTTAATTGAACCAATTAAAAGTTAGAAAGCTCAATTGCAACTTTCGTTAAAGTTTGGGGTATGATTGAATGGTTTAAAATGTTTGAATTTGATTGCATCCAGTTCATATGGTTTAGGACTTGTGGTGCAATATTCCCTCTTGTAACATATAATATGACCCACACCTTATTCCGGCAATTTCGAGGACATTCGAGGACATGGTGTTGCCCTCGATTTTGGCCATATGATCATTGTCCCTTACATAGTGCCCATGAAATGTGAGGTCAATGCTCATTTGCAACGTCGGCAAGAATTTATTGTCCCATTGTTTTACTCTATTAGGCTTTCCATCCAGATCCCCCTTACAAACACATTGCTAATTTTGCAACACCATTGCTTCTCTGCCAAAAGTGCCATAGCAAAGGTGTGGAATGGATACATAAGATGGGACACATATTGGAAAGTAAGCCAGGCTTATTATGTACGTATTTACCTGAGGTCTCTCACTTTCGTATATATGATAAGAGTACTTCTCCACCCAAAATGTCATGATGCTTAGCACTGGCAGCTACAGATATATAACACTTCGTTTTACTGTTGAGAGATATTGAAAAGACAGCACCCACTTGGCTAGCCTTCCCGAAACAGTGAAAGGAGAAAAGGCAATAGGACAATCGGAGCTTTTGGGGCATTTGGGATTTGGGTATGTCAAAACAATCATGGCAAGGTCCACTATTTTTTTACTTTTTAATTATTACGCGGTATAATAATAAAAATAAATGTTTGGCTATGTCGACAAGCGACCGTAGTTGGGTGTAGTATGATCAGAATTATAACGTTATATAGATTTAATAGACTGAGATTGTATCTAAGTGAACATGTTAGACCGTAAATCACGAACCCAAATTAATATTTAATTATTTCAATAGGGATAAAGCTGTTTTATGAGAGGGACACAAAGTGATGAGTATGCGTGGACACTAGGGTGAAGGCTTCGGGTACCACGTATGGCATTACTGTGGTGCAGTTGTACAACATCAACAAGAAGGCAATATTTTGGAGCACTTAATGAAAGTAGTATGGCTAAGAAAATCCAACTTAAAAGTTTATATTGATAAGTTGAAAGATACCACTTATAAATAAAGAGCATAAGCGACATGTCATACTTTAACACTCATGTGGAAATTGTATTAGGAATGATACATGGAATTTGATGCATCGGTTCAAAAATTTAAGTTAATATGTGGAGGGCTATATATCCGTAAATAAGCGATATGTGATATTTTAACATGTTATTTGGAGTACAAGTACAAATTAAGAGATTATATTCGTGAATTAATTTGCTGAATATAGTAGTTAATTGGATTTACAGGCAAATTGAGACAACATTTAATGGATGTATGAATTTAGTGTTGTTGATATGATATCTGATCTAGAGTTCTGGTGTGTGTTTAGGAAAATTGTCTCAGCATTTGGTCGCGTTTTGCGCCATTTCTATTATCGTAGTGGCAAGTTTTATTAATAATTCATGGGAAACGCTTGTCACCCGCACGATTTATTGACAAACTTACAAACGAAAAGATCATGGTGCTCATTGACAAACCTATCGACCAATCACAAAGAAATTGTTTGGTGAACACAATCATGTATTAAACTTAGACTGTTCGCGTGATCCGTCAATATCAGATGGTCTAAATTCGATTTAGTACATATAGTAGACTCATGATAATTTCTCCTAATCGTGTGTTCCTTTAAAGGAGGACGTCAGGAAGCAAATATAATATCGTCGACACGACAACACACAAGCTTCAATTTAAGATATTTTCTTTTTGAAGTCAAGTAATGAACAGCATAGATACCCAAAAGAAAATCTAAAGGCAAAAGTAACGGGGACAAACCTCCTCATCGGATGAGCTCTATAATGAGCTCAAATTTAATTTACTAATGTGAAATTACTAGGGGATTGGTTGTGAAATCAAGGTGGAGAATTGTAGTTATTCAGAACTCAGGGTCCCTTGAGAAAAGCTTTTTTCCCCCTAGTATTTTGCATAAAAATCTTGCCTATTTTCAAATTAAAAAATTCATAAACCTACTCATTCTAAATCGAAGAAAAGGGGTAAAAGAAGAGAAGGAAGATTGAGAAGTTAATGCAATGATTATCTTTTTCTCCATTTTAGGTTGGATCACACAAAACACAATAGGAAGAAGTAGAAGATGAAGAAGAAGAAGAAGATGATGATGATGAGGCTTATGAATAGAAGCAAGAGACTTTTGGACACATAATTAAAGACTGCAACAAATCTGATTTGCGCAGCAGCAAAGGCAGCTTGGGACAAATAAGTAAACCTCATGATATAGTTATTAATGATGCAATTTACTAACATCTAATCAAGCGGCATACTTTAGAACTCATTGTTGCTCGTGCCAGCACAAGAGCATGGCGATGCACCGGCGGAGGATGTAGAACTTGGCCCTCTGCTTCTTGGCCAAATGGCTGCACTTCTCCCCGAAAGACCGGTAACGAGGGTGTTCGCCCTTGATGAAGCTCTCCTGGTCGCAATTATTGTAGTCCCTTGCTTCTACTTTCTCCCCCATTGACGGCCGGACGTTCTTGAACGACGCAGCGCACACTCCTTCAGTGTTATATTTCAGGGCTTGGCGCAGTTTTCTTTATTCTTGAGATAGAATGAACACAGAGAGAGAGAGAGAGAGAGAGAGAGAGAGAGGGAGGGAGGTGAGAATGGCTTGGTTTTGGCATTTATAAAGGGTGAGAGATACAGTAATTCCGTGCGTGATCACTTTTGGGGTTCAGAGGGTCAAGCCCTTTCTCCTTTTCCTCTTAATCTAAATAGGGAGTGTTTTTTTAAGTTATTTCTTGAATTTAGTACATACATCACATTGAATTGAGGTAATAATTCTTCAGGGTTAGCTGTTGAATGGGAATTGGGTATGAGAGGAGGGTACGTCCCGTATGAAAACACTGAGAAGGGGGAGACCCACCAGCTGTCATGCAGAAGAAAGAGAGCAGAAGAGGGAAGGGGGGGAACAACTTCTGAGCCACGGTCGCTTGTCATTCACCAGAACTTGTCCCGCCATGAAATGCTCATCATCGTTCAAGTTCACATCCCACAATGCGCAAACTTAATTTGAATTAAAAAACTGAAACCTCTCCGCTCATGGTTCACTCCAGATACAAGCAAGGGTAGAGAAAGGGAGTTGGGCCAGAGAGTGTATCTTTTTACTAGAGGTGGCAAATTGGGTTTAAAACTCATATTTTTAATTCACATTTAATAATATGGATCCTAAATTAGTTGCTTTAAGTTTTAAAAACAAACTTAAGTGGGTCATGAATGAGTTACCTTACGAATTAATGAGTCTTGAATGAGTCACTTAACAACTTAATGAGTCTTGAATGAGTCATAAATAAATTACCTAATAAGCTTAAGTGAATTATAAATAATTCATTTTTAATTATTTTTCAATTTTCTAATTATTTATTATATTTTTTCTTTTTTTTTCCTTTTTTTCTTTCTTTTCAGTTTTTCTACAAAATCCAACAAGGGCAGGCCGAAAAACTGAAAAGGAAAATAAAGATAGAAAAGAAAATATATAATATAAAAAATCTTTTAAAAAAATTATAAAAATTGTTCCATGGAAGTGATTCAGAATATATAATTTTTAAAAAAAAAAATCATAAGAGACATGTTTTCCTAGATTAGGTTAAATATGAAAATATTTTAGTAATATGATCGAGTCGGGGGTATGAGTTAGGTGTAGGTTGGGTCGGGTATGATCATTAAACTTGTATTAAAGAAAATGGGTCACAATGAGTTAAATAGATTAATTTGAGTCGGATTATTTTTTACTCGACCCAAACCCGACATGACATATTCATTTGAAAAGTCTACTTTTTATCAATGTGGAAGGGCTGCTAACCAAGTGATGGATTGAGTAGTTAAGGTCTAGCTTTTGAATTCTTTATCCCTTTCTTGGTTGGCTCATCCCCCAACCCCTTTGGAAATTGCTATGTTTTGATGCCCTTGCTTTAGGCTTTTTGTCTAAGGATGCTTGACTATCAATACTATTCAACTTTTTGATCAATTTCTTTTTAAAGGAGCGTCTCAACAATACACTTTTGAGTAAGCATAATTTGGAGGAGGAAAATTTGTTGTTATTGCGTAGGTTATGGTGTGTGTGATATCTTCAAGATTGTTGATACCTAAAATTTTATCCAAATGTTGCTTTTTTTGTTTTCCAAAAAAATTGGAATTTGTTTTCCTCCCAAAAACTATCCATTAAACTTTTCATTCTTTCATTTTGTAAGCATTTAGTAGAGTTTCTAAAATTAGGACTGGATTTTGTCAAATTTATTTTTAAAAAAATAGAAATTGTTTCGTTGGTTTTGAATCCCGTAATGAAATATCTTTCACCAAGCATTATGTTTTGGTTTTTAGTTAAGGGGACTTAGGTTTTGTGCTAATATTGGACAGAGAGGGTCAAATGCAAATAGATATAAATATTATATAGCCTTAAGTCTAATGAAATCATTCAATACAAGCTCAAAATTGATGATGACAAGTGTTAGAATCTAATCAACGGCTTAATTCAAACACACTTCAATACACTAATGAGAACTCACTAAGACCAAGTGGGTTTACACAACTTCGAAATTTGATCAACAATGCTGGATAGTAGAAATAACATTGGGAAGGCACTGCTCTTAATTGAGTATGAGGACACAATGTCAGAATGTAATCGACAACGTTGGATGATGGAAACAACACCGAGAATGCACTGCTTCTAAATGGGTATGAGGATACAACATTGGAATCTAATCAACGATGTTGGACGGTGGAAACAACATCGGGAAGGTAGTGCTCCTAGACAGGTTTGAGGATACAACTTTGGAATATAATTAACGACGCTGGATGGTAGAAACAACTGCTCCTAGACGGGTTCGTGGACATAGCGTCGGAATTTAATCGATGACGTTGGACGATAGAAATAACTAGATGGGTTTGAGGACATGTCGGGATTTAATCAACGACGCTGGACAGTATAATAGCACTGGAATCTAATCAACAACACTACCTCGAATATAGACACTTGCCGGAATTGAATCAATGAAGGGAATCCAAAGTTACAACTAAACTAGGCTAGGCTAAGATAATTAAGGATAAGATAAAGGATTTTGATATTTGTTTGGGGGAGAGGTTCTTAGTTGGATTGCTTGCAGTATTTATAGGACAATCTAGTAACTGTCAACTGGTTAATCCTTCCTTGAAAGTCGCTCCTAATTTCTTCCACGTTCTTTGCTCCTTTCTTAACCACTTTATCCACATCTAATTGTTTCCTGACTTCTCGACAATACTTGCACAACTTGTCCAGCAAGAATAACTGCTTTTTCGATTTTGTGTGCCCTTTTGAGCACTAACCATTCTTGCTTATATCTTGACGCCAATTCTATCTAAATTTTATGTCTATATTAGCATCTCTTAGCTTGGACACGTGGCAATCAACTGCCTTACCATCAAATCGCGCATCTTCACTTGTAGGCCCATCGATATGCAACCTAAAGTTTCTTGAAAATCTTGGCCATCCTTCGTCCCTATGACTAATATGGGTTGGATTGCTCCTATTTATAACCAGCATGTGACAGTGAGGATATTTCGAATGTCAGCACCCCTTGTGACTAGCACGTGACAGTAAGGGTAACTTTTGGGTGTCAACATATGCCTCGTTTTAAAAGAATTAAATTGAAAATTTAATTCTTTTAAAGGAAAGACCTTGTTTCATGTGCGATTTGCTACGGATGATGATCGCGCCTTTCTATTTTTTGACATTTCTTTTCCTTATGCATAATTGATACGGATCAACGACTCTTGTTATATCTTGATACATCACTTCAGCTTCTAGCAGATATCGTAATTTTTAAATCATCATCTTCTACTTTGAGTAGGAGTATATGTTTGCTGTCTCTTTCTCTACATTATTGTCTTCTTTCTTAAACCTTAAATCCTTTCCATTCTATTCCTAAGCTGTCCATGGCAACCTAAACTTCCTATACAGCATTCTTCCATCAAGGATATTTGGATATCTACCCCGTATAAATTTCAAAGCTTTCCTTCGTTTGAAGAAAAATTTTACTCCTGGTACTTGCGACTAAAAGATGGACTGGAAACTCAATTATCATTGACGAATGCAGACAAAGAGATAGCATTATAGGTTAGTATGCTGTCTCATGATTTAGACGGGATTATTGGGTTATGCTATTTGCTTTTGGTCTCCATCGACCAATTATTTCTTCTTCTCATGGGGACCCATATTTGTAACCCTTTTAGACATCTTTACTATTTTTGGGTTTATACCACATGGCAATCCTGTAGAGAGGTGGGAGGCTTTCGACGACTATTACTTTTTTGACAGTGCCCTTGGTTATGGGAACTTTCTTGATCGATACCGTAAAACTTCCAAACCTATTTACCTTACTAAGCACGTCACTTTCTTACTTTACTGACTATTAAAATATCTATTCTTTAGCCCGACTCTCAAGGTTTCAAAAGATTACTTAAATCTTGCCTTAAACCTTGCAAGAGGAAGACGATTTTCTCTTGGCCCACTTGTCTTGGTTGCTTTATACAGGGATATTATCCATGTTGGCTTTTTGATGATGTCTAAGGAGGATGGGGTCTTCTCTAGTCCGTTTTGGATTTTGTAAGCATGGATGGCCCTTTATTTTCCTTTCTTATTCAGCAAGATTCCTCGTGATCTCCCACACCATTTGCTGCACAATCCAAGCGACCAAAATCCTTTTACTTGGGTAGTCCATTGCTTAGCTATTCTCCCTTAAAGGTTCCTAATGATACATGTCCTTTTGCTTATTACCTTCGACATGTCCTAGATTTTGACCCTACACATGTCGAATCCTTTCCTTATGATGCTCCATAGTTTAATTACCTTTTCAAAAACCCAGTACCTAGACAATTACTTTGACTTTTGGCTATGCATACTCACCCTAATAGATGTTACAATATGATTTTGTATGAAAGAAAGACTTTATCATGGATTTGAAGCTTACTCTCCATAGTATTGCACCAAGCAATTTGGTCATTATCAAGCCGTGCCAATGCCAATTGCTTATTCCATGGAGTACCTTTTGATGAACAGGCAAAAGTATAATCCAAAGCAGGACAATCCTTTCGTTTGCTGTTCTCAAAGGACTGCATTGATGCACACTCGGATGTCTTTGGATCTCGAACTTTTTCCAGTTTCTCTAGGTGTTACGCTTGAGTTCACAAGCTGGTGGATTTCCTTTTCATTCGAGACTCCTTATGAAGACGCTATCAAGACTGCCCTGCATCGAAAATGGCAATGCCGCTCAAAGTTGAAAGGTGTAACCAATAAGAGCAAGGTAGTACTTGACTATAATTCTGAACTTAATTCTCTAACTATGTCGAAGGTGCTTAAAATTGGGGTTTCGAGGAGTATTGACGTTCATAAATCAACTTCACAACCACATGAAGATCCTTATGCGACAGAGACATCAGAGGGAGAGGATATCGGAGAAAAGTCAACCAAAAATTAAATGGACACTGTCAAAGGTATTTTTGAGCATTTCTCTCTAGTTTTACTATACATTTCCTTATTTTGCTCCTTTGTTTGCTAGATGTATCTGGATTTTCATTGCATATCGCAGACAAAGATACCCTGGATGTCAAGGTTTCCTAACTCAAGAGAAAGAAAAGAGCCTCTCCTTCTCCAATGAGGAAGCAACCCAAATTGATTGGCGAAAAATTAGCTCTAGTTCCTATCAAAGCTGGTTCCATCGACACCAAGTCCTTAAATACCCCTTCTGATAAAGGCAGCCTTGTCAATACCATGAAGGAAGATTCCGCAAGTGAAGAACTTCATCCCTCGGCTACAAAAAACTCTGAGGTGGTGTTTACCCTAATTCCGTTGGCAATTTATGGTAAGTTCCTTTCCTCCTGCTTGTATATCTCCACTCGTTTATCTTAGTTTCGTGTATTAACACAACTTTAAAATAACAATTGTTGATGCATTAGTTAGTAGTAATGGTTTACCTCAGCATGTTATGCCCCAATCTATGCCTGAAATACTACTGTTGCAAGATCTAGTTCGTATTGGTTCTTCCTAACTAGATTTAGAAAGTAACTTGACTTTACTCCCTTTCTTTTGGAGAACGACAGCCCCCGTATCCCAGACTCCATCAAATGTTACTCGTTCAGTTGCTGAAATCACTCAAAACCCACTGCTGACTTCTCGTTCAACTCCCGCTGCGTCGAAAACCCATGGAGAGAAGAGAACTTCTCCAGCCATTCTTGTCAGGACAATACGTACTCTGGATGAAGCTTCTCGTATTCTAGCCGCTGATCCTTATGACTTAGCTTTAGGGAGTTCATCTTCGGAAGCAGCGAATGTCGATAAGTTAAGGATTAAACTAGCATGTGTTTTGGATTTTTCTAGTGGTGGTATACCTATGGTGATGAATAACCAAATTGCTCTCACTGAACTTGAGTCACTCATGAGTGAACTCGGCAAAGGCGATACCGGCGTCCCCTTACCTTCGAAACTCGGATTAGAGTTCAAAGAATTTCACAACAGATTTTCCTCCATCTTCGATGCTTATCGAATCAATTATGATCAGTTAATGACTCTTAACTTTTCCCGAAGAAAATCTTTTCGAGCCCAATGATCGAGTGAGAGAGATCGGGCAACATGTGAGAGATAAACAACAGTCTTTGCAAGTTGTCGTGAATGAAATAGTTGACCTTGAAAGAGAAGAACTTGCTCTCGAAAAACAAAAGATGGAGACGGAAAGGAGGTTGGAAGAAATACGAAGGAAGCATGAGGCCAAATTCGACGATAGGACCAGCAATGAATACCAGTTGAATAAATCCATAACCGCTCTTAAGGAGTTGAAAACAGTAGATTATACTCGCCAAATGCGGCTAGTCAGAACGTCGTCGTTCCAAGAACAATTACTTAAACAAGAATCTGAACCTTGAATGTCTTCTGCTCTATATCCAGCATGGTGTGAAATCTCTTTTGTATCCAAAAAAATCTCAATGAAGCTGCCTGATTGGTTTAATCTTTCACCTCTTTTCTTATATTTTTACCTCGTGGTATGTTTGTTACCAATTGTTCTTTTCTGCAAGCCAAACACAATTATGACGGGATTTTTAAATATCACAAACTCATCCACGTTCCTCAAATTTGGGTTAGTGGGTCTAGAGTCTATTTATAACCAGTAGCCTCGATCTTTCATTAGCACTTCATGACTTTTACTCACCATGGCAAGCTACTCCCAAACTTTCATAGGTGTCCAAGCAACTTCACACTTGCTGCGCCTAGATGCCCTTTGGATCCACGAAGAGAAAGGAAAACTTTCCTTATCATTCAAGGATCACAGTGCTAAGGCTAATCATATTATTTTGGGTCCTCACCTTAAGCCCTTACCTCCACCTTCTCTTCGCACAGCGTGTTTACCTTGTCAATACAAAGAAGTGCTGCCTATATACAAATTCACCATATGAACATTTGCCTAGTCGACTCCTAACTATCGTTTCAACTCATATCTTTCTTTCGATAGTCGATTTTTTAAATGGTACAAAAGGCTGAAGAAAGAGATTTCAAGTGTATGGAGTGAGGCCAAGATCGATGAATGCCTAATGTTCTATTACATGTCCATCGATCCTAGGGCAGTCATTGCTCCTAAATGGATATAAGGACACAATGTCGAAATTTAATCAATGACACTATATGGTGGAAACAATACTAGGAAGGCACTGCTTCTAGATGGGTTTGATGACATAACATCGGAATCTAATCGACGACGTTGAGTAGGCACTATTGCTAGATGGGTTCGAGGACACAACATCGAAATCTAATCAATGACGCTAGATGGTAGAAACAACACTGAGTAGGCAATATTCCTAGATTGGTTCAAGGACACAATGTTAGAATCTAATCGATGACGCTTGATAGTAGAAACAACACCGGATAGGTACTGCTCTTATATAGGTTCAAGGAAACAACATTGGAATCTAATCAATGACCTTGGACAGTAGAATGGCACTGGAATCTAATCAAAAACACTACCTAGAATATAGAGACTTATCGAAATTGAATCAACGATAGGAATCCAAAACTACAACTAAACTAGGCTTGGTTAAGATAACTAAGGATAAGATAAAGGATTTTGATGTGTTGTTCGGAAGGGTTCTTCGTTAGATTGCCTGTAGTATTTATAGGACAATTTGGTAACAGTCAATCGTTAATCCTTCCTTGAAAGTGGCTCCTAATCTCTCCCATGTTCTTTGCTCCTTTCTTAACCACTCTATCCGCATCTTGTTGTTTTCTGACTTGTCAACGATGCTCGCATAACTTGTCCAGCAAGTAATAACCGCTCTTTTGATTTTGCATGCCCTTTTCAGCATCAACTGTTCTCGCTTAAATCTCGATACCAATTCTATTTGAATTTTATGTCCACAATAGTGTCTCTTGGCCTAGACACATGGCAATCAATTACCTTACTATCGAATCACGCATCTCCACTTGTAGGCCTACCGACATCCACCCTAAAGGTTCTTGAAAACCTTGGCCATCATTCGTCTCTATGACTGATATGGGCTAGATTGCTACTACTTATAATAAGCTCACGACAGCGAGGACAATTTTGAGTGTCAACACCCCTCATGACTAGCATGACAATAAGGGTAACTTTGGGTGTCAACAGAAACAAGAAAAAATTGAGATTTGGTTGCTTACCAACACATTCTTTTGAGTTTAGGTTCATCAAACTGTGGTGCAGGGGAACATTGTCGTCAATTTCAATATTAAGGGCATTTTGTCATCTTACGAGAATTGAAGCTGAGTTAATTGATAATTCAACCGACCAAAAAAACTCAAAAATGAAAGCTCGGATTTGGTTTGCGATGTTTCTTTTTCCCTTAACTTTAAGATCACATTCCTAATTTGTCTTACATGAACTAAGTCCAAAAAATGTCTAGATTCATTGCTCTTTCTCTGCAAGAATTGGTGGTACCGATTTCTTATATGGTTAAGAGGGGACCTTGACTCTGCGAAAGTAGATGGAGAAATAGAAAGTGATTTAAGGTTGCTAATTTCATGCATTTTTCTTCTTTGATCAGAAATCATGATTTTTATCCACTTAGTTCTTCGAAGATATAACTAATGTTTCAGAACAAAAAAAAAAAAAAAAATTCCAAATAGTTTGTGGGGATTAAGAAATTTAATTTTGTGACATAGTGTATCTGTTTTGGACTTTCGTAACCCAATCTACTATGTTTTTTTTTTTTTTTTTTTTTTGGGGGGTGATAGGGGGCCGAAATCTACTACTTTGCTGACTCTCTTGGAACATGGGCCAGTTTAAAGTCTAAAAAACGCCTTAAGAGCTGTCGGTCTTCGCTGATAAGTGCACTAGCGTAATAGAGCTACTTAGACACCTTATTAGATCAAAGTGATTTGACTCCAATTCACGCAACTCTCTAGATCAAGCTTGAAAGTAAAGTAGGGTTTTCCTGAGTGCTTGCGTCTCTGCTTGAGCTATCAAAGTCACTTTGATCGATCACACGAAGCCATCCGGCAATTTCTCGGAACTATCGTGACACATTCATGCAATTGCGCCTTCGTTCATTCTTTCCAAGTAAGATCCGTCGATCTAAAGCTTAAGGTTTCCCATTTTGGAGGCCTTTAAGAGTGATGTCGGTCGTTTATTTGAGCAGCTTGTTTCTTCCTTTCTCGAACCATCATATATGATTTTGATGCATTGCAAGCGATACTTCCATGAGTTGCTTGGGATCCAGCTTCTGTGACTTGCATACAAAATTGTCCCTTGACTTCCAGATTTGCCACGGAGGTGTTACCAAAAGGTAAAAGGACTCTAAGGTATGCCTAAAATGTGCTAGCCATTAATCAAATCTAGTTAATCCTTAAGAAGATACTTCGATATTAAGGGTTGGATCTTGTTGCGACTTTTCCTCGACCAGGACGGGCGTCACTTAAGATAATGGATTGCCAAGTGAGAGTGATAGAGCCTATTGCGAGGTTGTACTAACACTAGGCGTAAATTCAACCAAACCCTATCCATCCATAACATTTGATTGACTCGGTTCATTATGATTAAGACGTTCTTTCATTCTTATGAGTCATCACTAACCTATTCTAGGCAGGTTAGGGCAAAATGAAACATGGTTAGAATTGGAAAACTTAGAAATGAGGACTGGGTTACGCTATGTCTAATTAGGGCTATTTCGATGTCTTTTCTTGTTATTTAAAAAATGTTTAATGCAATTTCGCCCATTTTTATATCATGAACCACTAAATTGTGACTATGCTAGAGATAATTGTACAAAAAGTGCTAGATATATTGTACAATGGCCAATTCAATTCTAAATTTTCAATTTTGTCAATTTAATCTTAAACTTTTTGACGTTTTGCCAATATAGTCTTCTAGCTAATTTTGATTGAAAATCGTTAACAAGGATGCCAGTCATTCTTTGTGGTGTCGCCGTGGGGTGAGCATGATCCGAGCAATTCCCACTTGTTTCAAAAAATTGAAACCGAGAACCACTTGTTGGTTTCATGGGTCTACCTGGAAACCGAATGACTGGTCTGACCTGGTTCAAGGATGGATCCATGGAATTGGTCTAACCAAGCTTCATGCACTCAGCACAACATTTTCCAGCAAGCCAAAGTAGAGAAAAAAAAATTCTTCACTATTCATTATTGTAAGATTAGTGAAAAGATTGTATTCATATTAAAAGTTGAAAGTCGATGGGCGTTGAGCTTGAGAGTCAAGGCTGTGAGTGAGCGATAGAGAGACAACCCAATAAAGTGAAAGTGAGAAAAGACGAGCACTCAAGAAATGGATGTTGAGCTTTATATTAGGGATTTTAAGATTTTCATTTTTCATAAAATTTATTTGGTAGAAAATTTTTCTTAAAAATTAAATATATATTTATATATTACCAATCCAATTTGGTTCGAATGAGCGGTTTCATACCTAGAATTGGGAACCAAACTAGTTCCCTTGGGAACCGCTGGTTTTGGCCCGGTCCGGTCTGGTTCGATTCTGAATAGTCCGAGTAGTTCTTGGTTCTTTTGCACACTTGTAGTATTGCCAGCGTTGATATTTCAAATATGTTAGAATGCATACATGATATCCTACCTTTGTCAAATTTTTCTCGCTAGAAGTGATACGATTATGTTAACCACTTTGCTTATATTCATCATTCTAATTATGTTTGTGAGTTATAATGTAATTCTTCAATGAGGAAATTCAAAACAAGAGATATTTGATATTCATGATTTTCACAATAAGAGGGATGAAAACATACATTTATCCATAGTAATATCGCTGCAAATATTTGTTGTGGAAAACCAAAGAAATGAAGAAATCTAATTTCTCTTCCTTAACCCACATTTTTCCTTAACGTATTTTATCCGATGGACGATAGAATACAATGTCCATTAGTTGCTTGGATGGAGAGAGGACCAGACTATATTTACACATGCTATCAATAGGTGTCTTTCATCAAAATGTCTTTTTACTTCGTAAGAGTCGCACCTCTTCACAAAAACAAACGTTAACTTCTCAATAGAATAATGCATTTTCATCATTTTCATAGCCAACTTGTTTTAGCACCTATCTAATTATTAAACCATTAATTAATAACATTATGTGGGCCACAATTATTCTTACATTCATCCACTTAGCCCATATGACATTTCTTTCATGGTTTAATAAATACCATAATATGTACAGGAACTTTTTCCTAAAACTTTTCTTAAATTGGCTAGTGCATACTAATCACAATTAACTATAGAAAACTAATGCGAGTCATGGTGGTTTTATGTCATTAATCGACATAGTCCATTCCATATACTACAACATAGCTCTCTACTTAACATGCTTTATAAATGAGAAGTACAATAATAGTCCAACTATAATGTCTTTGTTAGAGACTATCATGTTGAATATTCATCTATTTCCATAATATCAGGAAATATCATAAACACATAATTGAGCTCAGAGTGTCAAATATATAAACTTAATGCAATCATAATACAATCATTAATGATGTCCAATAATATCCATCATTTCAACATGTTTATTAATTGTTTTGAGTGACAAGCCTTTTGTCAAGGGATCTGTGCTCAATTGACATTCTCTACTTTTGAACTTCTTCTTTAATAGACAAGTACTTAATTTTCATATATGGAAGAATACACCCTAAGCATCAAAACTTGGCACGAGTGGACATATAAGTGTCAAAACTTCCAAAAGCTAAACTTAAGTGCTACTTTTTTTTTTCTTTTCGAAAATTGGACGCTTAAGCACCAACCCTAGCGAGATTTGCCGGAAATATGATATGGCATTATTTTCTTAATGAAACCATCTACGTGACTTATCGGAATGTTCACTTAGCAATATTTGTCCCAAAACGACATCATTTTGCCCTTAAATTTGATTTTTACTATAATATTAATTAAATTAAATTAAATTAAAAAGACTCAGTTGAAAAAAAAAAAGAAGAAGGGAAATCGACGATGGTGGGGCGGCAATGATGAGGATCATGGAGGCCCTTGCTTATTTCCCTTTTTTCTTATCACCATATGACACGTTTATTAATTTTTTTTTTTGGCTTTTTTAATTAAAATTCGTAATTAATAAATAATGGAAGTAAATCATCTATATAACAGTTTGAAATTCTCATACTGTTATATAGAAAATCCAGCAAGTTTGGCAGGTGGCTTAGCAATATTTTGGAATGATCGGGTGTCCTTGGAAATGGTCCAACAATCTCTAGCTTTATTTGACTTGATCTGTATAGATCTGGACATGGATGTAGCAATGCGCCTAACATGTTTACATGCTCCAGCAGTTACTTATCTCAAACAACGGTTTTGGGAGGAAATAAGACTTATCAGTAATGGTAATAATCTACTTTGGCTGTGTGTCAATGATTTCAATTACATTTTGTATCCTTGGGAGAAAGTCGGCAAGTGTATCGTTGAACCTCACCGCATGCTCTCCTTTCAAGAACTCCTCAATGATTGCTCCTTGTTGAGAAATATTGTGAGTAATAAGGGTAAAATAGTAATTTAGTTATGAGTAGGGTTAAGCACATATGAGCATATATATTTGTAACCCTTTTCACTTTTAATAATAGAAAATAATTATCTCTTTCACATGGTATCAGAGCGTAAGCCGGAACCCTAGACAACGGAGCAGCCACTCGCCGTCGTTAACTCGCCGGAATAGTTGGCTGTCACCGCTGCTCACCGTCGAAACCTCCTGCCACTCGAGCATCTCTCTTCCTTTCTCTCACTTCTTTGTGCGGCTTGCTCGCGCGGCTCGCGCGTGTTGCTCGTGTGGCTTGATCGCGCTCGTGGCTCATACGGCTTGATCATGCTCGTGGCTTGTGCTGCTTGTGCGACTCTTTCGCGCTACTCGTGCGGCTTGATCGTACTCGCGGCTCATTCGCGTTGCTTGCGAATACTTGGCATAACTTCTGAAATTGTGAAGCTTGAACCTCGATTCCGCGAAACCATAGCGCCAATGCCGCTATAAACTCAAGACCCATCTTCAGGAGTTGGTCCATGCGGTTGATGGCACAGGAGGGTTCTTGGATTTGCTGACCCCGGAATCGCCGATCAGTAGCCACATCAAGTAAATTCACTTTCTTTTGTTTCTTTTTTTTTTTTTTTTGGGAAATCGATGCACTCCGTGTGGCTCAGGAGGTTGAATTTGAAGCTGCTGTTAGAAGTTGGTGCGTTTGTCGGGAGGTAATAAGGAAGAGGAGAAACTGGAAGCCTAGTTCTCTCTATAAAACCCTAGAGGTAATAAGGAGGAGGAGAAAAGCAGAAGAGATTGGTGCACCGCCTCTTCCTGAGGTTTTGATACGCACAATGAATGATGGGATACTTATCTTATCCTAATTATTACTTTTAAAATTTTGTGCTTGCTGTGGAGTACGGAAAGGCTACTAGAAATGGCAAATGATGGGTTATTTTCTGGCGGTTGAATAGTAACCCACTTTATTATTTGTACTGCACACAATTTTAGAAGTGGCCATTGTGGAATATAGATTTGATAGTTATTACAGAGGATAGAGTTGTTGTTTTTCGCACTTGAAAGTGACGTTGCATTGAGTCAATGGGGATATTGAGAATAAGTATATTGGTACTTTGGTGATTCGTATGGTGATTCGATTGAAGCCTTTCTTTCGGAATTCTTTTTGTGTATTTGATTGAATTATTGGAATTAGTATTGGCAACCATGAAGTTCATTTCTTGGGCTCAATCATTCTTTATTCATTAATGGCGACCTCTGGATTGACTTCTGGATCTCCTTTTGGCCATTTTCAATTAACATCTATCAAGTTAGATGGAACTAATCATCCATCCTGGTCTAAAGTGGTCGAAGTCTATCTTACTGCCACCAAACAACTGGACTACTCATGTCTACAATACCGTCTGACATGAGTAAAGCTACCGATTGGATTGCAGGAGATGTGATGATTCGGACCCTATTATGGTATAGCATGGACCCTAAGGTTAGTCCTCACTTTATTCAATGTGACTTTGCTAAAGCAGTTTGGGATAAGTGCACATTACTCTATTCGGGTCAAAATAATATGATGCGAGTATGTGACACTTGGGAAAAGTTATTTGATATTCAACGTGGAGATCAATCCTTGTTTGATCATTAGGCTCGGTTCACCATTCTCTGCCAACGATTGGATACTTATCTTCCTGCCTCGAATAATCCAGATGTTCTGGCTAAATGCCAAGAGGATTTGAGGGTAATATTATATCTCAAGTCATTGGGGCCTAAGTATTCATCTCTTCGTCAGCATATTACATCTCAGAGTTCTCTTCCCACAGTAGATGAAGTCTTCTCCGAGGCTCTCCGTTCTACAATTCCTGAGAAGAGTTCTTCCATGCCGGCGATGGAGATTGGTGCTATGCTTTCTCGTGGTTCTAGTGGATGTGGAGGTCGAGGTCATGGTTATCAAGGTCATGGACGTGGTGTTGTTCATGGTGGAAGTCGTGGAGGCCGTGAAGGGGGAGTTAGGACTCGTGGTACGATCAATTCTGGGAATAATCATGGTTCCCGCAATTGTCATCATTGTCAAAGAGTCAGACATACATAAGCTTATTGCTATACACTTCATCCAAAGCTCAAACCACCTCTTGCTGCTTATGCAGAGGTTGAGGATTCTCTTAGTCCTCCCTCAATGGCTCCACTAAGTTCAACTCAAGTTCTTAAGACAGGTGACCTAGTTACATTAACCTGTGCTGAATATGATACATTGGTTCGCTCCCAACAAGTGATAGGAGCTCCTACTACAACTCTGGCACAAGCCTCTAAAGGTAGTTCATCGTGTTTGTTGTCTACATCGCTTGATTCTTGGGTTATAGACTCTGGAGCTACCAATCACATGACTAGTAACTCTAACCTACTGTCTTCTTTTCACTCTACATCTCCTTCATTATCAAATTCAATTACATTAGCAAATGGTTCACAGTCTCAAGTTACTGGTATGGGAGTTGCTCATTTAAGTCCCTCTCTTTCTTTATCATCTGTCATTCACCTATCAAAATCTCCTTATAATTTGATTTTTGTTAGCTCATTGACCAAAGAACTAAATTGTTCCGTGACCTTTTCCTCTTCTCATTGTGTTTTTCAGATCTGAGGACTGGACAGATGATTGGTGGGGGACATGAATCAAATGGCCTGCACTATCTTGATAAGAAGGTGTTAGCTGCCGCAGCTGTGAAACAAACATCCACTGATGTATATCGGATGCATTGTCGTGCTGGTCATCCACCACCAAACCTACTTCGATGTCTATTTCCTGAGTCTAAGTTTGTGAGTTCCTTTCAGTGTGAAGCTTGTCAATTTGATAAACATCATAGAGCTTCTTTTCCTTCCCGTATGCAAAGTCGTGTGTCTAGTCCATTTGAGTTGGTTCACTCAGATGTATGGGGTCCATGTCGTGTGTCTGATGTCTTTGAATTCAAATATTTTGTTACATTCGTGGATGATTTTTCCCGAATGACTTGGTTATTCTTAATAAAAGATCATACAGAGATTTTTCGTTGCTTTCAATTGTTCTATTTTGAAGTGTTGAATCAATATAATATCTCTGTCAAACATTTATGATCGGATAATGTTAGAGAATACCTTGCTACAACTTCTGGTTTCCAGCCCTTTCTAGAATCTCATGGTATTATTCATCAAACGTCCTGCTCATACACTCCACAACAAAATGGTGTAGCTGAATGTAAAAATTGCCATCTTCTTGATGTCGCCTGTTGCCTCATGTTTCATATGCATCTACCTAAACACTTTTGGGGCCATGCTATTCTTACGGTGTGTTATTTAATTAATAGGCTTCCCACTTCTGTTCTTCAAGGGAAGACACCATTCTCACTTTTACATCCAAATCATCCTCTCTTTTCCTTACCTCTTTGGGCTTTTGGGTGTGTTTGTTTTGTACATAATCTTACTCCAGGTCTTGATAAACTGAATCCTCGTGCTGAAAAATGTGTCTTTGTGGGATACTCTCAAACTCAGAAGGGATACAAATGTTACTGTCCTAGTCGTCGTCGTATGTTCGTGTCTACAGATGTGACGTTCTTTGAAGATCAATCATATTTTCCTTCTCAGAATGTTCCACAGACACATGGTGATAGTGATGATTGTGTCCTACTAATGCTTCCACTGCCTTCCATCTCTCCAGCTACCTCCAGCAAATTTCAGTTTGTTGACCGCACCTATCATCAACGAAGTACCATTCCAACTATGACAGTACAGCCTTCATTAGCACCTGATTCATCTATTCCCCTATTAGTTGCAGTGCCAGCCTCTGATCTTGATCCGCCCATTGCATCTTGAAAAGGTACACGTTATTGTGTTGGTTGTCCTATTGATCGTTATTCTCCCTATTATGGTCTTTCTGATTGTGTTTGTACGTGTCATCATATTTCAAAGTTTTTGTCATATGATCGTTTATCTCCTACCTTCTCTACCTTTATCTCGTTGTTGTCTTCTATTTCTATGCCTAACAGTGTTGCTGAAGCTCTTGCTCATCCGGGTTGGCGTCGTGCCATGGAAGATGAAATGGAGGCACTAATTTAGAACAAAACTTGGGAGCTTACTTCCTTACCTACTGATAAGCAACCTGTTGGTTGTCATTGGGTTTTCACCATTAAAGTTCACCAAGATGGTACTCTTGATCGATTGAAGGCACGGTTAGTTGCGAAGGGATATACTCAAACTTATGGTGTCGACTATAATGACACCTTCTCTCCCATGGCCAAAATTCCCTCTGTCCGTGTCTTTATTTCATTGGATGTGCAATTTGGTTGGATCCTTCATCAATTGGATGTGAAAAATGCATTTTTACATGGTGATCTGGCTGAGGAGGTCTACATGGAGCAACCACCTAGGTTTATTGCTCAGGGGGAGAATGTGGTATGTCATTTACACAAAGCTTTGTATGGACTTAAACAATCTCCTCGTGCTTGGTTTGGTAGATTTAGTGATACGGTTATCAAATTTGGATTAAAACAGTGTCAGGTAGATCATTCAGTTTGTAGCTCCATGTCTTCAACTGGCTGTATCCTTCTAGTTGTATATGTGGATGATATTATCATTACTGGCAGTGATTCAAGTGGTATTAAAAAACTTAAGCAATTTCTGCATAAAGAATTTAGTACTAAAGATCCGGGACGTCTTCAATACTTTCTTGGTATTGAAGTATCCTATTCACATGCTGGTATCAATCTATCGCAACGAAAGTATGTACTGGACATCCTTGGTGAGGTTGGATTTCTTGGAGTAAAGCCAATCGATACCCTTATGGATCCCAATATGAAACTTGATGCAGAACATGGAGAATTACTACATGATCCAGCAAAGTATCGAAGGTTAGTTGGTAAGTTAAACTATCTTACTATCACAAGACCCGATATATCCTTCGTGGTTAGTGTAGTAAGTCAATTCATGAGTTCTCCTCATACCACTCATTGGGATGCTGTACTTCAAATCGTCAAATATTTGAAGGGATCGCCAGGTAAATGACTACAGTTCAAGAATTATGGCCATCTAAACACTGCAGGCTTTTCTGATGCCGACTGGGCTGGATGTCCTGTGGATAGGAGATCTACTTCAGGCTATTGTGTGTTTCTTGGGGGTAATTTAGTTGCATGGAAAAACAAGAAACAGCATGTAGTTTCCCGATCAAGTGCTGAAGCTGAATATCGTGCTATGGCACATGTGACAAGTGAATTACTGTGGTTGAGAATGTTACTATCAGAGATTTGAATGTCACCGTCAAATCCATCAGTGCTTTATTGTGATAATCAATCTGCTATTCATATTGCATCTAATCCAGTCTTTGATGAGCAAACTAAGCACATTGAGGTTGATTGTCATTTTGTGTGAGAAAAAGTTCAGAAAGGCGAGGTTATTCTACAACACACAAAGTCGGAGGATCAACTCGCGGACATTTTTACGAAATCTCTACAGGGGAATAGAGTGAGTGTCTTATGTAACAAGTTGGGTTTATTTGATATCTATATCGCAACTTGAGGGGGAGTGTTGAGAAATATTGTGAGTAATAAGGGTAAAATAGTAACTTAGTTATGAGTAGGGTTAAGCACATATGAGCATATATATTTGTAACCCTTTTCACTTTTTAATAATAGGAAATAATTATCTCTTTCACACTCCTTAATGGATTTGGACAGCACAGGTTGCGCCTACACATGGATAAACAACCGAGATGGAGAAAACATTGTCAAAGAAAGATTGGACAGAATGTTATGCACAGAGGAATGGAGACCGACCTACCCTTTTGCTAAAGTCTTGGCTTTGCCATCTATTGGTTCTGACCACAGCCTACTTCTATTAACAACCGAAGCTTCTCGAGTTAGAAAATGACGAACCTTTTACTTTGATTGGCTCCAGGATAAGGAGTGTCGAGCCATAATAGCTGAGTCCTAGGCTTCTCATCAGCTTGGATTAGCGACCTTACCCCAAAAATTACGTGCTGCTTCCATTGCTCTTTCAACGTGGAGCCATTCTAAATTTGCCAATGCCGGACAACAGATAAGTTTCCTTCAGCACCAGCTTCAAACTTTAATAAATCAGCCATATGGTAAGCATGAAAAGGATATGATAACCGACCTGAAAGAGCAAATTCAAAATTTATGGCAGCAGGATGAACAATTCTGGGCTATGCGATCAAGAGTCAACTGGCTTAAGTGGGGGGACAGAAATCCGAAATTTTTTCATGCCTCCACTATTCAACAAAGACAACGCAACAGAATATGCATGTTACAGGATGATCAACTCAGCTGGGTTCGAGATCAGCACCAACTCAAAGAGATGACTTCACTTTTTTTTCAAGCAATTATACACCTCAACAGGGAACAGAGACTACAGACCAACTATAGCAAAATGTACTCCATTAGTGACTGCGGAGATGAATGATAAGCTTGTAACAAAGGTCACTAGAGAAGAAGTCCGACTTGCAGTTTTTCAATTAGGCGGAGCTAAATTCCCGAGCCCTACTAGTTTGAACAGCCTTTTTTTTTTTTTTTTATCAATCTCATTGGGATATATTACATGATGATATTTATATGGTTGTGCAACAATTCTTTCAGACATGGGTGATGCAACCGGAATACAATAGGACTTACATCTCTATGATCCCTAAAATATCACATCCAGAAAGGCTAGATCAGTTCCGACCAATTAGCCTGTGCAACTTTATCTGCAAAATTATATCTAAAGTCCTAGCTAATCGACTCAAGCCTATGCTAACAGAGTTGATAGCGCCAGAACAAAGCGCTTTTGTCAGTGGGCGGCAACTTCAAGACAACATCATCGTGGTCCAAGAGGTCCTTCACCACATCAGGACTAGGAAAAGGACCAAAAAGTTTAAGGCGGTGCTTAAATTAGACATGCAAAAGGCTTACGATAGGGTGGAGTGGGATTTTCTCAGAGACTACCTTCTACAACTCGGATTTCACAACCGATGGGTTCATTGGATATTGCAATGTATTTCAACAGTCTCTTTGAGTGTCAAATTTAACGGTGAAGCTCTACCCTATTTTCATTCGTCTAGGGCTCTGAGACAAGATGATCCTCTATCTCCATACCTATTTATACTGATGGCCAATGCCTTGTCCTCACTCATCAACCAAGCGGTAGACATGGGAAGTCTCAAAGGTATCAAACTAAACCGATGGTGCCCTATCCTATCTTATATGTTTTTCGCAGATGATGTTATTTTCTTCCTAAAAGGAAAGACCCTAGAGTGTCAGAATTTAGCTAATGTGCTCAATGAATACCGCTTAGCTACAGGAAAAACAATGAATCGCAACAAATCAGGCATGTTTTTCAATAAGGACTGTCCTATTAGCATGCAAGAGAATTTAGCCAGAAAACTTAAAGTCCCAGTGCTAGATAAAACAAGCAAGTATCTTGGAATACCTTCAAATTGGGGAAAATCTAAAAAGGAAATGTTTGCGTAGATCTTGGGTCAGGTGCAATCCAAGCTAGAAGGATGGAAAGAGAAGCTTATTTCAAAAGGGGGCAAGGAAGTTTTGATAAAATCAGTTGTTCAGGCACTTCCAAGTTATGCAATGTCTATTTTTAAAATCCTAGTGTCGATATGTAGAACAACTGAACAGAAAATCTCAAAATTCTAGTGGAAATCTAGTAACAACAGATCTGGTATACATTGGATGAAGTGGGAAGCGCTTAAAAGCAGGAAAGATGAGGGGGGATTGGGTTTTCAAGACCTTATTGCTTTCAATAAAGCCTTACTAAGCAAACAAGCATGTCGACTATCTCAACAACCTTTATCTCTGTCTAGCAGATTATTAAAAGTATTGTATTTTCACTCTCAAGACTTCTGGAATGCACCAAAGGGAGCTAGACCCTCCTGGGGATGGCAAAGCATACTAATAGGCCGGGATTCTATTGCAGAAAATACACAATGGTCTGTGGGGGATGGAACTCATATTAAAATTCAACAGGATAGATGGTTGGCTAAGGGAATTATTGGTGGACCTACGCCTAGAGGAGAACCGGAAGGAGTAGCCGATTTTATGGTTCCAAAGGCAAAGCTTTGATAGTCAAACAGTGGAAGAGATTACATCTATCCCAATTCGGCCACAGAACACTAAAGATAGGCTCATTTGGAGAGGCAAGCAGAATGGTTCTTTTACAGTCAAAAGCTGCTATAACAGTATAAGAACGCAACAAATCAAAAACAGCCACAATCATGCATCCTCCTCTTTTCAGGTACCTCGCAGACTATGGAATGCAATTTGGAAAATGAACTCTACGCCCAAACTCTGTTCTTTCCTATGGTCAGTTTGTAATAACGCTTTGGCAACTAGAGAAAATCTCTACCATCGACACATCATATCATATCCAACTTGCAGTTTATGTAAAGATAAGGCACCAGAAACACCAGAACATTTGTTCTTGCTTTGCCATTGGACACAAAATATATGGAATCACCCAGAAATCAACATCAAGCATCAGGTTAGTAGAGTTCATCGGATAGAATCATGGTTGGTCGATTTAATATAACACAGAGACAACTCACCAGACTTGGAAACAACTACATCCATCCTCTGGCAAATTTGGAAAGCCTGCAATAATTTCATCTTTTGCCAGCAGCAACCCAACTTGGAACAGATCGTGCAGATAGCCTTAGCAAGTGCCAAATCCAATAGGAGCCCAACTCGGGAGCAACAAAGTCGAAGCGTGCAGCAATCAGATCAGAATCAGTCCTAGCATCCACCGGATCAAGGAGAGATAAAAATCAACATCGACGCAGCTTACCAGCCTGATCGCAGAGAAGCTTCGGTCGCCTGTGTTTGTCGAAACTCCTCTGGCATCGTCACCGATGGATTCGCTCGATCAGTTGCCGTCTCCTTGGCCCTGCAAGCAGAGGCAATGGCATTGAATATCACGTTCCACTTCTTGATGCAAACGGAAAAAACACAAATTGGATGAGTCTAGAAACTGATTACTTATCTCTCGTTGAGGCATTACGAAACCCTAATCTGCCGCCATGGGAAATCAGACCTCTAATTGAAGAATGCACGGCGATTCTTCCTCGATGCCTAATCTTCAGATAGCTCACTACAAGAGGGAAATGAATATGGTAGAAGACCGGGCAGCAAAGGCCCATCGGGCTTCTTTACTTCCTTTGGATTGGGTTCACAACCCTCCTTTGTTTTTGCCCGACCTGTTGTATTATGACATTATGCAAAACACTACTTCTAATATGCGTTAGTAATAATATTATCTATTTCAGACCAAAAAAAAAAAAAAAACTAGGAAATAAACTACGTAACCAATCTTAACTAGATAAATCATATCCTAGCATGCAATCTATCTAGAAAAACAATATGATATATTTTATGAAATCTTATTTAGGATCTATGTTGATCTATGACATCTATCCTAATCTTATCTAATCTTTTTGGATATTTTTTAATAGAAAATAAATCAAACAAAGATAAACATTCATAGCAAAAGATAAGCATCGAATCACAACAAATAAACATGCACAACTTCTAATCAACCCAAATTTGGTGACAATCACAACCGACGCCCTTATCCTAAGGCTTAAGGATATAGTTGCCCATGTTCAGTGATCAATAGTCCTATCTTATTACTATAGATTGAACTACCGACCACATGCACGTTGTCAAATTAAGAAATAATCTTGATTAGATATACCTATCACTCAAAATATGCAAGTTAGATCACAATCTTTCAAAATAGGCAATAAATCTTGAATTCAAATTGGAATTGGATAGTTAACTAATTTGAATATTTGTTTCTGAAACGGGACCAACGGACCAATGCTCGCGGTAGTGGCTGGCAACAAGCGAGCAAGGACGGCGATTACCAGTATGAGGAAGCCGCAGCAAGGACTTCGATGGCTGGGACTTATAGCAACCGACAAGGGACTTTTGGGATTGGAGAGACGATTGCAAGAACACTAGGAGACCTGCAAAAGGAAAATTCAGGTGTAGCAGCAAAGCGCTTCGTCAACTCAGACGGATGGTGACTCTTCGCAGTATTGTGGAACTCGCTGGGGCTGTAAGGACAACGAGACAATCTCGGCAACAACAACGATAGATGTGAATGGCGTCAGAATTGATCTGGGCACCAGGAGCTGCTGTTGGAGAACCACTGAAGACAAGTTGCTTCGCTAGACTTATTGGGGCCTTGAAGGTGCAGCAAGGATTGTTGTGGCTGCAGCGGCAAAGGAGCTCCGAAGTTGACGAGTTTCGCAAGAAATCGCTAGGTCCTAACATGATTGAGAAGCAATGTCGGTGGGACACGATGATGGCAACCCGTGGTGGATCTGATCTGGTCGTGCTAGGATCACCGGCGTCGCTGCGAGGCGAGACTGGAGCAAAATCGGTACTGGTTTGGAATGATAGCAAAACCTGCAAAGAACTCGTCTCGCTAGGATCAATGCGACTGAGCTTAGAAGGACCGCAACGGTACCGCAACGCGGCCCACTCGGGGAGTCGAGGAAAGTCATCTGGAACCCACTTAGATGATTGGACAGGTAACTTGGAAACCCATTCGGGTAAAAAGTTATCTAAAAACCCTCTCAAATGATTGGTTAGACAACCAAGAAAATCACTCAGGTCGTCGAGAAAGGTCATTTGGAAAACCACTCGGATGATTAAATAGGCTCGAAAATTCCCTTCGAATTTTTGAAAATATGGAATTCAAAAACATTTAAACGAATACGAGGCTTCAAAGAGCAACTCGTGATTAGAGCAAAACACATATGGATTCATCAAAGAGATGGGCCGATAAAGTTAATTGGAAGCGCTAAAATTTGATACAATGGAATACTTTAATGCCAAAAGTTCAAAATGTAAACTAATTTTTTTATTAATTTATTTAATTTTCTTTTCTTTTCCCTTCTTCCTCCTCTAGCCAATCCCAAGGCCTCAATAATGGCCAATGACTAACTAGAGGCAAGGGCTAGCAAGGCTTGCATCTTGCCAAGCTAGCCACTAGTGAGGCTCAAGCTTGCCAACTTGCCTAGCAACAGCAAGGTTCAGCCTCTCTTGCTTCGCAAGGGCAGGTGAGCTTCACCATAGGTCGGCGAGGTTGACCTCGCCAAGGCCCAAGGACCCACTGAAGGAGGAGGAAAGGAAGGGAAAAAAAAGGAAAAAAAGAAAAAAAAGAAGAATAAAAGAAATAAATAAATTCAAAAAAATACTATAATATTATTAATAATTGTCCACGTTATTATTAGCTAGTAGCTACATCATGCAGGAAAGCTGACATTCATGTCAACGATTTCTAGCTAATAATTGACTTAATTGGAAAAATAAAAAATTTTAGGATTAAATTTGTAAAAGTGTGATAGGTTTAGGATTTTTTGGATAATTTTTCCCCATTTCTCTTGAATACTTAAAACTTAAGAGATAGATTTGAAACTCTAGGAAAAGTTATAAGTGCAAAGAACAAGTAATTTCTAGAATTATATTTGACAATGGATCTTAAAGTAAATCTATAATCGTCATGGCATGATCCATAAGTGGTGGTGGATAGAGCGAAGAGGGGCTCAGGGCCTTTATTCCATATTCTTCACAAACCCCGCTAAGATCAGTTGTCTTTTCAACACTACATATTTCAACAGTTGTCTTTTCAACACTACATATTTCAAGCCAAAAGCAACTCGCAAACAAAATTCCTTGAAAACAAAAAATCCTTGGAGAAAGGGACAAGCGCGAGAAACGAGAGACTTTACATTTTTAGAGTGTCGATCCGGTTGCATCTCTACTCACATTTGCAGAGATTCTACATATGCAGAGATGCAACCGGATCAACGTTCTAAAAAGGTTTATTGTGCAAAGGCGCAACCAAATCATCTCGCTCAAAAGGTAAAGTGTCTCCTTTCTTGCATTTTATACGTCCCTTTCTCCTAGGTATTTTGTTTGCGAGTTGCTTTTGGCTTGAAACTTGTCATGTTGAAAAGGCAAATTTGATCGTAGTGGAGTTTGAGAAGACATTTTGGGAGATCTTATGTTCATGTCACGGGATCGAATTTGTGTTGTCCTTGGATGGTCCAAGATTGAGAAAACTAAAAAGAAAAGCTTTGAGTAGAGGTCACTGAAGACACGGCCAAAAGCATCCGAACCGGGTCAATGTCCCCCCGATTTTCACAGTCAAGCGTGTCCAAGTCTCCACGGTGATCCAAGCCTCTCGCCTAGATCACTCCTTCACCCGGGCCACATCCATGAGCCATCTACCGGCGGTCCACCGAGTTGCCCCCTCTCTCGGATATTGCATATTCTATTGTGGGATCAGATCTTTGAGCCCAAAGATCGGACCCTCAATTATGATTGTTCATGCATCGCATTTACCATCAAGAATTAATATTTCATGTAAGTTTCATATCAAGGGCGCCTTTTTTTTAATCTTGATAATTTAGATCTTGTTATTGTTGCATGATTCTTGATTGGTCCTTGAATGTTTTACATACCTTTTACCATAATCGTGAATAATCTTGTCGAATCTTAGTTAATCTGAATGATTCTTGACGATTTTCCAATGATTTTTGTATTATTTTGATGGATGTTGATATATAGTGAATTTCCTGGATTAATCTTGATGATTCTCGAATGATATTGCATATTTTTGGCATGTCTTGCACGAGCTAATCATGCAGCAATGAGAACCCAAGTTGCAGTCAAATAGGCTTAAAAGAGTCCGTCTTAAATTGGAGCATCTCCTCGTGGAGGGACCGTCGTCTCCTAAAATGTTGATTTTTCTTTGATGGTTCACCTTGAAAAAGGTCGTGACAGGAGTAAGAGAAACTACTCATCTTGAAATGGATCACCATTTTAAAGTATTGTTGATGCCAAGCGAGCACCGTATTAGGAAAATCTTCCCTGCATCAGCAAATATGGAGAAATTGGGGACTCGTGATTTAAATTTTATCTTATTGCTATTTCGACCTCGTCTTCAGAAGGCAATTTTTATTTGTGGCTAGGCAAGAGGGTGGAGAAAAGGTACAGAAACCACTGAAATTAATTAATTATAGGTACCTACCATTATTAAAAAATATCTAGTTTAGATTACATCTATAGCTCCAGCGTTATGTCTACAGTGCGATATTTCTTCCACCGGGGTAGCAGCGTGCCCAAAGCACCTGTATTCTACGCCTAATAGCCATAATGAAAAAAATATGTGCTCATGACCGATGAGTTACCACATTCCTGGATGTTTAGTGAATGTTTAAATAAGAAGAATAATTTTTTTGGTTTATAGCTTCCTCCGTCTCTATCTCTTTAGTCTATAGCATCTCCTCAGCAAAGTGAATTACGGGATTTGATTCGATTGCCAAATTCATCCACTAAAAATTGCAAGAGTTTGCAGCAAAATTACCAAAACCTTCATAAACCTATTGCAATTCTTCTAATTTAGTTTTAAACCCTTTTTTTTTGTCAGATCAATTTTAAACATTTTGTAGTTGTGCCCATTTAGTTCGTTCGGCCAAATTTGGCTTGTCGACGCTAACCGTCCGGCCGCTGTTGACGTGACAATTTATTAATAATATTTTTTTTTTCGAAATTTTTTATTAACTTTTATTTTCTTTCTTCTTCTTCTTTTGGCCGATCGCCAAATGGGCCAAAAGTTACGGCCAATGAGGTGACCCCGTCAGCCATTGGCAAGGCACTCGCCAATGCTTTCGGGAGCAAGCTCACCCACAATGGCAAGGCCTCATCAGTGGTCAACGAGGTCGACCTCTAGCCGATTTAGTGACCAGCAAGAAGAAGAAGAAAGAAAAATAAAAATTAATACAAAATTCAAAAAAATAAAATATTATTAAAAAATTGTCATGTTAGCATCGGCCGTCGCCAGCTAGCATCTACAATAGTGTCAACCGGCCAAATTTAGCCAGATGAATTGAATCGTAAAAAGTTTAAAATTGAATTAGCAAAAAGAAAGTTCATGACTAATTTGGAAAATTTGTAATAGATTTAGGATTGTTTTAGTAATTTTCCCATTTGCCAACAATAGCAGAAAATGGTCCGATCGTAATCTATTCCCTTTTTTGGTGATCACGCAATAATCTTAAATAAGGTCTATTACTGTGATTTGATTTGGAGGATCTCTCTCGTTATTGTCTTGAAACAATCCCATCCAATCATATAATAGTGGCGCAATTTGGTAAAGTTAATCTATTTCGATTTTTTCACAAAATTCCGAGGGTTGCATTTTCTTTCCATAATTTAAATGACAGATTCTTTCCTCTTCTTCTTTTTCTACAACATGAGATATTTCAACTCATCAACTTGACTATCCTCCTATGACAAAAAAAAAAAAAAAATCGACTTTCCTCCACGGATAAATATGAACTTTCCCATTTACAAGTGTTATGTAAAACTCTTCCTTTGAAGTAGCTAAATTGAACCCCAAGGTTAATTAATATAAGTGGATAGAATATGTGATTTGAGCACGAATCTACTACGTCCAACTCGGGCCCGTTTGTTTTGTGAAAATAATTTTTCTCATTTTTCACAAACGCCATATACATAAGAGGTGTATTAGATATCCAAAATTGGAAAATTTAATCCACATGCTTCACAAACTCCACTCAGAACTAATCTTTCTATTCAACACTACATTTTTCAAGCTAAAAGCGACTCGCAAACAAAAATCCCGTGAGAAGGGGATGTAAAAAGCGCAAGAAAGGAGAAACTTTACTTTAAGAGTGTCGATCTGGTTTCATCTCTACATGCTGCATCTCTACATATTCACAGATGCAAACAGATCGTCATTCTAAAAAGGAAAACTATGCAAAGGTAAAACCAGATTGTCTCGCTAAAAAGATAAAGCATCTCCTTTCTTGCGAGTTGCTTCTGGCTTGAAACATGTCACTTTGAAAAGACAAATTTGATCTTAGCGGTGTTTGTAAAGATTTTATCGGAGATCTCATGTTCATGTCACAGGAACGATTTTGTGCTGTCCTTGGATGGTCACGATTGAGGTTAATTTAATTCCCCTAGGTTAATTTCGCATCACCTATTGCATGTTGTTGGGGGATCGGATCTTTAAGCAAAAAAGATCGGGCCTTCAAATATAACTATTCAATCATCACATTCAGCATCAAGAATTAATCTTTCATGTAAGTTTAAGATTTGTGCTTGCATAACGGCACTGTCACTTGCTATGAGTGATAGTGCAATTTGAACCATTAATTCCATTTTGCTTACAATGGGCAACCGGACCAGTAAAAAGTCAATGGCTTTGCATGTGTAATATTTAAAGAAATAAATCCAATGAATCATTCAAGAAAAGGAAATCCATGGTGTAATTGGCTATAACTAGATGGTGGGGTACTGGTCCAAAATAAAACAAAGGGAAAATTCCAAAAAGAGACCCAAAGTGTCATTATTTTCTCAAATAAAAACCTGAAATGAACCTTGTTTCAAATAAGGACTTAAAGTGACATCAATTTCTCAACTAAATCTTAATTTCGGTGAGTCCTCCCTCATCTCCTCATTTTATTAAAAATAAAAATAAAATAAATAAATATATTCATTTTATTCATTTAAAAATAAAAATAAATTTATTAAAAATTTATTAAAAATAAATAAATTATTTTTATTTATCATTTTATTTTTAGTTTATTAAAAATAATTTATTTAATTTATTTAAAATAAATTATTTATGATAAATAAAAATAATTTATTTTTATTAAAAATAATTTATTTTTATTAAAAATAATTTATTTTTATTAAAAACAAATTTAATAAATTTATTTTTATTTGCCTTGAGTGTTTTGCCAAATATTTTTTTTTTATTCATTTTAAAATAAATTTATTCGAAAATAAAATAAAATAGAATAAATAAAATAAATTTATTTTAAGGATATTTTTATTTTAAAACAAAATGATATTTTTATTTTATTTTTTTGATTTATTTTATTTTATTCTTTTTTTTGTTACTAAATCATTTTTATTTTTCTTTTTATATTAAAGGTCATCGGCGGCCACCGCCAGTCCGAAAGGAATTTTTTTTGGGCAATTTTGTGGGTCACCTTGGCTAGAAATAGAAATGAGGGCCGCCTCGGAATGAACATGGCGGCCTAAGACAAGCATTATTTTCTCAAATAAAGCCTCGAAATGGGCATTGTTTCAAATAAGGCGACATCCTCGCTAGACTAGTTATTTTCGTTGGTAAGGGCCGGCGATTAAGGGGTCATTTGCTTGCTAGCAAGGGTCTTCTTCCTCACGCTAGGCTGGGCAAGGGTCACCTTGGCTAGTGAGGTCCCCCATCCCTTGCCGACCACGAGTGAGGCCACCCTCGCCAAATCTGGCAAGGGCTAACCTCGTGGATTGCCTTGGGCAAGGGTCGCCTCAGGGCGGTGAGGGCTAACCTCGGGAAGGGGCGACCCTAACCTAGCCCTCTGTGGGCATCGGCGGTGGTCGGCTAGCCATCGACAAAGAGGAAGAAGAAGAACTGGGAAAAAAAAAAGAAAAAGGAAAGAAAAAAAGGAAGAAAATAAGGGAAAATGACAAATAACGAAAATACCCTTGACTGGTTAGAAAATGTAATCGGCCGGCGATCGGCGAGGTCAGGTCCTTATTTAAAACAACCAAAGTCACTTTAGGCCCTTATTTGAAACAACTAAGGCCATTTCAGGTCTTTATATGAAATAAAGTCCACTCCGGGTTTTTATTTGAAAAAGTATAGGCATTTAGGGTTCTTTTTTGAAAATTTCCCTAAAACAAATGACATGAAGTCATAGATAAATAATATTAGATATCCAATATGCAAGTCATATAGATGGAATGGACTTTCAAATTTTCCAATTTTTTTTTTTATTGAAAGGTTGGCCATGAACTTGATTTTTCACACCGAAGTAACTTTGTTACCTTGATAGAGTTATCTCTCTAGATGAAAATATTTTGGACAAAGAGTCATCGCAACGTCATTCCACAACCTATTCATATGCTTTAAGATTTATCACCAAAAAGCCTACACTTCTCAGTTTTAATTGGTGAGATTATTATTCCCAAAACCTTGTCACCAAATATCTTATCATGTCCTTGTAAATCATTCATGGGAATCAAATTGAATTTTGGTCATTAATATTTCCAGGTTTTTTTCCTTTAAACTTACCTTTAGCTAAAAAAACTATTTATTGGAATCAAATCCCAACGATTGAGATTTTGATTTCCCAAGGAAACCGGACAGAGAAGTCATCCGATTTCCTTGAGAAATTGATGGGTGCAGTCACCTTAGAATTTTCCTAAGTTTAATACCACGGGCGCCTTTATTTAATCTTGATAATGTTGGACCTTGATATTATTGCATGATTCTTGATTACTTATTGAATGTTTCGCATATCTTTCAGAATAATCTTGCTCAATCTCGATTAATCACGATGAAATAAAATGATTCTTGAATGATCTTGATGGATCTTGATGAATATTGAATATTCTTAATTAATCTTATCTGGGCAGATTCTCTCTCAAAGTACTCTCATTTCCCTGTTCATTCCTTATTCACTAACTTAAGCATGGGAGATTCCTCCTCAGGCTAAGCTTAGGAGACTTTTTTTTTTTTTTTTTTTTTGCTTGTGGTGTGTAGCCGGCTTAGTCCATGGAAGGTTCAAGCCAGCCCACATGGTAGTAAAGCTAATATTCAGAGCACCCTATCATCTCTTTGCTTCTACTTTGCTTACCATTCTCATATCAGAAAAGGAGATATAATTCATCAAATAGAAAAATTGGATGGTGTGATGGAAATCATCGAGTGGAATTAAAAGAAAAAGAAAACAATTACTACTCTTTTCTGGGATAAAACAATGAAACCGCTAATAGTCATAAAGTATGAAGCGTCTCGTTCTCAATATTTGTTGACATTAATTATAAATTGATTCTATTTAAAGAGCAAAAGGCTAATGTGGTCGGGCCTTAGAAGCTTCAAAAATTAGTTTTTAGGTTTCGTTTGATTTCCAAAAAATATGACTTTTTTTCAAGAAAATGGCAATATTTTTCAGTGTTCATCTGCAACTTGATAATGAACTAAAAATATTTTTTGCCGTTGGGAAAATCTGATTTGATTTTCCTAAGGAAAATTACCAAAATATTTGAATTTTGTTAATTATTTTTCTTTTTTCTTTTTCATTCTTCCTCCATCGATCACCAAGCACAATGACAACAGATTACTGGCCATGGTCGCTGGACAAACTAGCCGACTGGTGAGGTTCAAGCTCACTAGATTCTAGCAAGCCAAGCCACACCAGCCTTCGCTTGCCAAATCCAATGAGCTTGACCTTGAGCTTTGCTACCCTTGGGTAAGCTCATCCCTCGCTTGTAGTCAGTGATAGGCTAAGAAAAATTGGAAAAAAAGGAAAAAAATAATTAAAATGTCATTTTTAAAAAGAAAAGAGAAAAATTAAAAATAAGTAAAAGGAGTGCAAGGAAAAGGTGTTAGGTGAAAGAAAGAGGAGAGAAAATGATTTCTCTTTGCAAGATGAGGAAATTATTTGCCCCACTTTTGAATATGGTTTTTCATTTACGAAACATGTTTTCTTTGACTAGTTTATTTTTCATGAACCAAATGCGAAAAAATCCGAAAAAAATTCTTCTTGAAAGTTGTTTTGCATGAAATAAACACAACCTTAGAGTAGCTTGGAGAGTGGCTTTTCCCAAATAAGGCTTGAAGTGACAAATTTATATTCAAATAAGGGCCAAAAGTAGCAAATTTAGTCTCAAATAGGGCTTCAAGATCATTAGTTAGCCAAATCTTAATTTGATTCGAGGCATTTTCGCCCGTAAGTCTTTTTTTCTTTTTTTCTTTTCTCTTTTTCTTTTTGTTTTCTTTTCTCCCTTTTCTATTACTTTCTTCTTATGTCTTTTTTTTTTTTTCCCAAGATTTTCAAGCTATGTCTAGCTAAGAAATGTAAAAACGAGTTTGTAAACATAGGAAAAGTTGATAGATTAAAGAAAAAAAAAGCCGAGTAAACGTCAATGAGCAACTCAAACTAGAGTTGATGATGTCATGCTATGTAATAATTGAATGGGGAAATAATTAGTGAGTCACGCACACTATTTCAGGTTGATAACTTTTAAAAAATTTAGTAAATGTAAATAGTTGCTAACTAGGACAGTTGATGAAATATATAATAAAAAAAAAACTAAAGGCTAATTAACTAAAAAATGAGAGGTTGTGACTAAAAATAGTTAGTAGCTTAATTTGACACAAGTTGATGAGACACTCTTATTTATAAGTAATTTTTTATAAGAGTCAGCAAATTTGAACATAGATACATTCATTAGAAGTCCTAAAATTTGTCATGAAAATATGATTGAGCCTTAAAATATGCAAATAGTGTATCAAACCCTAAAACTTGTCAAAAAAGTGCAATCAGAGTCCTTTCTTTAACTCGTCCAATTTGGCTAACGAAAAATGCTAACATGGCCTTTTAAAATATTTTACCTCTCTCCTACATGGCGACAATGTGATTTTTAATATAATTTTTCTTTATATTAAATTAAAAATGAAATAAATTTAAAATATTAAAGAGAGAGAGAGAGAGAGAGAGAGAGTCAGGTGGCCCCTGCCACTGTCGCCCTCCATCACCAGGAAGGGCTCTCAATGGTGGGGAATGGTCGATGAGGGTTGCTAGACCGCAAGCAAGGATCTACTAGTCATCGCCTAGATCTGAGTAAGGGTCACTAACCCTCGCTAATGATGGCCTTTGCCTAGACCTAGGCGAGGGCTTGTAGGCGACGTTCTTGTCAATGAGGGTCATCAACCTTGGCTGGAGTCTAGTGACCCTCATCGGCTCACCCCCCCCTTCGTCGGCCCTTCCGACAATGCTAGGGTGGCGGCAAAGCAAGGACTTGTGGTCCTACCCACCTAATTTCTTCTTCTTCTTTTAAATAAAATAAATTTAGCTTATTATTTAAATTAAATTTGAATAAAATTAGTAGTAAAAACCATATTTAGACCAAAACAACATCGTTTTAGTGTTATACTACATGATTTAGCCACGTCATCACCACATAAGAAAAATAAAATATTAAAGAAAACTACATCAATATTTTCTTTTAGCTAAATTAGACGGAGTTAAAGAAAGATTTGATTGAATCAATCTGATAAGTTTTCAGATTTGATTGTATTTTTTACAAGTTTTATGACTCAATTGTACTTTTGTAACAATTTTCACAACTTCTAATGAACATTCGTAAGTTATGTGAATAAAAGTTGGTAAACTAGCATAAATTTTCAAACTAAAAGAAAAAGGTTAGTAATCTTGAAGTATTTGAAAGTTACCAATAGTTTATCAGGAAAAAAGTCACTTATAATCATTGGTACCTACAATGTCTTTTCAGCATTAGCTTAGATTTACTAGCATGAAAAGAAACCCTCTTTTTTGGGCATATTCTTTAGGAAAATTACCAAAACATTCTAAAACTTATTACAACCTTTATGATTCAGTCATAAACAATTTTTTTTTTACCAATTGAGTTCTAAATCTTTTGCAATCGTATCAATTTAGTCAATTTGACTTTTTTTTTGCCGGCCAGCACTGACATGGACATCAAGCATCCAGCTAACGCTGACATAGAAAAATCTTTAATAAAAAAATTTGAATTTTTTATTGACTTTTCTTTTTTCTTTTTTCCTTTTTGTTTCTTTTTCTTCACTTCCTTCCCCTTCCCCTAGCTGATCACCATCAGCCTCAGGGAAGTTTGGCCATGCCTGGGCAACATCACCCAGGCCGCCAGCTAGGTTGACAAAGCTCCCCCTCGTCGGATTTGGTGAGGATTGAGCCTCATCGGCACCTTCACTGCCGACCTTGCGTAGCCTCAAGAGATAGGTGTTAGTGGCTGGTCACAGCCCACCATCATCGGATCTAGGAAGCCTCATTGGCCATGGGCGAGGAACGACCTCGCTAAAGGCCACGAGGTTGAAGGCTGCGACCTTGTTAGAGGCCACATGGTGAGGCTAAGACCTGCCCATGTTGGCTAGAGGCGGGGGCGGGGACGAGGGCCTCACCCAACCATGGTGAGGGCGGCCTCGTCGTTGCTGGATGAGGCTTGCCCTCACCAATGGCCGGTGAGGTTGACCTCATTGACTCTTGCCTCTAACCAGCTGGCCAGAGGAAGGAGGGAGGAGGAAGTACGAGGAAAAAAAAAAAGAAAAAAAAAAAAAAAAAAATTTGAAAAAACATAAAATATTATGCATTTATATCAGTGTCGGTCGGTTAAAATTGGCTAGATAAACTGAATTAACATAATTACAAAAGATTTAAGACTGAATTTGCCAGAAAAAATATTTATGACTGAATTTAAAAGATTACAATAGGTTTAGAACTATTTGGTAATTTTTCTCATATTCTTCCTCCAAAAATTAATTTTTGAGGTGAACTAGTCTTCTTGCTGTTAAAAAAAAACTATATTCTTGGGTTATTTTTCGTGAATTCTTCATATTAGATTTCACACTGATTTTAATGATAACCGAGATGAAACTCCCCGCAGCACATTCGCACGTGATTACAACGAAAAACTTGGTCAAACTCTTATTTAATGTTTGGAAAAGTAATGATTGGCAACTTCCCATGAAAAAAAATCGTACACTTCAACACCATATTTGATTTGACTGCAGTTGATTGATTTAATATTGCCAATGTATCATATGTCAATGCTTGGAAATATTATTTTTAAGGAGTATTATTCCATCTTGGACTTGTACTCCAATTTTATCCACGCAAACGATGAACTGATTCGCCCATTATTACTCAAGCGCTGACGTAAATTTGTGCAAATTTGTGCATGCTTCATCATCCCTATAAATACACGCACGAAAGGTAAATAAGATCCAACCAAAAATTTAAGAAGAAGGACCAAAACAAGATTACGATAGAGAGACATAATGGAGGGAACTGTACAGCTTCGTGTGAAGAGATCGTGAGGAACAAGCAGGTGATACTAAGGGAGCAAGTGCGAGGTTTCCCGAGGGAAGCGGACATGGAAGTAAGAGATGGCTCGGTGAAGTTGAAGGTGGAAGATGGTTCGTCCGGCGCCATGTGGGTGAAGAACTTGTACCTCTCTTGCGAACCCAAAACCCGACGCCTCATGGACACCATTCGCCCCGGTTCGGTAAGTACAAAATCAGTGATGTTCTGTGTCGTAGCTAGGCGTGGTTAGCTATGAAGATCGCAATTGTGTGTTTGCACTTGAATTGGTTCTGAAGTTGTATCGACGCGTTGAATGCCAGCCGATCACTGGATTTGGAGTGGCCAGAGTTGTGGACTCCGCGAATCCGAAGTTCAAGAAAGGCGACCTGGTTTGGGGGATCACCGGATGGGAGGAGTACAGTTTAATTGCTTCGTCGGAGACTTTCTTCAAGATCGAGCACACCGACGTTCCTCTCTCCTACTATAACGGCATTCTCGGTATGTTATTGCTCCGGCCATGAGGTTTCGCTCTCAGTGCTAGCTAACAAGTAAAACCATCTGAGTTTTTTCCTCGCATATGGGTCTTCCGACTCTTTTTCTTTGCCGTCTTTTTGCTTGTCATGTAATTTCCAAATTCGATCGATGTCACAGGCATGCCGGGTTTGTCTGCTTATGTCGGCTTCTTCGAGCTGTGCTCTCCTAAGAAAGGAGAGTCCGTTTACATATCAACAGCTGCGGGAGGAGTCGGCCAGCTGGTCGGGCAGTTTGCGAAATTGCTCGGTTGTTACGTGGTAGGCAGTGCCGGGAGCCAAGAGAAGGTAAATCATTTGCACACCTTGACTTTAGTCCTGCCGTGCAATCTTGTTAGCCGTTCTCTTGATCAAATCCCGTTTAAATTTTTCTCTGCATTACATTAAACGATACAGGTTGAGCTGCTCAAGAACAAATTTGGATTCGACGAAGCTTTCAACTACAAGGAAGAAGCTGACCTCGATGCAGCACTGAAAAGGTCCACATTTGCTTATGAGTTAAATGACATGAGGTGCGTTTGGGAACCACTTTTGGGGAAAGTCTTTAGGAAAATGCAAATACCTTCGAGTTAAAGGTGTTTTTCAAAATGCAACCGTGTTTGGTAAATTGTACTTCGAAAGCTCTTTGTAAAGTATTTTGAGCAAAATAGCGTTTGGGGAATTACACTTACAAAGGATCTTTGTGGTAAAAAAAAAAAAATTATCAAAAGAAAAATAAAAGAAAAATTGACCAAAGGGCGCGTGGCCGCCGGCGACCTCCGGCGACCTCCCGGCGATGCCGGATTCGAGGCAGCGAGGTCGCGCGACGCCGTCGCGACCTCCGGCGACCTCCGGCGACGCCGGATCTGGGGGCGCGAGGTCGCGGGAGGACCTCGCCGCCCGGATCCGGGTCGCGGCGGGGTCGCGCGACCTCGCCGCCCCGAATCTGGGGCGGCGAGGTCGCGGAGGTCGTGCGACCAAGATCCGGGGGCCGCGAGGTCGCGCGACCCGGATCGGGGCGGCAAGGTCCTCCCGCGACCCCGCCGCCCCTGCATCCGGGTCGCGGTGACCTGCACCTCGCCGTGGGTCGCGGCGGTCGCGCCACCCCCGGCGTCGGTCGTCCGGGGCGACGGTCGCCGCGGCGACCGGCGGAAGAAGAAGCTCGCGGAAGAAGAAGACCGCCTGCCGCCCCAGATCTGGGTTGCGGCGACCCAGCCCTCGGTCGCGCCACCTCCGGCGTCGGTCGCGCCACCCCCCGACGATCGCCGGCGTCCCTCTAGCAGTCGCCGGCCGCTCGCAGATCGGCCAACCCCCGGAGAAGATGAACAGTTGCGACACAAGGGCAAGAACCGGAAAAACAAAAAATTCGTGAGGATAATTTCGGAAAAAAAAATTATAAACAGTGCCCGTGTGGGCATGCCGAAAAAGCCGAAATCCCAAGGCAGGTCCTCACCTGCCTTGGGATTTCAGCCAAATGCTGGCATTTAGGAATTTGGGTTCAAAAATTTTTGCCAAACGGGCTGGCATTTCACCAAATTTCAAAGGGGCTTTGGGAAGTGGTTCCCAAACGCACACATGGTCCGAATGATACGCGGAGTGTATTTGTTAGACTAATTTACGGTCGACTTTTCGTTGTTTAATTTGTAGATATTTCTCCGAAGGGATCGATATCTACTTCGAAAATGTCGGGGGAAAGATGCTGGATGCAGTGCTGCTTAACATGAAGAGCCACGGCCGGATTGCCGCATGTGGGATGAGCTCACAGTACAACCTCGAGCAGCCCGAGGGCACACACAACCTGATGAATCTCATCCTGAAACAGGTCCGGATGGAAGGCTTCCTGGTGTCCAGCTACTACCATCTCTACCCAAAGTTCCTCGAGACGGTCTTGCCCCACATCAAACAAGGGAAGATCACGTATGTGGAGGACATCGTCGAGGGGCTTGAGAACGCCCCCGCAGCTCTGGTTGGGTTGTTTTCCGGTCACAATGTCGGGAAACGGGTGATTGTGGTTTCTCGAGAATGAGTCACTTCCACGCTCTCTTGTGCTTTTGAAGGATCTATTTCCTGTTTTGTTGGGTATTTAAAATTGTGTGCAAGGCTTCTGTACTCTCTAGGATGTCGATATGAATTATGCGTGCTTCTCCTTGTACAGTGCCATTTACCTATAAATAAGACATGGCTGAGATGTACCGACCACCAGGTTTCCTCTCCGAGCGTGTCGCGCATGGACGTCTGAATGTGCATTGACGATATCCTTTTCTGTAACTCATTAAGGGAAGCAGGTTAGCGATTGCCAAAACATATTCGAACCCCGAATTTGGACATACGGCTAAACTATCTCCTGAAGTTGACCCTCGTTGCAATGCAAATTTTGGCAATCTTGAGTCTATTGAGCATGCTCACCGTAACATTCTGCATCCTTGAAGGGAAGATCTGAATTCGGAGACATTCCCTTTCGAGCATCTGCACAACTTCCACCAAGAGGTCGTATGCTGATGTTGAAACGCAAGCACAAATCAAATTTCAAATCAATGTAATGACATGTTCCATACCATTCTGTATCCAGAACACCTAATTAAGATTCTTCAGACGATAAAACTAAGCCGTATTAGTGATTAGTAGAGTGCGAGGGTGAGTCCTGAGGCCAACCACTCTATCTTCCTATGCAACTCCACTTGAGAAATACAGGCTATACACTGTTGCAAATTAGAGGATCAAATGACACTGCATTTTTGCAAAGCATTCTAAATTACTTCCTCGCAAGAAGAGTACCGAACCTATTGGATAAAAGTCGGGGAAGAAACGACTCACCTCTTTGATACACAATAAATGAATTACCCAGGATTATACGTTAAATCAATAATGAACAATGGACGAATCCATAAATTCACAATAGTTTGAATATAATCACAAGAAAAATATTCCACAACATTAATGCCGATTGCCTTCTTAAAGTGATAATAGAATCATTTATGTGTTTTCTAGTGAAGAGGAGAAGAATGTCATTTCAAGGTATGGTTTTTTCTTGTGTCTTGATTTGTAGGAAGTTATTTTAACTTTTCTTAAACACACCCATCATAGGCAAAATGTGGATCTTCGACACATCCCATTAGGTCAAATGGTGTCCCTTGGACACACCCCATTCTGAGCAAACCAACAAATATAGCCAAACCGATGCGAGAAGCAAATCAGGCATGTGAAACAGCTCGACTGAAGCAAAGCTATCTCATTCTCGCGTTTACACGACTAAACTATCTGGAATCGCTGCTTCTACTATTTCTCTGCTTCAGCACTCAACTTCTGCCTCGATGTTTTTACCAGTTGATTCCGCTTTTCTAGGGCTTCTTCTCCTCATTCCAAAAAAAAAAAAAAAAAAAAAACGTGAGGTGGTGTCGACTGTCAAACCACCTATAATAAGCAAGTCGTCTTTGGATTGCGTATTCTGAATTAATTAATCAAAAGGATTGTGTTTAGATTGACTTATACAATATAAGTCACTGGTAAACATAACTTCCTTCTTCGTTGTTTCAATATAACTTAAATTTAATCCAACTTATCTTCGGAGTATATATGGCCAGAATGTCTGGGAAAAGGGCCTTTTTAGTATTACCACTGGTAACTAGTTCTAGAAATTACCATAAACAAGAAGGAAGTTACAAAATAAGACATGCAAAATGGGTTATACCATTAAAAATCTCAAACTAGTAATTGATGAAACATTACTTTATACTTATTTTTATCTTGCAAAACAATACTTTCATGACCTATTTACCAAAAAACTGATTTTCACCTCATAAAAGATCATCGATGTTATCATCGTGATACATTTACCGCAACCTAATTTTTTTTTTAAAAAAGTTCTCAAACCAGTACCCCTAACCTAAATCTACATGCAAATTTTTCATGTTGAGTCTATCATTTTCCATTTAGATGTATCTTGTAATCGTCTATCACGTATTTACATTTTAACTAGTTGTTGGACGAAATGACACGTGAGAGTAAGTTCGGGATGCCAATTTGGATTTTCTTGTGAGATGAAGCTAGTTTGGATCAAATATATCAACACGGATCTGTTTTGCAATTTTTAGTGAGATGAAAAATAGTTTGGAATAAATATCCCATTTGACTATCCATTTGAGATTTTTCTGTGGGACAAAAATTAGTATGAATAAATGTATCATAAAATACTAATTTGATATTTTTAGTAATATTATCTACATGGCAAATAGACATGTACATGGGTCTACTTACATGGCACAACTTCACAAATTATACCCAACTTTATTTATTATGATTGTTCGTATACTAGCAAAGTGGCACATGTTTATGGGGGTGCCAATGTGGAGGATAATTGCACCTGCGGCTTGAGGAAAGAAGAATATATGATCCGACTTATTTTAGAAAATAAAATAAAATTGTTGTACTAGATAGATGAGATAATTTTTTTTTTCTTTTAGGAGTTTGCTTTACAGTAGAATAAATTCTTCTAAATCTGCAGCATTTCTCGCCTGTAAGTCAGGAGAAATTCCTCCACCTCTACATTCCCTTTCTTTTTTCACCGTTTGTCGAAATTCTTTTTTTTTTTCAAAAATAAAATAAACGAAACTCAGAAGTCAAAAGGAAAAAGTCAAACTGCGAAACCATGTGAGGACGCGTGCTTTCGCAGCGGCCTTTCGCCCTCGCGGAGCGATATTCGTCTTTCTCCTCTCTTTCCCTCAAAAACGACTTTTCTTCCCCTACTTTCCTCTGCGTTTTTGCTTTTGCAGGTCTTCCTCTCTTCTTCTTCTTCTTCTTCTTCGTCCTTCTTCTCTGTCGTTCGAACAGAAGGAGAGAGAGAGAGAGAGAGAGAGAATCGAATGGCTTTCCAAATCCTGAGACGCGCGATCGGGAGCCGCTCGAGCCCGATCCTCTCGCCGGGCCACCTCAACCCTAGCTCCGGCTCCGGCGCCGGCGCCGGCTCCGGCTCCCTGCTGTCGTCCGTCGCCAGGGGTTTCTGTTCCCAGGCTCCGATCCGCGCCACCCTCTTCCCCGGCGACGGCATCGGCCCCGAGATCGCCGAATCCGTCAAGGAGGTCCCTCTCTCTCCGCGCTCGATGATGCTTTTTGTTTTTCTCCCGTTCTTCGCTCCGTTGGTTGATCCCCTCGCTGCCTTCCGGCTCGTCGTGTTCGTCTGTGTCGTGTTGGAGAAGCCCTTCTGTTCGTTTGCCTCTTCTGGGGGTTTGAATTTCGTGCTTTTTAGCGCGTATCGTGTGTTTTTTGGGGGAATCCTCGCTCTGTCGTTTGTCTGGGCTTCTTTTTTCTTGGGGCGGATGGCACTTTGTTGTCTTGCTTGCTGAATTCTGGCGGTATTATAGTGGTTAAATAGGATCATTGAAATGACTTGGTAAACCGCCCGGCCGGACTTCTTGGAGTTTTAGGTGCATACGAAAGAAATTCATGCTGTTTCAGAGAGAATTGGTTACCATAGTTTTGGCATGGAGCTGACTGTGTAAAGTGTCAGGACCTGGTTGATTTCATCTCTACAATGGCTGGTTTTAGCATCTCTGGATTCCTGGTTTTGTTTGCAATGATAAATACAGCCTTTTAGCTTAGCACTAGAAAGTCTTCTTCTTCTTCTTCTAGTATGTGGGCGGCGAATTGATTTTTCTTTTATTTCCTTAATAGCCTTGGTTGGTTCTTGCCTATAAATTTCCTATTTCCATTTACCATAAAGAATCTTCGGTGGACATGCTCGGGTAATTGCAGACTGAGGCCCTAAACCAATTGCTCTTTTCTTAATTTAGCTTTATGCTGATATGAGGGCACTAACTGGCATAAGTTTGCAATTAAAATTGCCCTGAGAGTAGAGATGGATATTACATTCTTTAGTTTTGAGTTTCTTTTCTTTTTATTTTCATCTTTTTCTCATCTTATCATGCAGTTTAACTTCTGTGTTAGCTGTTCTAACTATTTCCTTAGCTGCCCTTAATCTTCTTTAAGCAGCTGAGTGGCGGTCTTGCTTAATTTTAGTTTTTGCTGTTTTCACGAATGTAGGTTTTCCGAGAAGCTGAGGTGCCAATTGAGTGGGAAGAGCATTATGTTTCAAAAGAAATAGATCCTAGAACCCAAAGTTTCCTCACCTGGGAAAGTTTGGAATCTGTCCGTCAAAATGGTGTAGGTCTAAAAGGACCAATGGCCACTCCAATTGGAAAAGGTCATCGCTCTTTGAACCTCACATTGAGGAAAGAACTCAACTTATATGCAAATGTTAGGCCTTGCTACAGTCTTCCAGGCTATAAAACTCGGTATGACAATGTTGATCTCATCACCATCCGGGAGAATACCGAAGGGGAATATAGTGGACTTGAACATCAAGTATGTATGTTTCATGATAAACAAGTTCTTGTGAACCACTTTTTTGGTTATTCCTTTAAGAGAACATCTCTGGTTGTAGGTTGTGAGAGGTGTTGTTGAAAGCCTTAAAATTATTACTCGACAAGCGAGTCTAAGGGTGGCTGAATATGCTTTTCACTATGCTAAAACCCATGGAAGAGAGCGAGTCTCAGCAATACACAAAGCCAATATCATGCAAAAAACTGATGGTCTTTTCCTGAAGGTTTGTCAGTAATGAAAGAGTTAATTCTAGGCCGCTTAATTTTCAGGGTTATATTGTATCTCTGTGACTTAATTTTATTTTGTCTTTACTGGCAGTGTTGCCGTGAGGTCGCGGAGAAGTATCCTGAGATAACATATGAAGAAGTCGTGATTGACAATTGCTGTATGATGGTAAGTGCACAATTTTTTCTATAGAGAGGTGTTAAGTTACTCATTGAGGGGGGAAAAAATAAAGTGAGACATTAAATTGTGAGTGAATGAAAAACTAGATTGAGAGGTTGAGATCAAGCCATATCCTATAGTTCTAGTATAAATAACATTTTCATTATCATTTCGAGGATTGATATTTCTACCACAATCCTGATGAGATTAGCCCTCTTGGGTAATATGTTTAGGCAGTTTCATTGTCCAATAATTGTGTTTATTCATCTTTATACATGTCATTTGGCATATGAGATAACTATGCTTCTGTTTGATTTTTCTTTAGTATATCGATTGTTGTTTCTTTAGATACAAAAAGAATCTTTAGTTGGATGACTTTTCAAATTGTTCTAAAAATATGACTAAGAATTTACGTGTTTACTTTTTCTAGTGCATGTGTTTTGAGTAAATACATGCACGTGTGCCAAAGGAGCAAACTATTGGATTATACTGAAACTTTGTCTTGTTGGGTACAGCTTGTTAAGAATCCAGCACTATTTGATGTGCTAGTGATGCCCAACCTCTATGGTGATATAATTAGCGATCTGTGTGCTGGATTGATCGGAGGGTTGGGTCTGACCCCGAGGTATTTTTCCATTTTGAATTTTCAGTTATGTTCTATGATGTGCATATGCAATATCTGACTAGTGTGGCTTTCTGTAAAGCTGCAATATTGGGGAGGGAGGTATTGCTCTTGCAGAAGCAGTACATGGCTCAGCTCCTGATATTGCTGGAAAGGTTAGTTTTAAATCGACTTTCACTTTGTAACTGTTTGATCACATTGCAAATTATCTTATGTATGGTTTATTTCCTCTTACATTGCTACATACTTTGTCAGGGTCTCTGTTTTTTTAAAATTTAAGTTATGTGCTAAGCTTGGACTGATCATGTCGAGTAACACTACTATATAGATGAAACATGATAACAATGTTGAAGTCTCGCTTCTCAAGTGGTTAAGATAATGAAGCTGTGCATAGAACTTGGTATAATATGTCTGGATGCTGGGTCTTAACCACTACAAAAAGAAAATTTCCAGGTGATTGGTTTATGTCAGAACTTAGACTTGCGGGTCTAGAGTATACCATTGCATAAGAGGATTGCTGATATCTGGGAGAGTGCTTGGAAATCAAGAGATATTGTAGGAGGAGGGAGCTTCTCCTTTCCCTGATATGAGCTTCCCAAAGCCCTTATTTTACTCGGCCTTTTGGCTAAGATCAAATGAGAAACACTCTGAAGTTGTGGGTGCTTCTTTTGCTTCTTTCATTATAGTTAGGTTGGTTCCGTTTCAGACAACTTAATTGTACCTAGGTCCTGGTACCATTAAGATAACTCAAGCATACTGAGATTTTGAGTGGAGGATGGACCATAAAAGCCACTCATCATAGAAGCCAGTGAAGTAGTTGGAACATTTGTTTTCTTCCTATTAATTATGCTGGAGCAACTTTGCTCCTAGTTCGTGAGAATCCTCTCTTGCTAGGCTTCAAAGGTCAACAAGGGGATATGCTTGTCAATCAACATTGTGGTTTTCCTCTCAAAAGCATGTGGATAGTGATGCATTATGGGCAGCAAGGTTTTAGAGAGCGGTCGTGGTTGCGGAAGCAGTTGCACTGTGGACTGCTGTAGTTGCTTAGGTGGGCATGGTGGCCACCAAATAAGGGATAGGATGTAGGAGGGTGACTTTGTAGTATGTCTACACAATGTGCAGTAGATTGGTGAGAAATTTTTTGGCTTACATATATGATAAAGTTGCGATTTTTTAGGAATATTGGAGTACTTTTCACCGTATGAAGGGTGCCAAAATGTTTGATTGTATGGATTTATGACTGAATTTTGATTGTTGTGAAGAGGATGCATTTTTTTGCCTCCTTTTGCTATTAATGGTGAAAAGTTGTTATATTCCCTAAGCTGTAGCTCTAAAAATTATATTTTTGTTGGAACTTTTAGTTTTTATAGAGGGTTTCGGCTAGTACTTTTGAACAGGACCTTTTAGGTTTAATTTTGCCTTTAATTTCCTTGTCTTTTCTGTCTGATTCGCATGTTTTGATCTGGATGAGACCCAGCACGCATTCAGAAGGTAAAAAATGAGAAAAAGTAAGAGGAGGCCAACCCTGGATTCTTAGGGTGTCATTTTCTTTTCCTCCTTCCACCTCTAGGTCTTTCTTTTCTCTCTATGAACAGTGGCCATTTTCAATGAAGTTGAAGTGCAACAATAGCTTCTTTTGGGTGGGTTGAATGGATGATGGTGATGACGTTGCAAGAGGTGTTATTAGGCATTATCACTGCAATAGTGCTAGTTGCGGCTGAGAACAATATTGACGATGGCCACAACTGCTATTTAAAACCTCAGTTGGCAGTTGGGGAAGTGTGTCAGAAAGAAAAAACTTTGCTTGATAAATTTGGTGGTCAGGCATGGTACTGCGCATGTTGAAGTCATTTATAATTCATTAGGGCCTTTTAAAAGGTACCTTCTGTTTTCCCTTTGAAAATCTCACATTTGAATGTGTGTGCGTGCGCGTGCGATTTTAAGAAATTATATAAAATTTTGATGACTTCACATATCAATAGTTGTATGCTTTGAAATGTCTAGTACTCGACCATTAACTTTTCAAATGCTACAAGAAAAGGGGAGGAAAAAAAAGAAGTAAAGAGAAAGTCATTCCACATAGGTCCTTATTTTTTTGCTGCATCTTTCACATTGAGCTCATGCTGGATGATCTCTTTTTTTAAGTAATGATATTTTATCCAATTGGTCCTTTTTTTGTGTAGAATTTAGCAAATCCAACTGCCCTGCTCTTGAGTGCTGTCACAATGCTACGCCACTTGAAGCTTAATGATAAAGCTGATAGAATCCACGATGCCATCGTTAACACCATTTCCGAGGGGAAGTACCGAACCGCTGACCTTGGTGGCACATCAAAAACCACCGAATTTACAAAAGCTATTTGTGATCATCTTTGAATGAGTTCAGCGGGAGTGTTCCAATTTTCAACAAAGTCGGATGTTTTGGGATTAAGACCACGTCTCATGAATGACTCAGGAATTCTTCAATTTCCTTCTAAGCTGCAGAGAAATGGAAAGGCATTTGCAGGAACCTTCAGCATTCCCTTGTCACCGGCCTTTCGGTGACAGTTTGAATGAACAGAATATAAATTATCAATTTGGCATGTCAGAGGGAAACATGCTTGGTATTCTTTTACTATATATTCGTAATTTTATAAAATAAAACATCACGATGTGGTGCGACTCCTTCCCTTTTTCTTAGATCTGTGATTTTTTTTATAATTGTTTTCAGATGGACGACGTTCACAAAGGAAAGTTGTATCGATATTGTCTTCTGTGTAGTTTTCCGGTTAATGTTCTTCCACCAATAGATTGAATATGGTGTTCCTTCCTGTGATGCTCTGCTGTGGATTTGTTCTCTGAATTCCATCGATCCTCTGTCTGGATTCCTTTATTTTTCATTTGTCATGGTGCATTGCTGAATACGCAATTTCCTGTTATGATGCGCCCTGTGCAGACTGACAATTTTCTGCGCCATGCTGGGATAACATGCTTGAAAATTCATCAGTCCTGAGACTGGAAAATGCAAATTTTATGTGCAATCGAACACAGTATCGTTGGCCGGGAATTTCCTGACTGGAGATTTACTAGTGCACTTTCATTTGTTGCGGGGCTGTTTGCACTTAAAATGGTCAATTTGTATGCCTACTCAAGCTTGTCTAGTCAGCGGTTAGGTCGTTTCTCGTGTTCATTCATTCCATTTCTGAGTGAGGGAAGCATTCACCTTCCTGTTAGTGTTGATGTGATTCGCTGTGACTGTGCCCGAACAATATGAACAATGAACATTTGATACTCGTACATGTTGACTTGTAGTGCTCGTGTTTACTTCTAACTCGCTTGCCAGAATCTGAACTTGGAAGGTAATCAATTTTTCGCGAGGAGTTAACCATGGTCCTGGAGGGTTAAATCCATTTGAAGTATTTTGTTCTTATGAAGGTTTGGTCGCCCTTCGAAAACTCGAGATGCTTTTGGTCATGCACTTGGAGGGTTTCAAGGGCAATGTAAGGTCATTTCGAAACAACTACGATGGTTTACGGACTTTCTCTTGACAGAAACTCCAACTTATAGTGGACCACCGCTTGACATCTATAGCGAAATGGCCGGAACATTGGCAAAGCAGGAGCCATTACAAGAACTTAGCAAGTTGAGCGTAAAGCTCCAGGTTCATGGCATTCTGCTTCATCGTACGCAGGAAATGTACGCTGTCGACAAAGCTGGAGACCAATGGGGCCCGGGAACAGCGTCAGCCATCGGAATGATTCCTGTCTCAATCTCTCGCTTTCCATCTTGTCGTGTTTTTCTTGTTTTTTCTCTCTCAATTCCAAGGGACTTAATTGAGGTAGTCGGCTGAGGGAGGGGGACCAAGCTAAGCCGGTCTGGTTCAGCCCACCCTAACAAGCAACGAAAGGTTCGGACTGAACTAACCCGGTCTGTGGAGGGCGGTTCAGTGCAGCCCGAACTGTTTTATCTTTTCTAGATTAAAAATAGATTAGGCATTATATTTTTTACCTCAAAAATCACTTTTTTATGTATTTATTTTTTTAACTAATAAAAAATGTATTTTCTATTATACATATCTTTGTTTTTTATATTTATAAAGTACAGTTCAAACGAAAAAAATGACAGTCCAGAATAGTGATATGACCCATTTAGGCAAGAAAATCGGATTGTTATGCACTTTTGAGCTTTCGGTCTTTTTTCCTTACCCCTAATAACAAAAGGAATTGGACCTGGGCATGTCCTTAAAAGGCTTGGCGTGGGAGACCCCACGTTGTCCTCCATATTCTCTTTTTGTCAGGAAGACAAAGATAGACAGAGAATCTGGGGGCCTCACGGTGAAGAAGGTAGACTCCACGTCGGGGCGTGCTTGCAGGCCCCGGCTACCTCTCGGGTAGGTTGGTCTAGTAGCCCCTCACGCCTGGAGTGAGTGAGGATAGGTGAAAGGCCCACTACAAAGTTAGCGCGCCTAACAGCACTGCTTGCGACTGTAGGCTAGCTTTGTACCCCAGTTGCAAGCACCGCCGATTGTTATGCACTTTCGAGCTTTCGGTCTTTTTTCCTTACCCCTAATAACAAAAGGAAGTAACTTCTGATAAGAGGGTTTGGTCCTAATTCAACAGTTCCAAATAAGATCAATTGTCACAACGGTGACAATCTTCATCATTTAAGATTGAGCTCAAATCAATGCACTTTCGTGTTTGTTCAGACCTTCCTATACAGGCTCGGACTTATAATACACTTTCAGCAATTATTCGATTGTCATGTTTCGTGATCAGATTAAGATCAAAAGTAAGTAGATTTTAATAAGAACAGGGGTGTTTGTTAAGCTAGTTTAGTCGACCAACAAGTTGCCTTGGTCCAAGAATACAGTTGACTAGTAGGAAGAAGATTTTTTTTTTTTTGTCAAAGAAAATGATAATGATACATAAAAAGATCCATAAGAAATTATAAAAATAATTACAAGAAAGTGAGCTCATAGAGCTGCAAAACAAATCAAAATTCAGAAATTAAAGTATATAATTAGAGCATGATCGATGGAAGTAAGCACACAATCGTCCTTCTAAATTAGATATGTGACTACATTCAAGTAAAAGGATCAACGGCCAATCATCGAATCACGCATCATCACTAGTGATGAGCACATATCAGGATCTCCATTTATAGTTACGGTTTTATCTTTTGGCAATGTGTACCTAGATTTGATGTTCCCAACATCATTACCATAGACAATAAAAACATGTTGAACAAATTTAGTTCTGACATCTATGAGAGCGAAATCTTTAACAAATGTGAGACGCCGGGGCTTCTTAACAAAAATATGTTGAATGGGTACAGATTTAACATCGAAACTACTGTGAACACCATTAAAACTAGATGTAGAGTACTTATTCTAGAAATAAATTGGGAGAGAAATGCTCTTAGATCTAAGCTCCTAGTCCGACAAAGGCAACAAGTGGTCACTGGGGCCAGAGAGGGTTTGGACAAGGAGAAGTTCCTAGCAAGCTTCTAGGATGACAAATGAAGCATGAATGAACTAAATTGTGCACCAAATATGAGGAGAGCGATTTTGAAATATATATGTAAAAATTAGAATTAACTCACGGAGATGCCTTTTGACGTAAAGACAAACTTTGTTTTGGAACTCCAAGTTAAACAAGTCTAGATTAGAGCACTACTAGGATGGGTAATCTCCTAGGAAAGTGTCTAATTGCACGCCAAAGGATAAAACCATGAATCTCGATGTGAGACGGGACAAAGTGGACAATATATTAAGTGAGTTAATCTAGGAATATTATAATATGGTATCAGAGCGGAACCTCCTCTAGTAGGTGTGTTGTTCAGGACGAACCATGCAGAAGCTATGGGCATGTAACAACTCAGTTTGACGAGAGCGGAGAGTAGTCGTCGAGACTAGAGAGGACTTGGACAAGGAGTGGCTCCTAGTAGGCTTTTAGGATGACGAAGGGGGCAAAATGAACCAATTTATGCACTAAACAAGGGGAGAGTGATTATGAAATATATATGTGAAAATTGAAATTAACTCAATGAGGCGCATTTTGATATAATGACGAGCTTTGCTTTGAAACTCTGAAGTTACGCAACCCTAGGCTAGAGAACTACCAAAATAGGTGATCTCTTGGAAAAGTGCTTGCTTGTACACCAAAGGATAAAATGGCGAGGTTTGGTATAGGATGAGTTAAAGCGGATAATCCCTTGAGCGAGTTAATATATGAATGTCACATATTATATAAAGGAAATTTGGGCAACAAGATCCTAAAATCACAATGAAACTTGTAAAGCTTTCTTGAAATCTATACCTTCTTGTAGAAATTTGCGAATCGTCTTCTCACAAATTTTCGAACATGCAACAAAGACCATAATGAAAATGTAGATTAAGCTTCGAGGTCTATACTTATCGAGATCGAGTTAGTATTGCAGGACACTTCAAAAATCAATGGCCATCTCACATCATCTGTTCATGTACTTAGTACAATCAACACAACAGGCATTTTGCAAGCATATGACGATCTCCAAACAACTTGCATTAAAGATGACAGGACTCGATAGGTGGAGGAGTCAACATATGTTGACCATAGGAAAACGAATCGCATCACCGGTGCCAAGGTTAAATTTGTCGTCGAGGCGATGCTATTAGAACATATATCAAAGTTTCAAGCACCTAAGCGCTTTGTTAAAATCGAAAGGCAAACGCGGCCCCCACTTATAAAACTTCTCTCCAAATCGGCTCTCGATATCTCTCTTTGCCAACTATTTCTAGTCTTTAAAGATCCGTGCTTTTTCTAGCTGCCCACATACAGCAGAGCCCATTAAACATTTTTCGCCTTTTCAACCCCCCCTCGCCCTCGCCCTCGCCCTCGCCCCTCTCTAAACAAATCGCGCAGGAGACGCAGGGCATATGTTCCTCTCCCACCACTCCCCGCACATTTTCCACCCCTCTTCCTCCCTTGTTCCCATCACCACCCCGTCCCGTCCCATCCCAATTTTCGGCCATCAATCGATGATCACTCCGCCCGTCAGAAAATCGAACACGACATCTTTCCCCCCTCGATTCTTGCCCTCCAATTCCCAAATCCGTCAACCCCATGGCTAGCTAGCTAGCTCCAAATTCCAAGACCCTGCGCGAAATCGCCCATCACCACCCAGAGATCGGTTTTTTCCAGTTGCCCTTTCTCGCCCAAGAAAACCCACCGCCGCCCGCCAGAGAAATCGAAATCAAAGATCGCTCCAAGAATCGCGAGGCCCTTTTCTTGATTTTTCCACCCGACGATTTCCCCGTTTCCCGTGTTTTCAAGAAACCGGCGGCGATGAGCGACCACCCTCGGCTGAGCAACCTCCGGACGACCACCCAAATCTTGAAGCACGCGGCGTCCACCTTCAACTCCAACCCCATCTCCTTCCTGTTCCTCTCCTTCCTTCTTTTCTCCTTCCGCACCCTCGTCGAGAACGGCTCCTTCCTCCTCACCGCCTACATCGACCGCGACCCGTCCCTCAAATCCCTCCTCTCCCGCCTCGACCTCGCCGGGAACCACCCCCACCACCACCTGGGCGGCGGCGGCGGCGGCGGCGGCCTCCCCGGCCAGCAGCCGGCTCACCTCCGCCGCCGTCATCGTCCCTTCCTCCACCTCACCCGCGTCGGCACCCTCGACGACGACTTCTTCTCCGGGGACGATGACCCCAATCGGTCCCCCTTTAGCAACCACCGCAGGGATCAGCCCAACGGCACTCTCGTGATGCTCTCTGTGTCCAGGCCCGGCTCGGGGTTCTCGCCCGACTGCGTGGATAACGGCCTAAGGTATCCTGAGATTGTGCGTCCTGGGGTCCAGTTCAGAGTGGATGATCGGCTGTTTAGGTCTGATGAGGATGTTAGTGAGAAAGAAGATGGTGATGGTGAAGAGCAAAGGGAGGAGATGAGAGGTGACAGGATTGTTGATTTGCAATTCTTTATCATGGGTCTAGAGCTGGGTCGCCACGACGCTGCCGCTTTCTTTTTCCTTGTGAGCTTCTTGTCTGCAGCTTATGGTTGGGTGATTCTAGGGTTTCTGGTTACATATTCATGGGTTTTCGGTTCCGTGTTTGTTGCTGTGGTTAATAATGTTTTGGGGCGGTTTAGCTCGCTCCTCGGAGTACTGTGGCAGGGATCAAGATTGGGACTCAAGAGGCTTTCTGGGTTCATTTTAATGAGGTGGGCAGTGAGAGATGCGTTGACTCAGATGCTTGGTTTGTGGTATTTTGGTGAAATTGAGGATCAGTACTCGTTCTTCAAGCTGTTTGTGAGGTTGAAGTTGATGCCATTCTCAGTTATGTTGCCGTGGACTCGGGGTTTTGAGAAGGAAATTTCCGCGTTCTTGTTTGTATGGTTCTTATTGGATACATTTATTGCTTTTATTTTCGTGGTGGATGCTTGGATTGCCATTGTCGATTCGAGGAAGAGCGGGAAGGAGATTGTTAAGGAAGGTTGTTACTTGGTATTGACAATGTGGAATCAGGCTATTCAATTGAAGTGTTTGGAAGCGATAATTTGCGGTACTTTTGTGAGATGGGCTCTGGGACGAGTTGGAGGCAAGGTTTTTGCTTCAGTTTTCCAGTCAACTATGGAGGTATTCTTCATGGTGGCTTGGCTGTTCTTTTATCTTGCAACAAGATGTAGGGATGCTGATTCAATGGGAAGGCGTTTCGAAATTAGAGAATTGGAAACAGTGGTGCAGGGTCTTAGATGATATCTTGTGGTAATCAGCGGAGAAATTGCTCGCATGCATCAGTTTCCTGTCGCCAAACTGTCGTGACTATCCGACATAGTCACGACAGTGCTTTGTGTACTCTGCGTTTACCATACAAAGGAACCAAGCGCTGTGATTGGTTTTGGTGTATACTGGCGATATGTTGATATTCTCAATCAAGAGGCGAAACTTACCAATGTATATGTCCGCAAGAATGCTTCATTGGTATATTAGTTGCAATCATTGCTTATACCTGTTGTGATTGTGGCTCATGATTCTACATCATGTACTTTTCCTGGATGGATTTCTTGTGTGGTTGAATTGGCAATCATGTTGCTTCTATTTGATATTTCAATATTTTCACAGCAGTCCTTTGCTAGAAGTGTGAATATAACCGAATTGGAGATTTCACTGATAGTGTGTTCTTGGAACAGTATAGTATAATCTCTCAAGATTGCCAGAAATCTGACATCATTCACTGCAACTGTTTCATGGTTATTATTCCTCATAATGATAACTAATATCTAGACAATTAGTGGGATAACCTTTTAGTAGCAGGTACCTCCTTTGACAGTGGTATGATTCATCTGGTGTGGTTTAGTTAAAGGAAGTTTACCATGGCAATTAAATGTACTTCTGGGCAGATCACTGTTCACTTTAAGACACTTGAGGGCCCGAAGAAGATTTATTTGGCTTTAGGAAGTCTTGCTCTCTGTTTCACTTATATGCTAATTTAGTTGTGTTATTGGGCTTTTTATAAAAGTTTTTGCTTGAATTTGTATCAATTTTCCCCATGTGATGGAAAATTGACTTTGAATCTTATTATCATATCAAGTGTCATCCATAAGAAAGACAGATAAGTGCTTTATCATCAGTTTTTAAGAGTGAATGGCTGGTTAAAATTCTTCCATGGAAGTCCGAAGAATAGATTTAGTCGAGCGTCAAAATTTGGTAAATCTTTTCATTGTACTTGTTTTCTGGGGAGATGTAGAAGGTTTTTCCATTTTTGTGGAGGAATATTTTTTATTTCTCAGGAAAAAGTATGTGTGCGGTCAGATAGTCGAGTTAAGTTTTTCTCTGACTTGAGATAGGTCCTCAAAATGTTGCCGAAAGGCAATTGAGATTTTGAATTGTCCTTTTCTTAACAACTCAATACTAATAATAAATTCAGGTTATATACAAAAGATGACTTCTACTTGATTTGGGAGGGAATATCATCCAAAGGAGCACACAGTTGTATCTCAATTGTGGAAGACTGAGATTAGATGGTTGAGTTTTGTGTTGAGCTTTGGACACGGACACCGAACAATCAAATTAGTCCTATATTATGTGAAATTCCGTTATTCTCAGTCTCTACCGTTGAAATTACGCTACATGAAAGCATGAATGCTGATGCTTCAGCAACAAAAAACTTGATGTGCTGAGCATTGGGATGAACTCATAGGCTGAGTTACTTTATGTTGAAAAACTGTGTAATGATATGGGTCCCTTGCAAAATGGCACCTGGGCAGTGTGCATATTAGCTATAGTAAATTCTTGTTTAGGGTTAACTTTGGGAGAAGTAGATAATTGATTCCATAATCTCTGATCTTAGTCTGAGAATTCACTAGGATTGGACTTCCATACACCTTGAACATTTTGCAGAGGCACACAATCCCTTGGCTGCCATTTCAATATGCTAAATCCCATAGGTATGATTTGCGTATGGGTCGCCCAATGCCATCTCTCCAAGTAGTGTAAACGTTGGTGTGGTTGCTCGCAGTGAAAATTGAATCTCCACACCCGAGACCCACAGCTTTAGGACTGTATGAAACTAGTGGCTTTTGGTTACATAATTGGGTTGTGTTTAGGTGATTCAGATGAAGCTGGATAAGTAGCAGACTGACGGCAGTATAGGAAGACTAAGCAATCTCTTTACATTGTTTTCTGAATTAGTTGGAACCTTTTGTGTTTTTTTTTTTTGGGCCAATTAAGTTATTTGTCATGGATAAAGCATGATATTATATTTTAGTTACTGGATTGGAACCTATATAATGATTTAGAGCTATTTGTGCCGTGTGGCTATTGAGTAGGTTGTTCCATAACATTTTTCTTTTCCCCGGAGAAATCATTAGAAGGTTATTTGTCATTGCTTATTGGAATTGTGAAGTCAACATTTTATACACTGATGGAGTAAAATTTCAGTGTGGGTTCCTCTGTGGTTATATTTCTGATGTCAAGATCACCTGATTGTTACTCGAGACGTATAAGGAATGCTAGGTCAATAGCTATGCCAAGTATAAAGGTAATGTTTTCGGTTTGGTGGGTATGATAGATTGTTGATGCTTGACGCTGGACCTTTGAAGTGTCACAGTTGCTTCAGAAATGGCAGGAAAAATATTTAGTCCAATGGAGTTACGAGCTATGATCTTGTTACAGTGCCACGCTAGTGCAAAAGCTTGCGAAGCGTGACTCTCCAAGGTGGTAAAAGGTGGGACTTACTAGGGGTGAGTTACCGTACTTGTCGTGCGCTACTCTGTGCTCAGAAGTAGTGTCGCCTCTCAAGGCAAAACTGAAGGTGGTCAAGATGATTTTGGAAGATATGGAGCTGATGGATGCTGTCTGTAGAGGCGTTTCCAGTCGGTGATGAATTAGACAGGACACTACAAGTATTACTGTTGACGTTGAAGAATCCTCGAATTGGTTGCTTGTTACCCCATATTCTCGAGAAAATTCACGACCGTGAATCCAAATGGTCTTCACACGGTCCTTAGAATTTTGTCTTTTGTGATGCGCCGCAAGGGTGATTGGATCAACTCGCGTGGCCAAACCTCATTTGATCGGCCAATGTTTCGACGGAGTTATTTCCCCGCCATTCCTGATTCATCATTAGCTGCTGCATCCCCGTTATTCTTGTGCCACCCAGGTCGTGGTGGATGAGGGCAATGTCCATGTACATATGTTTTTTTTCGTGGCTACTCCTCTGCAGCTTCCACAGGCAGACCTTAGAGAAGCGATCCTTTCTGAATTCCTTGGTCAAGTGCACCAAAGCAAGGCGAAGGATCGGTCTGACCATAATTCAGAAAATGATTAAGAACGAAAACTCTGAAAGGAACACGATTCAGCATCAGAGGCTCTGCTCTTTTCACTATCTACCAACGCTCAACAGACTGCCAGTTTCGATTTTATAGGCGAACGGTTACTTATTTTCTTTTCTGTCGGAACAAAAAAAAAGCCAAATTTAGAAAAATTATGAAAAGACTTTACATAATTACAACCGACCTTGAGCATCCATATCTATTTTGGAGTACATGGTGTCAAATGAAAGTCAAATCTCTAATTAGGATATAATAGGACAAATGAGGATTTGAAATCCTGCATCTCTGGATTGTAAAAATATCTCATCACCTGTTTAGTATAGTTTAAGTAGGATTTGAAATCCTTGAAAATCTGTAATCTAAAATATAAATGAAAATCCTTGAAAATCTTTCCCGTTTGTAAATCTTAAAAAAATCTTGAAATTCCCATCTCCTATGGGCGCCTCACTCAAACCCTTCCAACCACGTATCTGGGAAGTAGCATGAATACACACGAGTTCAAGTAAATAGGGGACGACCTAACGAACGACGGGAGGCACTTCTTGACGCCATCGCCAAAGAAAGCGGCCCGTCCGCCCTGAAGGATCTAAGGGAGGCAACACTGGATATGGCGTGCGTCATGGGGTGGGCTCACGAGAGGAGTTTCTGCACCACAGTGCTGCGTTCTTGATGTACATCAGGTGTAAGTCAATGATTGATAGCGTGGTTGCCAAGATGCCGATGGCGTGCCCGGCGTTCTTTGTTTACCAGCGAGTGAACAGAGCTTGTGAGTCACGCGTGAAAGGTCGAGCTCGACCTATTCAATTAGTGCATAAAGGACGATCTTTGCAAACCAAGCACGACATCGTCTTTAGACCCCTTTTCGGTGGTGACCACCGGGGTGGTTGAAGTCCCCATCGTGCAGTGGACAGAAGTGACAGACAGCTATCTTGGTGGTGTCCTCAGATGTGCCGGCGAAACAATATCCGGTGCATCACTCTATCACTCCATTAAAAAAGATAATAAGAATTGTTAAGCTATTTTTAAAATTTTATATCTAGATTCCACGCTCTCACTTGGATTTCTTATATGATATTTTATCCAAATGTATTCGGTCAGATATAATAATTTGTTACCCTATCCGTCTCAATTCGGACGATCAAATGCAAATGCAGCCTAATAATAAAAAGTAAGAGTCCCCATTATCTTATCCGGTCTCAAATCTAGATGACTAATCCAGCCCAATTTTGACAAAAGAAAAAAAATACAGCCTAACAATAAGTAATAGTCCGCGGATTGGGCCGCATTATGCGGCCCCTGCTGCGACTAAGTAGGTTCCATCAGAGCACAGGGTAAAGCTGTCCATGGTGGTCCAATGAGATTTCTCCGTGACAGGGATGGCCACGCCACCCCTACCTAATTAAATCAGGCAGTAACCTGGGAGGTTTTTTGGGGTCCTCGAACTAGTCGAGTCATTGCAAACCAATGGGCTGGAGTGTATACTTCATCGTATACACTTGCTAATCTCCTTTGTATGTTGATCCAATGCGTTGGGAACTTCAGCTAGTCGGCCACCAGAACGAGCACCTCACCGGCGATGGAATACCATAGTTACCGTTCATTTGAGCGAGTCCATCACAGTCATGAACGAACCCTTCACTGCCACCAATCCGTAATGCTTTCTATACAAGTACATGACACGGATTCATTGAGACATTGATGACCTAGCCACTTTGGAGCCCAAGTGTTTCACTTCAGGTGTGCAGTTCAAATCTTTATGCCTATATAAATATTTCTTTCTTTCCATTTTAAAGATTTTAACTAGTTACAGGGTTGGGACTTTTCCAACTATCACTGTAAATATTTTTTTAAACTTTTAGTGACATTAGTAATAGGATATTGTGATCACAGATAAAGTGTAGAATTTAACATTATCTTATACCTTTTTTTCGACATGATTATGTTTCTTATCTTCTTACGCAATTGCTATCTGACCTATAACCTATGAATCTCTCTAGTAATTTGAACTGTTAGTGCCAAAGGCTCAACTCTTCTAAGATGTCAATTCAAATCCTCATCCATACATAGTGATGTGACATACGAATCTTCTTCTTTTTTAAGGGAAAATTACACAAGACCTCCAAAAACTTTGAAAGTAACACATGTTTGGCCCCGAATTTTAAACTGTCAAATATAATGCCCTGAATTTTCATTTATTATTATTGTTACTTCTCCATTATCTGTTCATTAGGAAGTGTGATGACTTCTTAAAGGTAAATATACATTTTCATCGTTTTTAAGAAATCTCTCTATTGCCCATAATTGTAGTAAAAGTGAAAAATAAAATAAAATGTAGAGATAGGGAGAAAACTAAATTTACTAATATACTGATAATACAAAAATGTAGATATCAATCATAATATTAATCAATAAAATTTTTATATAGCCACGATAATATAACCAAGTAAGATTTCTAAGAAAATAATAAACATAAAATTGGTTACTCAATATGTATATTTAAATGGTTAGTTCATGTAAAACATGATTGATCAATAAAAAAAAATTAACAAAGTTACAAAAGGAAAATGATGTCCTACACTCATAATACGAAATGATTAATTAACATTCGTAGGTGATAATTGTGAACATTTTTATTAATAAAATCGTAGTTTCATCAATAAATGACTTAAGAATTTATAATGAGTATTTTACTCATTTGTGTTTCTTTTTCTTCAAATATTTTAGGGAAAATTTCAAATAAAAATTTGAAGTTGAGCTTCTTTCTTAAAAGATGACCCAAAATGGACTTTATCCCAAATAAAGACTTGAAATGATAAATTTAGTCTCAATAGGGGCATTTTTGTCCAATAGCCTTTTCCTTTCTCTTTCTTTGCTCTGTCTCTTTCCTTTATGTTTTCTTTCTCTTTTTTTTTTTTTTTTTTTACCTTCATCCTTCCGCAACCTCATCACATGTCCTCTTCCTTCCTTCTTTTCACTAAAACGAATTTTCGGCACCACACAATAAAAAATGAGACAGTATGCTTATATGACAATGAACCCTAGCTAAGATGAAAAAAAAAAATAATTAGTGGAGTGGGAGGTCTCGGCATGAGATTGAAGAAGGAAGAAGAAAGAAAAGAGAAAAAAACAAAAAGAAAAGAAAACATGAAGAAAGAGAGAGAATAGAAGAAACAAAATTGAAGGGAAAAGGTTTTTGGACGAAAATGGTTATGACCATATTAAGATTTGACTAGTAAGTAAGCTTTGGCTTTATTTGATACTAAATTTATCACTTCATACCTTAATTGAGATAAAGTCTATTTCGAGCATTCTTTTGAGAAAACACTCCAATTTCATACATTTGTTTGAAATTTTTCTAATATCTTATTAGTGCTATTATATACAAAAAAAAAGATGTGAAATTTTTATTTTTAATAATATCAGTGGTGTCTACTTTTCTCAGATATTAATATTTGAGTGAATTTATGATTCCCACTTTCTTTAATTTTTATATATTTTTTATAAATATTAAGGATAAAAGTGAAACCTCCTTTGAAAATGAGATAAAAATTGAATATCGACCGTCCTATGTGAAATGGCTAGTATTGACGTGAAATTTTTTTAAAAAAATTCTGATTTTTCATTATTTTTATTTTTACTTTTTTATTTTTCTTTCTTTTCCTTTATTTTTCAATCCTAGTGAGGGTAGACCAACCCTCACCGGCCATTGGGCAAGGGCTGCGGGCAAGGATTGTGGCCCTCACCTATGATAGGCAAGGGTGGGACTTAATATAAAAGAAAAGGAAAAGAAAGAAAGAAAAAAATTATAAAAAATTATCCTTCAGCATCGATCATCATATATGGCACTACTGTGTCTACATTAGGGATTTTTGGTTAAATTGACCTAATAGACTTAATTGGTAAATCATCAAAATATTTATAATTTAATTGGTAAAATTGAAAAGTTTAACATTGAATTAGTAAAAATATAATAGGTTAATTTTTTTGGAAAATTCCCCCTCCAAAAAAGAGGAGAAAGACATTTTATTTTATTTTTATTTTTCTACAATGAAATTTACTTTCCTTCTTTCAAAAAATATTCGTTCTTATAGTTCACTTGGCACCTGTCCCAGCCTTTGTGATTGCCAAATGATAAACCGTATTATACAATAGGAGAATTATCACTTCAGTCTTAAATCAATTATACGAATCCCATGTAATCCTTTCAATATAATCTTAAATATTTTCATGAATGTTGATTCAAATGTAGTGCACTTGGCCCTTATCCCAACCTTTTCCATTGCCACACAACAAGTCATATTACATGACGGGAGAATTATCCATTAATCTTAAACTTATTATTAGATTTCATACAATATAGTCTTAACCCATATTTAATTGTTGCGTAAAATTCCAATGTAGTCATTCTAGTCAATTTTCACTTGAAATTGCTGATATGGTGGTTCAATAATCACCGGCCTTGCTACGTGGCATGATTGACAATTTAACGTGAACAGTCGTAGATAAAATGACCCGGTTTTGCTAATTCTTTTTTTTTTCTCCTTCTTCTGTATATGAACTATGGAATAGCTTTTTAGCTTTCGGTTATAGTTCAATATATCTCTTACCTTTACCCAAAAAAAAAAAAAAAACTATGGAGCAATTGTTCACCGTCTCCACACACGGCTCTTCATCTTCCTCCTCTATTTCTTCTTTCGCCTCCTCGGCATGTGGCGAAACATTGCCATCTCCACCACCGCCACCAAGCCCGCATCTTCCATCACTCGACTTCAACCTCCGTCACACCCAATATGATGAGTTGCCCCCAGATCTGAATGCCTCAAGCTCTGTCGCGGCATCCATCAGCATGGTCTGTAGAGTAATTTTTCACTAAGCAAAGAAGGATTTCAATATAAAAAAGACAATTCCAGATCGAAGATTTCTTGACCCTATAGGATCCGGTTTTACATCTTATTTCTGACCTAATGAATAGAGATTGATCTTCACTTCGAGTTGGGAATGACCTTTCTCCTTTCTTAGTAAACAGTGCTAGCGTTGACAAGAGATGAGCTAAAGAGGTGGCTGGGGGACCAGACCCTACCACATACAGACCGCAAGCAACAGCTGTGCCCGCTTATCTGGAAAATGAAATTCTTAACACTTTCTCTTTGCTAAGCACATGAATTGCTCGATCGAGAAATACAAGAAAAACAGTAAAATACAGAATATGGAGGGGCTGGAGGTAGAGCCCATGATCAACTGAAGAGTTACATACTATTAAAGCCCTCATTCACACACCTGCCAGTGGCATATTTTGTATGTAATCTGGCCGATTAAGGCAAATGATACGCTCCACAACAGAACATAGGGGATCGTCCCTGGACTTCCGGCAAAATGAAAAGTTCCCCTTTGACTATATGGTTGTAGCGAAAGCAGTGAAAGGATAGCTATGCTCCAGTATTTCGGGTAAAGGTGTTAGGGTGAAGAGCCCGGTCAACGCGACCTTATCGGAGAGAAAATTCGGGACTTAAAAGCCCATGGTAACCTCGACCTTAGTGCCGAATCCAATGGAGGTTTAATTACGTCCACCTCAATTTGCTGGTAAGATGAGGTCTCGAAGGAGGTGATGGATGGGAACTCCACCTGCAGTGCCACTCGGTCTTGATGAGTTCAAAAGCAAGACTTGCAATTCTAAAAGCAAATTAGATTCGTCAATTCTTATGGGGGGTTGTAGAATATAATTATGCTTCAGCTGCAGAAGGAGCAGCGGTGCTGCACAATTCTTATGCCGGGACAAGGACAAATACATTAAAATGTAAAGAGTCCATGTTGTGCAGGAGGGAAGTTTGAGGTCATCGAACTTTTAGAGTAAAATCTTGGTAGATAAGATTATTTTTTTTTTGGTTGAAATAAAAGTTATATTCATGACTTAAAAGATATATGAAAAGTACATAGAATTTAATGGTAAAGCAAATCGAAGCAGAGTAAAAGTCATAATACTACAAAACAAATCCAAATCCAAAAAGCCAAGAGGATCAACAAAACATCAGCAGGGTTAAGCACACACTTGTTCCAAAAGAAAAGATTTGTCAAGTAAAATAATGGGTGGTTATCATTGGATCTCATATCATCATCAGTAATGAGCACACGTCAGAAATTCCTTCTCCACTAAATACAACATTGTTAGTTGGCGGTGTACACCTAGGTTTTACCATACGAAGATAAACACAAATCCAACCTTTGGAAGAGCCAATCTTCATAGTTTAGCAAGACGCTAGATCTTTTATGATCATCATTGAAACTCAAGGTAGAGGACCTGTACATAGACATAATATGGAGGTATTAAATCTCCGAAAACATTATTAAATTCCTAAATCTAAATTGGGAGAGAATAACTTCTAAGTTTAGAACTAGATTCGGAGAGTTCAAATTCTCAAATCTAGAATTGGATTGGGAGAGCATAGCTCCTAGATAAGATTGAAATTGTAAATCTTGAGCATTATTGTTCCAGTCTTGAAGAACTCCAACTTATGGTGACCTCAAATCAAATTGAAGGTTTTCAAGAACTGATTAATCATTTAGAGCATGACACTTGACATCCGATGATCTATTCACTTCAGCTCACACTCCTCACGATCGCATCACTTGACGTGATGACACAAAACTCTAGAAGAAGTCTCATCTTATCCTCTTAGGTTAGAGGGTGGCGGCTACAAAAGGAGAGGAAGGCGGGGGGACTAACAAAAGAGGGGCAAAAAGAAAAAGAAAAAGAAAAAGAGTGCACTTTCCAAGAACCCCCTTTTTTTTTTCTCTCTCTTGACTCCACGTCCACTCCTCCCTTCTAAAAAATACACGCGCGCATCCCAGCAGACACACCATCGCGCTCACCATCATCATCCACTGTTGCCGGCGTCGTTCCCTCTCGGGCGGCCACTATCAATGTTTCCCGGCGTCCTTTTCTCCCTCGGTTTCTCTCTCTTCCAATCATTCAAGGTAGGAAATCTGTCTTTGCGTTTGGTCAGTCGTCTTCCGACGATCCCAGATTGGTGGCGATGACTATATAAGAGGTAGATCATCTTCGTCCGAGTAGGAATTCATGCGGTTGGACATCCATTTCCTTGTGGTTTCGTGATTGCATAATCACTTAGCGGCTTTAATACCTTTAGGATGTTAATTGATGAAAAGAGTGAATGATCATTTAGATAAACAATCTTCAAAATTAGAGATATCAAAAGCGTGCCAATTAGGTTATAAGAGTAATCAAGTCCTTGAACCTAGTTAATTTCTGGTTGTGTAGGAAGCTAGACAAACTTTCATGTCTTGCTTTGTTTCTAGCCAACCCCAAAGGGCTAGTAGTATCTCCCGTCTCACATAAAATTCTTAGGATCAATCCAAACTTAAAATGAATTTGACATCACACAAGATAAGGGCTTGAGAGAGTTCGTGTCTAATTGAGGGTTAGTGGCCTTCTTTTCGGCATTACCTTGAAACCTCTTCCCTTTCCTTCTGGTTGTGTCAGAAAGCTTAGGTGATGTCGTGACAAAGCACCATCTTTCTTCTTCTTTACCTTCGCTTCGAGTCCGCCTTCGACTCCTACCCTCCTACCCTGTTTCATAATGTTGACACCCAAAAAACCCCAACTTCTTTGTTATTATCAACAAGTATCAAACGTAATCGACAAGAATAGAGTTAGATCACCAATGAACAAAACGATTGACAACCGAAAGGGAATCAACAACTTGATCGATAAGAGCCTTTATCAAAACTTGAGAAGTTGATCCACAAACTCATCAACAATGAGCAATTGACACGAAGACGTAACAATTGGGTAATTATGTTTTGTCGCCACTAATTTACAGATTTTTAACTTCTTACGGATATTTGTTCAAGATAGGGATAAGTGTAGTATAAATCCTAAAACTTATCGTGAAAGTATAATCGAGTCTCAAAATTTTCAAAAAGTGCAATCAAATCTTAAAACTTATCAAATTGAGACAATTAAGCCATTCCATTAACACCGGAAATGATGACATAGGTGGCGTTGAGGTTAGTCAAAGCACAAACATGACCTCGTTTTGATCCAAATCCTAATTTTTACACCAAATCTTAATTAAATGAGGTTAAAAAATCCAAAAGTTTTTTTTAAAAGACAAACTAAAAAAACACGAAAAAGAGAAAAAAAAAAAATACAGGCAAAAGGAGACCAGGCCCTCCTCTGTTTGTGGCGCCACCCCCATTGACGGCGGGGCACCGGCGATGGCCTGTAGTGTCGTTTGTGGTCGCCGAAAGCAGAAGCAAAAAAAAAAAAATAAAAAACCCTCATTTTTGCGATGGTTGAGGAGGATGGTCGTGAGCGTTTTTTCTGTTTCTGCTTTTCTAGATTGTCTCTAGATTCTTGCTCTTCTTCGTTTTCCTCTGGTCCTTCATCATCAGAGGCTACTACCGACGATTTGTTCTCGAAGGAAGAAGGTGGCTACTCCTCTGCCAAAACTGGACACTTTAGGGCCATTAGAGGTAAATGAATAGGCGGTTGAGTTTTATTTAAGAAGCTGATTAGACTCCTTATTATTGACACCTAAATTTTTGCCTAAAAGATCATCCATGCATTAAAATTTTTTAGAGATTGCAAAAGCAACCAACAACAGAATTTTTTACCCCTGAATAGAAATATCGATATGGCATAATTTTGCGTTCGAATTTCTTACAGTATTCCTCCATTTTTTTTAACATCTAGAAAAATTCTATTTTTAGAATCTCGTTCCCTATGTTGAGAATTATGGACCTTTCATGGATTTCGCAAAAAATTGCAATGGAATTTGTCTATAACGATGGAATTCGACCCCCAACAAAAATTGAATGAACCAAACTAGGAACCAAACCTGTTCACCAGTGGCCAGCAACCAGCCAGAATTTAAGGGAGATTGGACTGGTTTTAGCTTGATTTTCATGGTTGATTTGCAGCTGATTTCAGGAAGCTTGATTGAGATTGATCGTGTTGATGGCAATTGAGAGGAAAATCAGCTCAAATAGGTGGTCAGACAAGCTGGAAATAGGGCCATGAAATCCGCACAAAAATTGGACCATTGAGGGCTGCAAATTGGCGAATATAAGAGGGGAAGAGAGAATATTTTAGGGACTCTTGACATTTTCTCCTATGAAATTTAGAGCTTCAAGCGTGAGAGTTTGAGAGCAAACGAGTGAGGAAGAACTGCGAGCTTAGGTGAGGAACGTGAGAGCAAACTGCGAAGGACCGAGCTTGGCCATAAGCTAGTGAGTTCGAGTTGTGAGTGAGAAGGGTTAGGAGAGTCACTAGGCCTTGTTCGTTCCTCTACATCCATCATCCAAGGTAAGACCACTTTAGTTTTCAAATTCATCATCTTAGTTCCAGCGCCGTACTTCCGAGCTCCGAGTCAGAGTGTAAACCAGTGGCATGGGAAGCTTGCCTTGCCCTTGTGGGCGTCGCAAGCTCATTACCTTGGTCTACTAATTCACTTAGCCCGCTCACGGTGTTTGGACGTGTTCTTGAAGTTTGCCAAAGAAAATCCAACTCAATTTTTAGACCAAAAATGGAACCGGCTGAACCGATTTTGAAAGTTAGACCGTGAGCTCCCCTTCTGTGATTCTTAGTTGGACTTTGTCTATTGACGCTATACTGTTGTTGTTCGTGCTAATATATGATGATTGTTCGTGTTAGGATTAGGGCACACGTGTCCTGTTTAGCCTTAGATCATTTGAACGTTGAAATATGCGCTTCGAAAATCATTTTGGACCATCGTGGATTACTCTGGCCGGAGTCGGTTCTGACTCGTTTGGCCTCATTTACATGCCATTTGAGTCATATAAGCATGTGCATTAACATAGGCGTGTGTTATGTATGGTACGCATTGATTGCTTGCCATATCGCTGCATTTTGTGCATTCCACGCTTGCTGTTCACGGACCAAAGCTTGATGGCCGGGTTAAGGACAGCGAGCTTTGGCCTCATTTTGAGTCAAACAATAGAAATTCATTTGGTAACGTCAATTAATTTTTTCATTCATCGGATTAGAAAAGTGGTTAGGGAATAGATTTGAAATAGAAACAAAAAGTAGAAAAAAGTAAGTTCTTATTCATGGGAATAATTTTTAGAAATAATTTTTTTCCTTTTTTTTCTTTTCTTCTTCCTCCCCCCCTACCAACCGCTGCCACCCGCTAGAGGAGGAGCAAAAAGAATAATAGAGAGAAAAAAGACAAATCTAAAAAAATTATTAAAAAATTTAAATAAATTGTGAGTCATATCAAATGCATTCTTATTCTTTTTTTATTCTAAGAATATAAATTTTGTTTAGTTACTAAACACGTTCTTTTACTCATAAATTGTTTTAGGAAATAGAAATTAAAAAAAAAGAAGACTATTTCTGAAAGAAAATTGTTCCCCGGAATAGAAATGTTACAAACCCGTCCTTAGAACAGTTCCATGATTCGCGGATGCATTTGGATACTTCGAGGGCTGTTCATTGTTGTCTAAAGCTCGAAATGGAACTCGGGACTGCTGGCCACGCCGTGCAAGGGGCTGGACAGCAAGGATCGGGTCACATTTCGGTCCCATGGAAGGCCTCGAGCAGTCCCGGGATGTCTCCTTTACATGTATGTATAGTTTTCATGACACATTCCAAGTTTACATTCAGTTTTTAGCATCGTTTCTCATTTGTTGTCGTGCATATCTAGTATAGTCTAGATTTCAAACCGCATTTTGTCATGAAAGAGAAAAAAAAAATGATATATAAAAAAGATTAAAAAAAAAAAAAAAAACGAAAGGAAGAAGAAACGGAAAATTAGGATTAGAATTATATGTAAATGGGAAAGTGCGTCGTAGGATTCAGTTGACGTTGTGCATCCCATCTCGTTGAATACTACATGATTATCATTAGATTAGGAATCATCATCATCTAGATTAGAAAATTTGCATTTGTTAACCTATGTCAATTGCATGTTTAATTCTACGCATAACTTAGAGGTCTTATCCAGGGACTTAATAACAAGGAAATGTTGAATTTTGGCCAATATGGCTCGAGTTTTATCTCTCCTGAGTCTCTATAGAAAGTATCTTCAGCCCTTTCCACAACCACTAATTCGATTTTCCGTGAGGCTATCCAATCTAATTCGGGACCCGGTAATTAAACACTACATTATTTGGAAGGGAATCAATAAATCTTTATATGAGAGCCCTTTTGTTAACCAATGTCAATCGCATGTTTAATCCAGATGAACCAAGCAAGCAAGTCTCAAGAGTCCTTTTAGTTTGTTTGCTTCTGTTGGGGAAAAATTCAGCGAGTTATATCATAAAACGAAATAAGAGTCTTAGCTTTTTTTTTTCTAGGGACTTAATAACAAGGCCAAAAATGATACCCTATAAAATAGATGAAAAAAGTCTCCCTTTGTCTTTGTTTTTGGGGATTCCAAAACTTCTTTTTTTTATTGGCATCTTGAAGTTTTATTTAATCACACGTTTTTTTATCCATTATTTTTTAATCTTGATATTTTGTCTCCTTATTGACAAATCTAGATTATCACGTTTTAGGTGAATTAAAAATGTGAAATTTTGTATGAAAACATTTTCCTATAAAAGAAAAAAAAAAATCTATCAAATTTGGACATTAGACAATAATTTTTAACTAAACTTTTTCTTTGGTAATCAAAATATTTATCTTCCTCCATATTTGTATCCATTGTAAGATTTTTCGCATAATAAACACACCATAAGTGCATGTGTAATACCGCAATTTGGTAATTTGGACTTTTTTAATACTTACATTTAAGCATGTATGTGTTAAACCGAGGGCACTCGGCTAGCTAAGAGGAAGGAAGACATTGGAATGAGAATGCAAGTGTTAATCCCTTTCCTGATACCGTTCGGTTAATTAGAATGAGACAAAATGAAAACGAAAGATTGTTGCAAGTTGACATCTTCAGAGGCTACCGACAATTAGTTCTCGGGAGAACCAGCGGCGCCTCCTCCACCGGAATTGGTCGCTTTAGGGGCCGAGAGAGAGGGAGAGAGAGAGAGACTTTAATGTATAGTCGATTAGACAAAACTATGTACGCGGGAAAAAAAAGGTTGCCGTATTCGCCAGTAGTCAAATCTGACACAGGAATAGTGGACAGCAAGGACAGAGGACAGCAGGGACGAATCTATAATAAGTATGTTTGGGTTTTTTTTTTGTTGGGGGGGAGGCGGGACGGCCGAGGCGGGACGGCGGGGTAGTAGCTAATTTTCTTAGTGAATATATATTTTATTGATTATTAGGTAATTTATTTAGTTGAGATTACCAAAGTTGTATTTAATAGTAACTATAATATTTCCATTGGCACAAAAGTATACTATTTCTTGAGTTGGAACAATCAATTTTTTAGTTGTCTCATATTTTATTGCAAGATTTAGCTTTTAAATTAGAAGGTTTCTATTTAAAAGTTCCTAAAAATTTTTCTTAGACTTTAAAACTTCAAGAGATATGAGAAATATGAGGGACCAAAGTTAAATATGTACTCATAATGTATAGTCGATTAGACAAAACTATGTACCCGGGAAAAAAGGGACAATTAAATGCTTGCATTGTCTGGAACAACGTGGTCGTATTCGCCAGTAGTCAACTCTAACACAGGACAGCAAGGACGAATCTATAATAAGTATGTTTGGGTTTTTTTTTTTTAGGGGGGGTGGGACGGCGAAGGCGGGACGGCGGGTTAATAGATAATTTTCTTAGTGAATATATATCTTATTGATTATTAGGTAATTTATTTAGGGACGAATCTATAATAAGTGTATGTTATTTAAAGTAAATTTATCACAAATATAATAGTTTAGCATTTTTCAAAATCAAAAAATTAGTTTTGGGTAAATTTGTCATAGGTGCACTGGTTTGGATTTTTCAGAGTATTAACCCTAATAATAACTATAATATTTCCACATGCACAAAAATATGCTATTTCTCAAGTCGAACAATCAATTTTTTAGTTGTCTCATATTTTATTGCAAGACGTAGCTTTTAAATTAGAAGGTTTATATTTAAAAGTTCCTAAAAAAATTTTCTTAGACTTTAAAACTTCAAGTGATATGAGAAACATGGGGGACCAAAGTTAGATATTTACTCATGATCGTTTTTAAAAGCTCGGGCTAAAGCATGATATTGGAAAGTTGGGGGCCCCCAACAGTTTTACGTCCGCCGAGGACGGATCAACAGTTAGAATTAAATTATAATTTACTTAATAATGTTACCTTAATTATCATATATTGATTTAATGTAGTAACTTATGTATGAAGTGGACTTTCTTTTACAACACCGATGTTATTTATTTAAATAGCTCGTAACGTTTATTTCGATACTCATTTCCAAATTTTTACGTGGTCATTTTAACAATTTTTGATTTATGTGTTGAGGTTTAGTAAAATAAAAAATAATATAACCCATACTACTTTTTTACACTAAAAAATTGAATTCAATTTTAGAAAATGATCAATGATTCCAATCCTTATAATGGAGTACATTAGGCGCTTTTAATACATATATATTATTCCACTTTTGATATTATAGGTACTTTTTTCGGTTGGGTTTTTTGCGTCCCATATTCATCTGTTTATTTAGTTAATATCATGAAAAACTCTAAACTAATATACTTATGACAAATTTATCCTAAACTAATTTTTTTATTACTAAAAATTCTAAATTGGTACGTTTGTGTTAAATTTACGATCCATTGATTTTTCTTAAATTTGATGAGACATGATAGTTGACAAGTGTATTATTCTAAGGTTTTACCCTTCATTTTTTCATGGTTTAATCCAATTTAACTAGAACTTTTGGAGGGTAAAGTTATCACAAATATATCTTAAGTGCACTAGTTTGGGATTTTTTGTGATTAAAAAAATTAGTATAAGGTAAATTTATCACAAGTATATCAATTTGAGATTTTTTTGTAGTTTACTATTCAAGTGTGGTTTTATCTTCCCATAATTGTTGATAACTCAATTATTCTTATTTATTGTGCAATTTTTTTAAAATTTTTTTTATTGTTGTTTATCATTTTCTTTTGTCTTTTCTCAAACCTGTCTTCTATATATGCTATTTCTTCCATCTAATGGCATTTTGGGTCCTTTTACACTTTTGTTGCATTGTTAGGTTGACTGAGATGTTCCTGACTCTCCCACTTCCCTCTCTTCTTCTCTTTCCATTGTCTTCTTCAGCCTTCAAACATGGAATGAGGGTTTGAACTAGTATCCTCCTCCCCTCTCTCTCATTGATTTTGGTTATTTATTTATTTATTATTTTTTATTATTCGTTCCCTATTTCTTCTTCTCTCTCAATTTAAATCTAGCAATTTAACAATTATGCTTATGGGTTTTCAATGCCCCAATGCTTTGTTCATGTACAAGTCCTTTGCTTCTAGATTTAATGGGGATCGCAAGAATTTCGCTATCTCGCTTATTCAATAAGATTTGCTCTCTTAAATGTTAGATATGTGTTCGTTTAACTTGTTTTGGTTGTCTTTGTATGGCGATGGTGTACAAGAAGCCCAATCTATTGTTTTGGTTGTCTTTGTATGGCAATGGTGTACAGAAAGCCCAATCTAGGTGTGCACCACTGATTGGTAACGCCATAGTTACTGGAGAATGAATTTTCTGCATGTGCTAATCATGATAAAAATATGAGATCCAGTGATCATCTGTCAATTATTTTGCTTGACCGACCCATTCTTATGGAATGAGCTTGTGTTTAACCTTGTTGTTGCTCTATTGATCATCCTCATATTTTGGATTTGGCTGGTTTTGTAATATTCTGGATTTTACTCTACTTTGATTTGCTTTTTAATGATGTTTATGCACTTCTCATGTATTTTGAGTAATGAATTCAATTTTCTTTCGACTAAAAAAAGGTTGATTGAGATTATTCCATTATAAATTTGATCCTTGTATAGCCAAATGGGACAATGCATTGAAAGCCATTGACTTTTCTTCTTTACTACTGCATTTACTACAAACGATATTGTATTGGACGAGATCCAAATCCCATGTGGGCGTGCCTCATGACTCGCCGGAATCAAAGGATTTAAAATTAAACGGACAACTTTTATGTCCCACGTGGGATCTACAATTAGAATTATCAAAACATTCTAGCGCAAAAAGAGATAGAAAGCTCTCGTGCAAAATTCATATGTCCCTTAAAAGGAAAATGACACAAACGGCCCCTAAATTTTGGCCCGATGTATAATGTGGTTCATAAATTTTTAACTTAGTCAATGTGATCCTTAATTTTAGCCCAATATGTGATGTAGTTCCTAAACTTTTAATTTGTTCAATTTAGTCATTGAACATATGAAAAATATTCATTTTTGTCTTTGAATTTGAATTAATAGAAGGAGAACATTGAATTTTTTTTTTCACATATATTTTAGGGATTAAATTGAACATTTATAAAAAAAAAAATCAATGGATTATATCAAACAAATTAAAAGTTCATATATTACATTGCAAATTGGTTAAAATTTAAGAACCATATTAAATAAATTAAAAGTTTATAAACCATGTTACATATTGGATCAAAATCCATGGATAATTTGTGTAATCATACCATTCTATAAGATTTTCTTGGTGGGCGTGCCAATTTTTTTTTTTTTTTTGAACAAGGCGTGCCAATTTATTATAGTCGCTGACACCCTTCCTCGTGTAGAAAGTCAACAACGGGCTACTATTGATCCACTTTCCTATCAAAGAAAATATAAACTATATATAAATATGGCCACTAGGTAGGGCTTGGTTCTCTACATATACATGCGTAAATCTCCATGCCTCTCCAAGACCAAAAACAATAACCCCCTCGAACGTTAATACCCGCAAAACGTCAGATTCAGCATAAAGCAACTGCCTTCTCCAATGTCCACCCAACAACGACAGCCCCATGTTGTGATCTTCCCTTTCATGGCCCAAGGCCACACACTGCCCTTACTAGACCTGTCAAAGGCACTCTTTCGCAAGAACATCGAAGTGACCATCATCACAACTCCTTCAAATGCCAAGTCAATCTCCCAACACTTACCAAATTCTCCCACAATTCAGGTCATCGAAATCCCATTCCCATCCAACGGTTATGGCCTCCCGAAAGGCTGTGAAAACACCTCCCAGCTTCCCTCGATGGACCTACACTTTGCCTTCCTCAGCGCCACCAAGCAGCTCAAGAAGCCTTTTGAGGATGTCCTAGCGTCCATGTCGGCTTCAGAGGCCGGCCTTCCTCTATGCGTCATCTCGGATTTCTTTCTCGGCTGGACCCTCGAGTCGTGCCAAGCCTTTGGTGTCCCTAGGCTGGTGTTCCATGGGATGAGTGTCCTCGCAATGGCCATTTCTAAATCCTTATGCCAACACATGCCTCATTTGAAGCCAGCGGCTTCCCAGAACCCTAGTTCTTTAGATCTTCCAGGTATGAGGGTCCCGTTTGACCTGGAGATCTCGGACGTCCCAGAGTCAATAAGGAATTTGGATCTGAACAATCCGGCTTGTCAGTTCTTGTGGGAAGTCGCTGAGGCCGATGTGAATAGTTGGGGCGTCATTATCAACAGCTTCGAGGAACTAGAGAGAAGCCATATCTCATCTTTCGAGTCGTTTTATCATAATGGAGCCAAAGCTTGGTGTGTAGGTCCTCTTTTCCTGTGTGATGATGACAAGAAGCTCAAAGATTGCGAAAATTTCAACAATTGTAATCAAACAAAGCATAGTCTTAGTGCAATGCAATGGCTCACCGAGCAAGTCATACCGGCGTCCGTACTATATGTCTCGTTCGGGACGCAGGCTGATGTGGCGAACACCCAGTTGGACGAAATTGCATTCGGGTTGAAGGAATCGGGGGTTCCGTTCATATGGGTGGTACGGTCAACGACCTGGTGTGTGCCAAAAGATGTGGAAGAGGGCATGAAATCAGGTAAGGGCTTGATAGTAAGGGAATGGGTCGACCAGCGGCAGATATTGGGTCACAGGTCAATAGGCGGGTTCCTGAGCCACTGTGGTTGGAACTCGGTTCTGGAGAGCATATCGGCAGGCGTGCCAATCCTGGCTTTGCCCATGATGGCAGAACAACCGTTGAACGTGAAGCTAGTCGTAAGCGGGCTTGGGGCGGGAATCGGGTTGAACTGGGCAGACTGGTCGGGACGAAGGATGTGTGTTCCCAGGGAAGAAATTTGTGACGGTGTGAGGGAGTTGATGGGTGGAGAGAAGGGGAGGAGGGCCAGGGAAAGGGCCCAAGCCCTAGGAAGAGCGGCTAGGCGAGCAGTAAAAGAAGGTGGCTCGAGCCATGAGACTCTCAACAAGCTAATCGATCAGCTATGTGGAGTTTCCGACGTTTAATTGAAGTTTTGAGGGTAAAATAAATTTGTAGACTCCTTAATTACTTACGAGATAGGCAAGGGTAATCATAGCGCAAGAAACACATGTAAACGCTCCTTGCTGTCCATTATGAGATGGAGTATGGATTTTTACTGTTTCTTAAAGTATGATCGATTCAATTTATCATGACAAGAGTCCGAGCATTTTTTTTATGCACCGAATTTAACTGGGCATATTTTGGAAAAGTATCGATTTATGACCTTTTTCTTTGGCAAAGGTTTCTCATTCAAACACTAGATGGGTGACTAATATCCATATCTTTGCGAGCTTCTCATGCATTCTCCTACTCTCTCAAAATCAATGACAAGATGAAGACTCATTTTCTTTTTTCAGTGGCTTGCTGTTACATTTGTGGATTGGAATCTCGAGGAAATGCTTAGTATGATTATGGAAGGATGATCTTCATGAGCACGAGCAATCACCATTCATCGAGTTCAAGCTGAATGCGGATTTGATGGTTCATTAGTTTAACGCGGATCCTTCATGATAAAGAGATGGTGGCCAAGTGCACTATTTTCCCCCATTATGTTCTCAATTTGGGGTCATCTTGTTGCAAGTTTCTTCCACTTCAGCATCAAATGCTGCCAGATATGTTGCTTGCTACAGCTTTGGAGGACTGGATAGTTTGGCACTCTCGGATTTGTTATTACTATAATTGGTTCTTCGATCATTTTTCCGCAAGGCGTATTGTGAATAGGTGTTGTTCCAATCAAATGTGTCATTTGACATTTCAAGCTCCAAATAGAACTTCAATTGTATGATGCTTGATAAGAAGTGAATAGGACTGAATCTTTCTCGCCAAAAATATAAAATAACTGAGCATTAGACCTTTGAAATCAGTGTAGGCAGTAGGAATGAATGAAAGTTCCGCTTACGAAGCAGCGTTATAACCATAGCTACTACTTACCACTGACAGAGAGCAAATTCATAATGTGATAAAGCAAACACAATAATGGTTTTCGCCTTTAACGGTGCCCTAATATGCCATGAAAGTCCCTCTTTCTGTCAAAAAAATGAACTTTGTCAAGCGCATGCTAGAATAGTGGGAAGGATTTTAAAGGAGTCAATATAAACACAAAAGCATTGTTAAAATATGTTTCTAGTTTGAGCCCAATGCGAAATTACGAATATTCCGAATTGAATATGTTGCGAACATTCAAAATCGAGCAAAGAAGATCCGAAGATCAACTTCCCAAAATCTGAATTTGCGTTGGAGAGTTTGGCCACTAATGACTTGGACTTGGACTTGGATTTTGTTTAAAACATACAGAGATATGTTTTGGATAAAATCATTTAAGATAGGAAATAGAATCCTATGAGAAGTTGGCAAAAGAATAAGGGTCTCACTTATATATATATATATATATATATATAGACTTATGGCCATGGATGGAAGGAGGTTGATCATGAAGAATTGGTCTTGAAGCGCCGTCTCGTCGTCGAGTGCTTGGGAGGGATTTTCTTTGTTGTTCTTGTTCATGAATTACATCCAAGGAAGTTTAGTGTTAAAGCCAATTAAATCTTGTGGTAAAATTTGCGTGTAATTCTTTCATGAGATCAAGAAATTATATCTTGAGAAATTTCGGGGCTAAACACTGCGTACGTTATTGGGTGTAATTGAGACTTGGGAAACACCAAAAGAGTGTTTGAGTAACTCGAGTGTGTAATCTCCTTGTATTACTTGATCTATAGTGAAATTCGCTGTTGCTCTCCCCGTGGACGTAGGTCTTTACGATTGAACCACGTAAATCTTGTGTTCGATTTATTTTCTTTTTCTGTCTATATTACTATTCGATCGCTAGCCCTATCGCAACAAGCATTTTCTTAAAATTTCATTTCAGATTTGAATCTTCTTATCCTACAAAATCGAGTGGAATACTCCAAAATAGGTAAAATGAAGCCATCTTTTTTTCAATTTTTTTTCCTCCGCTCACAGCGTGATTCTTTTCCTAATAAACAAACAGAAATTAACCAAACTGATATTGAATAGATTTTCTTATACTTCTACAGTGTCCTCTTGTTATTCTTTCTTTTTCCCACCTGAATCACTCCTCGTCACTATAGTATCATATCTTGCAAATGAGCGCATTCATTGAAAATACCATGAGTTCCTCACTAGATCATTCCATTTTGCCAAAACAATCATAGGTAAATTAACCTAAATACTGAATTTTAGTAACACATCGAAAGAACCCAAAATACATAGTTCGACGGTGGCAATCATACCTACTGCGGCAAATTGGAATGAAAAGAACGGAGTATGTACCCTTATATGATATCATATCAAAGGCATGTCGATAGCATTGTCATTGAGAGCTGTTGTTTCATGGATCTTGATAATCAACATGTTGATGGTTAGGATTCATACCATAAGCATCGATGTCCAGTCAATATGTCCAAACACTCCAAGAGAAGCGGACCTTACCTTGAATCCGCAAAACGAAATTCACTTGTATGCGAACATCAAATCACATTTACTGATTAGAGAGAATTATGCGACATTACATATTACAAGCGCACGTATTCTTCATAGTGTACAACATATATATATGGTAACTATACTAATCAATCGAATTTCTCAAAAATCTTGTCTTCGTCACTGTCGCCACTGTCAGAAACACGGGCCGCAGATCCGACTCTCCTGAGGAGATGCAGCGCAGCGAATGACATCCACAAACATCTTCTCGTCGCAAGGGATGCAGAGCTTGGAATCAGCATTGTAGTCGTACTCTTCTCGAGCTCGATCCAAGAGCGCTCTGAAAAGCGGGTGACCCAAGATTTTGATTTTGATCACGAACCGCTTGTGATTGTCTCCAACGTAGACCACCAAGTGACCCTTTGGGACGTCTCTGGGAATGAAGCCATTTTCAACTTCGCGATGCGTGGATGGCCAAAACACCCACTGGAGAGAGCAACTCTCGCAGGCCGAGGAAGAAGAAGAGATGGTGTTTCTGGCCAGTTTGCTCCACTTTTTCAGGGACGACCTCAGGAAATGTTTCGCCTTCATAGTCATTCTTGATACTTTTGTTGATGACTAGAGAGGTAGGGAGAGGGAGAGAGTGGGAGAGATGGGTGGTCTTGGTACGAAAGAGTAAGGCTTTAAATAAATGGAGTGGAAGAGCTTAGATCTTGGAGCATTAAATGGTTGGCAATTGGCGGGATGCACAGCTAGGCTGCTAGTGAAGGGGTGATTTCAGTTGGTTAGTGAAAAAGGAAAAAAAAAAGAGTGGGTCTAAAGTGGTGGGTCAAGATGGCTAGCACACACCGCTATTTGTGGAAGTTCTGATAACTTAACAGGTCATCATAACCCAACATTCTTTCCGTATAGAGGATGATAACGAATACTACCATTGCCGTTTTGATTGATAGGTTTAGGTTTTCCAAGGTGCACGGCTGATAATATATTATTAGAAGTTTGGGTTTTGAATATTGTAAAGACTTTTAATTAAATGATGAACAACCCACTTTTTTAAATGTCCTTTTACGGTCTATCAAATCATTTAGTATGCCAATTTAGTAGACTATGCCTGATAAATTAGGATTGCTCTATGATGTGAGTGTGGATCCAAGCAAACTAAGCAATCAAGACAATTTGTTATCGACTGATGTTAATTATTCCTATTTTGTCGAGCATTGAGTCGAAGTCCATCATGGTTAGCCAAGACCATTACGACTACAATGCAAATATACATCTATGTAAACGTAAAAAAGCTCGATCTTTACCTATGATATCTTGAGATATGTATTTAAATATTTGGTTTGATCAATCTCTGCAGACTCACTGAGATTGTCGTGTACAGACATAGGTTAAGTCTCCAGTTACGGGAAGAGAAGTAGCAAGATCAAGTGTTTGAACATCTAGCCAATCCCTTAAACGCACAGACTTTTCTCCTGCTACGAATGATATATCAAGTACTTTGCCTAGTGGTAATTATTCTTCTCGAGTTGCCCCGTTTCTGATGGCTCGTCTCACGCCTTTGTGTTGTACAGTTGCATTATGATACGAAAGTGTAAGAAACATGCATTTTGCATGATTCTATAAACCACATAATAAAAGATAGGTGAGATTCGTTGCGAAGACGCACAAGTTCTGGGGGACTTTATTGGGGGAGCTCTCTCTCTCTCTCTCTCTCTCGATCGAAGTGAAGACCCCACAAGTTGATTGTGAAGAAGAGATAAGATACGGGAATGGGATAAACTTTCTCGGAGATAGTGCGATCTTACATGCATGTGTATATGTAGTCATATTGGATATTATAAAATATATTGACTTTTCGTTAGAGGGAGAGAGATTTTGTTCGAATATGTACACTTCTTACGTACCAACTATGCTCAAGCTGCTTATTCAGTCAGCAACACCAGTCACAACGGCATAGATGTCGTTATTTGACTGAAGTTATGTGGAGTCGATATCTCATGATGAAATCCCTTTGAACAGCCTTGAATCAGATGGCAATGAACTAGTAAAGATTGCCCTGAGGAGCTAAGATACGTCTAAGGGGAATAGCTGTTGTCTGAACCAGACACATGCGCTCAATTACACACGGACCATTTTGTCCGATGGTACTTATTGGATTTACAAGTTAGGTCATCGAATTCCACTTTCGGATGCACACGGTTTATGTGATAATTCTTTGCCCAAGAGTAGTCTTTCAGTTAATTATCCGCACCATTGGAATACATATGACTACTACACAGATCTCATCGCTCATGAAATATTTGTGTAATTGTTAAGGTCATTATTGACTTAGAGAGTTCGTGCTAGTAAACCTGTTTTGAAAAGGTTACGTTCAGGAGACGTTAGATCTATGTTACAAGCCATCTATTCCTTGTTTACATCCTTGATTCCCCTCTACATATGTCTAGGAGTTGTTTTAATAGGTGGTTTTGTCATATATCCTATTAGAAAACTCACGTCACGTGAATGAACTGCTCATGTGAGCCAAATACGTTAAGACCGAATGATGAGATGACTCCCACATGAAATTTGCTTGATTAATTTTTTTCATAAAAAAGTATGTTAGGACCCTAAAAAATTGTTGGTCTTTAGAAATCAGTAAAGGGCATTGGGATTTGCACGTCGACATCAATGGATGGAAGCTATGCTAGGGTGTGGTTCATATTTCTCATCGACAAGATGGCATGGAGTGAGTGAGCGGGGGTCTAAGGGGCCACATGATGGGATTAGGGGTGCAACGCACTCGAGTCGTCACTTTTATAGTTTAAGCTCAAATTTTATTGGTAGTATGAACTTAGGCCCATAAATACCTACTATATATAATTTCTTTCTCTTATAATTGAGAGATGTACCATAGAGGAATAGGATGCTAATTATTGTGGAATTCTCTATTGAACGTAACTTTAATTTAAGGGTGAATTGAGATTAAATCTTATTTTTCTAATTTTCTTTTTCGCTTTTACTCCCTTTTTTTTGTTTTGTGATTGTGCGTCAAATTTTGACAAGCTAAGCATTTCGTTCTTCTTTCCCACGTATCTTCTTTTTAACCAATATTATAAACCTGCCTTTGCTTCTTTCTTCTCCTTCTCCACTGTGCGGACTAATCTCATAAACTAATCATAAGATATTCAAAATTCCATCCTCACTTTTGCAGCCGTACGGAGTTGTACAATTTGTACTCACAGTTATCCGGTGATTCTCTCAATGTTACGCTTCAAGTTTTCACAATTGCTCATCATTGCATGTGTCCATGCAGAGGATGGGCTCTGAACATCGTAATAATTATTGTGGGGGCATCAACTTGACTTGATTCTTGGGGCCACAAAAATTTACACGTCGAAGTTAGACGTGGATGAACAGTGAACCACTTCAATTTTTAAACAGCAAAACAGCTTCACATAAAAAAATGCCAATGTCAAAAAATCTCACATTTAATATACTCGAAGTTGTTATATCTGTTTTGGAGAGATTTAATTGAAGAAAATGGACTTTAGAGCTATAGTGGACAAGTAAGAAGTGGTGTATTAATATGGTTTTCTTATGAATTATCAACCATTTTAGCAGCAGAAGTAGTAAATTTGGTAATCAATCTATCTTACAATGATGAATTAGAAACTCGCGCACGTCTTCAAGTTGCTCATACTTGACCAAAAGTTGTTGAAGTTGTTCCACATCGGTTGTGGAAGAGGCTAGAGGTTAATTTATAAATGTAAAGGAAAACTTTACCCTTTGAATTAGCTTTTGGGGTGAAAGAGGTTCAAAACCACCTAATAAGAGCATAAGCATATAAAGTGTGAGGAAGGAACTTTACAACATGGTGTGTGTTTAATGTAAGGCGTTAATTCTTAACATGACATGACGCTCAATTAATCAAGTTTCTGGGTTTGATATGGTTGTGTTTGTGTAACTGAAGGGAACGATTCAAATCATTTCTTCTGGTGATTGAACTGCTTTTAGACATTAATTAAGTTAACATGCTAATGCGTTGTTTGCTTCAACACGATACAATTAGATATAATTTTACAAACAAAAATTTATCCTTAAAAGTTTATACAAATTACACTCATATAAAAGACAATAAATGATCAAATTAAACAAATCTATAAAAGAATTTAAACATAAAAAAGCTAATTCAATAGTACACTCTGGATCAGTAAGAAGTGAAAGTACTCGCTATCTGAAAACATGCGAAACATATTAACATGAGTTTTTGTGTTTGAATGCATTTGTTTATATACTTGTATCTAGATTGCCATATTTGTAAACCAGTTAGTATATGGTGTCATATTAACAACCTAGATGGTGATATGTTTTCCAAAATATGTTTATCGTGTTGTGTTGTATGACTCTTTTTATTGTCTATATTGTGCTTGCGTAACACGTTTATGAAACATCGTGTTTAAAATATCCATATTCATATTACCACCGAATTTTGACGCCACCTGATTAGTATGACACAATGGAAATTTCAACTCTATCAGTGTTGCAGTTAAGGTTGAACGGATAAAGTCGTTAGTTCTAATCAATCGCATGTCGGAGTTGAAGAGTACGGGGTCAGAGATGATTGATGAGCCAGCACATAGTTTCAATGATTCATCCCCCCACAAACATAGTCTGTGCTGCACTTAAGTTTTCTGATCAGGAGAGAGAGAGAGAGAGAGAGAGAGAGGGTCATCCCACCAGTGCAAAAGACCCAAGAAGATTTTACTTTAAGACCAGTAGTCGCCACACTCGTCCCTCAAAACATGTTAAGGAAATGGAATAATCCTGAATTCTATGCCACTTTTGTTCTTATCTATAATTTGGGAATGGTCGAATCTAAGATAAGTACTTAAACGGTTTCGTTTGAATTTTGAGACATAAAACTTGCAAGGTTTTTCTTTTTAGGTAGGCAAGATAAATATACATCTGGGAACATGAGAGGAAGGTTGACTCCACATCTCTTCTTCAAAAGAGACTATCATCGAATAAGTAGGTATAGTAGTTTCTTGCACCTAAAATAAGGTAGTGGAAATCGCAAGACTTCCTGCTGGGCTGACTTGTACTTTACACAATGTCTTATAACCAACTTATTAGCCCAATATCCTCAATTATAAAACACTATGGAATGGATTTATAGTTTGCCATCAAATAAAAATAATAATAATTCTATGGTAAAACTTTTTAAGTTTTCCTATTTAACGACATTTTTGTATAAAAATTGTGGAGAGAAAGAGTAAGGAATTGCAGCAAGTTAAGATAAAGGGATTCGTTCCCAGACAACCGTATAACCATACTTTTACAATTATCGCTTTGCATTCCAAACAAAAAGAATGAGTTACTCTTCCATAAAAAAAAATCTCAACTAATCTTAATTCTCAAATCACAAAATAGCCCCAGTTCCATTCTCATCCTTTATAACCACTATTAATCCGCCCTCGTGTGGGAGCAGGAGCGACGGTACTGTACTCCGGTGCCGTATGTAAGACATGCATTGTTCATCGGATGGGGAGACAGTTCAAGGTACTACATGCAGAAGCAGTATCCCGGGCCCCTTTTACATGCCCCCTCCACTATTTGTCTCATTTGCATCTCTAAAAGCCTCTGAATTCAAGGTTCCGGAGGTGCCTTGAGATTTGAGTATTTCTGAAATGTTAATAATTTTTTTTTTTTTAAATTTTACTCTTGCTATACTTTCATAATTGCAGAAATATCCTCGAAAACCCTTTCTTTACACAACGTTACAGGCAAAGGCCATAATCATTGGCCGATTTGGTTAGCCAACAGCTTGAGTTTCGCAAGGATTTTAAAATCCTTCATAAAGTGTAATTTTTTCCAAAGATAATAAAGTCAAAATTCTTCAAATGTGTCTTTAAATTACATTTTACCAAATATTATTTGCATTTTGAAAAAAAAAACATTTTCACTTAAAGTCGAAGATTTTCTCGTAGCAATTATTCTCTAGAGTTTCTCATTGATTGAAACCGGTAGACAACGATAGAATTGAGATTACTCCTGAGTCTTAAAATCGTAAAACACCCATACCTCGAATTCCTTGTGAGAAAGGCAAAACCAAATACAAAGCCAATGCCCCTTCTTCTGCACAACCATCAAGAAGAAGGCGAAGAAGGGGGAGTGCATGAACATGGAACCCAATGATATGATTGGACTAAGGGAGAAACACAGCCCCTAAATGCACGTGCAATCCTTCAGACTCTGATCAGTCTTCTGCATTCGGATTAGCTGGCTCGTACGTCAAATCAAATCAACTACTTCCCCCCTTCCCCCCATTCCCATTCCTGCTTCGTAACTCCTCCCCATGCTTCCTCCCGGGAAGCAAATCTCGAATCCTCCGGTTCGCTGAGAAAGTCGGTCGACATCGATCGCGATTAGATCGATTACAACTCTAGACGATGATTGATGTCAATGTGGGTCCCCCACCCGAATGTCACGATTACAGTTCACAATGATGTCCGCAGAGAGATTTCTGTATAGGTGCTCCGGTCAGCCACGTCGCGGTTGCTCATCCACTCCACCCCCACAAAAGGCTATGCATGTCTTGCGGTCCATCCCAAAAGCTGAGAAATATGACGAAGAAAGGTGTGGTATTGAAGACTCGTCACTTAGATAATGATGTAAGATTTGATGAACGATTATCATTCATTCAATTTTGATGATAAAATAGATCTATTTTTGTAAAATGAGAATATGTTATCATAATAATTTGGTAAAAATTATTCAAAATGACTTTTTAATTACGTCAATTGAGTCATAAATCTATGATTTGCTAATTAAGTTCATCTAATCAATTTTTGTTAGAAATCGCTGATGTGAATGCCGACCTTCTTAGGTGGTATAGTTTCCGTTGATGTTGATAATTTTAATAATATTTTTTTAATTTATTTATTTTTCTTTCTTCTTAACTTTTTACTTTTCTCTTCTTTTCTTTATTCTTTCCCTCCGCTAGCCTTGGGCAAGGGCTGCCCTCACTAACCTCAAGCAAGGGACTCTTGGACCAGGGCTAGCAAGGGTTGCCCATGTTGGAATGAGAGAGGGTCCCCTAGCATGATCCAGCAAGGGCGGCCCTAACCTGAGTTCGGTGACCTCTGTTGGCCATCAACGAGGTTGGCAGAGGGGAAAAGGGAAAAATACGAGAGAGAGAGAGAGAGAGAGAGAGAGAGAGAGAGAGAGAGAGAGAGAGAGAGAGAGAAGTAAACAAGAAAAATAGAAGAGAAGAAAAAATAATTCAAAAATAATAATAAAACATTATTAAAGATATTAATGTTAACATTAGTCGTGCTACATAGAATGACTAGCGTCAAGGTCAGTTATTTCTAGCAAAAAATAGCCAAATGGATTAAATTGACAAAATGTGAAAAAAGATTTAAGACTCAATTGATATAATTTAAAGGTTTATAATTGAAAAGGAAAACACTACCAAAAACCCAAAACTTTGCCCAAAGTGACAAATTTACCCACAACTTTTTTTTGTGATATGAAAAACCCCAAACTTTTCAAACTGCGACACATTTACCTCATCAATGGCATTTTTGTCTTTTTCTTTCTGTTTTTCCCTTCTTATTTTTTTCTCCTTCTTCCCTCTGCCGGCCATAGCGGAGTCAGCAGAGGGAAGTCGACGTTGGGTGAGGGTCGCCCTCGGCTGGGCCTCCCTTGCCCGACGCCGGCGAGGGCTTGGCGAGGGATGCCCTTGCCGGACTCGGGCGAGGGCGAGGGGTGCCCTCGTCGGCGTCGAGCGAGGGCGTGAGGGAGGCCCTTGCCCGACGCCGGCAAGGGCAGCCCTCGCTAGACGCCGGCTTCCCTCCGCCATGGCCGGTGGAGGAAGAGCGAAGAAAAAAAAAAGAAAAAAAAGAAAAAAATTTTAAAAAGTAAAAAAACCAAAATGCCCTATAATTTAGGGTAAATGTGTCACACAATAGAAGTTCGGGGTTTTTTGTGTCACAAAAAAAAGTTTAGGGTAAATGTGTCACGGTTGATAAAGTTTAGGGTTTTTCACGTTACAAAAAAAAGTTTGGGATAAATCTGTCACTTTAGGCAAAGTTTGGGATTTTCCGTGGTTTTTTCTCTAACTGAAATGCTAAAAGTACAATAGATTTAGAATTTTTGGATAATTTTTCCCAATATTTTGTACTTTATTGTTTTACTTTTCTATTTGGGATTTGCTTTGTTTTTACCCTCTCATGCATCTTGAGATCTTGAGATATGAATGAAAATTTTCTTTTGATGAAAAAAGAAAGAAAGGTGTCCTATTTTGTACCTTTATGTGTCATTATAGAGAATGCATTAAGCTTTGCAAGATAACTATATAAAGTAATAGAGCATTACAATATCAATTACAATTAATCAAGATCAAACAGAAGATAATGCATAATCCTAAGAGGTATATGAAATCAAGGAAAATATATCTCTAACATATTGACATAGAAGAATTCAAAGAGCACATCTTATCAAGCAATATGGAATATTTCAACACCCTTTCCACATGCAAGCTAGACATACATGTAGAATTTGATTAATAGAGTTGGACGAATACAAGAAGGGGCAAAATCTGACTCTAATACCAAGTTGAGAATTATGATGAAAGAGAGAGAAGTTTCATGTTCTATACATTTCTGTGTGTTATAGTATAGAATACGTGAGTGTATCATAGGTTTTACGATATAATCATTTAAAATAACAAAATATTGCAATATAAATTACAATTAGTCAAGATCAATCAAGGAAGATAATGCATGATCCTTAGAGATACATGGAATCAAGGGGAATATATCTCCAGCACAGAAAAGGTTATTCGCCTAGCATCTTACTCTTCGATTGGCTGGGTAGACGGATGACGAGCACCTCAAAACGTCTCAATTTTGCGGCGATGGACAACATTTGCGTTACTAATTTGCAAGCCTTGGGCCTTAGTTGAAGGACTCATTGGGTTCCGGCCCAACAGGCCTCATGGTTGTCACTCTTTTTCTAGAGTTCTTGTTGCGCCGAAGTTTGCTCTGTCAAGAAAAGCTTCGGGGCGTGATTGACTATACATACTTAGGAAGGGATGAATTCAATTTTACATGTTATATTTTAGTTATGAGTTAGAACCATGAAAAAATCCTACACGATAAATTTATCCTAAACTAATATTTTGACCAAGAAAAATCCTAAACTTGTACATTGTGACAAACTTACTCAAAACTAAGTTTTTAATCATTAAAAACCCTAAATCGGTTAGTTTTCATTTAAATTGAATTAATAACATGAAAAATCTCACATTGGTACACCTATAATAAACAGTGGGTAAATTTCTAAACCGGTATACCCGTTAACTATCACGAGTCATCCAATTAAGTAATTCAATGGCAAATTTTAATGGAAACCAACAAATGGTAAATTTGTCATAAGGATATGAGTTTGCGATTTAGTTTGAGATAAATTTATTATAGATACATCACTTTGAGATTTTTTGTGATATTAACCTTAAGTTAATCTAAATCTTGAGTATGGCTTACAGACTTTGACTTATTTAAAACCCGAAACACTTCGAATTTTCACATATACAAATATTGACACGTAGCGCTATGGTTATCATGCATCGATGTAACGTTTGCATTCATCATAGTTGGCATCGATAACAACTCTCATCGCCACAATCGTAGATCGGCTGCAAACGCCAACGTCAAAGCAGGTCCTATAAACCGGTTGCAACCGACACGCCCAGGCCTAATTATGAGCGCCCCAACTCCACTGGCCGTCGGTGGTGGACTTCCAAAGGAGCCACCACCACCAGACAAAATCAGAAGCCTCCTCATCCTCCCGTATCTATTTCCTTCGATAAACAATAGCCACGCAAAAGCAAGTGATCGTGACACTACTGTTTCTCTACATGGCATAAAAATATTGACAGGTGTACTTTCAGGTGAAATATCCGCGAAGTTCAAGATCTTATTATGGTGCGGTAGGAGTAAGTCACGTACCATATGGAAGGGATTGTAATGCGATTGTCTGATACCATATCTCATTGTCAATCGAAAAGTTATACAATGACATTTTACGGGATAAGTACACCATCGATGCCATAAGTTGTGTATGGCACTTACTTTAGTGCCAAAAGTTTCTGCCGGATCACTTAAGTGTCAAAAAGTTTTAAAAACGATTATTTTAGTGCCAACTTTGATCTAGTTGGCCGGAAATTTGACGTGGCACTTTTTTATTAATTTTTGAAACTGATGTGGCTCGCCGGAGAGTATAATCAGCATTTAAACAACAAAACGACGCCGTTTGGTGTGTCTCCCCCAATTCAAAACCCTAAATCTCCGGCTAGTCGCCGTCCTTGACGGCCCCCGCGCTCAGCGGTTGCGGCTCCAACCCCAACCCCGACCCCAACGACGGCCAAGTCAAAGGCCGTGATCTGGCCGGTGCTTGGAAAGGTCGTCGACGAGTGCGCCGCCCCCGATCTCTCCTTCTCCATCTCTGATCTCCCCGACGAGTGTCTGGCATGTGTCTTCCAGTACCTAGGCTTCGGCGACCCGGGCCAGTGCTCCCTTGTGTGCCGCCATTGGCTTGCGATCGAAGGCCAGAGCCACCAGAGGCTCGCCCTCCACGCCCACTCGGAGCTGCTAGACGCGGTCCCGGCTCAAAGAATTTGAGGACGTTGAAGCTGGTGAAATGTTACTGAGATTGGGACACGGTGTTACTACGACGGAGGCTGAGCGACGGCGGCTGAGTGACGGAGGCTTAGCGATTTTGGCCGAGCGACACGGCCGAGCGACGAAGGCCAAGCGACAGCGGCTGAGCAATGGAGGCCGAGCGACGGCGGCCGAGTGACAGAGGCCGACCAACGGCGGCTAGGCGACGGAGGCTAAGCGACTTTGTCCAAGTGACGGAGGCTGAGTGACGGCGGCCAGCATTGGGCGAGGATCGGACAAAAAAACCCTAATTTCAATTAAAAAAAAAAAAATGTTTTCTCGAGGCCATCCACTTACGACGGCAAAATGACGTCATTTTCTTAAGGAGGACGGAAAACGACGTCATTTAAAGGCATTGTCGATGTTTTTTTTTTTTTTAAAAAGCCACGTAATCATTTTGGTCGGAATCTCTTGCCGATGGCACCAAAGTGATCGTTTTTCTTCCGATTTGGCACTTAAGTGATTCGACGGAAATTTTTGCCACCAAAGTGAGCACCGTATACAACTTATGGCACTGATAGTGTACTTCTTACCATTTTATGGCAGATCCAGTAATTCATATAGTATATAATGGCTACACATAACTTTAATTAGACCTTGACACGTGTACTTTCAAGTTAAATATCCGTGAAATGCAAGATTTTATTGGGTGCGTTAGGAGTAAGTTATGTATGAAGAGGATTGTAACGTGACTGTCTAATATCACATCTCATTGTCAACCGAAAAGCCATACAATGACATTTTATGGCAGATCCAATAGTTTCTACAGCATATAATGGTTACACACAGCTTTAATTAGACCTTGACACGTGGAGGAATGATTTAAGGGTTTCGTGGAGTCACTTTTATTTCATTTTTAATCGACAAGTGGGTCGAAAATTTGGTGTGAGTTGGGGACCCTAAAGACAAGTGCTGGTTGTTACCAAGGAAAAAATAAAAATAAAGGAAAATTGAGTGCTGGTAACTATAGCTGGTGGGATTGGATGTTTCAGTGGGTAGAAAAGTGGCATGATCTTTAGGATAAAGTTTACCATGAATTGAAACGTCTAGAAGTTCTTAATGACCAATTTAGTAACCAATCAATTCTTGACTATTTTTTTTTTTATTCTCCGGAACAAAATAAGAACATAACTCCATTTGAAAATGTTAGCTAATTTTTTTACTCCTTTCGACGAATAGATTTACAATAGTATAAAAAAATAGAAAAAAAAAGTTACATTTTTTTTTTCTTGAGAACAATTTTAAAATCAAGCCAATTTCTTTTTCCCCCTTCTCTTTTCTTCTTTTTCTTTTCTTCTTCTTCCTCCTCTAGACAAAATCACTAGCCTCGGTGAAGCTGATGGCCTCACCAAAGCCTTGTCTTGGTTGGGCAACCTTAGCCTCGCCTTGGCTCGACGATGCTCGACCTGGCCTAGATTTGACAAGGTCAAGCCTCACCTAGGCATTGCGTGGTGGCCTTGCCACGATCGGGTGAGGTTGACCTCATAGTGGTTGGGCAAGGCTCAACCTCGCCAGCCCTCAACGAGGTCACTAGTTAAAGGAGGAAGAAGAAGAGAAAGAAGAAAATAACATAAAAGGATAAAAATCTCATAATATTATTAAAAATTAAAACAAATTTTATGGCAGAAAATTTTTTGAAGATTGTACCAAACGAATTTCTGTTCTTTTTTATTTCAGGAATATAAGTTTTGTATGACTACCAAACGCCTTCAATGCTTAGAAACTCGTTTGAGGAATAGAATAAAAAAAATATTCTTAAGCAGAATTTGTTCTAAAAAAAAGAATGATTATAAAATAGGCCCTAAGTGTCGTAGTAAAAATTGCCAGATGAATGAACTAATGTGGTGTTTACCATAAGAAGGCCAAACAGGTAGACGGACAGGATGGTGTTGTGTGGCAATCCACGTGTAGGGAAATCGGCGCGTTGAGCATCACAGGGACACAAGCCAATGACAGTTTGCCAAGTATCAAGAGTAGGCAAGCAAATGAGGAGTTAGCGCCTGTTGGAAGGGACGAGGGATGCAACCGAGTCACAAAAAAGGATTATAGAATAGGCCAATCGTGCTAACGAGCCCTGTACTGAGCCTATTAAGTCAAAACTCACTCAAATACTCCATTCGAATAGGGATAAACAAGGATCCTGCCACCAATTCAGAGTTACTCTTGCATAGAGTAATGTTTTTTTGGTAAAGTTGCATAGAGTAATGTTCCATGCAATAAATACGTAAGAAATGATAATTGTTAGTAAATTCAGGAACCTATATTGAGAAATAACGTGTCACTTCTCATAAAATGAACGAATTACGCCTCTAAAGCAACACTCATTTAATAACTACTTTGAAAATCTGTCCCTTTTTTTCCCTACTCTTAACTATGTTGCCCAAAAAGTTTTCAAAATCCTCACAGAATATACGAAATAGTCGGATGGAAAAAAGCACGATATCAAAATAACACGACAGAATTAATGAACGCAAGGAAAAATGTCGGGGTGCAAGTTTTCCATATATGTCGTGAAGGTGGCTAGTTTTCTGAAAATTTGAGTGGAATCAAGAAAGCTAACAAGAAGCATATTCATTACTATTCATGAACAAAATAACAACAACCGGTTCTCAGATGGAAATATGGTCGTATTCGTTATATACACAATGTGTCAATGGACAAATTGTTCATGCCATACGCTACTGGTTTCCAACTTTTCAGGTAACAATTTCACTTTTATTATTTAACTACCTTTAGCTTCACATTTTGGATATGTAAATACTTATGGACAAAAATGTAATTTCAATGATTTAAAAAATATTCACATGTTACTTCAATTAATTCTTTTAATTTCTATTATCTCTGCATCTCTCTATTTGTACAAATTATTTATAGTTTAAAAGATCCCAAAATCATTTTGCAAGTAGAATTCAGTCTTTTTCATATTTTCTAACTCAAAACTAACCCAAATTGACATATTTTCACTCATTTTTTATTATCAAAAGAGCATAATAATTGTGTTCAAAAACTTTTGGATGATAATGAAATGATAAGCATAACTGACACGATCACGACACACACAAGAATTGCCAATCCTAAATTCAAAAGTCCTTTGTTACTTATCTAAAATCGGTGAGAGTTCTTTGAAATAGTTGTTAAGAGAAGCATGCCAATCAATTCAGTGAGAATAATATTATATGCGCATAGTAGTTTCCACTTGCATTTGCACCCTTGGGGTGATTGAACATTGCTAAGAGTTGGATTGGTGTAACTAATTCTATTCATGATCTGATATCTGTTTAAAAGGATGTTTTGCGTGCTCAGGATTGATTCATCTCAAGGTGGACATCCTTGCAATAGAATTGAGAGAGAATTGAAAGGGGGGGGGAGGGAGAGAGAGAGAGATCACCAAACTTACGTTTGCGTTGCAATCAGGGCAACGTTGTTGACTTTGGTTAGAATTGTATCTTTTGGGTGTGTTCAACGATCAAATGTCGTTACACCTACCCACCTGTGGGCAGCCGTGTTGGCAAGAGCTTGGCGCCCTCATCCTGGAGGTCGCATGTTCGAACCGTGTGATTGTTATCGCGATTTAAGTGGGGGGCGTGATGGTGGGATGCTACGCTAGTCTTCCCCTAGGTATAGTCGTGACTACCGGGGCGTAAACCCGACGGAGGTCGCGGATCCTCAGTTACCAAAATAAAAAAATGTCATTACACCTCCTAGATCAAAGCCTCAACTCAAAAGAGTCGCACATGCCCGAATTCTTGTCATGCGGGATTGGTTCTTTAAATGTTGATTTAGATTGGATTTGCTTGTCGTCAACAAATGAAAATGACGATTTATCCTTCTTCCCAGGTTTTTTTTTTTATTGTTCTTGGGGCTCAACATCTAATATCATGTTTTTACCAAAAAAAAAAAAAAAAATCTAATATCATGCTAGTTTTACACAAGTCATCTATTCACAAAAAGCTGTTTAGGTTTAGACGTACCAACTTTGCATGGACCCTCTACTCATATTTCCCCACATATACATAGCTACACATGGGAAATAGTTCACAGCAATTCATGTCTCTCATGTCTATTACCATAAAACTTTTGCGGCCCTCGTTTCCAACCACCACCACCATCGACGTTGTGATCCCATAATTCCAAATTCCTTCTTTAATGGCATCTTGGCCACCATGGCAAAAAGTTGTTTAAGTTTAGACATGCCCGACTTTGCATGGACTCTCTACTCATATTTCCCGCATATACACATCTAGCCACACGTGGGAAATAGCCTGCTAAACTTCATGTCTCTTGATTCAACCATATCCATTACCATAAAACTTATGTGGTGTTCACACATAAATTTGGATGACCCATTTAATCATTCATTACATAGAAAAATTAGGATTCAACTTGGCCCCTAAACAAAAAAAATATATATATCATTTCAAATGCATATAGTTTTGAAGCATTTTGCTTTAATAATTAAGCTCATTAATTGCATTTAATCAGACCGAAAATGGATGAACTTAATTAAAGGTTTTAAACTTAATTGAATTATTTGGGCAAAGCCTATAAGGGAAGCAAAATAGCCCATTGCAGATCAGGATGGCAAAAATGTACATGGTAAAGTGGGGTTATAAGCTTTAATTGAGTAGGCCCATGATAATTAGAATAAGTAAAAGACTTTGAGTTTAAGGAAATAAAGCACATTAGCACTTTAATAAGGCTGAAATTAAGTCTGGATAGTAGAATTAGACCTAGGTTTTCACTATAAATACATTTTAGGTCTTCGCAACATAAGGTCGGCAACATTGCAATTAGAAGCACACAAAAGGGAGGGGGCGCCGGGGGGGGTGTGTGGGGTGGTGGGAGTCGCGGCCAAGAATCCTCCCTCATGGCCACAACATTGGTGCCGCCCACCGCTGCTCTCCATTGTCACGATCCTCTCCCATGATCAAGCCGCTGCTCTCTATCGTCCGAGACCCCGCTATGCTAGTCCTGACCATGAACCGCCTGGCATTGTCGCGTCATTGTCGAGCCATATCAGTAGCAAATGGCCAAGTGATCCTATCTTCATCGAGTTGTTGCTACCTTTGCCAAGACTACAATGAGCTAAGCAACAACAGCCATCTTCGATGACGATGACCGAGAGCTTCATCGGAACCACTGCAAGCAACCTCACCGTTGCCGGCCTTCAATCACCAATTATGGAATCAAATCTTTGAATTTGGTAATTATTCAATCTAAATTTGATTTTGATATCTTATTGCCTACTTTGTGCATATCGATATCTAATTTTGATCTTTTTAGATAATAGGCATATTTAAATTAGTAAAATGGAAAATTCTAAATAAGAGTTTGAAGTGCTTTCATTTTTTCAAATAATGGCATAAAATGGATTTCGTTTCAAATTAGGGTCTGAAGTGCTATCATTTTCTCAATTAAGGGCCTGAAATAAATATTGTTTCAAATAAGGGCATGAAATTGCCATATCAGTTTTAAAGAATGACTTAACTCACCAACTAGCACGCCCTTGTCGCCTCCACTGCTAGTGATAGTGGGAGATGGTCAGCCATGGGCTGACAAAGGTCGTCGGGCCCTGGCTATTAGCCGGCGACCCTTGTTGACTTCAAGTAAGGGTTGTGGCCCTCACCCAAATCGACAAGGGTCACTGGCCCTCGCCCAGATCTAGCTGAAAGCTACCACTAGCGGCCAACCCCCACTAGTGGTGGCCCTAAACCAAATTTAGGTGAGGGCCAACTTGATCTAAGTGAGGGCTACGACCTCACTCAGACTTGGGCAAGGGTCACCGACCACTAGCTAGGATCCAACGACCCTTGTAGACCCTTGGCCAACCGTCGCCCACCATTGCTGACCATTCTTGGTGATGGTGGGTAATGGTGACGAGGGCTTAACCCTTGCCTGATTTCCAACCTTTATCTTGTTTTTTTTTAAAGAAATTATTTTTTATATAATTTATATAATATTTAAAATTAAAATTGCATTGGACCAAAATGCCCTTGATTGGCCGGAATATTTAGTCGGTTGGCAAGGTTAGGTCCTTAGTTGAAATTGTCATGACCACTTCATACTCTTATTTGGAAATTGCATGGCAACTTTAGGCCTTTATTTGAGACAAAATCTACTTTGGACAATTGCTTGAAAAAATGAGGGCATTTCAAGCCCTATTTAGAATTTTCCATTAGAAAAAGTCCTAATTCAAAACGTGTGCATAATTGGTAATTTGATCTTTAGGCATTGACATAGGGTTTTGGATTGCACGAAAAACTAGTAACTTGATTTTTTTCAATGTGAATTGAATGGAGTTTATCTTTTGTGATTTAGAGCTTATCTTGTTTGATTGGTTTCCTTATTTGGAAAATACAAAAAGATTGCACCTCATAACGGATTAGGAAAGGTTTTTAGATAAGATTGCATGTAAGATATTATCTAAAAGTTTAAGTTAAGTTTCCAAGTTAAAATAGGATTTAATCTCATTTATTTCCTAGTTAGAATTTTATATTATCTCACTTTAGATAATTTCTTTTAATCAATTATTTATTTCGAATTTTACAAAAAAAAAAAAAAGCTAAAAAATAGCATGTGCATATCATATAGAATAGGTTGCATTATTATCTTGCCATGTCATCACATCTTGCCACATCATTTATACGTCATTACCATCAATGCCATGTCATGAATGCCGAGTCACCATGCCATGTCATTTATGTCGCGCCGCATCCTCGGGCACACACCCATCCATCAATTGGTCAATTAAATAGCGACGTCCCATGACACATCTTCAACCCATTCATTTTAATATACAAGCGGAAGCATATAAATAATCCCCAGACAATAAAACAATGGGATAGGAAAGTAGGACCAAATTTCAAACTTTTAAAACAACCACACTTATATACAAGGCAAACCATAATGCATATATATACAAGGCGAACTACTAGTTAAGTTCAACTTAAACAAGCTCATAAAACACAGTCTGCAGATAGGGGTGGGGTTTCAATCCTCATCAGGATTCTTCTCTGGGTCCTCCTCTGGGTCCTCTTCTTCCTCAACGATCTCTCATTCTTCCATACTCCAGCTAGAGTCTACGGCTGAGCACTCCGAAGAGTCAAGATCATCACCAAGCTTGGGATCCTTCGCATCCACCACCGATCCGCCCTTAGGATCCGTTGTCCCATTCCCGAACGCTACCTCTAAAATGTACAAAGGTACATCAGATTCCGGTACATGGCCCACCCTTCGTCCATCATTGTAATGGCGATACCATGACCGGTATTTGTGGGGCACCTTTTGAGGTTCACCTATGTCAACCCAGACAGTGGATTTAACCAGTATATATTCCAAGCCTTTAGGGTGATGGTGTATAGGAATATGACAACATATCTCAATGATCTCCTCAGGTATACCAAAATGCACGGGGGAAGATGGAAATGTTGCTATCTATGGACCTGAAATGTTGTCCCACAATGGAGTGAGACTACGTCTTAGCAAGTTCTACCCCCTAAGACCTGATTAGGAAGCAAATACGCCCTAAGGGCTGCCTAAGTACAACATGGGTTAGAGGGCTTACCTTGGCTTCAGTTCCACCCTACAAATCAATATCATTTACAGATGCCTTAAATCACATAAATCAATCAATTCATAACATCGGATCAAAGCATTGATCAATCAATCTAGTTGATTGCATGTCATCACGACCATCTCATAGTCAACCTATTCAATACTATCTAAAAGTTCACCCATAATAAGACTGCTTGCTCTAAGCTGATAAATATATAGTATAGCTCTCGATAAGCTGATAAATAGTGTACTGCTCTCGTTAAGCTGACATATCAAACCCTTGAGTCGATATAGCACACTAATAATGCTCTCTCTAAGCTGATCATATTGCTCTCGCTAAGCTGATTAGGTATATTGCTCTCACTAAGCTGACATATCAGAACCCGTAGTTTAATATAGTATACCGGTATACTGCTCGCAAACTAAGCTGACATATCACCCATAGGTTGATATAGTATACCACCCTAACCATTTAATCAATTTATCATTTTTTTTATTGTACTTGCTAAAAATAGCCGTGTGTAAGTACACAGTTGGCCTTAGCCAAAATATAATAATTTCACTTTTTGAACATCCTACCAGTTTCAACAGCCCATAACATATTTTTGGCGCTGTAAACCGACGCCTGGTAATTTTCCAATTAATTACCAAAATCACTTAATTTATGAATAAAATCCTAAAATCACAATCAAATCAATTCAACATAAATTAGAGCTCAAATAAATAAATAGATTGCACCACAATAACCAGCATAAAATTCTGATTGCCGACTATCCCGGTCTAATTTCTAGAAAGTAAATAAATAAATAATTACTGAAAATATTAAATAAATGTAAATAAATCCAACTTAGGCATGTAATCCCTAATTGGACGCCGAAACGGACCCATAAAAATTCCAAGGTTCGTTAAATAAATACTAGGACATGTCTACTTGCTAATTGCACTAATTATCCACCTAACATGTATCGGGAATTATCTAAATTCACTAATCTAATCTAATCTAACCACTTAATCCATCTTAGTCTAAACTAATCAACCCCTAAACGTGATTAACCAACTAAATAATGATTAGTGAGTTAAACTCACTTGTTCAGTGATCCGAGCGGCTCAAATCGATGGGGACGCAACGGGGAACGATTCACTCCAAAGCAGGCCTAGCTTTTAGGGACGAGAACCACCTCAAAACGGGCTGAATAGTGGCCTCAAGACCCACTATTTTTGCTTCTATTTTGAGCTGTAAAAGAGAGAAAACGAGGCTGGTTCGGTGAAGCAAGGGCAGCGGTGGACTGGCAAAGGCAACAATGGCTCGGAGGGGTGGTTCATGGCGGTTGGTAGCAGCTCACGGCGGCCTAAGCTGCTCAAGATAGCTCCTAAAACTCGAGATAGGGCTGCTGTGGCGACGGGATCACATGGTGGAGGCGGAGTAGCAACGGGCTGGCGTGGGATGAAGATGGCGCTGCTTGGGTAGTCCAACGGTCATGGCGGCGTGCGGCGTGGACAGGCGGCTCAACTGCTTCTCTCTTGGAATTTCTGGTCTTCGCATGGCAGCTTGGATGGAGGAGGAAGGAGCTGGTCGTCAATTGAGGGGTGAGAGGGGGCAAAAGGGGGCCACTTGGTCCAAATTTTCTCTTCCAATGTCCCCTTGACCCTATCCCATCCACAACTACATCCCTTGGCTGAAAAGCAGCCACCACCACCCTTCTAGAAGCTAATTTGAAGTGGTCCAATAGTCATAGGTGGGTACATACGAATTTCAAGCATTTTTCCTCAAATTGGACTTCATGTCTTTCTTAAATCAACATGAACCGGCCTCTATAATTTCAATCAACCCACCATCAATCATCTTAGCATTTTTCCTCACCAACACAACCCATTTGCTTCCCAATTTTGCAATCAGAAACGATTCCCGACTTTTTTTGGACAAAAACGACACTACCTCGACTTTTTCCCAAAAAGTCTCGGTTTGCAGAAAAATATTTTGAGACTAAGTCGACGCTCTTAGAATTACTTGTGACACGACAGAACTTTCAATTTCTAAAATTGGACTCAAATTCGCAACTAATTTCAATCTGGCGCGTTTTTAGCGTAACCTAGGCTACCGGGTAGGTTTCAAAAATTTTATAGTGCAAATGACCCGTTGTTGATTTTCTTCGAGCCACAATGAACCCACTCGACACATTGGTGACTCTCGATTGTCGTGAAAATCTCGAGAATTCAAATATGAACATAGGGTACCAAAACGATAAAAAATCAGTCTAATATCGGCCGACGAGAATTTTCCAAATTAGTGGAGTCACCCACGTTTTGCCACACATCTTTGTTGAACCGACCTATTTCTGATCTCTAATCAATTTTTAACTGTGCCATAATGGCTTCTAAAGATGAGCACGATCGAATAGCCGATTACTAGTCGAATTCTCAGGTCTATCACATTAAAATTCCTTAATGGCTTACCTGGATAGTCTAGTTATCTCGAGAATAATCAGCTCTGAGAACAGCCCTATAAGCACGTCAATGAAATGCCCAACCTATTCAATAGAAAACAAAATTGAAAATTTGGGATGTCACAATTTAGATATTGCATGTTAGGTTTATTTAGTAAAGGTTGCATGCCATGTTAAAATAGTTCTTTAAAATAAGGTCATGTAGATAATGCTTTTCATGTCATGTTAGAATAATTTATTAATTGCATTTAGATCTAAATTTACATAACATGCATTGCATATAGTTTTAGCTTTCATAAGAAGAGAAAACCCAAAAAGAGTTAATTAGAATTGCATATGTATTTAGAAAATCATTTTTAGGCTAGGTTTAGTATACTTACTGCTTTAGATTAATTCTTAGTGTTTGAAATTTTTTTTCTCGCAATTTATTTATTTATTCCATTAATTATTGAGTGTTATCTTAATTAATTGCACACCCGCATACTTACCCCTCATATGTTAGTAGTTAGGTTTAAGATTAATCTAAATTGCTTGCAAAATACTTTTATAAATAAAAGAGAAAAGGTACCAAATGGGTGTTAAAGTAATCTAGCATAATTAAGTCCTTGAATTCATTAAGTTTTTGGTTTGTTGAAAAAAAGTATGCTCCCATACCTTACTTGTGTTTTTAATCAACAAAACAAAAAATTGATCGGTGGCAACACCAAAATAAGATTAGCTTGCATATTAAAATTGAATTGAAAGTTGCGAAATGATAAGGGTTTGGGAGATATCCATTAGCTAACCCTAGGTGGTTCACCCAAGGGAATGTCGCGACAGGCTATCCTCATCTTAGACCACTGCCGCCATTGAGGTTGTGATCCCAAATCCCAAAGTTCATCTGAATTAAACTTCACTATGGACAACCTCCGTGGGGACAAGATCTGGTCTGCGTATATAAACATGACATGTTACATGATTCTAATGGACGGGCTACTTAAAATTGAATAGTTTCAAACCTACCTAGCTTTCTGCCATTTTATTAATATGCTTTCTTGTTGGGAAATTAAAGATCAGAGTCACTTAGAGGCAAAAAAAACAAAAAATGACGTGGTACAGTTATGATGGGTGAGTGAAGACGCGATTGAAAGCGAGATATAACTCCAGCCACCTAATGAAATCAGCAAATTGTGTACTATCGACGATATACAAAGATGTAGAGTAGGCGGGAATACAAATATACCCTAGCATGAAGTTATCCCCATGGATAAGAATATTCATAGAAGCGCCTTTTTCTGCATGACTCCTAAAAAATTATGGGGCACTATTTGTTTTCCCAGTAAATAAAAAACTTGACATCTTAAAGAGATTCGAACAGGAAAAACCATTATGTTAGTGATTGACTTTCGTGAGATCCACACATTCCCACCAAAGTTTCCTATTTGGGCTGCTAAATCCGGACAAAAAGTTTCCTCTCAGCCATCATTATGGTTCCATTAAATACTATAAATTAGTGCAATAATTTGTGAATCCAATGAGCTTTTTCTCAACTTTTGGTGGAGAGCCCATATACTTCTTTATTTCAATATCATCCCAATATCCCACCATATGTTCACCCCATATGTTCACCCATCTATATATAGTGAGTGCACCTGAGTCCTCACATATAACTTCCTCCTCAAATTCCTTGTGTCCGAACTATCTTATCTCTAGTCTTGTCTTCCTCCACAATTGTTGCTGTGAGAAAAATGAAGCTTACGGTACTGGTTTTGTTGGTGATGATGATGAGCTTTTGCTTGGTGGAGCCAAGGAAGGTCGCTTTGGATGGGACATATGGGCAAGAGCAGAGAAACCAAGTTGAGAAGAGCAAAATCCCCATCGGCGAAGAGAAAGGAAGGGATGTCGAGTACAAAGAAGCTAGCAGTACTATCGACAACCACCACACCATTCCCAGAGAAAGCTACCCGACTGGACCCGGAAGCAGCATCGGCAGTGATGGTAGCGGCTGAGTATAGAGAGAGAGGAAGGTGTGTAATAGCATACATATATGTGAGGTTCGAGTTCTGGGATAATATCATGTGAAATAGTGATGAAAGCCGCAACATTGTTGCGTGCGTAATTAGTTTCCAGAACACCTGTTAGTTTTTAATTCTCGGTTTGAGCTACTGAGTTGTGGGTAAGCACGTACAACTTTGTTAATGCATGTATGAGAATATGCGCTTGTATTCGTGTGACTTTTGCCAACTAGGTTTTTATAATTTGCATTGTAATGCAAAAGTCTCTATAATTAGCGGTATATATATGGCGCAGGATCATTGTAATACAATCACTTACTGGCTCGAAGAAGACTACGAAGGAAGAACACCATAGAACCAGCTTTGATCTTGGGTTAAGTAGATGGAGTCAAGCAGTTAATATATTGAATTTAGGTTATTGATTTTAGTACTTCGTTTAGCTACCAAAGCGATAAAGTCTGAGAGTTCTTCTTTAGATGCCAATCTCATGAATCAACGGAAAAGTGATATTCAAAAATTGATTTAGAGATGATGAAAAAATGCAAGCTTCCCTATTCTACATCTTTCAAAGGATGTGTTTTGTTTTTGATAGAAATATTATATGGTTTAGATGTCTTGCACCAGGAAACGACTATACCTCTCCGGACGTGATTTCCCAGCCTGACCATACCGGCCCCGGATAATTACAAAGTCACAAAAATCGATAACTCCTTTTAGTGGCCCCAACAAATTCGATGACGGGTGTCAAAAATGGAACCTTTCGCTTCTAGAGATGATTAGACCCCAGTACTTAAAGTTGTGTGAATTCACAAAGAGTTATTTGATTGAAGGTTGTGTTATGCATCCTCTTATATATACCGATACTACAAGTTCAAGCAAGACATGCCTTATAAAGAGCCTTATAAAATCAAGGTTTTTGAGGACAACTAAGAACCTAAAGCTGAGGTTTCTTAAGACAACCTAGAACCTGAAGTTGAGGTTTCTTAGGATAACCAGGAACCTAAAATTGAGGTTTCTAAGGACAACCAAGAACCTTAAGCCGAGGTTTCTTAGGACAACTTGGAACCTGAAGCAGAGGTTTCTTAGGACAACTTGGAACTTGAAGCTGAGGTTTCTTAGGACAACCCGGAACCTGAAGTCGAGGTGGTTATGGTTTAGGGTGACCAAAAACAAAAAACAAGGGTTATGGTTTAGGATAACCAAAAACCAATCCACTAGGAGAACACGTATTTTGAAAAAGGATTTAGGGATTGCTCAAAAGCCAAACTTGTGAAATCATTCAAACATATCTTGGTAAACAATGTCGATTATCAAATCCCTTCGGAGAGGATTTTAACAAAATGAGATTCGATTAACCACCTAAGGGTTAAATCAAATATGTCAAGTAGAAATATCCTAATCAAAAGAGGTCTTTCACATTGGCTCTTAAAAAGGGCTTTTATTCCCAACCATTGATGTGGGAAAATTGCTTAAATCTCAATAGAGGTGCCTCACTCAACCTATGTCTAAGGCTTTCAAAAACGTTCACAGTAAATACAATTCATTGATCAAAAGGTATTTTGAAAGTATTGTAATGACGGTTTGGTCATGGACTTACACAAAGGGTATGCACTTTGAGGCCAAGAAACGAATATTAAAATAATATTTTCATCAAGTTTACAAGTCAAGAACCTCGAAGATAAGATAAGATAGGATTGTTTTCACTCCTTCTAGCAAAACTCCTATGTGAAATCCTCATTTTAACTCAAACAATCCCAATCAAAAAAGACTTCGGACAGGGGCTATACTGTTGGGTCGAGTGAGGCTTAGAAAGGCTTGAAAAATTTTTAGATATCAAGGGGTTAAAAGTGAGTGATCATCTTGGCATTATTACCATCACGCAACTTTTCAGAAATTTGACTCTTGAAATTTAACCTATCTCAAGAGCCTTTTTGACTATTTATCTTGAGACATGAGGGCTTCACTCTCTTTTCTAATGACATAGCTCATAATACATGTTTTGCAAAGCTTTTCTTTTTGTTTTTGTAAATGATCTTTTGCATGACCATTGATTTTACTTTCTTTGCATTTTTTTTCTTTCCTTTTCATGGACATTGGGCTTACTTTTACCAAGCACACTATTTTTTGATACCCCCTAGTTTTCACTCTCTTTCGAATATTTAGGACTCTCGAGTGGTATTTACAAATATGACCAACATTCTCAATTTTGTTAGTAAATCACATGCCTTGCCCTAGTGTGAGGAGATAATCATCACCTAGGGTTATGAATTGCATAAGGTTCAAATTGGCTAAGCAAAGGGTAATTGTGTTTAGGATAGTGAACGGAATGATTTTCGTCACTTCAGGATACTTTGAGCTTCGATAAGAAATCACATGAAGTTAGCACAAGAAAATTGATGCAAGTGAAAGTAATAAAATCTTGATTTTTTGCTCCAAAATTTTCAACCAAGACTCCTTTTTTGCCCCCAATGTGGGGTTGTTTTTTATAGCGTTATTTTAGAAATGCTCCATAGATGGCTCAAAGTGGCTTGCAAGGGATATCGATAGTGTTTGGAATTGAGAAAGAAAATGCCTTTATCATCTCAAATCATGTATTCACTGTAAATGAACCTTATGCCCTAAGACATTATTTCACTCAATTCTCTCAAAGAGTGCATCAGATGTGTTTGGCAAAGAGGTTGCCTCTCATCATTTTAGACACTATCACTTGGCATATTTAACAATCTTTTTTGGGTTTTTCAAAACACATTTTGGTTAAATTCAACTCCCTAGGGAATGAAAATGTACCAATTTTTTTTCTGAAAAGACATGTTCTCTTGACTTTACTGGGAAGACTTTTAGAAACAAAGTTGAATAAAATTTGTGAACAGAACATGCTTTGTTCAACACATGGGTTCATTTCTAGAGTTCTAACTGACTCGATCGTCATTCTAAGGGACAAGGTTACTTTTAAGCTTTAAAGAAGATGATCATTTTATAGAGGTTTTCCACTTCTAAGATCAACCTCCAGTACCCACCCCGCTGTGGCCGCGTTGGTTTGGCGTTCCCCCCTCTTCCGGTAGGGGGAGGTTCGAGTCACCGCGGTTGCATTTGCGCAACTTAAGTACCGCATCGTGGGAGGTGGGTCCCCGCACTAGCCCGGATTTAAGTCGCCAGGTGCCGACTGTACGGCAATTCCCGAGTCATCAAAAAAAAAAAAAAAAGATCAATCTCTAGTGGACAGGTAGAATCTTCTTCAAAGATCTTACAAAATGCATAAACATGCAGATGCGACATATATGCATGAGATGCATGATGCAAACATCCTAAAATGACTCGGATTCAATCCAAAAGTGGCTCAATGGCCTTTCACTTTATTCATGGATAATATTTCTTAATAGCATCAGCATTTACAAGTCTTGGCAATTCTTAGCCATCCTTTTCTACAATGATCAATGCTCCACCTAGTAGCACTTTCCTTACAATATATGGACCTTCATAGTTTTGAGCAAACTTCCCACGAGGATCTGGAATGATAGGTAGGACTTTTCTCAAGACGAGGTCATTGATCTCAAAATGTCTTGGCATGACCTCACAATTGAATGACATAGCTACCCTCTTTTGATAGGTTTGTCCATGGCATAAGGCTTTTTACCCTCTTTTCTTCAATCATATTGAGTTGTTCAAATCTTTGTTGAACCCATTCAGCTTTAAAGAGCTTGACTTGAGAAAATACCCTCAGTGAGGGAATTTCCACTTCCACAGGTAGCACAGTCTCCATCCATAAACCAATGAGAATGGCATTACCTTAGTTGAAATATGAATTGAAGTCCGATAAGCATGTAGAGCATATAGCAACTGATCATGTCAATCACGATAATTTTCAACCATTTTGGCTAAAATCTTCTTGATGTTTTTATCTGCCACTTCCACAGCTCCATTCATTTATGAGTGATAAGGAGAAGAATTCAAATGGTGAATGTAGAACTCTCCAAGTAAGTCATCCACTATCTTGTTGTTTAGGTTTGATCCATTGTTTGTGATGATCGCTTCAAGAACTCCATATCGAGCGATGATATCACAACATATGAACCTTGCCACACTTTTTGCAGTGACATGGGTATAAGAATTGACTTCAATCCATTTGGTGAAGTAATCAATAGCCACCAAAATAAAATGGTGTCCATTCGATGCTTTAAGATTAATTGGTCTGATGATGTCGATGCCCCACGTTGAGAAAGGTCAGGACTTAGACATTTGATGTAATTCATTAGGAGGAATGTTGATTTTATCTCCATAGACTTAGCATTGGTGGCAACACTTCACATATTGAATACAGTTGGCTTCCATGGTCAACCAATAGTAACCTAGCCTCATGATTTTTCTTGTTAGGAGATGACCATTCATATGAAGGCTATACTCTTCTTCATGAATCTCTTTCATCAAGAGTTTAGCTTCTTGTGCATCCACGTACTTCAGTAAAACTGAATCGAAAGACCTTTTATAAAGGGCTCCTCCACTGAAGAAGAATTTGAATGCCAACTTCATTAGGTATTTTTTATCATTGGCTTGACTCTCTTAGGGAAATTTGTCTTCTCGAAGGTAATTCATGATGTCAGAATACCAGGGTTGACCATCATATTCTTCTTCAATCATCAAGCAATAAACAGGCTTCTTCTTCAAACCATTGGTTACTTGTAACTTTGAAGATAAAGTTACCAGGGCATCAGCAAATTGATTTTGTGATCTCGGCAGATAATCAAAAGAGATTTCGTCAAATTCCTTGACCAAGTCTTTGAGATATTCATGGTAAGGAATCAACTTTACGTCTCGCATTTGTGATTCACCTTCCGTCTGGAGGATGATGAGTGTAGAATCACCATAAACCTAAAGCTTTTTTAAATTCATCTCGATAGCTAATTGCAAACCAAGGATGCAAGCTTCATATTCCAAAATATTGTTGGTACAAGGAAATATCAACTTTGTAGCTACTGGGTAATGTTGACCTTATAGGGATATTAAAACTACCCCGGTACCAGAACAAGAAAGATTAACAACACCATCAAAATACATGGTCCATTTGTCATGCAAGACCAAATAAATCCGTTCATCAACTTCATCCCAATCATCAGACTTCTCGGAATTTTCAACTAACATATTAGCTATGGCTTGCCCTTTGACAGACTTCTGCGCCACGCTTCAGATATCAAACTCAGAGAGTAATATTTTCCATTTAGCGAGCCTTCCAACCAATACAGGCTTCTCTAAAAGATATTTAATCGGGTCATTCTTAGTCACCAAAAGGATGTGGTGGTGAAGAGTATATTGCCTCAGTCGATGTAAAACTCAAATTAAGGCTACACAGGTCTTTTCCACTTCAGGATATCGGATCTCAAAGGTAGTAAACTTCTTACTAAGGTAGTATATGGCACGTTCCATTCTGTCCTTTGGTCCTTTTTGTGCCAACAGGCCTCCTAAAGACTCTTAGTGAATGGTCAGATACAAGATCAAAGGCACACCTTGAATAAGCGATACCAATATAAGAGCTTGCTAAAGATATTGCTTAAGCTCTTCAAAGGATTTCTAACATTCTTCCTCCTAGTTGACCTTAGTATTCTTCTTCAACAGCTTCACATGGTTTATGACAACTGGGAGATGAATCTCGCAATATAATTCAATCTTCCTATTAGGCTTCGGGCTTCCTTAATAGTAGAATGAGGTTTCAAGTCGCATATGGCTTTCACCTTAGAGGGATCTATCTTGATACCTTTGTTACTAACCATAAATCCAAAAAACTTCCCAGACTTTGCCCCAATTATGCATTTTGCAGGGTTAAGCCTCAGCATGAATTTCCTCAATCAGTCAAATAATTTCTTTAAGACTTCAACATGGTCTTCACCTTGTCTTAACTTTGTAATCATGTCATCGACATAAACTTCGATTTCCTTATACATCATGCCATGGAATAGTGCCACCATGGCTCTTTGATATGTTGCTCCTGCATTCTTCAAACCAAAAGGCATAACTTTGTAGCAAAATGTTCCCCATGGAGTGATGAAAGAAGTTTTATTCTTATCTTCCTCTTTCATCCGGATTTCGTTATAACCAGAAAATCCATCCATGAAATAGAACAATTCAAAGCTAGCAATATTGTCAACTAAGACATAAATGTGTGGCAAAGGAAAATCATCCTAAGGGCTTGCCTTATTCAAGTCACGGTAATCAATGCAGACTCGGACCCTTCCATCCTTTTTCATAATGGGGACTATATAAGCAATCGAATCAGTATAATGAGTGACTTTGATGAAACCAACATTTAAGAGCTTCATGACTTCTTCTTCAATTTTTTTTCGACAACTCAAGTTTTGTCCTTTTGAGCTTTTGCTTCTTGGGCTAAATATTAAAATCAAGTGATAACGTGTGTTCCACTATCTCGAGATCTAAACTAGGCATGTCAGCATATGACCAAGAAAAAACATCTTGGTACTCTTTCAAAATTCCGATTAATCTATCGACATCCGCTTGAGAAAGACCTACCCCAATCTTGGTTTCTTTGGGGTTATCTGAATTTCCTAAGTTCACGGTGATTGGTGACTCGGTAGTAAGAGGTATGGACTCTTCATGTATGAGCCACTTCCTTTCAATAACTCGAGGATCGTTCTCATTCTCTGAGTCGGAATAATCAGGTTCGCCAAAGTCACTTGAATGTGAATATGAACCATGTAAATGACTATCATTATGTGAAAAGTCATGCTTGAGATGCAATAAAAAATGGTTAGTATATAAACGTAAATGAATGCAATGTATGCAAATGTCATGAAAAACTTGTTTTGGAATTTGAGTTGTCGAAAAATTTATTGGGAACTCGCCCTCATTTCATTGGACATCTTCGTTCTACTAAAACATTTTGAAACTATAGATCGTGTAGAGGCCCAGGCCTTAAAGCATCATTATAGGACTGATTTGGGAAACCTCACACATCTATTAACACAATATGAAATGTATTTATATGCTAAAATTGCATTACAATGTATATCTTCTTGGATCCATAGAGTTTGCGATCCAGATTATTACAAGTGTAAACGAATGAAATGAATGGAATTCCCTTGTAGGGGAGAAATGAATGAAATACGACTAAAATGAAATGCAAGAACTAGAAACATCATTTACATAGTGGAATTTGTAGGCTCAATCATAGCCACGAAGTCATCCTTCAATTCATCTCCCCATCCATTAGGGACGATTTTTGGGGTTATAGAAATAACTTGGAGGAGGAGTATACTTGACCATAAAGTCATACTTCCCACTTGGTTTTCCCAAGGTATCCACTACTTCACCTCTCTCACTGGCCTTTTTTACGAACTCACGATCCCAGCGAGAAGTTTTGTATCCATCTTCATCTTCTTCATCAAAGTGGACCTCTTTATCTTTCGTCAAATCTAAAGTAAGGTTTTCTTCATCATCCCATCCGCTCGGGACAATATCCTTTATATCAACGAAGAAACTTGGTGGTGATGTGAACTTTACCTTAAAGTCATATTTGCCACTTGGTTTGTCACGCCCCAATCCTCGAGTGCGCGTACATCCCTCTTTGGTTGATAGAAATTTTTGCGACTTCCCAAGACGAGTCGCCGCCCCTTTCTTTTTATTGCACATGCGAAAGCGAATAATAAATTCCCTAACAGTAATCATCTCGAGATAGAAAAGCAAGACAATAGATTTTCAAACAAAACATGCTTTTAAATACACACCGAGTCAAATACAAAAGTCTATAGTCACAAGACTTCAAATGATTGACTCTCAAAAAGAAACTTTCCTATCTGACTTACACTTCAGATCCCCTCAACTCGGCTCCAAGCCTTCCACCATACGGTCTTGAAAAATGAAGCCCACAATAAAGTGAGATATAAATCTCAGCGAGTTCACTCGCTAAACCCCAATTAGGAGGGTAATATGCCTAAGACGTCTTAATTACACAATCATACAATCACAAAGGCTTCAGTTCATTCCTGCAAGTCAACACAATTCATATCACAATCATGTGTATATAGCAAATTCACACACCAATTTGGAAGTCCAAACCAATCATTACTCACACGAGCAAGAATCACAATTTCATCACTACTCACACGAGCAAGAACTACCGATACACATCAAAGCAAGAATCATAATTAAATCACTATTCACACAAACAAGAACTACCAATACACATCAAAGCAGAAATTACCGACACACGCCGATCCCTCAATTTAACTCAACATGCATTCCAATTAATTAATTATTACTACCCACATGAGCAGTTTTATTCGACACACACCGAGGAAGAGTAATAACCACCGACACGCGCCAGTGAAGAATAATAACTACCAACACACGCCGGGAAAGACTAATAACTACCGACACACGCCGAGGAAAAGAAATAACTACCAACACACGCCGAGGAAAAGAAATAACTACCAACACACGCCGAGGAAAAGAAATAACTACCGACACACGCCGGGGAAGAGAAATAACTACCGACACACGCCAGGGAAGAGAAATAACTACTAACACATGTTGGGTTTAGGTAATATAAACCGACACATGTCGGGGTTAGGTAATTTCCACTTTTAACGTCCATCGACACACACCGGGGACGGGTTCTCTTAACTTTCACATGATCATCAAGAATAAACTCTAGGCATATCACAAACCAACCATATATCATCAAATGTGCAATTTCCAGCAATCAAAGCCTCAAGAATCATCACAAACTCATAACCGGCCCTAACTAGTGGAATAGACCCACTCGCACGTCTCCAAGTTTAAATGAAAAAACCTAATCGAACAAGTTCGGACAATTCCCAAATTTTATTATGTTGTAAAGGATACATAAAAGAACATTTTTCATGAAGACACCTTAACCTAGATCCTTCTAGATTCGGCCCAGTAAATCGCTCAATCCAATACAAAAACCGTGTCCGTTTTCCAGAAAGTCTGTTTTCCGAAATCAGTTTGGTTTGAGGTCCAAAACATGTCCATTTGATCTGAAATTTGAGTATATTAAACTAGAAGATATGAAAAAAAAAAAATTTTGTGAAGAAACCATTTTGAAATTCGAACCCTAAAAGTTGATAAAAACCCCTAGAATCCTAAAAGGTCATCAGTTTTAGCAAAAACTAAGGCTCTATTTGAAAATGACGAAGCTGATATCTCATTCTTTTAGATCCCTAAAAATCTTGAAACAAATATATGTTATAGCTAAGGATGTCTAAAACATTTCTCCAGAAGACATCAACTTCAAAATCGTAACCCATTTCGATCTACAAAAATGGAAAACGGTGAGGGTACAGAAATCCGAACTGCAAGAACTCCACTGGATTCGACTAATCCATCATCAATGGTACAAATCTCACTAATTAAGTGAACACTAATCCATTCTAAGGCTAATCTAACCATTCTAGCTTATCACTAATCCATACTTAAGCTAATCTAAATAACCCTTAAGCATAATTAACCTACTAAGTATGGTTTAGTGGGCATACTCACCAGTTTAGCGGTCCGGTGAGTCCATGGCAACAGCGACGTGACGGTGAGCAAAAGACAAGCCCATGGCGACACCAAGCGAGGTCCGAAAGGGCCCGAAAATACTCCACGAAGCCTCACAACTTGCTAGTCCTTCAGCTTCTATTCTAGAACTGCAAAGGCTGAACCGGTGGCTCGGCTTGCTGGAAACGGAGAGAAAGGGCTGCAACAGGTCAAGCGGCTGAGGCGGGAGCTCCACGGTAGTCGGAGGCGACTGAACGAGCTCCGGCTAAGCCTCACATGGGATGAGGGACACTAGACAACCATGGACAACGACGAATAAGGCTCGGGACGCAGTGGAGGCGGAAGGGCATGCGCAAAGCGAGCGGCGATGTCGCGGCTGCTTGCGGTGGCTCCGGTGGGGCCGAGCTGCAGTTCTAGCTTGCTGGAGGCTTTGAACAACAGAGGAAGGGGTTGAGAGGATCGACGGATGGGGAGAAAGAGAGAGGAAGGAGGTAGGAAGGAGAAGAGGGGGACCATTTGGCTAAGGGGGGACCACCACTTGCCTCATCCTCATCTCTTTGTTCCCTTGACCATTGCCTACCAAGCTGGCTTCCTTGGCCAACAATCAGCTACCAATGCCCTTTTAGAAGAATTAGAAATGGTCCATAAGTCATAGACAAGGGGGCATACGAATTTGTACAAGTTTTCCTCCAATTGGACTTTGATTCCTCTTTGAATCCATCCAATTTGGCTCTTAAAAATTCCAATGTTGAATCAATAATCAAATTGGTATTTTTCCTTATCAATTGAACCCACTTGCCTCTCAATTGCACTATCAAAAACGGTCCTCTGAATTTTCTGGACAAAAATGATCATACCTCGACTTTTTCCCAAAAAGTCTCAGTTTGTAGAAAAATCTTTGAAGACTGAGCCGACGTTCCTAAAATGACTTGTAACATAACATAACTTTAAATTTCTGAAATCGGATTCAAATTCGCGGTTAATTTCAATCTGACGCGATTTTAGCGTGATCTAGGCTACTGGGTAGCTTTTAGAAACTTTTAGTGCAAATGACCTGTGGTCGATTTTCTTCGAACCACAATGAACCCCTTCAACATATTGTTAACTCTCAGTGGTCGTGACAATCTCGAGATTTCAAATACGTACATAGGGTGCCAAAACAATAGAAAAATCAATCTAGTGCCGATCGACAAGAATTTTGTAATTTAATGGGATCGCCCATGTTTAACCACATATCTCAATCGAACCGGCCTATCTCTAATTTATAATCGATCTTATTATGCCAAAATGATCTCTGCAGATGAGCACAGTCGAGTAGGCGATTCCTGGTCGAATCCTCAAGTCTATTACATTAAAATCCCTTAATGACTTCCCCAGATAGTCTAATTATCTCACGAGTGGCCATCTCAGAAAAAAAACACTATAAGTGTGTTGATGAAAGGCCCAACTTATCAAATCGAAATCAAAACCTGAAAAATCAGGATGTCACATGGTTGGCCAATAGGGGCTTTGGCCCTGTTTGGAACTTCATCAGTTACCTACAAAGTTGCAAATCTATCTAACAAAAACTCCATTTGCTTCTTCTTTGACTATACAAGCTCTTTGTCGTCATTATCACTTAAGAAATTTTCAACAGATAACCCTTTATAATTATCATCACTAGATTTAGCTACTCCCCAATCTAATCTAGTAATTGTGACATCACCTATGTCATCATCATTTTGGTAAATTGCATCTACGCCCCTCTCCTCCCCATCCTGTCTATCTCGCCCTCCTTCATCCCCTTAGTACTAGCTTGAATACCATCTTCCCCTTCTCCTACTTGGGCACTCTCTCCATCATCAATTTCACCATCACTATCACTATCACTATCGTACTCAACATATACTTTTGTCTCTTCGCCATGAAGATAATGATACAGAACATCCCTAAAACTATTATCATCTTCTAAGCTTCTTAAACCATCTCTCAAGTCTTTCCCAAGAACATCATATAGCAACTTCTATACTTTACAAGGCAAATAGGTCACTATATCCCTAACAAATCCGATATAAGATGCATTCTTTATATCGACAAAAATGGTGCCTTCATTTCCACCCTCATACTCCCGATCATCCTACCTAATCACAAAATTCCTACCGTAACAAACTATGACAGCAACATAATCCTTATCATAAGTCATTTCTGCACCAAGAAAAAAATAATTAACCTTTAGGACCACATTAACAAAGGATAATAGACAATTGCACATGGAAGTCCCTAGTCTCTCATGGGCTTTATTAAAGAAAAGGAAAAAGGGAAGAGATGCACATGTCAAACCATTTACTAAAGAGATACCGCACCACAAATAGAGGTCTCCACACTAATAATATGTCCTTACATGACAGTCACTTTAATTATTTGTCTTCCCTTAAAATATTAGCCAAAAAACAGAGGTCCCCACGACAATAGGTTCCCACAACACCTATTTCAACACTTCGATTTAAAAAAAAAAAAAAAACAATGACCAAACGTTCCCACGACAACCACTCCAAGCCGTCAAAATCGCCGTCACACATCACATTTCACATCTAACCCCTAAAATCGCCTTTGCATATCACAATACCACATCCAAGCTCTAAACACACATCATAGTAGCACCACCCTAAATCACACATCACAATAACACCACATCTTAAAGGTCAAGCCCTAATTTTCCCTTGGTTGAACCCTACATTTTGAGACTGAGCCTTAAATTGCCAATCCGAGCTCCCATCAAGGTTCTAGCACTGCTTTTGAGTCCTAAATCGCACATCAAAGCACCATCCAAGCCCTACATTTCCCAACCAACCTCCACATTTCCCAGTTGAGCCTTAAATTTCCCATCGGAGCCCTAATAAACGAGTTCAAGCCCTAATTTCATCATGAGGGAGGAAGAGAAGAGGCCAAACCTAGGCAAGCGACAATGGTGAGTGGCGATGGTGACCGATGACGGCAAACGATGACCACTTCTAGGCGTGAACGACGATGGAGAAAAGGGCCTTAGATCTACTGTGAGCACAAGTGAACGGAGAGGAACAGCGACGGCCAGATCTGGTTAAGCTAAAAAATAATCTAAACGACATTGTTTAGCACCAAGGAAAAATGGCGTTGTTTAGGTTGGCCAAACCAACATGGATAGCCGACGTCGTTTTTGTCGTCCACGTGCACTTTTTTTTTTTTTTAATATTTGCCACCTTAGTAAAGGATGTCACTAGAAAATGCCATGTATGTCATTTGGTCGAATTTTCTCATCGTTGGCACTTAACTGATTCATTTTGCTCCAATTTTGGCACTTAAGTACTACTTTTGTAACTTTTGGTACTTAAATATCCACACATGCCAAGTTTTAACACTCCTGGTGTCCCGGTGTCTACAAAAATCTAACGAAAAATCTCATACACAGAAAACACGATGATGAATATTTCTCGTTAAGGACTCAAAGCCTAATTAAGATCACATGTATCGTATTGAAAATGACAAAACAAATATGCAACATGTAAGGTTTTAAATGCAGCAAGACCCTAAGGTGTTTATACATACAAATGACATACCGAATGATGAGTAAATCCAGCAAATCATGCACCGCTAAGACACACATGATGTATATTTAATGTCTAATGGAGATCATATAGCCAATTACACTCATTTTTAAGCTCAATTTTGCAAAAGTGCAATTCGGATTAGTACAGAGCAGATCATCCTATGCTCAGATCTATGTGGTTTTAACCTAACTAAACATGGCCAAAAATTCCAAAAAAGTTACAGGACGTTCTCAAGACAATAAGAAACAATTTTTATGAATAAAGTTCATCTAGAAATCATCACAGGAAGTAGCACAAAAATAGAAAAATCAGAAGTCAGAATCAAAACAGAACCTAAAATTAACCTAGAATACTGAAGAATCGAGCAACTTCGAATGTGTTTTTTGAAGGTCAAACGTCATCCGATCGGGCTATGCGACCTATCGATTCGAAGCTTGTGACGTATATTTTCAAAGTCCGGAGGACTCGAGCCAAAATAAGGTCATCTAAGACCTTGTTTTGGCCAAAACAGTGAGTCAATTCTAGGCATACGAAATTGCAAATCAAGAGCAAATCAATCAAGTTCAAGAACATGTCCATCATTGAGGTCCATCAACTCACAATAATCCATATTCTAAACTATTGATCAAATATCCAAGCATCTTACTAAACCTTAATTGTGAACCCTAGCCATGATCGACTAATATGGTCTCACTTCACGGGATTCGAAATCAAAGAGATTTATCTTTGTTTCGATCTCGTCGAATTTGACGTGATCGAACATAGTCTTCTCACCAGAACACGATCAAGTTTCGAAAATCACAATCGAATAACCTAAGGATGCCGATCTAGCCTGTCGAATCTTCTGCTTGATAGAAAAATGGAACCAGTCTGGTCAGACTAGTCTTCAAGACCGCTAGCGGGATTTAGGGTCATTGGTGAAAATCCGATGGCCGATTGGCCGAGCTCCAACCATAGATTAATTGGAGAAAGCACCAGGAGTAGATTGGATAAGGTCCGACAATGATTGAACCGCTACCGACTGCCGGTTCACCGCCTGGAATCACTACAAGTACGACTGAACTGGTCTTCAAGTGCCGGAACGAATTGAGACCACCGGTGAGGATTCGGTAGCCAAACTTCAAATCCCTAACCACCAAAGGGTCAGGGACTCTCTTACGACCAGATCGGCATTGGTCGAGGTGCCAGGAACCACTGGATGGTGGTCAGTTCAGCCGACTCACCTAGCTAAAATCTGCATCTTTGGTCAATTGGGGAAAACAAGCTAGACGGCAGCTTTAAACGGCCGCCAGAGCTCCTATGGACGATTGTGGGGATGGACAAAGACTTGGGGAGCTTATTGGGGTTGTGGCGTTGCCGGTGGTGCTCCGACAAGTGGCAGTAAGGCACGGCGACGGGAGAAGTCATGCGCGCGTGATAAAGGGAAAGAGAGAAGAGTTTGGGCGGGAAAATTAAGAGAGAAGAGAGAGACAAATCTGAAGAGAGTGTGTGTACAGAAAATGAAGCCTCCTTTTCAAAATTGGAGGGAAAAGCCTATTTGTACCATCCCAAATCGCCCAATCTCGACCGTCAGTTCAATCTAACGATCAAAATCCTAATCTAATGGTCTGGAGGTGTCAGATAATCAATCAGATATGCCCAATTTGTGAAAACCTGAGACAAAATCGATAATTGCGCTAAAAGACCTAATTATGGGTCAAATTATAATTTTACGAAATTCGATGGTCAATCTAAAAAATTATGGAAAATTGAGGGTACATTAATTACTTGACTGTTTAAGCTCGAGAGATTAAAATTCCTCAAATCGAGAACTTCTAATGTGAATTTCTCAAAATTGACCCTAAATTCGGACTTTTTTTAAAAAGAAAATGAGTTGAAAATGACTATCCGTTTGTAAATCATAAAGAAACAATATTGGTCCCCTAATTAGGGCTTAAAATGGCAGTTCGTCTTTCGATATGGTAATTTGCAAAATCGAATGAATGAATGAATTTAAAATAAACCCTAGACCAAATGTCATAAAAGGAGTTACACCTAATTATGGCCAAAACAAAAGTAATTTTACTTTTAGTTGATTTAAAACCTAAAATCGAAAAATTCGGAAAACAAGGTTCTTAATCGATTTTTGCAAAATTTTTTATACTAAGGTGAAATTAAAGCTAAATGGCATCTTTTTAAGTGAAAAGCCAATTTTTGATCTAGGGTTAACTTTTTCGTCAACACTTTTAGTCAAAGGGTTGACGAAAAGTTGACGAAAAAGTCGACCTAAAAGTTAAACCATTAGATTTTTCAAGCTTTTCTCGAAAACAAGTTAAAAATTGTTTAAAAACAATACTGTAAAAGAAAGAAATGAAAAACAATAATTTTTTGCCAAGAAATGGGCTCTGTCACAATCAAAATCTCGAATCTCGATTTTTTTTACTTTTTTCGACGTGTCAACTAAAAATGAAGTGTCAACAAGATTGTTTTATGCACCCTTTTATACATACTAATACTTCAAGTTCAAGCAAGATATGGCTTATAAGAGGCTATAAATATTTACCATGTACATACAAATGCACATATATGGTGCATATCGAACTCAAAAATTGTACATATGATGTAAGTAAAGCTCGTATTTGTGCTTTAAAGATACAAAAAGAACGGATCGTGACTTATAGTACGGGTCAAAGAGTTCGAAAAACATGTTACTTCAGTCTTTTCTTTAGGTATGTTATGTGCATTTCACAATTTAAAATATATTGAATTTTTGGTCAAAATATGTATATCAATTAGTGATAGAGCATATGACTGCAGATCAAGAGGTCATTGGTTCGATCCCCATTGGGCCCTATAGTTTACTCTATTTTTGTGTCCCTTTTTCACTTAGATAATTACAAAGTCATAGGAGTCCATAACTCTTTTCAATGGCCCCAAGAAATTCAATGATGGGTACCGGAAATCAAAACCTCTCGTTTCTTGAGATGACAAACTCATAAATCCTTTTGTGGCTCCAATGGCCCCAAGGAATTTGATGGTAAGTGTCAGAAATTGAAACCTTTCACTTCTTAAGATGATAGATTGAAGAGCCTAAAGCTACGTGAATTCACGAAGAGCTATTTGATCAAAGGTTTTGTTATGCACCCTCTTGATACTTCAAGTTCAAGCAAGATGTGTCTCATAAAGAGGCTAAAAATATGCACAATGTACATACTGATACACATACATGGTGCATGTTGGTTGTTTGTTTATAAAATAAACAAAATAATGCTTTTCCTTGTCCCGCATAGAAAAATTAGAAGGATGTGGGTCACTATATAAATGTGGGTGTCTTCTAACTTATTCAAATAAAGACAATGAGTTGTGGGCTAGACTCCACAATACCCGTGTGCAAGAGAGCAAATAATTAGCATTAATCCTTTGTTTATTATTATTTTTGTTTCATGCGGTTATTTTGCTAATTTTTATTAGCTGTGTCACAACCTTTGAAAGGTTGTATTTGTTCAATCGGTAATTTCAAAAGTTATGAAATTCGGAATTTAAAAAATATTTTATTTTATTATTATTATTTTATGCTGAATTTTTCATGTCTTTTCAATGTAATCTTTGAGAATATAACTATTAACTTTGCAATCTTTTTCAAAGAGTTGCCTCTATTAAAATTGATTAAGATAAGTACGTAAGTTTTTGGCATCAATCATTATCAAGTCTTGTCGAATTTTCTTTCCAAAAAATTAAAGCCATCATTTTAATTAGGGGTAAGCAGTTTGGATTCCATATAAGTCTCACCTGTAACCTAGAACCTACCCACTAGAATGGATTTCTTATTTTTGGAACCTAGAACTTACTCTACACACTTTGGAACTTGAAACCTACCCTGTCACAAGTTTCAGGTTCCACTTGTGTTATCAATTTAATGATTATAATGTATCATTACTTTAATGACCATGACTTACTGCTATAATCCATTGACCACATTTTATATTTAGACACGAAAAGAATATGAAATATTAACAAAGTAAAAGTCTAGTTATATAGAAGTTCAAACTAGTGATTCCAAATTACACACTCATCATCAAACATTATAAAATAATGCAAGATCACAAGAAGATATAGACTAAGAAAAATACAAATACTTATTTCAAATTCTAGGTTCCAACTACCTAGAACTTGGAACCTACCCTTTGAAATAGGTTCTTCAAATGGAACCTAGAACCTGAAACTAAATAGCTTCCCATCGATTAGATTCTTCGATTCTAGGTTTTATTTCGGAACCATGCTCATCCCCAATTTCAATTATTTCCCTTGAGATTATAGAGAAATAATAAGATTGCTATTTGGTATTCTCAATCGAGATTTTGTTGTATCCTAAAGGATTTTTGTCTGTAACTATTAGTAATAATGTGAGGCAATTAATTCCTTAAAAAGAATGCTATCATGCCTCAAAGTCTGATTTCATTGTACCTCATCCAAAGCAATTTTCCAATAGTGCATATTTAACTCAAAAATTATAAACATATAATGTAAGTATCGCATGTAGTTGTGCTTCAAAGACAAGAAAAAAAAATGAATAGTGCCTTTTGGTACAAGCCAAAGAGCTACAAAGGCATGTTAATCTAAAAAGTCTTTCTTTGATTCACTAGCACTAAATAAAAATTGACACGCATACTCTTGTGCAGATATGTAATAAATATGTTCTCTTTGGTTACATTTGGTTGTCAGGATAAAATTCAAAATATGATAAAATTATCCTACATGTGTTTGATGTTTGCTCAAGACACGATAAAGTCTAATAGAAGTGGGAGATGATAAAATTTATCATATCCCGTATTTGGTGTTTATTCAAAATAGGACAAAGTCTAATATAAGTAGAATATCATCCAAATAAAATTATCCCATGAGGTGTGTGATAAAGGTAGATAGGATTTCTAATATCTATAATATAAAAGTTATATTTTTCGAACAAAATTCTTCTTACATTAATAAAATTAAAATAATAGTTCAATTCAAATTAAGAATAAAAAATAATGAAAAAAATTCATTTTTTTAATTCAAGATTTTATTTATATAGTCGACTTTCTTTCTATCTTATAATATAAACAATATATATATGTTTATTTGGTATATATGTTTATTACATATTTTGTGTAATTTAGTATTTTAGGTATATTAGCATGGTTTATCATTTAGTTAAGTTTCATTAGAGAATGATGAAAGGTAAAAAATAAAATAAAAAATAAAAGAATTTAAAAAAGAGTGGGAAAAAAAGAAAGGAAATAAAAATGAAATAGGCCGAGTATCATAAAAGATTCTTACCATCTCAATTTATGTAATTTTTAGGTTCATTAAAATTAACATATCATTTATACCAAACAATCAACACGATAGGATGTGATAATATACGGTTTTATTAATAAGATTTACCAATCAGTAATTAGGATATAGCAAAATCCTTATATTTCATATCATATCCTAGACAAAAATTCAGACGAACAAACATAGCTTTTAGGTATGTGATGGGCATTGTATAGTTTAATATATATTTAATTTTCAATTCAAATTTGAACATCAAATGGGTTCATAGCTCAGTGATAGATCATTTGACTGCAGATCAAGAGATCACTGATGCGACCCTAATTGGGCCCTATGGTTTACTATGTTTAGTTGTCCCTTTTTCACTCAGATAATTACAAAGTCACTCGCATCCATAAACTCCTTTCAATTGCCCCAACAAATTCATTGATGGGTATAAAAAAATGGGAACCTCTCGCTTCCTAAGATGACAGACCCAAATGCCTAACGCTATGTGAATTCACAAAGAGTTATTTTGGTCAAAGGTTGTTTATATACCGATACGTTAGGTTCAAGCAAGACATGCCTTACAAAGAGATGATGAATATGCACCATGTACATACAGATACACATGCATGTTGCATATTTAACTCAGAAATTGTACGTATAATGTAAGTAGAGCATGTGCTTGTCCTACAACTACATGAAAAGAATGAATATTATATTCAAATACGGGCCAAAAGAGCTCAAAAAACATGTTACTCCAGACAATTCTTCCTTTGATTCATTAGCACTAGATAAGAAATAGATATACACACGCTCTTGCGCCAATATTTAATAAGCATTTTCTCTTAGGTGTGATGTGCATTTTGCAGTTTTTAATATATGTTAAATTTCTTGTTCCCCTATGACCAATAGATGGGTCCATAGCTCAGTGGTAGAGCATTTGACTGCAGATCAAGAGGTCACCGGTTCGAACCCGGTTGGGCCCTGTGGTTTACTTCTTTCTCTTTTTGCGTCCCTTTTTCACTCTTTGTTCCTTCCCCTTCTTTTTCAACCTAAAATAAACCCCAGGAAAAGCTTGACCGCAAAAATGTCATTTTAATGACTTCCCTTTTCTCATTCAATGAATTGTGGCAAATTCTTAAATCTTTGGCTTGCAAATAACCATAAGAAATGCATCAATCTACTCTAAAGGAACTTTTAATTCACACATCTCATCAAATATGTCTATCATGGTTAGAACATAAAAATGTTTGCAAATTTCAATAAAAATGAACATAAGCATAATTTCTCTTTATTTTGTTTCAAATTTTTAGGTACATGAATATGGATTTTCTCTATAAAAAATGAATAGTAAGCATGTAAGATCTTCGGAAACATCTCGCAATGAGTTTTGTGTTTCCTGTCTTGATCTTGGATGGTTTATGATTGGGAAACGCTAACCAGACCAGTTTGTTCTCAATTGAGTCGGAAAACCTTGGAAACATCATTTTGTAATTTTCAATCTTCAGCTTCTAGAAAACCAGTTTCCACGACAATCGTTGCTACCAAACATCACTCTGTCAAAACCAAAGAGCACATTTTACCTTTGCCAAATGATTATTATCTTGCTGATTCAGCTGAAAGTTAAAAGTCTTCAGTTCCTCTGAGTAACATGACTCCGGAGGCTTCAGAAATTTCTGGATATGAAACCGACACGTCCTAATGCAAGGGGACATGAAAATTTCCATGAATCAGAGCAGGATCAAACCTGTATCTGTAGCTGTGCCTATGAAAAGATAGATGAAGCCAAATGCAGCGGCAAAACCAAGCAAGTTTTAGCTTGACCAAATGATAACCGCGCCCCGGCTAACATCAAAGTCAACATATTGACTATGAACAGTGTGAGTCATGCAACGCTTGTGGAAGAGCTCGGGCATATACTAGTAGAAACTCCCAGGGATACAGATCCAAACAAAGTTTTCCATCCCCGAACATGGAAAAGACTCCTTAAGTGGTGCAAGGGCAATTCAGACAAAATCCAATGCTCCTCTTCTACTGAAATCTACAAAGGAAGATGGAAAGGGGTAAAAACAGCAAGTCCACGCCTGCCCCTTGCCTACATTTAGTGTCAACTTGAGGACCTACATCATCTCATAGAAGAATCTACTGATACACATTAACAATTGAAATGGAGGTCAATGTACAACTTCTGAGTCATTATTCTCCTTGGACCTCTGGTCACCTGTTGAGTCCTCATCAGATGCCAATCCTCGGATTTTGACATCATAATAAACTTCTTCAACTCTTCGGAGATCATACTTCAACCCTGTCATTTTGGGAAAAAGTTTAGTGAAGGGACTATGATATAAGTTTGATAAGCTAATTAAAAGACCTCCACATGAGACTCTGGTGGTTATCTGTGCAGTGTTTGTGCGCGTGATGGATGTGTGCCTGTGTATAGAGAGAGAGAGAGAGAGGGGAGAGAGAGAACCGTCAAATTTCTTGCGCAAGAAATCATTCCTCAAATTAAGCATACGGAAAGCTGCATTAAGTTCCGTTAAGAACTTCAAGACCTTTCTTGGGCAGTCATAGTCCCCAGCTGTCACTTGGTTCACCACATACCTTGGCTGCAAAATTCAGAATGCATGTCACTCCAAGCCTGTTTCAGAAAACTAACTAGCTCACACAAATGGGTATAAACATTACATAATTTTGGCCTAAATATGAAAAGAAAAACTCCTGACCTCTGGTTTGATTTTCAAATCCAGCCTCACCTTTAAATTCTATTTCAAAAAGACCTCACCTTCCAAGTTTGCTTCAATTCTACCCAAAAGTTAACTTGCCCTTTAAATAGGCTGTTAACTTGCTCACATGGCGCCTACGTGACAAAATTTATCATTAAAAATTAAAAAACCAAAACAATTATTTTTAAATCAAAGGAATTTGATTTGAAATAAATGTAACGGAAGGAGGGAATAGAATTTTAAGGGAAAAGAGAGAGGACAGGGTGGTGGCAGGCATTCGTTGCTACCACAACTCTGTCCATTGACTTGGTGCCAGAGTGCGCTCAATTATGTGAGGTCACTCAGGTGGGACTCAGAACCTCAGTCACTGTGGTGGTCGTGACTGAGCAACCAAGATCATGCAGGGTTGCCTGATAGCAATCTGCTTCGCGATAAAGGTCGCATGAGCAATCTTGGGCTGCACACAACTTTCTCTCTCGCTCCCCACCCCCCTTCCCCTTTTCCTCCTCCTCTCCCCCAAAATAAAAAAATAGAATGGAGAGCAGCCTTAGACGGAGGTCGTCCACCACAGGAGACGGAGAGGGTAGTTGCAGCAATTACAATGCCATGAGTGGCCATAAATAGCAGGGTGGCTGATGGCACAGTGGCCAGAGATGGGTGGGGATGGTGAATGGAGGAGAAAGACTAGCATTTCCAATTAAAATTGTGGCGACGTGGAAATGAAACTTCTTTTCTAACAAAAAATCATCTATATTAAAGTAGTAGTAATTTTGTCATTTCTACAACTCAAACAAGTTTGTTATCGATTAATCTGATTAACTGAGGACAATTTTCCACATCAACCCCATGTAGGCATTACGACGGCAAGTCAATGACTGATCTCAAGTTAACAGCTGGCTGGAAGCAGAGTGAAACTAAAAGGTGAGTGATAAAATTCAAAGGCGATGCTAAATTTGAAAATCAACCCAAAAGACAGGCTATTCTAGATAGAGGCCCATAATATTTAACTCAATTTCAAAGGATGGCACTCACCAATTCATTAGACATGAAACAAACTCCTGCATCAGAAGTAAAAATTTTCAAGTTAGTGAATCCATCGAGACATGACCGATGGCAGAAGACTTATTCTGCCACTATAAACATAGGAATTTTAATTTTTTTTAATTTTGGGTCTAAATAGGAAAAATCTTCTTGACAATGCATATATGAAATCAATCTAATAATGCCAAATATCAAACAACTCACTAAAACAAATACAACTCATCTAGGACCATCAAGTATCAGTCAAGCAACCACACTTAGGAACTGTCTTTGCAAATATCTTTTGAAAATCCTTCACTTTTCTGCAAATAGGAGTCCAACATGGAGTTTTGTACAGCAAGGCACAACAAACAATTCCAATAAACAAATATGATAGTACATTCATGTCTGCAGTGGAAGATCATAATCATTTTTATAAGGAAGAAAAGGTCATCGCTCAACTAAACAGGGAGTCCTTTACTTGAAAATTTCCAACTAGGCTGTCCACATAAAAAAAATGGAACTAAGAATCCCAAGTTACGGATGTATCATACCCGAAAACTACTTGAGATATCAAATAAAATAAATTTGTTAATAATAATTAAAGACACGAGGGAGAGGCCAAGTTTTATTCAGAGGACTTTCAAGAAATGACCATTACCATTATATCCAACAAGCCGGCTCTTTGTTTGAGTTCAGTAAATAAGCAGTTTGAGTTGAGCACACATTCAACATCATGGGAAATAATTAGACAAAAGTACAGGACTTTCAAGAAATTTTAGCAGTGTGAAGATCATTCAATTAACTTGAATTAGAATCTTCAACATACACACAGGACTTGGTACTCATTTCAATGCAAACTTCTAAACATATTAATATGTTGAACTCCAAACTCACCAACAAGATAGTCTTCGAGGTCAAGGCCAAACTCTGAATTGTTCACTGCATGGTCAATTAAAACTACTCAGAATATCAAGAATACCAATTGACTACATGAATATCAAGAATACCATCAACAGTCTACTTGCATCCCCTAAATACTGTATTAAGGACATGAGATGACCATATAGTACAGTACACCTCAGATAAAATACAATAGGCCTAGCTATGAATACCTAAGAAACTAAGCCCAAAAGAAATTATGCTTAATCAATATTGTCCATTAGGCAATACATCCCACAAAGAAGATATACTGTGAACATAAACTATTTTGCACGATCACGGGAGATAAAGCGTACACCATTGACTCAATAATTGACACAATAGCTATACAACAGCCTATAACATGAACTTCAGTTTGCAGCAGGTCCATCATCTTTCAGCAAGATCATGTACTGACTCACAGTTTGAGAGGTTTACAGAATGAAGGCCAAATTCGTATAAGGATACCACAGGGCTACGACCTCCTCATAAATGATATAACAGAAAGCTTAAGGGAAGGGAAGCTTCCATTATAATGAAAACCCGACAGAAACAGGAAGAGTGGCTTGAAAGCAAGTCCAAGCAATTTCATCTGATGAATTAAAAGCAGCAACTAGACAGCTTGGGGAAAGCGGGAAATTCTTGACTACGACATGAATACAATCAGCCCATAACATTAGAATCAGAGTGCTACAAGATAACTTACCGGCATGAATAGCATAGAAGGATGCTAAACCGTTCAACCAAAATGGAATAATGCAGTACATGGCCAAGACTTCTAGCCATCACCACCCACCCAAAAAATTCCAGGATGACTAATTCATGGACTCCATATCACACAACTGAATCATGTCCCCAGTATCTATCTACCAACATATTTTTTTGTGGAGTTAAGTTTATAGTTGATCTTCCTGAAGATTTAATTCACGTTTACTAATCAAACAGAAAAGAATAAGGGCAAGTGTTTAAGCAATCATAATTTTCCCTGGCTATGTGAACAGAGGACTTAATGGGTTCTCCTCAGGTAAGTTTACTGTTTAAGACAGATGACAAAATGCAACGATTAACAAAGACAAAATCACTCTTTCCCAGCTTACTATAGTCAGTCACTAGACACCGCAATTTAAAATAATGAAGACTACCACCAGGAAAACAAGAAAAATGGAAGGAGAATAAAGGAGCATTGGAGAATGAAGACAAATAATGACCACAATTGACGAAAGGAGGAAGTAATATGTGCTTTTGGAAAGAGCAAAACTATTCTAGGAAGGCACATTATGATACATGTACGCCCTCATCCATCCAACTGATTAAGATTTAATTAGCGATCTTCGCCTTACAGCCAGAAGCAGAATTAATATCCTTGGAGGCCAAGGACAACCTGGTAGGGTTAACCATCTCTTGGTATAACAATGGGGTATATCATATTGCAATAATTGAAACAAGAGTTCACACAGAACATGTCTAGTAGAAGAAGACAAAAGAAAGTTGGTATACATCCAAGTTTTTCCCCAGCCTCATTGTGAAGCAGCAGATTTCCAGTCTCCAAATAGTGCGTGAAAGCGAGAAGGGAAACTGCAGTCTGCGTTTCACTTCTCCAATCACCATGATACCTGACTCGAGAGACAAGAAATTACAATCAATCTCACAAGTACAGCTAATGGCAAAGTAAACGAACCAAATGCTCCAAAATGCCGTTGTAGTATGACCTATAATACTGATCAGGGCATTCACTTAAAATTTTAGCTAGCCGACTGTAGTGATCCTTCAGGGTGCCAATGTGAGCCTTAGACTTGTCCAGAACCTCTGCCAAACAATAGTAAAAAAAAGAAGAAGGAAAGATCAATAAAAACATTGAATACCTCCCAAACACTACCTTCCTTCAAGAAACTAGAGAATTAACATATCAAACATCCACAAGGACATAGTCAGCTCGAGGGGATATCAAATTGTCGAATAATGTTGTCACTATGTAACTGACAAAATTAACCCTACACGAACAATTCAACTATGAGATATCACAGAAAAAATACTTCAGTTGAGACTTCCTTAGCATTCCATATTCTTGGCAGACACCTTCACAAAGAGAAAAATAAACATATCGAAGACACAAAACACCGATCCACGATCCTCTCCATCTACACGAATCCCACTCCCTCTACTTCCCACCAAATCAAATTCCAACCACGTGAACAACAATTCCTCAAGCGTCGAGCCTCCTCACGATTCAAACCGTTCAGGAGAAACACGACAGAACCCAACCCGAAACCGATCCAAACAACCACGACGTTTTCCAAAACTGAAGGCGAAAACGTAAAAAATCACCAGGAAGCGGCCGAGACAGGTAAATCAGGAGCAAGCTCGAGTACATGAGCCTGGCGGTGGACTCGATCTCCAAGACCACCGCCCTAATGCGCTCGCGCAAGACCACGGAATCCTCCAGCTGGGCGCGGAAGTCCTCGAACTGCTTCTCCAGAGGGAGAGCGAGGGCCTCGCCGCCGGACATCGCGGAGGAGGAGGAGGAGGAGGAGCAGCAGCAGCGCGTCACCGACGAGGGGGCGCGGAACGGCGGCGAAGGAGCGACGGCGGCGGAGCGGAGGCCGTGCAGGGCGGAGAGCGACGGAGGATTAGGGTTTAAGGAACGAGAAATCGAGGAGCACGCGGTGCGAAATGTGGATTTCATAGTTTTTGCCTTTTTTTTTCTATTTTTTCTTATCTGGGGTTAATACGAAATGGCGGGACTACAGACGGGTACGAGCAATAGCTAAACCCCGGGGGCAATTTGATTTTCGTTAAACGTGTATATAGATAATTCCCTAAAATTCAATTTTAGGTCTAATTTCAATTCTCTGCCAACAAAAAATAGCCACTAATTTCTCCAACATCGTGAAGTTGCTATTATTTCGTACGAAGGCAAAAGTGTTGATGAAGACATGGATTATATAATGAACCTTTGATTGCCATTGATATTAATAATTTTGGAAAAAAAAAAACTAATGATGATGTTCGGATGCATAAATAGATTTGAGGACTAGAGTGAGAGTTGGAGATTTCTTTTATACAAGATTGAGGCTAAATTGACATGACCCGAAAGTTGAGATTTTTTTTCAGAAAATTAAGCCTTAACAATTGCTTGTCGTAATTTGGGATTTATCCATTCAGAAGTATAACTCTCAGTATAATTATTACTCATGAATATCTTAAAATTGGAAAAGAAAAAGTCAATATTTAATATCTTGTGATGTGTCATGAATAATTCATTCGGTAAAGCATTTTTTTTAAAGTTGTTGTATTATATCAAAATTGGGTAAAAAAAAAAAAGAAGAAGAAAAACTTAACTTCGAAACAAACATGATTATAGGCCCGATGATCTGCTAGACCCCCCATCTGGAGACCCGTTGGGCCCAATGTCCAAATAGATGGGCTTTGCAAAAACATTAAGTGTGTATTGGAAAGCTTGAACTCGAAAAAGGTTCAAATTACATATGTAATGTTTGCCCTTAGACACCTCGAATAACAAAACGGTCCATCCAATATTTCCTTGCCATTTTGATCTGATGTGTTATAACTTGTAAGGTTCATAATTTATCGGGAACGATCCGGTCATCTCAAGATTTGGTTCAGTTCAAGATCCAAAAGGTTCATGTATATTAATTATTACAAGTTGATCACATGCCACCTCCTCCACTCGCCTCGTCGTGCTACGGGGTCGTTCTTGTTTTTCCAAGTTTTGCTTTCGAAATCAGATAAGTTGAATTTGCAATTCCAAAAAATATGTCCCATAGTCTATCGCCTAAAATTTGCCCTTCCATAGGTTGGAGTGCAATACTCTGATTTAATTCTTATTTACCATTTTAGGAGTCGCATCAATCTAGTTGTTTGAGAACCTAATATCATTGTTAGAGGGAAGTCAACTAATTATCTTGAGGTCAACTAGCGTGCGAAAGCTACATCTAGGGGTTCATTGTGCATGAGAGGACGGGTGACGACCTCTATGTCGTTCTTGTAGCACTACATTTTTTGTCAAGCTTTATAACACAATCTATAGGAAGTACACCTAAATTCCCCCCCCCCTAACCCCCATATTTAAAAAATAAATAATAACAAAGTTTGATCTAACGACAGTTGACCAAAGGTTGACCAACAAGATACAAAATGCAAAATACATTTTAAACCTCAAAATTAGTTTCTACTCATCAAAATAAGTTTTTTGACACCCATATTGTCATTTGAATCTAGCAGCAATTTTTCGTGCCTCCAAGATCAATTGCCTATTTTTCGCAGTATCAAGAAACCTTCAACTTCTCACTTTTTGATCGCAAATAATGAAACTAGAGATCACTAGCATCCCAATGTAACAAAAATTGGGTCGAATCAACTTTGACTTAAATGGTCTTGTCGGGCATTTCAATATCCTCTTGGTATCTCAATTCAAAATAGAATCAAGATTTTATCTTAGGTTAGAACAAGTTGATAGATATTATTTTGACATCCCATGCCCTAACATTGTTGATATATCTGTCTTACTAGTAATCCCTATCGATTTGACTTTCTTCTCACCATCCAAAAATCTAATCTCGTTAGGGTAGCCAATACTCTCATGTTCTCTCTAGTTCATTCTGTTGGAAAAGAAGATAAACACAATATTGTTTATTGTAACTAGAAAATATAAATAGGGAGAAAAAAACTCTGAGAAAGCGATAACAAATATAATAACGACCGAGATAATGTTTATATAATCTACGCATAAAGATGTCGAATCGCTACCCGAACACAAACTTGTTTGATTATAATAAAATTAATAGGAAATTAAATAGAATGTGAGGTATATCTAATCAAATTTCCTTAAGGCGATTAATAATGATGCTAAACAGCTTCATCAGTTATGCCTCTCAAAATACAACACCTCAAACCTATTTGTATTAGCATTCTACAAATAGAACTCTGTCAAACACTTCCAAAAACCGACTTCCAAAAACCGACACACTCTGAGGAGGGATTTTCCAAAAAAGAATTCTTAAAATCCATAATGAGTCTATCTTACATAATCTAAAGAAAAATCAAAAGTTTATTATCATAAACTGAAATACATCTTAAAACTATTGCATGAGAGTTGAAGAGATGCATCCATTAATGCATCCATTAACACATCCAAAAAACTATTGTATGAGAACTAAAGAGATGCAACCGTTAACACATCCATTAGTTTGTCCATTAACACGGATAAAACTGCTGCACCAAATTTGAAGAGACGCGTGAACTAATGTTGAGCCAATAATAACCTATAATTACAACAATCCTTCACATTAATAGCTCAACCGAAATTTTGTCACCCAAAGAATTCTAGGTGTGCTTGTGGAGATAAACTGCATCAAGATAAGCAGCTTTCACTTTGAACCTTTTTTTAGTGAAAGCCTATTGAATTTACTTAACTAGTTGATAGACTAAACCTTGAATTGTCAATTGTCAATTGTCAATGTAAGTAAGCCCAGACAATAAACGTCACACAAAGTATCACCGATTCAAGATTGGTTCTCAATTGTATCCATTCTTTCAGCCCTAAACCTTTCAGGATTCATGCATACTTTAGAAAATCTAACCTTAAAGATTTTCATAGAGTTGGCTAGCTCCACTCATATATGTGCATTCCCATTAAAAGATCCTATCATACCTTACTAGGATATTGTATTCCTAACTATAGGAATCATTGAACACATATCGTACTCTTAAAATGCTTTAAGAAGTATTGTTGTATCATAGAAGTGAGAGACAATTAGTATACTAGAATTTCCAAAATTTGTGTTATCCTATTGAACCTAGTTCATGTGATCTCTAAATCGCTATGTTGGGTTTCCACCTTGAAATTTCTTTATTGAGTTAAGGTTTTTATCCCTATTCCTCTCGATGCATAGTTTGCCTACTCTCTCAACAAACCTTTTATTAGTGGATTCACAATTTTCTTTAACTTTACAAAGTCTAAAGAAATTATTTCATTCAAGAGCAAGTGCCCTACAGCGTTTTGTCTATGACAAATGTGTCTAGACTTACCATTATAAATCACATTCTATGCTCTTTCAATCCCTACTTGATTGTCATAATGAATGCATACTGCAAGCACTAATTTTGGTCACAGTGGAACATCCTCTGAAAATTGTTAAACCTACTTTGCTTCTTCAACAACTTTACCCAAAACAACAAACTCTGATTCCACGTGGAGCATAATATTAGAGTTTACTTTGAGAATTTCAATGATATCGTGACACCTTCTCGCATGAACACATATCCACTGGTCAATTTCAATTTATTGGTCGAAATACAGTTGATATCACAATAATCTTACAAAACAGCAGGATATTTTTCATATTACAAAATATAGTCTTTAATTCTTTTTAAATAACCAAACAATCTCAACAAAGCATTCCAATAGTCATGACTAGGATTACTTATATATCTACTCAATTTTTCAACTAAGTATGCAATATCCAATCTAGTGTAGTTCTCCAACTATCTAATACCGTCTCTAATATTATTTTTCAATCTTAGATGTGAAAGAAAAAAATCATTTACATCTCTAATGTTAAACCCTTTAAACCTCTCAATTAATGTAATGAGATTGTGTTAAACCTAGACAATCAGAATTCCTTAGAATTTGATGCCAAGTATAACATCTGCAATACATAAGTTCTTCAAGTTCTTCCTGAGAACATTCTCAGTAATTTTGATAACCTCGGCATTATCTCCAAGAATCAATGAGTCGTTGACATATAGATAAATGAGTACACATTCAACTAAGGTGGATTTAGTATATCCACACTTGTCACACTCACTAATTCTATATCCAATTTGGATCATCACATTGTCAAACTTCTCATGCCATTGTTTAGGAGCTTGTTTTAAGTCCATACAATGACTTAACAAATTCACACTTTTATGTTATTGTCATTTGACCTAGAATCTTTCAGGCTGTATCATATAAATTTTTTCGTCGAGATCACCATTCAAATATACAGTTTTCACATCCATCTGATGTCCTTGGAAGCTGTATAGCAAAGCTATTGCAATCAATAACCTAATTGATGTTATTCTTGTTACAAGTGAATAAGTATCAAAGTAGTTTAGGCCATTTCTTTGTCTAAACCTTTTGGCAACAAAACACGTTTTATACTTATCAATCGAACCATCAGTTTTACGCCTTTTCTTGAATATCCATTTACATTCAATTGGTTTACTTTCGGATGGAAGATTAACCAATTCCCAAGTATAATTACTCAGGATATAATCAATCTTGTTATCAATAGCTTCTTTTTAAAAAGGAGCATCTAGAGATAAAATCACCTCTTAAAACGTTTTAGGCTCATCATCTAATATGTATGTAAGAAAGTCAAATCCAAAACATTTTTCAATCCATGACCTCTTGCTCCTTCAAGTTTGGCTTCTTTAGCCTCAATTTCATCATTTTCATATTCTGATATTCTAAATCTCTTCTAAAAATGTTTACTTTGATTCCTTTTCGTAGGACATATATCCTTAGAAAATTCAATATCCCTTGATTCTAGGATAGTATTGACATGGATTTCCACATTTTTAGATTTGTGAACTAAAAATGTATATGCGTTGATATTTTGAGTATAACTGATTAATATACAATCCACCGTTTTAGGTCCAAACCGAGTTTGTTAAGAGGAGGAGTTGCCACCTTAGCTAAGTACCCACATACTTAAAAAAAAAAAAAAATTGTAGAATGGCAACCTTCAATTCCATAACTCATATGGAGTATTACCCATCTTCTTGTGGGGTACCTCATTAGAAATACAAGTCATAGCTAGTAATTCCTCCCTCTACAAGTTCCAAGGTAAACCTGAACTTGAGAGCGTTATTTGTTTTTCCATTCAGCAATTCCATTTTGCTGTGTAGTATAAGATACATTTGATTGGATAATTATCCCTAAACTAGCACACAATTCCTTTAAATTGGTAGAATTGTATTATCCTCCTTTGTCAGACTTAAGTACTTTGATTCATCTATCAAGTTGGTTTTCGATTTCATTTTTATACTTAATAAACATGCTCATAATGTCATTTTTGCTAGTTAATAGATAAACATAGCAAAATGAAATATAATCATCCACAAAGGTGATAAAGTTCTTTTTCCTCCTTTACTTTCTATAAATTGTATATCACATAGATCAATATGGATTAGTTGTAGAGGTTCATTCATTCTTTCAATGGATTTGAAAGATTTCTTAGCAAATTTAGCCTCAACATGAATCTCACGGTTATAATGGGCATCTAATTCAAACTTTGTAATTAGTCCTAAGTTTGCTATGATTTTCATTGTACTATAGTTTATGTGTCATAATCTACCATGTCATAGATAAGAAGACACAACGGTATAAACTAAGGACTTCTTTTTGTTAATAGTCTTTGGGTATAAGAATTTCGAGTTTACATTAATGACAGCCACATTAGTTTTGAAAGGTCATTATAGAAGTACCATTTTCCCACATACATCCCCTATTAAAAAAGTACAAACTTATCATATTCAAAAGTAATTTTGAAACCCTTCTTGACAAGTATGGAACTAGAAATGAGATCTTTTCGAATCTCTAGTACACACAGCATATTTAGCAGCATAATCTCTTTGCCAAATGTGAACTTTGAAATCACCTTTTTCATCCCAACAATCTTTGCTTAGGTAGAGTTAGCCATGTAGAGCTTCTCTTCTTCCTCAGCCTTCTCATAAAGTGAAACATGTGTTTATCCACACAAATGTAATATATGGCATATGTGTCCAATCAATAATTGATACCATTTGGCACCAAAGTTACCTCCGACACTACCACATCAGTCAATCTCTCATCATCTTTATGCTTTATTAGATTCAACTATTCGACTGCACCACCACCCTTGCCTTTGTTCGGGCAACTTTTATAATCCTTAACTCGATGGGTGGGCTTATTGCAAACAAAACATATCTCTTGGAATTCCTTAGAATGTTCCTTCTGCTTGCCTTTTAATTAAAAAGAAGTTTTCTTCTTCCTACTTTACTTGGATGGCTCAACAATATTGACCTTTGGTCCAATAGGTCTGCATTCCTCCTGTTGCCCTCCTCAATTCTAAGGCACGGACTGAGATCATCAAGGCTCATCTATCTCCATTTATGCTTCAAATAATTTTTGAAGTCTAACCATCCTGAAGGTAGTTTATCAATAATAACTACTACTTTGAATGATTCACTAAGTAACACTTCCTCAACAAAGATGCCATTCAGAATTACTTGTAATCCCCTAACCTAATGCATGACAGATTTAGGAGGTCACCATTTTAAAGTCCAAGAAGTTGGCAAACACAAATTTCTTGATGCCCATGTCCTAAGTTTTTGTATTTCTTTTCTATGGACTCCCATAAATGTTTAGCAATTCCACTATTACAATAAACATTATAAAGGGAATTTATAAAACAATTAAGTGTATAGTCTTGGTATAGGAAGTCCCCACGCTTTCAAGGCTTCAATGCCCTAAGGGTTGTGACATTTTGTTCATCTAGGCTAATTACCAAGCACATCTTTGATAAGTACTCAACCAAATTTAGCGTGGTTAGATAGAAGAATATCTTCCGCTGCTACTGCTTAAAGTCTACATTGGTGAATTTCTTTGGTTTCTCATTCCGTGTTATTGAAGGCGGTACCATCAAATTAGGCAAAGCTTGGCAAACCATCCCTCTATAAATTAAACCATAGGCCATTTGGCCTATACTATCCTGAAGAACAATCTTGGGTATATCAGTCGAGTGATTTGCGCCCATACCACCATAGATAGTTCAACCCAAAGGCTCACGACATTTGCTGCCACAACATCAGGCCATGAGGTCTAAACTTCACCAGTCGAGACAACTATAGTAACATTTCCAGAAACATTCTAGACATCATTGGATACTTGATTGTTATCAATCATCTTGATTTTTTGATAAACCCAACAAACAGTAAGAAGCTAATCGTCTTAAGATTGTTGGAAAAATAGATAAACATGATACTCTTTATTATAACTAGGAAATATAAACAATGATTAAAAAAAACTCTAAGAGCGCGATAACAAATATAATAACAACCAAGCCAATGTTTATATGATCTTTACATATAAAGATGTTGAATCGCAACCCAAATACAAACTTGTTTCAAATAAAATTAACAAGAAATTGAACAAAATGTGAGATACAGTTAACCGAATCTCTTTAAGGCAATTCAGTCATGCCAATGATACTAAACAACTTCACAAATTATGCCTCTCAAGATACAACACCTCGAGCCTAGCACTATACAAATCGGATCCTGTTGAACACTTCTAAAAACCAACACACTTGGAGGAGCAAATTTTCATAAAAGAATTCTTTAAATCCGAAATGACTCTATCTCACACAATCAAAAGAAGACTTAGAAGTTTATTGTCATCAATTGAAGATATATCTTTAAAATGTTGCACAGAGCTAATGAGATGCATCCTTAATGTGTCAATTAATTCGTTCATTAATGTGATCATAAAGCTATTGTATGAGAGCCAAAGAGATGTGTCTATTAACGTGTTCGTAAGTTTGTCCATTAATGCTTCCATAAAACTATTGCATGAGAGCTGAAGAGATGCACCCATTAATGCATATATTAATTCGTCCATCACCACGTCATAAAATTGTCGCACTAGAGTGGAGAGATGTTTGAACTACCATTGAACCAATAATAATCTATAATTACAACACAATCCAATTCTTATGCTTATGATGTATTGAGCCTATATCTTTCTGGTCGACTAAAGTAATGTAACCAAAAAAAAAAAAAATGAAATGCAACCACCACCTGGTAATCTTGCTACAAATAGATAGTTATTCATTAACACATCTTTTTCAAAGCGTTTGAGCTCGATGTATCTAGGACACATGTTTGGAGTTTTCCTATAAATTAACCTTATATTATGCTAGGGATTCTCCTATTGTATAATAGTCTCTAATTATTCTAAATGGGATTAACTTACCGGGGTTGGCATATTTGGTTGGGGCATTAGAAGAATTTTAGCTCGGAAAGCAGAAGATCACCAATTTAAATTTTAACAATTGCATGCTGATGGTTTTTTATTTGATGGGCCAAATTAAACCCATCAGCCCATGTTGGGCCAAAACCAAGCCCATAAGTGAAAGGCCCATAAGAGGAAAGGGTAGTTATTTTCTAAGAGAAAATAATTGCAATATATAAAATAAAAAGAAAAGGGGATAACGTCACCTGTAGCGTTTTTTAGAGAGAAAATACACCTTCTCCATTTTGTTTCCCTTGAAGTAGTTTACTCCCTCTTGAAGAAAGGAACTCCAAGGCTTCAAACGCTTCCACTAAGACTGCAACGGTACTTAATATGTGACAATTAAGATATGTCCGTCTCCGTGATATGCCTTCAATCGGTGTTACATATTTTCCAAGCACATTTCCTCCTTCGTTTTTAGATATTCGATCATTCGAGTATTGGTTCGATTTTTAGGAATCTGTTCCCTACATTGGTATTAGAGCGATATTGTCCATGTTTCCGATCATCGTTGATGATAATTTGCTTTTGGCCGAAATTTCGAGAAATGTCGTCGTCAGATGCTTGGGGACGGAAATCCCAACACTCGCTCATGTTCACCCTTCTTTTTTGATTTTTCGTAAATCAAAATTTATTTTTGATAGTGTAGGGTCGTAGTTTTCGTCAAGACGAGAAAAATGACAGGTGGATCGCCACCGGGAACAACTGGACGCGCAGCCGAAAGGTCCAGCGTTGTCGATGCATGCGCGGCGATTCCCAGGTGCATGCGCGACATGCGTGCGTGCTGTAAACCATAGGCGTGTGCGGTGCAAGCGCACGGTAACCGCACGCGCGTGCACAGCATGCGTGCAACAACTGCTGGCATGTGCGTGGCAGGCGCCTGCGTGATTTTACGGATTTGTTCCTATTTTCTTTAAAATATTACGTTTTTGCCCTTAACAGTTGTTTTTACAGTTATGCCCTTATCGTTTGATGTTATTATTATTTTGCCCCTAGCTAACCCGTTGACCTGACCCATTGACCTGTTGACCCGACCCAGTCATCCATTGACCGTCATTGACCATTGATTGGATTTGACCACCATTGACCAGAGTTGACCGTCATTGACTGGTAAAAAAAAGGGAAAATATGTTTTTTCGATTTTGTTCGTTGTGAATTATATATAATTCCTTTTGTTCTGCATTTGTTGTAGGAATAATGATGCATTTTGTACACATGCCTATATTTCTAAGAACAAACGAACAAAAGGCGAGACTTGAAGGGCTAAAAATAGAATTAGCTAATTATCACTGGAATGACGGTGATGTAGTATCACATATGGTCATGGTCAATTAGATGATACAAAAAATCATCTGGGATGGTTATCTTATGCCGAATTTTTAGAAGGTGCCGGTCCTAATGAACACTCTTCCACCAAAATGGCAAGTAGTGTTAGATCGCCTATGGGAGGTCAACGTGGTCCCGGATTAGAGAAGACTTGCAATAACTTTTGTAAAAGAGTACTATAGAATTGAGGCAACCAAGACTTCAACCCTCGAGTTGAATGTCACATGGCGCCGAATGAATGCGCCTTGGAGGAGCCATAAGGGCTATCCGAAAGTCTTTTCATGGTTGACCAATGTGTTTTCAGAATTTTTAGAGGATTTTACGAGAAGACTAAAAGAGACTTTCCTAGTTTATGAGATAAATGAGTATATTTGAGTTTATTTATTTATTTTTCTTAGATTAGTTTGAGATATTTTAGGTGTAAATATTTCTTTCTATGTTGATATATTTCCTCTAAATATATTACTTAGTGTAAATGACATGTTTACTTATTAAAAGTTCAATGTTATCTATCGTTGTAAATTAGTATGTTCATTTACAATTATTTGTGGGAAGTTCAAGAAAGTTTTAGTGACTTTGATGAACTTATTTTTGTATAAACGATTATATTAATAATAATTTCAAGTAAAAATTTTTGGATGATGATTGAAAACATAGTGATCTTTTTTATTCTGAAACCTTATTTGAAATTATTCATTAATATGATGCGTTTATGCAAAATGGATGCATAAATGATAGGCATTAATAATTCGTGCATATGTGTCTGATATGTTCAGATTCAATAGCTTCAGCAACTAAAAATATAATTGCTGAGTTGAACAAAGAAGATAAATTGAACGGCGAGAATTGTGAGATATTGATTATGAAAATTCAATATGTGCTTGAAAAGTAAGAAGCAATAAACGCTCTTAACCAAGTTATGAAAGAACTTGAGGATACTGTAAGCCACCTTGAGCTAGTAGCGGACTGTTTTATAGTGTTTGAGCAAGAAACAGATATTTACCGTGTTGGTTCTAGCTCAGAAGGGATTTCGAGCTCTAAGCGCAAGCGCATTGATTCGTTCAAAAGGTGGAAGTGCAAGTGATCAAGTCCTTCAAGCAAGAAACTAAGAATTAACCGACATAAGAGAGGAAAACGTCCTCGAGTGAAGAGAATTTCAAGGGTAAAATGTTATAACTGTGACAAGAATGATCATTAGGCTCGCGACTGTCAAGAGCCAAAGAAGGTAAATGCCCCTTGTATTCTTGAGAACTTTGCTTACGTATCAAGTTCTATATTCTTAACTAAATATAATCCTTTGTGGACTGTAAATTCGAGAACAATAGACCATGTAACGAATGATAGAATATCCTTCGTGGAATTCTGACGAGTACCGACTAGAATTAAATTAATCTATGTAGGAAATAACTCTACAGCTGAAGTAAAAGGGATTGGCACTAGATAATTAAACATGTATGGTAGACACACATTGTTCCTACATGATATATTATATGCTCCGGAGATTCGTTAAAATTTAATGTCTGTTTTAGTGTTGGTAAAACTTGATTTAGTTTGAACTTTCATAATAATGGTGTGGATTTGTATTTAAATACAAACTACTATTGTTGTGGTTATTTTCTAAATGATTTTATTGTATTGAATGTTAATTATGGTAATGTCAATGTTTATTATTCCCTATTCACGTATTCTAATTCATATGATAATGATGTGAATGTGTGACATGCTAGACTTGGTTATATTGGCTAACAACGTATGAATAAGCTAGTCAAAGAGGGCTTGTTGAGCAATATTGAAAAAGTCGATTTGTCTATATGTAAACATTGCCTAGTGGGGAAAACGATAAGGAAACCATTTAGAGAAAAGGTAAAAAAGCTTAATTTCCTTTACAATTAATCCATTATGATATATGTGGTCCAATGAATGAGAGAGGAAGGCACGGGGTTATTTATTTCATCACATTTATAGATGATTATACTCGATTCAGACATGTCTATTTGATTTCTCATAAATCTAAAGCATTGAATTGTTTCAAAAAATTTATGAGCTTGATAGAAAATCAATTAGATAAGAAAATTAAAGTATTGAGATCCGATCGAGGTCGAGAATATTTATCTGATGAGTTCAGAAATTTATGTGATGAAAAAGAAATAGAAAGATAGTTGTATATTCCTTATACTTCTCAATAAAATAGTGTTGTAGAAAAAAGAAATAGAATCCTACTGGAAATAGTTAAGTCCATGATGGCGCATGCAAAATTACTTATCACATTTTGGGGTGATGCTTTATTAACTGTTGTCTATATACTTAATTGTGTGTCTTCCAAATCAGTTACTTCCACTCCATATGAGTTATGGATAGGTAGAAAATCGAATTTAAGTTTTCTTAAACCGTGGAGTTGTGCTGCCTATACTCATGAGCCCTCTTACAAGTATGGGAAATTGGGTCCCAAAGGCAAGAAGAATATTTTCATAAAATACCCTAAACACTCGAAAGGGGATATGTTTATAGGTGAGTGGAAAAGTGGAAATATAACTGAATTTGAATCACGGGATGTCACATTCTTAGATAATGAATTTCCTAAAAAGGGCGAAATAGGTGAGGACTACTCCCTATTTGAAACCTTAGATCAAGATAATGAACTTAATAGAGTTTGTCCAAGTGGGAGTAACATGAGAAGTGATCAATTAAATTCGACTCATTCTTAATTACAAAACCTGATAGAATGATATCGTCTGAGTGAGAGCATAATAAAGAATAATGTGTAAAGTGTACATTCTCTCGTACGGCAAACAAATCGCAAAAGTATTCGCCGTCGACGTTTTGACATTGAATGGGAAACTTTTATGATTGCTCCACAATATAAAGATAAGCCAAGAAATGTAAATGAGGCTCTAAATTGCCCTAGTAAGAAAAAATAGATACATGCAATGAAAGAGGAAATGGAGTCAATAAAGTCAAATCATGTTTGGGAATTGGTTGACCTTTCAAAAGGACGCAAAGCCATTAAGAACAAGTGGTTTCTCAAAATAAAGCGTAAAACTGATGGCTTAATAGAAAGATATAAGGCTTGTCTTGTGGCAAATGGATATAATCAATATGAATGAATTAATTATGAGGAAACGTTTTCTCCTATAGTGAGATTTACCTCAATTCACCTTATTCTGGCAATAGTAACTATTATGGATCTTGAGTTACATCAAATGGATGTAAAAACTGTTTTTCTCAATTGAGGAATTAGAAGAAGAAATATATGTAAAACAACTTGTTGGTTTTATTTTGAAAGGTCAAGAACAAAAAGTATGTCGACTTTTAAGATCGATATATAGCCTTAAGAAGTCGTCAAGACAATGGTATATACATTTTCATAATATCATAATGGCATATGATTTTACAATGATTGATAAGAATCATTGTGTATATATCAAAATATTCAAAGATCAATTTGTGATCATATCATTATATGTTGATGATATACTGATTGTCGGAAGTAATATAAAGTTTGTTAATACAGTCAAAAGTTGATTATCTTCCAACTTTGAGATGAAAGACATGGGTGAGGCTGCATACATTCTTAAAGTTAAGATTTCAAGGGATCGTTTGAAGAGATTATTGTCTCTTTCGCAAGAAACGTATATAAGCAAAGTTCTTGAACGATTTTGTATGCAAGATTGTAAACCCATGGATACTTCTATTGCAAAATGTGAAGGATTAAGCTATATAATGTGTCCAAAGACTCCACAAAAGAATGAACAAATGCAACATATTCTTTATACTAGTGTTGTTGGAAGCTTAATGTACGCTATGATGTGTACAAGACCTAACATATGTTTTGCTGTTAGAACGGTGAGTAGATATCAATCCAATCTAGGTCAAGCATATTGGAAAGCCATCAAAAGAATACTGAGGTATCTGAAAGAAATTGTTGATTATACACTGAGTTATCAAGTAAAAGATCTGCGACTTGAAGGCTATTCAAATGCTGATTGGGGAGGAGATTTAGATAAAAGAAAATCTACCTCTAGATTTGTTTTCTTACTGAATAATGGCACCATATCTTAGAGCAGTAAGAAACAAACATGTATAGCCTTGTCCACAATGGAAGCTGAGTTCATGTCATTATCAGCAGCAATACAAGAAGGTATTTAGCTTAAGAGATTTTTGGATCATTTAGGTGTTATTAAAAATATTGCAAACTTACCACCGGCCGTGGTGGCTCCGCTGGGTAGGCTTCAGACCTTAGAGGGAAAGGTCGGGAGTTCGAAGCCCCTGCAATGCAAGTTGCAGGGAGGCTGGTGGGCCATTAGATTATTGACATGCGGCGCCGGGGTGGTGGTTTCCCCGCTAGCGACACCTAGGGGTTTACGCTGCGGCTGTCGGCCAAGGTGGTTCCTCCAGCATCAAAAAAAAAAAAATGATGTAAACTTATTGTCGGTTAACTGTGATAACCAAGTAGCAATAGCATACACCAAAGATGTAAACTTACAGTACATATCTACACATAGAATGGTAGCAGATCTCATAACAAAGCCAATACCTAAATATGTGTTATGTGGCCCTATAAAATCTCTAGAACTATGTAGAGGCTGATATATTGAATATTGTAATTTTCCTTAAGTGTTTACATTTAATGAATTTGTGTTTTCATTATTAATACCTATGAGTCTTTGTTTAACATTTATACATCTTAATGCTAAGTGCATCATATAAAATAAAGTATGTCGGACAGGTAAGAGATTAGTTCACTCACACGGATAATCGCATTTATTTACTATGTGATAAATAGAGATGAGATGGTTTTTAAGCTTATTATCTTGGTAATGATTGAGAGCTCAAGCTTAAAATATAAATGTCACATTAACTGAGTGTTAAGATGAGGATATAATATTTACTATATTCGAAAGTAAAATAATCCACATATTTTACTTTATTTGTCTTTGATGCCAAATATGAGTTCTGATGAATTCTGTGAAAGAATAAATACGTGAACTCAAGTTATACATTAGGTATATGTGAACTATCATCTGTACGGTATTGAAAGTGTAAACATACGCTCCATGGAAAATGAGTTAATACCATAATGCGTATTTCATACTACGTATGCATGAGACAACCAACAAGAGTGGCAAAAGTTTTGATCTCAACTTTTATGCCGTGTGAAACTCTTGAGGAAAAGAGTTCCTCAATTAAGTACCCTCATGACTCTTACTTATTCTCAAGATTTCTATTTAGTAATTACTATCTTAGAATGTTACCAATGATCATGAATTGATTTGATCTAATGGGACATTTCTAGAAAAGCAAGTTGAATTGAAATTGAGAGTTTTAAAGAAAGAGAAAGATCGAGTTTGGAGAATCACATTCTAGTTTTGTATTCACTGGTCGATCAATTATGATTGTTTTGAGATAATTATAATTGTAAATACAATATATCATTATCAAAAAGAGACCAAGAGAGATATAAATGTGATCGTTCGATCTAAGATACTGCATACTGTATCTACTAAAAAATGTGATGTCCATTATGAGTTGCTATATATTCCTAATATATATATATATGACAACGAGCTCTCAAAGTATGCTGGTCGCACAAATTATTCACTGGTATAATGTTGTAGGGAGATGAAGAAAGAGTTCTATTCGGCTCACCATACGCAAGTGGAAGATAATGATTTTTTATTTGATGGGCCAAATTAAGCCCGTCCGCCCATGTTAGGCCAAAACCCGACCAGTAAGTGAAGGGCCCATAAAAGACAAGGGCAGTTATTTTCTAAGTGAAGATAACTGCAATATATAGAATATAAAGAAAAGGGGATAACGTTATTTGTAGGATTTCAAAGAGAAAATATGCATTCTCCATTTTCTTCCCCTTGAAACAGTTTACTCCCTCTTGAAGAATGGAACTCCAAGGTTTCAAACGATTCCTCTGAGACTGCAACGGTACTTAATCTGTGACAATCAGGTATATCCGTCTCCGTGATATGCCTTTGATTGGTGTTACATGTTTCCCGAGCACGTTTCTACCTTCATTTTTCAGTATTCAATCGTTCAAGTATCGGTTCGATTTTTAGGGATCTGTTCCCTGCACATGTAAACTATTTTAAGTCAAGTTCACTACAAAAGCCAAATGTTTGGACTTAAAGAATTTATGAAACTTGAAAAATGTTCTATGGCTTTTCAGGTAGACCTGTTAAAATGGATTTTTAATAGTTAAAAATTATTTGAATGGGTCATACTAAATTTCGCGGGCCAACATAATGGGTCGAATTCATTTATAAGTTTCAAGTAGTCGGAATCTCTGACTCGTGCCTCTGGGTTCTCATTACAAAAAAAATGGCATTCGGCAATGGGGTTTATAGTGTCATTGTCTTAATGAAACGTGCATGCGTGGTTTCCAGCTCGTCACCCGCGTGCGCCTTCAATTTTTTTTCGCCAGATCGCTTTCGGTCCAAATTAGAAAACGGCCATTGCTTGTGTGGATGACGCATAGCTTGGGCATGCTTGGCCATTTAAAATGCTCAAGAGTGGCCTATAACAGCTTACGTACCCTTTCGAGGGTCTTAAAGCTTATATATCATAAATAAATTCTTTAGTCCTGTTGGTAGTTAAGGAAAAAAAAAAACTTATAAATTCCCTCTCAAATGAAGAAATTGGGACCTAAGATCAAGAGTTAGGTTTGAATTGCAGATCGTTCTGGCCTCTTATACTAACAATTCGGTTGATTAGAGATCAAATCATCAATTGTAATATTCCCATACGACGTCGAGAATCATGTGATGAAAGAGTCGTGAAGGACACTCATAGAAGAGACATGAAGGAAATGACAATTGCTTGCACCATGGATATTGGATGCTGATCTTGACATCTAGTGTGGCATCCCAAAATTCAAAGTCAAGCCATAAGGTGTGTTAAAGTCTCTAATTAGGTGATAAAAATTTCCATGGCTTATGCTTTAGCCATTAGTCTTTTAATTAGATGATTTGTGCATATGATTGTGAAAATTTAAATTTGATAGATTAATAATTTATGCTTGGCCATGTACTTTATAAAGTAAATTTCAATAAACAAAATATCACAAGACTTTGGCCAAGATGAAAATTGAAATTTAAAAATATATATATATATATATATATATTTATAGAAGAATTTCAAAAAAAAAAAGGGGAAAAAGTTAATTTTTGGGATGGGCCTTAGGCCCATTGGCCGAAGCCTTGATGGGCCAAGTTAGTCGGCCCAATTAGGCCCACTAAAAAGGGGCTGTCGCCGGCCCAATAAAAGCCCAATTCCAAGGCCCATGATGCATGCAAGTGTTGTAACAAGTGGCACAAAGAAGGGCATGCATTGGCCATGGTTAAGGCAAAGCAATCATTACAAATGATGAGCTTTAGGGGGGATATAAGAGGGAAGAGAGAGAGAAGGGTGGCCGGTCATTTGCTCGCCCAAGGAGAAAGAGAGAGAGAGAGTTGTGCGAGAGAGAGAGAGATCGTGCGAGAGAGGGGGAGCGGCCGAGAGAGAGGAGGAGGAACCGCCGTGTGCCGCCGTGTTCGCCGTCGACCGACCGATCTAGAGGCAAGTGGGAGTCCTCTAGCTTCTCTTGCATGCTTGAATGTTGTTTGCATGTTGAATTCTTGGGTGTTAGATGAGAAATACCGAAGCATGGATGAGTTGTGTGTGAATGGTGTGACTGTTCTTGCTCGGATCATGTGAGTCAGAATGTTGTTTGAGCTTGCATGTGTGTTTAGAGTCCGATTTTGGCTTCGATTTCTTCATGAGAGTTGTAACTAACATCTTGAACTACAACATACTGAAATTTCGTGGAAAATTATGGAGATTTGAGGGGTTAAAGTCTCATCCTACGGAGACCTCAGATCTGGAGATTTTTTACTGACCTCTTGCAGGATTCGTGGTTGCATGTTGGTTTGTGTTGAGAATCTCACTTCGATTTCTTCATGAAAGTTGTAGGAGACATCTTAAACTACAACATACTCCAATTTGAAGTGAAACGAACAAGTATAGCCTAGTAAATCAACTAGATCTTGAAGACGATGATTCTGGTGATGTATTCCGAGATACCCGAGACTTCATTGACATAGATGATGACTATACTCTGGTTATTTGACTTATATCTCTTCATGAAACTTGTATAGGACATCTTAATGTATAACATATCCAAATTTCAGAGGAAACTAAAGAGAATAGGTAGGTGAAATCTCAATATTTCGGAGATGTGTACACTGGACGATGCGGTAATGGATCCAGAAGCTTCGTGAGACTGTATAAAATAATATAAAACGAATCTGGCTTGGAGTTCTTCATGAAAGTTGTACGAAAATGTCTTGGCTATAACTCTGTAAAATTTCGTAATTTTTGGAGGCCATATGGATATTTTAATCGAATTTCTTCGGAAACCGTGCATTCTGGTTTCATCCGAAAATTATATGATGCTTTGTGAAAATTGTGAAATTTTGTGAAATGCTATTTGGCCATGTATTTTGTATGAAATTATCATCCTATTGGCTTGTTTAATATTTTCTGTAATTTTCATAATTTTGGGAATTTGTTGATATTAAATTTATGGAAATGACAAAAGTTGGAATTTAAATAAATAAATAAATGAAAAGAAAAGAAAAAATAAAATAAAATAGATTATTTTATTGGCCATAAATTCCATTAAATTTATCTTGTTGCATGTATGATAAAGTCTTGGTATATGTATGACATTGAATCGAGATGCATATGATAAAGTCTTGGTATATGTATGACATTGAATTGTGATGCATGTGTGAATCCTTTGCCAAGTATGACTTGTTTGATGTCACGCCATATGCCATGTTAAATTGAGATCAAAATAATGGTAAATGTGGATAATGATAAGTGAGGAAGTGGTTGTGGTGGAGGATGAGGCCGGAATGTATAGAGATGCATTGCCGGATTTCCCTGGGAGTTTCAGGATGCCCGGAATTTGGGGGTGCCGGAAGCCCTATCGGAGGTTTTTGCCCGAAGGGAATGCCTCGCGATGCCAGGATTTGGGGTGCGGGATGCCCGGCCAGGGAGTGTAAATGCCGGAAGCCCTGTCGGAGGTTTCTGCCCGAAGGGAATGCCTCGTGATGCCGGTTGGGATGCGAGATGCCCGGAATGTGGGGGCCGGATGGCGGTGGCCCGGGAGGCCGAATGCCGGAAGCCTCGGAGGTCTTTGCCCAAGGGGATGATGAAATTGATGATTTGAGGAATGGGTGATGTGGTGATCAAATTGAAAGCTAAAAGTGGAAATTAAACCATGATATGATATGCATGATGATGATGATGATGAAGATGATGATGATGATATGTGATGTGAAATAATGATGATCACCCATGATATGATATGCATGATGATATGCATGATGATGATGATGATGATATGTGATGTGAAATAATGATGATCACCCATGATATGATATGCATGATGATATGCATGATGATGATGATGATGATGAATATGTGATGAGAAATAATGATGATCACTCATGATATGAGATGCATGATGATATGCATGGTGATGATAATGACGATGATATATGATATGGCACGATGACATGTATGATGTGATGATGTCATGATGATGATGACATGTATGATACGATGATGGTACACATGTATGTGTTATAAATTGATATGATGATGCATGATAGTATGCGCATGGCTTCAAGGTAAGTAACGCCTGCAATGCATGTATGATTTGCATGATGCATTGAGTTGTCATTGGATTCCTTATCTGCTGAGTGGTTGTACTCACCCCTTTGGGGACCAACATTTCAGATTAGCAATATGACGCTTCCTGTCGTCACGCGGGGTGCATTTTATGGGTTACCATCCGACGTCGAGGTAGAGTGTGAGGAGTTCAGCTGTCCTTCCGTACCTAGACTCACCTACATACGTGTGCGCTGTTTTGTTTCGTACGACATAGGCCTAGCTGGGGGCCCGATTGTCCAAGAGTTTGTTTCTGTCCACGTTCACCGCGATGGGGTGATGAGAGGGATGCTGCCACCGCCGCGCCGCCCGACGACGCACCGGACTGGGTGTGAGGCCTGTGCGTGACGAGTAGGGGCTGTTTCTTTTTGGATAGTTAGCCGACACTTATGATGGGGGTTGTACACATGCGATGTAGAAGGTCGAGGGTTCTTTTTGAGGTTTTAGGCTGGACATGGCTGAGTCCTAGCTTTTCCTTTTTGATGTACTGATCCAAAAGAAGTCCCATCTTGAAAATATATGTAAATAAAGTGTCATGGCTTGTCTATAAAAATTATGGTGATTAGTGGTGTGTATTTGTATCATGGTTGGTAGGGGGAGAGATGGTGATGTTTTAATTTTGCTTCCGCTAATGAGTCGCGCTGGGACCGTTTTGTTTTTTAAAAAAAAAAATGTGTCTATAAATTACAACGCATCTTCTAAGGAGAAAGGTAATAAGGTGTAACATTGGCGCTCGTGACGACCTGCGAAGGGTTCGGGGTGTCACATCTAGTCTCCCACTATTTCAAAAAAGTAGCCTTCTTCTGGCTCTTATATGCATCAGGTGCATGCACATGCAAGCACAGTACATATAACTCATTGGTTTTTATGATTTTCAGGAAACCAATCCAAATGTGTAGGGCTCGCACGCCTTGGTATTGTACCGGCATTTTCCTATTGTACCGCGAGCAGAAGAGTGATGTTGAAAATTGGGTGAATTTGTTAACATAAATGTCCTATCAATATAACATATGATAGGTCAATCGAATGATTGGATTTTATCCTGATTGAAATTGGTTTACCAAGCATTGAGAATGGCTTTGCAGAAAAATAGTTACCAATCCTTGTCGATTTACTTTAGCTATAAAACTCAACATATGTAAACAATGCAGCTGTAGGATGTTATGGTATTTGAACGGGCTTTTAGGCCAAAAGTTGTGCAATTCTTTGACCATCTATCTCTAGATTGATCCTTCACTCATTTTCTTCATCGACAAATTATCAAAAGATTTAAAACTAAATCGGCCAAATTAAAAAGTTTAAAATTGAGTCTACATCCGTATAATAAATTTAAAATTTTTTAGTAATTTTCCTTAATTTTTTACATGTGTGTTTAGTTATTAACACTCACGTCAGGATACCAAGACCTCCCCCTCTCCTCCTCCTCTCCTCTCTCTCTCTCATTTGTGATTGAAGAATCCTCGCAACAACCTTTGCTTCCTCTGTTGCGTGGATCATCGCTATTGCCGTTGCCATTGTCGTCATTGTGGACATTACATTCAATATGATGTTGCCAACAATGCAACACCACCTCCGCCAATTACATCTCTCTCTCTACCATTAGGTCGATGGATGAGCTATGGCGACGATCTCTACTATTTACGTATGCCCACACGTAGATAAACCACGATAAATGGGATATGACGACGATCCAGATTTCATCATCATTCATTGGTCTAGCGTAGATAGCATAATCAGAGAGAGAGAGAGAGAGAGATGACGTGAACTATAAAGAGAGAGAGAGAGAGAGAGAGAGAGAGAGAGAGAGATGACGTGCACTATTACGAGAGAGAGAGACCGACAAAAAAAAAAAAAGATTAATAATTAGGTAGTCGATTGACAATCATAAAATCGACAACTTCCATGTAAAATCGATTCTTCAAAAGTAGGACCCATTGAACCAAGTTGTGATTGAAATTTTCCTTTGCCTGCATTGAAATCTGAGATGGACTGGAAAATCATTCCATCTATCTTGATGCTCCCACATCCGTAGCCGATGCCAACTCTTTCCCTCTTCCTCCGTAAAAGACAAAAAGACATTGAAACTTGCATCACAAACATCCATATTAGGATTCTTCATTTACCAAACAAGGTGATTTATACATCTAAATGTAATATCTTCTGGATAGTTTGGCGAGTATGCGTAACTGACATTTTATGCCCTACATGCAATCACATTCTTCTTTAGATGAAAAGTAGGGGAAAAAAAATCTATGCACAATATAACGCATGGGAGAGGCCCAATAAAGATTAAGGATCCATTTGTTATTTCACTAAAAATTCATGATATATAAAAATATTTTCCGTAATGATCATTTTAAAGAAAGACGATCAATTCTCATTTGTTTGGTTGGTTTATAGAAGGTGTTTCTTCTTGCTAAAATGGGAAGTCATTTTCTCCTAATCTAAACTTGTTGTTTTCAGTTCATGAAAAGCGCCTTCTGTATATCGATTAGTTTTTTTTCATCTAGACACTAAATAGTTGAAAAACAATTTCCTGAAAAGTTTTCCTTCAAACAAACGGACTGTAAGTTATATTTGCTTTACTGAAAATGAACGATTTAGAAAATATTTGATCAATTATATTGCATAAAAAATAAATGAGGAACAAATAATTTTTTCATCATTCACAAAAGTGTGTAGACATAATTTTATTCTCAATAGTAAAATATTTTTTATTAGCTAATTATTTTAAGAGATCATTTTTAAGAAAATATATATTGAATCACATATCTTTAATAGAGAGAATAAAAGTAATGGCATAAAATAGTGGAGAAAGATAGCTACCTAATATACACTACGTAGGCCTTCCACCCTCTTTCCCACTTACGTATCCGTCTGTTTCGTAATAGTGCACGTCATCTCTCTCTCTCTCTCTCTCTCTGATAAATCACCTTGTTTGGTAAATGAAGAATCCTAATATGGATGTTTGTGATGCAAGTTTCAATGTCTTTTTGTCTTTTACGGAGGAAGAGGGAAAGAGTTGGCATCGGCTACGGATGTGGGAGCATCAAGATAGATGGAATGATTTTCCAGTCCATCTCAGATTTCAATGCAGGCTAAGGAAAATTTCAATCACAATGGGTCCTACTTTAAAGAATCGATTTTACATGAAAGCTGTCAATTTTATGATTGTCAATCTTTTTTTTTTTTTTTTGGTCGATATACTCTAAGGTGGGGATTCGAACTCCCCACCTCTCCCTTCTATGTTAGAAGGGTGGCTATTGGGGCAAACCCTAGTGGTTATTAATTTACAAGCTTGCTAATGACTCTAAAGCTACTAATTGACTACCTAACAACGGGAGTTTGTTTCGATTAAATTCCATCGTTGTTGGTTGATCTTCTAATATAACTATTCAGCTTCCAAGATTAGTGGGTGAATTTAAAGAGCCTTATCTTATTTACGATGAACCAAGTCTTAGTCAAATGCATCGTTTCATGGGTATTAAAAGTCTTAATCCTAGGTTTTATGAATCTTTATCATGGTCTTACTTTCAAGAGTCTTAATTAGATAAATCCCCATGAGTCAATTCGATTTCTAATAGTTCTAAGAGTGTTTTCTTTTGTTTTGTAATCACTCTATAAATAGATGTATAATCTCATTTGTAAAATAGCATACTTGAATATGATGGATATGAGATTTTCCTCAAGTGAGCAAAATTCTATCCTGGTTTTTTATTCATTAGTTGGTGGATTATTCCTTAGTGGTGGTGAACCAAGATCTCCTTACATTCTTCTTCTTCTTCTTTTCCGATCTTTGTTAATTCCAAGAGTCTTTTATTTATTTATTAATCACTTTTATAAATAGAGGTGTAATATCATTTGTAAGATAGTAGAGTTGAATCTGCTCAAGTGAGCGAAATTCTATTCCCGATTATTCATCCTTGGCTGGTGGATTCTTCCTTAATGGTGATCTAAGGAGTCCTTTTATCTTTGACTGATAAGCCTTGGTAGTGAACTTTTCTTATCCCAAAATCCACTATCTTTGGCGAGTGGCTTATCCTTTAAGTCTTGGTAGTAAATTTCTTTATCTTCATATTTATCATCGGTTGGTGATGTGTCTTTTATGCCTTAATAGTTATGTTAATCTATCATAATTCCCTTTGTCACTCAAAACACTTCCCACACACGCATCAGCTACTTAGAAATATTAGAGATATTGAAATTATTATGTTCCATTAATTTAAAAGTTATTTAAATTATTTGGCTCGGTTGATCATATAATCAAAATCTGCTACATCACTTTGTTAATCTGTTTAGTATAGCGATCTTAGTATCTCGAGTAATACGGGTTAAATGTCTGATAATCACGATAAATAATAGAGTTTGCTCTTATGGCAACAACGGTTGAATTCATGGCACACTCATCATTGTCGAGTACGGGTTTGTCAATGGGGAATCTCGATTGTAGGGTGATGGTCACTGGTCACTGGTCAGTGACCAATAGAGTCTCATCTTTTCCGTGTTCTGTTTTTTTACCCCTAATAGTTTGGGCTACCATGTTTGTACACCCCATTTATCTCTTTGGATGTGACAATATCTCAACTTGTGTTTGATTTAGAGAAAACTTCGTAATAAAGAACAACGCTTTCTAATATGTTTTTTTTTTTGAAAAATGCTTTCTTATTTTCAGGTTACGAAAATCCATTTTCCTAACTTTATGCATGTGTATTTTCTTTGACTATAAATGATATTCTATTGACTGATCACTTTCAACAACGTGTGGAAGTCCACAACACTAATTCATGAAAACTTGTTGTCAATAACAAACATCTTTTATTGATAAATAATTTCAAATAATATAAGCGATTATTTTTAGGAATATATTTTCAAATCATTCATGTTCTATGAAATAAAAAGAGCCTTAATTAATAGTGCAGGTACAGTCAAGATAAAAAATCAAACATTGGTCTATGAACATTTGAGTGCATTTATATAGGTGACATGTTCATTTTATCTTAGGTTAATACTACAAAAAATCCTAAATTAGTACACCTATGATAAATTTATCCAAAACTAATTTTTAGGTTACTAAAAACCTTAATTAGATACGCTTGAGATAAATTCATCATAAACTCTCTCTTTTTTTCTCATCGTAAAAAATGAGAAAATAAATTATTGGATTGTTGTTTTTTTCCCTGAATCCAAGCGGTAGAGATAAGGCAAAAGTGATGTCAACCCTTCTTGTCCTCTTTTCTTAGATTGGAAAAAGTGGAGACAAGGATAAAATGCTGGGCCGGCCGTCCATTAAGGAAAAGGGGAACACTAGTTTGATCCGTACTAAACCATCTTTCTCGGTTGCCAAGCTAATCGCGTTGCGTGATGATTGAACTGGAAAAGGATCCTTTCTTATACATCAAGAGTTCTCTAAAGTAAAACCTTTTTTCCTTTGACATGATTTGGGGTGACTTGTACTTTTAATTGCTATTTGGTATTGTACGTGTAAAGGCACTTTTGGTTTCAACTTTATATTCCATAGAAACATTTGAAACTTTTCAAAATATTCAACTTTGCAAAGGACGCACTTTGACTCTTTGTTTAAGCTTAACAATTGAGAATTTCATGACGTTCAAATTTCGATGTGATATTTTAATTTTTTTTTAAATTTGAAGTAATATTTTAAATTTTGGCGGAGGTGTATAAGGATAACTAATGCGAAGATGAATAATAGTCTCCAAAAGTAAAACTCATCTATGCATTTGGTATTTTCAAAATGAATAGATTATCTCTTTTATCAATTTATTTTGTACATTTTAATCAAATCTACAAACTTTTTAATTCATCTAATCAAGGTCTTTTATACAAATTTTCCAGTCAAGTCCCTCCAATAACATTTGGCGAAATTCATTGGACAAAGGCCATAATATGACGTTGCAATGAGAAGTGGATAAAATTTGTGTAACATGGACATCCACATTCATGTCTCCACATTATATACATCGGCTAAATTTTTCTACCTATGTCCACATGGGTAATGCATATTTTATTCGCGTCATACACTGGCATCGCCCAATGATCACATTAGCTAAATTCGAATATATTTGATGTTGAAGGAACTTGATTAGAAAATTAATGAAAGTAGAAAGGTTTTATAAGCAAATTATAAATACAAGGACTTCATTTGAAAGTGCGTGGAAGTACACAGACGAAAAGTATAATTCTTTATTAAAAAAAAAAATAGGCATGTCTAAGTGGTATTGGGTGAGCGCCAACGAACCAACAAAATCCTCCTCTTTCAATCCCCAATTAAACCGACCAAAAAAAAAAAAATCCCCAATTAAGGAAAAAAAAGTTAATCTCATCCCCCCAAAAAAATGATTTCATTAATTTAACATGGTTTCCCATTTTTGAAATTGGCGATAAGAGTACATTCAAGTGCTTAAAATAACTCCAATCGAAACAACACCATATCATCATTATTTAAGACACTAAAACGTGATAAATCTCTATTTTTGCGACAATGCATGTGAACAAATTATAGAGAATCAAATCTTCAAAAACTTTTATTAGATTACTCAACAATTATTTTAAATATTTAGGTTGTGCTCGAGGGGGGATGGTCCTTTCCCAGATGGTACATACCACCTTATGCAATAAGCTCGGTCCTATATAAAAATTCATATCCATCAAGCGATCTAGTCCTTGTCCAATGGTATTAATTAAATACCACTTCTTGAGCAAGGTGGGTGGGGACAAGTCGCACCATGGGGGTGACTTATCCACGAAGTTGACGGAAAATTCAGAAAAAAAAATATGAAAAAAAAAAGTCCTATTTTTATATATAATTAAAATTCCCCACCGGCGAAATGACGCGATTGCCCCCTTTGGCGTCTTCGTTGTTGCCCCGAGCCATATCATGACCGTCCAAGTCACATCGCGCATCCGTGGAATCCATGCGGAAACCTTATTTTTCAAGTCAGATCCGACGATCGTCAAAAAAAAAAAAAAAGTCAGATCCGACGGCCCACATTAAATGCGCACATAGGAAAAAAAGAGTGCTGCCTAATTTTTTGACTCATTTGACGCTGTTTCCACGCCACCATTGAACGGATGGAAGGCCGACGACGCACGCAAAATGAGCGGCGCCTAGCATGCGCGATTTTCGGAAAACGTTAAATCCTACCTATTTTGTGCATTCCACGTTGTCTCTCTATTATATTTTAATCAACGCGTATAATTTACTATGCAAGTTTTTTTTTTGTTTTTTTTTTTCATTTAATAAGGCGCATTGAAATTTTCGTTTTAGAAGATATATGTGAAAAAAGCGCGGATTCATAATTAGTTTTATGAGTGAGTAGTTTCAAGTTCCATTCAAATTCTATATTTTACTTAAAACTTGAAACCTATATGTTGGAATAAATTTTTTTAATTTTTGTTACTCGAGAGCTTAAAACCTACCCTATCACGGGTTTAGAGTTTATTCAGATTCTACCTGTATTGAATCGTTGCCTCTAATGACCAAAATTTATTTTAATCCAATTATCACAACTTATATTTAGACATTTAAATATTATGAAATATTAGTGAAATAAAAGTCTTAGTCATGAATATTACCGAAAATAAAAGCTTAGACTAGTGTTTTCACATTACACTCATTATTAGACGTTATGAAATCTAGTAAGATCACGCTAAGACATAAAACAAGAAAAACACAAAAATTTATTATAGATTCCAAGTTCCCGATTCCAACTAAAATTTAGCAATTGGAATAAGTTCTCCATTTTCAAAAATTTTGAACCTATCATACATATCATAGAACCTGAATACTGATCCAAGATATCATGCTTACCCCTAACTAGTTTGTTGAAATTTCTCCGGTCGTTGTCTCATTGAAAACTTCAACATAAAGGAAATAAAAAATCTATGAAAATTATTTTAAGAAAAATGGGTTAAATTTCAATTATTTTATGGTTTTAGAGAAATTTATTTCCCTCTTGCCAAAATGGAAAGTCATTTTCCCCCAATCTTTGCTTGCTAACGTTTTCTGTATATCAATTAGTTTTCAATCATTTAAATATAGAAAAGTTGGAAAGAAATTTCGCGATCAATTTTACTTCAAGCAAGTTGACTATTTCATTAAAAATGAATGGTTTTTGGAATATATTTTCATAAAAATAATTATTCATATCGCTTGACATATATATAGTATGCTTTTATACATATGTGGTTCCTTTAAGTTTTTGGGAAAGATTTCCTAACATAGTATTGGCGCTAGGTGCTGCTTCTTTTCGCTTGTGTGTCTACCTCCATTAATCAATTTCTACACACGGCTCCTAATTTGGCTTGCACATGAAAGAGGGTGTCGAAATGCTACACATTGCTTGGCAATTGGTCTTATATGCGTTTTATTTATTAACTTAAGTTTTTGAGTTGAATTTTTTGATATAGTTTATGTCTCACGTCATAGAGACGTCCAGAGTGCAT